>CM057449.1:1655557500-1656807500 GCA_016271365.2 Neoceratodus forsteri
ACTTTACCACGGCTTACACTCTGTTTACACAGGGAACAAATTGCTCTGCATGGATCAGTTTTACTGACAGAGAAATAATTCCACTCCTCAGATGTGACATATTTTGTTCAAGTGCTAGGAAGATAGCTAAAGACTGTTTGTGTCTTTTCACCTGTCCTAACAGAACCCGGGACATGCTCCTTGGTGCTAGAAGAGTGGGCAGAAGACTCTGATGGATTTTCATTGCTGGCCAACACAGAAGTGGTGGATTCAATGGATACGTCCTTTTCATTGCCAACAGTGCTGGATTATTTGCAAGTGCACTACCTGATTCATTGTCAGCAGACCTGCTCATTTCACTTTGTTGAGGAAGTAATGATATGTCGCGAGACACAACAGTGTCGGAGTGAGACAAAGAGCTAATGTCTGAGTCAGAGAGGGACTCACTGTCACTTGCATTATTGCTGCAACTCACAGAGATCTTAACAGCATGAATGGCATACCTTATGGTGCCTCTCCATGTGACCCCAGCAGCTGTACAGGTTTTCTTAAAAGGTCTCCCTTTACCACACTTCACTGTTGCTCTTTTGCCGTTTCTTGAATTTTTATCACATGAAACATTTTGGTTATTTCTCCTAGCACCAGGATTAACACTATCACCAACACCTGCTCCAACACCATCACCAGATGCTTCATCTATGTTGGTGTCAGCCATAACAGTACCAGTATACTGCGGTGAACACACCCACACCCACACAATTCCTGTGTAAGAAAGCAATGTGATCTGTGATCTCTGGCTACAACTCCAAAATTTTATTTTGGTTGTGTGACACTGTGATGCAGTGGACTGAAAGTAATTAAAGAATATATTGGTTTGCAACTAAAGGATCCCAGGTTCAAGGCTTACAGAATGATTGGGCTGCTGGGCATAGGCATACACATAGCAGTCAAGGGGCGCACAGCAGCAGGGTGATGGGCTGACCACAGGAGACGGAGTCACATATACAACTCAGGGAATGAGAATTATATTTCTATGCTTCTGTCATGTAAGGCTAATGCCACCACACAACTGGCCACTGGGCTTCTCTCTGTAACACACACTGGGTAATGTACAGTACAGTCAAGGAGCACACAGCAGCAGGGTGATGGGCTGACCACAGGAGATGGAGTCACATACACAACTCAGGGAATAAGAATTATATTTTTACGCTTCTGTCATGTAAGGTTAATGCCACCACACAACTGGCCACTGGGCTTCTCTCTGTAACACACACTGGGTAGGGTACAGTGCAGTCAAGGGGAACACAGCAGCAGGGTGATGGGCTGACCACAGGAGACAGAGTCACATACATAACACACAACACAGGGAATGAGAATTATATTTCTATGCTTCTGTCATGTAAGGTTAATGCCACCACACAACTGGCCACTGGGCTTCTCTCTGTAACACACACTGAGTAGGGTACAGTGAAGTCAAGGGGTGCACAGCAGCAGGGTGATGGGCTGACCACAGGAGATGGAGTCACATACACAACTCAGGGAATGAGAATTATATTTCTACGCTTCTGTCATGTAAGGTTAATGCCACCACACAACTGGCCACTGGGCTTCTCTTTGTAACACACACTGGGTAGGGTACAGTGCAGTCAAGGGGCACACAGCACCAGGGTGATGGACTGACCACAGGAGATGGAGTCACATACACAACTCAGGGAATGAGAATTATATTTCTACGCTTCTGTCAAGTAAGGTTAATGCCACCACACAACTGGCCATTGGGCTTCTCTCTGTAACACACACTGGGTAGGGTACAGTGCAGTCAAGGGGTACACAGCAGCAGGGTGATGGGCTGACCACAGGAGATGGAGTCACACACATAGATAGCACACAACACGGAATGGGAATTATATTTCTACGCTTCTGTCATGTAAGGGTAATAACAGCACACAACTCGGGAGATGGGAGCAGGGAGTCACATACACAAGTTACACAACACAGGGACTTGGGAGTGGAGAAGTAGAAGTCTCACACACACACAGAGGAGTGGTGTCCAAAAAAATTAACTGCCTGCCTTTAGTCAGTGCCTTACTGCCAGTGTCTTGTGCTGTTGTATAAGGACTCATAAGGACTAGAATTTTTGAGGGTGAAAGTCAAGAGGAGGATCCCCCTTAGCAGCACAGCACAATGAGCTTGAGCACAGTCCTTACATACTCTGTCTTAATGTCCTTCCCGACAAATTTATTTGCCTTTCTTTTCCCCTTGTTATAGACTGTGCACCACTGTGCAGTGCTGCAGTTTCAATCACAATCACATTTCACAAAGGTTCTTCTTTCTGTAATTTTTTATTCTCTCTCCTGAGTCCTGATATTGATCTCGATCCCTATTCCCTTCCCAATTCCTGATTAGTCCCTTCACCTGAACCTCCTCCTAGTCCCACACCCGACCGTTAATTTATTGAGCCTTTTTTTTCAGCCTTTCTCTCGTTCTCAGTCTCTCGGTCCTGCTTAGCCCTTTTTCGCAGGAAAATGGATGATGGAATTTTTTAAATAATTCAATAAGCGCTGCAGCAACTAGCAAGTGCTGCAGTCCGATTGCGGCCACACCGACCTGGGCCCTGGCCTAGTAAGTAGTATTGGGCAAGAATGCTGGCAGCGGTAGTAGCGGTACGCTACAATTAAGTAGGCTGCTGCTGCCTCCTGAAATCTTCAGCAAATGGCACTCTCTGCTTGCATCCGCCTAAATAAATACCCCCACGGATCCCATGGCTCACTCAGCTTACTCAACCCCCACCTGACCACATAGTATTGGTCAGGTGGTGAGGATGACTTCACTTGAGCGTACATAAGTACGCTACGCAAGCGCAAAGTGTGAGACAACTCGCGGTGGATATGGCAGCCCCAACAACACTGCTGCTGCTGCACCCCCTCACCACCACATCGGGGCTGCCACTTGCCTGCTGCTGCTGGGACGTGCCTCCTCCAGTCCCCACATACCCCCCCCCCACATCAGGGCTGCCTGCTGGGACGTGCCTCCGCCCTCCTCCCCACACACAAGTCATCAGCTGGGCTGGGGCCAGGAAAAAGATGCCACGGGAGTTGGGAGGACTCAGATTCGAACCCTTTTGCGAACCTTTTAGTGTTCCAGTTCTAAGTTAGAACTCGAACATTTAATGGCAAAAAAAAAAAAAACTCGAACACCAGGGTTCAAGGAGGGTTCGAATCTTTGACAAACTAGTTCTGACAACCCTACCCCAAATCAAGTCCAGTGGCACCCTTTATGCCACCAGCAATGAATGAGACAAAACTGAATCAGTCCCTTGCCAAACAGTCATTAAACCATGAAACAGAGTTAGTAAATAAAACCATTTTTGACAGTTTTACAGAAAGAAAGCAATGGTCAACCAGATCAAATGCCTTAGTCGGATCTATGGACACCACATCAAAGAAACCCTTGTTCATATTACATATTATCATGAGTCCAAACACTGTTGCTTAGGGTTGGTTCCAATAAAAACATCACTTCTGGGGCCTGACATTCAAAAGTTTACACAGGCGCTAATCAGTGTTTGCCTGTGCAAACCAGGTTTTGCGCTGGAGAGTCCAATATTCAAAAGGGTCTGTTGAGCCGGCAAACAGGGCTAGCGCCCATGCAAATGAGGGTGACAGGAACAGGAATATCGTTGCAAGCAGATATTCAGCAGATTTGTACAACAGAAAAGGGTTTAGCACAGTCCTTTTGAACAGCACAAATATTGGGTCACGTGCCCTGTCCTATAAATAAGACACATGCCGGTGCACTATCAGACTACATAAACATCCTCAGACCCCTGGACAATTGCAAAACACAGCACAAAACCTTTGCAATCCAGTTTGCATTTTTCTGAATATCGAGTCCCTGGTCTTTAACAGATAGCTGATTCAGTAGGGCCCCAAAAAGCCCAAAAGACAGCAGGCCCAACTGTAAACAGTTTTCCTGTGTGTCACAAATAAAACAATGTAGCCAGTACTGGAAGCAGTAAGAGCAAATACAGACTACTTATGCAGAGAGCCAGTCAGCCAGAACACAGCACTAGGAATGTGCGAGCTCTGCTGAGCAAAAGTCATTGAAAAGTTGCCTGACTTCGTAGGGATGGGCTACCCATCAGGTAGTTGTAATAGGTAGATCGAATATCTGCTTGTTTTGGTCAGGTAGGGTAGTTAGGGCAATTTACTGCCCTACCCAACAAAATGGGGCATTTCGCAGGTTGGGTACTGTGGCCACGGGTAATGGGGCAGGTAACAGGTAATAATAAAAAAAACAAAAAACAAGGCATTTTCTGCAGAACCTGTGGTCTCCTGGAATTTGTACCCCACTCCAGTCAGGCATTAGAGGCAGTCTGTGGGGTCCTCACACCAGGCAGGAGCACATGACATCAGCCTGACAATTTGATTGGTCAGTGCTGGTGTCTGAGCTCCCTGTCTGTGTGAGCATGCTGCAGAAGTCGGAAGTCACAGCTTGGAGGAGAGGGATCAATCGGTTGTCGTCTTGGTGCTCACGGCTAAACCTGAGCCCACAAAAAAATGACAAAAAGCAGTAGTAAATTAAAAACAAAACACAAAAACACACAGAGGCTAGAAGGGATCTTGAGGACTGAAAGGAGTAGGGAAGGGATTGGGAATCGGGATTGCTTGTCTGAGTGACTCAGTAGGGGAGAAGGTATGCAAATAGGTGCCCTGAGCATGTCTCTCTGCAGTAGTGAGAGCTATTTAATGCACTTATTGTCTGTGCCCAAGCTCTGTGTGTGACATCTAGTGCTATGCTGTGTCTCTGAAGCCATTTTAGGCTCTATAGTCAGTATCTGTTAGGTGCCTCCAGCCACGTGTGTATCTTCTTCTCTGTGTCTCTGCATAAAGCCATTGCAGCTGTATGATACTGTACACAGTCTGTTAGGTGCCTTGAGCCCTATAGTCAGAGCCATTTAGGTTGTCTGTCTGAATTACACAGTGTCTGTTACATGCTTGCGGCCACCTGTGTGTGACATCTAGCTACTCATGCCCTGAAGCCAGTTTTGTTGGTGTCCCCAGCCATGTGTGTAGCTACTAGCTACTCTGTGTCTCTGCATAAAACCATTGCAGCTGTATTATACACAGTATTTTAGGTACCCTGAGCCCTGTCTCTATTTATATCTCTTAGTCGGAGCCATTTAGGCTGCCTGGTTGAATTACACATTGTCTGTTTTGTGCCCTGAGCCCTGTGGGTGACATGTAGCTACTCTGTGTCTGCATAAAGCCATTTCGGGCTTTTTTGCTGTATAACATACTGTTAGGTGCCCCAAGCTCTGTGTGTGACGTACAGCTACTCTGTGTCTCTGCATAATTCCAATTTGGCTGTATTACACACATGGAAACATAGACCTTGACAGCAGATAATTACCACCTGGCCCACCTAGTCTGCCCAATTTCCCTACCTACTGGATAAGCTGCAGATCCTAGTTAACCAACAGCCTAATTCTTCCTACCCCCCACAAGAATTGCTTTATGTCTTTCCCATGCATTCTTGAATTCTCATACCATTTTAGACCCACAACCTCCTCTGGAAGGTGGCTCCATGCGTTCACCACCCTCCCTGTGAAAAAATACTTCCTCACATTGCCCCTGACCCATCCCCCCTTTATCTTCACATTGTGTCCCCTTGTTCTTGCACATCTCTTTTTCTGAAAGATGCTACCCTCTTGGACTTTGTTGATTCCATTGAGGTACTTAAAAGTTTCTATCATGTTCCCCCTCTCCCTCCTTTCCTCATGGGTGTACATATTAAGCTCACTTAGTCTCTCCTCATATGGCTTCTGTTGCAGACCCTGCACCATTTTAGTTGCCCTCCTCTGTACTGCCTCCATCCTGTCTATGTCCTTGCGGAGATGGGGTCACCAGAACTGGATGCAGTACTCCAGATGGGGTCTCACCAACTGTCTGTACAGAGGGATAACAACTTCCTGTTTTCTACTATTGATGCTTCTCCCTATACATCCCAGTATCTCCCCAGCCCTCCCTACTGCCTTCTCACATTGCTTGGTAACCTTAAGGTCATCTGATATGATTACCCCTAGGTCCCTTTCTATTTTTGTTGTTGTTACTACCCACTCATTGTGTATTCCTCCCCTGGGTTTTTGTTTCCCAGGTGCATTACTTTGCACTACTTTGCATTGAATCTAAGCTGGCATACTTCGACCAATCCTCCAACCTTGCCAAGTCCCTTCTCATCTTCTCCATGCTCCCTTGTGTATCAACCCTGTTGCAGATGTCTGTGTCATCTGCAAAGAGGCATACTTTTCTTTCCAGTCCCTCTGCAATGTCACTTGTAAAGACATTGAAAAGGACTGGACCCAGTACTGAACCCTGCAGTACCCCACTAGTAACCCCCTTTCTTCAGAGTGGACTCCATTTACTATTATATCAGATGACCTTAAGGTTAGCAAGCAATGTGAGAAGGCAGTAGGGAGGGCTGGGGAGATACTGGGATGTATAGGGAGAAGCATCTTCAGTTCCAGTAGGTCCTGTCATATTACTCCGGTGCTGCGCAAACTGCACTGGCTGCCTGTACGGTGGCAGATCACCTTTAAAGTCAATTTATTGACTTTCAAAGCCCTCCACGATCAGGGTCCAGCCTATCTGAAAGAACTTCTGGTTCCTTACTGCCCTGGCCGATCACTCTGCTAAGCCGATGAGGGGTTGCTGGAGATTTCAAGAGTGAATCTTAAATCATCTGGATGTAGGGCTTTTTCATATGCTGCACTCACCCTTTCGAATTCTCTACCTCGCCGGTTATGGGAGTGCACCTCCGTGGAGGAATTTAAGTGGGGTTTGAAAACCCATTTATGACAAATGGCCTTTTTGGTAAACTGATTATTCTGCAATTGATGATTTGTTGCTGGTTTTATCTGTGTTTGACATTTGATTTTAATGTTTGATTTGTAATGTTTTAAACTGTACAGCACCTTGGAAATCGAAGGGTGCTTTATAAATAAAATTATTATTATTATTATTATTACCTTCTGTGTCCTGTTGTCCAGCCAATATTTTACCCAGGCTACCACCCTGGTACCTACTCCCAGGCTGGCTAATTTGTTTATTAATCTTCTGTGTGGGACTGTGTCAAATGCCTTGCTAAAGTCTAGGCAGACCATGTCCACAGCCCCTCCCTGGTCTACTACTTTGGTCACCCAGTCAAAGAAATTGATTAGATTCATCTGACATGACCTTCCCGCTGTGAATCCATGCTACCTTGGGTCCTGTGCCCTATTGGCCTCTAGGTACTCAACAATTCTTTCCTTCAGAAGTTATTCCATCATTTTCCCTTCCACAGAGGTCAAACAGACAGGTCTGTAGTTTCCTGCCTGTCTTGCTCCCACTTTTGTGAAGGGGAATCACATCCACTCTCCTCCAGTCCTCAGGCACCACATCATCCTCCCATGATTTGTTAAAAAGGGTAGTCAGTGGTGTCACTAGTTCTCCCCTTAATTCTTTTAGAATTCTGGGGTGAATCCTGTCAGGCCCAATTGCTTTGTCCACCTTCAGTTTTAGGAGTTTTTTCAGAACCCTTTCTTCTGTGAAAGGGTTGGTATTGACCCCCCTATCCAGGGTGTTTCTATTGATTGGAATAGGTACCTCGCCTTCCTCTTCCTTTGTGAATACTGAGCAGAAGTATTTGTTCAGTATCCCTGCTTCTTCACTGTCCCTCTCTGCCCACCCACTGTCCCCTTTAATCAGCTTTATTATCCATCCCTTTGTCTTCCTATTCTCCCTAATGTACGTATAAAAGGTTTTATCTCCCTTCTTAACTGAGTTGGCTATCTTTTCCTCAGTTTGAGCCTTTACTATTCTGACTGCCTTCTCTGCTTCCTTCTGCCTAGCTGGTACAGTTCTCTGTCCTGCTCCTTCTGTGTTTCCTTATACTTCCTAAATACTGTCTTTTTCTCCCTAACCTTTCCTGCCACCTCCTTTGAGAACCATAGTGTATTTTTCTTTCATTTTAATTTGCTTGTTTCACACAAAGTCTTGTTGCCTCCGTGATGGCAGTTTTGATGTTTCCCCATTGTTGCTCCACCCCTCCTTCTTCCCTGTTTGCTAGTGCTTTTCTGAGGCACACTCCCATTTTGACAAAGTCAGCCCTCCTGAAGTCCAGTACCCTCACTTTTGTATGGCTTGACTCTGCAGCTGAGTTTATCATGAACCACACTGTTTGGTGGTCACTTGTTCCCAGATGGCTACCTACTTCTAGATCTGAGATCCTCTCTCCATTCCCATTTGAGAGTACTAGGTCTAAGACTGCTCACTCCTGAGTGGGTTCCAACACTAGCTGTCTGAAGCATGCCTCCGTAGGGCATCGAGAATGGCCCTGCTCTTGGATGTGGCTGCAACAAAGGTGTTCCAGTTAACATCTGGCATATTCAGGTCCCCCATCAACAATAGCTCCCCTTTCTCTACCATCATAAGGATGCTTCTATCATATCCTTGTCCATTTCTTGCCCCCGAAATGGGGGTCTGTATACAATCCCTGTGCGGATTGTGGTGACATTTCCAGCCCCCAGGGTGACCCACAGTGCCTCCTCTCCTCCATGTTTACTCTTTTGTTCCACTGTGTTTATCCCTTCCCCTACACAGAGAGCTACTCCTCCTCCTCTTCTACCCTCCCTATCTCTCCTGTAGATTGTGTACCCTGGTATGTGACATCCCAGTCATAGTTCTCTGTGTACCATGTTTTATGTGACTGCCACAATATCCAGGCACCCCTTTTCCATCAAGGCCACCAGTTCAGGGAGCTTGTTTCCTAGACTACGGGTATCGGTACTCAATACCCTACATTTTTTGATGGCCTTGCCCCTTTTTGCCCCATCCCTGTCCTTACTGCCTTTGTCTTTTTCTCCATTTACCCCTGCCCTTCTCCCTAATGACATCTCTATCACTGTCTGTTAGGGCCCTGTGTGTGACATATAGCTACTCTGTATCTCTGCATCAAGCTATTTTGGCTGTATTACACAATGTCTATTAGGTGCCCCGAGCCATGTGTGTGACATAGCTACTCTGTGTTCCTCTGCAGTATAGTGAAAGCCATTTGGGCAGTATTATACTTTCTGTTAGCCTGTTAGGTGCCCTGAGCCCTGTCATGACTACACTGTGTGTGACATCTCTCTGTGGCATAATGAAAGCCATGACTGTGTCTACTATGTCTCATATTGCTCAGACTATGTCTACTAAAAGGAAGCACAGTGCTGGTGCATGTGCAACTGATAATGATGTGGACAATATGAATATGAAAGGCACTAATGAAGAACATAGCGACAATAATAACAATAATATCACCAGAACTGGCACTAAATGCCCTCCTGAACCAAAAATGCTTACTACCAATTCAATGATAGTAAAGTTTCAGAAAGAACTGAGAGGAGTTACTCGTACAGATACTGAATGTTTTTCTACTGTACATGTGCCAGGAGACTTCCAGCTGCTAAAGCAGCATACAAGGAGGAAGAGGCTTCCTCTTCAAATATAACCTCAGGTGCTGAGGCAGTGAATGTTGATAAAGATGGCAGTGATAGTGCGTACTGGGAATGGGCTAGCCCAGGCTATGTCCCATCTAATGATGACAGCGCTTCCAGTTCTTGTGAATCTTGTGGAAATGAGGTTGGTACTAGTTTTTGATGAGGGGTTGGAGAGGATGCCATTGGAGGGCATTAGAGGCAAGTGCAGATATAAAAATCATATGCTAAACATTAGAATAAGGAATGGGGAAATTGTTTAACCAGGAAAGGCACACTAAGCTGGAGCTTGTTTCCAGGTGCGACCTGTTAGCACAAGGAAGTTAAATGATATGCTCAGGGTCACACAGTATGTAAGTGGAGGCAGGGCTGTGTCAAGAACTGCATGAGCCCCCCTGCAAAATATTTTGTGGGGCCCACTTCCCCACTAATAAATGTAAAATAACCATTAGCACATATGAAATTTTTATAGCGTAAATTTTATTGTATCGGTCCTGTTGAACATACAGTATATAGTCCATGCTGCAGCCTCTCCTCCTTGCTAGCACCATCATCAAAGAACTGAACAATGTAATTTGTTCCTGCTCCTCCTGGGGACACTAGCACCAAGAATAGATGTTTAGAGTGATGAGCCCTATTGTTTCTTTGTTCTGTACTCCCCCCCCCAAAGATGTGAAACTGGAGTTGGAATCTTCTGACACCACTGCTGGCAAACCCAATTTCAAATGGATAAGCATTTTCCAAATAGAAACTTGCAAGTTTGTCTGTGAGAAAATTCTTAATGCAGACCATTGAGGCAGTGGGCCCCTTAACAGTGTGGGCTCTACTGCAACCGCAGCTCTTGCACCCCCCTGGTCATTGCCCTTAGTGGAGGCTGTTGGGATTCAAATCCAGGTTTCCTGGTTTACAGCTCAGTGCCCTTAACCACTGCGCTATACTGTCTCCTTTAATAAGAAGATGACCATGAATGGGAAACATTCATGTGAACAAAGATATGGCAGTATAATGTTTCAACCAGGTCCCTTGACTGTACAAGAAATAGTGCCAAGCACTATAGTACAAAGCACAAATGGTAAATCTTTAGTGTGGAATTTATTTTATATTGACCCTGCAGACAGCTCTTGAGCTGTATGCAGTCTGTGTAAAAAGACTGTCAGTCATGGTGACAAAGCTGGACATTTTGGAACATCAGTAATGATACAACATGCAAAGGCAAATCACCTAATTGAGTGGGGCAAGGCAAGGGACAGTGTGGTTGGTATGGGTGATAGTGGAGGTGGTGGTGATGGTGACCATAGTGACAAAGAACTAGAAGCAGGAACTGATATTGAATCACTTTATGTGTCCTTGAAGCCTTCCCAGACAATTATAGATTGTTTTCTTCTGACACCATCAAGTACTGTGAAATCCCATGGTAGTACTCCACGTGAAAAAGGTGTGAAAAGTACAATCCCCTCAAAATTAAAAATATCTTGTCACTCTCGTCAACTAACATTAAAAGAAAATGTTGTGCAGACATCAAAATTTACCCACAAGCATCCAACATGCCAGCTGTTAAATAGAGCCATTGCAGAGCTGTTGGCTTTTGTTTTTGTTGCCCAGAAAGGTTTTCTCAAGTTTACTAACCAGATTGAACCATGGTACACCATTCCTTGTGGAACATATTTCTCAAAAAAGGCTGTTTCACAGTTGTATGACTTGGTGTGTAGTGTGGTCACTAAACAGTTGAGACTCTCTCAGGTGAAACAGGTTCTCATAACCACAGATATATGGACCAGCAACCAAACAATTTACTGCATGACATTTACAGCTCATTGGGCAAGTTTTCAGTCAGAATGTAATAATTCCTGCTCTATCATAAGTAGTTGGGGAAGCAAGGTGTCAGATCGACACCAGCACAGTGACTCCCCCACAATGACACTTACCATGGCAGCAGTACCCATGGAAACCCACCAACACACACCCCACAGTGTCAGCAGGTGCTTTAACAGCCACTACAAAGACGGCCACAACACCCACACACCCATTTCTGTGTCTGACCAGAAGCACGTCAGCGGAGTACGTGGACAGTGCAAAGGGGCACAAGCTGCTGGTGGTAGAGGGCTATACCTACTAGCATGAATGGACTCACGGCAAAAGCACCTATTGGAAGTGCTGCAAGAATGTAGCAGTATGCTGTAAAGGACAAGCACTCACAGTTGCAGGGGCCACATCAACACTGTTGGGCACCCACAATTATGTGCCAGACGACACGGGGTGGGGGTATGGCCCGTATGAGCAGCTGTAAAGTGAAGGGCCCCTGACACCAACGAGAGCAGCCAACAAATAGTGGTCACCTGCTGCTCAGTGGTAAGCTAAGCTATGGGGGAACCTACCCCCAGAACACTCCTGAAGCAGGAAGCACAATGGGTGCAGAGTAGTGGTCAGCAGGCGCCAGTGGACCCAACGACCATAGCGGAGCTCACCATTCCTGAGGACTACTGCAGGATTCTTGCAGGTGAGCCCTTCCTCCTATTTGACTCAGAGGGCACCACTGAGCACAGGTTCCTGCTCTTTAGCACCAGCAGGAACCTGAAGAAAGTTGCCCACAGCCCATCCTGGCTTGTGGATGACACCTTCAAGTTCCGTTCCCATCTATTCCAGCAACTGCATACCCTGCATGGGGTGGACAGGGCCACAGTACTGCCCGCCGTGTACATCTTCATGACCAAAAGGACAGTTACAGAGTACATGGAGGTGTTCCAGAAGATGTGCCCTGTAAGCGGCCCATGGCACATGCTGATTGATTTTGAGATGGCTGCTTACAGGGCACTATGGAATGTCTTTCTGCAGCTGGATGTGCACAGGTGTTATTTCCACCTGTGCCAGTGTGTCTGGTGGCAGATCCAGCAGCATGTGGAACTACTGTGGCTATACACCAGCAATGGCATCTGTGCCATGCACCTCTGCATGCTGCCTGCCCTTGCCTTTGTGCCCCCTGAGGACATCTGCTCCACATATGAGGAGCTCCATGTCTGGACCTATTTCACAGAGAATGAGGAGGCTCTCACCCCTATCCTCAATTACTTTGAGGACACCTGGCTTGACAAACCTGAGCACAGTGGGCACTGCCACAAGCTGCTGTTTCCCATCCCTGTCTGGAACTGCCATGCATCCATCAAGGAGGGGATGCTGTGCACAAATAATGCCATCGAGGGATGGCACTGGGCATTTGACTTCCTGCTGTGTGTGGCACACCCCACCCTGTGGCAGTTCCTTGATGTCCTGCCGGGGGGGACAGTGGCTGACAGAGGTCAAGCTGCAGCAGGTCATGTCCAGCCAGTCTGTTGGGAGGTCCCTTAGGCAGTGGAAGGAGACCACTAGGAGGATCTCAGAGCTGGTCACCGAGTACAGTAGTCGTAGCTGCAGGGACTACCTCATTTGACTGGACCCTTAATATCAGCCTCCAGGTGTGAGCTCTGGGATGTGTTGGGGGGCACTGCCCCAGCCCCATGTGTGGCTTCCCCAGGTGATGCCTAATCATGTGTCTGTGTGTCCCTGGCATGGGTCCTGCATCAGGTTGCAGTCCACCGGTGTTGTTTACTGTGTGTGTGCATGCTGTGCTGCTTAACTCTGACTGCTGGTGCTATCTTGCCATTGGCTGTCATTCACCTACTGCCCAGCCTGTCAAACTGCTGCCCATTGGTGTCTTGCACAGTGCTATTTGGGGAGGGGCACCTGACATCGGGTCACTGTCAGCAGTGTCTGTAGGAGGTCCAGCATTCAGTGGCTGGTCATGTCGGTGGCTGTTGGGGTGTCCATTGTGAGTGCTGGTTTGGGGCATGTGGCCATTGGTCTGAGTTTTGTCGGGGTTGTTTGTGGTGTTATCATGGTGTCACTGTCGGTGACATCACTGCATTCACCATTGATATACTGTGGTGCTTCCAGTAGTAGGAAGCAGGCTGTATGTGTCACCACTTTTGAAGAAAACCACACTGCTGTGAATATTTTGCAGGAGCTGCAAAATCAATCCCAGAAATGGCTTATTCCGTATTCTTTATCCCAAGGGTTCATAGTCTCAGATAATGGTGCCAACATAGGCAAGGCTGTTAGAGATGGTAACTAGCAAGACATACATTGTTTTGCATGTGGTTTAAATCTTCTCTTCCATGATTTCTTAAATGGAAAAAGAAATGTTGGTGTTGCAAGGAAAATATGTGGGCATTTCAGCCACTCTGTGAAAGCTCAAAAACATCCTGAAGGGACTGCAGAGGTCAAACAACTTACCCTTGCATACATTAAAGCAGGAAGTTCCAACCCACTGGAATTCAACATTTTACATGTTGGAAAGGCTTCTTGAACAAAAAAACGATGTACATGACTACACCATACAGAATCAAATAGGTAAAATAGACATCATGTTCAGTTCCAGCAGCTGGACTCTACTTGAATCTTTGGTCACCTTATTGGAGCAATTTGAGGCTGCCACATGTGATAGTGCAGACAGTGCAACTCTGAGTCAGATTCTTCCTCAAATCAGATTTCTTTACTTTTCCTTGATTACGTAAAGATAGACTTTCAGTCAAAAGATGACACCACTGTTGTTATACTGGCAGGTGACTTGAGTCTCAGAATAACGACTGATCAGAGAATAAATGCCATGTTTAAGAATGACACCTACAGTACAAGTCACATTAAACTGTCCCATCAATGAGCTGGTTTAACACTGTTTTTTTTTTACCATTGTCAATGCATTGGCAACTCATACTGCATTGTTTTTTAACACTTAACCAATCAATCAATCTTTATTTTACCAGGTAAAACACTATTGAATGACCTCATTTACAAGGTGGACCTGAAAGGTACACATCAACAATACAACAAAAATACAAGAATATACTTAGATACAAGCATAGGTACGTATACAATAAACAAGTGTAGAGATAGCCCAAAATACACAGGGAATGTAGTTTAATATTCAAAGAAAGCAAAAAGGGATGAGCATTACAATATGTACAATATATACATGGAATGTTTATAAAATGTTGTTGCTACTTAGTTGGAATGCAGCTTATGCGCAATCACAATTCAATACAAAACAAAGATGTAACTCTTACAAGACAGTTTGTGCAAGGCTTTGTACTGAATCCAGCAACACTTATGCAACTCAGTCAGAAATGCTAAAGCAACTCATTGGTTGAGCAGTTTAATGTGACTTCTACTGTATGTGTTGGCTACATTGCTAGATTCCTACTTCAAGAGGAACATTGAAGCCATCCTTTCTACAGGGGAAGACATTGAGTATTGGAGAGATCTGCTAACCAAATGTGAATTTGCCCTACAAACACCATTAACTGATGTACAGCAGTCAAACCCTAATGAACCATCACAGCACACCTGTGGCACAGGCAATAGCACATCTATCAATTCTTCATAGTCAGTAGTGTCATCAGCAAGGGAAAGAGCATGTACAGGTACTTCTTGGGCATCCTATGTTCAGGGTCAGAAAGGCAAATCACTTCTGAGTCACCTGCAACAACATGGACTGGTATCCTGTTAAGAAAGTGCAACAGGTTAATCTGCCAGACTGGCAACTGTCTCATGCAGCACAATCAGTGGTTAAATTAAAATTTCAGAGGTGGTGGAGTTCTGATGTCATAACTGCCACCAGTAATATAGCATGTCACTAACTAGTAAGTGATACCCGTGAGCATGCACAAGATGGGAGACGATCACATTGTCACCTTTGCCATTTGGGCTAACTCTGTATTAACTATCTAAACTAATATATATATATGTATTAAACCATAATAATTTTTATAAATAAAATATATTTATTTTTTCAAGGTACAAAATCAAACAATAAGCAAGCAATACAATAATAAATTACTTTATGGAAGATATGAAGAATTATTTGTTGCCCTATTGGTCCTTGTACTAAAAGATGTACAAAGTGATTGATTTGATACCTTTTATTGGATCAATAAGCATTTTAAAGGTTTTGTGCTTTCAAGCTAAACAGAGCACTTCATCAGACTGTGACAGACTTTGCAAAGAACTCACTTTAAATACATAAAAAGAATTTGTATTCATCAAAAATTAAAAAAAAGTGTGACATCCTAGCTGTGTGTAAATCAGCCTGGTCTAGGAATGGAATGTGACAAGGGCTATAAATTGTCAAGTGCTCAATTGCCTCCTTGAAAATGGACACCAAAGTGTGTGTGTCTGTGTCTGTGTGCTTATGTCAGCTTAGGAAGCATGAAACCAGCAGTGTGTGTGTGTGTCTGTGTATGTGTATATGTGTGTGTGTGTGTGTGTCTGTGTCTGTGTGAGCTTAGAAAGTATGAAACCAGCAGTGTGTGTGTGTGTGTTTTACTTGGAAAAGGTTCCACTGAGCGATGCTTATTTACAAGGTGGTCCTGGTTTTAGTACAACCATTGTCTATAACGTCATGGTGCACTTTCTGCTGCATGCAAGTTCATATCAGAAATGAAGTTAATGAGTGTCCAAAAGCAATATATTGAGAAATTTTAGTCACAAGAAAACTTACTGTATGTTAACAATGAGCGTTCAAAAACAACACAGAACACTGTTGAAAACCTGGACTGTCCTAGCCACTTTAAAAAGGATCATTCCTTTTATTATTTCAAATACAAAAAAGTTGTTACAGCAACTCAAAATGGGGGTGGGGCATCATAGAAGACATGATATAAGGGGCAATTTAAAATAGAACAAATACAGTAGCTAATATAGAAACATAGAAACATAGAATTTGACGGCAGATAAGGACCACTTGGCCCACCCAGTCTGCCCATTTCCCTACCTACTGGATAAGCTGCAGATCCTAGTTAACCAGCAGCCTACTTCTTCCTACCCCCACCCCCCAGAATTGCCTTATGACTATCCCATGCATGCTTGATTTCCCCCACTGATTTTGACTCCACAACCTCCTCCGGAAGGCGCGTTCCATGCATCCACAACCCTCTCTGTGAAAAAATACTTCCTTAAATTACCTCTGAGCACGCCCTCTATCTTAAATTGTGCCTCTTGTTCTTACACACCTTTTTTGAATCTTCCCTCTCGGACTTTGTTGATTCCTTAGGGTTGAAAATTTCTATCATGTCCCTCCTCTCCTCTCCTTCCTCGAGGCTATACATATTAAGCTCCTTAAGTCTCTCTTCATACAACCTCCGTGCAGACCCTGCACCATTTTAGTTGCCCTCCTCTGGACAGATTCCATCCTGTCTATGTCTTCAGGGAGATTGGGTCTCCAGAACTGCACACAGTACTCCAGATGGGGTCTCACCAGCTGTCTGTACAGAGGATAATAACTTCCTGTTTTCTACTGGTGATGCCTCTCCTATGCATCCCAGTATCCCCCAACCCTCCTTGCTGCCTCTCACATTGCTTGCCCATCTTTAGGTCATCTGATATGACTACCCCCAGGTCCCTTTCCATTCTTGTTGTTGTTAGTATCTCACCCCCCATTGTGTACTCTTCCCCTGGGTTTTTGTTTCCCAGGTGCATTACCTTGCACTTCTTAGCATTGAATCTAAGCTGCCATACATTTGACCATTCCTCTAACCTTGCCAAGTCCCTTCTCATCCTTTCCACCCCACCCTGTGCATCAACTCTGTTGCAGATCTTAGTGTCATCTGCAAAGAGACACTTTTCCTTCAGTCCTTCTGCAATGTCGCTTATAAAGACATTGAAGAGGACCAGTCCTAATACTGAACCTACGTGTACCCCACTAGTAACCCTCCTTTCTTCTGAGTGGACTCCATTTACTATAACTCTCTGTGTCTTATTCTCCAGACAATTCTTTACCCAGGCTGTCATCTTGGGACCCACTCCCAGGCTGGCTAACTTGTATATTAATCTTTTGTGCGGGACTGTGTCAAATGCCTTGCTAAAGTCTAGGTAGACCATGTCACAGCCCCTCCTGATCTACTACTTTGGTCACCCAGTCAAAAAATCTATCAGATTCATCTGGCATGACCTTCCGCTGTGAATCCATGCTGCCTTGGGTCCTGTGCCCTCTGGCCTCTAGATACTCGACAGTTCTTTCCTTTAGAAGTGATTCCATCATTTTCCCTATCACTGAGGTTAAACTAACAGGTCTATAGTTTCCTGCTTCTGCCTTGCTCCCACTTTTGTGAGGGGAATCACATCTGCCCTCCTCCAGTCCTCAGGTACCACCCCATCCTCCCATGATTTGTTAAAAGGTAGTCAGTGGTGTCCTAGTTCTACCCTTAGTTCTTTTAGAATTCTGGGATGAATCCCATCAGGCCCCATTGCTTTGTCCACCTTCAGTTTAAGAACTCTTTCAGAACCCTTTCTTCTGTAAATGGGCTGGTATCAACTTCTGTATCCAGAGTGTTACTACTGTTTGTTTTATGCATCTCCCCTCTTCCTTCGTAAATACTGAGCAAACATATTTGTTTAGTATCTCTGCTTTTCACAGTCTTCCTCTGCCCACCCTCCCTCCCCTTTATTAAGCCTCACTATCCCTCCCTTGGTCTTCCTTCGCTCCCTGATGTACCTATAAAAGGTTTTATCCCCCTTCTTAACTGAGTTGGCTATCTTTTCCTCGGTTTGGGCCTTTGCTGTTCTGACTACCTTCCCAGCCTCCTTTTGCTTTAACTGATACAGTTCTCTATCCTGCTCCTTCTGCGATTCCTTGTACTTCCTGAATGCTTTCTTTTTCTCTTGAACCTTCACTGCCACTTCCTTTGAGAACCATAGTGGTTTCTTACATCGTCTTGTTTTGTTTATTTGCTTCACACAAAGGCTTGTTACCTCTGTTATGGCAATTTGCCCTGCTATTTTGAAGTTTCAAGCCCACTTCAAATTGCTCTCAAACTGCTTAATCACATGTAACATAGAAACTATCAGCAGATAAGGACCGCTAGGCATATCCAGTTTGCCATAAGCCCTACACTTGTTTGCAGCCTCTGACTCTATCTGGTCAGTGGCTTTTCACCTCTCCTACTGACTTCTAACATTCCCTTATGCCTCTCCCAGGCATGTTTAAATCTGTCCACTGTGATCACTCTCACCACCTCCCATGGCAGACTATTTCATGAGTTCACCACTAGAGATGGATGAAGTTGGCAAACTCCACTCAGTGAAAAATTGGGTGAATTTCGTACAGTTTGCAAAATTTTTCGCAGATGCAAAATTCTGGATGCCAAATGCAGGATTTTGCCCACGAAGTGTGACATTTCACCCGTGAACAATGGACTTTCACCACTCATAGGAACATTCTCCATTTTCAGGTGAAATTCCATATTTTGTAGGCGAAATACCGCATTTTGTGGGTGGAATTTCACAATTTCACACTCACAAAATATTTCATGGATCACTCAAATTTCACAAAATAGTTTGCATGATGAAATTGCCAATTTCATGAAAACTTCATCTTGCGAAATTAAACTTTGGACAATCTCTATTTACTACCCTGCCCTTGAAAAAAAACTTTCTCACATTTCTCCATAATCTCCCCCCCTTCTATTTCATATCATCCCCTCTCATTCTTGTACTACTTCTATATTGGAAGACGTGTCCCTCCTCCACGGTCTTTATGCCCTGAAGGTACTTAAATGTTTCTATCATGTCCCCCCGATCCCTTCTCTCTTCCAGCAAGTACACACTGATGTTCTTTAATCTCTCCTCATATGTTTTGTGTTGCAAGCCCTGTACCATCTTGGTCACCCTTCTCTGGTCTGTCTCCACCCTGTCAATGTCTTTGTGAAGGTGTGGCCTCCAGAACTGCACACATTACTCCAGGTGAGGCCTCACTAGTGTTTTATACAATGGCATCACTACCTCCTAATTTCTGCTAGTGATACCTCTGCCTATGCACCCCAGCATGCCACTGGCCATCCCTGCAGCCTTTGTACACTGCTTAGACACAATTAGGTAATCAGAAATGATAACCACCATGTCCCTTTCTTCCTTTGAGATCATCAGCACCTCCACCCATCTTGTAGCTGTCCCCGGGGTTCGCTGTCCAAGGTGCATTATTTTGCACTTTTTTTAATTAAACCTTAATTGCCACACCTCAGACCATTTTTCAAGCTTCCCCAGGTTCCTCCTCATTTTCTTCACCCCATCTGGATTATTCACCCTGTTTCAGATCTTGGCATCATCAGCAAACAGGCAAACCTTTCCTTCCAGCCCTTCCAAGTTGTCACTAATGAAGACATCGAACAGGACTGGCCCAAGGACTAATCTCTGAGGTGCCCCACTGGTTCCCCCATCTCCACAGAATGGATCCCATGTACCACCACCCTCTTCCTTCTGTCCATTAGCCAGTTTCTAGCCCAGTTTACCACTTTGTGCCCCATACCCAGACTACCCATCTTGTTGACTAGCCTTTTATGTGGGACGGTATCAAAGGCCTTGCTGAAATTGAGTTAGGTGATGTCCATCCCCCTAATTTACTTCCTTCAACACCCAATCAAAAAATCTATCAGATTTGTTTGACATGACCTTCCTGCTCTGAATCGATGTTGCCTCAGATCCTGGGCACCACTGGATTCCAGGTGTGCCACTAGTCTTTCTTTAAGCAGTGCCTCCAAAATCTTACCCACTACTGAGGTGAGGCAGATTGGCCTATAGTTCACTGCCTCCTCCCTACAGTACTACTGCTTATGTATAGAGGGACTACATGTGCCCTCCTCCAGTCCTCTGGCACCATTCCTGTGTTGAGTGACTCATTGAACATGTCTGCCAGAGGCTCTGCTAACTCCTTTCGCTGCTCCCTTAATATCCTTGGGTGTGTGCCATCTGGCCCTATTGCTTTGTCCACTTTCAGTTTTGTGAGCTCCTCCAGGACTCTCTCCACTGTGAATGGACTGGTGTCCACCTTTCTCCCCCTTTGCATCTGTTGCCCAGCTGTCATCCGTGACCCTCCCCCTCTTCAGTGAATACTGAACAGAAGTACTTATTCAGTAATTTTGCCTTGTATAGGTCTCCCTCCTTACACTCTCCTTCTTCACCCCTGAGCCTTACTATCTCCCCCCCAGCTTTTCTTCTTTTGCTGATGTACCTATAGAATGTCTTGTCCCCTTTCTTCACCATCTGCACTAATCCCTCCTCAGTCCATGCCTTTGTGTTCCTAACAGCCTTCCCTGTCTCCCTTAGACACTCTAGGTACACCTCCTTGTCTTCATCAATTTGGGTCTCCTTATATTTCCTGAAACTTGCCCTTTCAGCCCTTTCTTTGTCAGCCACCTCTTTTGAAAACCATAGTGGCTTCCTCCTTCTCTTACCTTTGGACACCAACCTCATGCATTAGTTCATCATTTCCACTATGGCTCCTTTTAGGTGCCCCCACTGCTCTTCTACCTCCCTCTTCTCCAGGGCTGCTCTGATACAGTACATTTCCCCATTTCAGTGAAGTCTGGCCTCTTGAAATCTAAAGCCTTCATCTTTGTATGACTTGACTGAGTCCCTGTCCCCATGCTAAACCACACTATGTTGTGGTCGTTGGACCCCAGTTGTCCTTTCACCCTGATTTCTGTGACTCTATCTCCATTGGTCGGTATGAGGTCCAGAATCACCCTATCTCTGGTGGAATAAAACACTAGCTGCCTGAGACCTTCACCCTGTAGGGAATTTAGGATGACCCTGCTTGTGGTTGAAGCAGCTTCCTGGGAGGTCCAATCCATGTCTGGAATATTAAAATCCCCCAGCAGTAGAATTTCACCTTTAGTTACCATCTCATATATTTTATCCACTAGTTCCCTGTCTACTTCCTCCCCCTCTGCTGGAGGACTGAAGATCACCCCTGTGGGTATTGCTGTGCTATTGCCAGGTTCAAGGGTGACCCACAGTAGGTTGGCCTCCCCCTGTCTATTCTGAACCTCTGTTGCCTTTATACCTTCTATGATGTACAGGGCCACCCCCCCATCCCTCCTGAACAGAGCATAATCCTGTTCATAAATTGATGTCCCACCCATGATTATAAGTGTATCAAGTCACTGTTTTTGCCACTATGTCCAGGTCTGACTCTACTGACAAGACCTCCAGGTCTGGGATTTTATTTCCCAGGCTGTGGGCATTAGTTGCCATGGCCTTCCTTGTTGTGCAGCCTATCCCTCCCCCGCTCTTGTTTTTACTCTCTAGCATCTTCCTCCTAGCCTAGTTATCTTTCTTATGTGGCCTCGATTCCTCTGCATCTCCCTTTCTGCCTGCTTCCATTGCTCCTGTCATCAACTCATTTTCTTGCATGTGCCCATTGAGGTGGGTGATACTAAGCCTCCTGACCTTTCTGGCCCCCGGCAAGTTTAATTGCTTGCTGCTGAAGCATTCAAACTTCTTACTTAGGACTAATGTCCCCTTCCTGGATGGATACAGGCTGTCATCCTTATACTGGCTGCAATAAGTTTTTTTAGAACTATTTTACTATAAGGTCAGGAAGCAGTATCTGATGCATACTAGTTAATTTTACTCACAAGAAAACTTACTGTATTTTAACAATGGGTGTTCAAAAATAACACAAAGTACTGTTGAAATCCTGGACTGTCCAAGCCCGTTACACCCTCAGAACACACCAACATTCTGCCACTGAGTCATTAGAGCACCAGTCAGCAATGTCATCTAACCCCCCCCTTGTGGGGGGCTATGCCCCCCCACACCCCTAACTATAGATACCAACTCTGGGGGGCGGACCCTGGGAAGGGGGTTGGGAATTCCATAATTGGTGCCCTAATGCTGGCACCCTGAAGGGGTGCAGTGGTCCAAGCCATATTAAAACACATCATTCCTTTTATTATTTCAAATATAAAAAAGTTGTTACAGTAACACAGAATGGGAGTGGGGCATAATAGAAGACAGTATATATGGGGTAATTCAAAATAGAACAAGCAGCTAATATGCCCTGCTATTTTGAAGTTTCAAGCCCACCACAAATTGCTCTTCAACTGCTTAACTACACGTAAAATATCTTCAATAAATTGTTTTAGTTACTGAAAACATGTAAAAAAAAACCTTAACAACCAAAAACCAGAGCCAACCTCAAAAGTAGATGCCTTGATTTCTCTGCCTTCATAGAACACTTTTAAATCATTACAGGTAAACTCTTTATAGGCCCCTGCTAATGGGGGGGGGGGCAAAATCCAGGGGAGACACTGTGGCAGAGCTCTCTGTCAGTCACTGAAACATCCCTGTGATGTGCATGTGCACAAACACCATTTAGGTTAAACTATATGCTTAACAATGCTAGAAGGTGTTTGTATTCACTCTGCATGCAAGAGTTCCAGATGCAGGGCTTGCATTACAGGGAAAGGGAAAACAAACACTTAAAAAAAAAAAAGTATTTTATTACTGCCAGCTAGCAGCATTCCAGTGGGTTCTGCTAATTACTGAGGGCACTATGAGATGACAGAACTCAGCTCTGGTGCATTCTGGCCAAATTTAACCCCCGAGCATAATGATCCTGGAGTACTTTGCAGATTGTACTGTTACTGCTCTTGAGGAAGATCCATTAATCTATTGGAAACAAAAGAGAACAATATGGTCAGATCTAGCAGATCTTGCAATAATATACCTCAGTTGTTCACCTTCAAGCGTGTGTTCAGAACACATATTTAGTGCAGCTGGAGTATTTGTCACTGACCACAAAACCCTGCTAAGTCCTGTAAATGTGGAACGGCTTACATTTCTCAAAATGAATGCTGACAATTTCCCAGTTGTCACAAACATTGATTTTGTGAGTCTGACCCTGAAAATGAACAGTAGCCTGCAAACAGTGATACTGAATATGATGACTAGATTGTGTACAAAACAAATGGAACCATCACCACTGCCACCATGCCAGCCACATGTGCCACATTAGTACTATTTTTCTTTTTCTTTTGTCAGTCATCAGTTTATGTTCTGTAAGTTTGATCGATCCCCACCATGGGTATCATTTTTTTAAAACAGCAGCAGGCTCACTCACAGCAGCTGTGCCTCTCATATCTGTCTCAGCTATGCCTGACATGGGTATACGTTTTTTTAAAAAGCAGCAGGCTCAAACACAACAGCTGCACCTCTCATACCTACCTCAGAAATGCCTGCCATAGGTATCATTTTTGGACACAGCAGCAGGCTCACTAAAAGAGCCTGTGCCTCTCATGTATAGTTCAAGATAAGTTACAGGCCTGCACCTGGGAACTGTGCTTGGCAACGACAAGTAAATATGTAAGAAAAATGAATGCCAGCACAAGTATACCAACCAGAAAAAAACTTTAAGCAGCCTGGAAGGTTGTCAACATTCACAAATGAAGCAAGAACTTATTCTTATTCTTACGGTGCTAAACAAAGTGCTTCATTTTATTTAAATAAGTGCACTCTGCTTCCATAAAAAGCTGTTCCTTCAACAGAACACTCCCAATGCATTTCACGCCCCCTGGTGCTTAAGCAAAGGAATGAAATGTGCCATTAAATACTCAGTGTTCTTAAAGTGCCAGTACAACATTAATTATAAAATTTCTGCAATCGCCATAAAACCAGTTTAAAACATTATTGCATTATGAAAAGATTAAATATTTATCATTTAGCTTTAATATTAACTTTTAACACTACTATTTTGTACATCAGTGTCCTCCTCCAATATTTTTGTGGATCCACTTTGCATTCAAGTGTTATTGAAGAAATCTATAAAACAAATGAAAAATGCAGGTTAATACATATCACTTACTGTAACATGTCTATATACAAGAACTAAATGTTCAAATTGTACTAAACCTTTTACCACAATAACTCAGAATAAAATTATTTCTTTAAAAATGGTTTGAGATCAATTCTTTCATTAAGACCAGGTCTTTCTGACCCACCAGTAGCAAAAATCCAATATTGTTCCCTCTTTAGCAGGACATTATCATAATTACCCCGAGAGCTTTTTATGGATTTTTCAATCCCTACAAAGACCAAACATGTTCTTTCTGGTTTTCACCTTCCCCATGTGAACAGCCAATGCATTTTTAACATCACCATTCTTAGGTGTTCACCCACCCTTTCCTTCAGTTTCCTTTTTGTCTTACCTGTATAAAAGCAACCACAAGTACATGTGGCCATATAAATGACCCCTTCTGTTATACAGGTGATGAAACCTCTCACTTTTGTCTCTCTTTTTGTTTTTGGGTTAATAAAATGTTTGGTCTGTGTAAGGGATTTGCAAAATTTGCAATTTCCACACTTAAAGCACCCTTCTTGTTGCCTAGGCAACCACATTCTAGTATATTCTTGTTTAGGTTGTACCAAATGCATTAATTTATCTTTCAGGCTTTTACCTTTCTTATGTACCAATCTAGGTTCTACATTCTTAAGGTCCCTTAGGCCTGGATCTAAACTTACTAGATGCCAATGTTTTTTAACTGTTTTCCCAATCTCATTAGATTGTGCACTATATGTGCTCACAAATTTAATTCTATGATCACCTTTCTCTTTCTTTTCTGTTTTATGCATGACCTCTGACCTTATCATGTTGTCTAGTTCCTCTCTTGCCTTAGTAATAATCTTGACTGGATATGTTCTCTCAAGTAATCTCTCTTCCAACTCATCTGCTCTTTTCTCATACATAACTTCAGTACTGCAGTTTCTTTTCATTCTTAGAAATTTCCCTTTTGGAATGCCTGCTATAGTATGATAAGGATAGCTACTATATGCTTGTAATAATGTATTTCTGTCTCTATTTTTCCTATACAGATCTGTTTCTATACCCCCAGTTCCATCCTTTTTAATTATCAAGTCTAAAAAATTAATCCGTGTGGAACTGAAAGATAGTGAGAACCTTAGATTTTTGTTACTTTGTTCCAGATACTTAACAAAGTCAAAACGTTCATTTTCTGTGCCAGTCCAGATGATAAATATATCATCTATAAAGTGTCTGTATATATCTATTTTATCTCTAAATGGGTTATTCTCACTGTTCCTAATGAACTCTTCTTCCCATTTTCCCAGATATAAGTTAGCAAAATTAGGGGCAAAAGTTGCCCCCATAGCTGTCCCTTTAACTTGCACATAATGGTCGTCTGTGAAAAAGAAAGTGTTAGATGTCAGTACAAACTCTGCCATATTAACCAACATTTCTGTAGGCGGAACCTTTCTATCCCTTCTATCCAAATAAAACTGTAATGCTTCTAGACCTCCTTCATGAGGTATATTGGAATATAAAGATTCAACATCCAAAGTCACAAATATACTCTTATCTTCAATTTCTATTTCCTCTAACACAGACAGTGTTTGACCTGTATCTCTTATATATGATGGAACATTCTGGGCTATGGGTTTAATATAATAATCAATATATTGTGAAAAAGGCTCAGTCAAAGAACCATTTCCTGATATAATTGGACATCATGGAGGATTTATGAGGCATTTATGTACTTAGGGAGTATATAGAAGCAAGCTCTCATAGGATTACATACTTTCAAAAATGAGAAGGTATCATCATTTAACCACCCCTTTTCCTTAACTTCCATCAGATAATTATCAATTCGTTCTTTATATTTTGGTGTTGGATCAACAGAAACTTTTTTATAAAAGGCTGTATTGTTCAATTGTCTATTTGCCTCTAACAGATATTTGTCTGTATCCATTACCACAACTGAACCCCCTTTATCAGCTTTCTTGATGGTTATATTTTTGTCCTTCCCCAATTCATTGATGGCAGATCTTTCTGCTACATTTAAATTATTTGTAACATTGTTACCCCCATTTTGCAAGCTTCTATCCAAGTCTAACTAGTCTCTTTCGTAACTTGTAACAAAAGTCTGTAACATTGGTGTCAAAGGTGGACAAAAAGTGGAGGCTGGTTTAAATTTACAGACATTCGTATCAGTATTCTCAGATATCACAGCCTCACTTACCCCTTGGTCTGTGATACTATCTTCTTCTCTTTTACTAAAAAAAGATTGCAGGCCAAGGTTCCTAGTTAGTTTGTGGCAATCCACTATAGTTTCAAATAAATCAAATCTCTGCTGAGGGATGAAAGAAAGGCCTTTATTTAACAATCTTGTTTCTATCATTGTTAATTCCCTCGAGGAAATATTAATCACATTATTTATTGTTGGCCTCTTCTCAGATTGCCTCTCATACTCCATCCTCTTCTCCCTCTGTTGCGAAAGACGCCACTTCCTCCTCTTCCTGCCTCCCCTCCTAGTCTGTTTTTTGGGGCCTGATTGTAATTTAAACGTTGGCTCCACCTCGGGCCTTCAGGTGTTCTCCCAATATCTGATGCCACCACATATTCTTCTTCTCCCAAATAAACATCCTCAAGGCTACTTAGTTCTTCACTTTCTCTCATATCATGTTTATTACTCAGAATGGGTTTAATGGGTGTTTTATCATGTACTTTTGGGCTTGTATTAAACCTGACTTTCTTACCCCATTCAAAGACTTGATCAGTCAGGTAGTCATTACTATCACGCTCAAACTTAGATCTCTTAATATCTTGGATTTTTTTATCATATTTAAATAAATTTTTGTTTAAAACTCAAGCAATAATCATCATATAATAAATGTTCACTGTATTTACACAGAGCTTCTTCTTTAACTCTGATTTCTTCTTCTGACTTTAATTGTATTGCTGCATTCTCCTTTAAAATCAGCTCCATATACTGTTTACTGGCCTCATGGCTAATTTTATGCCATTTCTCCAAGAAGCCTTCCCTTTGTAAACCAAACCAGGGTTTCTTAAGAACTCTCAACCCCCGTGGTGCACGCTCAACTTCCAGGTATGCTTTCAGCGATATTCTTTCCCAATGTAATCTTTTAGCCCAGAATGCTGCCCTTTCAAATTGCATTTGTGAATGTTGACAACCTTCCAGGCTGGTTAAAGGTTTTTTCTGGTTGGTATACTTGTGCTGGCATTCATTTTTCTTACCTGTGCCTCTCATTCCTGCCTCAGAAATGCCCGCCATGGGTATAATTTTGGAAAACAGCAGCAGGCTCACTCACAGCAGCTGTGCCTTTCATACCTGACTCAGCAATACCCACCATGGGTATAATTGTTGAAAACAGCAGCAGGCTTACTAAGAAAGCCTGTGCCTTTTGTACCTGCCTGAGCAATGCCCCCATAGGTATAACAGATCAGGGCACCTAACAGACAATGTAACAGCACCAAACAAAACAATCTTTACATGAGTTTTGTTATGGTCAGGGTTGGATAATCAGGTAGTAGAACAGGTCAGATAGTGACTACCCAACCCCACCTGACTGCTCTATTTTCATCCAGGTTTTTTTCCGGTACTTTTGAGGCACCCGCTGTTTGTCTTGGTGGTCAGGTAATTTAGTACTCACTTACTGCTGACACTTCACATAGTTCCTTGCTTGGCAAAGTGCCTAAATCAACCTGCACATTCTACATAAAGTAGTACTTTGCTGGTGAAAGTGCTGATGAAATGCCACTATTTGTAGTTTTTCATTGGTTGAAGTTATCACTTTGCCAATGAAGAACAATGCAAAATGGTGTGTATGTGTGTGTGTGTGTGTGTGTGTGTGTGTGTGTGTGTTTCTAAAGCACTTTTTTTAACATTTAGGCCACCCCCTACCACTTGTGCCACCATGTCCCACCTCTCACACCTCCAAGACATATGAAAATAATTTGCCTCACTCTACCACTCTCTAGCACCACTTCCCTCTTCCCTCCTCCCTCCTCACTCACAGTCTTGACAAAGTTTGTCATAATAAATGCAGTCAGTTGTAAGATTCAGTATTATAATAAATTTTTCCTCAACCACATCAAATCACACAATTACCCACCTCCCCACCCATCAATCACCCTGTCTCCGTAAATTAAGTGTCAACACCCCACCCACCCTCCCTGTACCCACACAACCTCCCTCCTCTCCCCAAACCCCAAAGTTTAATGATGTATAGGAGCAATACCTACAGCAGAAACAAACTCTAGCCAGAGCCAATATTGCAGCAGCTGTGCTTTAAAAGAACTCACTGAGCTCATGGTGGAACAGTGCACCATGCCCAAGTTGACAGCCAGAGCTCAGTATGCATGCCCAAGCAGTTGCTCTTCTGCACTAAGCTCTGGCAGCCATCTTGGTCATGGCAGACTGTTCTGCCATGAGCTTAGTTCACATGCGCGGTGAGCGGAGTGCTTTTGTGGATGGATTGTGATGCAGCTCCAAATTCGCTCTCTGGTCATAATGTAGTGAATCACTTTTAAAGCTCAACAAGAGATGGCTGCAGGCTCTGCCCACTGTAGTTGTAAAAAAGCAAATTGTCCTACACTGAAGCAATCATGTTCTGTTCAGTGTCCTGCAAAACATGAAGGAATGATGAGATCTTCCTATAACAACAGTTGATTTGCCATTTGTCAGCACAGCTATGGGATCCAGACAGGAGATCCAGCTGAAACAGTCCCAAAGACTGAGATACAGAGTAAAAGAAATTTGCCTGAAAACCTAAATACTCTAAATAAAAGTTTAAAACCAACTTCCAAAATATAAGAGATGCTTGTAAAGACAGAGAGTGGCACACTTGAGAGCTGTTTATGAGCCAGAACTCTGTTTAAGAAAGGAAGCCAGACAGTGGACTTCACAGAAAAGAAAGTTGTGGAATCACAGCTCATATTGGCATTTTAAAATGAAAAATGTTGGTCTCTGTCTTTTAAGAAGGTTACCTTGTCATTAATGGTCAGGCTTAATCACAACTAAGCTGATTTATAAAACCAATAATCCCTTTTCAAATCATGGAATGACAAAAGATAGTGAGTAAAAAAACAGAAAAACTTTAAAATGATTTTTAGAATCCTTTGAGCAGCATACAGGTGTATGTGTGTTGGGGCAATGTACTGGATACTCTTCGTTTCAGAGATTGGCACAGACCTATGGCATTGGCCAGCTTACTAACAGTACTGGGAGGAAAGGTCTGTAGCAGTTTATGTCAGAGGTGTTCCCTTCCTTAAATGGCAATGTAACAATAGTCAGTTTCCAGGTAGATGGAACTTCATCATTCTGATAGAACAAGTGAAACAGGTATGAAGGGCAGTAATGCTGAGAGTTGAAAGTTTTAAAAAGATAGGATTAGGCTTATTCCATTTTGTTGATAATACTGCTATGTATTATAATTATCAAGCACTTGACCTGTGGTAATCAAAATGAAGAAAACACCTAACAAAATTCCAGGGTTTAAAAATGGACCTTTATGTTATTCCCTGAAATCCAGTGACATGTATAATTATGGGGCACAGTCTTGAGTAATAGTCTATTATATAGTATATAGAAGTGACCATATACTATAGACAGTATGCCACACGGGGACCACACCATGCCAGCTGACATGCAGTAATAGAAAATTGTGTATGCAAAAATAAATTAAACACCACTAGCCTGAATTTGCATTTTTCTTTTTTCAGGGCAAGGATCCATCAAGCCAGGGTCAGGGGTAAGCATTGGTGAGGGCAGGACTAGCAGCAAGCAGAACCAACTGGGACAGAGGGTTTGGAATTTAAAACTCTGGGAAGCTGCAGCATGGAGTGCGTTGTTGTCTGAAAAGTGACCGCCTAAAGTGAGGGGGGGGATGGGGTAAATACCTTTGAACTTTGCTAACCTGCATTTGAGCTTCCTTTTCCTTTTTCAGGTCAAGGATTCAGCAAGCCATGGTTGGGGTTGGCACTGGCTAGGCAGGATCAGTGGCAAGCAGGGCTAATTGGTAAACCCAGAGTCCTGTATAAATCGCCATGCACACAGTGTGTCCAATGACACTTGTATTCTGGAGCAGGAGTGGAATAGATCAATAGTGGAACAGGATACTACTGGTATCTTAGATTGCCACAGGTGATATTAGTCATGCAGGGAGCTCTGCTGATCTGGTAAGGTAAGGTACAGTACCTGTTAGCTTGCTGTAGCCAGTTTAGAAAGGTATAGGAGGAGGGGGTAATTAGTATGTGCAGAAAAGTAACAAGCAGTTACTGCCTGCTTTGGGGAATAGTGGAAACACCCTAACTAAGGCAAGGGTATAGAAGTTTGTTCAGGAAGGGTAGAAAGGGGAAGGTTAAGTAGTAAGGAAGCAGAGGGGTATGGGGTGATATACCAAAGTGGGTAAGGGGGAAAGCAAGAAACACTTTATCTACGGTAGGGTGATAAGGTAAATACTAATAGAAGGTGCAGGCAGGAAAAGACCAAATAGAAGGATGGGGGCAATATGGGAAAGGCACAGTCAGTAGTAGTAGACAGTGAAACATAAAGACAATGGTGGGAGTGCTGCAGTGCAATGGATGTGGAGTTGCAGTTTTTCCCAGAGATCTTCTGGACACTGAAGTGCTGTCCCATCTGCACACCTCTCTGGGTTGTGAGAGGAGGTTTCTGGTCTCTGGGCTTAGCTGGCCAAGATCAAGAGGACCTCTTCCCTACCCAGGGGCCACCATGGCTACCACCATTGTCCCAGAGGTTGCCTTGGAGAAAGCGTGATGACTGGATCATGGTGGGCTGCAGGAGGGTGGAGGTGGCAGGTCAGGGAGACACTGCTCAGCCTGTGCCACAACAAAATTCCTTTGTGATTCTGGTGAGACGGGACTGCTTGAAGGAGGCACCCATAGTAGTAGCAAGGGAAGATGTGGGGGCCCTCTGTAGGGGAGGCTCCCAGGTAGGAGGTAGAGGACTGTAGCAGAGGAGGAAGTAGCTTCTGGTGGGAGACTTGAATGTTTGGGGGGTAGATTTGGCAACAGGAAGGGGGAAGAGAATGAGATAACATGCCTATCTGCTGGCATGGCTTGGATGGATTGGCAGCGGATTCTTATGATTATGAGAGTGGTAGGGCAGGGGGAAGCTGGATGTAATTTTCTACATGGCAACTAATGACCTAGCAAGGGACAGACTGATATTGTGCAGGGAGAGTTCAGGGATTTGGGGAGGTTCTAAGACAAGTAGCATGCATGGTGGCTTTCGCTGGAAGTACAGACTTTGCTGACAGAGAGAAGTGTAAAATCGGCTTGGTCTTTAAGGTACATTTATACTTATTTATATTTCTCTTCATACTGAAAGTAGCAGGGTAAGTGGTGAGAAAAAAAACAGATTTATAGGCAGTGACTGGGGCAATTTAAGACTTGTCTTTAAAACTGTAAAAGATAGCATGGGGGGAAACTAGCTCAGGATATTAATCTTGGGGCTGAGTAGATTCAGGAAGCCCTGTGAAGCAGATGTGTAATTGAGGGTGGATCTGACAGAGGCTTAGTGCCTTGTAACATGTGCACTATAACTTATTCCCTTGTCCAGCATGTCCCAGCATGCTTGTGTCCCAGCAAGTGAGTGGAACAACAAAGGAGTGGAACAGGTACTGAAATCTTAGGTATCAGCAGATGTCCGCAGGAGGCCACAGGGAAGAAGGATGCTTTGCCAGTTGGCTGAGTTAAGGTACTTGGTCACTTCTATTGTTACACTCACTGTAGGGAAAGGGTTATGGGTTGAAGGCAAGCTATTAGTAGGGATAGGATGAATACCCTATCTTGGGTAAGGTGAAATAAGATTTCTAGTTGGCACTAAGTGAAAAGATCTAAGTGAAAAGAATTGCTAGAGTAGCAGGGCAGTGGTTGAGCTGGATATCACTGTCCACCTGGGAACCAATGACCTAGCTAGGGATGCAGCTGGGATACTTCAGGGGGAGTTCAAGGATCGGGGGAGGGGCCTAAGACAGGTAGCATGCATGGTGGCCTTCACCAAGGTGTTATCTGTATTAGGTTGAAGGGAGGACATGGAACTCTGCATCAGGAGCTTCAACTCATGGTTGAAGGAGTGGTGAAGAGAGGAGAGGTTTGACTACATTGGGGACTGGGTCCAATGTAGGAGGATGTGGGCTTGTACAAAGGTAATGGCCTGCATCCATCTGAAAGAGCAACTGCAGTACTCAGTGGATGGTTTAAATGTTACTTTTTTTTTTTTGCACTTGCCCAATTCCCACAGCTTTTGGAGGAGGCCTCTTACCACCTCCTACTCCGTCCGCCTGGGCTATTCAAGGCTACCCCTACCACAGCTTCATTATGCTTGGGGGCCGGGAGTTTATATGATTTTTCTCCCATTTTCTCCCCTTAACCCCTGAGGATGCTGGTGAGAAGGACATGTGTCCAGGCAGATGACGTGCTGATGCATGCCGTTGCCAAGCGCCCAGAATGTCCTCCCCTCCCTGGCTCCGGAAAGCTGCCGTTGACCCTGTAAGCCCATGCTTCCACTGGCCCCCAGGAATGTTGAGTGTATGAGGCATGCCTGGTAACCCACCCCTGGAAGAGGAGAGCATCCATTGGGATGCTCAATTCTCCATCCCCCCGCCAGCCCCTGACAACCTTGAGTCTGTTCCCAAACCCGGGTCGCTGGCGTAGCGCGAGGTGTAGTGGCCAGCACCTCAACCCTCAGTGCCACTGGGCCAGCTTGTTTAAATGTTACTTTTATGAACATTTAAACTGATTAAGGTGGGTGATGGAAGGACAGAGGGAGGTATATATGCCCCCCCCCCACCACCACAAAATGAAACAGAAGGGAAGGAGAATCTGGGGGGAGAAAACTCCCTCAGGGAACAGTTCAAGGGCAAAAGAAGGGGAACTGGAGACAAAGGGACAAGGAACAAACAAACATGGTAATATGAGAGGGAAAAATAAAGCAGGGCCAGGGGAAGGAAGGAAAGAAGGGGGTTGTTATTATGGTGGGAGAATGGTGTGGAAATCCATGTGTGCAAATGCAAGAAGTCATGGAAATAAATTTCCATATCTTGAGAATACCATGGTGGAGGCAGACCTAGACACAGTGGCCATCACTGAGTCATGGTGCACAGGAAACCAGGACTCAGACATGTCTATACCAGGATACATGCAGTTCAGGAAGGATGGGGAAGGGAATGGGGGAGAAGTTTATACATCAGGGAAGATATCAAGGCAACAGAAATGAAAGGGGGTATTGATGTACTGGAGGTACTGTTAATCACCCTAGAGAAAGCAGATGGAACCTCCATTTGCACTGGAGTGATTTACAGAACTCCAGCACAGAAGGAGGATTTAGACAAAGAAATAAAATAAGCCATTAGCAAGATGGAAGATGAGGGGGAGTTACTGTTGATGAGTGACTTCAGTTTACCTGATATTGTTTGGAGCCTCCTGGCCACAGCCTCAGCTAGAAGCAGAGTCATCCTAGGCTCCCTGCAAGGGGCATTTCTGAGGTAACTAGTCAATAAATCCACTCATGATGGGGTGATACTGAACCTGGTGATAATGAACTGGAACAGTGTTGTGGATGTCAGGTTGGGATGCCACCTTAGGACCAGTGATCACTGGGAAGTGTGATATAATATTAGAATGGCAGCAGAGGCAAAGCACACAAGGATGGGGGTGCTGGACTTCAGAAGGGAAGATTTAAAAAATGGGTGGATGCCTCAGAGGCTTTCTGGTGGGAGGGGTTACCCTGATGGAGTGGAGGAGCAGTGGGCCAGATTAAGGAAAGAATAGTGAAGGCAACAAACCTCTGCAGACAAGAGGTGAGCATAAGAAGGAGGAAGAAGAGATCAACATGGTTCTTAATGGAGGTGGCAGCAAGGGTAAGGGCAAAAAGGGCAACATACAGGAGATACTGTACAAGGAGAATGCAGAAGGAAGAGGACAAAGAGGTGTACCAGCAAAAACAAAGGGAAGCAAGGAAGGTAATGAGGAGCACTAAGGCACAAACTGCAGAAAGAATAGCCAGAGGGATAGCAAAGAGGGACAAGACCATTTTAGGCATATGAATGAAAAAAGAAAGATGAGGGATGGAATTGTGAGGCTGAAGGGTGCAACAGGAGACTGTGCAGAAGATGATTGGGGAAAAATCAGATATTCTGAATACATAGTTCTGTACCATCTTTACAGTGGAAGGAGAACTGGAAGGACCCTATGGGTAATCATAACAGACAACCACAAGGTGACAAGGCAATGTGACACAGCACTAGGGAAAGCCAATGGAATGCAGGGGTGCTTAGGGAGGGGTATCACAAGCAGAAGGGAGGTGGTGTTGTCACTGTATCAGTCACTGATGAGACCACACCTGGAGTACTTTGCCCAGTTTTGGAGACCACACCTCAGAAAAGACATAGACAGAGTAGAGTCCATCTAATGAAGGGCAACAAAAATGGTGCAGGGGCTGCACCAAATGTCTATCCAAACCATTATCAGCTACACATTCTGACCACGCAAAAATCCCCAGATCTTGGAGCTGATAAAAAACATATTTATTTAAAAGATATATCAGTAGCATCACCCACAAAGAAAGTCAACATTTCATGTCACATTGATGATTTTTCAAGACAACACCTTCTAGCTTGCACCACTATATATAGGGTAATGCATGCATATTATTCACAATTAGGCAAATTTATGAATATCAAACAATACTTCAACCATAACTCACATATGTGCATATAAACACATTAAAATATAAATAAATAAATAAATAAATAAATAAATAAATAGTGAAGTATATTACAGCAGAAAAATAAAAGGAGGGAAATAAATGAGGAAACAGGAAAAAAGAGAGATGGAAGAAAGGGGGAGGGGGAAGTTGATGAGGTAAGAAAAAAATTTAAACTAAATGGAGCACTTATAAAAAACCATAAATAAAAACTATAATTATACAATAGCAAGAAAGAATATCAGGTTCTGATTGGTCACTGTGGGACTGGACCCGTGGTGTTATCCTGGCATAACACCAAGGATCTAGTCCCATCACACAGATGACCGCATTATTAATATAAAAAAAATCACTCAGCCATCAGCGCGGTGAGCTTCACTGACCAATCATCAGTCTGCATCACTGTGCCCCGCTTCTCACTTCAACCAAGCAAACCGCCATATAAGTAAAACAAAAAAATGTCCCCTAAAGCCACAAAACAATCTGTAAATATTTTTCTATCCTTTCCCTTTTTTTTTTTGCCTGCGGTATGAAAAACAGAAAGCGAGTGATTTAATAAAACACCAATGTGTGTCTCCTTTCATAACACTCACTTGCTCCATCTCAAAGCTTCATTTTCTATCCCATTTAAAAAACAGTAAAAAAACATTCTCCCTACTGCCTCCATAGGTTGTTTCCTCTTCCTTTAGGGATTTGACAGCAATGGTAGCGGGCATGCAGCAGCGAGGATGGGGCCGGAGCTCCAAACCATAACAGCAATGGTAGCAGGCATGCAGCGGCAGTGAGGAATGGGAGGGAGCTCCAATCGTGAGAGTTTTCAGGAAATGTCCCACTTTGAAAAGGTCACCTGTACAATATTTTAACATTGCAGAAAAACACACTTTGGGGGGGGAACACAGGAAATTAAAGAAAAGAAACCATATGCCACACTGCCAAGCAGATACAAAACAGAAAGAATCCAGTTACTGGTGACTCAGCTCCACCTAGAGGACAAACAGGATAAAGGATCTTCTTTTTAAATAAGTATACTTCCACACACAAAATCATGTGAAAAACTGTTCTAAAACCTATTTATTTAATTTTTTTCTTTTATTAAAAAATTAGTCATTGTATCCCAGCAGGACACACACCCTGTCATGCATTATTCCTTTATTAAGCAACGAGCTGAAAACAATCATTCAAATCGGGTGGATTGAAAGTCTTGAGTTTATGCTGTCAGAATGTCTCTCTTCATTTTCAAACCTTGTCTATGTATTTATATGACATACATTCCTCAGTTTGGGATGAATATATAGTTATTTATATTTTACAGCTTTTAAGTCCTTTTATATATAATATTGTGTATATATATATATACTGTATATTTATAAAATGAAGAGCTCAGCCATATCCAAATCCAGTGTTCTGATTGTATTAAACACATCACATGACCATGCGTATATCAGAATGAAACCACACACCTGCACTTTTACCCCCCTCCAAAACAATTTTGACATTTTATAAGATAGATAAACCACTCTGAGGTGTGCGGTCACACTCTGATATATGCATGCCTTGTGTGGTTGACGCACTCGGCCTGTGGCCTCATGCTTAACAACACACACCAAGGCATGCGTATATCAGAGTGTGACCACACACCTCAGAGTGGTTTATCTATTACATATACACTTTTTTATAAGTGCTCCATTTAGTTTATGTTTTTTTTCCTTACCCCATCTCTTCCCTCCCCTTCCTTCCTTTTTTCCTGTTTTCTTGTTTGTTTCCCTCCTGTCCACTATTTAGCTGCTGTAATATACACCACTTTTTTATTTATATTTCACTGAAGATTTTTTTAACTTATATGTGTTTATATTCACATATGCAAGTTATGGTTGCAGATAATATGCATGCAATACCCTATGTGGCGAGCTGCCCGGCTGCTAGCCCTTATTTGTAGATATACTTCTGTATGTGTGTCTGTCTATATATATATATATATATATATATATATATATATATATATATGTATATACTACCGGTCAAAAGTTTTAGAACACCCCCATTTTTCCAGTTTTTATTGAAATGTACACAGGTTAATGTCTCAATGTACTCTGAAATTAAAGCATAGAACAAATAAACAATTGGAGATAAAAAGAAAATCATAGAATCATTTTGTTTAACAAAATTTAATCTAAATTTTGACTCATCAAAGTAGCCACCTTTTGCAGATATACTGTAACCGCCCTAACACACTGTGGCATTCTTCCTACAATGGACATCAAATATTGTTCGAAAGTTCTTCCTAACACTGTTGCAGAAGTTCCACAAATGTGTGCACTTGTAGGTTGCTTTGCTTTCACCCTTCTGTCCAGTTCATCCCAAACCAGCTTGATGGGGTTTAAGTCTGGAGACTGTGCTGGCCATTCCATGATTTGAAGCCTATCACCTTGTTCTTTTCCTCGAAGGTAGTTCTGACATAGCCTGGAGGTATGTTTTGGGTCATTATCTTGCTGTAGGATGAACCCCTGACCAACTAGGCGTAGACCAGAGGGTACTGCATGGCGCTGCAAAATGCTGTGGTAGCCCTTTTGGTCCAGGGTGCCAGTCACTGTGTGCTGTTGTCCTGTGAGCCACCTATCACGAAAGCTGTTGACTCTCAAACTTGTCTTCTGATTCTGTTGTGGCTTTGAGTCTGCCAGACCTCTTCCTGTCAGAGTTTCCTCCAGTTTCCAAGTGCCTTTGATGGTGTAGGAAACTGTACTCACTGACACCTTGCTTTCTTTGCAATTTCTCTACAGCAGTTTTTGCTAACCTAAACTTTTTTTTTAACCTCTAGCAGTTTACTGCTTACCTTTGTACCATTTCAGGTTATTCACTGGACTTGAATTGCTTAAATTTCAATAAAAACTGGAAAAATGGGGGGGTGTTCTAAAACTTTTGACTGGTAGTGTATGTATATATATATAATTTTTTTATGTAATTCTGTGTATATGTACATGCCCAAGAAATGCCAGTGTTAATTCAAGGCACCTAGAGAAAACACTGGATTTCTTTTTTTTTTAAAGGGTTTGACCTTCTTATAATCTGTAGGCCAGCCTTCCTTGCCAGGAATCTGACAAGTTTTTGTCAAAAAGCTTGTGGATAACTGATCAAAGAGTATTCCTTTAAGTTAACTACCCAAGGGAAACAGGGGGTAATAAAATCAGTTTGTATAATCATAAATTTTACAGGATCTTCCTTGTAACTAATTAAATTAAGCAATTTCAGAATCTCAGGATGTTTTAGCCAGGAATTGAATAGCAGATGGCCATTCTAATAGGACAGTGTGAATTTTATCTCATGCGTGCCAACTATCCACAAGGGACTTCAAAGGCTTAGACTTTAAATGCCTGGATATGATTTTTGGAAACAGCAGAACAGTTATATCTTCTGGCCAAATGGAGTAGTTGATCTGAACTGGGAATTAATGACACTACAAGATTACAGACTGGGAAGGACATCCCTATAAAAAGCCCAGCTCAAGGCATTTGACACACAGTTTTTCATCTGGACACTCTGCTTGACACACACCAGGAGCCAAACTGCTGAAAAACAGTGTGACTGCCAAGGACTAAAGAAACTGAAAACTTTCATCTACTTTTTCTGGACTTCAAATCACTACAATTTTTAAGGTACAGAATAACTAACAGTTCTAGTGCATTTTATTTTGTATATTTATTTTCATTTGTTTTAATGCTATAACCAAAATGTTTCTAACACCCTTTTAGTTGTAACTGTATGATTTATTATTTAAGTATTTTAGTGAAAACATTTTTTATCTAAAGAAATTCTGCCTATGTGAGATTTCCATATTGTGTGTGTGATTGTTAAAGGTTTATTAATAATCTGTGAAAACTGTTATTGTCAAAGGGGCCTCATCAATAGCAACTAAATTGAGAAAAGGGTCTGTAAGGGATCTGGAAGAACAGGGAGAATACCAAAGTCTCAGGGATGCATCTGCAGGGATTTTGAACCAGGCTGTTGCATGTCCTGTAGGGAGAAGGCCAAATCAGGCTTACATTGCTAACCTGAAGAGGGTGTAATGCCTGGGTCTTCCTCCTTTGTGTAGTAGCCAAGGAAGGGTTCTTATATGGCCACAAGACTCGAGACTGGTACTGTGCCCTTATCCAGAGTTGGGGGAGGCACCCTGGTTCCTCGTGGCAGAGGTGCAGTCATGACCTTGCTGAGCATTTAAACAGGATTAGGAGGATATCACTGCCCACTCCATCATGGATTGCTCTTAAGGGTGGGCACTGTGAGCTCAGTGGACCTGACCACAGGAGTGGGTTTGTGACACTCTATATGTAGTGACGTAAGCTAGTAGGTGTTTTCTTGAAAAAGCATCAGTGTGATATGAAATGCTGTTGTTCTGTGTGGGGATGCTACTGACATATCTTTTAAATACATGTGTTTTTAATCAGCTCCAAGATTTGAGGATTTTTCCATGGTCAGAAGGTGTAGCCGAGAATGGTTTGGATACATGTTTGGTGAGATGACTGCTCTTTTGGCTCCTTTTTGTGGTACACTGAGCCACTACTAGTTTTTCTAGCAACTGCAGCAAGTGTCCCATGAGGAGAGACAGAGGGATGTAAACATGTACACCCTACAAGAGAGGAATGAGAGCAGGGACATGATAGAGACCTTTAAATAACTCATGAAGGTGAATAAAGTATAGGAAGGGAGTATTTCTCAGAAAAGAATGTGTACATGAACTAGGGCACATGCAATGAAGTTGGAGGAGGGAAGCTGGATGTGAGGAAGTATTTTTTTACAGAAAGGGTGTGCATGCTTGGAACAATCTTCCAGTGGGAGTGGTGGAGTGAAACAGTTGGTGGTATTCAAGCATGCATGAGATAGGTATAAAGGAAAACTGGTAGCAAAGTTGAGTGGGGGCGGAGGAGGTGGCTGGAAACCAGACAGGGTCTGCTGTGGCAGAATATGAAGGGAAATGAAGGACAGACTAGGTCAGCCAAGAGGTCCTTATCTGCCAACAAACTCTCTGTTTCCATGTTTCTATATGCTGCCTGTCTACAACAGGAGGGGGGTGGGGAACAGGGTACTCTGCACCTGAAGCTTCAACTCATAGCTGAAGGAATGGAGTAGAGAATAGAAGTTTGGCTACACCAGAGATTGGGGATCAGCCTGGAGGGATACGGACCTATACAAAGGTGATGACCTGCATCTGTATGGGAGAGAACGCCATTCCTCAGTGGATGGTTTAAATGTTACTTTGAAGAACATTTAAACTAGCAAAGGGGGGGAGCAGAAGGAAAAAGGGAGGCATAAACTGTACTCTCCAGACTGAAGCAGTAGGAAGAGCAAATCTGAGGGGAGGAGAATCTCCCAATGAAAAAGAAAATAGGAATATCGGTGAGGTAGAGGACAAAGGGAACGGGAACAAAAGTTGCAAAAAGAGAGGGGAAAAGGAGGTAGGGCAAAAGGGCAGGAAGGGAGGATTGCAGGCAGAGTGGGAGCAAGGTACAGAGGGCAGCGTGTGCAAATGCAAGTAGTCTTGGAAATAAAATTCCAGGCCTAAGAGCCATCATGGCAGAGGCAGATCTGGATATTGTTTCCATTACTGAGTCATGGTGAACAGGCAACCATGACTGGGACATGGCCATACCAGGCTACACTCAGTTCAGGAAGATCAAGGTGGGGAGGATGGGAGAAGAGGTTGTACTGTACACAAGAGAGGTTATCAGAGCAACAGAAATGCAAGGAAACCAAGGGGAAAGGAGGGGTTGGAGGTACTGTGGGTCACCCCTGAGACAGGAGTCAGAATAACTATTCATACAGGGGTGATACACAGAAATCTAATACAGGGGTAAGAACTGGATAAAGCACTGGGGGAAGCTATCAGCAAAATGGCAGATAAAGGGAGGTGCTGCTGTTGGGGGACTTCAGTCTGCTGGAAGAAGATTGAAGCATCCCAGGAAACCCTCTTGTGATGGGGCAATACTGGACCTTGTACTCACAAATAGGGACAGTATTGCAGACATCAAGGTGGGAGGCCACCTTGGGACCAGTAATCACTATACAGTGTGGTACAACATAAGGATGGCAGCAGAAGCAAACCACACAAGGACAAAGGTCCTGAACTTCAGAAGAACAGGTTTAAAAAGAAAGGCTGAATGCCTCACTGATGACCTCACGAGGGGGATGGCCTGGATGGAGTGGAAGAATAGTGGGCCAAATGAAGGGATGGAATAGTGAAGGTAACAAATCTTGGTGCAAAAGAGAACAAAAACAGGAGGAAAAAAGAGGCCCACTATGACTCTCAATGAGATGACTGCAAAGGGTATAGCTAAAAGGTAGCGTTCAAGAGGTACAAAGAGACAGAGGGAAGAGGATCAAGAGTTGTACAAGGAAAAGCAGAGGGAAACAGGGAAAGTAGTGAGTGGCACAAAAGCACAAATTGACGAAAGGATAGCCAAAGGGGCAACTAAGGGGAACAAGACCTTTTTTTTGAACTTAACTAAAAAGAGGAAGACAAGTGGAGGGACTGTGATGCTAAGAAGGGTGGGGGGGGACTGTGCAGAGGCGGATCAGTACAAAACTGATATGCTGATCAGATACTTCTGTTCAGTCTTCACAGTGGAATGGAAGGGTGATGGACCACATAAAAGCAGCAAGAACACTTGGGGGGGGGGTAAACAAAAGTCCACTTACAGAGGAGACAATCCTGAAATTACATGCAAATTTGAAAGTGGGCAAAGCTATGGGTTCAGATGGGGTGCACCCAAGGGTGCTGAGGGAGCTTATGGAGGTACTAGCTGTACCTCTGACAGCTGTCTTCAACAACTCACTGGAAACAAGAGTGGCTCCAGAGGACTGGAGGAGGGCAGATGTAGTCCTGCTTCATAAAAGCGGCAGCAAGGAAGAAGCTGGCTACTATAGGCTGGTCATTCTGATGTCAATAGTGGGGAAGTTAATGTAGATGCTTTTAATGGAAAGGCATATGGAGTATTTTATTTATTTTTTATTATTTATTTATTTATTTTAGATAAGCGGGTACTGTAAGTGCACTAGACATAAAATGCCTATTTTCAGGCATGACCCAGGAGAGTACAAGATGGTTACAGTAAGTAAATCACAGTATTGACAGTACAGTATAGAAAACATGCAGATTATAATAAGGATTATACTGAACATCACTCCAGTAGGTTAAAAGACCCAAGACAGCATGGATTAACAGAGCGGGGGTTGGGGTCATGTCAGATGAATCTGATCTATTTCTTCGACTGGGTGACAAGGGAAATACTGTAGATTGGGGCTGGGTGGTGGACGTGGCCAACTTAGACTTCAGCAAGGCTTTCGACATAGTACCACATAGGAGGCTCATAACAAAACTGAACATATTGGGTGTGGGTCCTAAAGTGGAAAACCAGGTACAAAATTGATTGATGGATAGGAGACAAAGGATGGTGGTAAATAGCACTCACTCGGGGTAGGGGAGAGTTACCTGTGGGGTACCCCTGGGCTCAATACTGGGACCAGTCCTCTTTATTTTCTTTATACATGGCATTGCAGATGAACTGTAAGGGAAAGTATGCTTCTTTTCAGATGATACCAAAATCTGCAACAGGGTAAACGCTCCAGTGGGGGTGGAGAGAATGTGCAGAATCCTGAGAAAACTCAGGGTGTGGTCAAGGGTATGGCAGCTGAGTTTCAGTGTGAAGCAGTGCAAAAAATCATTCACCTAGGGCACAGAAATGCGGACTATAAAAAGGGGGAAGAGGTGTTGATGGCTAATGAACAAGAAAGGGTCCCTGAAGTAATCATATTGGATGACCTCAAGGCAGGGAGGCAGTGCAACAAGACAGTAGGTAGGATCAGTGCATAGGGAGGAGTATCACCAGCAGAAAGAGGGTGGTGGTGTTGCCACTGTATAGATTATTGGTGAGACCCCACATGGAGTACTGTATCCAGTTCTGCTTACCACATCTCAGGAAGGACATAGACAGGGTGGAGCCTGTCCAGAGGAGGGCAACTAAAATGCTGCATGGGCTGCATCAGAAGCCCCATGAGGAGGGACTGAGGGATCTCAATATGTACACTATGGAAGAGAGAAGGGAGGGAGGGGGGCCTGATAGACACCTATAAATACCTCACAGGGGTAAAAAGGGTATAGGAGGAGAGTATTTTTCAGAGGATAAGATGCACAAGATCAAGGGTGCATGCAATGAAGCTAGAAGAAGGGAAATTTAGGAGGGATGTGAAGAAGTATTTCACTGAAAGAGTGGTAAATGCCTGGAATAGTCTTCCAGTGGAGGTAGTGGGGGCGAAAACAGTGGTGGGCTTCAAGCATGCATAGGAAAGGTGCAAGGGAATCATGGTACGGAAGCAGGGGGATGTACTTGGAGATCAGGTAGGCTTTATGGTGACATCTACCAACAAATTCTCTGTTTCTATTTTGTTACTGGTGTGTTCATGAAGACAGATGCTAGTGGTCTTCATGCTGGCCATGTACAGTGGTGCCTGCAGGGGGCTTTAGTGTGGTGTTATGCTGTTATAGGGTGCTGCTCAAGGACACTTTAATGATACCACTACTGAGCACTTTCAGTAGCATGTGCCAGCATGTGCTTGTGCGTGCGTGTGTGTGCATGCGCGCGTATGTGTGTGTGTGTGTGTGTATATGTGTGCTGCATGCAATGCCTGCTTATGTGTGTATTGTGCTTTGCTCTCATTTTTGGCCTTGTGCAGTTGTAGTCTGTGTTTTTGCTGTTGTCTTGATACCTTTGCCCATGTAGCTGGCTGTATCTAGCAGCAGGGATGCTTCCAGGATGCGCACCATCAGTGGATGGTGCCTATGTCAGTGTTGAAGTGGTACCAGGACATGTGCTGACAGTTGTGACCATCGTCTATATGTGGTGTTCTGGTGTTTTGTGCTGGCTGTCTTACTCATGTCCATATTGCTATGTGCCTGTGCTGCCATATGCTGCAGTACCCTTTCCAGAAAATCCCCCACTCGTGCCACCTCTGTCCTTAGACCTTAGGCCTCTGATGTTAGTACCCTAAGCTGTCGGTTAGTAGTAGGTATTCAGCATGTTGACTGCAGCACTTTGTCTGTTATACTTGTCTATCCTGTTTGAGAGACCTTCATCGACGCTTCCCTGCCAGGATCATCTGGTGTGACATTCTTGTTTGGTTTATGGCTAGGTGTGAAAATCTCATTTCTATAGACCCATGATGTGCTATCATGCTGTGTTTGTCAGTGCTCTCTGCGGGCATGCCATGTGCGAGTGCAGTTCTATTGTTACAGACAGTTGTGAACATGTCATCATTGTCACGTAGTGCAGATGTTATTGTAGTGACTGTTACAATGCTACCAGTGTCACGTCTGTGTGTGCACTTTTTATGTTCTGGGTGCAGTGCTGGTGGATTTATTGGCAGGGTTGTCAGTGCTGACGAGGTTTGGTTGTGATGCTAAAGGGTGCTGTGCCTGCTCCTTCTGACAAGGATGTCCTCCGCCACATACATGCTGAAGAGTCTGTTGGCTGCTCTGGGTGATGGGACTGACACCTACAGTATGCAGCAGAAGTTAGACTGCAGTTACTGGTGCACCATTGAGTTGTCAGTTATGAAATTTCATTCATGTTCTATATTAAGTGGCAATGTATTATGTGAATCTTTTACAATGATATTTGTAAGTATATGTACTGTATATGTAATGGAACTAGGGAAAAAGAGCTTTGACTTGTTGGTTGTATCTTCCTCCTAAGTGCACCTACAGTATAGTTCACATGAAACTTACTGTGGAACCAGTTTACAGCCTTGTGGTGGCTGGTCATCCTCGATCACTACATTTAGTGTGATGTCTTCTTCTGGTGTAGCACTGTCCTGCTCATCACTCTCATCCACACCCTCATCTGCAACATCATCCCCCAGCTCCTCATTAGATCCAGCTGGGGTCTGTGTCAGAACAGAGTGATCAGTGTTTTACATGTCTCTGGATCTGAATGGTCACTGTGCATTGTATTGTGATTAGCAGGCACAGTATACAGTTACCTGGATTTTTTTATTTTATTTTATTTATTTATTTATTTAGGGATTTGGATCATACCTTTGAGCTCAGAGCTCTTTTACAAAGGTTCCACGTCAAACAGTGACAATGACAGCAATAACAGACAGTTTACATACAATACTGGAATAGTAGGTAGCTAGTATACAGTAAGGATACAATGTCATTCATAGTACCAATGGTGATAGTACAGTGTCAAGAGCATTCAACTAGGGTAAAGGACAGTGTTTATATGTAGCTAAGGAGATAAACAGGTGTGACACCTGAGTGTGAGTCCAAGGAGGAGTCAAGGTGAGGGGAGGGAGACAGGGGGGGGGCAGCCAGAAGAAGTGGCTTTGTCTAGGAGGTTGGGAGGTAGTGGTAGCATGTTGGTTTAAGGTTGATCCAGTGGGAGAAAAGGCACAGGGGGGAGAGGAAGACAGAGGGATAGGGCAATAGGGAAGAGTGGGTGTAAAAGGAAGGGGAAGGAGAGTGTGGGTGAGTGGGCATTATGGGTGTTAGAGTCCTAGTGGCAGTCACAAACTGTCCTAGTAAGAAGGTGTTGCCTTAGGCCATTTTTGAATTGCGAGATGCATTGGGAGTTTAGAATGTGCACTGGGATTTCATTGAGACATTGGGGGGCCCTAAAGCTGAAAGCACGCTGTCCCTACACAGTTCGACGGAAAGGCGTTGATAGGGCCCCCCTCATCCTGCCTCTGGTGGTATAGCTGGTAGCACTTGGTGTTAGGATGCTAGAAATGCATGGGGCGGTTTTACCCATTAGTGCCTTTTTTTCCAAGGAGACATGTTTGGAATATAATCCTGTTCTTTAGTGGCAGCCAATTGGTCTCCTTGTATAAGGAGCAGGTGTGGGTATTTCGATCTGCAGCCATTGTGAGCCTACATGCCTTGTTGAGGGCAATGTGAATCTTTTTAGTGCAGTGTCTGTTGCTGCGCCATAGACCACCAATCCATAGTCGATGGTAGAAAGGATGGAGCTGAGACTGAGAGCGGAGGGCCTCTGGAGTGAGATACTTTTATGCCTATATAGTACACCCAGCTTGGTGTTCACTGCCTTTACCACTGTGTCGATGTGTTGGGTGAAGGTGAGGCAGTCATCAACGGTGACCCCCAGGTACTTGAAGGTCTGAACTTGTTCCAGCAGCTCACTGACTTTATTGGAGATGCTGAGGGGAGGGAGCTTCTTTTTGTGCTGTGGGCTGCCTGTGAGCATCACCTTGTTTTTTTTGTAGTTTAATAGAAGTTTATGGTTACAGAACCAGTCTTCCAGCTTGTAGAAGGATGCCTGCAGCTGGGAGTGGAGGGCAACTATTGATGAACTGCTGGTGAGAAGCACAGCGTCATCTGCGTAAAGTATCAGTTTAGTGTCACAGGCTTCAGGAAGATTATTTAGGAAGAGGCTGAATAGTAAGGGACCCAGTATTGACCCCTGTGGGACCCTAAAGATACCTCATTGAGCTAGATACTGTGTGCCCAATTTTACCGTTGGCTTCTGTGTGTTAGGTAGTCCTTGAACCAGCAGACAGCATTGGTTGCAACTCCCAGGTTCTGTAGTTGAGTCAGGAGGAGAGAGTGATTGACAGTGTTGAAGGCTTTGGTGAGGTCTATGAAGACTGACCCCACCAGCTTTCCTTCATCTAGTGCCTTGTGCAAGTAGTCAGTGTAGTCCAGCAAAGCTGTGGAGGTACTATGATTCTGCCTGAAGCCACGTTGGTTTGGACATAACAGGATGTATTTGTTGAGGTAATCTGTGAGTTGGGTGGCCACAATCTTTTGCAGGGCTTTAGATAAGGGAGAGAGGATGGATATCGGCCTGTAATTGGTGGTGCATGTCATATCACCATTCTTGTGCACCGGCATCACGAAAGCCTGTTTCCAGATCCCGGGGAACTGTGCAAGAGCCAGTGATTTGTTAAATAGTGTCCAGGACATCATTTTCATTATCCAGCATTGTCTGGGAAAAGGTTTTGGCTACCTTGTCCTCTGTTGGGGTCAGAACAGCCATGCTATGCCAGCTTCTGCGTGACCACTGTCCTCAGATCTCTCCATTTCTGTTGGATGGTCTCTATTGACCTGGGCACAAGGCCAGAGGCATTCACTGATTTCTGGATTTCTTCCTAGATCTGTGTTTTCTCCAACAGGGCAGGTAGTTCTGCCCACCTATACAGGGTGCAACAGTGTACATGAATTTTGTAACAGCAACTGAGATCTGCTCAGTTGTAACTTTCTGGCCAAGACTTTGGGTAGCACTGGTGACACATCACCTGCCCATTGTAAGTGGCTGTTTCAGATTATGGACAAACTCTGCTGGCCCTGCAGTGATAATTGCTCCCTTACCATGGTCAAGGGGTCTCTGTTGCATTCTCTGGCCCCTTGTGGGATATGTAGACACATGTGAAATATCCCTATCTACTCTGAGTCCAGTGTGCCTAGTCAGTGTCAATTCCTGAGGTGGACCTCCCTCTTGTAGGTTCAGTGACCTCCCCTATGGTGGCCCTCCTACTTCAGGAGTTAATGGCCACTCTTGTGATATCCACCCTCTTTCAGGGTTAATAGGCACTTGTGGGATGGGCCCAAGTTAATGGCTTATTGCCCTATGTGCGGCCATCAACCCAGTGCTGCAAGCACTGTCCCCCTTACTCCATTGTGTAGTCTATCTTGATGCTATCACCTCCTTTTGCCCCAGATTATTGCTTGGTCCAGCATGGTTGGCCATGGTATTCACCACCACTGTGTTTCTTTTATTTTTAAATTAAACTTTATTTAAATATTATTTTATACAGAGGAACATTAATGAAAAGAAGGGTTAACATCCAACAGCAAAATGTCATAAAAGGTAATCGGACAGAAAAAGATAAGTGATATATAAACTTCCATGAGTAATTACAAAAGAAATATAATACCTCTAAGCTTTTTATCCAAAAGGGGAAAACAACCATCAACAGAATATTGATTAATTATAGTGAGTCAGGATATCCAATACATCTAGTCCTTCCCTCTCTGCAATAAAATGTAAAAAGGGCAGCCATCTACTCCAAAAAAACTATTTTTGCAGCCTAATTAACACCATCACCCATTCCATATCAACATTTTTTTGACAATTCTGCAACCACAAACCCTCTGACAGTAATGTGGGGGTAAGCCGTAATTGGGTAATGGATTTTAAAGCTGCAGCAACAAAAATATAGAGTAAATACTTAAGCCTTTTCCCTTGAACCATTGGTGGAGGGAGGCCCAAAATCCATATCTGAAAGTGCAATGGACAGTCCAAACCCAATATGCCGCCTACCACCATTTAAATTTTCTTCCAAAATTCCTAAAGTTGTGGGCAACCACAAAAAATGTGTATGTGGTCTCCCACCGTTCCACATCCCCTCCAACAAAAGTCAGACTGTAAATGCCCACAATGTTCAACTATAACCAGTGTATGAAAGAATCTTACTGCTACTCTCCATCAAAATTCTCTCCATGAGGGGGAGGCTGTGGTAGTATGAATCCCTTTACAAATTTGGGCCCAATCTAAATCAGATAAAGAAATACCTACCTCCATTTCTCATTTATGTTTCAATAATAAAAGACAATCCAATTCTAAACCTCTAAGATATTGATAAAGTTGAGGTATGATGTCCCGTTTGTTTGTCTGCCTGCTCAAATTATGTATAAAAAGCTGTAAAGCGTTATCCTTCCGTCGTAACTGGTAAATTTTGGAAGGAGTCAGTAAATAATGACGAATCTGTAAATAATGAAAAAAGTCAGTTGGGGTCAAGCAGAATTCCTCCCTAAGTTGAGCAAAAAGGTTTGAAGACCTCCCCTCAAAAAATTGCCTAAGCTGGCAAAGACCCCCATTTAACCAACATTGTAAATCATCATCTGACCTAATCAGAGAAAAATCTAAGCCGGAGCGGAGGGAAGTATCTCCCCTAAGCCAACATGGCAACTGAAAAGTTTTGCAGACCTTCTGCCATGTCTTAATAGTGAGATTTGCCCAAGTATTCTCCACTTTCAGGGAAGTTAAATTGGTAGAACCCATGAATAAAACCTCAGATGACCTTATTGGAGCCAGGGCAACCAATTCCAATGTTATCCAGCTGGGACACTCCCTAGAAAGTGAATAAAACATGAAATACCGAAGTTAAGCAGCCCAATAATACATCTTAAAATCAGGGACTGCCAACCCCCCGTTTGGATTTCAGAGCCTTCAGAACAGACCACCAAATCCTAGGGTGCCTCCCTTTCCATATGAACTTAGTTAATGTCTGTTGTAAGGAGTGCCAAAAGTAGAAGGAATCAGCAGAGGGAGTGTAGAAAAGAGAAATAGAAACCTGTGAAGAATAGTCATTTGGATGGATTCTACTCTGCCCATCACTGTTAAAGGAAGCTCCTTCCAACGATTACAGTCTTCCTGAACCTCCTTTAATAACGTACCAAAATTATGATCAAATAAAACAGAAGGAGCTTGAGATAGCCAAACCCCCAAATACCGAAATCCTTGGGAAGGGTGTTTAAAACCATATAACCTACAATTAATATTTATGCTAGGGGGCCCCAGAGACATGACCTCTGTCTTCAATTCACTAATTTTGAAACCTGAGACTAGCCCATATTGAGCTAGCAAGGTTTTGACCAGAGGCAAGATTTGGGGTGGGTTTCACAGATACAACAAAGTGTCATCTGCATAAACTGAAATACGTAAGTCTTCCCCTTCCAATTCAATGCCCTAGTATTCTGTCAATTGTCTGATCCAGGCTGCTAGTGGTTCTAAACTTAACATGAATAAAAGAGGAGAGAATGGGCATCTTTGCCTGGTGCCTCATTCTATTGAAAAACCAGAGGAAAGGAGGCCATTCACAGAAACTTTGGCCCGTGGCTGGGCATATATATTATTAATCCAACTACTAAATTTCTGACCAAAATTAAATTTAAGTATCATGGTCAACAGAAATTGCTAGTCCAAATGATCAAATGCCTTCTGGGCATCAATAGATACCACAGCTTCAAAAAGATCCTTGGGCCATGATTTAGATGCTGAGAGGACATTTAGAAGCATTCTGATGTTGTCTTGAATATATCTACCGAGAATAAACCCGGTTTGATCCAAGTGGACCAACGAGGGTATTACCTTTTGTAAGCGTTGACTAAGGACTGTGGTAAAAATTTTCAAGTCATAATTTAACAAAGAGATGGGATGAAAATGAGCACAATGAACCGGTTCCTTTCCGGGTTTTGGTAAAACAGGAATTACAGCATAGTTCCAAGAGTCCAGCAAGAAACCTGGTTCATGTGCCACATTGCAAAGCTGGGTTAATATATAGGTCAATTCCTCAGCAAACACCTTATAAAACTTTGGAATGAAGCCATCGGGTCCCGGCACCTTGCCAGACTTTAAGGAATGAATAACCAGCTATAATTCCATTTCTGTAAAACGAGCCTCTAAGGCTTCCCTCTGGGATTGGGTAAGAATAGGAAGAGAGACTCCTGCTAGAATATCAGCCACCTGATTTCATGGTCGGGGTTTTGTTCCTTAGTGTATACACCTTTATAGTAATCTTGAAAATCTTGGACAATTAATTGAGGGTCTATGTGGTCTACAGGAGGAGATGTGTCTGAAATAATGCAGGGGACATATCTATTCATCTCCTGTTTCCTCAGTCTTACAGCTAAAAGTCTCCCAGCCTTATTCCCACTTTCATAATATCGCTGGTGGACAAAACAGAGAGAATGTTCTACCTTACGAAGAGCTAACTTATCCATTTCATCCTTTATCTCTTTTAATTGTGGCAGTAAATTAGGGTCTTGTGTCCACTGATGTTCCTTTTTCAGGCCAGATAGTCGGGTTTCAAGATTAGAATACAACTCCCAGTACTGTTTGTTCTTGGAAAAGGCATATGAAATCATATGCCCATAGACAACTGCCTTGAGACCATCCTAAACAAACCTAAAGGGGGTACCCTTATCCACATTTTCCCTCAGATATTGCTGGATCACCTCTTTAACCATAGTAGTCTAGCATTCAGATGCCAAAGGCTGTCTTTTTTTCTGGGACCTAAGACCACCCTACCCACCACCAGGGAATGATCTGAAATATAAATTAGTAATCTCTTTATACATAGACACCACTGTTGCTGTACATAAAATCTGTCCAACTGGGCATATGAATTTGACGCCGAGGAGTAAAACATATATTCCCTAATAGTTGGGTACAAGTGGCATCAAGGATCCACCAAACCATTTTCTGATAATAATGTTCTGAGTAACTTAGAATTGAGTACCGTCCCCCTTTTTTGAAGCTGAAACTCTATCTAAACATGGCAATGCAATACATTTCTAGTCCCCCCCCCCCCCACACACACATCTCCTTCTGGGAGAGTGACTAAACAAGCAAAAATAACTGACAAAAAAGTATTTAGAGGGACTGGTAGGAGCATAAACAGAAACCAGACTAACAGAAATACCGTGCAGGACACCTGTGACCGCCACAAACCTACCCATTTATGGCATCTTGCCTATCAAGATTAATTATATTCTGTTATTTATTAACCAAATCTGCTGTATGTGAATGTTATGTTTTTATTGAATTTTATCTGTTCTTAAAGCTGTACAATGCCTTGATTGTTAAAAAGAGCTTTAAAAATAAAGTTATTATTATATAGAGAATCATGGACAGGCAAGTGTGTGTTATGAATATTTTTTTCACACCCAAGTGGTGTGATGACCCGTAAGTTTATGTGGTCATCACACCCCGAGGATGTGGAAAAAATATTCATAGGCACACACTTGCCTAGCTGTTATTTTTTATAATTACTGGTGCAGATAGTCCCATCCAGCCCCAATAGTCCGAGCCCCGTTGGAGAAGTCCGGTAGAGGTGCTTGCAGAAGTCTGCTGGACTTCAGGAGGTCAGTAAACTGGAGATGAGTCAAAGATCATGCAACATTTAAGAAATTGTTTGACTACTTCAAACAGTTAGCAACTTTACTAAAATCATGCTGTTATCCCGGGCTGTTAGCAGTGCAACGACCAGGAAGTGTTGCTGTGACGATGAAGATCTTCCGGTTGCTGTAAGAGAGAGAAAAAAAAACTGTCAAAGTATTTCTTCAAATTGTGTTCTACAACTTTTTGGCTACTGAAAAAAAGAACTGTGAGGTGTTTTGAAGAAACACGCCAGATGGAGGCAGTTGTACCTAATATCACAGTGATAAGAAGAAGCGGTTTGCGGGCAAAATCACAAGCACTCAAGCTGTCTGAAGTCAAGAGAACTTCTCGAGTGTTCTAACAGTGACTTTCAGGTGGTGGAACACCATGATAACTCAATTTCAGGTTATTATGGCGTTTTAACAGTGTCTGAATTCTGGTTGATAAAGGGGGTCACAAGTAATTATAATAAAGTTATTATTGGAGTCTGACTTTACCTTCACCAATTGGAAAGGAAGACCTTTCCTTAACAAAATACCTGCTCCTGCTCTTTTCTCAGATGGATGCACAGTGGAGACCACTGTGTTTCCTATAAAAACCTGTGCACATGTTCTTTTAATGTGCATCAAGGGATGTGCCTTCACTGTTTCTGCTCTGCCCATACTGCTTACACATTTTATAATGCCTAGCGGGGCACATGTGTATGCCCTATATACACCCACACCCATCAATGGAGCATACTGTTTTGTCATTTGAATGTTTTGTCTGTGCACTTCCATGTCATTGTTTCATGATTTTTGCACATAACTGTTGCACGATAGTGCATAGGACCCAGAATCTGTATAGTAATATAGTTTTATTTCACAATAATTATGTTGCTATCATGAAATCTGACCCTTTAAAAAATTGTTTTGAAATATTTTTTGAAATATTTTCTGCATTTTCGTTCAACATTCAGATCAAAGATATAGCACTCAGTCATTTTCTTTTCCTATTACCCATTTGATGGATAGATTTACACAACACCTTGAAAATTGTTTCTTTATTTGTATATACGTACATCTGTTCTTATTATAAGATGTTTGCTTTAGATTTGATTCTGTATTTTTTGCAACTGTCCTACCCAGCTGCTGCAATAACCCCCCAAGACACTTGAGGAAATCAGAGGCCTGATTTTCAAAGGCCTGGCATGGCACGGGACTAAGTCCCTGTGCATAATTCGCTCATGTAGGAACAATCCTGGCACAGGCAAAAATGTTATTTTTGCCATTTTTTTGCATATGAGAAGCATCTTCCTTTCTTACACAGGCAGGCTAAAAATGCTACACCTGGTAATACTATTTTCCACACATGCACAAACTAAAATCTGTGCAGCTTTTAGAAAATTGCATACCTACAGAAAACATTGTGGCTGTGCAAGTGTACCCTCCCTTGCAAAATTTTTTTTGATGCACGTGCACAGTGTTTCCTCTTTTGAAGATCTGGTCCCAGGTTCTTTTCTTAAATGAGGCAATACTGAACTACATAAATACTAATAAAATAATAAATAAATACAATTTGTAAAGTACAGCAATTTTTACCAAAAACTGAAATTCTTCTTTGCATGTTTAGTAATTCCTGCATACAAACATACAAATGTGCCAGCAGAAACAGACCACCAAGTCTATCTAAGTCTGCTCGAGTATGCAGCCAACACCCCTAGTTTGAGCTGCCCCACCCCTCCCCTTTGTCATCCCACTGCCACCCCACCACCCCCGCCTCACTTTCCCTGTTCCCTGTCCCATGCCCTTTTGAATCAGTTCACAGATTTACATGATACCACCCATTCTGGAAGGGCGTTCCATTTTGCTACCACCCTCTCTGTAAAATAGTGTCTCCTCATTTCCTTCCTAAATCTTCCCCCCTCTATTCTTAGCCCGTGCCCCCTGGTGAACCTCCCCCTCCTTACCTTAAAGACCCCATCTGCCCCATCCTTATTGATTCCCCTCAGATACTTGAATGTCTCTATCATGGGGGTGTGGCTTGATCACCAAAGGAATGGCAGCGTAAGTCTTGGGCTCCGTCCTTGCTGAGAAAAACCCGTGGCCGGTCGGTCTAATCCCAGGATGTAAATCATCTTTTGTTACTAAATACTTGTCTGGGGAACTGCCCTGAATCATCCAGTGTGTTTTTCCTGACTGCACTGTGTTGTGAAGCTGCTAAATCTCTCCGGCTATCCGCGAGTGGAGTGGCTCAGATAGGCCACAGAAATTGCAGGCCTAATCCTCGAGACATACGGCGTGTTTGCCCTACACAGCCCACTGATGGAGTCCGCAGCAATATCCCTACCAGCCCAATCAACTCTGAATAAGCTGGCGACTGAGGTTTCTCTGCCCATAATTTCTCCAATACAAGATACGAGTGTGCAACCGCCATCAGTGACTGAATCGCTAACGTATATCACCCGAATGTTAGAGGCGGTTTTGATGCGAGTTGATACCATCAGTACAGCACTTGCAAATACTACTACAGAGGTACATGTAAAACAAGATCAATTAAATGTGGCAGAGCAAAAGGTGGAACATTGGAAATACAACAAGCTAAACTAACACAGAGAGTGAGAATACAAGATCTAAAATTGGAAGCACTGCTTGCCAGAGTGGAAGACCAAGAAAATAGGGGGAAGATGCAACAACCTCTGAATTATTGGAGTTCCCGAAGGAGCTGAGGGGAACATCCATGGAGAAGTTTCTCAATTAGATGCTCCCTGAGATGCTAGGTGAGTGCTGGAGAGGCCCAGTTGAAATCAAAAGAGCTCATCGGATCATTGGAAGGAAAGAGAATCAGCAATTAGCCCCAAGGCCAATCATGGCTTATTTTCTGAGATATTCTACAAAGGAATGCATTCTAAGTGCTGCTTAGGACCTAGATGAAATTTGATGGCAAGGAGCACTGATTTCTATATACAGAGATTTCGCACAAGAGACAGTGAATAAGCGCAGGGCCTATGGCGCTATCAAGAAGATATTGTCGGCCCATAATTTTCAATACAGATTTAAAGGTCTTACCAGACTGTTGGTTTCTAAGGAAGGGAGAGAATTGTTAGCAGATGCTCCTGAGGAGATTGAGAGATGGGCCTCTAAGTTTTGGCCCAACTTACCCCTTCGGACTTCATCCCCCAGAAGGCTATGGGAACCCTCAGACACCAGAGCTAGGAACTGTAATCACCATCAACGGAATCCAGAGGACCGATGTGCTGTGGGACCAGGTCCTTGGCTTGATGAGCCCCCCAGAGAGGGATCTATATACACGAACATTAGGCCTACACCTAGAAGCGGCTGATGATCTGAGCCAGCCCTTTCTCCCTCCTAGAAACACCAGCTTGATTTCAAGGCAGCGACAGAGATCTAGGAGCGGTCAACAGCTTTTCCCTGAACTGCAGAAAACAGCCCCACCCGCAAAAATGCCTAGAGATGAGCCTTTGGAGTCCTGTTCAGATCGCTTTGTGGATTTAATGGAGCCCTCCTCACCTAATCATGGGAACCACATGGACTGGGCTTATATCCCAGAATCTTCTCTGTTGGAAGTGGTGGATATTTCTAGTCAGGTTAAACCAGGGATTAAATCATACGCAGCAGCGGTAACTTCTGAAGAAGTTCCAGTCCTTAGTAACTGCTTCCAACAAGCAAGGAATCAAGATGAAGAATACCCTGGCTGAACCCTGACTGTACTGACCACGGTTTGCAATATCCTACTGTATGATGTCTGTCTTGCTTGGCTTAATGATAACATAGAGACATGACAAAGTTTCCCCTTCTCTGTGATTGCTGATACTCTTTGCAATATAGTGTCCAGATGAAGAAGGGTCCTCCCCCCATGTTCCTCCTTCCCTCCCCTTCCTTTCCCCCCTTCCTATACCACCACCTTCTAAGCCTGGTCTAGGTCTGGGAAGTATAAACTATGCTGTAAGTTGCTGAATTTTTACAGTCTAATGTTTGAATTAGTAATGAAACTGCACTGTATGGGCAAATGGTCCAGTGGGCTTGGCCCTATGTTCTCGATTGAGGTAGTTCCCTACCACTTCCTCCCCTTTTTCCTTTTCATTATTAACCCCCCATGCCCCCCTTTTATTGGGTCTATACCTCCCCCCGGGATTATACTTTCCCTTAGGATTATTCCTCGGATGAGGGCGGATAAGCCCAGTTGGGTTGTGACTCTCATTGATACCCCTGAGCACAGGCGTAGGTGGAGCTGAGGATACGGTTCTTGCTTATCCTCTTCCTGAAAACATCTGTAGCAGTTAGTGTTTAATCACTTTTTGACTATAGAATAGTGTATTTAAGCCTGAGTAGTACGGGCATTCTGTTGTTACTAGCAGTCAGTTCCAGTTGGGTTAGATACTATTGTTAGCATACACATCCTGTGGCTATTATTGTCAATCAATAATCTCTCTTGTGTCTCAGGGCATAGAATCCTCTAGGTATTTGAGAACAGGTTACAGTAGATCTTTTAGATAGTAGCTCTCAAACAGGGTATTGAAGGTCTATTCCTTTAGAACATATTGAAGGAAGCTCAGAGGTTTCTGCCATACTTATTACTATGTCTCCAGATATTGTACAGGGCCTACGTCTAGTGTCATGGAAAGTAAAGGGCCTTAACCACCCAGTCAAAAGAACCAAAGTGCTTCAGCATTTATGTTCCATGCACACAGACATTACTCTTTTTGCAGGAGACACATCTGCTTAATAAATCCACTCCTTGGCTCAAGAAATCGTGGGTTGGCACCGTACATGCTAGCTCAGCATCTTCCAAATCAAGGGGAGTAGTTATATTAATTCGGAGATCGAGCAATTGGATAATGGAAGAGTCTCATGCTGATAAACTGGGGAGGTGGGTAATAGTTAAATTAAAATCAGGCCTGGACAGATTGATAATATGCAGCCTTTATGCTCCGAATGTGGACCAAGTGGAGTTTTTCCAAATTTGAGCCAAACTATTGCTGAGCTAGCACAGTCTGACTCCACTATTCCTTTGATAATAGGAGGAGATTTTAACTTAGTACTAGCCATATTCTTGGATAAATCTCATGCTACCCCCCAAATCCACACGAAGGCACATGCAGCCCTGCAGGGAAATGATAGCAGAGTGGGGCCTAGTGGACGTCTGGAGGCGTGATCATCCATCAGGCCATGATTATACGTACTACTCCTCTCCGCATGACACCTATAGTTGCATTGACTATTGGTTAGCTAACCAGCCAGCCTCGAGTGCTATCTTGAACAGTAGCATAGACAATATAATCATATCAGACCACGCACCTGTGTCACTTACTTATACCACCCCTAAGAGTCAAAATGCTGGTACAAGATGGAGATGTAACCCCCTCTTAGTTAAGAATCCTGAATTCCAACATGAAATGCGGAAAGCAGCTTGGGAATTTTTTACTTTTAATAAGGCTGGAGAAGTCTCGGCAGGCATAGTCTGGGAAGCATTTAAGGCCACTCTCAGAGGCCACATTATCACCTTTGCTGCAAACCAGAATAGAACCCGGAAAAAAGAGATAGCGATGCTGCAATCAGAACTCACTGACCTGGAGGGTCGTTTTAAAGCCTCCCAGACCATTGCTTCTAGGGACCCCTTGCTGATGAGGTGTATCGTAGGACTTAAATATTGAATAAACTCACTTTTACATCATAAAGCAGAATGGACTTTGTTTAGGGCTAAACATCATTATTGGGAAGGAGGAGATAAAGGGGGGACGCTCCTTGCCTACCAATTGCGGAAGCAGCAAGCATCCTCAAAAATGCATGCCCTCTGCACCCCCACAGGCTCCATGGTTAATGACTCGAAGGGCATTAATGAGACCATGAAAAACTATTACCAGACCATATACCAATCCAAATCCATAGATATGAGGGAACAGCTCTCAAATAAACTGTATCAGTTTTGTAAAAATTTTACAATACCCTCATTAACTCAGGAACAAGTTGACCTTTTTGACTGCCCTATATCAGAGACTGAGGTGCGACAGGCCCTATTTCTCATGGCCAAGGGGAAAGCCCCATGGCCAGACAGAATGACCGTCGAGCTATATCAAGCCCTGGACCAGGAAATTGTGAATCCCTTGTTGCTTGCTCTGCAATGTGCCCATCCTTCAGGTTCCCTCCCCACCACAATGAATGAGGCTTTATTTACAGTAATACCTAAAAAATCTGATGATTCCCTGAATTGTTCTAATTTTCGCCCTGTATCATTACTGCCAGTGGAAAACAAAGATCCTGACTAAAATATTAACTACCAGATTGCAGAATATCCTGGGTCAATTATCCATCCATCCCAAGTTGGTTTTATGCCTGGAAAGGTGGGTTCAGACAATACTAGATTGTTATTGATTTTAAAGTGGCTGGCAAATAGAGCTAAAATCCCTATGGCTGCCCTAGCGGTTGATTTCGCAAGGGCTTTTGATTCCGTAGAATGGAATTACCTCCACGAGGTCCTTCATATATATAGATTTGGTCCCCATTTCTGCTCATGGGTCTCGACCCTCTATAATTCTCCAAAGGCCAAGATTCTCACTAATTCCACCATTTCTTCCTCCTTTCCATTATATAGGGGCACCCGACAAGGCTGTCCCCTATCCCATCTTCTTTTTCTAATTGCCCTAGACCCCCTACTTCATGCTCTTGATAATACAGAAGGGCTTACAGGCATACCAGCACACGCAAATCCTATACTGCAGCAGCCTATGCAGACGATCTGCTACTTACCCTATCTCGCCCCAAAGATTCGTTACCAATAGCTCTCTCAGTTCTTAAAAACTTTGTGGCTCTGTCAGGCCTGCAGGTCAATCAACAAAAGACTGTACTGGCCCCACTGAACTCACTCTGCTCACGGGAATGCCTTCATGGCACAGAACTTAAATGGAATCCACAGGGTTTTTCCTATCTGGAGATCTATATACCTTCTAATTGGGCACATTTTGAATCAGCTAACTTTTCCCCTCTGCTAAAACAACTAAATGCAGAAATGGAAAGATGGAAAAAACTACTTTTATCTTTGATGGGTAGAGTGGCTGCAGTGTGAATGCTATTACTTCCGAGGGTACTATATTTATTTAATAATCTTCCAATATGAATATCTCCCAAACTCTTTGTTTCCCTTGAGAAGATGGTCTCTAATCTAATATAGGAAAAAAAGGCACATAGATGGGGGAAAAACAAACTTAGGGCTCATTGGACTAAAGGAGGCATTGGAGCCCCTTGGTTTCTGAACTATCATCTAGCATGTACTGCGGCACAAGTAACAAAGTGGTTTGTACCACCCAATACACCTTGTCCAGTGTGGGTTGGCCTTGAAATAGACATGGTGGCCCCAATCCCACTTAGGTCCTTGCTGAGTTTTAGTGGCTCTACAGGAAAGGGCCCATCTCCGGTTATACGTCACTCCCAGTATGCCTGGCATCGCATTATGACCCTTTCCCACACCTCTAAGAATGCCTGGACCCCACCCCTGGTGTATGCAGAGCTATGGTGCAACACCTTTATAACATTAGAGGGACAACCTCTTAACTGGCCTGTTTGGGAAAAAAAGGGTATTCGCTTTGTGAAAGACCTCATGATGCCTGGCATGAATACATTATTATCCTTTGCCCAGTTAAAGAATAAATGTAATCTTTTAAATACCGACTTCTGGCAATATCTCCAAATACGCAGCCTTGTCTATGCCCTTTCTGCCCAAATAAGACCAGATAATAAATGGAAGTGGCTTACCACTCTACATAAGGAAACTTCTTCACGTGGTCATATAGGTAAATTCAATGCTATAGGTAGAGACTCTCAATCAGACCCCACAGAGCACTGCAGAGCCTGATGGGAGATCGAGATGGGGGTAACTAATATACCTAGAACTACATGGGCTAAATGTCTTCAAAATGTACATAAACTGTATAAAGATTCCAAAAGCCAACTAATACAGTTAAGAATATTGCTGTGCTGGTACAGAACTCCGGCCGTCCTATGTTTGGCAAAACTAATGCCACACTCCAACTGTTGGAGATGCCAACAACCCGGAGCCACCTTTTTCACATATTGTGGGAATGTCCACAACTCTTTGTTTTCTGGGATGCAATTAGACGAGATTGCTGCTTAGTATTAGGCATAAGGAACCTCCAGTTAGAGACTAGACTTTTGCTGGGAGATATGTCTAGCCTTTCAATACTGCCAAAGGCCCTCCAAGAGTGAGTCATGGTGGCCCTATTAGAGGCCAAATGGCTCCTTTTAATGCAGTGGAGACAGGTTAACAGCCCAAGTATAAGACAATGGCATGCAGCTATAGCCAAACTAGCACTATTGAAAAGGCTGACCTATGTTCATCGGGGTCAAATGGTTCACTTCCATAAAAAAAAAAAAAATGATTCTTATCTTAACTCACCATTGTGTAAAGCCCCTCCCCCTCTCTGTATAGCTCTCCCCCCACCAGTCCTTAGGTAGACCGCTTTACATACCCTAGTTGCCAATTAATAAATGAGTAGCTACAAATAAGGATAGGCTGTATTTATATATGAATATATATGTACAGATTATATGTGTCTAGCCTCTTGTAATATAATGTACACTATAAGAATTTGGACCATGAGGATCCTCTTACATGTATGAGAGAAATTAATATGGAAGTGCAATGCAAAAACTGGAAAATCTTAATAAAATCTTATATGATAAAAAAAGAATGTCTCTATCATGTCCCCGGTCCCTACTATCCTCCAGGGTGTACATATTCAGGTCTCCCAGCCTGCTGTCATAGTCTCTCCCCTCCATTCCACGTATCATCTTTGTTGCCCTCCTCTGCACCCCCTCCAGTAGCCTGATATCACTCTTTAGGTATGGCCTCCAAAGGTTCACACAATACTCTATGTGTAGCCTTACCATTGACCTGTAGAGGGGCAAGATCACCTCTCTTCGACTGGACGAACCCCACCTCGCTATGCACCCCAGCATTTTGTTCACTTTTGCAGCTGCTCTCCTGCACTGGACAGTGTTGTTCATGGTCCCTGTTATCATTACCCCTAGGTCCTTCTCCTCCTCAGTGATCCCCAGCTTAACCCCCCCCCCGCCACTATTCTCTCTTTGGGTTCTTCACCCCAAAGTGCATAGCCTTACACTTCTTTGCATTAAACCCCAGCTGCCACCTCTCTGACCACTCTTCTAGTTTGCATAGGTCCCCCTGCAGCTGCTTCCTTCCCTCATCTCCATCCACCACTGCTCCGATTTTGGTGTCGTCAGTGAACAGACTTACCTTGCTCATCACCCTATGTGCAAGATCTAATATGAAGAGCCCAAACAATACTGGCCCCAACACAGAGCCCTGTGGCACCCCACTCATCACCGGCCTTGGAGATGAGAGCTCCCCTCTCACCACCACCCATTGCAGCCTGCCACTCAGCCAGCTTGTAATCCAGTTCATCATTTTTGCCCCTACCCCTGCACCAGTTAACTTCTCCCCAAGCTGCCCATGAGGCACCGAATCAAAAGCCTTACTGAAGTCCAAGTAAAGAACATGGTACAGTGTATGTTGACCTGTCTAAGGCCTTCGACACTGTCTCCCACCCTCTGCTACTAGATGCCCTCTACCACATTGGTTTCTCAACTGCCCCCCTCACCTGGTGCTCAAGCTACTTAACAGCTTGTTCCCAGTGTGTCAAAATCAATGGGACTCTCTCGAAAACCCACCCCATATGCTCTGGGGTACCCCAAGGTTCTATCCTGGGCCCTCTACTGTTTAGCCTATATCTAAACACCCTGCCCAGTGCCTGCTCTGGCAACATCCTCATGTACACCGATGATGCCATCATTTTTGCCACCCACCGAAATACTACCTCCCTCCAGGACACTCTCCAACACTCCTTCCAGGAGGCTGAAACCTGGTTTAAGGAGCGCAGACTCATCATTAATCACAAAAAAAAGTCAATGCTCTTCGCTTACCCCCAAAACATAGCTTGCAACAGCCCACTCTGCATCCTCCCCAGCACCCAACAAGCGCTTGAACAAGTCTAATCCTACAAATACCTTGAAGTCACTTTTGACTCAGCCCTCACCTTTCACACCCACATTAATGCCCTTGTATTCTCCACCAGCACCCACCTTGGCATCCTCTACTGCCACAAGGACTGCCTCCCCCCCCCCGATACCCTCTGACTTGCCGGTACGTCCTTGGTACTGTCCCTTGTGGAGTATGGCCTATCAGTTTATAGTGCTGCTGACACCACTGCCCTCAAAAAGATTCACCTCATCCTAAACAAGGCCTGCAGACTAATGACTGGTGCCCCCAGGCTCACCCACACATGTCAACTCTATGACATGGCCAACCTCCTTACCCTTGACGAATGACTCCGCTACTAAATCTGCCTTCTAAAAAGATTCTGCTTGGGCTCGCCCCACATGGGGTGACAGCCTCCACCAACCTACCCTGACCACTGTATCAACCCGAACTGCCGACAAAACCACCCTTCAGGTCCCCAGTACCAGGCCACTCAGATGCAAAGGTCCTTCTGTTACAGAGCCCCATCTTGGTTTAACTCTCTCCCTGCATCCATCTCCACTGCTCCCAAAATTGCCACCTTCAAAACCTCCCTTCGGAACCAACTGTTCAGCTCCCATAGCTGCACCTGTCTCTAACAGACCACGGCTACTATCTCTAACAGGCCTCATCTACCGCATCTGTCTCTAACAGGCCTAAGCTACTATGACTTACAGACAAAGCCCGACGGACCAAACACCCAATTCAATCCCCCCCCACTACCCCCTTAGCACCCCCCGCTTGTAACAACATGTGCTCAATGTGCAACCTTGGAATGTTCTAATCAGCTAATTGTATGGAAACTACTGTATTATTATATGTCTCACTGTTCTATGGTATTCTGTAATTATGTTGCACTGTTTGTCCTCTCTGTGACGAGGTACCTTTGTAAACGAGCCTCTGGCTCAAAGGTTGAAAACCGATAGTATAATAAATAAATAAACATCCACCGCATGAACCTTATCCAGCTCACCTGTCACCCAGTCATAATATTGTATGAGGTTGGTTTGACAAGACGTCCCTGAAACAAACCCATGCTGCCTCACATCCTGGAGGCCATTGTCCTCCAGGTACGACACCAGTCTTCCAGTCTTTCCTTTAGTATCATTTCCATGAGTTTGCACACTATGAAGGTGAGACTTACCGGACAATAATTTCCCGGTTCATCCCTTGGCCGGCTCTTGTTTAATGGTACTACATGTGCCATCCTCCAGTCCAGTGGCACACATCCTGACTCCAGTGAGGTGCTGTACAGATCCGCCAACGGCCCCGCCAACACCTCCACCATCTCCCTCAGTACCCTGGGGTGGATACCATCTGGCACTGGTGCCTTGTCTACCTTCAGTGCCCTCAGTCCCTCTAGGACTCTTCTTGCCTCAATTCTTCCATCTGTTGCCTGCTCTCCCCCTGTCCCCACCCTCCCAGCTCATGGTGGTAGCGGTCCCCCCCTTTTCTTCTGTGAACACTGAGCAAAAGTGTTCATCCAGTGCTCCTGCCTGCGCCTTTCCCTTTTTATCCTCACTATTGTCTCTTTTCACTTCCTTTTCTCCCTGATGTATCTGAAAAAGTCTTCCCCCCTCCCTCCCTTTAATTCCCTGTGCTAATCTCAGCTCCCTTGCCTTGGCTTCTCTCACTGTTCTAGTCACCTCCCTGGACCATCTTGCATATTCCTCCCTGTCCACTTCCTTCCTTGTCCTCCTAATCCTCTGGTGTGCCACTCATTTTGCCGTCACCACTTCCACAACCTCTCTGTTCAACCAGCATGGTTTTCTTGCTCTGCTCCTCTTACTCTATGTCTTGGTGCAGGCTTCTGTTGCCTCTGTAATCCCTGGTTTAATAATATCCCATTTCTGCTCCACATCCATCTCCTGCCTTATGCCGTCCAGTTTCCCTTTCAGTACTTCCTGCATCCTCCCAAAGTCCACCCCCCCCTGAAGTTTACCACCCAAGTAACTGATTTCTCTGGCTCCCCGCACATTGTGATATTAAACCACACTGTTTGATGATCGCTGTCGGATAGTGGGTCCTCTACCGTTATTTCCTTCACTGCCTCCCCATTCGACAATACCAGATCCCTAGTGCTCCCTAACACTGGAGGTGACCGGAATGCTCCAGTCAACCCCCGAGAAGTTGAAATCCCCCACAATGACCACCTTTCCTTTTCTACATACCTTTTTGATTTGTCCCACTAACTCCCTGTCAAGCTCCTCAGACTGGGACAGCAGCCTGTATACCACTCCAAATCTCACTTTCCTACCCCTTGAGTCTAGGAGCTGCAGCCAAATTGCCTCTGTTCTCCTTTCTTCTCCCTATCTTCCTATCTTCTTGGCATTTGCAGGCTTGTCCTGCAAAATCATTGCACGATAATAACAACAAACCTAATGCTAAAAATGTTCTGCTTATTTATTTTTGTTGTTTGCTTGTTTGTTTGTTTTTATAATTTATTGAGCCCAACTGAGATGAAGCATGTCATTTTAGTGAAGCAGTATAGTGCAGTGGTTTAAGGCTTTGAGCTGAAAATCTGGAGACCTGGGTTTACATCCCACAGCCCTCCACTTGCATACTGTGTGACCCTGAGCAAGTCACTTAACTCCCTTGTGCTCCCAGGTCGCACCTGTAAACAAACTTTCAGCTTAGTATGTCTCTCCTGGTAGAAAAAAAAAGCCCTGCTTTTGCCAGGATGAAAACGCAGGGCAATCAAGTAACTTGCTAATCATCATACATTCACCAAAGGCAAGTGATGAGATTCAGACATGGCACTTCCTTGATTAGATCTATGTGCTCTACCCACTGGACCATGCTGCCTTTCCTTATGATGATACCAGAGAAAACTAATCATATATAGTGCTTTCCATACCACAAAGTGCTTTACAAGCAATGCTAGACTGGCAGTGAAGTGACTGGACATGTAGTGGCAGCCATTTTCCACATAAACACCCACACACCACCTTGGCAATTACATGAACCAATTTCATGAAAAGGAAATGTTGGCCAGAACACCAGGGAAAGTCCCCACTCTCCTGCAGGGGGCTCTGTCTCTCCAGGAGAGAATGGAGGAGCCCAGTTCAGCGGCAGAAGTGGATGGTGAAGGATGTATCTCAGGGGAGCTGCAGAAGAATGAAAGTAAGGACCCAGAATTGGAAAAGAACAACACTGCTGATTTCACTCCTGGGGACTGTACAGGGGTTGAGGTGGGTAATGTTACTACAGTGGAACAAAACCCTACTGAAGACATGGCTGCAACTCTATCTGATAAAGAACAAACACTGCAGGATAAATTGGAACTGAAGAAACAACAATTGTTTGAAATGTTTAAAGAAGCTGAGATGGAATTTCAGGGTCTGATATTCAAAACTTTGCCTCGGGGCTAAATTAGCATGTTAAATTAGCTCAGACCCAATGGCCCGCTACATTCAAAAGGGATCGGCCCGGTGCTAAACCTGCTGAATATAGTGTACCACGGAAGGCGGGCAATCTGGGCTGTGAGTGCAGTGCAAACATAGCCCAGGAAATAAGACAGCTCTGAATATAGCAACCAAAAAGTGCAAAACACAACAGCAGCCCAGTGCACAGCAACGTCAAGGAAGACAAAGATGAACTATGTGGCTAATGTATGTGCTAGCAAAGGAGTAAATTCATTAAAGCTGCAAGCACCAGCGCATGTGTGAAATTCTGCAGAAATGTACCATGTTTCTGAAACATTTGCATGGTGCAGACACATTTGAGCGGTTTTGCGCAGGTTTTGCATGGAGCTAAGCCATTTGCCTGGCACTATCACGTTTGCCCTGGGCAAAAATTTGCTATACTCCAAAGTGACATGTAAATGAGCCTACTTAGGCAGTCTGAGGGCAAACATCCAGAGTAGCATCTCATTATGTCCTGATTTGCATGCAGTTTGCCCAGTGCTATTGCAGGGTCCCACAGCTCCACCTATAGGTCATTCTGGAAGTACAGGGGCTGGCTGGGTCTGCCCACAGCTCCACCTGTAGGTTAGTCTGGAAGTGCATGGTGGTAGCCGCAGGCAACATTTGTACAGCACCGCATAGAATATTGTGGCCCAGGGGACTACACAGCACAGGCACAAGTGGTGGTGCTGCATGCAATTGTCAAACTGTAGTTATTACTACAGTGCACAGCAGACACTACAGTAACGAGAAGGCCAATAGTGTGAGTGACACTGCAATGCCTATGGTGTGTAGGGCATCAATGACTGCAGCACATTACACAGTGACAGGCCCATCTTGCAGGTGTGTACTGGCAGTGGACACTACTGTTATGCTGTTGTGAGACCCACAGATGCTGCACCACTGGCATGGGATACTGTCAGTGACATATACATGGCTGGCTGTGTGTGCTGTGGTATCTGTACAGATGTGCAGTATGTGGCTGGGGGGGCACATACCATCAGACAGGCACACTGGTGTTGAGGTATTCCCAACACTGGGCCATTTGCACTGCATGGCTTTTCCCAGCCTTGTGGCAGCACCCAGTATGTGGTGCAGACTGACCACCTGTACACCATCTCCTCAACACCCTCCATGCCCCCAGTGCTGTATATGTGTGCTGGATTCTGTTGATGTCCACTAAAGGGTGGTCTGTGGGTGTGTGCTCTTTGGACACACTGCCATGGTGTTCACTGGACACCGGGTCACCACTTATTGCTTGGCATGGCTGGGACCAGTGGCAGATGATGGCATCGTAGGAGGTGCCATCCATGTGCAGCATGCTTCTTCCATGTCTGGTTTCTTTCTCTGTTTAATTATTTACTGGTTAGGGTCACGCAAAGCCACGCAAAAGTCACAAAAAGCCACGCAAAGCCATAAAGTCACACAAAGCTGACTTGCTTAGATTTAAGACTACCTTTTCCTGGGTGGCAATTTGCACCTCACAAAGTGTCATGCTAAGCTGTGCTAAAACACTTTGCGCAGTGCTAATGCGCTGAATATAGCATTGCACCTGTGTTCATGTACACACGCCCTCAGCTTGCCCCTTGCATACATTATACATTTGCCCAGTGCTAATGCAGTTTGCCCACACTATTTGACCTTTTGAATATAGTGAACCCACGCAAACCTAGCACTAACCCTGCACCAACAGTTTGTGCCCAGCGCAAAGTTTTGAATATGTGGCCTTCAATCTTCTAAACAGAGACTTGATGAGGAGAAAAAATGGAAATGCTCCCAAGTGAGTCCACAGTCTACTGCGGGTAAGCATAACAATTTAAGTTCTCCCTTACCTGACAATATTACTGATAGCACTCAGGACCCAGCAGCAGTGTCCCCAGAGTTAACTTTGAGTACTTTCTCAACAGAGGAATGGACTCCTGGTACAGAGCTGTGTCAAGCAGGCTGGGTGTTTGTGCAGGGCTGCTGGCTGCCCTACCCAACAATCCCACTCCCGGGTTCCCTGAAGCAAACGTCAGACTCTGTTTTAGTAGATAAACATTTTCAGGGTGCTTTACTGCAAATCACGAAAAGCAGTGAATTACCAAGAGCCCAGCAGTCTCTTTAGGCTGTAGCTAGGTCTTCTGTGACGCACTCTGAGCCATGGTCGGCGGTTTCAGATAGGGCAGTCACCGCCACATCTAATTTTCAATCCAGCCTTGAGAAGGAAGCAGGAGCACAAGAGAGTGATTTGGAGTCAATGGAAGTGGATGACTCTGAGGGTAAACAATTCAAAATGGCATCAGAAAGAACCCTTTCTGAAAGACAACAGGTGCCAAAAGGTAACGTGGAGACTAAGGGGAATGGGTGCAGTCTTTGGCTGACACAGAACCTGTACCTCTCACTAAATCTAGCTATGCTAGTTTGTTTTAAAAGCCCATGGAAGCAGCAAAAAGAAGGTTTGTGGTCAAGTTAGGGTATAGGGGAGACCATTAAGCATTGCCTGATAGACACTATGTGAGGAAATTACTGATCAAAGAATCTCTGCATTTTACACCTGCAGAGATCTATGCATTTATTTATTTATTTATTTATTTATTTATTTATTTATTTATTTATTTAAGGGAATCAGATACACCTTTGAGCCAGGGGCTCTTTTACAAAGGTTCCACATGAGGTTACTTGAAACATTAGGACAGGCAGTGGTATTGTGCAAAAGAGAAATAAACATAGCAGCCAGAGGACTTTGTCATTTACCAAAACATCACAATTGTGCAAATCACTTCTATAACAATTTAAACAACATATATTTGTATAGGTAGCCATCCGACAGAGGAAGGCAAGGCCAGAGTCTGGTGTAAAGAGGGAGAAAGAGAGGGAGTGGGGGGTGGGTCAGGGACAGGGTCAGCAAGGAGGTATGTGGAGGGAGTAGAGGAGGAGGAGGGAAGGAGTAGGGAGGGAAGGGGGTATGGGGGGTGGGGGATAAACCATTTAGGTGCAGCAGTCACAGGAGGCACAGAAGATAAGGTATTGATGCAGGCTGAACTTAAAGGCACCCAGGGTTGCTTTGCTAGTAACTTCTGCTGGCAGGGTGTTGAACCAGGAGGAGGCTCTGAAAAGGAAGTACCATTGGCCTTGGGTAGTCCTGCAAAGGGGAACAGTGAAGGAGAGGTTGATTGAATTCCTGATTTGTCGTGGGCTGCTATATGGTTTCAGCAGTGCCTATGATCCAGGGGGTAGTAGGTCCAATGTTTTCTTTTTTGCTAGGATGCAGGTTTGATATTTAATTCTGCCAGATAGTTGGAGCCAGTTTGCGTGTTCATAGATCTCACAGGTAAGTGTAAGGCAGTTTGCAGATGTTTGGAGATGACATGCCTTGTTTAGTGCTGTGGCGATGTGTCTGATAGCTGTGTGAGTGGCAGACCCATAGATCAAAAGCCCATAGTCTATTATAGAGATTACAGAACTGTGAATGGCAGTGCTTAGGGCTTCATCCATGAGGCAGTTCTTATGTCTGTAGAGCAGGCCCATGGCAGATATTCACAGTTTTTGCTACGTAGTTGACATGTTCAGAGTATCCAAGTGTTGGGTCAAGAATCACCCCAAGATATTTAAATAGATATACTTGTTCAAGGGTGGCCCCTTTGCTGTTTGAGATAGAGAGGTCTCTGTTTTTATGTTTGCTGTGGGTACCATGGAACAGCATTGAATTGGTTTTGCTGTAGTTAAGAATAAGCTTGTGGGATTTAAACCATGCCTCTACACCAGTGAAGCTTTCTTGTAGTAGCAACTGAAGAAAGGAAGGGTCAGAACAGGAGGTGAAGATGACAGCATCGTCGGCATAGAGTAGGATTTTTTTCTGAGCAAGATGAAGGGAAGCTGTTTCGGAAAATGTTGAAAAGCATAGGACTCAGGATGGATCCTTGTGGGACTCCTGATCGGACTAAGAAAGCTGTTGAGAGGGGTTCGACAATATTTACCTGCTGTGTTCGGTCACTGAGGTAGCTTTGAAACCAAAGAGTTGTGTCCGGAGATAGGCCTATTAGAGATAGTTGTTGAAGCAGTAGTGAATGGTTGACGGTGTCAAATGCCTTAGTTAGGTCAATGAAGGTGGCACCAACAAGATCCTCTTGGTCTAGGGCATTGTGGATGTAGGAGATAAGCTCTAGGAGTGCTGTAGTTGTGCTGTGGCCCTTGCGAAATCCGTGCTGTTCTTGACATAGCAAGTTATACTTAGTAAGGTATTCTATCAGTTGGTCAGCAGCTATTCTCTCCAGCACTTGAGAGAGGGGGAGAATGGAGATTGGTCTATAGTTGTTTGTAACAAATTTATCGTCACTTTTGTGGATAGGTGTCACCATCGCTGATTTTCATTTTTGGGGGAACTGTGAGAGCATGAGAGATTTGTTAAGGATTTTGGTGAGGGGGGGTCAGGACTTCATCAAGGGTAACAGTGAGAAGTTTCAGGTTGAAGGAGTCGCTGCTTGATCTAGACCTTTCAAGAACTTGAAGGAGGTACTTTTTTGTGATGTCCTTGGAGACGGCTTTGAAGTAGAATGGTGGATTTCCCTCCAAATTTCTGACTTTGACTGAGTTAATAGTATCTTGAGGGGGATCAAAGAAAGTTGGCAGTAAAACATGGATAAGGTTGGTAAATGCTGCATTAAAGGCATTTGCCATGGTGACTTGATCTATGATGATGTGGCCATTTAGGTGGACCGTAGTGGGTAGGACTTTTGTTTTTTTTTCCAGTTAGTTCCATTAGGTTGACCCAAAACTTATTTCCATCTTTCCAAGGGTTTGTTAGCACTTTTTTGTAGTAGTTGGCCTTTTCATTTCGAATCACGCAGGCGCAGGCATTTCTTACAGCTTTGAAGGCTTGAGTGTCTGCCCTGTTTCTGGTCAGCTTAGCACGTTGCCAGAGGTGATCCCAGGCCTTCATTTGCTCAAGGAGACCAAGGTTGATCCAAGGGTTGTTAACAACTTTAATCTTGTGTTCCATGAAGGGTGCATGTGCATCACAGGCTGTGTTGAAGCTTTGGATAAAGTAGTCAAGTGCAGTGTCCACGTCTGGGGCTGCAGCTATAGGTGACCAGTCATGATCTCGTAGGCATGTTTTTAGCGGTCACAGGTGGCCAGGTAGTAGTTTTCTACTGTTGATGATTTTGGGAGGGGGTCTTAATGAATTTGTTGGACCATGAGAGTAGGACTGGTGAGTGGTCGCTTATACAGTCGGGGAGAACTACTGTATTAGTAATGTGTTCAGGGCAGTTTGTGAGAACCCAGTCCAGAAGAGTTGAGGTACCTGCTCTGTAGTTTACTCGGGTGAGTGTTTTAACCATTTGGGACAAATTGGCAGCTGTCAAGGCATCTTTATACTTATGTGCACTGGGGGAAGACCAATTTACATTAAAGTTCCCGAAAAGGATAGTTTCAAATTTCTGATCTTGGGAGTGAATGACATCCAGTACAGAATTCAATCCTTGGTTGGTAAGTTTGGGGAGGTATGTAGACTGATGCCACAGTCAGTGTTTTATGGTTGGTCCCCAGACATATTTTTGTGGCAAGAACCTGGATGTTGCTCGCAGGGTGAGGTATAGGTAGGGTGTGCCCGATTAGAGTGTCCTTTAGGTAATGGGCACAGTCTCCCCCCTTCTTAGAGCATCTGTCTTGCCTGAAAATGGCATAACCCAGAATTGTTATTGCAGTGTCGGGGGTCTTCAGTGGCAGCCATGTCTCGATTACTGATATTATATCTGGGCTGTGGAGAGTGACCAAGGCAGTGAGAAGATCCAGCTTTTTGAGGAGGCTGCAAATATTGATGGTAGCCAGGCGGAGCCCCCCAGACCTATCAGCACCATGGGACTAGACTGTTGGAGGCCAGGGTTTGGGTAGACGTTACCTGATATGAGAATCAGCATCAGAATTAGGGACTTTAAGAGAGTTTTGATATACTTCTTTTGTCCCCATACTGTTAAAGTATTAGGTGCCTCTTTAAAGGGATAGTGATTTGAGCGAGAGAAACCTGTTAATAGGAGAAAGATGCTGAGGAACATGGGAACATGTGTTCTTGATGGGAGAGCCATCCATAGGTGAAGCGGTCTGGGTGGTGTGTTTTAGGAGAGAGTTAGGGAGTAGTTGTATGTGATCGTCCTTGGGGTAGATAATGGGAATTCAATGGAGAGGTCGGGGGTATTTTGGGGTCACAGTATAGCAGCCCTTCCAGAGTAGATGATTAGATTGAGAATAATAAGTAGGCTCATTTGTGGGAAAGTGGTTCCCATACTTAAGCGTAGAGAGAGGTCAGAAATATTGTTCTCTGGGGCAGAAGGTATGGCTTTTTAGGAAGAGGTGGAATAAGTCTACTGATAGCTAATAAGAGCAGAGTAGATGAGAACTGGGTGGTACCCTTGGGGATTTAATAGAGGTCGGGGACATGGTGGGCGGGCGTGACTGGCAGTAGCCTGTAGGAGTGAGCTAGAAAGCCCGGGGTGGGGTTTAAATGTATTTAAACAGGATGAGGGGTGGTTGGCCCAAAAAATCAGGCAGCTAGGGCTCCCTTCATGGAGGTAATCAGTCCCTGAGGGCAACTCCATACCTGAGCTTCTGTGAGGGGCTGGTGGCTTCAGACCTGGACTGTGGATGACAGTCTGACAGGTCGGGTTCATCAGAGAACCACGGCTGTGGCACTCAGACTACCTGAAAAGAGAAGGACAGAGGGGAATTAAATAAGAAAGACGGGGGGGGCTGCTCATGGAGCTAAAAAGAAATGCAAAATGGCTTAAACGGGGGGTGTTGCAGACCAAAATGTTAGGCAAGGTGCCACAAGGTCTGACAGAGAAAGAACAGGGCTATTTAAAACACAATACTAGAGTAAAAAGGTGAAAGGGGGGGAGGGTTCAAAGGCCTGAGCTGAGATCGCTACTGGGTCTTATGAGGGAACACACTACAGGCACTTAGATTAAATCAGCAAACTTCAACTATAAAATGCTAGCGAGACAGTATTAACAGAAATCATAATCTAGTACAATATAATTCAAGCATTAGCAGTGCAGAGCTATATGGAGCTAATCGGAGTGCTCCTGGGGCTGACTGCAGCCAGTGGGTCACAGCATTGACAGACTCTGGATTTAAACCCAGAGACAACTGTCCTCATGTAAAAAGAAAAATCAGACAGCTAGGGCTTCCTGGAGGTAATCAGTCCCTGAGGGCAAGTCCATACCTGAGATTCTGTGAGGGTCTGGTGGCTTCAGACCTGGACTGCGGATGGCAGTCTGGCAGGTCAGGTTCATCAGAGAACCATGGCTGTGGCTCTCAGACTACCTGAGCTTCTATGAGGAGCTGATGGCTTCAGACCTGGACTGCGGATGGCAGTCTGGCAGGTCGGGTTCATCAGAGAACCACGGCTGTGGCTCTCAGACTACCAGGGGATAATAACTTTGATATCAGTTTTTGTACTGCTCCACTGTTACATAAATTCTGGAGACTGCATGCTTCTGTTAAGACCACTCCTTTATGGAAAGATTATGTGACTATTCCCTTTACGAAACCCTCTATCAAGATTGTTACTACCTTGTTCCATAATAAGGGGGTCAGTGTTAGTGACATCAATTTCCGGCTAGAGAAACGCTGAGATATTCAAGGTAACCCTATACCTATTATGGAATGCAATGGGTTTTGGACTGGGGGATGGACATTTCAGATACAGAAAAGGGCATTACTCATTTGTCAAACTGTTTTTTTTTTGGGGGGGGTGACAGAGGGATACTCTTCTATCAAGGTCAGCCCAAAAGTTGCTATAGGTGTGGCTCCCTGTTTCATTTAAATACGGATTGCACTCAAGTCAAGTGCTTTCAATGTGGTGCTTTGGGTCATACCGCCCATTTCTGTACAGTCCCCTCAGTCTGTAATTTGTGTGGGGACAATGAACACAATTTTAGTACATGTCCATGGGCAGCGCATAACTCTGAGGAATCTGCTGAGCAGGACTTTTAATAATAATAATAATAACTTTATTTTTTAGGTGCCTTTCAAGTGCCAGGGCACTGCACAAGTTAAAAATAAATAAAACAATCATAAAATCACACATCATAAAATAACATTAATCAGCTAATTATTCACCATAAGCCTGGTGCCACAAAAAAGTCTTTAGGGCCAGCTTAAAATCCTCCTCAGTTGTGCACTCCTGTAAATGACGAAGTAGAGAATTCCAGAGTGTGGGAGCCATGAACATAAATGATCTGGCCCCCGAAGATTTCAAACATACCTTAGGATCTCTAGTAACCCCTCGCTGGCTGAGCGAAGTGATCACCCGGGGCAATATGGGACCAGGAGCTCTTTCAGGTAGTCCGGGCCCAGTCCGTGTAGGGCTTTGAAAGTCAGCAAGCCAACGTTAAAGGTGATCCGCCACTGTACTGGCAGCCAGTGCAGTTCGTGCAGCACCGGCATAATATGACAGGACCGAGAGGATCCTGTCAAAAGCCGGGCCGCCGCATTCTGCACCAGCTGCAAGCAGTGGATTTCTATCCCAGAAAGCCCTAGGTATAGGAAGTTGCAATAATCTAAGCATAAGAACATAAAGGCATGGACCAAAACAGGAAGGTCGCTGGACGGAACCAGATGTTTAATCCTGGAGATATTCCTTAGATGATAAAAGGAAGATTTGATGACGGCCAACACCAGCAAATGCAGGGTCAACCCATCGTTAGAAATTACCCCCAGGTTTCACACCTGGTCAGAGGTCAGGAAAGAGACATCCTGAGAACATGTCCAGAGGGCAACCCACCCCCAGAACCCCCTGTCCTGTGACCAGGATCCACAACCAACACCTCAGTCTTGCCAGAGTTCAACTTCAGCCAGCTCGAATCCATCCACTCCTGGATTTCTTTGAGACAGCTATTAAAGACCGAGAGAGCTCTATCCCAGTCAGGTGCAAAAGAAAGGCAGAGCTGGGTATCATCAGCATAGCAATGAAACCTCAGCCCATACCTTCTTACAATGTCTCCGAGGGGCAGCATGTACACCGTGAACAACATGGATGACAAAACTGACCCGTGAGGGAACCCACGAGACAGAGAAATTGGGTCTGATGAAAACACCCCAGATACCACTCTTTGAATTCTTTCAGTAAGAAACAATGTAAATCATCTGAGGACTGTTCCCGACAGTCCACAGATACACCTCAGATGGCTAAATAACACCCCATGGTCCACGGTGTCAAACACTGAGGAGAGATCCAGAAGAAACAAGATGGAGCAGCTCTTCGATCCCTATCCATCAGGAGATCACTGAGCACCCGAACCAGTGCTGTTTTGGTACTATGTCTCTTTCAAAAACCGAACTGGAGGGGATCATAGATGTCATGGATGGTCAAATGGTCATTCAGTTGTGCTGCCACTATTTTCTCAATCACCTTCTCTAAAAAAGGGAGGTTAGAGATTGGCCTGTAGTTGACGTGTCCGTTTGGGTCCAAAGTAGCTTTCTTCAAAAGCAGTATCACAACCGCCTCTTTCAGAGAATTAGAAAACTCTCCAGATTCCAGGGAGCACCAAACTATCCGCACTAGGACTGGACTGATAACATCAATACAACCCAAAATCAGGGAAGTTGGTCCAGGGTCCAAACTACAGCATGTAGGGCACGTACCCTGGATGATCCGCATGACATCCATGAAGTCCGGGCAGCTGAAGGTACTCCAGGAAAACTGAGGAGTAATGACCAAATGCTGATCTAAAGCAACCCCCAGAGAGTGCGCTGGTTGGAGCACTGCCCTGATGTTGGCCACCTTAGCAACAAAGAATCGAGCAAGATCATCGCACTCTGATTGCGAAAACACTTTCCGAATTTGAAGACAGGCTGGGTTGCACAATCTGTCCACAGCTCGGAATAGCTGAGCTGGTCGATTCTGAGCTACTGCAATCTCTCTGGACAGGAACTCTGCCTTCTTACGGGTGATTGCGGATTGATAGACTTGATAATGGTCCATCAATTTAAGGCTGTCTGCATCAAGGGCAGATTTCCACCAGTGACGCTCTAGCCTTCATCCTAGTTGCTGTATCTTCCTCAGAACCCCATCAAACCATGGGGATTGAGGGTGAAGGGAGAGAGGATGAACACGGACTGGAGCAATAGCATCCAGAGCCTATGAGACAGTCATATTATAGGCCAACATGATGGTCTCTGGATCATTGCTTGCCACAAAGCTAAAAAAACATTTAATATCTCAAGACGGCCTCCTGTTCCTGTGGTGTCTTAAATTCCCCCACAGACTGAATCTCCGGATAAGGCCACTCCATCCCCCCACATGTTGGAGACACAGTCTGAGAATATTGCTCTAGCTGACCAGCAGACCCTTGTCATGGATCTCCCCCAAGAAACAAGTATGCCTTCCCCACCCCCCCCAAACAGAAATTATTTCAATGAAGCAAGAGCCCTTTCAAGTGGTAACTTCTAGAACCAGAAAAATACACCCTATTACACAGACTTTGCAGTCAGAAGAGGAACTTCCTTTAAACAATAGATCTTATGTTTTACAAAGTTGGGGTGACCAGATGGAGGAGGCAGATTCTGATGCTTTATTTCAATCCGCACCCAATGATGTTCTGCCTTCTCAGCCACCACTTCTGCCCAAAAAAGACAAATCTCCCTGGTTGAAACAAGTGACTTGATCTAGTGTTAAATCCTCTACACCTTCTAAAACATGAATCCCAGACACTCCTTAGGCTGGCTAGCCTAAACGTTAGTCATATAAAGTCTGATTTTAAAAGATTAACTACCTTTTCTTTATTACAGTAATGGCAGTATGAAATTTTTTTGTTGCAGGATACAAGACTTTGTACTGTTGCTGATATTTCTGTAGTACAAAGGGAATGGGTATCAGGTGCCTCCTTTTGGTCATTAGGAGAAGACCAATGCAGTGGCCTTGGCATTTGTTGTTCTAATCCAAACATACAAATGCATAAAATGGTGGAGGTTTGTCCAGGGAGGGCTCTTCTGTTGGATGTGGGATTTGAAGGTCAGACAAATAGAATTATTAATATTTATGGCCCTCAAACCAAGGTTCTGAGGGTAGATTTTCTTAAGACTTTATAGCCTTTCTATACACACAGTGTCAGGTACTAATGGGCGATGATTTCAATATTAGTCTCTTAAAATCTGATAAAACTTCAAGTGGTGTTAAAACATATAGTAATACAAACTTTGTCCAATCTACAGGTTTGAAGGATGCGCAAGCACCTCTGATTAAGAATCCAGCTAATACCTTTTTTAAAGGAGTGTTGTCCACTCGAATAGATTACTGCCTTTTAAATAAATTACTTCCCATCTCATGTACAGAAACTGTCCCTATGGAATCTTCAGATCATGCCTTAATAGGCATTTGTGTTTCTACTCCCCCCACCAGAGCAAGTGATCATGGAATATGGAGACTTATGGCTAGTCTCTTAAAAGACCCAGAGGTTCTTCAAAACCTAGGGAGTTTGTTAAAAGATAGGCAATCTGTTTTATTTTTATATGACTCATCCATCTAGTGGTGGTCTGACACTAAAATAGCTGTAACCGCCCTTTTACAATCCATCTTACATCAGTATAGTAATGATCGGAATAGAGAATGTACGGAATTAAGAAATCCATTTTTAGGGTTACTATCCCAACAGACAGAAAAGGGCATACATTTAACACCTCAGATTAATGACATTAAAGCTAAATTAATGTCTGTACAATATGACAGACAGCGGTCTTTAGCATTAGAACATAGGTTTGGAACGTAGGGTAATAAATATCAAACTGATCCTTTACATGATTGTGGGACTAGACTGTATAAAAGTAAGATTTCAGTATTAAAAAATGAGCATGATGAATTATTATCAGACAATATCTCCATTCTATGGGAAATGGAAGACTTTTTAAAGGAACAAAATACACCCCCTGATTTATTAGCTTCTGATTTTTCACAGATTCTATAGGCAGCTGAGGTACCTACTTTAAATAAATTACAATCATAGGAATTATTACAATAAATAAAGTTGGGTGAATTGGAATATGTAATTTTGAATTTGAAAGAGGGGGTGGCTCAGGTTCCGATGGCCTGTCTGTGGAATTATATAAAGTACTATATCAATTAATTCTAGACAAATTGTTGTTGGTTTTTCAAAGTTCTTTTATCTGAATTATGTCTCACCGAACACATGTCTGAAGGTCTGCTGATCTTTTTATACAAAAAAGGAATCCGTACTGATCTTAATAATTGGAGGCATATTACGCTCCTTAATGCAGATTGCAACATTTTGGCTAACTTGCTTAGTGTACTGTTAGCTAAGGTTTTGGGGATTATTATACCTGAATCTCAGTTTTGTTTTGTCCCTGGGCATAGGATTATGGATGCCCTATGACTTATTAGAGAAATTCTGTATAAGGGGGAGTTAGAGGAAGTAACAGGATATTTGATATATTTAGACCAGTCCAAGGCCTTTGATAGGGTCTCTCATGACTATCTGTGGCAGTGTCTGATAGCCTATGCATTCACTAAAGACTTTATTAACTGGATAAAATTGTGTTTCACTAAAGCCTTTGTACATCCCTATGATAATAAATGGGTGGGGAATAAGTGTCCGGTTCAAACTGGGGTAAGACAGGGATGCCCCCGTAGTCCTCTATTATATATCATTACTATGGATCCCCTAATTAGAATATTATCTCTTTCCCAATGAATACAAGGTATAGCTTATAAGAAGAGGGTTTCAATAAAATCAGTTTCATATGTTGATGATCTGATATTGACTGTACAGAATGAAAGGCCAGGTATTTGTGCCTATAGATTGGTACATGGACTATCTGCTGCTATTTGGGCATATAAAAATACAATTAAGAGTTGTTATATTTTGGTGTCTGCTTGCAACACAGCACAAGACCAGTTGGGGGAGATTGCTATTTCAAAACAACCCAGTAAAATTGTAGGGGTCTATTTTGGTCAAGGCAACATGCAAATGTATAATTGGGATCAATAATTTGAAAAAGGGCAAAGAATGGTAAAAAATTGGAATAAGTGGTCTATGAGCAAAGAAAGAAAGAGTATATTTGCTGGAACATTTTTGGTGCCAGTATTTTTGTATCTTTAGTTATATTCTTGCCATTCCAAAGCAAAGGGAAATGGCTATTTTTTCTTGTTTTTTTAATGGGTTTATGGGGTAATAGGAGTAACCCTACAAAAAGGGCAGTTACATATTTGCCATGAAAGGAGGGTGGACTTGGAATTTTAAATCCGTTATTTTTTTTTTTTTTGCTCAGTATTTTTTTATGCCAACCTATTACCTTTACTTAAACTACTTAAATTATAGCCGAATGGGCCTTTTGGGCCTATGATTCAGTACAGGAAGTACTACTGAAATGGCACACAAATCAATTTCAACACAAAAATAAGCATAAATATAAGTTTCATCTGGGGAAGTGTTGGGCAAAATTGGAATATTTTGCCAGCTGAAATATTTTGAGTAATTAACGAATTATGCAAAATATTTCACCAGCCGAAATGCAAAATTTTGACCACAGTTGTGAGCAAAATTTCATCCCCAAGCCAACAAAATTTCACCTGTGGGCAAAATTTCACCACTGCGGGCAAAATTCCACCACTATTAGTGGAATTTCACATCCCGCAGGTGAAATTTCACCACTGCTGGTGTAATTTCACCACTCACAAGCAAAATTTCACCATTGTTGGTGAACTGCTCAGAAGGCAAAAATGCGAGTGAAATTGAAACATTTCGCTGGTCAAAATTGCCGATTTCACTGCAATTTCACTGCATCCCTAATCTGGGGTGGATGGGGTGTTTTGATTATTTGAAAACGTGGGGAATAACCAGTCAATATTTATGTACCACTATGAGAAGGAACTTCTATACTCATATACCACAAAGACATTATTGAATACAACCCTTTGAGCATTGTACTCAACCAGTAAGAACTGCTTTAATTGAGGTTTTGAAGGAAAAACGACTCCTAAGAAAGTGAGGGATATTGTATGGTTGACAGTGCATGAAAAGGTTAATGTGTGAAATAACCATAAACAAGGAAATTATGGAGCATTATTGTCCTAGAGACAAATGCATATTACAGTTAGAAACTATGGATCATTTGTATTTACAGTGTTGTTATATTGTGGAATTTTGGGGTATAGTTGCCAAAATATGGCAGACTAATGATTTTACCTATATTACTGCTGATTCTTTATACAGAGGTTATTTTCCATTACAGTGGGCTAGATATAATGCAGGCAGTCTGAGGATTTTAATGGCCATTTTTCTGTTTTGGATATGGCAAAGTAAATGTAGGCTGGTATTACAGTAACAGTTTATTTCTCCATTAGAATTATTTTTTTCAATTCAAAAAGAATTGCAGGGTATTAAAACTCTGATACAGGTAAAGTCAGTATCAAGACACGGCAGGATTGCTGGGAGCATTTTTTTTTTTTGTTACTTTGAAGAAGATCCATATGCCTTTTTAATTACGACTGATGGCATAATGGTTTCTGTACTGGGAGAGGCTGTATGATTTTTATTTAATGTTCAAAACTGTAACTATTATAAGCTGATGGTCTTTCTTTTTCTTTTTGGTTTATTTGAGCTAGATATTTTTTACAGACAGCATTTCCTGTGCAGTATCATTCATGGAGTTGTGAGTAGAGCATCTAGTTGCAATGATATGGCTCAGATACCCAAGAATGTATACAGGTAACAATAAGAATCTGGATGCTGTAACTTATACTGGTTTTGAGACATTTATTAAAAAAAAAAAAAAACTTCTTTATGTGGCTCTGATTAGACAGTTTCACATTTTGTTTTCATTTGTGTAGCACAATGCCTTATTGCCCAAATGGGTATTATTAGCAGATATGAAGTTTGCAAGTATGATGGGGGTGGAGAGATAGAGGTCTCCCTTATCATTTATCTTTTTTTTTCCACTCATCTTTTTAGTTTTGTTTATGTCATTAGGACTTGGGGTATACTTTCTCAAAGAATGGATGTCACTTCAGGTTATTTCCTTAGTTTGAGTTCATACTGTGGGGGGGGGGTGTTGGGTGTAATATGTCCTTTTAACACTTTAATTTGATTTGATTTTTCAGGAAGTATGATTATAATACTTGTCTGAGGTTTCTATGATTTTTTATTATGTTATTTATCTGCTTGTATAATTTTTGAAGATACTTCCCTGACTCCTGGGGGAGGGAGAAGGGGGTTTGTGTGATAGGTATGCATTAATATATAATTTGTGTTAGTGTAAGAGTTTTTTGTTTTAAGTTACCTTCTAGACTTATGGTTTAATATTTCTGAATGAAATGTATGCATTAATACTTATTTTGCTTTAAGGTTTTGTTTTCTTTTAGAAAAAATGTAATGTGTTATGATTTTCTTGATGTTTAAATAGAAAATTCCCCTACTCTAGAGATGTGTGAAATGTAAAAATTTGCCTAGCAAAATATTTAGCATAATTTCTGCATAAATTATATACTTATTTATTAAATTTTGATTACCAGGTAAGCCCACTGAGCCCCAAATTTCTCTTTTTCAGGGGTGACCTGGGATGCAGTACAGAGACAGATTATTAGGTACAACATGTTACAGAGAGAATACAATGCTAACCAGGTTACAATAAAAGCAGTAAAACAGTAAAAACAGTAAGTCAGCAAGTCAGAAGCATATTCAACATATGAGCAATGATTGTTTCAGACAAGACCAAGCCTTGTAGACTATTTGAGTGACAGCGGAGAGGGGTAGCATCAGCTGTAGAAACAGGGGGAAGATTACCCTATGCCTTGACAGTGACAAGTTCTGGTCTCAATCATGTGGGCCTTGAGCCTAGTGTGAAAATTTGATAGAGAGAGGGCTTCTTGTACTGATGGTGAAAGATTATTCCACAGGTAGGGGGCAGTAAAGGATAAGGATCTGCCACCGGCATTTGTCCTGACTCTGGGGGTTACAAGTAGGGGCTGACCTGAGGTCCTGAGTGTCCATGAATTGTGTTTAAGGGAGACAGACCCCTTTTAGGCTGGGGGGAGCAGCCGGACTCAGTATTTTGAATGCCAGGCAGAGCAGGGGGTACTGAAGTTGAGAAGCAAAGGAAGGCCACTGCAGCTGGGCAAGCGTATCACAGGAGTGGCTTCTTGGGTGATTCTGGGTAGTGATCTGCACAACCTTGCTAAACAGTACCTGTAACCAGTTGAACTCTTGCTTAGGCATACCCTGTAGTACTGGGGCAGCATAAGTAAGTGTTGGGAGCAAAACACTGGAGGCAACTGCCAGCCTTGCCCCAGGGATAAGCTGGTCTTTTAGTCAGTACAAGGTGCCAAGTTTACAGTGGATGGTCCTGGTTTCTTGGTCTACGTGGGACTTGAAGGTGAGACCTTGGTCAATTTTTAGCCCAAGGTATTGCATGGTGTCCACCACATTTATACTTTTTCCAGCTAAAGAGTTTAGCTGCAGGAATCTGGACCTATCCTGCCCTAGGGATCTAGGACCAAATAGCATAGCTTTCATTTTGCCTGCATTGAGGAGCATTACATGAAATTTTTCACCTAGGTGAAACGTAATTTCACCTCTGATTTCACTTTCATTTTCACGTAATGTAAAATGTCACCCAATTTTGCAGATTTTGCTTTCGCATAAGGTGTCATTTTGCCAAATTATGCTGAATTTCGCCAATGTTTTTCAATTTTGCTTCAGCTTTTAGAAACAGCAGCTAACAGCTGAAAGGGAGCTAGCATTTACTTTTGCTTCAACTTTTTGAAACAACAGCTAGCAACTGAAAAGGAGCGCATTTACTTGTAAAAGCACCTCATTTTGGAGAGGGAAGCAAGCAACTAAAAGGGAGCAAGCATTTGCTTTTAAGAGTACCTAATTTTGGAGAGGAAGCAGGGAATCAGCTAAATCTCCCCCTTCCCCATCACTTAACTGCTAACAGCTATTGCTAAGGGGTGGTAATAGTACTACTCACCCTCCCAACCACCCAGGGTCTTTCTACATTTATAGAAGCCCAAGGGAATTCCTGCAGGGCTGCCAAGGGAAGACATCAATGAGACCAGGAAGAGAGGATAGAAAAGACGCAGTGAAGTGAGAAAGAATTTGTGACACCTACAGGTCAGGAGGAAAACAGACATGGACATCCATATCTGCCAGAGCTGCGGAGGGCTAGTAGCAAGGCAGACACTGTGGAGACTGGGGTGCCCCTTCTGCAGGACAGTTGTGGAACTATGGAGGGAGATACGGCAAGCAAGAGAAGAGGTCATGAGGCTGCAGAAGAGACTAGACTGGGGATGCCCACCCCCTCTTACCCATCCACTCCCCCAAAGGCTCATGGGTCTTGGGGGATGGAGGGTGGTGGGAAGGGGCAGTGGTGCACCTTGAGCTAAGATGGGGCACCACCAGCCTCACACTACGTACATGCAGAATCATTATGCCTCCCTAGCCAGGTGACAGAAATCAAGTGGTGAAGAAAGAAGAATTGAGCAGAATAAACCTGATTCAAGAATGCAGGAAAGTGGTACAAAGAAGGAAAAGAAGAATACATGGAGCAACAGGATGATTCTGGTTGTGGGAGACTCTATGTTGTGAGGAATAGAGACAGTCCATCACTGCAAAGGGAGATGAAACCATGGTGAAATGCATGCTAGGAGCATCTGCACAGAGAACTAAGGACAGAGCAGGATGGCTGGTGAGAAGAGATCAGGATTTCACGGGGATCATTGTCCACCTTAGGACAAATGACATAGCAAATAGGACAGTGGAAGAAGTCAAGGCAGACATGAAGACCCTAGGGGAGAGCCAAAAGGAGTACACAACACATCTGGCATTCTCAGAGGTGTTGCCAGTTTGAAGGAAGGGTGGAAGTGAGGACAAGATCAGGAATTAAGAGGTCAGTGAATTCAACCAGTGGCTCCAGGGTTGGTGTGCAGACAATGGGATGCACTACACTGGAGACTGGGAGACCTTCTGGGACAGGAAGCTCTTCAAGCATGATGGTCTGCATCTCATAGGAGAAGGAGCAACAGCGCTAAGGCAGAAGTTGGAGGTCTTCGTGAAGGGTCTTCATGAAGAGGTCTCCAGCACAGAGGAGAAGAAGACCTAAATGAGGATGTAGCAGAAAGATATGAAGTTAAGGGGATCAGTGAATGGAAGGGAACCCCCCAACCTCGTACTAAAGGAAACAGGCATGGACATGAGCAAGGAGTAGCCATAGGTAAAAAAAGGAGGGACCTCATATAAAGTACAGGAGGGGCAGACACATAATAGGGGGGAAGGGTACTGGAATTATAGCAGAGGGGGAGGCCATGATTGGAAAGCTATGTACACCAATGCCTACATTCTGGGTAACAAAATTCCAGAACTTGTGTCATTAATAGCCTCTGAGGATCTGGATATCATGGCAGTCACAGAGACATGGTGCAATAGCAACCATGCCTGGGAGCTAGCCATTCCAGGGAACATGCTGCACAGACAGGACAGGGAAGGCAAGAAGGAGGGAGAGGTGGCATTTGATATACAGGCCCCCAGGGAAGGCGAATGATGTAGACAGAGAACTGCTGAAGACTATAGAGAACATGGCAACAAAGGGTGAATTGCTGCTGATGGGTGACTTCAACTTGCCAGATGTGGACTGGAGCATCCCAGTGGCAGTCTCAGCCAAGAGTAAGGGATTCCTGCAATCCCTATAAAAGGTAGGTCTCACACAGCTAGTGAGGGAGCCTACAAAGCAGAAGGCAATTATGGATCTTCTACTAAGCCATGGGGACAGGATAAGGGAAGTCACAGTGGGGGAGAGCCTAGGGACTAGTGACCATCAAGCTGTGGGGTTCACCATAAGGATGTCACAGGAGGCTAGCCACAAGAAGTAGAATCCTGGATTTTGTGAGGACAGACTTCGGTAAGGTGAAGGACGAATTCAGGAGGGCTATGCAGGGATACGATGACTTAAGGGGAGTAGTGGAACAGTGGGATAAGATAAGATCAGGGAAGCCATGCATCTGGTAGCAAACCATTGTACCAGGCCCGGCAGCAAGAGCAAAAGAAAGAGGAAACCACTGTGGTTCTCAAGGGGAGTAGCAGAGCTAATAAGAGGAAAAAAGATGCCATTTATGTGGTACACGACAACACAAAGCAAGGAGGATAGGCAAGAATACTTGGAAAAATGAAAGGAAGTGAACAAGGCAGTAATGGCAGACTAGATGGGCCAAGCGGTCCTTATCTGCAGTCAAATTCTATGTTTCTATGCTTCTATGTTTCTAAGGCTGAAAACAAAGAAAAGCTAGCTAAATTGGTGGAGGAAGGAGGGAAGGCATTCTTTAGGCATATTAGCTAGAGAAGGAAGACATGGGAAGGGATTGTGAGACTTAGGGAAGAGGGAGGCAGAGTAGTGGAGAAAGACATTGACAAGGTGACCATCCTCAACAAATACTTCTGCTCCATATTCATGGAAGAAGACAATGGGGATGGTCCCCCATTAATGGAGAAGGGCAAACAGGGAGAAGGGGTGGATATTAGACCTTTTTCAGGGGACAGAGTAAAATGAGCACTAGAACAGCTTAGGGTGGATAAAGCTGTGGGGCCCAAGGATCCTAAAGGAACTCCAGAAGGAACAGGCTAAACCTCTGGCAAAGCTGTTCAGTGGATCACTAGAATCAGGTGTGGTTCTGGAGGAGTGGAGGAGGGTACAAGTGGTACCCCTGCACAAAAGTGGTAGCAAGGAGGAGGCAGGAAACTACTGCCTGGTCAGTTTGACCTCGATAGTAGGTAAAATGATGGAAACCTACTTAAGGAAAGGCTGGTGGACTACCTTGAGACAAGGAGCTGCTGGACCCAAGGCAACATGGATTCACAGCAGGGAGGTCATGCCAGACCAACTTAACTGATTTGTTTGAGTGGGTGACAAAGGAAATAGACCAGGGCAGAGCAGTAGATGTGGCCTATCTGGACTTCAGGAAGGCCTTCAACATAATCCCACACAGGAGACTAATCCACAAGCTGGCAAATCTGGGGGTGGGGACAGAGGTGGTCACATGAGTTAAAAACTGGTTGAGTAACAGAACACAAAGAGTGGTGGTAAATGTAGTTAGCTCACAGGAGGGATGGGTAACCAGTGGCATACCCCAGGGATCAGTGCTGGGACCAGAGCTCTTCAATGTCTTGATAAGCTATATTGCAGAGGTTGTAGAAGGGAGGGTTAGCCTGTTTGTGGATGATACAAAGCTACGTAACAGGGTAGATACACAGAAAGGTATAGAAAAAATGAGGAGGGATCTAAAGAGGATATAAAACTGGTCCAAGGAATGGCAGTTGGGTTTCAATACAAAAAAGTGCAAGATTATGCACCTAGGGAGAGGGAACCCTAGAGCTGAGTATGAACTAGATAGGATAACACTGAAGGCCACCACAGAGGAAAGGGATCTAGGGGTAATCATAGAAAACAACCTCAAAGTGACTAAATAATGCAACAAAGCAGTCGGAAAGGCTAACAGAATGCTAGGGTGCATAGGGAGGGATATAACAAGTAGAAGGAGGGCAGTGGAAGTACTGTTGTACAACTCCCTAGTAAGGCCTCATTTGGAGTATTGTGTTCAGTTCTGGAGGCCCCATCTCCAAAAAGACAGGATGGACATGGTAAAGAGGAGGGTGACAAAAACAGTGTTGGGGTTGCAGCATACAGTAAGTCATATGAGGAGAGACAGAGCTCTCAATATGTACTCCCTGGAGCAAAGGAGAGAGAGAGGGGGGACATGATAGAGACCTTCAATTATCTAAAGATTTTCGACAGGGTACCAGAGAGGAGCATCTTTCACATGAAGGGAAATAGCAGAACAAGGGGGCACAGCATGAGACTAAAAGGGGGAAAATTTAGAGGGAACTTGAGGAAATTCTACTCCAGTGTAAGGGTGGTGGAGAGATGGACCAGTCTCCCCCAGGAAGTGGTGGGGGTGGCCATGGTTCAGGGATTCAAGAATGTGTGGGATAGGCACATGGGAATTATCAAGCTAGAGCAAAAGGGGGGGAGCTTGTAGCATCTAGGGTACCTTATGCATTAGAAAGAGGGCTAGAGCAGACTGGATGGGCCACAAGGCCCTTATCTACTGACAACATCTATTTGTCCGGGAGGCCCCCTTAGCTCCCCCCCCCCCTTCCATGGTCAAGAAAGACACAACACAGTTCTTGTAGGAAAATGGCCATAATCTTGTTTCATTTATTTCCAATTTTAGATATTAATCTTTATTGAGTCACCAATTACTTTTATATTTCATGCTCTAGATTAATACCTATTCAATTAATGTTGAACAGCGGGCACTGCAAAGAGGAAGCGCATACCCCAGGCCCCCGCACCACACCCAACTTGGGAAATCCCTTCCAGTGCAGGCCAAGGCATCCCTCTGCAGTAGCAGGACAGGTCATATGGCCAAGGTTCTGGCGGCCTTCCCCCCCCCCGGGTCTGGCATCACCGACCTTGCAGTCTCAGCTGCTGAGGCTGGACCTAGCCCCCCCCCCCAAGTGGGTACAGGTCTTGTGGTCCACCAACCTCACACTGACCAGGGGCCCTGACACCTTTGGGAGAACTGGCATATCCCCTATTTTCCCACTACTTCCCTTGTGCGCTCCTCCCGCTCCACACTACCCAGCTGTGACATTTTGCAACACCATTTCCTACTGTATTTCAATTACTCTGCACTTCTCTGAGTATACCTGAATTAAAGATTTTGTGCTACTTTTATTTGACATGCATTTTGTTGTTATTATTACCTGATGCCCTCACTTCTCTGAATCCATACCATAACATCCCTTTCTGGGGGAGGCGAAAAACCCGGGAAAAACACCAGTAGGGAAAAACTGGGAAAAGTCACTCCCCAACCCCTAATGTGGTCTCCCCTAGAGGGTCTAAAAGGGGGCCCTACTGAGCTAGCCTCCCCTCCTGAAATACCAGGGGGACAGGTGGGTGATCCAAAGGGAGAAAAAACAAGAAGGTTAGAATCCAGCCTGCAAGCTAGTTTTATTTGTCTTCTCCCCTTGGACCCCGGCCCCTTCGGTGGAGCTAGCTGTGCCCTATCCCTGCCTATGTCCAGAGGCTGCTGACCACTCCCCTGGGCTGGTCTCATCTCCAGCAGCCTCTGATCATTGGCCATGGAGAGGGGGAAGGGGGCCCCCAGACAAAGGGACGGCTGCTGCAATGCTTGGGCAGCCTATGCAGTATGTATCTATGTAGGTAAATTGCAATACATTGTGGGTAAATAACTTAAATATCACATGCAGGTTGTTTCCTGCACAAAATATTGTCTGTTGAGGTGGACAGCAGTTCAGTGTGGTGCATCACAGCCAATAAACAGTTCAAAAACCTTTTTATTTGTGATTTTTGAGAGTTAATTTCTCCCAAATTCTCTATTTAGTTCCTAGTGCTGCTACTGAACCTTTTTATTTTTGCTTGCGCACATGCGCAAGAAACATTATGTGACAGCTTAGAAGAGAAGCGGGTTAGGGAGGCACGGCAGCGTAGCAGCCAAGGGAGGCACAGCATTTTGGGGCTTGGCCATGGTGCACCAATGGAGGCACAGTGTGCCGATGACACTGGCTTCCAGAAGTTGCACCAAGTTGTAACGTTTTCACCGCAGCAACCACAGGCTGCCTCATCATTGCAGCATCAGTGATTTGCTGCAATGAGGGAGTGACCCGTCATTGCTGGGCGGAACATTGCTACTGTGATATTGTTTGTGAACATGGCAGTGCCTTGCCGCCATGTTCACAAACAATATCAAATGGCCCCAGTGCCGAAGGGGTGCCCAATCCCCCTTGGCAACATGTGCCCCTCCCCACACAGCGTGTTTTTGCCAACGGGGGCCCCAATCCCCAATGGCTTGCATCCTTTGGGTGCAATTTCATTTGCCGATGGGGGAGCCCACTCCCAATTGGCATAAGTCCCCCCCAAAGAGTAGCGACAGTGGCACACGAGGGGGGCCCAATCCCCTCGGCTGTTGGCGCCTCATGCTTTTTGTGCCGATGGTGGTGCCCAACTCATTGGCTGCAAGTGCCCCCAACAGTTGGTTGGATACTGGGAGCCCACCCCAGTGTGCCAAATTCTCTGTTAAAAAAAGTCCCATGATCATTTTTTGTTCACCTGTAAACAAAGGAAACGGTCCTCGGTCTCCTGCTCACCCCCACAACCGTACCCACCCACTGTGCACTCTGCCTCCCTAACCCTCACCCTTACTTACCTCCGGAGTCCAGCATGATGATCTTTGGTGGACCGGGAACACGTCTGCACTCTTCAAAGCCGACCGCGAACTGAGGAAATGCCAGTAAGCTGTATAAAGGAATAAGTAGGGTTTTTTTCAACTTTGATGCATATCTCGAGCATTTTTTGGAATTTTGGCACCAGATTTTCAACATGGGGTTTTTGGGACCCCTCCTCATGAATTCTGTCACTGTCATGGTGTTAATTGGCCCCGAAAGGTGATTTCCTAGTCACTGTGCAGAATCACCTTTTGGGACCGAAATCACCTTTCGGGACCGATTAATGAAATGACAGTGCCAGTGTTCATGAGGTGGGCTCTCAAAAAGCCTATGTTGCAAATTTGGTGGAAAAAATCAAAAGTTACTGTTCACGAGCGTCACGTTCTGCCAGTTGCTACGCCGCCTGTAGTAAGTTCGCGAATTTGCAATATTTTCATGCTGGATTTTCAACATTGGCATTTTTTGACACCTCCTTTTGAACAGTACAGCTGCCATTTTTCACACCTTCTGTGTGCCTAAATGTGTTTTCGCACTTCCGGCTCAGAATAGCGCGGTCGTTATGGGAAATCCATGTTTGGGACACATTCTGAAAATGAAAGTGACACTGTTCATTAGCAGAGGTCGTAAAATGCCTATGTTGAAAATTTGGTGCCGAAAGTCCATAAAATGACTGTGTTACAAGCATGTGTTACGTAGTTTCCACGTATACTCATAACTTCGTACATTTGCAATATTTTCACTCCAGATTTTCAACATTGCCATTTTTCCACACCTCCTTATGAACAGTACAGCTGTCATATTTCACATCCTGGCCAATATGTGTTTTCACACTTCCAGTGCACAATGGTGCCGTCACTGTGGGAAATCACTGTTTGGGACACATTGCAAAAATTACAGTGACACTGTTCATTAGCAGAGGTCCTAAAATGCCTATGTTGAAAATTTGGTGATGGAACTCCATTAAATGACTGTGTTACAAGCATGCATTGCACATTTTGCACGCACACTCATAACTTCACACATTTGTAATATTTTCACTCCAGATCTTCAACATTGCCATTTTTTCACACCTCCTTATGAATAGTAGAGCTGTCATTTATCACATCCTGGCCGAAATGTGTGTCTGCATTTCCGGCGCAGAATACCATGGTTGCTGTGGGAAATCAGTGTTCAGGACACATTAACACAATCACAGTGACACTCTTCATGAGCACAGGTTGTAAAATGCCTATGTTGAAAATCTGGTCACGACAGTCCATAAAATGACTGTGTTACGTGCATGCGTTGCACACTTTCCGCGTATGCTCGGAAGTGCACGCATTTGTAATATTCCCACTACAGATTTTCAACATCAGCATCCCTTCACACCTCCCTATGGATGGCACAGCTGCCATTTTTCACATTCTGCACAATCTGTGTTTTCATATATGTGTCACAGAATGGCACTATCGTCGTTGGAAGCCAATATTTGGGACACATTGACAAAATCACACTGCCACTCTTCATGAGAAGAGGTCCCAAATGCTTTCATGAGGTGGGTTCACAAAAAGGCCATGTTAAACATTTGTACTGTAAATAACAACAAATGCCTGAGGCGTTAGGGTTTCTAACCATCACATCCTACCCTGTTTAGACGGACAGGCATCAGGCTGTGCCTTTGGATTGCCGACTCCACTACGCATGCTATTCCACCCCACCTCCCAGCCACTGACAGCCATCAAGGTGTACCTTGGACTCTTCGGGCCCACACTTCACCCCATTCTCCTATACTGTGCCCATTTCAGCATATGTCCGTGTGGAATGGAGTCACTGTACAGCCAAACACCCTAAGGCACACCTCAATACGTGTCACTGTCTACAGAATATGGTGAGGTGACATGGCATGACCGTCATGGGCGACAACCCACACACTTACCCCAATGCCTCTCCATCTCTACAAGATGGAGGTGGGGTTGACGTGAATGTCCATACTTCACTGCCATTCCTATTCTGCATCAGTCTAACTCCTGCATTTCAAATGCTAATACCAGCAAGCAAACAATCGGCATTGACAAATGCTTTTTTTGTTTTGGTATCTTTGGATAATACTTAGTTAAACAAGTAGTGTTTTCAGCTTTCTCTGTGTCTGTAAGGGAGTTGAGTGGGGGAGGGTCGACCTTGTGGGTCGTGTGTGTGTGTGTGTGTGTGTGTGTGTGTGTGTGTGTGAAAGCAGAGGAGGCTAATCCCTAATATTTGACAATTTGTGAGTGAGTTTCTGTAATTTCTTATAAGTCTTAATATTTTTGTTGGTGTGCTACTTATTTGTTATATTTTTCTTACATATTGACCCTTTTTTGGGTAACTTTATCTGAACAGTTACTCATTCTGGGTAGTTCTGTTCCTGTTTCCCTTTGCTTAATCACGTTTGACTTGAGACCTGATTTTGGTCTTTATTTACTGTGATATTTTTTGGGAAACATTTCTGAACTTATAGTACAAGTTGTGAACCAGCAGCACCGAGATTCTTGCTGAAATCATTGGTAAACAGCACCAAAACAGCAATTTAATGTCTGGGTGTTGTGGGGGGGGGGGCACCACACCACATCATGACTCAGACCATATTTCTGTCTCATCTTTATGTACCATTTTCCCTGTAACATTTCTGGACATGTACAGCCTTTTCTATGCTTCCAGAAACAAGATTCAGCGAGTAAATAATGTAAACAATGGACCAAAGACCATGGTTGGGTTCAGGTGGTGGCTTGGTGCCATATAACAACATGGCTGAGACCTGATTTCTGTCTGAATTTACTGTAACATTTTTTGGGAAACATTTCTGGACTTCTGGGCCATGTTAGGCAGTGGCAACACTATGATTAGGCCTTAAACCATTGGTAAAGAGTGAGCCAAACATCATGTTTTGGTCCAGGTGGAAGGCATGCAACATATAACAGCATGACAGTGACCTGATTTCTGTCTGAATTTACTGTAACATTTTTTGGGAAACATTTCTGGACTTGTGGGACATCTTAGGCAGTGGCACCAGCAGTTAAACCTGAAAACCATTTGAAATGGTACAGAAAACAGCAGATTTGGATCCTGATAGTGGATGTGAACAATGTAACTGCATGTCTGACACCTGATTTATGTCTGAATTTACTGTAACATTTTTTGGGAAACATGTCAGGAATTCTGGCCTTCTGGGACATGTTGTCAGTGCCGGCACCAGATGTGTTACATCTTCATAATGTTGCACACAACAATATGTGATGCAACATCACATAGCACTGTGAAATAGTTTTTTAAAAGGCACAATACTTGACATTTGTGGATTGGAGGAGGAAACATGTTAAAGAGCAGATGACGCCTTCAACATAACTTTAACAAAATATAACACTGACCAACAATTCAGTTGCATTCCCCATATATGGAGTTTGCAATGGAAAGGCCAGCACCAGTTGAAGGCTCTGGGCCAATAGGTTCCTTTACACAGAGTCTATATTTTTTGAATTCAAATATCTCATGTGAGTTGCTTCGACTCAAAGTAAGAAGTAATCACCACAAGCACATATCCATAAAGTGCTCTTTCTTTATTACAGTGTGGCATGCAAACAATGTAAAAAATGCTCCCATGTAACTAAGATAAAAAATGCCCGCTCCCTCAAGGCACTGTACTTCATGATACATATAAGGAATGATGGTGCTTTGGGGGAGCAGGCATTTTTAACTTGGTTATATGGAAGCACTTTTTACATTGTTTACTTGCCACACTAAAGAATAGAATAAAGAATGAGCACTTTATGTACATGTGCTGTGGTGAGTACTTCTAACTTTGAGATGAAGCAACTCGCACAAGTTATTTGAATTCCAAAAACATATGCACAAGTCTGTTTACAAGGCCCAGATGGCCAACAACCTTTGGCAGGAGCCAGCATTTCATTTGCAAACTCAATATATAGGGAATGCACTGCACTACACATCATTATGTTATTAAAATGAATCTTGTAGGTGTAACCAGCTCTAAGAAGTAACACACACCACAGATAATAAGGGAATACGGTGTTTATTAGGGGAGGGGTACATGGACATGGTACAGAATAAGCATAACGAATGATAGGCAGTATCAGTAGGACAAGGGTAATACAACAATGAGTGGGGAGAACTAATAGAGCGAGAACAAGAAAAGGGATTGAATTCTATAGGGAGCATAAGACAGTAGCAAACACAACATCAATGATCAATACAATTATTTTACATACAAAATAAAGAAACAAGAGGACTTAAGGAATAGATGTACTGTAGAGTAAGGAGGGCAGAATAGCTTTTTTCTTGTTTTTATTTTTTTTTTATGGGGGAACATACAAACAACAGAATGGAAGATAGAAAAATGAAAACAAACAAGACAAATTAATTTGTGCTGCCACATAAAGTAACAGTGTGGCTGCCATGGAGTTCTGACAGGATGCCCATGATTTTGTCAACATCACACTGCAGTTTAGAAATCTCCCCCCGGGCATCACTAAATTCCTGTCTGAAATCATTTAACTCGTGTCGGAGATGCTGGACTTCAGACTAGACAGCTGATAAGTCCGCATGTGTCACTGGCATGTCTGGCAGTGCGTGGGCTGCCTGTGCTGCTGGCTTTGAATAGGGGGCCCTGGACGGGTCTTGATGTTACTGACTGCTGCTGTTTTCTGGTACAGCGAGGGCATTTAACTGGTCCAGCCATGCCTCCCTACTGCTCACCCTCTTCAGCACTTACACCCACATTGCTCGCCACAGCTGCACTTGATGATGCCACCACCTCCTGCAATTTGAGGTCCCATTGGAGTGGGTGGAAGTGCACTATGTGGCTACACTAGCCAGTTGTCCCGAAGTGGGATCCACTCTTTCCTTGATGCACTTCCTGACCATACAGATTGCAGGAGACCACTGGGTCACCTACCAATATTGCTTGGAAAAAAATCCCAGACAGGAGAACTTTGGGGATGACGGGGCCATGGGGTGGGGGTCTGCAGATAATGCCCCAGGCACTGACTCCTCCAGCTGCTCGGGAGGGGGCACAGTCTCATGCTACCAGAGTATAGGAACAGTATCCTCCTGGTGCTGGGGAGGGGGCACTGTCTCCAACTGCTGCTGCTGCAGTGGAGGGGCCACAGTCACCTCCTGCTGCTGGGGAGGGGGCACAGTTTGCTGCAGCACCCAGCTGGTGTTGGAGCCAAAAGCCTTCTTCTGTGGCATTTCATTTGTAATGGTTAGCTGAAATCCACATACAGGTGCCCCACTGTCTTCACCCTTCTCCATTATGTCCACAATCCACAAACACCACCAATTCAAACAAAACCAAAAAAACAAGCATTTGTCAATGCCGAATGTTGTCTTGCTGGCATTGGCATTGGTAGTGCAAGAGTTAGAGAGACGCATAATAGGAATGGCAGTGAAGTATAGAACCGATGTGAACCCTAACCAACCCTGCTGAGAGTAACATGCATTGGGATGTGTCTTTGGGTCATTGGCCATAACCTCTAATGCCATTTCACTTCATCCTGCCCTGTAGACTCTGACAAGTGTCGCATTGTGCCTTGGGGTCATCAGGCCTTAGGCTCACCCCATTTCATAAGGAAGTATGTTGAGATGGGTGCAGCATAGGAGAATGGGGTGAACTTCGGAGCCAAAGAGTCCAAGGCACACCTAGATGCCTGTCAGTGGCTGCAGGGTGGGGGTGCAATGGCGTGAGCATTACAGCTGACAATCCAAAGACACACCCTGATGCCTGTCAGTCTGTACAGGGTGGGATGCTATGGCTAGAAACCCTAATGCCCTGGGCATTTGTTGGTATTCACACTCCAAATTTTCAACATGGCCTTTTTGTGACCACACCTCATGAAAGCATGTGGGACCTCTGCTTACGAACAGTGTCCCTGTGATTTTGTTAATGTGACAGGAATGTTGATTTCCCACAGTGACCGCACCATTCTGCACCACATAAAAATGTCAGCTGCACCATTCTTAAGGAGGTGTAAAGAGATAGTAATGTTGACAGTCTGGAGTGAAAATATTAAAAATGTTTGACGTTACGAGCGTGCATGAAAACTAGGCAACACATGTTAGTAACAGTCTGTTTTTTGGAATTCTTTCACCAAATTTTGAACATAGGCATTTTGGGATCTCTGCTCATGAACAGTGGCAGTATGATTTTCTTAATTTGTCCCAAACGTTGTTTTCCCACAGCGACCGTGCCATTGTGCGCCAGATGTGCAAGACCACATTTTGGGCAGGATGTGAAAAATGTCAGCTGTACTGTGCATAAGAAGGTGTGCAAAAATGGCAATGTTGAACATCTGGAGTGAAAATATTAAACATTTTCGAACTTAAGATGGTGTGTGGAGACTGCGCAACACACACTTGTAACATAGTCATTTTGTGGAATTTTTGTTTGACCAGCTGTTTAACATAGGCATTTTGGGACCTCTGCTCATGAACAGTGTTACTGTGATTTTCTTACTGTGCCCCAAACATTGTTTTCCTACAGTGACTGTGTCACTCTGAGCTGGATGTGCTAAAACACATTTCAGGCAGGATGTGGAAAATGAAGCTGTACTGTTCATAAGGAGGTGTGAAATTGGCAATGTTGAAAATCTGGAGTAAAAATATAAAAAATTCTCAGAGTTACAAGCATGTGTAGAAACTGGGCAACACACACTTGTAACATGGTCATTTTGTGGAATGTTTTCACCAAATTTTCAATACAGGCATTTTGCGACCTCTGCTCGTGAACAGTGTTGTTACTGTGATTTTCTTACGCTGTCCTGAACATTGTTTTCCTACAGCAACTGCGCCACTATGCGCTGGATGTGCAAAAACACATTTTGGGCATGATGTGGGAAATGACAGCTGCACTGTTCATAAGGAGGTGTGAAAAAATAGCAATGTTAAAAATCTGGAGAAAAAATATTAAAAATTCTCAAAGTTACAAGCGTGTGTGGGAACGGCGCAATGCATGCTCATAACATGGTCATTTTTTGGAATTTTTCACCAAATTTGCAACATAGGCTTTTTTGGGGGGAGCCCACCTCATGAACAGTCACACTGTCATAGGTTAATCAGTCCCAAAAGGTGATTCCGTGCAGTGACCGCGAAATCACCTTTTGGGACCGAATACCAACATGACAGTGACTGAATTCATGAGGAGGGGTCCCAAGAACCCCATGTTGAAAATTTGGTGCCAAAATTCAAAAAAATGACCGAGATATGCACCAAAATTGAAAAAAACCCTATTTATGCCATTATACAGCTTACCAGCATTTCTTCAGTTTGCGGTCAGCTTTGAAGAGTGCTGACATGGGTGTCAGCGTGGCTCAGTTGGTAGCATATCCGCTTCTGGATCAGAAGGTTGTGGGTTCTCATCCCACATTGGGATTGGACTTGCACCTAAAAATCGCTGGCATCTGAGTGCAGTATTGGGGGGGGGTGCTGTAATGCTGGGGTGTGCTGTCCTTCGGATGAGATGTTAAAACCGAGGTCCCTTTGCAGGAAAAGGGAGGTCATAATTCCGCTATACAAGACACTAGTGAGGCCCCACCTGGAGTACAGTGTACAGTTCTGGAGACCATACCTACGTAAGGACATAGACAGGGTAGAGAAGGTTCAGAGGAGGGCAACAAAGATGGTGCATGGGTTGCATCACAAATCCTATGAAGACAGGTTGAAGGAACTGAACATGTACTCCCTGGAGGAGAGGAGAGAGAGGATATGATAGAGACATACAAGTATCTCACAGGGAGGAACAGGGTGCAGGAAAACACTATTTTTAAGCGAAAAGATGTTTCAGGACTAGAGGGCATGGGATGAAGTTGGAGGAGGACGATTCAGAGGAAACATGAGAAAGAATTTCTTCACTGAACGGGTGGTGGACAAGTGGAACACCCTGCCAGAGGAAGTGGTGGGGGCTGAAACAATCACGGGATTTAAGAATGCATGGGATAGACATAAAGGAATTCTAGAGGTCAGGGGTAAGGGGAAATAGACTTCTAGGAAAACAAACTGAACTTACAAGCTCAAATGGGCAGACTAGGTGGGCCATAGGCCCTTATCTGCCGACACTGTCTATGTATCTATGTATCTATGTATGTATGACATGTTCCCAGTCCACCACAGATCATCACGCCAGGCTCCAGAGGTAAGTATGGGGTGAGGGGGTGTGGGGAGGTGGAGTGCGCAGAGGATGGTTGCGGGTTGGGGGTGGGGGCCGCCAACAGCCAGCAAGGGACCGTTTCCTTTGTTTCAGGTGAAAATAAAAAGTCACACGGACCATTTTTTGTTTTTTTGTCAGGTTGTGGCCACACTTGGGTGGTCTCCCAGTGTGAACACTGGGGTGGGCTCCCAGTGTGACACATTGGTTGGGGGGGTCATGTCACCCACACTGGGGTGGGCTCTCACTGTGGGTGCAGCACACCATCGGGGACAGCACCAGAAAAATGGCGGGGGGGGATTAACATGCCGACAGGGGGATTGGGCACCCCCGTCAGCAAGGATGTCTGCATTTGGAGCCATGGTGCCTAGGGGGATTGGGCATCCCCTTGGCACACCACAGCAGGAAAGGGGGCACATATGCCGACAGGGGGAATTGGCACCCCCAAAGTTGGCTACATAGGGACTGTGAGGGTGGGTGGTGAGCCGCAGTCCACCATGTTTATTGAATGCTACACATCAAGACATGCCCCTGCACGAGGGAGCTCCCCACAAGTGCAGCTAAAATGTTTGAAGTTGGTGACACGCTGCACTGCTGTCATAGACAGCATGCAATCTAATTCATACCATGGAGCCCAGCCTGAAAAATCAGCGGCGCCACTGGCCACAGCATGACCGCCGCCCAAAACCTGCTATTCCAAAGTTATGGCAACATGTTTCTTGTGCAGGCGCAAGACAAAATTAAAAAAAAAGGAACAGAGATAGAGACTCTGAGAGATCCGGGGAGGGGGTGGATCACACACACACAATTACCAGGTACTAAAATATGAACTAGGAAAAAAGACAAACAAGAAAAAGTTAGAAAAAAATTAGCACAAATTAAGCAATTTATGTGCACTCTGCAGTCACAGGGAGTATAAATGCTGCCTGTTTCCTCATATATATATATATATATATATAGCACAGGAAATGAACCACTCACTTTCTGCCTGTTTAGACTCAGCTATGTGACCACCAGCAGAGCAAAAAGGCCAATTTTGCCTAATTTTGCCTCAGAAGTGCAGGTGCTATTCAAGGCAAAATTGGAGGTGAAATTTCACCAAAAGGCCATAATTACAGGAAATGTTTCACTGGGCAAAATTGCCTAGTTCGCCATAATTTCACCTGCGAAATAAAATTTTGCTGCATCTCTACCCTACTCTTGCAAAATGTGCCATGGGTTCTTTTACTTCCAGCTGGACAGCACCAGAGATGGGTAGGAGGGACCTCTGTTTAACATCTCATCTGAAAGATGGCACACCTAAACAGTACAGCACCCCCTCCCCAGTACTGCACTCATTTGCCAGAATTTAGGTATGAACCCACTCCTGCTGTGGGACAAGAACCCACAACCTTCCGTCCCAAAGCTGGATGTGCTACCAACTGAACCATGCTGACACAGCACTAGGATAAAATCCCAAAGGGCACACTTTGGGCAGTCACTGAATTCAGAAAAGGCTGTGGAATCCTTTATGTCAGGGTGAGGACTCTCTGTGCTGGGTAGCAATTGAAAGAGGACCTTGCTAGTGTATCTGCAGTAAGGAAGCTATATACTTCCAAATGTTAGTCCCTTACCTTTTATGATGATTATAATTCATTGTTACAATCAGGTTCACTAAATACATCACAAAAAAAAATCTTAACACTTATATGTGGGAGGGAAACTAAATAGAATACTACGACTCATTGTGGGGTGCAGTCTCAATGACCAATATGCTTTCTTCAGTCCCTAAACTGCAACATGAGCTGTAGCATAATCTTTTAAAGGTAGGTAACACAAGTGTTAATAAGCAGAACTAGCGCTTTCTTAGAGGAAATTCCAGTGTTCTTGAAAAGTACTATTCTGAGGGGTCTCTGAAGTACCAATAACAAAGAGCTTTGTAGAAAGCTTGAATAAGCCATAACACAATGAAAACAGCTTATCACTAGTGTTTACAGCAATAAATAAACCAGCAATCCAGTTTTTGAACAATAGCCTGCCATCTGTACTTTTTAAGGAAGCTTTTCTCCTGTGTTGTTTTTCTAGCATGTTAAGTACATTTAATTCTGTACCAGATACAGTACAGCTAGAGAAAATTAACAGTTTAGTCTGTCTGTGTCTGGGACTAAGTGATTACAGCAGCAATCTTCTTTATTGTGAGTGATGCACTTTAGTGACCTTCACTTGCTAGAAAGCAAAACTGATCAATCTAAATTGAGCACTAGGTGGCAGCACTACACCAGGATATCTGCAAAAACAACCACCAGTTTGCCGAGCTACACAAACAGCTGGATTCGGCCAGATTATTTCTTTCTCACTGCAATTTGTGAATTAAACAGATGTGCGTGTTCTGTGTTGATATGTCTACAGGTAAACACACAAAATATTATTCAACACTAATAGAGAGTGTCTTTGAAGACAAAAAAATAGTATCACACATGCAGCAAACTAGTAAACTAACATAAGATCCATCCTTTTTTGGGGTTTCATGATTACCCAGCTGTGTTACTGTAAGTTTTTTAAAATGTAAAAGTCATGAACAATTTTTATGTTCTAGGAATGTTAAAAAAATCTGAGCTGGATTAAAGATCTTTAACCCGATCTCCAGATAATCCAAATCTTTAAAACAGCCTTGGTGATTAGCAGCATAGATTTCTGCCTCCTGCATCTTCCACCTCAAAGGAGTCTCAGACAAAGTGTTGTAGATCAACTTAAGAACAACAAGAATTTCTTAGGAGATAGGCTGCTGGAGAGGAGATCCTCTTAGTTTACTCATTGAAAAAGGTCACAGACTCAGTCATTACATAGATACATAGATACATAGATATATAGACAGTGTCAGCAGATAAGGGCCTATGGCCCACCCAGTCTGCCCATTTGAGCTTGTAAGTTCAGTTTATGTTTTCCTAGAAGTCTGTTGCCCCTTACCCCTGACCTCCAGAATTCCTTTATGTCTATCCCATGCATTCTTAAATCCCGTGATTGTTTCAGCCCCCACCACTTCCTCTGGCAGGGTGTTCCACTTGTCCACCACCCGTTCTGTGAAGAAATTCTTTCTCATGTTTCCTCTGAATCGTCCTCCCTCCAACTTCATCCCATGCCCTCTAGTCCTGGAACATCTTTTTCACGTAAAAATAGTGTATTCCTGCACCCTGTTCCTCCCTGTGAGATACTTGTATGTCTCTATCATATCCCCTCTCTCCCTCCTCTCCTCCAGGGAGTACATGTACAGTTCCTTCAACCTGTCTTCATAGGACTTGTGATGCAATCCATGCACCATCTTGGTTCTCCTCTCAACCTTTCTACCCTGTCTATGTCCTTACGAGGTATGGTCTCCAGAACTGTACACTGTACTCCAGGTGGGGCCTCACTAATGTCTTGTATAGCGGAATTATGACCTCCTTTTCCTGCTGGTGATGCCCCTGCCATACATCCCAGCATCCTATTTGCTTTACCTGCTGCCTTGTCACACTGTTTCTCTACCTTGAGGTCATCAGAGATGATAACCCCAAGATCCCTTTCCTGCTTGGTGTATGCATATCCTCACCCCCCAACTGATATATTGTGCCAGGGTTTTGTGCCCCATATGCATTATCTTGCACTTCTTTGTATTGAATTTCAACTGCCAAACCCCTGACCATTCTTCAAGTTTCTGCAGGTCCCTTCTCATTCTGTCTACACCCTCTGGTGTGTCCACTCTGTTACAGAGCTTTGTGTCATCAGCGAACAGTGAAATTCTGCCTTCTAGGTCCTGTGCAATGTCACTGATGAAGATGTTGAATAGGACTGGTCCCAGCACTGATCCCCTGGGTACCCCACTGGTCACTCTTCCCTCTGTGGAGTGACAGCCATTACCACCCTCTGTGTCCTGCCACCCAGCCAGTTACCTACCCACCACACTACTGTCCTGCTCTCACCCATATTTCCCAGTTTGTGTAATAGTCTTCTATGTGGCACAGTGTCAAAGGCCTTGCTGAAGTCCAGATAGGCCATGTCCACTGCCCTCCTGATCCACCTCCCTAGTCACCCAGTCAAAAATTCGATGAGGTTGGTCTGACATGACCTCCCCTGGTGAAACCATGCTACCTTGGGTCCTGTAGTCCATTGACAACCAGATATTCCACCAATCTCTCCTTCAGTAGTGCTTCCATGATCTTCCCACTACTGAGGTGAGGCTGACTGGTCTGTAGTTCCCTGCTTCCTCTTTGTTCCGCTTTTGTATAAGGGGACTACATCTGCTGTCCTCCAGTCTTTGGTACCTCCCTGTTTCCAGTGATCGGCTAAACAGGATAGCCAGAGGTTCAGCCACCACTCTCTTAGTTCTTAAGGACCCTTGGGAGTCACCCATCTGGCCCCATTGCTTTATCAACTCTTATTACTTCCAGTTCCTTCAGGACCCTTTCGCGTAAAGGGACTTGTGTCCATTTCTGCACCATTCTCACCCTTGTACTTTCTTCAGACCCATTACCCTCCTCTTCCTCCGTAAAGACTGGAGCAGAAATACCTGTTGAATATGTCAGCTTTACTGTGTCATCCTCCACGTGGCCCCCATCCTCCCCCTTCAGTCTCACTATCCCTCCCTTTGTCTTTCTTTTTTCACTTATGTACCTGTAAAATGTTTTGTCCCCTCTACCCACTGATTTTGCAATGTGTTCTTCTGTCTGAGCTTTGGCTTCCCTTACTGACCTCCCTGCCTCCCTTGCTTCTCCTGGTACTTCTCCCTATCCCCTTCTGCCTGTATCTTTTGTATTGCCTGAATGCAATCTTTTGGCTTTCACTTTATTTGCTACCTCTTTGGAAAACCATAATGGTCTCTCTTCCTTTTCCTTTTGCTAACCTGCTTAATGCATAATTCTGTTGTTCTTGTAATCCCCATTTTAAATACTGCCCACTGTTCCTCAACCCCTGATTCCTGTCCCATTCCCCTAATGCCTCTTTCAAGTATCTCCATTTTCCCAAAGTCTACCCCTAAATCCAGGATACGTGTTTTGTGTGGTTTGGTTCTGCTTTTCTGTGATTTCAAACCACAATGACTGGTGGTCACTGTTCCCAGGTGCTCCCCACTTTACCCCCATCACACTGTCCCTGTTTGTGAGCACAAGGTCCAGTATTGCCTTCTGCCGAGTTGGTTCCATGACCAGTTGCTTGAGGAAGGCACCCTGAAGGAGTCAGGATAAATCTGCTCCTAGTTAATGCTGCTGCTGGGATGCTCCAGTCCACGTCTGGAATATTGAAGTCTCCAACCAGTACTACCTCACCCTTGTCTGCCATCCTTGGATGGCTAGCATCAGCTCCCTATCTGTTTTCCTCCTGTGCTGGTGGTCTATAGACCACACCTAAGCGGATGGCTGTTCCCATTTTCCTTTCCAGCTTAACCCACAGTATCTTCCCCATTTTGTTCCTCCTGGATCTCTGTGGCCCTTATGTCATTTTTCACATACAGTGCCACTCCTCCTCCCTTCCTGCCTGCTCTGTCTCTTCTGAATATGTTGTAGTCAGGTATGACCATCTCCCAGTCGTGGTTATCATTACACCAGGTTTCAGTGATGGCCACAATGTCCAGGTCTGACTACACCATGACAGCCTCCAGATCTTCCATCTTGTTGCTAAGGCTCCTGGCATTTGCACACATGGCTTTCCATGATTTGACCTCCCTAGACTGTTTTACTGTTCTACTTCAGCCCCTTCCTTGGTTGTCCTTTATACCTGGTTCTCCTTGCTGTCTGCCCTTCTGCTGAATTTTGCCCTTTCTGCCTATCCACCCCCGGGCACTAATCTCCATCTTTTGCACACTGCTTTGCAGAGATAGCCACCTCTGGTTCACTGGTTCCATTGCTAGCTGTGGGGTGAGCAAGTAGGTACCCTCCTTGCTGGCCTGCCACCTCTTTGCTAGTTTAAATGCTTGTCAATGTAGCATTTAAACTTATCATTGAGTGCTTGATTCCCTCTCAGGATGGATGCAGGCAGTTAGGCTTGAACAAACCTCCATCCCTCCAGGTGGGTCCCCAGTCACCAATGAATCCAAACCCTTCCTCACAGCACCAGTTCTTCAACCATGAGTTAAAGTTCCTGGTGCATGCACTCCTATGCTCTCCCTTGTTCTCTCGCAGGTAGTACTTGAGAAAGTGACAGAAGTAGCTACTTGCTTGAGACCCTCCCATTTCCTAAACTCTTCCTGAACTTCCTTTGGCTCCCATTTGCCAGGTCATTAGTACCTAGGTGGATAATGACATCCAGCTCACCCTCCGTCTTGCCTTCCCAGTGATCCCCAGGATTTTCCTTCCATCCCTCCATGCCGTGGCACCTGGTAGGCACCTCACCTCCCTGTCCTCCCCTCCTGTGTTCCTAGCTGGATCCCTCTATGATGGAGTCCCCACCAGGATTCACTTCCTCCTCCTCTAGGGTCCACTGCTTTCCCCGCTGAGGTCACCTCCTTGGCTAACCTCCACATCCTTTCCTTCCACTTCTCTGGGTACCTCTATTTGGTTGTCCTCATTTGCCAGTGTAGCATATGAGTTCTTGAGTGGAATAGGATCAGGGATGTGCCTCTGCCTGACCGCTCTAACCCTTCCTGAGCCCACTGTCATCCAAGTGCTCCTCGTTCTCGGCATCCTTTGAGGCAGTTGCATTGGACTGGGTGGTCTCTGGATAGGGGTGATGGTACTCCTGACCCAGTTTACTTCCGCTCTGAGTCTGGCTACCTCATCCCGCAGTCCAGAGAGATGCATGCAGATAGGGCAGCACATCAGTGTCCAGAAGGTCTGCCTGAATATGGCTGCCCCACAGTCACTGCATTGCACCACTCCCCACATTATACTGCAATTCCACTACTTGTCTGCTACTGAAGCTCTCCTAGTTCCCTTTTTATTAATTTACTGTCCTAAAAATCCTGCCACTGATCCTCAGATAATTTTCTTTAAAAAAAAAAAAAGAAACCAATAAATAAATAAATGAGTCAATACACTTGTCGTGGTGAGGGTGGGCTTCTTCCCTCTTATGCTCCTCCTATTTCACACCCCTTACTATACCCTGTGTTTAGCTCCTGTCAATCAGATTTAACAGGGCATATAATTAAGAGTTGGGGGAAGGGGAGGGAGTGGGGGTGAAAATTTGCAGCAATTAAAGACAGCACAGAATTACACCACCACTATGTTTTAAATTTTCAACAGCCCAAAAACAATTATAAGTAGACAACAAAGAAAGTACAGTGTCACTATAAGCCCACAATCTAAGTTTAAAAGAAAAATAGCAATTACCAGTTACTCTAAAGCACTGAATTGAATATGTTTCCTTCCTTCCCCTTCTGGCTTCTTCTGAATAGTGGCAGTATTGCACTTTTAAGTCTGGTGGAGACACTCCTTACATTAATTTGGTAAGGGGGAGAGAAGTGGGTCATTGGCAACTTCCGCTCGGCTTTGGGTTGGGGCCCGTACATTTCATTCAGCTACAAAATTCAGCCAAACCCCTTTGCACCTGATGCAGTAATTGTTATGTGGTAAACTAGACTACAAATTGGTGGTACAAAAGCCTTGAGGTCAGCAATGAACATGAATTACTGTAGCTTTTTGTGGCAGGTGCTGTTGGCATGCATCAGTGGTGAATTATTTCTGTGGTGTTATTACAGAGTCTGCAAAACCCCATTAAGATCACCACTGCCTATCATGAGCTATTCATTTCTAACCTCAAAGTATATGTTTATTTATTTATTTAAGGCATTTTGGTACTTGGGTAAGTCCACTGAGACCAAAGGTCCCTTTTTCAGGGGCAACCCATAGTTACATACAGTAGCTCAAATATTCAGACTGCACCTGGCAGGGGCACAAGCCTGGGTGCAGTGCAAGTGGGATGCGCCAGTGCCAGGACCAGGTGATATTCAGCGGTGAGGTGCCATGGCACAACACCGTTGAATATGGCACAGACTGCACATGGCGTGGTGGCAGTGAGCCAGTGCAAGCCATGGACAGGGAGCCTGGGGATGCGCCAGTGCAACTGCAGTTGCGCTAGGTGCATCACCTGCGATATTCAGTGGAGGGCATGCAAATGAGGCCATAATATATGCAAGGCACAAATGGTGCCATTTGCATGTCATTATGGCCTCATTTGCATGCCTTGTGCAGGGCAGCCTGGTGACTTGTGCCTGGCACCCTGCATAGCATGACATGTACACAGTGGGGGTTCCGGGGCATCCCCCAACCCGTAGCCATGATCGCTGTTACACGCAGTAGTAAAAAGCCCTGGTAGGCTAGTGGCCCCCCTTCCTCCCAATTCCCTGAGTCCCCAGTGAATGTAATGGTAGACTGCCCCTGGTAGTCTAGTGACCCCCCCTCCTGTGTCCCCAATCACCGGAATAGAACTGTTATTGAAGTCCCTGGTAGTCTAGTGGTACCCCCCACCCATTGCCGCGATCGCTGTGCAGCACTATATCGATGTTTCTCGAGATCCAGTGGCAGCCCACTCCCTTCCTACCTCATTGGGCTGAACCCCTTGCCTGCCTCGCTTCTCTCCCGCCATCAGCGGTGGTTGAACTCACTGCGCGTCACTGGAAGGTTTCACGATTGCGGTAGCATGGCCACAGCAAACCGACTAGACAGTCCCAAATATGTGAATGAAGTCATTCACATATTTAGACTGTCTAGTACAGGATGCCCTGCAAGCCCATACTGTACCTGTCATTCGGGCGTGCGGTGGTACGGCGGGCAGGTTGCAGCTGCCCGTGGATGACGGGGGCGGGGGTAGGGGTTCTGTGGGGTGGAGGTGCCACTGGATCACCAGGGAAATATGATATGGCACTGTACCGCGATCATGGCAACGGGTGGGGGGGTACCATTAGACCACCAGGAACTTACATAACAGTCTTATTCCAGTGATCGGGGACACAGGAGGGAGGGGAGCCACTAGACTACCAGGGAAAGTCTATCATTACATTTATTGGGGCATTGGGGAATTGGGAAGGGGGTCCACTGGACTACCAGGGATATGTGTGTGCTTCAGGACGGTGTTCTGGGTGGGCGGGTGGCCACCCACATCTGGCGGCTGCTGTGTTGCGCCCTGCAATACAGTGTCCCACCTGTGGGTGGCTGGGAGTTGTTCCCACTCCTCACAGGCTCAACTCTGAGCCCCCCTATGCGGCGCACTGCAGGGTTGTGCCAGCATATGGGCCTCACATCCCGGGCTGAATATCGGGATGTGCCGCATATGCATGGGCACGCCCCCTGCATCTGCGCCACATACAATTACATTGCACCCCAGCACGTTGGGATTTGCGCTGCACCTGGCAGCCCTTTCAATATCCTGCCGGGGCGCAATGCGGGGCTGCGCCAGCGCACCTCTTTTGCACCATGTGCAACCCCTTTGAATATCCGGGCCAGTGTTTTCAAACATACAAGACATTGGTAATAATAGATTACATACATAACAGCAAGTCATTGGTAATTGTACAGCTTGCATACAGGTACAGCAAAGTTTTAGTTAGAATGATAGCTTACACAGCAATACCTAAGAGACATCAGGTCAACAGGTAGAACAATAATGAAAAGAACACTCAATGACAAGTAAGTACTTTGATTCTCAGACAGTAAAATGTACATACAATGATGCAAACAGACCAGCAAACACCAGTTTTATAAAGTAGGGGGCAACAATGAATAAGAAAGGATCAACGATAGCAGCTGCCCATATAGTCTCTGCTTTACCTTCCATCCAATCCCTATGTATATTGTCTCTGGCTCCAGTGATTTTCAGATTATACAATAAACTCCCCACATCAACAAAATTAGTTATACATCCCAAAACAAGCACACAGACAAACAAAAAGACATTAAATAAAGGACATTACATTGCTCTTAACAAAATATTCCATCCATGGATGGATTTTTTTCTTGATTTTTCTTTTTTCCATATAAATATCTATCTATATATATATATATATATATATATATATATATATATATATATATTTATTAGAGGAAAACTCATCGTCAGTTAGTTAGTTTACGTGACAAAGTGAGGAAATTCGAAGTTGGTTGAAAACCTTGGACCTCCAGTCCACCCTCCCAACCAGCATTGCGGTCGCCCTAACTCTCACCCCATCACATGTGTAAAGAAGCAGAGCTATAGGAGAATGGGGTAAGAGTTAGGACCGAAGACCTCTAATGCGCACCCCAATGCCGGTTGGGGGTGGGCTAGGGTTCATAAGGGTTTTCAACCCTAACACTGAATTTACTCACTTTTGTCACTGTGGAACAACCCTAACTGATGCATTAAACTGAGTTTTTGCCTCTAATTTCCTTCTTTTTGAGAATAATGAGAAATAGTGAATGTAATGCGGCGGCGGGAGGGCCCCGCGTTCCTGCCACATCATGTCTTGTGACATAGTAACAGGAACAGCAACACAAACAGAAGCACTAACAGTGGTGCACATGGTAATGCAAGCGCGAATGAGAACAGAAAGGGTAACGCACACGGTGGCGTAGACGGGAATGGTCCGCCACGTGATGTTTTGTCACATAGTAACATGGTGCCCACAAACGCAAATGGTAATGGGCATGGTGACGCAAAGCAAAACAGAAAGAGAAACAGTACTGTAGACACAATTGGTAAAAAATAAAGGAAACGCAAGCGCAAATGAAAACGCAAAGGATAACGCACATGGTGGCGTAGACGTGAACAGTAAGAGAAACAGGTACGGAACCTCAAGCGGAAATGGCAATGGTAACAGTAATGGAAGCATACAGGCTGGTTTTTCCCAAAAGCTTCATAGAGAAAGACAGTGAGTACAAAGAATGTATGCATAATAATGGGTCTCGGAGCAGAAAATCAGGAGTTGGAATACTAAATTGCTTATATCTCAGGAACCGTACGATGTAGAAAAAAATTTTAAAGTCATATGATTTATGACTTTCCTGGCTAGTTTTGTACTTAGCCCTTGTTGGTGGGCTAAGCATTTTTCCGACGAAAAGTCTGTATCTCGCACCGTTTCCGAGATACGGGCCCTGAAAGGCGCGGCGAACACCGTAATGTTATCCTATGGGAAATAAAGAGAAGTTCAGAGTGCCATAACTTTGGCTCCCTGTAATATTTTTTCACCAAACCACTAAAAAACACATCTGTGGGATGTTGGCTGTCTTTCTTCCAAATTTCAGCCCAAAAGACCAAACCGTTATTTTGCAGCAGGGCGCCAAAGTTTTGCTGCAACGCGTCGGATGCCATAATGTTATCCTATGGGAAATAAAGAGAAGTTTGGAGTGCCGTAACTTTGCCGCCCTGTAATATTTTTTCAACAAAACACTGAAAGGCACATCTGTGTGATGTTGGCTGCGTTTTCTCTAAATTTCAGCCCAAAACACCAAACCGTTCTTTTGCAGCGGGTGCCAAAGTATTGCTGTCATTTTCCCACAGCCTAGACAAGTACTGTCGCAATTTGCGAAAGCTTTCGCAAATTCATTCGCCAGTGTTGCAAGTGCAAAAGTACTTAATGAAAGTACTTTTTCCAGAAATGTGAAAAACATATTTCTGGGGTGTTTTACCCCAAAATAAAGACATGACTAGCACCCACAGGGTCCGACTAGGAGAATACAAAAAGAATTAGGTTGCTAGAGGGTCCCAAATTTAAATGCCAAGCATTTTTCTGATCACCAACTGAAAACAAAATGGTGGATTTGCGACAGTAAAAGGGCCATTTGTGAAAGTAAAAACTGCATTTGCAACACTGTCGAACTTTTTGTTAACTTTTCCCATTGACTGATAATGGGAACTTGTTTTTTGAATAACTTTTGAACCGTTTAATATTTTTTCATGAAATCTTTGAAAGACACATCTGGGACCCCGGCTGCACGTTCCCTGAAGATTTTGGACTGGTCGCGCAAACCGTGCGACCTGTAGGCGTGACCATAGAATTCCAAAAAAGCATAAATGCACACACAGATCATGCTTAATAACTCTGCAGCTGTATAACTGACTGGTACAAAACTTGCCAGATCCCAAGGTGTATGGATCTTGATCTTGTATTCCAAATTTCAGGCAAATCCGTTGAACGGTTTCAAAGTTATTAAGGTGCAAAATTTTAGGTTTAACATGTAAATGGCTCCTCAACCCTAACTAAGGTAGCACTACTGTGCTGCCATAATATATATATAAAAACATGTTAAAGCAGATATTGAGGCTGAAGATTGCAAAGTGTACAAAGTTGAGAAATGAAAAAACTTTAGGGTTTTTGCTTTCCAGCATCTAGGTGAATCAGTGGTGGGGTGTTCCTGGGGGCTGTCAACCCTTTATACCTACCCAGTCTACACCCGGTCTGCAGTCCAAAGCACCAGGTACAGCTCAAAGCCAGTGCCTCATAGTGATGCACTTTACAGAGTTACAGAAGTGTGCCTTGCCACATTTTGCTAACAGAACCAGTCACAGCTTTCTTCACACAGGGCCCTATGGGCCCTGCAAGAAGAAAAGAGATTGCATCTGATATTGTTTGCTCAGGGGAAAAGGTGGGCATTGGGGTAAACAACACCAAGGCACTCCCCACCACTAATCTGCCAAAATTCTGGAGTCCCAAAATCCTAATTATTTTCATTTTCCTAATCTGTGCGCTTTGCGTTCTTCAACTCTAATGTCAGTATTAACACAATTTTTTTGCAATGAATTTCCCCTATTTTTGTGATAGTGGAATTGTATCCTTGTTTAGGCCAGTCCCAAAGGATACACACAAGGGTGCTGAAGAAGCTTGGGGACATACTGGTACACCTCTGACAGCCCTATTCAGCAACTTACTGGAGAGAGGAGTCATTCTAGTGGACTACAGGAGGAGAGATGTAGTCCTGCTTCATAAAAGCGGCAGCAACGAGGAGGCTGGCAGCTACAGGTTAGTCAGTCTGACGTGAGTGGTAGGGAAGTTAATGGAGATGGTTTTAATGGAGTGGCTCATGGGGTATCTTGAATCCAGCAGGTTATAAGACCCAAGGTGGCAAAGATTCATGGGGGGGCATGTCAGAAAATCCTGATTTCTTTGACTGGGTGACCAGGGAAATTGATTAGGGTAGGGTGGTGGATGAGGCCTTTTTAGATATCAGCAAGGCTTTCAACACCATACCACATAGAAATATAGAAACATAGAAAAAGACGGCAGAAGGAGACCAAGAGTCCATCAAGTCTGCCCAATGGGTTCCAAGACCTCTAGCGGTCATAGGTCCTAGCCGCCCTGTTGAGTTTTTTACTCTTTCCAGCTCCTGTGGAGTCAAAGGTAACCCTTGCTCTGTCCCACACATGTTTGAAAGTCACCATGGACTTAGCTCCTACCTAATGGTGGGCAAAGTGAGAAAACGTGGAGTAACCGTAAATTCAGCCTGTTTTGCAGAGCGAAATGTGAAATTTTGCCGGGGTGGAACGGCAAAATTATGCCCGCGGAATGGCAACATTTCACCTTCCACAGCGAAATTACACCTTCCATGGTGAAATTTCACTTGAGGAAGGCAAAATGTTGCCACAGAAGGTGGAATTTCACCCACAGGAGCTGAAATTTCACCTTGGCGAATTTCCGCCTAACGCATTGAAATTTTGTGGATTACTCCATGTGGCAAAATCGGCCACTACAATGGCAGAATATAAATTTGCTGTATCTCTACTCCTATCTCCTCAGCAGGCAACCTGTTCCATGGTTCCACCACCCATTCTGAAAAGTAGTGCTTCCTTAACTCACTCTTGAAATTACCTCCTCTTGGTTTCCATTCATGTTCCCTTGTGTTTGAGTATGATATCCGGTTGAAGAGCTTCGAGTAGGGCACCTTGTTTATGCCCTTCATGAATCTGAATGTTTCAATCATATCCTCTGTCTCCCTCCCAGTTTCCAGTGAGTACCTGTCTAGTGCCTTCAGGCAATCCCCATACAAGAGCTCATGGAACCCATGTATCATCTTGGTCGCCTTCTCTGTACATCCTCTAGTCTATCCCTGTCATTCTTTAGGTGAGGACTCCAAAACAGGACACAGTATTTCAGGTGGGGGCCTCACCAGGGACCTGCAGAGTGGGAGGATAACATCCCTGTTCCTATTGCCAAAGCCTCTTGCTACACATCCAAACATTTTGTTGGCTTTGCTGTAAGCTCTGTTGTATTGGTTGGGTTGCTTAAAGGTGTCCACTCCTCTGTCCCTTTCTTCACATGAGGTGAAGAGCTGGACTCCATTAATCCAGTATTCTGTCATTAGGTTACCCTTACCCAGGTGCATCAACTTGCACTTCTTCATGTTGAACTTCAGCTGCTAGACGTTAGATCATCTTTTGAGTTTCTGTAGGTCCTTTTGAAGGTCCCCAACTGCCTCTGCACTGTCCTCCTTACTGCCAAGCTTAGTGTCATCCACAAAGAGGGGGAGCTTACCCTGAGTGCCTTTGCCAGTGTCACTGATGAATTTATTAAATAGGAACAGGCCTAAGACCGAGCCCTGGGGTACACCACTAGTGACCTCTCCCTCCCCATACCTCACCCCATTAACTATCACTCTCTATTTCCTGCCTTTTAGCCAGTTACCTACTCAACTAACTATACTCTGGGCCATGCCTAGATCCTCCAGCTTTTTCAACTGGCACCCATGCAGCACAGAATGGAAGGCCTTGCTGAAGTCAAAGTACAGGAGGTACTTGTCCAATTCCTTAGTCACCCAGTCAAAGAATGTGATTAGGTTTGTCTGGCATGACCTGCCTGTCTTGAAGCCATGCAGTCTGCCATCCTGAAGAGCACACTTCTCTAGGTACTCTATTAAGTCCTGCTTAATTAAAGTTTCCATATGTTTCCCCAGTATGGAAGTGAGGCTAGCTGGTCTGTAGTTGCCAGCCTCCTCTCTCCTTCCTCTCTTGTGGAGAGGCACCACATCTGCTCTTCTCCAGTCACCAGGCATGACCCCTGACCATAGCGAATAATTAAACAAGTAACAGGCTTATAAGGAAACTAGGCAGTTTGGGGTTGAGACCCAAGGTGGTAAACTGGGTACTAAACTAGTTGATGGATAGGCGACAGAGGGTAAATGGCACTAACTCTAATGAGGGAAGACTGACCAGATGGGTACCTCAGGAATCAATATAGAATCCAGTCCTCTTCAATTTCTTTACAACTGCCATTACAGAAAGCTGAAAGGGAAGGTATGCCTCTTTGTGGATGACACCAAAATCTGCAATAGGGTAAATACTCCAGAGAGAGTGGAGAGAATGAATAGTAACCTGAGAAAATTCAAGGAGTGTTTGAGGGTATGGCAGCTGGATTTCAGTGTGAAAAGTGCAAAATCATGCATGCAGGGCATAGTCATCCAGAAAAGGTGTATAAAATAGGCAAAGACATGCCAGTGGTCTCTAAAGGGAAAGGGACCTTGGGATTATCATATCGGATGACCTTAAGGTTGTGAGGCGGTGCAACAAGGCAATAGGCAGGGCCAGTGGGATGCTGGGGTGCATAGGGAGGGTAATCACCAGCAGAATGAGAGAGGTGGTGTTACCAGTGTATTGATTGTTGGTGAGATCACACCTGGAGTGCTGTGTCAATTTCTGGAGACCACATCTCAGGAAGGACATAGGGTGGAAGCTGTCTAGAGGAGGGTAAATAAAATGGTGCAGAGGCTGCATCATAATCCCTAGAGGAGAGACTAAGGGATCTCAGTATGTACACCCTGGAAGAGAGGAGGGAGAGGGGGCATGAAACATACCTGTAAGTACCTCACAGGGGGTAAATAAGGTCCAGGAGTTGAGTATTTTTCAGAAGAGAAGGTGCACAAGAACGAGGGCATGCAATGAAGCTTGGAAGGGGGAATTTAGGAGGGATGTGACAAAGTACTTCTTCAATGAAAGGGGGGGATTATGAGTAGAGCAGTCTTCCAGCATAGAAGGGGGAAGACAAAACAGCGGTGGGCTTCAAGCATGCATGAGATAGTCATAAAAGAATCTTAGTACAAACAGGATCAATCACTTTTTGCCCAGGCTGGTGCACCCTGACCAGTGTGGCTTTATCCCCCACAGGCACCTCATGGACAACAACCAAAGATACTTAAATATTTTTCATGCTAGTAAAAAAATCTTAGAGTCCCAAATTGCAGTCATGATTGATACTGAAAAAGCCTCCGATAGGCAGGACTGGGAATTTTTTTTTTTTTGCTACCTTAACTAAATTTGGGTTTGGCCAAACTTTTCTCACGTGGCTTTATGATACAGTGCTCCCTCATTATAACGAATGGAATGGGAGCCATAACATGAATTTGTTACAGCTTCCCATTCTTTACATCAAGGGATGCTGAAAAATAAAGCTGATCATCTCTATGTTTTAAGCCTGATCCTGGTGTAATTGTTTACAGATACAGTACAGAGAAACATTACAGATATACTTGTCAGGTAGTATATTTTATTTATTTAGTCTTTAGTTATATTTAGTTGTATTTTGACAGCAAAATGAAAGCATGAGCACCATACAGTGTGCACTTGAGATCACTACCCCTATAACCACACCACCTTATCTCCTCCCTTCCCTTCGCTTCCCCAACTCCCCCAAAATGCTTCTTTCCATCTTTCAAACAGCCAGTGTTTAAAAGCTTTATAGTTTTTTACCTGTTTTCCTTTCTGTGTGATATGTGTGTTTTTTTTAAAAGAGAGATGTGTGAGATTGATGTCGGATGTATGTTCAACACTTGCCGACTTCAATCACTCAAACTCCACTAGTCACCAAGCGTGTCTCTCTAAATACAGCACAGTACAAACTACATAGTGTTTCTATAGTGTCTTTGCAAACTGCACTGTATTTAATGTATTTTGCCACTATGAACCTTGTTAGTTTAAATCAGATGGTCAAGGAATAGAAGAGGCTGAAAGATACTGTATAACTTTGGGAGCCAAAGGGACCATTTGTAATAAGAGGGGTTTCGTTATAACGAGGTTCGCTATAACGAGGGAGCACTGTATCTATTGTTCTCCAACAGCTCGAATCAAAGCTAATGGCATGGTATCCAACCCCCTCACTATTGGCAAGGACACTAGACAGGGCTGCTCCCTTTCACCCATTTTTTTCACCTTTAGTATAGAACCTTTAGTGGCATTGGTCAGGGAGCACCACCATCCTGAGAGGGTAAAGGTGAGAGGGGAAGAGAATCAAATTTCCCTTTACATTGATGACACAATGTTATACCTGAGCAAGCCAGGTCATACCTTCCCAGTGCTACGACAAATTTTGCAGATCTATAGTGCAATCTCGGGTTTCAATATAAATGAAAGTAAAACAGTGGTAGTTCTGCTTAGTGTAATGCAACCTCCAAAGCTTCACAACTTGATTCCATATAAATGGCTTACCAAACAGATTCATTATCTCGGCATTTACATCCCGGTTGGATTACATGGGCTATATCAGGCCAATTACAGTAAACTGAGTACAGAAAGTAATACCGATCTTAATTGTTGGGAACTGCTCCTCCTGTCTTTATTTGTGAAAATAGAAACTATTCAAATTAACTTGTTGCCACTCTTTTCAGTCTTCTTTTAAACACTGCCACTAAAGATTAGAGGTGGGCGAAGTCGCCGAAATTCGCTCCATGGAATCTGCGAAACGCTCCGCAACGCGAAGCGGAGTTCTTCACGTCATAATGGGGAACGTGAAGTCCATTGAAACCAATGACTTTGCATTATTCTGCCTCCCCAAACCACTTCTCCACCAATTTTAAGGTGAAGTACACTGAAATCAGTGTACTTCACATCACTTCACCTTGTTATTGGGTTCCAAGATGAATTTGCAGTGCTTCATGGGATTGCAGGTCACATGGGCTCTGGATTGTTCTGCACAGCCTCAGTTCTGTGTAGTGTGTGTGTGTAGTGGAAGATGAAGACAGTTTCCTCTCAGAGCTCTGCGATTCAAATCCTCTAAAAGCTGTTAAAAAAGCCTTTCTTGAGCCAGTTTTTTTTTTCTCAAAATTTAGTGCATCAATTGTAGGAAACCCTCCTGTGCTCATACCATCAAGTGTTTATTGTTTGTGTGTGGATTTTGAATGTTAATTTAAGAAAGTCAGTCTGTGTACTGTGAAGTGTGCTTTGGGGGAGGGGTGCATCTGTGGTGTAGGTAGATTAACTGGGAGAAAAAGGCAGTCTTTCTGTTTTGGTTATATTTTTCTTGTAAAACTGTGTTAATGTACACACAGTAATAATTTCAGTAATTCTTGAAATTTTTTTCCTGATTGTAGTGGTGCAGCAGTGTATAAATTCAGTTGTTTAAAACATTTGGTTATATTACTAGTGGTTTTCAATTTGCTATGCAATACTTGTAGTGCATGTGTGAATGTGCGTCTGCAATGCGTACCATTAAATCAGACAACTTTTATTGTGCCAGAGTAATTGCAGTAGTGTGAACCCACTATCCACTGCACCTGCATGAATTTTTTATACTGCATTGTGGTATCTTTATTGGTAGTGGACTGTTACTGCCGTGCACTACCCCCCTAACCATAAAAAGGTATTCTTTTCCAGATTTGGATTTGTGACTTGTGATCACTGGTTAGGTGTTGTTGTGCCTTTGCATCTGACTCTGCATCTCTTGAGTGTGCAGCACAATCTTAATCTGTCTGTGCATTTGCAGTACACCATTAATTCTGGGAGACTTTGTATTTTTCTTACGCTCTCATTTCTCTTCATCAGCACTTGGGAATTTTCTGGACACAAGACAGTAGCATTTTGGGGATGCACATTAATTCTGGTGACTGTGTGTGGCCACTGCTCACATGGTGAAGTGCACCATTAACACTGGGAGACTTTGCATTTTTTGTTACCCTCTCATTTCACTTCACCAGCACTGGGGAATTTTCTGGACACAAGACAGTTGCATTTTGGGGATGCAAATTCATTCTGGTGACTGTGTGTGGCCACTGCTCGCATGACAGAGTGCACCATTAATTCTGGGAGACTTCACAATTTTTGTTACACTCTCATTTCACTTCACCAGCACTGGGGAATTTTCTGGACACAAGACAGTAGCATTTTGAGGATGCGTATAAATTCTGTTGACTGTGTGTGACCACTGCACTCATTACTGAGTGTGCCGTAAATTCTGGGAGACTTTGCATTTCTTGTTATGCTCTCATTTCACTTTGTCAGCACTGGGGAATTTTCTGGACACAAGACAGTAGCATTTTGGGGATGCAGATTAATTCTGGTGACTGTGTGTGGCCACTGCTCACATGTTGGAGTGCAGCATTAATTCTGGGAGACTTTGCATTTTTTGTTACCCTCCCATTTCACTTCACCAGCACTGGTGAATTTTCTGGACACAAGACAGTAGCATTTTGAGGATGCAAATTAATTCTGGAAACTGTGTGTGACCACTGCACACATGACTAAGTGCAACATTAATTCTGGAAGACTTTGCGTTTCTTATTACACTCTCATTTCACTTCATCAACACTGGAGAATTTTCTGGACACAAGACAGTAGCATTTTGGGTATGCACATTAATTCTGGTGTCTGTGTGTGATCTGACCACATCCATTGTGTGCATGACTTTGGGAGACTTTGTATTTCTTGTTGTGCTCTCATTTCACTTCATCAGCACTGGGGAGTTTTCCAGACACAAGACAGTAGCATTTTGGGGATGCACATTAATTCTGGTGACTGTGTGGGGGGGGGCACTGGGGGGCTGAAAATATTGTTGATACTCCACCTTACTTCGCATAAAGGTGGAATGACAATGTGAAGTAATAATTAGAAGGCGAAGTGAGCTTTTCCTATTGGTCACTTCATGTACTGGAGTGACAACGTGAAGTGGCCACTTTGCGTTCACTTCACCAATGGACTTTAATTTTGCTGCATCTCTACTAAAGCTACCCAGCACAGATTAGAAGAAGATTAATAAAGCTCTTCACCATTCTATCTGGGGCAATAAAAAGGCATGTCTTAAATGGAACATGCAAAGACCAAAATCCGGAGGGGCAGGTTTCAAAACTTAAAACTCTATTACCAGATGGCTCAGCTCTTGTCCTGGATAGAATATGAAAAGGATGTAAATGAGGGAGTATGGACTGCTATGGAACTTCAGGGTAATGTAGGACTACCCCTCACAGAGGTCTTTGATACTGCCTTACAAAAAAATACAGCATATGTGGCTTTAAACCCCTGGATTAAACAATTATATATTACTTGGAGAAGGGTCTGTAGGGAATTCACTCTCATTCACCCAATCACTCAATTCACTTTGATAGATAAATGCTTAGAAAATGCAAGAGACTCCTAGCATTCTGATTGGCTAGGACATCTGTCTAAGCGGGCGGGTATTTTTCATTAGAGCCCTCTCTGCCAATTTGGGGTGCCCCATCACTGAGGATATTCTTGGCACCCCAGATTTTCAAGTGTGCCAGCTGCCATTTTTTCCGCTCTCTTACCGGGCCAGTTGGTGGCTGGCCAAGCCCCCCCCCACCCCCAGTTTGTTTTTCCTCCATTTAGTAAAAAAACAAATATGCAAAACTGCCTATTGTTTCAACACCTTACATTTTACATGGCTCCAATTCAGACCACAACTCTGTTCTGTCACACACTGACTGATGCCCCCGATTCCCGATCAGCCTCCAAAGACAGGAAACTGCAAAATAACAAGGAAAAACTTCCTACAACTCCTGCTCCCATCTACAGTGACACTGCTGCAGCGCAGCATTTAGTACTCCTCTTTTAGACCCAGCTTTAAAAAAAGACTCTTACAAGGCAAAAGCAGTACTGCTACCACGTTGTGCACTCAGATCTAGTCTCAGGTACTCCCACTTGAATTAAAAAATACATTTTTTCTTAATGTAACTTAGTTACCTTACATAATGCTCTATGTCTGTGCCGATGTTCTAAACTCGTAAGCCAACTCCCAGCCTAAACTGATCACAGGAGAAGTAGCTCCCAAGTGCAGTTAACATTAGACATTCCTAGAAAAGTTCCCCAAAGCGGTAGCCTTGTGTAACATCACCTTCTACTGACAAATGTGCAAACAGGCAAAGCAACTTGAACCTGAAAATAGGCATATAACTTGTCTAGTGTACTTACCTGGTCAACAAAAGCTAAATAATATTAACTTTTACAGACAGGGACTATTTTACATAAAACTGATTTTTTTTTGTACTTTTTTTAATGTGTAGCTATATTTAAACTCCTGAAAAAGAATATAAGCTGATGCCCATTTTCTAGTGCAATAATACCTCCAGGTGAGTTTGAAATATTGACCTTCCAGGCTATAAGGCCTTCTGCCTGCAGCGTCAGGCCTCATTATGCCCCTGGGTGGTCCAGTATTTCTCAGTATCGCCCATCCTGTTGGGTATTATTGCTTACTTAGAATTTCTACCTCCTAGAATGTATGCAACATTAAAGCACTGAAAAGGCTAGGTTTAAGTCATTTTTTGCATTTTTTCCAGAATGGGACTTTGAAAACCTTTGTTCAAATGCAGAGGGATTTTCACTAAGAGGTTCAGATTTTTTTCATTCCTTACAAGTCACATTTTTCCTCTGGAAAGGGAATAGATTAACTACTCTGCAACAAAACCCTCACCCATTTAAGAGAGATAATAGAAAGGGCAGGGAAAGGCACCATTCAGAATAAGTATATCTCCAACATGATATAGGGTTATCTACAGGGGAGGGGAAAGGCAGCCACCCACCTCACGTTCACATCACCTGGGAAACAGAAATGGATTACACTCTTACCATCCAAGACTGGAATAGAATCTGGTATGGAGTGTTACATACTTCAGTCTCTAACCACTTGCAAGAATTTGGGTGGAAAGTGGTTTCTTGGCATTTCTTTACTACATCTTGCACAAAACATTATTCTGAAGATCAGAATGACAAATGCTGGAGAGGCTGTGGTGGGGTAGGCACTCCATTTCACATCTGGGACTTTCCTATCCTTCAACCTTTTTGGCAGGAGCTTGGTCCTGAACTGGGACAGAGAGTAGGCACTACCTCCCCTCTAGATTCCAAAGCATTGTTTTTGGGTCCATGGCTCTCCCAGTCATGTCCTACCCTGCAGGACTGGGTGGTGTTGGTCAAAAATATTTTCAGAATGGACAACTCAACAGCCAATTTGTGGCTTAAATCAGAATTATGCCCTGGGAGTCTGGCTGCCTTTTATGCAATTGATTGAAGAGCTGAAGGGGAGGTGAGCACTGTCCCAGCAGGCAGAAGGTTATTGATCTCCATTATTGTAAAAGTGGTCTGAAACCAATCCCGATTGTCTTCTTTGCAGGACAGCTCTAGCTACTAATATTATAAATCAACACATCACCCCAATGCTACATACAATTTGTATTTCTTCTGTTATTTCATTCGTTCAGTTCTAGCAGTTATGTTTCTAACCCTCATCAACTGGACCTTCTGGAAGATCTCTTGATGCTTTTAATTTCCTTTTTTTAATGAGTTTTTTGACATGGATGCTTTAACTTGAGTCTTAGGGCCCAATTCTCAAAAGTCAGTGCAAGCCACACCAAAGGCAGTATGCGCTGATTGCTGGTGTGCCAGTGACCCTGCATCTGATTCTTGATTGGGTAGGGTCCTGGCAGCAAAGTTACACAGCGTGCGGCAATTATAGTGGTGCACCAAACAGAGGGTGTACCTGGAGAGGTTGCCGCAAGCTGTGAGTGGCCATGTGGCAAAGTCTCCAAGCATTCCCTGGTGGTCTAAGAGACTGTTCCTGCCCCAATTCCCCATTAGTAATAATGAAACATCCCTGGTGGTCTAGCAAATTCCCCCTTCCCAGTCCTGATCCCCCATTACCATAATGAAATGATCTCCGGTGATCTAGTGGCCCTCCCCAATCCCCCATGTCCCCAACAATTAGTTATAATTATAATTCCCCTGGCAGTCTGACAGACCACCCTTTCCCAGCCCTGATCCCCCATTATCATAATAAAATGACCCCTGGTGATCTAGCGGACCCCCTTCCCAATCTCAATGTCCTCAGTAATTATTTATAATTATAATTCCCTGGTGGTTTAGTGATCCCCCCTCCCCAATGTCCCTAATAAATATTTATAGTTATATTCCCTGATGATCTAGTGCCTTCTCCCCAAGCCCTGATCCACCATTATGAAACACTAAAACATCATTGGTGGTCTAGTGGACCCCCACCCCTCCATCCTGGCAGGCAGTGTCCCACCACCCTGTTCTCCCCATCCCCAAACTGAGCCAGTGACTGGCACAACCCACTGCTTACCACCACAACCAGCCACTGACTGAGCCCTCAATGAGTGCTGTACTGTATACAGTATACATCCATTGATTGAGAGAGCTAGATCACCAGGGATCATTTTATTATGATAATGGGGGATCTGGGATGGGAAGGGGGGCTGATAGACTACCAGGGATACTAATAGTTTAATATTAGGGAATCAGGGCTGGGGGGTGCCACACATTGATGCAGGTACACAACCCTTCCTGAGCATTTCTAAGTACTGTTAACAGTACTTAGATCTTTGCCCTCTGGGAGGGATTTGAGAATAGCAAATTAGGGGATATGGCAGCCTGCATCTGCTGCAAGCCCCCTAGCAGCATGCTGCAGCCCATTTTGTGGCACACGGCTGGCGCAAGCCCCCTTTGGTGCATGCAGCTTGCATTTGATGCAGCCTGTTTTTGAGAATAGCTCAGGGTGCATTTTTTGATGCAGGGTGCCACTTGCATCATGTATGTTTGATATAGGCACCTTGCATTGAGAATTGGGCCCTTAGTATCAACTGAATACTGGATATGGCATAGATCATTAGAATAGTAGCTTTGTGAACAACTGCCTTGTTTCCCAGATCAAAAGCAAAATGATGACACAAGAAACTCCAGGTTTTCTTTTAATTTTATTTCTTCAAGTATTGTACTTGGGATTGTGATGTAGACAGCCAGTTCTAAGTGCTGTATCATTTTGTTTTAAATAAAAAAATGTACTCCTGGTTGTCTCTGCTGAAAAATCTGGTGCTCTTAGAATGACCTCACTCATCCCCCTCCCCAGGTTTCAGATGAAAGATGAAAGCCATGAGAAACATGCTGAAGACAGCATGTGAGATCACACACACAGTTTTAGAGACAATGTATTACATGGAAGGTCTTAATCAAGGACCTCCTGATTTTCTGAGTTAATTACAGCTGTAGTTGCTAAGATGGAAGATCATATCCATTTTATGACGTTGGAGGGAAGATCCAGCTTATGACACAGGAGTGCGAAAATCATAAGGATGATTTCATGTCCAGGAAGGAGGAAGCTTATTATGAGATCAACGAAGTGTCATTTGAAGGACATGAGTTATGCTGTGGTTGCAAAATGTAATACTTTGAAAAGACATCCTGTTTTTGTATAAGATATATATTTTTATATATAATCTGACAGAGGAAGAGCTAGATGACCTCACACAAAAGGGGTTGGCAAATACAGCTTACTTTAAGGAATAATTTTGTTTTACTTGGACACATTTTTACCTAGACTCTGACAAGGAAAGATCGTGAGCACTTTTAAGCAGATATTTAGAAAGAGAGTCAAATCTAAGTACTGTAAGTAGGAATTTGCACTGTTTAAACCTTATTATTTTAAAATGTTTATATGTCTTGTGATATAAGAGTTCTGTATTGTTGCGATTTATATATTTTTATTTACTGTAGTAAAACTCTTTTTAGAGCATACTTGGTCTGTCTTTGACTTCTTTTTATTTGTAAGGAAAGTATATACGGTTAAAGCAGACAATAGACATAAGCTTGAATGGTGATACCAAACTGGAAAGAGAAGCGTTTTAAATCTGAGGTCTTTATAAAAGTTTTTAAGGGTTTATCTCTGTATGCCTGGTTAGGTGCCCATAGGCAAAGATATCTGGCACCCCAAAGGCAGAAATATCTGAGCCTGTACATTGGGTACACTAGCAAGAGGTTAACAGTTTGAATCCCTCCAAGACTTGAGACCAAAGGTTGATCTGAACTCACAAAAACAGACAAGAGGGTTACTGTGTCTGTTAAACTGTTCACAAGACTGTGCTCAGAGGTTGGTACTTTGGAAGTAGAGGACCTGACCTGCTGAGTGGGTTTGTGACAGAGATGACTTACTTTTCCCTCGACTGTTGTTTTCCAAAAGTGAACTACAGATGTTTCTAAGGTTCATTTAGACCTCAGCATCAGGACTCTTGATGTTCGTTATTTTGTAGTCATGCCTTTTTTTATGCATATGTACTGTATTCTCTATGACTATGCCAATAAAAAAGTAAAAACAAAATTGAGTCTTGGTAGGAAAGTGTTGGAGGGAGAACCTGGAGAGATCTGTGATAACAATACAGAGGATGTTAATACTGCTGCAAATTATATTTACTGCAAAATCCATTCACAAAATGCCAGGATCGTTTGGGCATGAAATGCTGGGGCTCCGGTGGGACCTCTTGTCTCTTGGACCTGTGCACTTTTTTGCTTGCTTTGCGCAGTTGGGATTTTGCAATAAATGTTGTCTGCAGCAGTTTGAAACAGCCATTGTGAATTTTTTTGTGAATGGAACTAAGTGTTAAACCCTTTTATTCTTTGTACTACTTGTTATGGGTTTACAGTACCAGTGCTGAGCCAGCAGTCCTTGTAGCCTACTGGTGACAGTATAGGCATGGAAAAATGGGCAGACTGGGTGGGCCAAGTGTTCCTTTTCTGCCAACAAATTAAATGTTTCTATACCAATCATCTGTGTTGAGTGGAAGTGGATTGTAGTTTTTTGGGAGGGTTTTAAAGTGGGTTGGTTGGAAGGGTAGATACCAGTACCATAGCAGTGACCGAGGTTTGGGAACAGAGTTAGTGCACTTGTGGAGGCCAGCATGGGGGACGTGGACAGGATTCAGAGTCCCAGGGCCCTCTCATCTCTTGTGGGGGTGAGTTTCTCCACTCATCGACCACCACCAGGGTGAAGTCAACACTTTTTGCATGCCTTGTAACACCAACAGGTCAACATACTGCCAAACTGGCTGACAGTAAAGAGGGTCAGACATCCCTCCTCTTCCAATCCCTGTCATGGGGGATTTTGTGGGGGGAGTACCAAAGGTACATGGTAAGTTCCTGAGAAGTAGATTGATGGGGCTGAGCAGCTGACAGCAGTAGGGGGTCCAATCAGTGGTGCTGGACCTGCAGCAACCTGACCTTCATCCTGTCAGGTACAGTACTCTTTTCCCCATTTTTCTTGCAATCCCACTAATCCCAAAGCAGTGCATGGGCCCAGCAGGACTCAGCACTCATGTCAAGCCCTTGTGAGGGAAGGCTCCATGGCACACCACAAGGTATGGTCTGTATGCCAGATCACTGCCCTGCCCTCCCCAGCAAGGGGTCAGTGTCACATGCTGCAGTATCTTCCCTGCAGCCTTGGCCCATTCAGCCAGCTCACTGAGCTTGCACTCTAACTCAGATAACTGACACTAAAAGGCAACTCAGGACAATCAAGCAACTGAAGCAACAAGCAGCTCACCTGAGTAGCTGAGGAAGCCAAATCTCCAGCCTGATAACTTTCGAGGCAGCCCCCCCCAAGCTAGGCACTCGGGACAATCAAGCAACTGAAGCAACAAGCAGCTCACCTGAGTAGCTGAGGAAGTCAAATCTCCGGCCTGAGAACTTTCAAGGCAGCTCCCCCCCCAAGCTAGGCACTCAAGACAATCAAGCAACTAAAGCAACAAGCAGCTCACCTGAGTAGCTGAGGAAGCCAAATCTCCAGCCTGATAACTTTCGAGGCAGCTCCCCCCCCAAGCTAGGCACTCGGACAATCAAGCAACTGAAGCAACAAGCAGCTCACCTGAGTAGCTGAGAAGACAAATCTCCAGCCTGATAACTTTCGAGGCAGCTCCCCAAGCTAGGCACTCGGGACAATCAAGCAACTGAACCAAAAAGCAGCTCACCTGAGTAGCTGAGGAAGCCAAATCTCCAGCCTGATAACTTTCTAGGCAGCACCCCCAAGCTAGGCACTCGGGACAATCAAGCAACTGAAGCAACAAGCAGCTCACCTGAGTAGCTGAGGAAGCCTAATCTCCAGCCTGATAACTTTCAATGCAGCTCCCCCCCCGCCAAGCTAGGCACTCGGGACAATCAAGCAACTGCAGCAACAAGCAGCTCACCTGAGTAGCTGAGGAATCCAAATCTCCAGAATGATAACTTTCGAGGCAGCTCCCCCCCCCAAGCTAGGCACTTGGGACAATCAAGCAAATGAAGCAAAAAGCAGCTCACCTGAGTAGCTGAGGAAGCCAAATATCCAGCCTGATAACTTTCGAGGAAGCTCCCACCCCCAAAGCTAGGCACTCGGGACAATCAAGCAACTGAAGCAACAAGCAGCTCACCTGAGTAGCTGAGGAAGCCAAATCTCCAGCCTGATAACTTTCGAGGCAGCTCCTCCCCCCCAAGCTAGGCACTCGGGATAATCAAGCAACTGAAGCAACAAGCAGCTCACCGGAGTAGCTGAGGAAACAAAATCTCCAGCCTGATAACTTTCGAGGTAAAGAGAGCCACTTCTCTTCGTCTGGACGCCTGCAGACGGGTGCTACCTGATGAACACTTATATTTTATGAACTTTGTTCCTGTTCACCACTGGGTGGGCTTGTTATTTGATTCTCTTTGTGCTACTAATGCTGAAGTGTAAAGCTAGGGACTCACTGGCTTTTCTAGATTTGACTTGCTGATTTCATCTTAAAGCCAGATATACCAGGCAGCTAATATAGATCAGACTTGTTTAATATGGTGGGATTTGGAGCTAATTGCTGATTACATCTTAAAGCCAGATATACCAAGCAGCTAATATAGCTCAGACTTGTTTAATATGGTGGTATTGAGCTAATTGTGCTTGTTACTGAAGGCATTAGTTTAGCTGGGTCCTAGTGTGACCTCATTTTGGAATAGCCCTGTTTGCTTAGCGTGGAGCTCCTTTGTGTAAGTCACAACATATTCTCCTGCTGCATAGTAATAAGAGGCTTTGTTTTCTCCACTACATTGGCAGCACCCCCAGCTAGGCACTCAGAACAATCAAGCAACTGAAGCAACAAGCAGCTCACCTGAGTAGCTGAGGAATCCAAATCTCCTGCCTGATAACTTTTGAGGTAAAGAGAGCCTCTTCTCTTCATCTGGATGCCTGCAGAGGGGTGCCAAATGATGAACACTTATATTTTATGAACTTTGTTCCTGTTCACCACTGGGAGGGCTTGTTATTTGATTCTCTTTGTGCTACTAATGCTGAAGTGTAAAGCTAGGGACTCACTGGCTTTCCTAGAGTTGCCTTGCTGATTTCATCTTAAAGCCAGATATACCAAGCAGCTAATATAGATAAGACTTGTTTAATATGGTGGTATTTGGAGCTAATTGCTGATTACATCTTAAAGCCAGATATACCAAGCAGCTAAAATAGATTAGACTTGTTTAATATGGTGGTATTGAGCTAATTGTGCTTGTTACTGAAGGCATTAGGTTAGCTGGGTCCTAGTGTGACCTCATTTTGGAATACCCTGTTGGCTTAGAGTGGAGCTCCTTTGTGTAAGTCACAACATATTCTCGCCGCAGCATAGTAATGAGAGGCTTTGTTTTCTCCATTACATAGGCAGCTCCCCCCCCAAGCTAGGCACTCGGGACAATCAAGCAACTGAAGCAACAAGCAGCTCACCTGAGCAGCTGAGGAAGTCAAATCTCCAGCCTGATAACTTTCGAGGTAAAGAGAGGCTCTTCTCTTCGTCTGGACGCCTGAAGAGGGGTGCTACCTGATGAACACTTATGTTTTATGAACTTTGTTCCTGTTCACCACTTGGTGGGCTTGTTATTTGATTCTCTGTGTGCTACTAATGCTGAAGTGTAAAGCTAGGGATTCACTGGCTTTTCTAGAGTTGCCTTGCTGATTTCATCTTAAAGCCAGATATACCAAGCAGCTAATATAGATCAGACTTGTTTAATATGGTGGTATTTGGAGCTAATTGCTGATTACATCTTAAAGCCAGACACACCAAGAAGCTAATATAGATCAGACTTGTTTAATATGGTGGTATTGAGCTAATTGTGCTCTTTACTGAAGGCATTAGGTTAGCTGGGTCCTAGTGTGACCTCGTTTTGGAATAGCCCTGTTTGCTTAGAGTGGAGCTCCTTTGTGTAAGTCACAACATATTCTCCCGCTGAATAGTAATGAGAGGCTTTGTTTTCTCCACTACATAGGCAGCTCCCCAAGCTAGGCACTCGGGACAATCAAGCAACTGACGCAACAAGCAGCTCACCTCAGTAGCTGAGGAAGCCAAATCTCCAGCCTGATAACTTTCGAGGTAAAGAGAGCCTCTTCTCTTCGTTTGGACGATTGCAGAGGGGTGCTACATGATGAACACTTATATTTTATGAACCTTGTTCCTGTTCTCCACTGGGTGGGCTTGTTATTTGATTCTCTTTGTGCTACTAATGCTGAAGTGTAAAGCTAGGTACTCACTGACTTTTCAGGAGGTGCCTTGCTGATTTCATCTTAAAGCCAGATATACCAAGCAGCTAATATAGATCAGACTTGTTTAATATGGTGGTATTTGGAGTTAATTGCTGATTACATCTTAAAGCTAGATATACCAAGCAGCTAATATACATCAGACTTGTTTAATATGGTGGTATTGAGTTAATTGTGCTTGTTACTGAATGCATTAGGTAAGCTGGGTCCTAGTGTGACCTCATTTTGGAATAGCCCTTTTTGCTTAGAGTGGAGGTTCTTGGTGTAAGTCACAACATATTCTCCCACTGCACAGTAATGAGAGGCTTTGTTTTCTCCACTACATAGGCAGCGCCCCCCTTCCCCAAGCTAGGCATTCGGGACAATCAAACAACAGAAGCAACAAGCAGCTCACCAGAGTAGCTGAGGAAGCCAAATCTCCAGCCTGATAACTTTCGAGGTAAAGAGAGCATCCTCTTCGTCTGGACTCCTGCAGAGGGGTGCTACCTGATGAAAACTTATATTTTATGAACTTTGTTCCTGTTCACCACTGGGTGGGCTCGTTATTTTATTCTCTTTGTGCTACTAATGCTGAAGTGTAAAGCTAGGCACTCACTGGCTATTCTAGAGTTGCCTTGCTCATTTCATCTTAAAGCCAGATATACCAAGCAGCTAATATAGATCAGACTAGTTTAATATGGTGGTATTTGGAGCTAATTGCTGATTACATCTTAAAGCCAGATATACCAAGCAGCTAATATAGATCAGACTTGTTTAATATGGTGGTATTGAGCTAATTGCTCTTGTTTCTGAAGGCATTAGGTTAGCTGGGTCCTAGTGTGACCTCATTTTGGAATAGCCCTGTTTGCATAGACTGGAGCTCCTTTGTGTAAGTCACAACATATTCTCCAACTGCATTGTAATGAGAGGCTTTGTTTTCTCCAATACATAGGCTGCTCCCCCTCCCCAAGCTAGGCACTCGGGACAATCAAGCAACTGAAGCAATAAGCAGCTCACCAGAGTAGCTGAGGAAGACAAATCTCCAGCATGATAATTTTTGAGGTAAAGAGAGCCTCTTCTCTTCGTCTGGATGCCTGCAGAGGGGTTCTACCTGATGAACACTTATATTTTATGAACTTTGTTCCTGTTCACCACTGGGTGGGCTTGTTATTTGATTCTCTTTGTGCAACTAATGCTGAAGAGTAAAGCTAGGGACTCACTGGCTTTTCTAGAGTTGCCTTGCTCATTTCATCTTAAAGCCAGATATACCAAGCAGCTAATATAGATCAGACTTGTTTAATATGGTGGTATTTGGAGCTAATTGCTGATTACATCTTAAAGCCAGATATACCAAGCAGCTAATATAGATCAGACTTGTTTAATATGGTGGTATTGACCTTATTGTGCTTGTTACTGAAGGCATTACGTTAGCTGGGTCCTAGTGTGACCTCATTTTGGAATAGACCTGTTTGCTTAGAGTGGAGCTCTTTTGTGTAAGTCACAACATATTCTCCCGCTGCATAGTAATGAGAGGCTTTGTTTTTTCTTTAATACATAGGCAGCTCCCACCCCCAAGCTGGGCACTCGGGACAATCATGCAACTGAAGCAACGAGCAGCTCACCTGAGTAGCTGAGGAAGCCAAATCTCCTGCCTGATAACTCTCGAGGTAAAGAGAGCCTCTTCTCTTCGTCTCAATGCCTGCAGAGGGGTGCTACCTGATGCCCACAAATATTTTATGAACTTTGTTCCTGTTCACCACTGGGTGGGCTTGTTATTTGATTCTCTTTGTGCTACTAATGCTGAAGTGTAAAGCTAGGGACTCACTGGCTTTTCTAGATGTGCCTTGCTGATTACATTTTAAAGCCAGATATACCAAGCAGCTAATATAGATCAGACTTGCTTAATATGGTGGTATTTGGAGTTAATTGCTGATTACATCTTAAAGCCAGATATACCTAGCTGCTAATATAGATCAGACTAGTTTAATATGGTGGTATTGAGCTAATTGTGCTTGTTACTGAAGGCATTAGTTTAGCTGTGTCCTAGTGTGACCTCATTTTGGAATAGTCCTGTTTGCTTAGAGTGGAGCTACTTTGTGTAAGTCACAACATATTCTCCAGCTGAATAATAATGAGAGACTTTGTTTTCTCCAGTACATAGGCAGCTCCCCCCCCAAGCTAGGCACTCGGGACAATCAAGCAACTGAAGCAACAAGCAGCTCACCTGAGTAGCTGAGGAAGCCAAATCTCCAGCCTGATAACTTTCGAGGTAAAGAGAGCCTCTTCTCTTCGTCTGAATGATTGCAGAGGGGTGCTACATGATGAACACTTATATTTTATGAACCTTGTTCCTGTTCTCCACTGGGTGGGCTTGTTATTTGATTCTCTTTGTGCTACTAATGCTGAAGTGTAAAGCTAGGTACTCACTGACTTTTCAGGCAGTGCCTTGCTGATTTCATCTTAAAGCCAGATATACCAAGCAGCTAATATAGATCAGACTTGTTGAATATGGTGGTATTTGGAGTTAATTGCTGATTACATCTTAAAGCTAGATATACTAAGCAGCTAATATATATCAGACTAGTTTAATATGGTGGTAATGAGCTAATTGTGCTTGTTACTGAAGGCATTAGGTAAGCTGGGTCCTAGTGTGACCTCATTTTGGAATAGCCCTTTTTGCTTAGAGTGGAGGTCCTTGGTGAAAGTCATAACATATTCTCCCGCTGCACAGTAATGAGAGGCTTTGTTTTCTCCACTACATAGGCAGCGCCCCCCTCCCCCAAGCTAGGCATTCGGGACAATCAAACAACAGAAGCAACAAGCAGCTCACCAGAGTAGCTGAGGAAGCCAAATCTCCAGCCTGATAACTTTCAAGGTAAAGAGAGCATCCTCTCTTCGTCTCGACTCCTGCAGAGGGGTGCTACCTGATGAACACTTATATTTTATGAACTTTGTTCCTGTTCACCACTGGGTGGGCTCGTTATTTTATTCTCTTTGTGCTACTAATGCTGAAGTGTAAAGCTAGGGACTCACTGGCTATTCTAGAGTTGCCTTGCTGATTTCATCTTAAAGCCAGATATACCAAGCTGCTAATATAGATCAGACTAGTTTAATATGGTGGTATTTGGAGCTAATTGCTGATTACATCTTAAAGCCAGATATACCAAGCAGCTCATATAGATCAGACTTGTTTAATATGGTGGTATTGAGCTAATTGCGCTTGTTACTAAAGGCATTAGGTTAGCTGGGTCCTAGAGTGACCTCATTATGGAATAGCCCTGTATGCTTAGAGTGGTGCTCCTTTGTGTAAGTCACAACATATTCTCCTGCTGCATAGTAATGAGAGGCTTTGTTTTCTCTTCTTCATAGGCAGCTCCCCCACCTCAAGCTAGGCACTCGGGACAATCAAGCAACTGAAGCAACAAGCAGCTCACCTGAGTAGCTGAGGAAGCCAAATCTCCAGCCTGATAACTTTTGAGGTAAAGAGAGCCTCTTCTCTTCGTCTGGACGCCTGCAGAGGGGTGCAAACCGATGAACACTTATATTTTATGAACTTTGTTCCTGTTCACCACTGGGAGAGCTTGTTATTTGATTCTCTTTTTGCTACTAATGCTGAAGTGTAAATCTAGGGACTCACTGGCTTTTCTAGAGTTGACTTGCTGATTTCATCTTAAAGACAGATATACCAAGCAGCTAATATAGATCAGACTTGTTTAATATGGTGGTATTTCGATCTAATTGCTGATTACTTCTTAAAGCCAGATATACCAAACAGCTGATATTGATCAGACTTGTTTAATATGGTGGTATTGAGCTAATTGTGCTTGTTACTGAAGGCGTTAGGTTAGCTGGGTCCTTGTGTGACCTCATTTTGGAATAGCCCTGTTTGCATAGGCTGGAGCTCCTTTGTGTAAGTCACAATACATTCTCCCGCTGCATTGTAATGAGAGGCTTTGTTTTCTCCACTACATAGGCTGCTCCCCCTTCCCAAGCTAGGCACTCGGGACAATCAAGCAATTGAAGCAATAAGCAGCTCACCAGAGTAGCTGAGGAAACCAAATCCCCTGCCTGATAATTTTTGAGGTAAAGAGAGCCTCTTCTCTTCGTCTGGATGCCTGCTGAGGGGTGCTACCTGATGAACACTTATATTTTATGAACTTTGTTCCTGTTCACCACTGGGTGGGCTTGTTATTTGATTCTCTTTGTGCAACTAAAGCTGAAGTGTAAAGCTAGGGACTCACTGGCTTTTCTAGAAGCCTTGCTCATTTCATCTTAAAGCCAGATATACCAAGCAGCTAATATAGATCAGACTTGTTTAATATGGTGGTATTTGGAGCTAATTGCTGATTACATCTTAAAGCCAGATATACAAAGCAGCTAATATAGATCAGACTTGTTTAATATGGTAGTATTGACCTTATTGTGCTTGTTACTGAAGGCATTAGGTTAGCTGGGTCCTAGTGTGACCTCATTTTGGAATAGCCCTGTTTGCTTAGAGTGGAGCACTTTTGTGTAAGTCACAACATATTCTCCCGCTGCATAGTAATGAGAGGCTTTGTTTTTCTTTAATACATAGGCAGCTCCCACCCCCAAGCTGGGCACTCGGGACAATCATGCAACTGAAGCAATGAGCAGCTCACCTGAGTAGCTGAGGAAGCCAAATCTCCTGCCTGATAACTCTCGAGGTAAAGAGAGTCTCTTCTCTTAGTCAGGACGCCTGCAGAGGGGTGCTACCTGATGCACACTTATATTTTATGAACTTTGTTCCTGTTCACCACTGGGTGGGCTTGTTATTTGATTCTCTTTGTGCTACTAATGCTGAAGTGTAAAGCTAGGGACTCACTGGATTTTCTAGAGGTGCCTTGCTGATTATATCTTAAAGCCAGATATACCAAGCAGCTAATATAGATCAGACTTGCTTAATATGGTGGTATTTGGAGCTAATTGCTGATTACATCTTAAATCCAGATATACCTAGCTGCTAATATAGATCAGACTTGTTTAATATGGTGGTATTGAGCTAATTGTGCTTGTTACTGAAGGCATTACGTTAGCTGTGTCCTAGTGTGACCTCATTTTGGAATAGTCCTGTTTGCTTAGAGTGGAGCTACTTTGTTTAAGTCACAACATATTCTCCAGCTGAATAATAATGAGAGACTTTGTTTTCTCCACTACATAGGCAGCTCGCCCCCCCCCAAGCTAGGCACTCGGGACAATCAAGCAACTGAAGCAACAAGCAGCTCACCTGAGTAGCTGAGGAAGCCAAATCTCCAGCCTGATAACTTTCGAGGTAAAGAGAGCCTCTTCTCTTCATCTGGATGCCTGCAGCGGCGAGCTACCCGATGAACACTTATATTTTATGAACTTTGTTCCTGTTCACCACTGGGTGGGCTTGTTATTTGATTCTCTTTGTGCTACTAATCCTGAAGTGTAAAGCTAGGGAATCACTGGCTTTTCTAGAGTTGCCTTGCTGATTTCATCTTAAAGCCAGATATACCAAACAGCTAATATAGATCAGACTTGTTTAATATGGTGGTATTTGTGGCTAATTGATGATTACATCTTAAAGCCACATATACCAGGCAGCTAATATAGATCAGACTTGTTTAATATTTTGGTAGTGAGCTAATTGTGCTTGTTACTAAAGGCATTAGGTTAGCTGGCTCCTAGTGTGACCTCATTTTGGAATAGCCCTGTTTACTTATAGTGGAGCTCCTTTCTGTAAGTCATAACATATTCTCCCGCTGAACAGTAATGAGAGGCTTTGTTTTCTCCACTACATAGGCAGCTCCCCCCCCCCCAAGCTAGGCACTCGGACAATCAAGCAACTGAAGCAACAAGCAGCTCACTGAGTGGCTGAGGAAGCCAAATCTCCAGCCTGATAACTTTCGAGGTAAAGAGAGCCTCTTCTCTTCATCTGGATGCCTGCAGCGGCGAGCTACCCGATGAACACTTATATTTTATGAACTTTGTTCCTGTTCACCACTGGGTGGGCTTGTTATTTGATTCTCTTTGTGCTACTAATGCTGAAGTGTAAAGCTTGGGACTCACTGGCTTTTCTAGAGGTGCCTTGCTGATTTCATATTAAAGCCACATATACAAAGCAGCTAATATAGATCAAACATGTTTAATATGGTGATATTTGGAGTTAATTGCTGATTGCATATTAAAGTTAGATATTCCAAGCAGCTAATATAGATCAGACTTGTTTAATATGGTGGTATTGAGCTAATTGTGCTTGTTACTGAAGGCATTAGGTGAACTGGGTCCTTGTGTGTCCTCATTTTGGAATAGCCCTGTTTGCTTAGAGTGGAGCTCGTTTGTGTAAGTGACAACATATTCTCCCGCTGCATTGTAATGAGAGGCTTTGTTTTCTCCAATACATAGGCTGTTCCCCCTCCCCAAGCTAGGCACTCGGGACAATCAAGCAACTGAAGCAACAAGCAGCTCACCAGAGTAGCTGAGGAAGCCAAATCTCCAACCTGATAATTTTTGAGGTAAAGAGAGACTCTTCTCTTCATCTGGACGCCAGCAGAGGGGTGCTACCTGATGAACACTTATATTTTAAGAACCTTGTTCCTGTTCACCACTGGGTGGGCTTGTTATTTATTTCTCTTTGTGCAACTAAAGCTGAAGTGTAAAGCTAGGGACTCACAGGCTTTTCTAGAGTTGCCTTGCTCATTTCATCTTAAAGCCAGATATACCAAGCAGCTAATATAGATCAGACTTGTTTAATATGGTGGTATTTGGAGCTAATTGCTGATTACATCTTAAAGCCAGATATACCAAGCAGCTAATATAGATCTGACTTGTTTAATATGGTGGTATTGACCTTATTGTGCTTGTAACTGAAGGCATTACGCTAGCTGGGGCCCGAGTGACCTCATTTTGGAATAGCCCTGTTTGCTTAGAGTGGAGCTCTTTGTGTAAGTCACAACATATTCTCCCGCTGCATAGTAATGAGAGGCTTTGTTTTTTCTTAATACATAGGCAGCTCCCACCCTGCTGGCACCGGGACAATCATCGCAACTGAAGCAACGCAGCTCACCTGAGTAGCCGAGAAGCCAAATCTCCTGCCTGATAACTCTCGAGGTAAAGAGAGCTCTTCTTCGCCTCAATGCCTGCAGAGGGTGCTACCTGATGCCTACTAATATTTTATGAACTTTGTTCCTGTTCACCACTGGGTGGGCTTGTTATTTGATTCTCTTTGTGCTACTAATGCTGAAGTGTAAAGCTAGGACTCACTGGCTTTCTAGATGTGCCTTGCTGATTACATTTAAAGCCAGATATACCAAGCAGCTAATATAGATCAGACTTGCTTAATATGGTGGTATTTGAGTTACTGCTGATTACATCTTATAGCCAGATATACCTAGCTGCTAATATAGATCAGACTAGTTTAATATGGTGGTATTGAGATAATTGTGCTTGTTACTGAAGGCATTAGTTTAGCTGTGTCCTAGTGTGACCTCATTTTGGAATAGTCCTGTTTGCTTAGAGTGAGCTACTTGTGTAAGTCACAACATATTCTCCAGCTGAATAATAATGAGAGACTTTGTTTCTCCAGTACATAGGCAGCTCTCCCCAAGCTAGGCACTCGGACAATCAAGCAACTGAAGCAACAAGCAGCTCACCTGAGTAGCTGAGGAAGCCAAATCTCCAGCCTGATAACTTTCGGGAGAAGAGAGCCTTTCTTCGTCTGAACGATTGCAGAGGGGTGCTACATGATGAACACTTATATTTTATGAACCTTGTTCCTGTTCTCCACTGGGTGGGTTATTTGATTCTTTGTGCTACTAATGCTGAAGTGTAAAGCTAGGTACTCACTGACTTTTCAGGCGGTGCCTTGCTGATTTCATCTTAAAGCCAGATATACCAAGCAGCTAATAGAGATCAGACTTGTTTAATAGGGTGGTATTTGGAGTTAATTGCTGATTACATCTTAAGGCTAGATATACCAAGCAGCTAATATATATCAGACTAGTTTAATATGGTGGTAATGAGCTAATTGTGCTTGTTACTGAAGGCATTAGGTAAGGTGGGTCGTAGTGTGACCTCATTTTGGAATTGCCCTTTTTGCTTAGAGTGGAGGTCCTTGGTGTAAGTCATAACATATTCTCCCGCTGCACAGTAATGAGAGGCTTTGTTTTCTCCACTACATAGGCAGCGCCCCCCCTTCCCCAAGCTAGGCATTCGGGACAATCAAACAACAGAAGCAACAAGCAGCTCACCAGAGTAGCTGAGGAAGCCAAATCTCCAGCCTGATAACTTTCAAGGAAAAGAGAGCATCCTCTCTTCGTCTCGACTCCTGCAGAGGGGTGCTACCTGATGAACACTTATATTTTATGTACTTTGTTCCTGTTCACCACTGGGTGGCTCAGTATTTCATTCTTTGTGCTACTAATGCTGAAGTGTAAAGCTAGGACCCACTGGCTATTCTAGAGTTGACTTGCTGATTTCATCTTAGCCAGATATACCAAGCAGCTAATATAGATCAGACTAGTTTAATATGGTGGTATTTGGAGCTAATTGCTGATTACATCTTAAAGCCAGATATACCAAGCAGCTCATATAGATCAGACTTGTTTAATATGGTGGTATTGAGCTAATTGCGCTTGTTACTGGAGGCATTAGGTTAGCTGGGTCCTAGAGTGACCTCATTTTGGAATAGCCCTGTATGCTTAGAGTGGTGCTCCTTTGTGTAAGTCACAACATATTCTCCCGCTGCATTGTAATGAGACGCTTTGTTTTCTCCACTACATAGGCTGCTCCCCCTTCCCAAGCTAGGCACTCGGGACAATCAAGCAACTGAGGCAATAAGCAGCTCACCAGAGTAGCTGAGGAAGCCAAATCCCCTGCCTGATAATTTTTGAGGTAAAGAGAGCCTCTTCTCTTCGTCTGGATGCCTGCTGAGGGGTGCTACCTGATGAACACTTATATTTTATGAACTTTGTTCCTGTTCACCACTGGGTGGGCTTTTTATTTGATTCTCTTTGTGCAACTAAATCTGAAGTGTAAAGCTAGGGCCTCACTGGCTTTTCTAGAGTTGCCTTGCTCATTTCATCTTAAAGCCAGATATACCAAGCAGCTAATATAGATCAGATTTGTTTAATATGGTGGTATTTGGAGCTAATGTTGATTACATCTTAAAGCCAGATATACAAAGGAGCATAGATCAGACTTGTTTAATATGGTAGTATTGACCTTATTGTGCTTGTTACTGAAGGCATTAGGTTAGCTGGGTCCTAGTGTGACCTCATTTTGAATAGCCCTGTTTGCTTAGAGGAGCACTTTGTGTAAGTCACAACATATTCTCCGCTGCATAGTAATCAGAGGCTTTGTTTTTCTTTAATACATAGGCAGCTCCCACCCCCAAGCTGGGCACTCGGGACAATCATGCAACTGAAGCAATGAGCAGCTCACCTGAGTAGCTGAGGAAGCCAAATCTCCTGCCTGATAACTCTCGAGGTAAAGAGAGCCTCTTCTCTTTGTCAGGACGCCTGCAGAGGGGTGCTACCTGATGCACACTTATATTTTATGAACTTTGTTCCTGTTCACCACTGGGTGGGCTTGTTATTTGATTCTCTTTGTGCTACTAATGCTGAAGTGTAAAGCTAGGGACTCACTGGCTTTTCTAGAGGTGCCTTGCTTATTATATCTTAAAGCCAGATATACCAAGCAGCTAATATAGATCAGACTTGCTTAATATGGTGGTATTTGGAGCTAATTGTTGATTACATCTTAAAGCCAGATATACCTAGCTGCTAATATAGATCAGACTTGTTTAATATGGTGGTATTGAGCTAATTGTGCTTGTTACTGAAGGCATTAGGTTAGCTGTGTCCTAGTGTGACCTCATTTTGGAATAGTCCTGTTTGCTTAGAGTGGAGCTACTTTAAGTCACAACATATTCTCCAGCTGAATAATAATGAGAGACTTTGTTTTCTCCACTACATAGGCAGCTCGCCCCCCAAGCTAGGCACTCGGGACAATCAAGCAACTGAAGCAACAAGCAGCTCACCTGAGTAGCTGAGGAAGCCAAATCTCCAGCCTGATAACTTTCGAGGTAAAGAGAGCCTCTTCTCTTCGTCTGGATGCCTGCAACGGTGAGCTACCCGATGAACACTTATATTTTATGAACTTTGCTCCTGTTCACCACTGGGTGGGCTTGTTAATTGATTCTCTTTGTGCTACTAATGCTGAAGTGTAAAGCTAGGGAATCACTGGCTTTTCTAGAGTTGCCTTGCTGATTTCATCTTAAAGCCAGATATACCAAACAGCTAATATAGATCAGACTTGTTTAATATGGTGGTATTTGTGGATAATTGATGATTACATCTTAAAGCCACATATACCAGGCAGCTAATATAGATCAGACTTGTTTAATATTTTGTAGTAGTGAGCTAATTGTGCTTGTTACTAAAGGCATTAGGTTAGCTGGCTTCTAGTGTGACCTCATTTTGAATATCAGCCTGTTTACTTATAGTGGAGCTCCTTTCTGTAAGTCATAACATATTCTCCCGCCTGAATAGTAATGAGAGGCTTTGTTTTCTCACTACATAGGCAGCTCCCCCAAGCTAGGCACTTGGGACAATCAAGCAACTGAAGCAACAAGCAGCTCACTGAGTGGCTGAGGAAACAAATCTCCAGCCTGATAACTTTTGAGGTAAAGAGAGCCTCTTCTCTTCGTCTGGACGCCTGCAGAGGGTGCTACCTGATGAAAACTTATATTTTATGAACTTTGTTCTTGTTCACAACTGCGTGGGTTTGTTATTTGATTCTCTTTGTGCTACTAATGCTGAAGTGTAAAGCTTGGGACTCACTGGCTTTTCTAGAGGTGCTTTGTTGATTTCATATTAAAAGCCACTATATACAAAGCAGCTAATATAGAGCAAACATGTTTAATATGGTGGTATTTGAGCACTGTTGATTGCATATTAAAGTAAGATATTCCAAGCAGCTAATATAGATCAGACTTGTTTAATATGGTGGTATTGAGTCTAACTGTGCTTGTTACATTGAGGCATTAGGTGAACTGGGTCCTTGGTGACCTCATTTTGGAATAGCCCTGTTTGCTTAGAGGGAGCTCGTTTGTAAGTGACAACATATTCTCCGCTGCATTGTAATGAGAGGCTTTGTTTTCTCCAATACAGGTTGTTCCCTCCCCAAGATAGGCACTTGGGACAATCAAGCAACTGAAGCAACAAGCAGCTCACCAGAGTAGCTGAGGAAGCCAAATCTCCAACCTGATAATTTTTGAGGTAAAGAGAGCCTCTTCTCTTCATCTGGACACCAGCAGAGGGGTGCTACCTGATGAACACTTATATTTCATGAACTTTGTTCCTGTTCACCACTGGGTGGGTTTGTTATTTGATTCTCTTTGTGCTGCTAATGCTGAAGTGTAAAGCTAGGGAATCACTGGCTTTTCTAGAGTTGCCTTGCTGATTTCATCTTAAAGCCAGATATACCAAACAGCTAATATAGATCACACTTGTTTAATATAGTGGCATTTGGAGCTAATTGCTGATTACATCTTAAAGCCAGATATATCAAGCAGCTAATATAGATCAGACTTGTTTAATATGCTGGTATTGAGCTTGTAGTGCTTCTTACTGAAGGCATTAGGTTAGCTGGGTCCTAGTGTGACCTCATTTTGGAATAGCCCTGTTTGCTTAGAGTGGAGCTCCTTTGTGTAAGTCACAACATATTTTCCCGCTGCATAGTATTGAGAGGCTTTGTTTTCTCCACTACATAGGCAGAAACCCCCAAGCTAGGCATTCGGGACAATAAAGCAACTGAAGCAACAAGCAGCTCACCTGAGTAGCTGAGGAAGCCAAATCTCCACCCTGATAACTTTCTAGGTAAAGAGAGCCTCTTCTCTTCATCTGGACGCCTGCAGAGGGGTGCTACCTGATGAACACTTATATTTAATGAACCTTGTTCCTGTTCACCACTGGGTGGGCTTGTTATTTGATTCTCTTTGTGGTACTAATGCAGAAGTGTAAAGCTAGAGCCTCACTGGGTTTTATAGAGTTGGCTTGCTGATTTCATCTTAAAGCCAGATATACCAAGCAGCTAATATAGATCAGACTTGTTTAATATGGTGGTATTGAGCTAATTGTGCTTGTTACTGAAGGCATTAGGTTTGCTGTGTCCTAGTGTGACCTCATTTTGGAATAGCCCTGTTTGCTTAGAGTGGAGCTCCTTTGCGTAAGTCACAGTATATTCTCCCACTGCATTGCATTGAGTGGCTTTGTTTTCTCCAATACATAGGCAGCTCCCCCTTCCCAAGCTAGGCACTCAGGACAATCAAGCAAGTAAAGCAACAAGCAGCTCACCAGAGTGGCTGAGGAAGCCAAATCTCCAGCCTGATAATTTTTGAGGTAAAGAGAGCCTTTTCTCTTCATCTGGACACTTGCAGAGGGGTGCTACCTGATGAACACTTATATTTTATGAACATTGTTCCTGTTCACCGCTGGGTGGGCTTGTTATTTGATTCTCTTTGTGCTACTAATGCTGAAGTGTAAAGCTAGGGACTCACTGGCTTTTCTAGAGTTGCCTTGCTGATTTCATCGTAGTTTTGGATATACCAAGCAGCTAATATAGATCAGACTTGTTTAATATGGTGGTATTTGAGCTAACTGTTGATTACATTTTAAAGCAACATATACCAAGCAGCTAATATAGATCAGACTTGTTTAATATGGTGGTATTGAGCTAATTGTTCTTGTTACTGAAGGCATTAGGTTAGCTGGGTCATAGTGTGACCACATTTTGGAATAGTCCTGTTTGCTTAGAGTGGAGCTCCTTTCTGTAAGTCACAACATATTCTCCCGCTGAATAGTAATGAGAGGCTTTGTTTTCTCCACTACATAGGCAGCTCCCCACCCCTCCAAGCTAGGGACTCGGGACAATCAAGCAACTGAAGTAACAAGCAGCTCACCTGAGTAGCTGAGGAAGCCAAATCTCCAGCCTGATAACTTTCGAGGTAAAGAGAGCCTCTTCTCTTCGTCTGGATGCCTGCAAAGGGTGCTACCTGATGAACACTTATATTTTATGAACTTAGTTCCTGTTCACCAATGGGTGGGCTTGTTATTTGATTCTCTTTGTGCTACTAATGCTGAAGTGTAAAGCTAGGGACTCACTGGCTTTTCTAGAGTTGCCTTGCTGATTTCATCTTAAAGCCAGATATACCAAGCAGCTAATATAGATCAGACTTGTTTAATATGGTGGCATTTGGAGCTAATGGCTGATTACAACTTAAAGCCACATATACCAAGCAGCTAATATAGATCTGACTTATTTAATATGGTGGTATTGAGCTAATTGTGCTTGTTACTGAGGCATTAGGTTAGCTGGGTCCGAGTGTGACCTCATTTTGGAATAGCCCTCTTTGCTTTGAGTGGAGCTCCTTTGTGAAAGTCACAACATATTCTCCCGCTGCATAGTAATGAGAGGCTTTGTTTTCTCCACTACTAGCAACTCCCCCCCTCCAAGCTAGGCACTCGGACAATCAAGCAACTGAAGCAACAAGCAGCTCACCTGAGTAGCTGAGGAAGCCAAATCTCCAGCCTGATAACTTTTGAGGTAAAGAGAGCTCTTCTTCGTCTGACGCTTGCAGAGGGTGCTGCCTGATGAACACTTATATTTATGAACTTTGTTCCTGTTCACAACTGGGTGCTTGTTATTTGATTCTCTTGTGCTACTAATGCTGAAGTGTAAAGCTTAGGGACTCACTGGCTTTTCTAGGAGTTGCCTTTGCTGATTTATCTTAATGCCAGACACACCAAGCAGCTAATATGATCAGACTTGTTTAATATGGTATTTGGAGCTAATTGCTGATTAAATCTACAGCCAGTATACCAAGCAGCTAATATAGATCTGACTTATTTAATTTGGTGGTATTAAGCTAATTGTGCTTGTTACTGAGGCATTAGTTTAGCTGGGTCCTGTGTGTGACCTCTATTTTGGAATAGCCCTTGTTTGCTTAGATTGGAGCTCCTTTTGAGTCACAACATATCTCCCATTGCATAGTAATGAAAGGCTTTGTTTTCTCCACTACATAGGCAGAACCCTCCAAGCTGGGCACTTGGGACAATCACAACTGAAGCAATAAGCAGCTCACCTGAGTAGCTGAGGAAGCCAAATCTCCAGCCTGATAACTTTCGAGGAAAGAGATCCTCTTCTTCGTCTGGACGCCTGCAGAGGGGTGCTACTGATGAACACTTATATTTTATGAACCTTGTTCCTGTTCATCACTGTGGCTTGTTATTTGATTCTCTTGTGCTACTAATGCAGAAGTGTAAAGCTAGGACTCTACTGGCTTTTTCTAGAGTTGCCTTGCTGATTTCATCTTCAAGCTAGATTTACCAAGCAGCTAATATAGCTGAGACTTGTTTAATATGGTGGTATTTGAGCTAATTGCTGATTACATCTTAAAGCCAGATATACCAGCAGCTAATATAGATCAGAGTTGTTTAATATGGTGGTATTGAGCTATTGTACTTGTTACTAATGGCATTAGGTTAGCTGGGTCATAGTGTGACCTCATTTTGGAATAGTCCTGTTTGCTTAGAGTGGAGCTCCTTTGTGTAAGTCACAACATATTCTCCTGCTGCATAATAATGAGAGGCTTCATTTTCTCCACTACATAGGCAGAACCCTCTCCCAAGCTGGCCACCGGACAATCAAGCTACTGAAGCAACAAGCAGCTGGACCTGAGTAGCTGAGGAAGCCAAATCTCCAGCCTGATAACTTCTTGAGGTAAGAGAGCTCTTCTCGCCTGGATTGGCGCAGAGGGGTGCTACCTGATGAACACTTATATTTAATGAACCTGTTCCTATTCACCACTGGGTGGGCTTGTTATTTGATTCTCTTTGTGCTACTAATGCTGAAGAGTAAATCTAGAGCCTCACTGGGTTTTCTGGAGTTGCCTTGCTGATTTCATTTTAGAGCCAGATATACCAAGCAGCTAATATAGATCAGACCTGTTTAATATGGTGGTATTTGGAGCTAACTGCTGATTACATTTTAAAGCAACATATACCAAGCAGCTAATATAGATCAGACTTGTTTAATATGGTGGTATTGAGCTAATTGTTCTTGTTACTGAAGGCATTAGGTTAGCTGGCTCATAGTGTGACCACATTTTGGAATAGCCCTGTTTGCTTAGAGTGGAGCTCCTTTCTGTAAGTCACAACATATTCTCCCACTGAATAGTAATGAGAGGCTTTGTTTTCTCCACTACATAGGCAGCTCCCCCCCCTCCAAGCTAGGCACTCGGACAATCAAGCAACTGAAGTAACAAGCAGCTCACCTGAGTAGCTGAGGAAGCCAAATCTCCAGCCTGATAACTTTCGAGGTAAAGAGAGCCTCTTCTCTTCTTCTGGATGCCTGCAGAGGGGTGCTACCTGATGAACACTTATATTTTATGAACTTTGTTCCTGTTCACCAATGGGTGGGCTTGTTATTGATTCTCTTTGTGCTACTAATGCTGAAGTGCTAGGGACTCACTGGCTTTTCTAGAGTTGCTTGCTGATTTCATCTTAAAGCCAGATATACCAAGCAGCTAATATAGATCAGACTTGTTTAATATGGTGGCATTTGGAGCTAATGGTTGATTATAACTAAAGCCATGTATACCAAGCAGCTAATATAGATCTGACTTATTTAATATGGTGGTATTGAGCTAATTGTGCTTGTTACTGAGGCATTAGGTTAGCTGGGTCCGAGTGTGACCTCATTTTGGAATAGCCCTCTTTGCTTTGAGTGGAGCTCCTTTGTGAAAGTCACAACATATTCTCCAGCTGCATAGTAATGAGAGGCTTTGTTTTCTCCACTACTTAGGCAACTCCCCCCCTCCAAGCTAGGCACTCGGGACAATCAAGCAACTGAAGCAACAAGCAGCTCACCTGAGTAGCTGAGGAAGCCAAATCTCCAGTCTGATAACTTTTGAGGTGAAGAGAGAATCTTCTCTTCGTCTGGACGCCTGCTGAGGGGTGCAAACTGATGAACACTTATATTTTATGAACCTAGTTCCTGTTCACCACTGGGTGGGCTTGTTATTTGATTCTCTTTGTGCTACTAATGCTGAAGTGTAAAGCTAGGGACTCACTGGCTTTTCTAGAGTTGCCTTGCTGATTTCATCTTAATGCCAGATACACCAAGCAGCTAATATGATCAGACTTGTTTAATATGGTGGTATTTGGAGCTAATTATTGATTACATCTTAAAGCCAAATATACCAAGCAGCTAATATAGATCAGACTTGTTTAATATGATGGTATTGCTTTATTGTGCTTGTTACTGAAGGCATTAGTTTGCTGGCTTCCCAGGACCTCATTTGTTGAATAGCCCTGTTTGCTTAGGAGGAGCTCCTTGTGTAAGTCAGACATATTCTCCCGCTGTAGTAATGAAAGGCTTTGTTTTCTCACTACATAGTGAGAAACCCCTCCCAAGTTGCACTCAGGACAATCACAACTGAAGCACAATGCTGCTCACCTGAGTAGTTGAGGAAGTCAAATCTCCAGCCTGATAACTTTCGAGGAAAGAGAGCCTTTTCTCTTCATCTGGACGCCTGCAGAGGGGTGCTACCTGATGAACAATTATATTTTATGAACTTTGTTCCTGTTCACCACTGGGTGGTCTTGTTATTTGATTCTCTTTGTTCAACTAATGCTGAATTGTAAAGCTAGAGCCTCACTGGGTTTTCTAGAATTGCCTTGCTGATTTCATCTTCAAGCCAGATATACCAAGCAGCTAATATAGATGAGACTTGCTTAATATGGTGGTATTTGGAGCTAATTGCTGATTACATCTTAAAGCCAGATATGCCAAGCAGCTAATATAGATCAGACTTGTTTAATATGGTGGTATTGAGGTAATTGTGCTTGTTACTGAAGGCATTAGGTTTGCTGGGTCCTAGAGTGACCTCATTTTGGAATAGCCCTGTTTGTTTAGAGTGGAGCTCCTTTGTGTAAGTCACAATATATTCTCGTCTGCATTGTAATGAGAGGCTTTGTTTTCTCAATACATAGGCAGCTTCCTCCCCAAGCTAGGCAATCGACAATCACAACTGAAGCAAGCAGCTCACCAGAGTATTGAGAAGCCAATCTCCAGCCTGATAATTTTGAGGTAAGAGAGTTTCTTCTTCATCTGGACGCTCAGAGGGTGCTGCCTGATGAACACTTATATTTTATGAATTGTTCCTGTTCACAAATGTGAGATTGTTATTTTGATTTCTTTTGCTACTAATGCTGAAGTGTAAAACTAGACCTACTGGCTTAGGGCTGTTTTGCTGATTTCATCTTTAGCCAGATATACCAAGCAGCTAACATAGATCAGACTTGTTTAATATGGTGGTATTTGGAGCTTATTGCTGATTAAATCTTAAAGCCACATATACCAAGCAGCTAATATAGATCTGACTTATTTAATTTGGTGGTATTAAGCTAATTGTGCTTGTTACTGAGGCATTAGGTTAGCTGGGTCCGAGTGTGACCTCATTTTGGAATAGCCTTCTTTACTTAGATTGGAGCTCCTTTGTGAAAGTCGCAACATAGTCTCCCGCTGCATAGTAATGAGAGGCTTTGTTTTCTCCACTACATAGGCAGCTCCCCCCCTCCAAGCTAGGCACTTGGGACAATCAAGCAACTGAAGCAACAAGCAGCTCACCTGAGTAGTTGAGGAAGCCAAATCTCCAGCCTGATAACTTTCGAGATAAAGAGATCCTCTTCTCTTCGTCTGGACGCCTGCAGGGTGCTACCTGATGAACACTTGTATTTTATGAACCTTGTTCCTGTTCACCACTGGGTGGCTTGTTATTTGATTCTCTTTGTGCTACTAACGCAGAAGTGTGTGCTGAGGATCACTGGTTTTTCTAGAGTTGCCTTTGCTGATTTCATCTTAAAGCCAGATTTACCAAGCAGCTAATATAGCTCAGACTTGTTTAATATGGTGGTATTTGGAGCATTGCTGATTACATCTAAAAGCCAGATATACCAAGCAGCTAATATAGATCAGAGTTGTTTAATATGGTGGTATTGAGCTTATTGTACTTGTTACTAATGGCATTAGGTTAGCTGGGTCATAGTGTGACCTCATTTTGGAATAGTCCTGTTTGCTTAGAGTGGAGCTCCTTTGTGTAAGTCACAACATATTCTCCGCTGCATAATAATGAGAGGCTTCATTTTCTCCACTACATAGGCAGAACCCCCCCTCTCCCAAGCTGGCCACTCGGGACAATCAAGCTACTGTAGCAACAAGCAGCTGACCTGAGTAGCTGAGGAAGCCAAATCTCCAGCCTGATAACTTTCGAGGTAAGAGAGCTCTTCTTCGCCTGACGCCTGTAGAGGGTGCTACCTGATGGAATACTTATATTTAATGAACTCTGTCTTATTCACCACTGGTGGGCTTGTTATTTGATTCCTTTCTGCTACTAATGCTGAAGAGTAAATCTAGAGCTCACTGGGTTTTCTGGAGTTGCCTTTTTGATTTCATTTTAGAGCCAGATATGCTGCTAGCTAATATAGATCAGACCTGTTTAATAGTGGTATTTAGAGCTAATTGTTGATTAAATATTAAAGCCAGATATACCAAGCAGCTAATATAGATCTAGACGGTTAAATATGGTGGTATTGAGCTAATTGTGCTTGTTACTGACGGCATTAGGGCTAGCTGGACAAGGCCAGATACATACAGGTAAGTTGCAGCAACACAAGCTGACAGTTCATGGTTCTCTCTGTTTTTGGGCTCTTTCCCAGCATGCTTGAACTGAAGTCCTGCCTGAGTGGGACAAATTGTAGTCGCTCAGATCCATGGTTTTGTGGAGGTGATGTTTGTATGCTGCTGTAGTGCTGCCTATGCAATGCAGCTTAAAATGGAGAGGTGTCAGTGATGTCAGTGACAGCAAATTGAGGTGTCATGCATGGCAGGGAGGGTTTTGTTGGGCTAGGATGCTGCCGTCCAACAAACCCTCCCTACATGGCAGCTTAATTACACTGCTGGAGTTGTCCTACTCAGGCAGAAGTTCAGGCTGGGAAACTTCCCAGAAAACAGTAACCGTACACTGTCACCCTATGTCGCTGCCACTTAGCTTTGTGTCTGAGCCAGTCGCCAAAGAGGGGTTGGTGTGCTGCCATGTCACTGAGATTGACAGAGAGCTAAGTGGCAGCAACACAAGGTGACTGCTGGGTTTTCTGTTTCTGGACTTTTCACAGCCTAACCTCTACCTTAGTAGTACAAATCTAGCAGTACAAATCTAGGACTGGCTCACACCCCTGCTGTGGGGGCTGCTTGCAGATAGTTGGACTGACTCACTTAGATCCATGGTGGTGTGTAGGGGGTGTATGCTGCTGCCTAAACAGTGCAGCTTAAAAGGGAGAGATTTCAGTGGCAGCGAATCGATCTGGCGTGCATGGCGGGCGGGGGGGGGTTTGTTAGGCAAGGATGGGAATGCTGGATGCAGACTGTGTGTCACACACATGTGACATGAAGTTCCATGCCAGCCCTGCTGCTGATATTTCCATTTCTGCGTTGTCAAAGCAGCATATTAAAGTTTTCCTTTGTCTCTTTTCCACATAGCAAGCCTTGTCTGGGGTGAAGTTCACAGACTGAGTTCGAGATCAGCTGAAGAAGTTCAGTTCTTGACCTGAAGTGACCAGTCCATCCATCCCTCCATCTGTCCAGCTAGAAGACTGACTCCATCATCCTTCAGTGAAGACACTGAATAGAAGATCAACATCAGATAAGTTGGACAGTACACAGTCATCTTGTGTACTGTACCACCAGCTATTTGAGACACATCTCTTATTTTAAAAAATACTGTGACACAGAGACATTTTCAGAAAAAAAAGATATTTATTTTCTGAGACTGTAGTAGCATATAAAAATACATCAAGTTACAGAGCACCAGCTTTTTGTTACATTGTGCACATCTGGCACGGACATGTAGTAGTAGTAGTAGTAGTAGTAGTGTACTGTGAACAGCAGAGTGTTTAGAGCATTTAAACATTGTAAAATACAGTAGTAGTAGTAGTACTGTAAACTAATTTACAATGTTGAAATAGAATCCCTCAGTCAGTACCAGGGTCACCTAGTTTTTAAAAATGGAAGTAGCTGCACAGAATCCGGGGGGAACACATTCTTCTTCAGATAAATACGTTAAATCTAAGATTTCAAAAATGAGTGCAAATGAACGCTGTGCTCAGTATGCCAGATATGCTTTTCATGTGAGTGATGGCAAACTCTTCTGTTCCACCTGCAGTGTGCCTGTGGATTTCTCAGGAAAGGCAAGCTGTGACAAACATTTGGGTAGTAAAGTGCATCAAAGAAAATGCAAAAGTTTAGAGTAAGCAAAGTTGAAATGTGTAGAAAGACAAAAAACAGTGACTGAACTTTTTAGAAATTCAACTGAGAACAGTTACATAGACAAACTGAACTTTACAAATTAACCGAAGCTTTTACTGCAGCCAATATTCCGTTGCACGTGCTTGACAATACATCTCTGATGGGTTGAAATACATTGGGATAATCCCCACATCCCATCAGCTGAGACTATCAGTATCTACCAAAAGTGTTTGAGGGTCACACATTTGCTATAAAGAACGACTTCAGATGTGCTGTGGTCTTAATATTGTATGTGATGAAACCACAGATGCGAAGATAGATATGTGTTCAATGTTCTCGTTGCACCAACAGTTAAAGCTTCTGATGAGGGCCACAGTTCCGGCTCCACTACAACAAATTCAAGTGAAACAGTGCTGTCAGCTATTTTACCTGACTGTTGCGTACTGGAAGAACTAACTATAAAACTGTTAGTCAGGCTGTCATAGATGTGCTTCAAAAGTATGAAGTTCCTTTTGATAAGGTTACAGCTTTTGTGACAGATAATGCTGCATATATGTACAAAGCATGGAACAGTAGCTTGAAGAGCTTGTTTTTGAATAGGGTACATCTCCTGTACTGCCCATTTGCTCAGTTTAATTGGTGACATTTGGTGGAATAATTTTTAACTGGTTAACAGTTTTATTACAGCTGTCTAACATAGTTTTACAGCATACCCAGCTCGTAAAGCGAGATTTCGTCAGTTTCTGGTAGACAGTGGTAAAAATGGTTGTATTCTACCAGCTCCAGTAATTACTTGATGGAATAGCTGGTTCAGTGCTGCTTTGTATCATTACTCACATCTGCAGGAATATGCGGATTTCTTTGGAGAAAAAAGTGCTGCTATTCAGGAAGTTGTTGAGTTAGCACAATCAGATGAAGTGAAGGGTGATCTGCAGATTGTGCTGCAGTATGCTCCTAGAATAATGCAGGCATTAACAAGTTACGAAGCAGCAATTCCTCTAGCTCACAAGGTAATGATTTAAAAGATTTATCCAATTGGGCACAGACTAGTTTTGAGCAGTGTGCATATAGACTAGCAAAGAAAGCTTTAGCTAAATGTGCAAATAAAATAAAGTCATACTTTGCAGAAGATACGCATTCCAGGTTCTGTCAGCCAGCAGCTTCATTTTTATGTTAATGAGCTTAGCAACCAACATATTAGCGATAGTGCAGCTTTGGAAGTGCGGTCACTGTTGGGCGAGTGCAGGGCACGCACCAGTAGGTACGTCCCTCATTCCCCAATCAGCCTGCATGCCAGCACCACACCATGCATACATAATGTGGTGAGCACATCTAAGAAAAGGTCCACTGCAATCCGAGCAAAGCTCGTCAGACTCAGTGGACCTTCCCTTGATATTAACTCACATACTCAACATAAGCTGACACTAGCCACTAAACTGCTGACTTTGGGGTGCCCAATCCCCTGTCGTTTACTCTGCCCCCTATGTATGTGCTGGACAGGGGCCCACTCTCCGTCGGCATAAAGCACCCCTATTTGTTATATGCCAAAGGGGTGCCCAATCCCCTCGGCTCTTACCCCCACTTTCCTTGTGTGCCAACAGTTAACCCTCCCCGTCGGCGTAAGGAACCCCCTATTGTTAAATGCCGGTGCCCAATCATAGCTCTGCTCCACCCGCTTTCTTTGTGTGCCGGCGGGGGTGCCAAATCCCGTCCGGCATAAATTCCTCCCCGTTGTGTTGTGTGCTGATGAGGGTGTCCAATCCCCCGTCGCTACAGACCCCCAAACAGTTAGGTGGCACACTGGGAGCCCACCCAGCATGCCAAATCCCTAAAAAAAAAAAAAACTGTCCCGCAATGTTTATTTTCTTTACCTGTAAACGAAAACTGTCCCTCGTAGTCTCCCTGCCCACACCCACTCACCCTCTGTGCACCCTGCCTCCCCACAACCCCCTCCCCCCATACTTACCTCTGAGTCAGGCGCAACAATCTTTGGTAGACGGGAACACGTCCTGCACTCTTCAAAGCCGACCGTGAACTGAAGAAATGCCAGTAAGCTGTATAATGGAATAAATAGGGTTTTTTCAACTTTGATGCATATCTCAAGGCATTTTTGGGAATTTTGGAACCAAATTTCCAACATGGGATTTTTGGGACCTCTCCTCATGAATTCTGTCACTGTCATGGCGTTATTCAGTCCCGAAAGGTGATTTCGCAGTCACTGCATGGAATCACCTTTTGGGACTGAGTAACAAAATAACAGTGCCACTGTTCATGAGGAAGGCTCTCAAAAAGCCTATGTTGCAAATTTTGTAGGAAAAATCCAAACAATGCCTGTTTTACGAGCGTGCATTGCGCAGTTGCTACACACGCTCGTAAGTTAGCGAATTCACAATATTTTCACACCAGATTCTCAACATTGGCATTTTACCACACCTTCTTGTGAACCACACAGCTGTCATTTTTCACATCCTGGCCGAAATGTGTTTTTGCACTTCCAGCGCAGAATAGCGCAGTCGCTGTGGAAATCAGTGTTCAGGACACATTATGAAAATGACAGTGATACTGTTCATGAGCAGAGGTCCTAAAATGCCTGTGTTGAAAATTTTGTGACAATACTCCATAAAATGACTGTGTTACAAGCATGCGTTGCTCAGTTTGCACGCATGTTCATAAGTTTGCAAACTTATAATATTTCCTCCAGATTTTCAACAGTGCCATTGTTCTGCACCTCCTAATGAACAGTACAGCTGTCATTTTCACATCCTGACCAAAATCTGTTTTTGCAGTTCTGGGCGCAGAATAAGCGCGGTCACTGTGAAAAGTCCATGTTTGAGACACATTATTAAAATGGCAGTGACACTGTTCATTAGCAGATGTCCTAAATGTCTATGTTGAAAATTTGGGACTAAAGTCAATAAATGAGTGTTTAACGAGCGTGGTGTTATGCGCATTTTGCACGCTGCTCGTGGACTTCGTGAATTTGTAATAGTTTCACTCCAGCTGTTCATCATTGGCATTTTGTACACCTCCTTATGAACAGTACAGCTGGCTGAAAATGTGTTTTCACATGTCTGGTGCAGAATTACCCACGGCGCTGTCTTGAAATCAGTTTCGGGACAGTTTGAGGAAATGACAATGACACTGTTTATGAGTAGAGTCCTAAAATGCTTATGTTGAAAATTTGGTGCCGAAGTCCAAATGACTGCATTTGCAAGCATGCATTGCGTAGTTTCCATGCACCCTTGTAACTTCATAAATCTGCAATATTTTCATGTCACATTTTCACCACTGGCATTTGTGCACACCCCTTGTCAACAGTCCAGCTGCCATTTTTCACAGCCTGCCCAAAACACGTTTTCACAGCTGTGGCGCACAATGGTGTGCTCGCTGTGGAAAATCACCTTTTGGGACACATTAACAAAATCACAGTGGTATGAATCTCTAGCTCTGCCACTGCCACTGCCAATGCCAGTGAGACAACATGCGGCATTGACAAATGCTTGTTTAGAGCTTGTCGTATGTTTGACCCTAGCAGAGCAAAATGGCTCAATATGACTGAAGATAGCGGGTGGGATATTCAGAGAGGTTGTGCATGGCGCAACAGTGTTGCACCATGCGCAACCCACTGAAGCGCCCCAGCACGATATTCAAAGAGGTAGGTTGCACCGCGCAACCCTCGATGCACCGGGCGCACCAGTAATGTATGCAGCACAAGTGTGGGGGGCATGCCCATGCATATGCGGCACATCCCAATATTCAGCCCGGGATGTGCGGAGCATATGCAGGCACAAACCTGCCTTGCGTCACACAGGGGGGCACAAAGATGTGTCCGTAATAAACAGGAGCATGTCGGGGGACACCTACAGGTGGGCTGCCGTATTGCCAGGTGCAACACGGCAACCACCTGCTGTGGGTGTCCACCTGACCTCCAGAGACACAGTCCAGTTGTCATCCCCCCCCACCTGATCGTGGACATATAAATATAATAACCCTGGTGGTCCAGTGGACCCGCTCCCCCACCCGATCGTGGGCATATTAAGGATATATCCCTGGTGGTCCAGTGGACACTACCTCATCGCCCAATCGTGGGCATAGTTAATGACAATCCCTGGTGGTCCAGTGGACCTGCTTCCCTGCCTGATCGCAGGCATATAAATGACTTAATTCCCTGGTGGTCCAGTGGACCTGACCCCCCTCCCAATCACGGGCATACATGTTAAATGATTACCCTGGTGGTCCAGCGGTACCCCCTTCCCACCTGCCCACTGAGACCCACCACCCTGCACCCCCCGGTCACCGGTGGGTGGCAGCTCCCCACCCGCAAGCTGCCCGGCTGCCTGCCAACTGACAGCATACAGTATGGCAGTACGCCTAGTGGTCCACCGGTGGGCCAATGGGCGTGCAGACCGTACTGTACTATACAGTCCCCGAATAAGAATGGTTCATTCACATTTCGGGACTGTGTAGTACAGTCTGCATGCCCATTGGCCCATGCGGTGGACCTATAGGTGTACAGCCATACTGTACGCTGTTGGTTGGTGGGCGGCCAGGTGGCTTTTGTGTGGGGAGCTGCCTCCCACCGCTGACCAGGGGGGTGCGGGGTGGAGGGTCTCAGTGGGCAGGTGGGGGATACCACTGGACCATCTGGGTTATCATTTAACATGTATGCCCATGATTAGGCTGGGGATTAGGTCCACTGGACCACCAGGGAATTAAGTTATTCATATGCCCATGATTGGGTAGGTCCACTGGACCACCAGGGATATAATTTTATTACGCCAGAGATCAGGCGATGGGGTGCATTGCCTGCTGAGGGGCAGGGGGCAACGGTCCCCAACGGCTGCAGCCTGGCAGGGTGCCAGGCTCAAGTCACCGGGGATCAGCGCACCACATGCAAGTGGGGCCATAATGACATGCAAATGGCACCATTTGCACCATGTGTGCATAATGGCCTCATCTGCATGCCCAGCACTGAACATCACAGTTGCTGCACCTAGTGTACCTGCACTTGTGCTGGCGCATCTCCCTGTTCCTCACCTGCCACTTGTGGTGGTGCAGTGCCACTGCACCATGCGCAGTGTGGGTGCCCCCAGTGCCATATTCAACGGTGCTGAGCCATGGTGCAGTGCCATTGAATATCACCCGTACCATGCCCTGGCACATCCCAGTTGCGCTGTGCCCAGGCTTGTGCCTCTGCCTGGCACAGTCTGACTATCCCACCCAGCATGTTTGATGGCATACCATTATTTGATGAGAACCTTAAAGCAAGAATAGAATTTCATACATACAGAAATTTCTTAGCAGAGGTTAACTGTGACAACATGATTAGTTTTTGGAAAAGTATGTCTGAACGATTTCCAGAACTGTCCCAGATTGCACTTCATTGCCTGTCAGTGCCAGTAAACAGTGTGGATGCTGAACGCTCATTTTCAGCATATAGTGATGTACTGCCGGACGACCGCAAGTGAATTACTTTTCCAAACTTGTTTATGTAAAACATGCTTTTCCAAAATGCTGATAAAATTTGAGTTGTTGTTTTCTATGTCTCTGACTACAATCCAAGTAAGTCAGTAACTGTTTTGTTCTCAACATAGATAGATGGGGCTAATTTTATTTGTTTTTTACAACAAAATATGCCTCACTCTTGTCAGCGTCTGTCATTTAATTTTATTTTTTTGAAGTCAGGTATTCAAGTTCAATTTAATGTGCAGGTAATTCAGCTCAGTACTGGTTGACATGTTGCTACCTGCATATCTAGAAAATGTGTGTGAGGGACAGGTGGCAAACAATTTTGCCCGTCACACATACGTGGGACTGGAATATTGCCCAATGTACATGTAGGTTTGGGCAGAGCTCATCAAGTTGTGACTTTCTCTAGGTTACTGTTGCTCGTTTGTGCTAAGAGATGGAGCAGCTTTGTAATGCTTCTCCAAATGCTGGATATGCTGCTGCAACAAAGTTTAAATGACTTAATCCGCCCCCACCCAGTGGCACTGAAGTGATGTCGTCACTAAACATATGGTGCATGGAATGCCACCCCTGTGAACCTAAACTATGTGAGAGGCACTTCATGCTGTCAGTTGTCTTCTTCTTCTTGCATAAAGCCCTGTGCTGTGCATAACAGTGACATCCCACTACACAATGCTTCGGCTGCTGCAGCACAGAGTGCCAGTGCCAAAGCTTTAGTAAAAGAAATAAATGATTTAATCCAGAGCACCCACCCAGTGGCACAAACTGACATGATGTGGTCACTAACACTTCTTGTGCAAGTAATGCCACCCCGTGAACCTAAACCGTGTGAGACACACCTCATGCTCTCAGTTGTCTTTGTCTTCTTCTTGTATAAAGCCCCATGCTGTGCATAACAGTGACACCCCACTACACAATGCTTTGGCTGCTGCAGCATAGAGTGCCAGTGTCAGATGTTTCAGGACTTTCTCTCTCCCTAGATGGTCTCAGGGCTTCCATACTAAAGTTTCTCTCCATGCAAGTCTTACTTTATTGACAAGCAGATTAGGTTGTTGTTGTCGTGTTGTCAGTCATTCATTCATTTCTTGATTTCTTTAGACAGTACTGTCTTAACAGATGCAGCTGGCACTAATCTATTCTCCCTCAGTGTCACAGGCAATCTCAGTATATATTGTTTCAGGTACACTGCCATGCAAATAAAGATGCTGAGAGGGATGTCACAACATCATGCAACAGAACATGTATGTCATGCTACATATATGTCACATGTACCTGCATCTGGTAGGACACTACTGCTTGAGTGCTTGGGGACAGCAGGTTAGAGGGAAGTGTGGCAAAAGAATCAGTAAAAAGAAAGACAGCAGTACAGAATAATTCTTCAGAAGCTGTCAAAAAAGTCAGCTTGGATTGTTTTCTCAGTCCAAAAAAACTATGTAACCGTTGGGATGTTGTGGGGGGCACTGCAAGACAGGTCCATTCCAATTCTGTTCAGTTCACTGAATGATTAAATGATTTCATGGTGGTGGATCTGTTAGCATTTCAGTTCAGGGTTAACTTGCATGTGAGAGGATTCTCAAATATCTCAGTTGAGTCATGTATGTTGTCATGCTGTCAAGTACTGTCTGGACATGCAAACATCTTACTAATGTAATGTGTTTGGTGTCACATCTGTTCTCTAACATTTCATATATTTTTGGGAATACTATGGAAGTAGTGTACAGTATTTTCTTTGTTACAAGACAGTCGATGTGCTGATGCTACTGCAACTTCATTAAATGATGCGCCTTTGAAAATGTCAACAAAATATTTTCCACCAGAACTTTTATTTAAGTAAATAATGTTATGCAAAGTGACATTCACGTTGCACAACAGGGTTAAACTTCTTTGGTGTCACAGCTGTGTCTTTCCTGCCTGTTTACAGCCCAGGTATCACAACCTAAACTTTGCTTAGCAACTTCTCGTAGCATAGAGAGAGCACATTTCAGGTAATACAGACTAATGAGTTTTGTCACTGAATTAACATGTTGAGGGTGCAGTAAATAAGTTAAACACTGCAACCATAACATGCTAATTCATTGACAGAATATCAGTCTGTGTTGCCTGGAATGTGTTCTCTCTGTGGTACAAGAAGTTACTGGAGTAAAGTTTAGGTTGTGGCACCTGGGCTGCAGACAGGCAGGAAAGACACGGCTTTGACACCCAACAATCTTCTCAGGCTGACCACTTGGTTGGTCACTAGTTAATCAGACGTCTGGCAGGTATTTAGGTGGTGGTCTTAACCTTTTTTTTTGGGGGGGGGGGATCTGCCTTTCCTGTCTCTGGATCTCCAACAACCCTGCCTATATGCTGTATTGTTTGAGAGGTTCTTGTGTCAGTTAACAAATACCACACATATTTTGATAAGAATTGGCCTGCTGTTACCAGAAACATTGCAGCTGGGTCTAAATCATTTTTTCTTTCACTCTATTCATGTTGTACATGTTGTAATCAATTCCAGCAAGTTAAGCATTCACTTAGATTGCACTGTTCCTCTCAGGGACAAATATTTGGATGTGTTACATGCAATCGGTATGTCATGGTTGGAAAACATGACTCTCACATTACAGTGACATTAATTATCTGCTGTGGACCAGATCCATCCCATCCATCTCTGTTGTGATTCACTAATTCTGAAGGGTCCCGGACGCAGAGAAATATACTGCCCTACTATCCTTATTCCTTACCATTGGTCCATTTTGCATCATACAACATTGGGAGTGTTACACCATGACATTTGAGATGTGCCCTACAGTTAGCATGTCACTTTCATTTGATTGACCTCTGTGTGAACAGTAATTTAAGGAACAATTATATTTGTATGTAAGTATTGTTGTTCCTCCTGTTATTTTGAGGGCACAACAACCAGGTTGGATTGGTTTGGAACTTGGCCACAAGTTGTGACTGGTAACACTTTGAATTTTAGCACTTTGTACCTTATTGTTATTGTACAGACTGAAGAATGTAATGTATGAAATGTTTTAATTCTGGACTGTGAACCAGTACAACACATAAATTTTTATATAACAAGAATATATCCTAAAAGATGTATGGCCTGGGCCAAATGGCACTTAATGTGAAAACTTCCTTGTTTGTCAAGTAGAAAGTGTTAAATACTATGAAAAAGCAATAAATTCAATAATTTGTTGCTAAGACATTGTTTTATGTCTTGTTTTGTGTCTTAACTGACTTTAATAGCATTTTATGTCACCAAAAAGTGCTTGTGACCTTGCCATGAAATTTGCACTTTTGTCCATGACCACCCCATAAATTCTTTAAAAATTGCCCATGACCAAACCATGACTTTTGTCACTTTGTCCCATGACAAACTTACATCCCTAACCATAACTCATGCACTGTTCGGATTCAAAGGGCATATAACTATATAGTCATCTACAGTACTTAACCAACTGCTTCTTTGAGTAAGTATCCGACTGTTACTTCATTTTATGAAAATACTATTGTAATACATTGTGTTACAGTTATTATCAAATAGCATATAACACCACATCTCTATATAACAAACTCTGGCCAGCATCGATAGGGCAACAGGTGAGGGACTTTGGGTAAAAATATTGAAAATTATCAAAGTTATGAGCCTGCATTTGCAAAATGTAACACAGGCACGTAAATTTATCTTTGTAATATTATTACACCAGATTTTCAACATAGCCTTGTTATGACCCTGCCTCATAAAAAAGGGCAGGGAAAATTTTCAACTACTAGCCTAAAGGTGATTTCACACAGGGACTGTGAAATCAACTTTCGTGATGTAAAAACACATTTCGGGCAGGAGTTGAAAAATGACTGCTGTCACATTCATGAGGTGCTGTAAAGAAATGGCTATGTTGAAAATTTTGGGTAAAAATATTGAATATTACCAAAATTATGAGCCTGTGTTTGCAATATTCAACATAGCTTCATAACTTTTTATTTTTTTTATATTTTTACACCAAATTTAGAACATAGCCTTCTTATGACCCCACCTCATGAAGAAGGGCAGAGACAATTTTCAGCACCTGTCCGAAAGGTTATTTCATGCAGGGACTACAAAATCACTTTTTGGGATGTAAAAAAAAAAAAAACAGTTTGTGCACGATTTGAAAAAGGACAGCTGTCACATTAATGAGTTGCTGTAAAGACATGGGTATGTTGTAAATTTGGGGTAAAAATATTGAAATAACCAAAGTTATGAACCTGCATTCACAAAATTCAACATAGGGTCATAACTTTGTTGTTTTTATTTTTAAATATTTTTACATCAAATTTTCAACATAGTCTTCTTATGACCCCACCTCATGAACAAGGGTGAAGAAAATTTCAACTCCTCCTGAAAGGGATTTGCACAGGGATTGCAAAATCATGTTTTGAGACAGATTTGCCTAATGTCAGTGCAATTGATAATGAGGTGGGGTCCCAAAAGGCATGTTGAAAATTTGGGCCAAAAATATGCAAAATGCTCAAATTATGCCACTAAGTTCAAAACACCATTGAAATACATTGAACTGCATACCTGTTTCTTCAGTTCACAGTCTGGCTTTGCAGAGTGAAGAGTGTCTGCAGTCCAGAGAGGATTACAGCGTTGGATCCCCAATCAGTAAGTAATGACTTGGGGGGTGGTGGGTGCTGAATGAGAGGGTCAGGTGGGGGAGTCTTATGACCGCTAACAACATTGATGAATGTTTTTCTTTACAGGTATATAACAAAAAAAAAGACTGAGGATTCATGCACTGGGGATTGGGCACCCCTCAGTGTTACTATTACATTTCTTGGGGGTGGGGGGTGGGTGCTGAGAGGGAGAGTTAGGTGGGGAGGGCAATTTAAAAATAAAACACAAATAACTACACATGCGTGGTAGTGGGGATCACAAAAATCAGGAGTGGTGATCACGACACTGGGGGATTGAGGCACCTCCAGTGTCTCTGTTATGTTTCTAGGGGTGTGTGGAGTGGTGGGTGCTGAGAGGGAGGGTCAGGTGCGGGGAGAAGAATCCTTATTGTGATACTGGGGACTGGACACCCCAGGGTTCACTCCTGTCACCTATGTTGTTCACAGTGTACATGCTCCCCCAGGCAAGATTATTAAACTTTACAGCTTGGGTTTTCACTGTTATGCAGATAATACCCAGCTGTATATGTTCTTTGCTCCTAGGATGAGTGACACTGTGGAGGTGCTAAAACATATTTCTCTCTGAGATCCAGGACTGGATGTCCTCTAACTGGCTGAGACTCAACCCCGACAAGACGAAGATACTAGTGATTGAACATGGTTGCTGGCATGATGTGGTTGCTGCCAGATTGGGAACTGGGTTAGTTTTGGGCCCCACCCAGTTGGTAACTTCCACTGGGGTGAAAAAATCTGGGCATCATCCTTAACGACAGATTGACACTTGAGGCTGAGGTGTCATCCGTCATCCGTAGTGGCTTTTACCACTTAAGGAATGTCACCCGGATTAAAGCCCTAATTCCACCTGGTGACCTGGCCTCACTGATTCACACTTTTGTTACATCAAGGTTAGAGTACTGTAATGCTCTTTACTTCGGGGTCAGTGGGAGTATTCTCTGTGGCATGCAGCTGGTGCAGAACACAGTGGCCAGGTTGTTGACAGGCCTCCTGAGGTCCTGCCATGTGACCCCGGTCCTACATGATCTGCACTGCCTGCTGGTAAGGTGGAGGATTGCCTTCATGGTGGGCTTGCTCACTTATAAGACTTTATACAGTTTGAGCCCTGGTTACTTGAGTGACCTCCTGTCCCCTTTCCGCCCTGTGCGCTCACTCCGCTCCTCCACCAAGGGCCTTCTGGCAGTTCCCAGGGCCTGGCTAAAAACCTCAGGAGATCATGCATTTGAGTTGGCCAGCACGGCCCTGTGGAACTCATTGCAAAGATCCTTGAGGGAGACTCCATTGGTGAAGGCCTTCAAGCAAGGTCTGAAGGTCCAGCTATTTATAGAAGCTTTCAGTAGCAGCTATAGGTTACTTATTATTGCCATACCATTTTACTGATATTTATTTATTGATTGTGCTGACTGTCATGCCCTGTTTATTACCAGAGTTGATACTGTTCACGTTTTCTACATCTCTTCTTTTGTAAAGTGCCCAGAGGCTCCGGGAATGGCTGCTGAAGAAATAAACATTTTAATTACTTATTAGTTGTTTTATAAATGCTTATGCCATGCTTATAAGGCCATGCTTATGTCCAGCCCCCACAACAAAAATAAGCACCAACCCCTCATCATCTTCAACTCATGCAGTGAGCCGCTGGAACAAGTTCACTTGTTCAAGTATCTGGGGGGTCATAATAGATTATACCCTTATGTTTGTGCACCATATTGACTCTCTGGTCAAAACAGTCAATACCAAGATTGGTGTCCTGTACAGGCACAGGCAATACCTCTCTCCGGGGGCCCTCCGCCTCTCAGTCCGCAGTTCAATTATATCTACTATTGACTATGGACTAGTGGTCAACGGGGCAGCAATGGATACAGCGCTCAAGAGGGTTCAGACTGCGCTCAACAAATCCTGCAGACTCACCTTGGATGCTGAGCGTGGCACTCAGACCTGTACTCTGTACTAACATGCAAATTGGCTGTCATTAAGAAACAGGGACAAATTCCAGACTTGCATCCTAGGGAAGAAGGCTCTATTGGGTAAAACAGCACCTTGTATAGGCAATTTGATCAAGGTGGCCAAATCATTACAGGTCACTAAAGGGAGGACTAGTGGGGCCTTGGCTATCCCCTTCCATCGCACCTCACTTGGGCAATGTGCATTTGCCTCCCGGGCCCCCCTATGGATAAATGAAGTCCCTGGGCACCTCTTGGCCACCAGTTATCTGGCAAAATTCAAAACTGACCTCAAACAGCACCTAATAACACTCTCTAAGTGCACCCTTCCCTGAGTCCAGCTACACTTGCTCTCTCTGGCCCCCAGCAAGCACTAGGCAGGCCTCAGGTACCCCTCTCTCTGTCCCTTCTCATGACTTGCCCCAGCAATCAGTTTGCGCCATGCTCCTTCGGCACCCACCAGTCCCCTTCCCCTCCGCCAACTCACAGTCCCGTGAGTTTCCCTAACAGTCACTACTAATGCAGGCTGCCTGACCATGTTCCCTCATACCCCACCATTTTACAGTAGCATGTCCTCTCCACTCAGCCTCCACTCATCCCATCATTTCTCCCTATACCTTATCGCCCTTCTTCCCCCACCCTTCACCTCCACTGCAGTACATACCTCTCTCTCGTACCTCCTTTCTTTACCCCACTGCCAGCTATCCCTGTCCCTCTGAACTACTGACAAGGCACTTTGTGGCTGCTTATTCCTCCTCTCACCCTCATAAACTGTTTTTCTTGTTATTTAACTTGTACCTATGTTTGGAGTTATGTACATTCTGAATCCAAGCTGTATCGTTCATTGTAATGTACCTTTGCTTTCTCCTATTGTACTTTGTTTTGCAATCTATGACGCGGAAACTGTGTAAAAGAGCTTGCACTCAAAGGTCTTTCCGAATCACTAAATAAGTAAATAAATAGTTATGATACACCACCTGGTATACCAAACTTCATATGAGCAACAACAATGAAAAATAAAAATCAGTGGCGTTAACTGCGATGACTAATTTGCATTTCCCATAAATTGGTATGCTCTCATTCTTGGTTCTCCCCACCCATGCAGTAATGTTAACCAACAACAATTATTTATTTTATTTTATTTGAAAAGGTTTCACCAGGAAGGACAGCATGAGCTGTAAACAGCTCGTTTCCAGAAGCGTCCTGGGGGAAGGGTTACATATGTGAAGGAATAAGCAAAAACATAATAAATAAGATACATACAGTGCAAAAATTCAAATACATAAGGTGAGGTACTAATACAATACATATCAATTTTAGGCAACAGACAGTCTCGTATAGAAGAAGGTGTTATATAGCAAAGTAATAAGTCAGAGACATTGGGTGAGACTTACAGGGGTGGGCAGAACAAGATGCAGGTATAATATATATAGAGCAATCCTGGAATAGGTAGCCTGTAAGGTATAGGCCAGGAGGAGAACAAAAAATATCCGGCTGAGTGCATGAATTACTAAGTACAATTAGATCTAGAAAGGTAACTAAATGCTAGTAAGGATTTTGAGGAATGGGAGTTGTAACACAAGAGGTGGAGGGAGTGGGGGAACAGCGTGGGGGGGAGAAGGGAAAGTGAGAGAGAGAGAGAGAGAGAAGAGAGGCAAGCCAAGAACTAATTCCCTTCAGGGTGCTGAGAACCCTGCAAGGGGACAGGACCCATAGAAAAGGATAGAGAATAGGAGGGAGGGTTAGAGGGGGAGAGGAGGGGGACGCCAAGAACTAAATTTTCTTCAGGATGCTGAGAACCCTGCAAGGGGACAGTGCCTGGCACAGAAGGAGAGGAAAGTGGGGGAGGAAGGGTAAGAGGGGGAGAGGAGGGCAAGCCAAAAACTATTCCACCTCAGGATGCTGAGAACCTGCAGGGACAGGATCTGTCAGAAAGGAGAAGGGATAGAGGGATGGGAGGAGACAAGCCAAGAACTATTCTGCTTCAGGATGCTGAGAATCCTGCAAGGGACAAGACTCAGCAGAAGAGGAGAAAAGGTGAAGAGAGAGGAAGGGAAAGGGAGTAGTGGGGTGGGGGTAGTGGGGCAAGCCAAGAACTATTCCCCTTCAGGATGCTAAGAACCCTGCAAGGGGACAGGATGCTGCAGAAAAGGGGTAGGAGGAGAGGGTGGCCAGGAGATTGATGAGAGGGATGGGGGGGGAGGCCGTGGGAGATAATTGGGAGAGAGGGTTGATTAGGTGCAGTTACAGAAATGAACAGTGTGTTTACGGAGGAGGAATGAAAGTGAGTGGCAGGATTGTGCTGAGTGAATTTCTATTGGGAGGGAGTTCCAGATATCGGGAAACTTATATGAGAAGGCAGAACGGCCTGATGAAGTCCTCTGGGTTGGGAGGGTGAGGGTTCTGTGGGTGGAAGTGTGGAGGGTATAGCAGGATAGCAGGGGGAGTTGATAAGAGGGAGGACAAATAGGGCAGCAGAGAACTGAGCCAGAACTTCCCTACTAAATTAGCGATGTGTATTATGTGCCTGGCATGGATAGAGGGGAAGGAGAGTAAGGAGTAAAGGTCACAGTGATGAGTACATGTGGGTAGCTGAGAATGTAATGGCAGAAGGAATTGAAGAGTGTGTTCTGCCTGGATAAGGTGGTTTAGGGACGGAACTGTAGACTATGTCCCCAAAATCAGGACAGGAGAATCATCTTTGGATGATTTCTCTACTGGCTTGCTGTGGGAGAAGTGGGTGTCTGTACAGAGCACTGAATCTAGGGAGTAGTTTATTGTGGATGGAGTCAATGTGTACCCCAAAATCAAGATTCTTGTCTCAACATAATCCAAAAGTACTTAAATGTGGCTACATCGTCCAGTGTTGAGCCAGATAGGGTGTGGAAGGTGGGAGTGGAGTCCAGCCTAGCCAATTTTTGTCTGGAGCTGAAGATCATGGATACTGTTTTCTCAATGTTCATGGAGAGTTGGTTTGCATTAAACCAGTGTTGGACATTGTTAAAATCCAGCTGAAGGCTGGTGGCCACCTCTGAGAGGGAATTTCTGGAGGAGAATAACACAGTATCATCTGCATACGTGTATATATGAGATGTGCAGGCATTGGGGGGGGTCATTCAGGAATATAGAAAATAATATGGGTCCGAGTACTGAGCCTTGGGGGTCTCTGGTGTTGATTGGGAGACGAGGGGAGAGGGAGTTGCCTACTCTGACGGACTGAGACCGGCCTATGAGGTGGGAGTGGAACCAGCTGGTGGCTGAATCAGAGGACAGCTACAGAAAGCTTGCTGAGGAGAAGGGAGTGGGAGACAGTGTCAAGGCTTTGATGAAGTCGAAAAGATAGTTGAGGTGATGCTTCCTGATCCATGCCTGAGAGAATGGAGTCAGTGAGCCAAAGGAGGGAGGTGTTAGTGAAGTATTTTTTAAACCCAGACTGGAAAGGGGTGAAAAGGAGGATGAGTCGAGGAAGGAGGAGAGTTGTTCCAGGCCAGATGCTCTTGACGTTTACCCCAGATTGGGAGTAGGAGATGGGGTGGAAGTTGCAAGGGTTGGAGGAGTCCCTGCCTTTAGGGAGGGGATCACAGTAGCAGACTTTCAAGCATCAGGCAGTGTGGAGTGCAGAAAGGAAAGATTCAGAAGATTAGTCAAAGGAGAAGCAATAGAGTATGCTGAAAGGTGGAGTAGCTTGGGGTCAAGGCTGTCAGGGCTTTTTCCCCTTGAATGGGTTCAGAGCAAGTAATACACGTAGAGTGTCATACGGGAGAATGGGCTTGAAAGAGAAACGAGGTGTTGACTTGGGTGGGAGGGGGGCATAGGGGGAGTTGTAGGGTCTCCAGAAACAGTGCAGGGAAGAGATGCAAGAAGGGAGGAAGCACAAGTAGTGAAGTAGTTGTTGAATTCAGTGGCCACTGTGGGAGGATCATCAATTGTGCAGGTGCCAATTTTGAGGTCAGGGGAAGGGAAGGGGAGTGGGAGGGGAGAACAGGGCATGAATAACCTTTCAGAATTTGGAAGGATTATTGTTTTTCTAGAAGAAGGATTGGAAGTACTCCACTTTAGCGAGGCAGATGGCCTTGATGCATGTGTTGCAGAGCGAGCAATAGCACTGAAGGTTGAGGGGGATGCCAGAAGTTTTGTACACAGCCCATGCTTGATCTCTTGCTCATTGGCATGCTATGAGTTCAACAGTGACTCAAGAAAGGTGATTCCCACAGACCCTTGCCTTCCTGAATGGTGCATGACGGTCCCAGATATTCATGAACTGTGAACCGAAAAAGGTCAGGGCTGAGTTAATGGAGGGGGCAGTGGTAATTGGTGTCCAATCGATATTGGACATATCATTATGTAGTGAGGCTAAATCTAGGGACTGGAAGGAATGGAAGTTAAGAATGACTGGAGGGGACTTTGCATGGTGAATGTTTCATATGCAGTAGAACCATATAGACGATTGTTGAGTGCGTGGGGAGGAACATCAGAGGTTATGACACAGTGGGGTGAGAGGTCAGCACCCAGTCGATTAGGGTATGCTTCCCTGATTTGTGAACAATACTAGTTGGGTCAGAAATAAGTTGAGTTAGGTTTAGTGAAGAGACATGGTTACAGAGTTTTGACTGTGGGCGGACAGCCAGTTTATGTTGAAGTCCCTAGGATGAATAATTTGCCAGGAGTGGCAAGGGAGGAGATGGTGGAGAGAAGGTCAGTAAGGGAGGAAAGGGAGGCAGCAGGGAGGTTTGGGCAGTAATAGACATACCTACAAAGATGGGAAGGGAGAAGGGGTTTAACTAGGTATTGATATAACCTAACCAATTTAATAGCAGAATAAAAAAGAGAACGTCGTTCAGCCTCAACTCATGTTAATAATTTGCGAGTCTTGACAGACTTTCATTACTCATTTGCTATATAGGTACTTGTTAACATGTGGAACTGGAACTTTACTATGCAGAAATATCCATCAAGAAATCTTCTTCATAAGTTTATCTAACATAATAACATTTTCTTTCTAACTTTGTGTAGAGTGTATCGTCACATGGCATATTGTAATTTTGTATTCTGGATATTTGGTAGGCTCAGCAGAGGAAATCATCAAATTCAAGATACATAAAAATATCCTTCCAATACATACACTGGTTACAAAGATCTGATGCACACACTTGCATGTAACTCTATATATGTACTGTAAAACTAATACAACAGTATATCAGAAAGACTATAACCACATAAAACCAGTTCTATGCATTGAAGGTACCAGTCATGAATATATACTAAAATTTACCATGTTTGCTTCAAATATAGTTGATGACTTTTAAAACTATTGACAACATAGTTATATGTGTCTACCTTCAGTTTAGTACGTTCAGTTCCTAATGTGATCATAGATATGCTGCTAAGGGTCAAGTAACTGAAAAAGGCATTAAATAATACAGATGCCTCTTAGCTACCATTATGATTTCAGTACTACTATATACATTTGTAGTTTACAGTCCCAGACAGTACATGTTATGAAAAGCTGTAATTGAATAATTGTAACAGTCCTGAATTATTTCTTTTGGTTAAAATGTGCTGTATAGCATTCGTTAACTGTTTTTTTATGGAGTAGACAGTAAAAATAAATCTCACTGATGGGCTGTGTGGCAGTACGTGAGAGTGAACTTGGCCGCATGTCATCAGGAGCGCAAATAGTGGTAGTACAGTGGAGGGCTTCCGGAATCACCACCTTTACTAAACGCTCCATTTACACTGTTGAAGCATGTATCTGACATTTGTACATCGTGAACAGTGCTGTTAGAGTGTCCCAAATTGTTGATTCCTTTCAGAAGCAGTGGCTGAATCTGACTGCTGCTTGGTCTGCGCCATAAGTACCCAGTCTGAAATTTCACCACTGAAGCTGTTTAACAACTCTTCCAAAGCAGACCTGTGACAAAAATCAAAGGAGGTGTTTTCCATTTTGTTAGGGTTACTTGATGTTCTGTCTTTATGGTGTGATTTTTTTTAGAGTTTGCTGGATCAGTGTTTCTCTTATGGGCACGAATATTTATGCTGTGCAAAGTGCTGTCTGGGAGCGCACCGCCAACATAAAAGAAATGGTGGTTTTCCAGTTTGCAAACATTCAGTAAGTTGATACCTATTTGAAGAGATGTTATGCGGTCAGCACTTGCCAGCTGGGACATTATCTGTGTGTTTGTTGTGAGATTTATACACGAATAAAGACCCAGTCTGAGTAATCAGGTTACAGGATTTTCATGACCATTTTGTAATCAAGAGTTACACAGTGAAAGATATCTTTGCAATGCGACAGCATGAATAGAGCTGAGAGTTTCTGATAAGAAATGTTTTATTGGAAAGAAACTTTGGGCTTGATTGTCATACATTACTTAGAACGACACAATTTGCATAGATATGTGGCTGCAGCACACTCCATGTGCGTCTGGGACCCTGAACCCTATTTTATAAAACTGAATGTCCCTATGTGAATGTCTGTGATTTGCCACTGCATTAGGATTGAGCCAAACATATTGCATTTTGGCAGAAATTGACAGAAGGATCGTCAACATGCAGCACTCCCCATCACCACAGTAGAGGGTCCATGATGGTGAGGGATTCAGATGGCAGCAAGTAGGGAACTGGAGGTAGAGGGAGCACATGTGGTAATCTAGTGGGTGTCAGAGGAACAGTGGAAAAATCAATATGGTGAGGTGGCACCCAGTGAGGATACCATGCAAGAATACAGAGAGTCGATCAGCCCTACAATGGGAGGTTAGCAGAGACTGACCACAACTGGGCCCCACGTGGACACCACTGTGGTGTGAGCCCAATGTTTGCCACTCTCCCCAACACTGTATGCAGGATGCAGTGGCTACATGGTGCGAAGTGCAGGTGTTAAAGGGATACAGTACTAAGGCACTGCAGCAGTCCCCTGGTACTCACACCACCACCAATCCTGGAGTCAGGCTGCTGCTCATACACTGTGTGGGGGACATTACCAACAACAGGCCATATGCCAAGACTTTGTCTACATGGAGCCAAGTCAGTGACCATCCCAGCCTACCCCTCCCACTGTAGCCGGGCCAAACAGCTCTCTGTGTGTGCGACTTCACCACCCTGACTTTTTGCCATGCTCCAGACAACTCCTAGGGCAACTACATACTCCCTCTGTCCCAGAAACATACTTGCATGATCCCACCCCATCACTTCCATGTCCAGTTATGACACAGGACCCTTTGACCAGATCCTCAGTGCTGTAAACTCATCCCCCTACTACACGCACTCATGGGCTCCGTACATTCTAATTAGTGGATGTTGCTGCACTAACATGTCTCAAGCCCACTTGAAACCTGGCACAGTGGCGTTACTGCCACAAGGATGGCATAGGGCAGACTTGGCATATGCCACCCAAGCTTCAATACATCCTGATTTCAAAAACCAAGATTGCATCACAAACTGTTTTGCACTGACACCTTGTGCCTAACTCTGACGTTTTAAAATCATGCACTCTGCACTACTTAATATATATCTCAAATAACCAATTGTCACAGCAGTGATTAGTTTCCTTCTTTTCATTTTTTTTAAAGATTTTTATTAAATTTTTGCTTACCTACATACTAGGACTGTTTTGAGTGTCCAGTAATACAGGTACATGAACCAGTAAGCTGTTCGTGGGGAGACAATAACAGCAATTTCAGAACTAAAAATGTGTTGCATAGATGTACATCAGTTAAAAATATAACTGACTCCTGTCTTTCTGTGCTTCTCAACTGCAACGTTTATTGCTCTCCTCTTCAAAGCAATTCCAGAAATGCTGGTAGGTTCATAGTGTTCTTCATGTGATTCCATGAGAATTGTATGGTATCCTTTGCTGAAATCGAGGAAGGGGAAATAACACTTAGAAACATAGAAACATAGAATTTGACGGCAGATAAGGACCGCTTGGCCCACCCAGTCTACCCATTTCCCTGCCTACTGGATAAGCTGCAGATCCTAGTTAACCAGCAGCCTACTTCTTTCTACCCCCACCCCCCAGAATTGCCCTATGACTGTCCCATGCATGCTTGAATTCCACCTCTGTTTTTGACTCCACAACCTCCTCCGGAAGGCCATTCCATGCATCCACAACCCTCTGTGAAAAATACTCCTTAAATTACCTCTGAGCTGCCCCCTATCTTCAAATTGTGCCCTTGTTCTTGCACACCTCTTTTTGAAAGATGCTACCCTCTTGGACTTTGTTGATTCCCTTGAGGTGCTTGAAAGTTTCTATCATGTCCCCCTCTCCTCCTTTCCTCGAGGCTATACATATTAAGCTCCTTAAGTCTCTCTTCATATGTCTTCCGGTGCAGACCCTGCACCATTTTAGTTCCCTCCTGGACAGCTTCCATCCTGTCTATGTCTGCGAAGACTGGGTCTCCAGAACTGCACGCAGTACTCCAGATGGGGTCTGACCAGCTGTCTGTACAGAGGGATAATAACTTCCTGTTTTCTACTGGTGATGCCTCTCCCTATGCATCCCAGTATCCCCCAGCCCTCCTTGCTGCCCTCTCACATTGCTTGCCCACCTATAGGTCATCTGATATGACTACCCCCAGGTCCCTTTCCATTTTTGTTGTTGTTAGTATCTCACCCCCCATTGTGTACTCTTCCCCTGGGTTTTTGTTTCCCAGGTGCATTACCTTGCACTTCTTAGCATTGAATCTAAGCTGCCATACATTTGACCATTCCTCTAACCTTGCCAAGTCCCTTTTCATCCTTTCCACCCCACCTTGTGCATCAACTCTGTTGCAGATCTTTGTGTCATCTGCAAAGAGACATACTTTTCCTTCCAGTCCCTCTGCAATGTCGCTTATAAAGACATTGAAGAGGACCGGTCCTAATACTGAACCCTGTGGTACCTCACTAGTAACCCCCCTTTCTTCAGAGTGGACTCCATTTACTATTACTCTCTGTGTCCTATTCTCCAGCCAATTTTTACCCAGGCTGTCATCTTGGGACCCACTCCCAGGCTAGCTAACTTGTATATTAATCTTTTGTGTGGGACTGTGTCAAATGCCTTGCTAAAGTTTAGGTAGGCCATGTCCACAGCCCTCCCTGATCTACTACTTTGGTCACCCAGTCAAGAAATCTATCAGATTTGTCTGGCATGACCTTCCGCTGTGAATCCATGCTGCCTTGGGTCCTGTGCCCCTCTGGCCTCTAGATACTCAACAATTCTTTCCTTCAGAAGTGATTCCATCATTTTCCCTACCACTGAGGTTAAACTAACAGGTCTGTAGTTTTCTGCTTCTGTCCTGCTCCCACTTTTGTGAAGGGAAATCACATCTGCCCTCCTCCAGTCCTCGGGTACCACCCCATCCTCCCATGATTTGTTAAACAGGGTAGTCAGTGGTGTCACTAATTCCACCCTTAGTTCTTTTAGAATTCTGGGATGAATCCCATCAGGCCCCATTGCTTTGTCCACCTTCAGTTTTAAGAGTTCTTTCAGAACCCTTTCTTCTGTAAATGGGCTGGTATCAACTTCTGTATCCAGAGTGTTTCTACTGTTTGTTTTAGGTACCTCCCCCTCTTCCTTTGTAAATACAGAGCAAAATATTTGTTTAGTATCTCTGCCTTTTCACAGTCACCCTCTGCCCACCCTCCCCTTTATTAAGCCTCACTATCCCTCCCTGGTCTTCCTTCGCTCCCTGATGTACCTATAAAGATTTTATCCCCTTCTTAACTGGGTTGGCTATCTTTTCCTCAGTTTGGGCCTTTGCTGTTCTGACTGCCTTCCAGCTTCCTTTTGCTTTAACTGATAAGTTCTCTGTCCTGCTCCTTCTGTGATTCCTTGTACTTCCGAAAGCTTTCTTTTCTCTTGAACCTTCCTGCCACTTCCTTTGAGAACCATAGTGCTTTCTTACATCGTTTAGTTTTGTTTATTTGCTTCACACAAAGGCTAGTTACCTCTGTGATGGCAGTTTTTATTATTCCCCATTGTTCTTCCACCTCTCCTTCCTGCCCATTTGCTAGTGCATTCCTTAGGCACTCACCCATTTGTAAAAGTCAGCCCTCCTAAAGTCCAGTACCTTTGCCTTTGTATGAGCAAACTCTGTTATGCTGTTTATTGTGAACCATACTGTTCGAGTGGTCGCTAGTTCCCAGATGGCTACCCACTTCTACATCTGTGATCCTCTCTTCATCTCCATTTGAGAGAACCAGGTCTAAGATTGCTACCTCTCGAGTGGGCTCCAATACTAGTTGTCTAAGGCATGCCCCTGTAGGGCATCTAGAATAACCACTCTTGAGTGGCTGCTGCAACTGCACTCCAGTTAACATCTGGCATATTCAGATCACCCATCAGCAATAGCTCCCCTTTTTCTGCCTTACTAAGTATACTTTCTATCACTTCCTTGTCCATTTCCTCCCCCTAGAAGGGGGTCTGTATACAACCTCTGTGCGGATTGTGGTGCCATTGCCGGTCTCCAAATTTACCCACAGTGCTTCTTCTCCTCCTCCCTGTTTTCCCTTTTGTTCTGCTGCTTTGATTCCTTCCCTTATGTAAAGAGCTACTCCTCCTCCTCTATTACCCTCTCTGTCCCTCCTGTAGATAGTGTATCCTGGTATGTTTACGTCCCAGTCATGGTTTTGTGTGAACCATGTTTCTGTGACTGCCACGATATCCAGATGTTCCTCCTCCATCAAGGCCACTAATTCAGGAAGCTTGTTACTCAGACTACGGGCATTGGTACTCATTGCTTTCCATTTTTTGATGGCTTTACCTTCAGTTGCAGCATCCCCCACTGACCTTTCTACCTTGGTCTTTTTCTCATTTAGTACCCTGTTTTGTAGGGAGGCTGGGATTTTCCTGCTGCTTATCAGTGCCTCCCCTTGACTAGTTTAAAAGCTTGCCAATGAAGCATTTAAACCGATTGCTCAAAAGACTTGTTCCCTTCCTGGACAGATGCAGACCATCCTGCCAGTATAGGCTGGTGTCCCTTCAGGTGGAACCCCAGTCACCAATGAAGCCAAACCCCTATGTTCCACACCATTTTTTCAACCATTCATTAAACTGCATGGTGCAAAGTACCCTCGCCTCACTCATGCCATTGACAGGCAGCACCTCTGAGAAGGATACTGTGTGTGCTACTTGTCTTAGGCCCCTCCCCAGTTCTACAAAGTCCTTCTGCACTGCTCTAATCTCATGTTGAGCCAAGTCATTTGTCCCTAGGTGGACAATGACGTCCAGTTCAGACTCCCGTGCAGCTGTTCTCGTGATCCTGAGGATGTGCTTCCTGTACCTCCAAGCCATGGCACCAGGCAGGCACCTTACTTCAGTTTTCCTGCTCCCCCAGTTCTATCCCCTAATAATTGAGTCCCACCAGGAGCTGCTTCCTTTCCTTGTGGTGTCTCCTCTGCCTCCTTCCTGTGGGCCTCCCTTGTGACAGGTGTCCTCAGCCTCCTAATCTCCTCTGTGGGTGCATCCATAGGGGAGCTGTGCTCCCCCAGAATGGTGTATGGATTGTGGAGTGGAACAACTGACTGGGTGTGCCTCTGTTCCACCATCCTCACCCTCCCTGAGCCCACTGTCATCCAACTGCTGTGCTTTCTTTGCAACCTCTGAGGCAGTGGTGGTGGCTCTGGTGCTCCCTGGATGGGGGAGGTTCCCTTCTTACCATCCAGTCTGGCCTGGGGGAAGGTTCCCTTACTGCTGTCCAGTGTGGCCTGAAGATGGGCACATTCCTCCCTCAGGGCAGAGAGTTGTCTGCAAATAGGGCAGCATCTCAGCCTCCAGAAAGTCTCCTGGAAGATTGCTGCCCCACAGCCATTACATTGCACTACTCCCCACATGATTATGTACTTTTTTTTTGTTTGTGTGTGTGATTGGTTTGTTATATAGCAATATATATTTTATACAATGTGTATGCTTATATTTTCAGTGCTGTGTGCTAGAGAGGATATGACATTGATATGCACCTTGCACTCTTGAGGAAATGATGTCAGAACCCCAGGTATAAAGGAACTATTTCCAGGGGTGGGTGGGGTGAGGGTGGGAAGGGGTTGGGCCTAAACTGTGCCCTCACAAAACAATCAGTTAAGAGCTCTGACCCACTGCTACGATGAGTGCCTTCCTGTCAGCAAGATACCATACATAACAATTTGACAGAGCAAATCCCCTGCTAATCAAACAGACAAAAATCCAGACATCCAAGTCAGACACAGGCAAACCTCCCCAGCCCCAAAACAGCCTGGTGGTTTGTGCTTCTGAAAGCAGTCAGCCCCAAAATAAGTCAGCTGTGCTTTAAACTCTTCCTGCACTGAAAATCTTAAAATTGTAACAAGACTGTCTTTTCCTGATTAAGTTCCTTATTTCACCTTTCAGTTAGAAGTAGCCTCCACCTGTAGAATATCTGCTACAAACCAAAGACAATTGCAAGGTTCACCTCCCTCTGTTGTGAGCACAACTCACTTTTTGCAAATCTATGTTCAGTATTGTAGCTCCCAGCAAGAGGTAGCTCGCCTAAAAAGATTAGCTGTTCTGATGAGTTTGCTATAAAACACTTGCTTATAATACTATTGTTCTCAGGTCTGTTACCAAAGCTATTGGCTGATTAAGTAGCTATGTTGTAATCACTTCCTGAGAAAGTCTGGAATTTCCTTTTAAGGTACACAAAAGATAAACCCCAAAAAAGTTTACTGTCTGGGTCAAATACACAACCTGTACCTGCACTTTTTTCAGGATTTGTGACAAATGTTTAGCCCAGGGTTTAAACTCTTCCTGCACTGAAAATCTTAAGAATTGTAACAAGACTGTCTTTTCCTGATTAAGTTCCTTATTTCACCTTTCAGTTAGAAGTAGCCTCCACCTGTAGAATATCTGCTACAAACCAAAGACAATTGCAAGGTTCACCTCCCTCTGTTGTGAGCACAACTCACTTTCTTGCAAATCCTATGTTCAGTATTGTAGCTCCCAGCAAGAGGTAGCTTGCCTTAAAAAATATTAGCTGCTTAATACTTGCTTAATTTCCTTTAACATTTCTCCAGCTTGAGAGACTAATGGGAAAAATTTGGAATTAGAAAGAGTGAGGACTTTCCCTAGCTCAGTAATCGTTCCCCTAGATCCAGAGAACAAGGAGACATGTAGACAGGGATGTTACCCAGAATTGAAAGTTTACTCATATATTGGACAATCGTCTGATTTTTCTTTTATGGTTAGATACTGAAACTTGGGTTTGCTTCCCCTCTCCCAATGTAATATTTAAATGTGCTGAGAGGGGAGGCCTATCTCCTATGACTGGGCTCAACCCACTGGACTTTTTTTTCCCTCAGACTTATTTTTTTTCAAAACTACCCTGTACCTTGTTAATACTGGTGTACTTCACCTATATATTTACCGCTCCCTTTTATTTAACCTCAGCTCTCAGTTTCAGGGTGAGAGGATCCCCAAGGGATAACCCCATCTATTGGGTACCAGGATCCCACTAGGGCAGCTTAATTCACTGCCCTCCCCCAGGTTCTGTTTGTTGGGAACCTGGGGTTTGGAAGTCAGCTTACACTTTAAGATCAGTGTTGTAAATAGTTTTTTGGGGAGTATATAACATACCCCCACTTAGACTTAAAAGGTCCAAAAGACCTGTTTATTGTTTCCTTATGTATCTACAACCAGTTAGGTGGTTAGGGCAATTTTATTTTTGTATTTCATATTAGACACTGAAGTGTATACCAGTAGAAAAGTCCTAAATGGCAATAGTTGTGAACAGTTTCAGATCTTGATAGAAATAAATACAGTAATGACTACCTATTTAGGGAGGAGAGGGAATGGACATGCTCAAACAGAGCTACAACATGGTATTACCTTTTAGGATCATTTCGCATAATGTGAATGGACTGTCCAGACAGATTATGAGATACAGAACTCTAACGGCCCTTAAAAAGCACAAACCTTATGTACTCCTCCTACAGGAAACCTGTCTAACCTTATTTAAACATCAGAAACTATTGGGGTTCGGTTTTTCTCAGCTAATTGAATCCACTTCTAAACATGGTAGACTTAGATGGGTGGCAATTCTGGTCCCTAAGACATCTCCATTTGTAGTCAAAAGAGCTACACTGACAAGGAAGGCAGGATTGCCTTGACAGTGGGAACTCATGGTGAACAAACCCTAACAATCTGTAGCTCATATGTCCCTCCAAATAGCGATGCATCTAGTATACAACAGATAATGGATTTTATTCTTAAGCACCAGAAAGGGGTACTGATAGTTGGAGGAGATCTTAATTATCTTTTGAATCCCTCACTAGACACATCAGCGATACGCCCCTCCCTACAAATACCAGGACAGAGACACCTCTATCATCTATTATGAGATATTAGTTTGTTAGACACCTGGCGTTTCCTACATCCCTCACAGAGAAGCTTCTCCTACTACTCACATGCCCATAAGCATTATTCAAGAATGGACTATTTCTGCGTTTCAGGAGAACATAAAGATTTAATCCATTCAGCAGATATCCTTAACATTCTCTTTTCTGACCATGCCCCAGTAGTTCTGGAATTGGCCCTAAGCAGACTGAGATGTAACACACTCTGGAAATGTAATCCCTGCCTCTTGAGAGACTTCAAATTTAAGGCGCTCCTAAAAAAGAAGATCCTACAGATACTGTCAGGTAATACATCCCTCAGGTTTCCCCTCAGCTGCTATGGGACGCACTTAAAGCTGTGCTTAGAGGACATATTATTTCTCATGCAGCTCAGAAAAAGAAACAGAGGGAGGCTGGATTACAGGACCTTCAGACTCAGCTTAAAGGGCTGCAGGACAAACACATGCAGGGGAACTCTAGTGTCACTTGACCAGCTGATAAAAACTCAGCAGCAAATCCAATGGTTATTAATGGCACACACAGAACAAGTCCTGGTGTGGCTACACCAGAAATATTATAGGAGGGGGGCTACGGCAGCCAAAGTTTTGGCTTATAGGCTATGCAAACAGATACAGATGTCCACAGTACATAAAATAAAGGATCCTAAATCTGGCAACTTTAAATACACCACAGAACAAATTTTAGCAAGTTGTAAGCAATTCTACCAGGATTTGTATAAGGCCACTCCAACATTAGACTCTAATATCTGTCCACTTTCTTCTCCTCTTTAAAACTCCTGAATCTCGCAGAACTTTGCAAAGGGTATTTAAATGCCCCATCTCTTCTCAGAAGCTAATCAGTACTATCAAGAACCTCAAGAAAGGCAAAAGCCCAGGCCCAGATAGCTATACAGTCAACTTCTATAAAAATACTTTAGAATTAATACACTCCCCCCCCGCTATCAGCTATGAAGTGAGTCACTCCATGGCAGTATACCCAACCTCATGGAGACAAGTAGTTATTTTGGCAATATTGAAACCCCAGAAACTCCCATATCTTTGTGAATCATATAGACCAATATCAGTCCTCATGTCAGGACTACATAATCTATATGAGCATTTTAACCCACAGATTAGAACACATAACCCCAATAATCATACACCCCGACCAATCAGGATTTATTAAAAACTGTCAAATGACTGACAATATTAAAAGAACCCTATGTATTCTAGAACATGCTCATATAAATTGCAACCCCCTATTAATTCTTAGTTTAGATACCCAAAAGGCATTTGATAGGGTTTTGTGGCAATTATTACAATACACACTAGTAAAATATGGTTCCCCCCAGAATTCATAGATAATATAAAAGGTCTCTATACCCTCCCTGAAGTGATGGTAAAAATAAATGGCTCCCTTTCCCCCCAATTCCCCTTTCAACAGGGAACCCGGCAGGATTGTCCCTTGTCCCTGTATCTTTTTGCCCTGTATGCAGAACCTATAGCACAATATCTCAGACAGGACAATCAAATTCAGGGATACATGATGGGGGGAGGGGGGTTCAGCACAAACTGTTGTATTATGCCAATGATTTATTGCTTTACATTATATAACCAGAGACTTCTCTGCCAGTCTTACAGAAACAATTAACACGGGTAGAGTGGATTGCAGGATACAAAATAAACCAAGATAAATCTGAAGCTTTGATTATCCAACAAACTTTACCTCAAAGAACCCGGGAAAAATTCCCATATCAATGGGACCGCCCACACATCACCTACCTGGGCATTTGCATCCCTTTGAACTTAGACCATATATACATAAACTTAATTAGGAAAAGTTGTATTCACAAATGCGGGATGATCTCATGTGCTGGAAGCATCTCCCTTTCTCTCTCTTTACTTTCCTGAGCCCAATCAATACAGATGGTGATCCTCCCATGGATTCTATATCTGATGCACAACATACTGCTCCCAGTTCTGCACCAAGAATTATCCTGATGGAACAAAATGATAACCACATTCCCCTGTGGAGTGGATAGACCCCGTATAGCCCTTAAAAAATTACAGATGCAGAAGGACAGAGGAGGATTAGCTCTCCCAGACTTCTTGCTTTGTTCCCTGGTGGCCACACAAAGTCACATAATAGCATGGCTTTCCCCAGAGTCGCACCCTCTGGATGTGCAAAAATAGAAGGCTGTTTGGCGACATTCCCTTTAAATGCTGAACTCATCTTAAAACCTGATCAGAGACCCATCAGTGTTAAAAGCTCTAAATTCACAAAAGGGATCCTGAACAGATTGGCCCATTTTCTGAGACACCCAGAAAATAAGTTTGGAGCAGCATGGGTTGGAATACCTGGATGCCACCCAGATTTCCTACCAGCATGGGAGGATAATGGTTTCCAGAGATGGAGAGAGTGGGGTCTGGTACACGCTTTACAATTTTATAAAAACGGCACTTTTAAGACATTCCAACAACTACAGACTGAGTTTTCATTTTCAAGGCAGGACTTCTTTCTTTTTTTTTTTGCAGTTAATCTTTTTATTAAGAATTGTTAAGTAGTCATCAAAATAAACATATGTCTTCCAAGTATATAAATACATATGAGCAAAAAGAAGAGATAAAACAACATGTGATCACAAATATTGTAGGATAATTGACATGAAATCTTGTACTGTAAGTTCTGAATAAAATATTACAAACCATGAATTAGAGGAAGAACAAACATTATTCAAACTAGGAAGGAAGTATGGAGTATAAATTAAGATAGAAAATGTATACAGTCATGGCTGTACGATATCATAGTGTAAATATATTACAATGCAGTGGATCATATATAAGACAGGAAGACTTAGAAGAATAACTAAGTATCACAAAGTTAGAATGGTTAGAAGAGATAAAGAGAAGAAAGAGAGAAGAGAGTGAGAAGTAGAGGAAAGAAAGAGAGAAACAGGAAGCGAGACTACAATAACAGACAATTAAGAAGGCTAATAATTAAAGAAATTGCAAAGTATGTCAATCCATACATTAGTTAACAGAGGGCTTAGGCATATCCAAGTTAATAAAATAATAATAATAATAATAGTCCTGCCAACATTTATTATATCTATTGAGTCGATCAGAAGAAATATGTGACATACGGTCTAAAGAAGCAAATTGAGATAATTGTTTGAGGGTGTCCGTGAGATTGGGGATTATACTGGATTTCCAATGCATAAGAATAAGGCGCTTAACTTGAAGGAATAATATGGTCAACCATCTATTCTGAAATTGAGAGATTCTATAAGAGTGGAAATTAAAGATGGCAATTATACAATACTTAGGATCTAACGGAAATGACTGACCAATCACTTGCATTGCAAAATGATGAATATTGTGCCAAAGGTTATATATGGGGTAAAATTCCATAAAATATGTAATAAGTCTCCATTGGGAGAATTACAGTGCCAACAATTGTTATTATTCATTAAACCCATTTTTTGCAACACAGCTGGAGTTCTGTACCATAAGTGGAGAATTTCTGTCTGTATTAGAGAATTAAGCTGATCATTAAAAGTCTTGTGACATGAGAGCCAACACCTGTGCCATTGTGCATTGGATATATTAAAGATTAAAAGTCTACCCCATTTGTTTTTCACGTTGATGGATTGATCTGGAAGAGAGTCTCAGATTTCTTTGTAGATAATACTATTCAGATTGGTAGTTGACTTGATCCACTTAGAGATAAGCTGATCATATAAGGGCTGAGTAGTCTTGTGTAAAAAATAAGAGTTAGAAGCAGTGTGGAACTATAGATATTTCCAGAAATCATGATGGGGGATGATCCAAAGGGTACATTGTTCTGCGAAGGATTTGAGTTTAAATTCATGAGTTTCAAGTATGTCACTCATGAAGAAGATACCCAAGTATTTCCAGGTCCAGCAAAAGATTGGGTGATTATCAAGGGAGATAAGTCAGTTACTCCAAACAGGGGCATATGTAAGTGGAGTTGGGTTTGATTTGAGATGCTTATGTATTATTTTCAATAAAATAGTGAGGATGCTATAGTGGGGTGAGATTTTAAGTTGGGGGAGAGAGGGTTATAGATGAAGGAGGTAGAAACATTACCAGGACATAAGGAGGCTTCCATATTGACCCAAAATGGAGATTTATTGTTGGGTTTACAAAACCATTTGATAGTTTGAGCTGTGCGGAAAGCCCAGAAATAAGCCTGAAACCAAGGAAGCCTGAAATCGCCTCTAGACCAATGGGAACAAAGTTTGTTATGACTAAATCTAGGGATTTTGCCCTCCCAAATAGAATTGCTGACTATTTTATTAATTTTGATGAGAAAACTAGAAGGGAGAGTTAGAGGAATATTAGCAAATAGGTATAAAATCTTGGGTATTACTGACATTTTGATAGCAGATATTTTACCATTAAAGGAGAGATTGAGAAGTTTCCATCTGTCAAGTGTGGACTTAATATTGGATAGTAAGGGTGAAAGATTAGCATCCCATATTTTGTCTAAATTTGGAGTAGTACGGATACCGAGATAAGAGAGACCTTATGGTGCCCAGTGGAAGCCCAAAGAGTTATCCATAAAGGGTCAGCAAAAACTATTCAATGGCAATGTTTTGGATTTATTAAAATTTAACGCTAGTCCAGAGAGGGAGGTAAATTAGTTAAGTAACTTTATTAATGGCTGTCCTGATTCTCCTAGACTTTCTAATAAAATTAGGAGATCATCTGCATAAGACAGCAAGGTGTAGCGAGAGTTGCCAATAGGGATACCAAGGATGTTGCCCGATTGACGAATGGAAGCTGATAGGGGTTCCATGGCAAGAATAAATAAAGATGGTGATAAAGGACAGCCTTGCCTGGTTTCTCTTGCCAGTTGGAAGGAGAGGGACAGAATAGAATTAGTAAGAACTTGTGCCGAAGGCAAAGTATGCAGTAGTTTGATCCATGTACAAATTTTATTGGTAAAGCCAAAATGAGATAATACTTGATATAAATAATTCCAATTTAGGGAGTCAAAAGCTTTTTTGAAATCAATAGCAATTGAGGCTGCTGGTGATTTGAGTGATTTTGCCTTATAAATTAAGTTAAATAAAGAACGAAGATGATCCGAACCAGTTCTGTTCTTAATAAAGCCAACTTGAGAAGTATGTACAAGTTTCGAAATTAATGATTCTAAACAAAGGGTTAATAATTTTGCAAACATTTTGGTATCTGTGTTTAGAAGTGAAATCGGCCTATAACTAGAGGGGAGAGAAGGGTCTTTATCTTTTTTGGTAAAACAGTGATAATAGCTTCTGTTATTGTGGGTGGGAGTTTGTTCTTAGAGGTTGCTTCTAGGAAAACATTAAAAAGTAAAGGGCAAATGGTTTCTGAAAGTGATTTGTAGAAGTCTACAGGAAAACCATCACTCCCTGGGGACTTCCCTGATTTTAAAGAAAACAGCCCTGCTTGGATCTCTTGAAGAGTGAAAGGTACATCTAATTTTGTTGCCTCATGTTGAGAAAGATGTGGTAGCTGCAAATTCTCCAAGAAGTGTTGTATATGATGAGCTCGCGTAGTGTTTTGTTGAGAGTATAACTGTTGATAGAAAGAACTCATGATGCGGTTAATTGAGGGGTTATCAGAGTGAATTTGGCCTGAGAGATCTTGCAAGCCGGCAATGTGTCTATCTGTCTGTTGAGATCTGAGTTGGTACGAAAGCAATTTTCCGCATTTATCCCCTTGTTCCCAATAATTATGTTTGAGTCTTAAGAGGGCAAGTTCGGCCTTCCTAGATATTAACTCCTTAATTTTAATTCTTAACTGAAGGATTTCAAGGTGAAGTTGTAAATGGGGGTTAGGTTTATTTGTTTTATAATAGAGGTTCTCTTTGTCTTTGAGATTTTTCTAGATTGGCCAGTTGGTGCTCTCTTAACTTCTTTCTATGAGATGCAAAGCTTATAATTTTACCTCTGATTGTGGCTTTCAATGCTTCCCAGATAGTGCCTTGAGAAACATCTGTGGTGTTGTTAAGGGAGAGAAAGTCCTGAATCTGTTTTTTAATCCACGGTAAGAATTCTGGGTCCCTCAATAAGAGTGGGTCCAGATGCCAGGAGGGAGATTTAAGAGAGGGAGGGCCCCATAGTAGGTGTAATTTTATAGGAGAATGGTCTGAAATAGTGATCGGGAGAATGGAAGTCTTGATGGTTTTATCAGTAATGAGAGGAGAAGAAAACCAATTATCGATTCTGCTATAGGACTTATGGAGCGAGGAGTTAAAAGTATAGTCATGTTGTATGGGGTGGTGTAATCTCCAAATGTCAGAAAGACCCAAATCTTTCATTAACATTGAAAGCGCAATGATACTTCTGGGGTGAGCATCATAGAGGGAGTTACTTCTGTCTAACTGTGCCTGTAGTGCAAGATTAAAGTCCTCCCCCATTAAAATAGGAGAGTTATTATTGTTATTAATCATAATTTGATGAGCTAGATTATGGAAAAAAAAATCAGGGGAATCAGAATTAGGGGCATAAAGATTGACTAACATAAGAGGGCCCGAGGTGGTATTCAGGTGGGCTATGATCCATCTACCATCTGAGTCAGTGATAGTTTTAATTAGGGACCATTTGAGGCATTTATGTAATAAAATAGCCACCCCACTTTTTTTAGAAGAAAAGGAAGAGGCATATATTTGACTGACCCAGTCCCTTTTGAGTCTGTCGACATCCTCAGCTAAAAGTTTGGTTTCCTGTAAGTAAGCAATATGGGTTTTATGTTTCTTGAGGTAGGTGAGAATGTGCTTACGCTTACAAGGAGAGTTGAGTCCCTTGACATTACAAGAGTATAAAACTTAATTACTCATGATGGTAAAAGAAAAAGTATGATGTTACTAAAAGGAATGAGGGACTCTTTGTGATTGAAGCTAAGGATGTCACATAATCAGAAGGGAGATGTTGATTGTATACAAATGTATGCAGGACTACTAAATTGTATGGGTTCAGAAGATTTAAAAATTTGTAATTATTATGTCTCGCAGAAAAATAGTATAGAGTAGAGAGTTCAAATGCCATGAACAGCAGTAATTAGAAAATTTATATAGTTCAATGTACTAAGTTTAAACACTAATGAAGGGTAGAGAGATAAGAGTCGGTATGAAAACCAGAGACTCTCTAGCTACTCCACTAGGGGTGTAGAGAAGTAAGTCTTCTTAAGAGGAGTCTACATGCTATAGTCTTAAGATACAAACTATATGCAACAATATACTATAGAAATGGTAATTATGACTAGTACTAAGAAACTTGTAATGATACCCTGGGAGGGACAATAATCATCATACCTATATATAGAAAAGTATTGCAAAAGTAACTGAGCCCAGATGTATTAGTACAGACTGAACTAGAATGTCTAAGTTCAGTAATAAAGAAATAAGTGTGCCAATAAATTATGCAAAATTATGAGGTATAATGTGCTTCAGAATTGGGCCATACTGCAAAATAATATCCACATGGCTGTATAATAAAGTAACTCAAATTATGTGTGGAGGCTGAACAAATATACACAGGGAATGAAAAGGGTTGATATATTGTGGATTAATAAGGCAACAGGGTATTATGGAGCCTGGATTGGGAGTGGAGTAATATATTGTTAATTGAATAGAGAGATAGGTAGGTATACTGGGATGCCTTGACCTTATGGTAGTTATAATAAGGTTTAAATGATTCAGGCTTCAAGACTTCAGGTGCCTGTAATATAAGTGCCAAATTGATTGAGATTAGCACATAACTCAAACGTAGCCAGATATAATCCTGTGTTTATAGTGGGGTAACTGGGTCTAAAAAAGGCCCAGCGAGCCATGACTATGTGACTGATCCAAAAATTGGCAACCTTACAAGACAAAGGGCTTCGAGCAATAATGTGCTATAAATTATCATTGTGACTACTGTGTATGGTTATAAAGCTTAGGAGCCTCGAAAATGGCCTGCTGTGTGATGTATTAAAACATGAAACTATTGAATAAAGCATTATTAAAGTAATGAATAGTATCAGTATATCTAAAAAGGTGATGAAGGGGGGGAAGGGGATAGTAGAAGGAAGGAATATGGAAGGGTATACTCCTGAGGAGCAAAATTATGGAATTATTTTAGGGTTCCAGAGTGAAAGAATGGGGTCTGGATAATAGAAGCAGTAACAAAAATACCACTGTAGCTTTCACAACTAATAACAGTAATTATAGATGCCCTGTGTCAATATTTAAACAGTATCAACACATAAAAAAATAGTGGTATGTAAATAGATATGAAGTAATAATAAGGGTAAACGGCCCATGAAGCTTATCAATTGAGAACGCAATGTACAGCTAGATAATCTGATCACATAAATTATGTGTTGATATAGCTTTAAGAGGACTGTACATCGTGACTTTTGAAAGCTCCATTTCTGGTGTCACACAGGATAAACGAGAAAGACCTATCATAAAGTTCTAAAATGCACATAAGAGCCAAAATCAACTGAGTAAACAAAGATATGTAATCTGCTACAATTAGTCCAACCTGTGAGAACAGCTATCCCAGATCTCGCAACATGATGTACCACACTGCATATTCCATACCAGTTGGATGCGATAGTAATGCACACCATAGTAGTTGAGCTGTGTGGTGGGGAGAAAAGAAATATTGTGCAATTAGCAGGGCCAATGGGGTAAGGTTTCTCTATAGGTTACCATGCAGGGAGAGGAGAGCCCTCAAAGCAGTCAACTGGCATTGCGCTTGTATGACCCGGTAGTAGCAAGAGCTGACTTATTTTTAAACTTCCCTTTTGTTTTCTTTTTCGGTGGTTCAGCTGATTTGAGTGGCAAGCTGGCAGCCAGCTCAGCCCACGAGGAGTCTGCGGAGATATTGCCCGGCACAGCATTACTAGAGGCATTGGGAAGAGGGTCTGATTCATCTCCATGAAGATCTTCTTGGGAGGAATGTGAATCTTCGTGAAGCAAAGAGAACTTGTTGGATAAGGTAAGAGGGGAGGTAATGCTTAAATGACCTTCGAATTGTGGAGAAGAGATTGGAGGGGCATCATTAGCACAGCAAGTATGTTTAGTAGAATGCAAGCTTGTGGCTTTCTTTTCTTGAATACGAGCCAAGAGTCGAATAGGTAGTGTTGTAGTAATGCGGTTCGGGGATAACTTGTCAGTCTCTGTGTTGTGAATTTCTGCCTGGGGTGCATGCACTACAGATTGAGGACATTCCAAATTGCTGGCTAATTGAATCGCATCGTTACCACTGGGCAAGGTATGACTAGAGTGTGTCGCATTAAGGAACATATACATGGCTTCGGGGGAGTTGAAATCTTTTGTCAAGTTATCTAAAAAAAGATGCATGGTAGCAGGATATCATACTGCAAATTTATTTCCATGTTGATGCAGAGTAGATTTTATTGGATTGAAGGCCTTGCGTTTGTTGGCGAATTCTCTTGAAAAATCTCTAAAAATTGAAATTCTATGTTCCTGCCATATGAGTACCCCCAGTTGTCTGGCTCGATTTAGGATTAGTTCTGTGTGAGAATAGTTGAGAAATCTGGAGATGATTGGCCTGGGTTTCTGGTCTGTGGCAGGCCTCGAACTTAAAGTACGATGTGATCTCTCGATGGTGAGTTCTTGGCCAGGAGGAAGTTTGAGTAGTGTGGGAAGCACATGAGATAGGAGTGCGCTGGTATTGCCAAGCTCTGTACCTTTTGGAAAACCAAGAAATCTGAAGTTGTTCCTTCTGTTTCTATTTTCAATGTCATCTATTTTGTCTTGTAGATTCCTTATGACCCTGTCTTGCTCTCTGATGGTAGCATACAAGTCATTGATCGAGCTTTCATTTTGGGCCATTTTTGCATCAGTAGCATTAATTCTTTGGTCAAGTATTTGCATGTTAGTAATGTTCTGCTGTGAGGCTATTTTTAACACTTTCAAGCTGGGAGTCGTTACTTCCTGACCGGTAGTGAAAATAGCTTTGTGCTGGGAGTCAGGAAATAATGACTTAGTTTGGCAGCCTGTATCTTTAAATCTAAGTGCAGTTATCACTTCATTTCTCTTCTGCACTTAGATTGGCATGTATTCCTTACATTAAAATAGTCAGATTGTCTGTTTTTAGAGTATTTTATTGTTTTTATTTCTAGAATGGCATGCATCCTGATCAATTCCATTTCGAGCGCCGCTGTTTGAGTTGAGAACATTATTGTGCGCATGAGTCACGTTGGAACACATAGTGTTGAAGAGCTGTGGTCTGACAATGATCAACAGAGTGGAGTTCTCAGATTTCTTTACTTGGCATGTACATTCCATTTTTTTACTTGATTACTGTAGCTGGGATATCGGGCACAGAGGAATCGGGTCACTAATTTCATAACACAGTGTACATACTGGAAGCTGATCTGATGTTTCTGCAGGTGAGAAGGTATGCAATACTGTCCCAAACTAGACTGTATTAGCTGGCCTCTGAAAACCTCCAATTTGGCATAGGATGAAACTAGTAATATGCGTTGAAACTGTAGTAAAAAAATTAATTATTGCTGCTGACAGCGCGGACATTGTTGTTGCAATGTCCGCACGGTCAGCAGCAATACTTCATTTTTTACAAGTTTCATCCTATGCCACATCGGAGGTAAAAATGAATTATCGCTGCTGACAGTGCAGACATTATTGTTGCAATGTCCGCACTGTCAGCAGCAATACTTCGTTTTTTACCACAGTTTCAACCCACATTTCAAGTTTCATCCTGTGCCACATTGGAGGTTTCTGAGGTTGAAAAGGTATTTGAACAAGTGTGAAAGTGGAACAGATATGTACTATTACTTTCTTGGATGCTGGTTGGATAAAGATGGGGGTGGGACAGAAATCATGTTGCTTGCTTGTTCAGATGTTTACTAATGTGTTATACTGTGTTTTGTGCCACTGGAAGCAAAAATTTACATTTTTGGTTTGAATCTGTTCCTTTTATGAGGTACAAAGTTGTCTATATTAGGCAGTATTATGTGATCGGAAGTCATTTTTTTCCGGACTGTATGTGGTGGTGCTGGCAACATTATGTGATTGGGAGTCATGTTTTCCTGACTGTATATGTTGATGTCTTGTGGTCGGCAGTCAGAATATCACGTTGGTGACATTTCCCACACTGAATAGGTCTGTCAATCAAACTTTTACCACATGTCAGCACTAATGCATCAACAGGAACAGCCAATCTGAGTGAGTGTTTGTTTTTTATGGGTAGGGTAATTAGTGAATGGTGTATTTTTATTGGCTAGCTGTCAAGTGATGATGTCAATTTCTAGCTGTCTGTCTGCCTTAGAAGTGAAGTGTGAGTGTGGTGACAGAGCTGACAGGATATTGTCTGCTTAGTTGCCAAGTATCTATACCTTATAAATTGAATTCCAACCAGTACATTATATATAACTATCATCTGCTCAGCTTTTTTATTTCTTTGATTAGTGCTTTTTGTTTTGTGACATTACTGAAGTTTGTTATGAAATAAAGGAATCTCATTTTAAATCTGTGTCTTCAGCAATCAATTTGGAGAATATTTCATCAGACTAAAAAAAAGTGATTGTTAATGTCAAAGTACTGATATATAACACTTTCATTACATTTCTATACATAGAGAATAATTGTATGTTTGTATGTTTGATTTCTGAGAGAAAAAAAGTAACTACAGTACTTTTATTTTTTTTTTTTGGGGGGGGTATGTAACATTGTGTAGTGTTTGTGTGACCTTATTTGGGGGCAGACATTATATATAAGACATGCAATTTGAAACTGGTCCCATTACTCTGGTGACGGTTAAAGACACCGTGGATTACTGCATAGCCACATTGTGAAATATTACACCACAACAATAAAAAAGACGGTGACTGAATATTTCTGAGTAATTTTATCAGCTTGTCTACAGTCTTAGCTGCTGTTGCGCAATATCGCAGGCTCAATTTTTGTCTGTTGTAATATTTTTTGCTCAGCAGATAATACTCTCCCAACCCCTCAGTAGGTAACAAACAAAAAGTAAAGTGCTTTTGTAGGAACACATAAACTTGTGCCTTACCGGTAGTGCAGCACAGATTTTGACTCAACCACTAAACAGTTGTTCCTGCTGGTGTCCTTTAGTTGGAAAAAATTTTGTACCACCGAGAGACATATGTCATACCCCATATAAAAAAAATAAAACTCTTCTGGTAAAGCATACGTGTGTGTGTGTTTGTTTGTGTGTGTTTGTGTGTGTGTACTGTGATCGTCGCTCCGCCTTGTTCTTGAACTAAAGCTTAACAGGACTGTTTTTGTAGTGCAGGCTGTCAAACTACAGCTACACTAAAGTAATACCTAGCTGGCCTGTATAATTTTTTAAAGAAAGCATATTTGTTTGGTTTGGGGTAACTGAGCATTGCTGCATCTCTATTAATTAATTTATTTATTAAATTTTGATAACCAGGGAGGCCCACTGAGCCCTGAAGGTCTCTTTTTCAGGGCTGACCCGGAGAGACATTACATGGAGCTGTTCAATTCTCTCTGAAGTGAATATCTGTGCAACTAAGTGTATCGCACCCCCCATTAAAAAAAAAAAGAAAGAAAAGAATTCTAGTAAAACACACACTTGTGTGTATGTGTGTCTGTGTGTGTATTGTGATCGTCGCTCCACCTTGTTCTTGAAATGAAGCCTAGCAGGACTGTTTCTGTAGTGCAGGTTGTCAAACTACAGTTACACTAAAGTAATACCTAGCTGGCATGTATAACTATTTAGAGAAAGCATATTTGTTTGGTGTGTTTCATATAACATTACACGTCTGAGTTGTCTCTATCCACTGGGACTGTTGAAATATCTGTTGGCCAGCTACTAATACTGTCTCACACCGTACAACTTTGAATTGCTACCATGTGTCTCCCAATGAGGAATGTCATTAATATTTTTGAATCTGAGTCATCGGATGGATCATTCGCAAGGTACGAATCTGATGAGATACCCCTAGTGATGATGCTACTACATGAGCGTTCACAAAATTGTACTGCTACCGGCTCTGACTGGTCATCTGCGTCATCTGGCACAGACAATGATTCAGATGATGACGTACCATTAAGTTGTCTATTAAACAAAGAACAAAGTCGTGCGAATAACATTGAGAGTGACAGTTCACCATATCATGACTCACCTGATGAGCATGGTAGAGATATGGAATGTGCAGTGAATAATGACGCTGAATCAGCTAGCATTTCTCCACCTCTTGGGAAAAGACAAATGCCTCAACACTGCAGTGATGGGTAGGTTTCAGACGTAGAGATTCCTTCTGAAAAGAGATTTAGAGGGAAACAACATGGGGTTGCAGATGAAATAGAGCAGAAAAAACCTATTGAAATATTTGATATGCTATTTACCCCAGATGTAATGGAGGAGATAGTTAGATTCACTAACTTGCAGTTTCATTACAAGAAAGCAACAAATCCATGTGCTCCAAAGGGTGATTTTCCTCCATTAACAGTTATTGAACTATGGGCATTTCTGGGACTCATGATGGCTGCTGGAATAGCACAGTTGAAGGGTGGTTTTAGAGAATACTGGTCTACAAAGTGCCAACTGATCAGACTCAAGGGATTTTCTGAGGTTTTCCCGTGGGATAGACCTTTGCAATAAAACATTATCTGCACTTTGTGGATAAGAGGAATGCTCCCAAAAGAAGTGATACAGATGTGGACCCTTTCTATAACGTTAGATTCTTGCTTGATTCTATTGTGCCGAAGTTCAGGGAAGTGTACCAACCCTGTCATGAACTGTCTATAGATGAGTCTATGATTTGATCAAAAGGCCATGCACTGCACAAGGTGATGATGCAGAACAGACCAATTAAATTTGGTATGAAGGCATATGCACTTTGTGAGGCTCACTCAGGATATGTATTAAATCTTAACTTGGTGGGTGGTGAGAAGGCCGAGAAAGGGCACAAGATTCATCATGTGGTAATGAGTTTGTGTGAACCATTTCATGACCAAGGCTATAGACTGTTCATGGACAACTGGTACACTTCCTTTGAACTGTTTAAACTCCTTGAGTCAAGATCATGGCAAACGTGTGGAACAGTACGTGGTCACCGCGGTGCACCTGTTAGCTTTACCGACAAAAAAGGCAAAGATATTCGAAGCCTCAAGCGCGGTGACTGATTGAAAAAGTGTGTAAACGTGAAATGTTGAGGTGTTTGTACCTGGAGGGACCTGCCTTATCCATGTATGCTGTTTTATGTTGAAAATAAAAAAGGAGTAATGGAAAAATATTTGGTTTGCATTTTCCTCATTATGGAACTGGCATGTGAGTGCACTTGGCTTTTTGTGCTTCGTAATTTGTTAGATACTTTACATTTATGGATGACTGACAGGCAATCAGTAGCATAACAATGAGACAAAAAAATTTGACAGCCAGTTTCATATTAAATTGCAATTCCCGATAGCTTTCAATCATGCTGAATACATCTGTTTTCTTCACAAACTTGCAGGTTGATGACCAAGGTCCTTGCAAAAATTCATTAGTTGCCTATGTAAGAAGTAAAACAAGTGTTAGTCGCAGCCTTTGAAAGAATTTCTCTAATGCATGACCATTCTAATAGGAAAAACTACTTTGAGCTTTACAATAAATAATAAATGTAAATGGTCAATGAACTCTAAAAATGTAAAAAGACTCTAATTGCTTGTATGGCTTCATGGGTCTACCATTTTGTGACATGGCCAGGGGAGGTCCCAAAGTCAGGGCGGCATCGTCCCATGCTCAGAGTAATGGGTGGTGAAGGTGACACATATGGCGTTATTGACATCAAACAGGATGTCCAACCCATGAATGTCATGCAGGCCCGAAAGGCTATCAAGTAGGGCTGCAGTCCATCTGAGAATGAAAGACCCTGGTGGCAGGGGACTCCTAAGGGACAGATTTTCATTTCTTGCAAGAAATGGCAAAAATTGGCGCAATGGTTTACGGGGACCGTTTCCACAGGAAAGCAACATGTTGCCACCAAATGTCATATACTGTTATAAAGGACTTGTACTTAGCTCTAATAAAATGTATAGCGTCATGGGTCTACCATTTTGTCACATGGCCAGGGGGAGGCCCCAAAGTCAGGGAGGCACCGTCCTGTGCTCAGAATAATGGGTGGTGAAGGTGACACATATGGCATTATTGACACCAAAGGCAATATTCGACCCATGAATATCATACAGGCCTGAAAGGCTATCATGTTGGGCTACTTGAAACAGCAGTCCATCTGAGAAGGAATGAAAGAACCTGGTGGCAGGGGACTCCTAAAGGACAGATTTTCATTTCTTGTAAGAAATGGCAAAAATCGGTGCAACAGTTTACGGGGCCTGTTTCCATGGGCAAGCAACATGTTGCCACTGAATGTCATATACTGACATAAAGGTCTTATATGTAGCTCTAATAAAATGTATGACTTCATGGGTCTACCATTTTATCACATGGCCATGGGAGGCCCCAAAATCAGGGCGGCATCGTCCCGTGCTCAGAGTAATGGGCCGCAAAGGTGACACATATGGCATTATTGACACCAAATGGGATGTCTAACCCACAAATGTCATACAGGCCTGAAAGGCTATCAGGCAGGGCTACTTGAAATAGCAGTCCATTTGAGAAGGAATGAAAGACCTTGGTGGCAGGGGACTCCTAAGGGACAGATTTTCATTTCTTGCAAGAAATGGCAAAAATCGGCACAACGGTTTACGGGGCCCGTTTTCATAGGCAATCAATGTGTTGCAACCAAATGTCATCTACTAACTTAAAGGTCTTGTGCCTAGCTCTAATAAAATGTATGGCTTCATGGGTCTACCATTTTGTCACGTGGCCTGAGGAGGCCCCAAACTCAGGGAAGCATCATCCCATGCACAGAGTAATGGGCAGCAAAGGCGACACATATGGCGTTATTGACACCAAATGGGATGCCCGACCCATGAATGTCATACAGTTCTGAAATGCTATCAGGTAGGGATACTTGAAATAGCAGTCTATCTGAGAAGGAATGAAAGACCCTGGTGACAGAGTACTCCTAAGGGACAGATTTTCATTTCTTGCAAGAAGTGGCAAAAATCGGTGCAATGGTTTACAGGGCCCGTTTCCATGGGCAAGCAACATGTTGCCACAGAGTGTCATATACTGACATAAAGACCGTCAACGTAGCTCTAATAAAATGTAAGACTTCATGGGTCTAACATTTTATCACATGGCCAGGGGAGGCCACAAAAATCAGGGAGGCATCATCCCGTGCTCAGAGTAATGGGCGGCAATGGCAGCGCATATGGCATTATTGACACCAAATCGGATGTTCGACCCATGAATGTCACACAGCCCTGAAAGCCTAACAGGTAGGGCTACTTGAAATAGCAGTCTATCTGAGAAGGAATTAAAGATCCTGGTGGCAGGGGACTCCTAAGGGACAGATTTTCATTTCTTGCAAGAAATGGCAAAAATCAGCATAACGGATTACGGGGCCCATTTCCACAGGCAAGCAATGTGTTGCCACAGAGTGTGATAGACTGACATAAAGGTCTTGTACTTAGCTCTAATAAAATGTATGGCTTCATGGGTCTACTGTTTTATCACATGGCCAGGGAGGCCCCAAAGTTAGGGAGGCATCATCCTGTGCTCAGAGTAATGGGCAGCGAAGGCGACGTATATGGCATTATTGACACCAAACGGGATGTTCGACCCATAAATGTCATACTGGCCTGAAAGTCTATCTGGTAGGGCTACTTGAAATAGCAGTCCATCTGAGAAAGAATGAAAGACCCTGGTGGCAGGGGACTCCTAAGGGACAGATTTTCATTTCTTGCAAAAAATGGAGAAAATCAGCGCAACAGTTTACAGGGCCTGTCTTCATGGACAAGCAATGTGTTGCAACCAGATGTCATATATTGACATCAAGGTTTTATACTTAGCTCTAATACAATATATGGCTTCATGGGTCTACCATTTTGTCACATGGCCAGGAGAGGTCCCAAAATCAGGGAGGCATCATCCCATGCTCAGAGTAATGGGCGGCGAAGGTGACACATATGGCGTCATTGACACCAAATGGAATGTTTGACCCATGAATGTCATACAGGCCTGAAAGGCTGTCAGGTAGGGGTACTTGAAATAGCAGTCCATTTGAGAAGGAATGAAAGACCTTGGTGGCAGAGGACTCCTAAGGGACGGATTTTCATTTCTTGCAAGAAAAGGCAAACTTCGGTGCAATGGTTTACGGGGCCCGTTTCCACGGGCAAGCAACGTGTTGTCACCAAATGTCATACACTGACATAAAGGTCTTATACTTATCTCTAATAAAATGTATGGCTTCATGGGTCTGCTATTTTTTCACATGGTCAGGGGATGCCCCAAAGTCAGGGAGGCATTGTCCCATGCTCAGAGTAATGGGTGGCGAAGGCGACACATATGGCGTTATTGACACCAAACAGGATGTCCGACCCACAAATATAATACAGGTCTGAAAGGCTATTAGGTAGGGCTACTTGAAATAGCAGTCAATTTGAGAAGGAATGGAACACACAGGAGTCAGTTGTATCAAACCAGGACTGCTGAAATTCATTTGCATTTATGGCTCATTCTTTGATTCATTATCACGACTTCCGTACGTGCTCAATTTGCATAATTTTGTAAATTCATTGACACCATTGAAAAATACATATTCCAGCATTCCCCGAAGGTGTCTCCAGCGGCCCGGGCCGAGCTGCGGTGTGAGTGGGGGCGCGGGCTGGACTCCGACCTGCTGTTGCCCTCTGCAAGCCTTGTAGGAGCCGCGCAAGTGCAAGCTGCGGACAGGCAGACAACAGGAACTGACAGCAGCAACCCGACCGCATTTTTCTCCATCTGAGTCAGGATGGGACTGAGCAAAGTTGGTAGAGACAACGCCTCCACCTGCTGCAGAAGTTCTAAGTTCAGCAAAGGCAGGCATTATGGCGACCCCCGGCAGCCCTCTGGTGGTGCCGCCGCCAGGGATCCCCCGGTGACCATTCGTACAAAGACCCGCAGCAGCCGTCACTTCTGCACCACTGTATGTGGACCCAAAGCATTAATCTGTCCCGTTCCTCGACCTCCTCGCTTCTGTGTAAAATGGACCAGCTGCGTTCCAGCCTTCTTTCCTCCACAGGCGGAGCGTCTGCCGCCACTGCGCTAGCTGGCTCGCTGCTGAAGTGTGTGGAATGTCCATTCCCATCACCCACCAGCACAGGGCTCGGGAAGGGGGGTCCTCTTCTGTCCAGCCGCAGTCTTCTCCCACCAGTTCACGGTGCCTTTTTCTCAGGACAACATACTTGACCCCGTCCTCTTCCCTCACCACAGCCAAAGAGTTGACAAACTTCTTGAACTGCTCCCTGTGCTGCATCTGCCTTGGGATCTTTCAGAAATGTTTGGTAGTGCCTCAGCAAGTCGGCGTTCCTCGCCTTGCCGCCCGATTTTCAGAGAAAATCCAGCACTGACTCTTACCTGAATTTTTGAGCCATCCTAGATCCTGTAAGGGTGCGTTCATCTACCTAAATTAAAGTCTCTCCTCTTGTCTCTTGTCAGGTAAACAGACAGGTTCCCTTTCAGCTGATCTACCTTTCCCAAAAGCCCCTCACTGTCAGACACTCACTCTGGCTCCTCCTCCTCCACCAAAGAGCAACTGGTGTGCTGCTAAGTGAAACCAAAGGTGATTGTGGTGATAGTAGAGGTGCTGAATGCACACCTGGCACATTCCTGATGAATGCCATTAATGCAACATAATTGAAATGCCAGGGAACAAGACGTGCGGCCATTCCAGGTACGAGTGCAAAGGATGCAGCCTCAAAGCCACAAGGCTGCCAGAACCACCACTTACTGTACTGTGCACACTTATTTACTTACTTACTTGTTTGTCTGTCTGCCTATTTATTTTTTATTATGTTGCTTGCACGCATGTGCAAGAAACATAGTGCCACCGTCCGAGTTTTCAGAGGTGTGGCACCCCATCTTCCAATTCAGTCACTGAGTTTGCAGGCGCGGCCGCAGTTCCTTCAATGACTGCTGCAGCTGTCTATGACAGCAGTCGAACATGCAGTGGCATGCAGTTGAAAGGGAGAGCTCCACTTCAGTGAGCGAGCTCTCCCCCACACATATGCATGCATATTGCATGCTGATGCCGCCCCTCCCCCACACTGTATGGCCGGCGGTGCCCAATCCCCGTTGGCTCCACGCCCAACAAAAGCTGCCCAGGTGCCATGCAGGAGCCCACCCCAACATGGCAAATCTGTTATGGCCGACAAGGGTGCCCAATCCCCGTCAGCTCCAGCCCCCAAACAGCCTTTCCAGCTGCCACGCTGGGAGCCCACCCAGTGTGGCAAACTTCCCATCGTCTTAATTAAAAAAACCTGTAAATAAAAGCGATTCCTCGCAGTCTCACAGCCCCACCCGCACCCACCCACCTTGCTGCCTCCCCACCTCCCACCACGCCACCTGGAGCTCGGCGCGGCGATCATCGGTGGACGGGAACATGTCTGCACTCTTCAAAGCCGACTGCGAACTGAGGAAATGCCGGTAAGCTGTATAATGGGATAGATAGGGTTTTTTCAACTTTGCTGCATATCTCAGGCATTTTTGGGAATTCTGGACCCAAATTTTCAACATGGGGTTTTTGGGACCCCTCCTCATGAATTCTTGCACTGTCATGGTGTTAATCGGGCCCGAAGGGTGATTTCACTGTCACTACCTGAAATCACCTTTCGGGGCTGAGTAATGAAACGACACTGCCAGTGTTCATAAGGTGGGCTCTCAAAAGCCTATATTGAAATTGAGTGGCATTCCTAAAAATGGCAGTTTTCGGCTTGCAGCGTTACGCCAGTTCCTCGCACGCTCGTAGTTATAAATTTTCAATATTTTCCTCCAGATTTTCAACATTGCCATTTTACCACCTCCTTATAGGCAGTACAGCTGTCTTTTTCACATCTCACCCAAAACATGTTTCCGCCCATGTGGCGCACAATGGCGCAATCGGTGTGTGAAATCCATGTATGAGACACAGTAAGAAAATCACAGTGACACTGTTCATGAGCAGAGGTCTTAAAATGGCTATGTTGAAAATTTGGTGAAAAAATTCCTAAAAATGACTGTTTTACGAGCGTGTGTTGCGCAGTTCCTACGCACGCTCGTATGTTCGCGAATTTTCAATAGTTGCACTCCAATGACTTCCAAATACCTAACCAGCACATACAAGCAAGCAACATTTGGCATTGACAAATGCTTGTTTAGTTTGCTGTGATGGTGTGCAAACAGTATGGTTTTTATTTTTTTTAGGTTTAGAACTAGCCTATGCTCAGCAAACCAGCGCTCAGCCTGGCTGAAAGAGTGTTGTAGCGAGGCCTGCAAGTTGGCTGGGTTGGCATGGGAGGAGCAGATGACAGCGTCATCTGCATGTAGGAGGATCCTACCGGGCAGGAGGCAGGCAGAGTGTTCAAGAATAGACTAAAGAGTAATGGCCCAAGAATGGAGCCCTGTGGGACAACTGATCGGGTGGGGCAGGTGCTGGATACTATATTGCTTATCCTAACACATTATGTCCTAGAGGTAAGGTAGCTTGTGAACCATTGTAGGGGGCCTTGTGAGCTGCCCACTTGCATGAGGGTGCTCAGCAGGAGGGGGTGGTTTACCGTGTCGAAGGCCTTGGACAGGTCTATGAACACAGCTCCTGCCAGCTGTCCCTTGTCCAGCGCGACATGAATGTGATTCATAATGTGAATATTAATGTAAGAAGAGCTACAAACCAATTTAGATGTTATGGACTCTGAGGCCTCTATGCAGTCGCAGCAAGCCAGACACCAGGCCCACACTAAATTCTCCAAAGCCAGCTGAAAAAGAGTAAGGGCATTAGATGCAAAATTCAACAAAATTCTTACGGAGCTCAAAGATTTTAAAGCGGAGTTCCATGCCTTCAAGCAGTCTCAGGATGCCCTACGGATGGACTTAAACACTTTTGAAACAAAAGTTGCCACCCTGGAGAAGACAGTGAGTGGGCAGGCCACGTGTCTCCAACAACTGCACAAAACACTGAGCCAGGTCATACATAGAAACATGGAAGCATAGACTTTGACGGCAGATAAGGACTGCATGGCCCATCTAATCTGCCCATTTCCCTACCTACAGGATAGGCCGCAGATCCTAGTTAACCAACAGCCTATTTCTTCCTACCCCCCACAAGAATTGCCTTATGTCTGTCCCATGCATTCTTGAATTCTCCCACAGTTTTAGACAACACAACCTCCTCAGGAAGGCTGTTCCATGCATCCTCTACCCTGTCTGTGAAATAATACTTCCTCACATTGCCCCTGAACCACCCCCCCATCTTTAAATTGTGTCCCCTTGTTCTTGCACGTCTCTTTTTCTGAAAGATGCTACCCTCTTGGACTTTGTTGATTCCACTGAGGTACTTAAAAGTTTCTATCGTGTCCCCACTCTCCCTTCTTTCCTCAAGGGTATACATATTAAGCTCCTTTAGTCTCTCCTCATATGGCTTCTCTTGCAGACCCTGCACCATTTTAGTTGCCCTCCTCTGGACTGCCTCTATCCTGTCTATGTTCTTGCGGAGATGGGGTCTCCAGAACTGGACACAGTACTCCAGATGGGGTCTCACTAACTGTCTGTACAGAGGGATAACAACTTCCTGTTTTCTGCTGGTGATGCCTCTCCCTATGCATCCAGTATACCCCAGCCCTCCCTACTGCCTTCTCACATTGCTTGCTAACCTTAAGGTCATCTGATATGATTACCCCAGGTCCCTTTCCTTTTTTGTTGTTGTTACTACCTTCCCCCCATTGTGTATTCTTCCCCTGGGTTCTTGTTTCCCAGGTGCATTATTTTGCACTTCTTTGCATTGAATCCTAGCTGCCATACTTCTGACCATTCCTCCAACCTTGCCAAGTCCCTTCTCATCCTTTCCACGCCTCCTTGTGTATCAACCCTGTTGCAGATCTTTGTGTCATCTGCAAAAGGCATACTTTTCCTTCCAGTCCCTCTGCAATGTCACTGATGAAGACATTAAAAAGGACTGGACCCATTACTGAACCCTGCGGTGCCCACTAGTAACCCCTCTTTCTTCAGAGTGGACTCCATTTACAATTCGTTCTGTGTCCTGTTGTCCAGCCAATGTTTGCAGGCTACCACCCTGGGACCCACTCCCAGGCTAGTTAATTGACTATTAATCTTTGTGTGGGACTGTGTCAAATGCCTTGCTAAAGTCTAGGTAGGCCATGTCCACAGCCCCTCCCTGGTCTACTACTTTGGTCACCCAGTCAAAGAAATCTATTAGATTCATCTGACATGACCTTCCGCTGTGAACCCATGCTGCCTTTGGTCCTGTGCCCCACTGGCCTCTAGGTACTCAACAATTCTTTCCTTCAGAAGTGACTCCATCACTTTCCCTACCAAGAGGTCAGACTGACAGGTCTGTAGTTTCCTGCCTCTGTCTTGTCCCACTTTGTGAAGGGAATCACATCCACCTTCCTCCAGTCCTCGGGTACCACCATCCTCCCAAGATTTATTAAAAGGGTAGCCAGTGGTTTCACTAGTTCCCCCTTAATTCGTTTAGAATTCTGGGTGAATTCCATCAGGCCCCATTGCTTTGTCCACCTTCAGTTTTGGGGTTCTTTCAGAGACCCTTTCTTCTGAAAGGACTGGGATCGACCTCCCTATCAAGAGTGCTTCTGTTAATTGGATTAGGCACTTCCCCCTCCTCTTTTGTGAATACTGAGCAGAAATATTCGTTCAGTATCCCTGCTTTTTCACTGTTCCCTCTGCCCACCCACCGTTCATTCTATTCAGCCTCAATATCCCTCCCTTTGTCTTTCTATGCTCGCTGATGTACCTAGAAAAGGTTTTATCCCCCTTCTTAACCGAGTTGGCTATCTTTTCCTCAGTTTGGGCCTTTGCTATTCTGACTTCCCTCCCTGCTTCCTTCTGCCTTAACTGGTACAGCTCTCTGTCCTGCTCCTTCTGTGTTTCCTTATACTTCCGGAATGCTATCTTTTTCTTCCTGACTTTCATAGCCATCTCTTTGGAGAACCATAGTGGCTTTTTCTTTCATTTTGATTTGTTTATTTGCTTCACACAAAGGCTTGTTGCCTCAGTGATAGCAGTTTTAATGATTCTCCATTGTTGCACCACACCTCCTTCTAGCCTGTTTGCTAGTGCTTTTCTGAGGCACTCTCCCATCTTGCCAAAATCAGCCCTCCTGAAGTCCAGTACCCTCACTTTTGTATGGCTTAACTCTGTAGCTGAGTTTAACGTGAACCACACTGTTTGATGGTCACTTGTTCCCAGATGGCAACCCAATTCTAGATCTGAGATCCTCTCACTGCCCCCGTTTGAGAGTATGAGGTCTAAGATTGCTCCCTCATGAGTGGGTTCCGAAACTAGCTGTCTGAGGCCTGCCACCTGTAGGGCATCAAGAATGGCCCTGCTCTTGGATGTGGCTGCAGCAAATGTCATCCAGTTAACAGCTGGCATATTCAGGTCTCCCATCAACAGTATCTCCCCTTTCTCTGACATTCTAAGAATGCCTTCTATCATATCCTTGTCCATTCCCTCCCCCTGAAATGGGGGTCTGTACACAACCCCTGTGCAGATTGTGGTGCCCTTTCCAGTCTCTAAGGTGACCCACAGTGCCTCCTCTCCTCCCTGTTTACTCTTTTGTTCAGTTGCTTTTATCCCTTCCTTTACATAGAGAGCTACTCCTCCCCCTCTTCTCTCCTGCCTGTCTCTCCTGTAGGTTATGTACCCTGGTATGTTAACATCCCAGTCATGGTTCTCTGTGTACCATGTTTCTATGACTGCTTCGATATCCAGGCATCCCTCTTCCATCAAGGCCACCAGCTCAGGGAGCTTGTTGCCCAGACTATGGGCATTGGTACTCATTACCTCCATTTCCTGATAGCCTTACTCCTTTTTGCCCCATCCCTGTCCTTCTTGCCTTTGTCACTTTCTCCATTTACCCCTGCCCTTCTCCCTATCGACACCTCTATGTTGGTGTTTACCGCACTTACTACCGTGATTTTTGGGGGCTAGGATTTCCCTGCTCCTTTCCAGTGCCTCCCCCTTGGCTAGTTTAAATGCTTGCCAATGAAGCATTTAAACCTATCACCTAGGATCGTGGTTCCCCTCCTGGACAGATGCAGCCCATCATGCCAGTATAGGCTTGCATCACTCCAGGTGGACCCCCAGTCCCCAATGAAGCCAAATCCCTGAGCTCTGCACCAGTTTTTCAACCACTGATTGAATCCCATGGTGCAGAACACCCTAGCCTCTCCTACGCCATAGATGGGCAGCACCTCCGAGAAGGTGACCGTGCATGCTACTTGTCTAAGGCCCCTCCCCAATTCCACAAACTCTTCCTGCACTTCTCTAATCCCTTTCTTAGCCAGGTCATTTGTCCCTAGGTGGACAATGACATCCAGCTCCCTTCCCTGTGCAGCTGCTCCGGCAATCCTGAGGATTCGCTCCCTGTCCCTTCAAGCCATGATGCCAGGCAGACACCTTACCTCCCTCTCCCCTTCCTCCCCCCCAGTTCTACCTTCCTAACAATGGAGTCCCCCACCAGGAGTTGTTTTCTTCCCCTGTGGGGTCCCTTGCCACCCTCCTGTGGGTCTCCTTTGTGGAGGTTCCCAGCATCTTCCTTGGTCTCCACTGCGGGTGCCTCTATAGAGGAACCACACTTTGCCAGAATGGCATAGGAAGTGTGGAGAGGTACAACTGGAGGGATGCGTCTCTGTTCCACCACCCTCACCCTCCCTGAGCCCACTGTGGTCCAACCGTTGTGTTTGTATAAGGTTCTAATAAGGAGCATAGTGTACAAGATCAGAGAGTATCAGTGGTACAGTCGATGGATATTTGAATTTTATGGATGGCAAAAGAGGGTTCTGGCCCATTGTGGGATACAGGACAGAATTCTTGATACTCATATCTGATCAACGTGACTAAAACTTCCTCGATACAGGTGATTTCCCAAAATGTTAATGGTTTGAGTAGCCTAGCAAAAAGAAGCAAGATAATTTCTAAGCTGAAAAAATACCACCCACAGCTTAATCTCCTTCAAGAAACACACATCTCAGGTGGAGCATCAGAAATCAGTGAAATTTGGCATGACCCAGGTTATTGTTAGCACCTATCAAACTGGGAGGAAGAGAGGGGTAGCAATACTAATACCAAAATGCTTTGCATTTAATGTAACAGATTCATATCAGGATAAGGAGGGATGGTTGGTATTGGTGAGAGGGTCGTGGTATGAGCAGCAGTATATGGTGGGCAGCATATATATCCCACCAGGAGCAGATGCCTCTGTATACCAGCTCTTGTTTAATAAAATTATAGATTTTAAACAAGGGATTCTTTTATTAGGTGGTGACTTGAACCTATTAATGGATACTGGGAAGGACAGTTCTAACCCACAACCATCCAGAGCTTCGACAGAACAAAGGCATGACAAATGTTTGATACGAGATTTAGGATTAATAGATGTTTGGAGATATCAATACCCAACAAATAGGACATATACATTCTACTCAGGGGTCTATTACACGTATTCCCATTTAGATTATTTCTTCATTACAAAAGAACATGTTGAAAGAGTTAGGAGTATGCATATATACCCCATATTCTTATCAGATCATGCCCCAATTTTAATAGAACTTGCATTGATGGAAGAACTCACCCCCTGACAGTAGCGCTTTAACAACACGTTGTTGAGAGACCCAGAGCTGTTAAAGCTCCTCAAAAGCCAGATCCCGCAGATGATTCAAGAAAACTGGTCCCGTAATATTACTACAGGAACACTCTGGGAGATGGTGAAGGCAATGTTAAGGGGGGAATTGATTAGTTATGCCTCATTAAAAAACAAACAGCGAGATAAACAACAGAAAGAATTGGAAGAGGAGCTAGAATTTTTACAGCAAGGGGATACTACATTAATACTGAAAATAAATAAAGTGAAGGAACAATTGCAAAGGATTGTAACATACATGACAGAACAAGCTCTGCTTTATTTAAAACAGTGATATTATGGAGGGGCGGGGCTCCAAAGCATCTAAAATCCTAATATTCTGGCTCTGACATCAACAAAAGATATCCACTATTACAAAACTTAAACACGCTACCACTAATACTGTAGTAACCAAAGCAAAGGAGATCGTAGCAGGATTTAGGGAGTACTATTCAATGTTATACACACAAGATCTGGAACAAGACAATGAAAAATATACAGCTTTTTTTGGAGACTTAAATTGCCTACCCTCACAGAAGAATGTAAAGAAATGCTGGTGAAGCCAGCCTTGTCAGAGGAAGTCATAGACAGTATTAAAAATGTGTAACTGGGGAAAGGCCCAGGTCTGGATGGTTTTACATTGGAATTTTATAAGAAGTTTCAAAAGAAACTGGTCCCCCTCATGACCAACTTGTACTGTGATATACAAGCTGGAGACACACACTACCCCCACCAGCTGGCAATATGCCAACATATCAGCAATTCTAAAAAAAGAAATGTGATTCATATAGACCAATCTCGGTATTAAACCAATATTATAAATTCTATGCTAACATCATATCTAAAAGACAGGAAAAAAATACTTCCGAATATAATTCATAAAGACAAAGTGGGTTTTATAACCCATAGACAGACTTCAGATAATGTAAAACATACATTATACCTATTAGAGAAAATACACAAAAGTCCCCCCTCATTCCTGTTGTAAGGTATGGATGCACAAAAAGCATTTGACAGGGTGTCATGGAAATTCCTCCGGTTTACATTAGAAAAATTTGAATTCCCTAAAGAATTTAGACAATTAATAAAAACACTATATACTGTACCTCTCCCCAGGCTATGGTGAAGGTGAACAGCACATATTCTGACCATTTTCCTCTTAGCAGATGAACCCGACAGGAATGTCCCTTATCCCCTTTATTACTTGCCCTGTATGCTGAACTGTTGGTGAAAGCTATTAGGGATAATCCACAAATTACTGGACTGACATACTTGGGGACTGAACATAAAGTAGCACTCTATGCAGATGATTTGTTGATTTACTTAACCAACCAGGACTCATCCCTGACTACACTGTTTCCTATCTTGATGGGGATAGAAGAACGAGCAGGATATAAACGTAACACAAATCAGACAAAGGTGCTGTGTTTTAATCATACACCAAGCACAGAGCTACAGAAAATGTTTTCCCCTCCGTTGGCAGTGCCAAAGATTTTGGTATCTGGAATCATCATTCCCAGAGACTTAAAAAAGGTATTCTCAACAAACTATGTTCCCCTGACAATAGCTATTCAAGAAGACCTGCAAAGGTGGCTCTATTTACCTCTTCCCTGATACATAGAATAGATGCCATCCGAATTAATATCCTCCCTAGATTTCTATACCTGTTCCAAAACAATCCGATAGTTTCAGAAAAGTCAGAATTTAGGAAATGGGATAAATTAATCTTCCATTTCATATGGGGGGGGGGGGCTAGAAAAGCATTCTCATTACTGCAACTTCCTAAAAATAAGGGAGGACTAGCCTTACCTAATTTAGGGAAGTATTGTCAAGCAGTTCAGATCTCATATGTACTGCATTGGCTAGATAGTAACTCAGATTTACATTGGAAAGATTTAGAAATAAGGGAGGACCCTCCCCAAATAGATGCACTTCTATTCAAAAGCTTAACCTCCAAACTAGAAAAAGAGATGGGAACTCATTCAAGCTACACAAAGCATATCATTAAAACCTGGAGAGCTCTCATGGACTCCCCAGAAATTAAATTAACTGCCAGATTCCTTGAGATGATATCTCTTGATCCACAGTTCAGCCCAGCAAGGTTAGGCTGTACGTTTAAAAGATAGCATAGGTTGGACTTAGTTTATAATTATCATTTTTATGATGGTGAACATTTCCAATCCTTTCAGACGTTAAAACAGAAATTTCAGCTAAGAAATCAAGATTATTTTAGATATCTACAAATAAGATATAATTTTGAACAAAGATTTGGACTAAATTGGTCTGCAGCGGAAGCCCATCCTTTAGTTCAGATAATTATAACAACCTTAGACACTCACCTACAGGAGCATACAGTTTCATTAATTTACAAGTTTATTCAGGTAGAGATGGGATCAGCTATACATAAAATTCAATCCAGATGGAGTGAAGAACTGGGACTAGATCTGACAGACAGGGATTGGGAAGCAATATATCTAATTCAACAGAAAGTCACAGCTTCTTATACAGTATATGGAAAGAGTATGGCTGGACATGTGTAATCAGATATTTCATACTGCCACAAATAGCAGGAAAATATGATGTGAGTCATGGCTCAGATTGCTGGAGAAAGTGTGGGGAGTCATGTGCAACTCACACGCATGTCTTTTGGAGTTGCCCGGAAGTATGACCCTTTTGGCAAACCATAGGGAAAGCTATAACTGAACTCTTCCCAGAAATGGGAGAATTGGCTCCCTCTATGGCAATATTATTGCACTTCCCAACTAACAGGAGAAATAAACATACAAAAAAATGATCGCCATTATGAATTTGGCAGTTAAAAAGGTAATAACTTGCAAATGGTTACAAATTGAGCCCCCCACACAGGGGGAGTGGGAAGATATGATTCAACAAATATATTGCTTGGAAAGAAAATAACAGCTGGGCTTCACCTTAAAATGAAAAGGTTCACTGAATTTTGGAATAAGTGGCTACTCTGGGTAATGAACCATAGACATGATGTTAATTCTTGAGTAGGAATAGAGGGTAGTAGAATGTCAGCTTTGTCAATACTAGTAGGGAATGGATCATCTGAGTAATAAAAGAAATGTAATGGTAGAGATCTATGTGACAAATGCTGATTTATATAAGATTTGACTGTAGTGCACTTACTGATGAAATGATTGTATATATTGCTCATAAAAAACTTTAATAAAGAGTAAATAAAAAAAAACACACAGACGTGAGCGTGGTTATGCACAAGCCAGCAGGTCGAGTGTATTCACCTTATCAGAAGTGTGGTAATACCACTGAGATTACAAAAAGGGGACCATATACTGTACAACTTTGTTAAAAACAAAGTAGCTAAAATTTTTAATATGCTGAAAATAAAAAAGAGTGTTAATTAATGTATTATACTGTAGATCGAGGGAGTACTCCTAACTAATTGGATCATTCCTTTCCCCTGTGCTTGAGACACTCATATACCTCGAGGAGTGTCTCATGTGCAGATGCCCTTGAAAAAGAGCACATTCTGGGAGAATTGAAAAAAATACATAGTGCTCGATTTGTAAGTTACCAATAATACCCTCCAGGGTGGGCGTTGTTGGGCAATATCAGACAGCACAGAGGCATATTGAGGCACGACACTTCTGGTAGAGGGCCTTATAGCCCATGGAATGTCCGATATTGCCCAATACTGCCCACCCTGGAGGGTATTATTGCGCTTAAAAAATTGAACATAAATAACATTTTTAATGAAGTTAAATAAAAGATTACAAACAACTCCAATAAGTATTAAAGAAAAGAATAAAAATACTGTACATTTTCTTGTAAAGTACTCCCACTATAGTGCTGGTATACTACTGCTGTGCTTACCAGTAGAGGGCACCACAGTGTTTTGGAGTTCCTTCCTTGCAAAGACTAACTCCCTCCCCTCAGTTGTTCAATCATCATTTACCCTGCTCCCCACCCACCCTGCTTGCCAGTGCTCCATTTTTATTTACTGGGAATCCCATTTTGGTGTATCATGATCGGGCGTAGAGACGGTTGTCAACATCAAAGTGGGAGTGCAGTTTCAGTATTGCACGAGATCAAGCATGGCGGCTGATATAGTTCAGCATGGTAGCTGTGTTAACAAATATTGATATTGTGACTTATTTTCTAAGTTTTTCAAATGTGAGGCTTACTTTTTACCCCTACTTCTGGTTCTTTCTGTTTTTGGTGGTTGACAGGATCAGGGTAAGCTGCAGGACACTTGCTAAGCAACTGTAAAATGAATGACAGCAATGTGCTTTAAAAATTTGAAGTGGGATGTCAAGAGACCATTACTTTTATCCTTAGCTAAACATGTTGATGTTGTTTATTTATTTTTTTATGGTTTGAGATTGTTTGGTCCACAAGGGAAAGAGGGAGGCAAACACAGGAATAGCACTACACTGGTGTTGTCAGGTACAGACGTGACTATGGTGGTGGAAGTTTGAAACCTCCCAAAACGCATTGGGAAGGACTGTAAGCGCAGTCACAAATTAGTGTACTGGGTGTATCTGGCACGGGATCTGCATACCGTGGCAATTTACAGAGGAAGATAATGCTCTTACCTTTCTTTTTCTTTTTCTTTAACAGCCGGGGAGAACGGGGTTTAGTGCAGTCGAGAAGGACTGTACCAGGGAACTGGCACACTCACACATTTGCTCGGTAAGTGAGCAGAAGAAAAAAATGGCTGTGTAGAATAAAAACAACAAAAGTTGTTTTTAAGTTCTGTTCTTTGTTTACTGCTGTAATGTTTTCATTACTGGGTGTAATGTCTGGACTAAGGACTGATTGGGGGGGCTCTTGCTCACTGTCTCGCTAAGCGAGTGGAAAATAAATGATGTCTTCTGACTTTTGAAATTTCAAACTGGCTCAAGGATACCAGTTTGACAATGGGCCATGGGAGGCTGGAACTTTTCATCTGCAGAGCATCTATTGAAAGGTAATGTACCCCTCTGGAATGGGTACCAGCCAATCAGAACCCATGAAATAAAAAGCCCATGTTCTTCTTTTTTTTTTTTTTTTGCCTTATCTCTTTTTCTGCCTTCCCCAGCCCCCAGCCTGCCTCTCCTTTGGGCTGTACCAGTCCTTGCTGCCCATCAGTCTCTCCCCCGCTGCCAGCACCTGCTACCAATGTCCTGCTAGACCTGTGTCCAGAGGGTTCATGCTGTAATGCTACCAGAAGGGACCCCTTCCCTGTGGAGGGGGGGGCATGGGGCAGAGGAGAAGTCTGAATGCTGCCCACCCAGATGTCAGGTGAGGGGGACAGGACTGGTACATTCTGAGGACAGCAGCATGGTGGGACAGCACCCATCATCTAGCAGAGTGGGAACAGGTAATGTTTTCATTTTCTTTCCCACCCACCTCCCATGTAAGTGTGCACCACAGCAGCAGTCTGGGGCATGGACATTTTGCGGCATGTGCTTACCCATGCCACCAAGGACATCTCCACAAGCCACTACCAGGAACTGCTAAAGGAGTGGTGCTACCCAGCCCAACCCCACTTGGGATGGAAGCATCCAACGGATGGTCTCGACTCCCTCCCTGCTAGTCTCAACTCCTGACGTCTGGGCTCAGGGCATGAACCCGGGTCACCAGCATGCCAAGTGAGCACCCATCACTTAGTACCACAGGGCTGGCATGAGTAGCCCATTTTCTAATAGGTAATTAGACAATGTAATGCCTGTGTAAAAAGACTAATCACTGTGAACTGTAAACATTTGTGGATGGACTATCATATATATTAATATGTCCCACGGAGCCATGCATTGCATTGTAAGAGTAGTTTCATGTAAATTCTAATGTAGAAAGAACAGCGAGGTGAAGATGAGCTGTTCTGATAGATCAGGATGCAAGTGAAACTTCTCTTATCCCACAACGCACTGCGACGGGGGACATAATAATATGCTAGAAAATAGGATACAGGACTCTATCTCTACAATATTTCGGTTATTGACTGCCACTACCCCACTCTCCCCAATCAGAAATGACTGTAACATGGAACACAGATTTACAAAATTATTCAGAGTTCCACTACCATTCACACAGACACACACAGTCATCAAGTGGGGCCAGAAACACAATTTTATTTTTTCGCAGAATTGGATAATTTGTAAAAATGGTAGGTATGGGAGGGTGGATTTTCAATCTACTCAAAGTTATATCAGTAATGGAATCTATGAATAGTATTAAATTTGTTAAAATTTGTAACCTATCATTATCTCAGCCTCTGTTTAATGCTGGACAAGTATCAGGTGACGTGGTCCAAACAAAAAAGTAACACAGTTGACATACTGATTCAATCCAGGTCCTCAGGGCAGACATTGAGGACTGGGAAGTGTAAGCCTCATCAAAAAAAAAAAAAAAAAAAAAGTGATGCAGGCAGTGTTGATAGGCAATTTTCAAACATGGAGGGATGTTAGTCACAACACAGGATGAAAAAAATAGATAAATAAAACTAACGGACAAAATTTGTCACTCTTCCCAGACCATATAGCTGGAGTGAGAAACGAGTATGCATTATATTAAGACATATCAGCTCCCCCTAGTGACGACTAGATGAGGATACATTTTTTTTATAATCTATTTTATTGAAAGTTAGAGACATAAAAGCCATAAACAAACTAATAAATGGCTTGAATCAAACAAGCAATCTGATTGCTCAAAACTGTTCAAGTGACCGAGCATTAATTTCTATGTCTGCATAGATCAAATTTAACTTTGTTTCCTCCTTTAAAAAAATTGATTGGCAACCATTTTAAGTGACTGGAAGAGGTCCTACAGCTTCCTCTTCCAAAATTCCCATATTTTTGGATTTTGGGTGATCCAGGGTTATTGGATCCAAATGTTGAGATTTATAAAGGGGTACTGTTTGTGGCAGGCCTTGAGGCAAAGGGATTGCTGATTCGAAGCTGGAGATCTACTATTCTACCTCCCACTCTGAAGTGCAACAAACAGTTTCTAAAGCTGCTGCCTACTATCGGGTACATTTTATGAAACAAAATGCTGTCCCCCGTTTCATGAAGACTTGGGAAAAATGGATTACCTCAGTAGGATTTTGACATGGGGATTTGCTGAGGACCTCTTTAGCACCATATAAGATTGAACTCAGTATTATATTTGGGTTTATTGCAAGGTGGATGTCTTGAGGGTGGGGATCCAGCACTCTGTCGAGGTGGTTTTTTTTCTTCTTATAACTGAGTTGCAACAGTTATGATTTCAGTGTGGAGAGGACACAGATGATTTGTTGCATTAGTCTGCGTTCCTATACCAGTTGATACTTGTGGGTGTCACACTTCAAAATGTTGGTTAGGTTTGATATTTTGCTAATAAAATGTTTATATACAAAAAAATTTAATGTTGTTTTTCCTTGCTGTTTTAACTTATAAAATCATTTTATAAGCACAATAACACACTCCAGGGTGTGCGGTAATGTCATAAAGTACCGCACTTCATAGGAGGTTGGAGGGAGTTAAAAAATAGTTTGCCAGTGAGCTACAATGTTGCTAGACACTCCCATTGAGCAGTGTGCATTGAGTTGCAGTGTCAAGGAAGTGGATGCTGATGGTTAGCATGGGGAGCAGTTAGTGATGTCGATATGAGCAGGTGTCAGTTGGCTGCATTTTAGCAGGAAGAAGTAGGTGTTTTGAGTTGAAAAACATTCACTAATGAGGTACGAGACTGTATTGCACATTCTTACGGGACCTATGTGTGTGTGCTGGTTGTGAACTTGTCCACTATGATAGCATGTCTGAAAAGAGTGGTGTGCTGGTGGGGGGGGGGTACGATCGGTGGGAGGGAGTGTAATGAGAGACATGGTATCAATTTGGCCTGCAAGTTTCTGTACACAAAGGGAAAAGAGCATGTAGTGTGTGTGTGTGTATGTGTGATTTTTTTTGTATAGTAAAGCTTTAGCTCATAATTAACAGACTAAGCTGTAAAATTGGTTTGGGGAGTGTTGTCTGCAGTCCCTTTAAAACTGGCACTGCAGCATTGTGGTTTAGTGGGGAAGTCAGTATGACAGTTTTTCACTTTCCTATATGGAGTCCCCGATGGATTTCAGTGAGCGGGTCTTACAGATGCTGCTGACTGGCACCTTTCACATGGGATATGCTAGGATTTACAACAGCAGAAAGGTGCCAGTCAGTCAATCAGAGTATGTGATTCTTGGAACCCATTGTGTGATAGTGCATAATGAGAGGAGAGTTGTTAGTAATCTAACATAAGTACTGTAGTTGCAGAGGATGTACTGACTGGCAAGGGAAGTAGATGTTAAGGTGATGTAGTCTACAACATCTGCATTTGCAAAAAAACAAAAACAAAACAGGTACATCAGTTTAGTGTCTAGCTGATTGTGCACACATAGTACAAGACTGTCTTTGTTGTGATACAATGCACCTAGCTTGGATCAGACTTTGGTATGGATTGCAATAATGTTGGCGGAGACATCAACCCTGCAGTAGAGCCACAGTCTAAAACACTTGAATGTATGGACTGCTTCAAGGAGGCGAGATCATCCAGGGTGTACAACAATGGGGATGGGGGTGGGGGTGGGTTACAAAATGTTAGTTTCCATGTTGACTTTTGCTGGGTTTGATTTAAACCAATGCAGCAAACTGCAGAAGTCCAGCCAGGTGCAATATTCTATGGCAGCGGTGGAGAGCCCAGTGATGAAATACGACTATGGCATCCTCATACATGTGTACTCAGCTTGCCATGTCCAGGATGAGAGGATGGAACACAGAATCAAATTATTTTGCAAGATCAATGCCGATAGCAGATGTTATACATGACCTAATCCATCTGTGGAAGGATGAAGCATGTGGCATTCAGCAAGAAAAAAAACGGAGGAATGGTGCATCCAGTATCTAGACTGGAAGGGTGTCAGGAAGTTGGTAGGTGGCAGGAACTAAAAGAGTTTGGATTGGACCAGCATCCAGTGCATCTTGCTGACAGAATGAATCAGGGAGATGGGGCACAACATGCCACTGGTAGAGGGGTCTGCAAGGCAGAAGTGAGAAGCATTTGTGAAGGTGTAGAAGTCCTTAATGGAAAAATGAACTGATGAATTGAAGGAGACCCTGATCAGAAAGTATTCATCACAGATGAGTTTACCATCATGGAAAAAGAGAGGCTCTAAGTTGCAACACCCACTAAACATTTTTCCTAGCCTTGCCTAAGGAGTGTGTAAGCTGTGATGGACAGGATGAAGACTGGACTCATAAAAGAGAGCCAGGATACAGATGATGATGACAAATGATTTTTAGTTGTGTCCAGAAATACAGTTGCTTCAACATCAGATGAAGGCTCCTAGACCTCAGGTGGCAGATGTTAGGTTCTCTAGCAGTGAGCAAGAGGGTGGTGAGATGTAGGGTTTGTTTCCATGTCACCAGATAGGATGAGGTGCAGTACAATGAAAAGTAGGATGGAGCTGGACATCCTAGCTTTGTTGTGGGTAACAGCACAGGTGTAATATGAACAGAGACAGGAGCTGAGAACACAGTTGTGAACCTCCAATGTGAGGTAGTAAGAGTAGATGAGATCAAAACGGATATGGAGGGAGGGGGAGGAAGGGAAAGAAGTGAGTAGTGAGTTAATAGATTAAAGTGGGAAGTTAGAAGAAGGATAAGGATAGAGATGAATAAAAAGGTACAGAGAGAGGGAACGGGCATAGAGGGAGAGTGAAATTAGTGTGAGAATTTGGAGGGATGAGTTAATGGGTGATAGAGTATAAGGAGAATGAGGATAAGGCAGAGAGTGTTTGGGAGCAAATTTGGAAATGGTGTGCAATATAGAGCTACAAAATCAGTTAATTATAACAGCTAAATGCCAGCCGTTCTGTATGGCAATTAGAATAACACGAACAATTATTATAGAATGCATAGGTCTCTGGTATTGAAATGCAAAACCCTTTTAGAGGTCTGTGTGTGAGAGCAAATGAGAGGAAGAGTGTGTGCATGTGTGTTTTATGGGACAGGTGTGTGTGTGTGTGTGTGTGTATGCATGCAAGTTAGTGAGGTGTGTACGTCGGTATGTGTGTGTTCATGTCTGTGCATGTCTGTCTGTGTATTTTTGAAAATGTATGGGAGACACACTTATAGGAGGAGCAGAAAGAAAATATGTATACCATTAACCAGTGATTCAAGTTGTTGTGTGAGTAACAGACCTTTCTCAGTACAGAAAAATTTATGTAGTATATGGTTAGGGCTTATCATGCATGGAAATCAGTGCCTGCTAAAATGTTGTCGTGCACATTCCGAAAGTTGTTGTGCACATTCTAAAAGTTGTTGTGCATGTTCCATAAGTTACTGTGCATGTTCCATAAGTTACTGTGCATGTTCCATAAGTTGTTGTGCATGTTCCATGAGTTACTGTGCATGTTCCATAAGTTACTGTGCATGTTCCATAAGTTGTTGTGCACGTTCCATAAGTTACTGTGCATGTTCCATGAGTTACTGTGCATGTTCCATAAGTTGTTGTGCATGTTCCATAAGTTACTGTGCATGTTCCATGAGTTACTGTGCATGTTCCATAAGTCACTGTGCATGTTCCATAAGTCACTGTGCACGTTCCATAAGTCACTGTGCATGTTCCATAAGTCACTGTGCACGTTCCATAAGTCACTGTGCATGTTCCATAAGTTACTGTGCACGTTCCATAAGTTACTGTGCATGTTTCATAAGTTGTTGTGCATGTTCCATAAGTCACTGTGCATGTTCCATAAGTCACTGTGAATGTTCCATAAGTTACTGTGCACGTTCCATAAGTCACTGTGCATGTTCCATAAGTTACTGTGCATGTTCCATAAGTTACTGTGCATGTTCCATGAGTTACTGTGCATGTTCCATAAGTTACTGTGCATGTTCCATAAGTCACTGTGCATGTTCCATGAGTCACTGTGCACGTTCCATAAGTTACTGTGCACGTTCCATGAGTTACTGTGCACGTTCCATGAGTTACTGTGCATGTTCCATGAGTTACTGTGCACGTTCCATAAGTTACTGTGCATGTTCCATAAGTCACTGTGCATGTTCCATAAGTTACTGTGCATGTTCCATGAGTTACTGTGCATGTTCCATAAGTCACTGTGCATGTTCCATAAGTTACTGTGCATGTTCCATGAGTTACTGTGCATGTTCCATAAGTCACTGTGCATGTTCCATAAGTTACTGTGCATGTTCCATGAGTTACTGTGCATGTTCCATGAGTTACTGTGCATGTTCCATAAGTTACTGTGCATGTTCCATGAGTTACCTTGCATGTTCCATAAGTTACTGTGCATGTTCCATAAGTTACTGTGCATGTTCCATAAGTCACTGTGCATGTTCCATAAGTTACTGTGCATGTTCCATAAGTCACTGTGCATGTTCCATAAGTTACTGTGCATGTTCCATAAGTTACTGTGCATGTTCCATAATGAATATTAATGAACAGCTCTGCCCCTTGCCACCTTATTCGCTGAAACAGACATCTTTGGAAAAACAAACATGGCGGCTCCGCTTACCGAGACAGTTTGTACACAGAGAAGAATAACAGGCTCAGTGTTTTCATGCTGTCAAAATTTTAACTTTTTTCTTTTAACCAAGTTCTGCTGTGAAGCTTTGGAGCATCACACTAAAAAACTCTGCAGCAGACACCAGTCATACAAGAACGGACCACAGCAACAGAGTACAGACTTAGCTGCTGGCAACAAGTAGGGGCCCTACACACAAGGTGATGGTATCAGACCTTGTAAAAAAAAAAAAAAACTTTTTTTTTTCGGGGGCCCATATACTATAAAAATTAAAGTATGGGCAAGTATACACAGCTCGCCTTGTTTCCATCTTGGGACTGAAGATACTAGCATGGACCTCTCAAGCTTCACTCTTGAGGTCCATACACTGGTATCTTAACCCCTCAATGGAAACACAGGCTTGTTGTGTATACTCACCCATAGTTTATTCCTTATAGTATATATAGTTATGCATCAGAGAAAATGGAGCAATATGATACAGAATGCAATAAAACTGACCATCTGTTATAGCAAAAAATTTGCAATTCACACAAATGAAAATGCAGTATAATCAGACTTAATGCTAATAGGAATCAGTTGAATCATTAGTAGTCCCTAAAATAATAGCATAGTGTGCACTCTTGTGTTGTAATGCACATGCTACTGTTGAAGATAATACATATAGCAGATGAGTAACAGAAAAACAGCTGACAAAATGGTCTATACAGCCTTAGTATCTCACCCACTTTGTTATTTATGCACACCCCACCTCATCCTCAGCAAAAAAAATACAAAACAAAAACCTTTCGCATAATCAGCTTTCCACTCCAGGTGCAGAACTCGATACACCTAACATTATTCAGTCAGACATCATCATCATCCAGAAAAACTTACGGAGTTAAGTGAGATGCTCCCCACCCCTTTGCAGCACAAATACATACAAACTGTGCACCTTATGTAGCCATGCCTGCAATTTTTTCTCTTCCCCTCATTATTAAACATGCATGCTGGTTTACATGGAAGCAAGCACCACAAGAAAATATGATGGACGTGAACACAACCCACTATAAACACTTGCATCAATTGTTTAATTAACCCCCCCAAACAACCTCCCCACCCCACCCCACCACTATTAGCATGGATCATGTATGTTCTGCCTGCAGTTATCTGCAACAAGTAATCTTGGAGGTTCCTGAGACTTTTGACAGTCAAGGCAAATTAATATCAATTGTGTCATGCCGTCTCCTTGTTTAAACAACAGATACCAGTATGAAGGTAATAGGTGGATACGGGTGGGGGGTGGCAAGGGTATGTGTGACAGAGAGAGAGAAATATTAGCCTTGTATATAGTTTTGTTGTAATGTGGTATTAGACTATGATGGGGATCGTGTGAAACAAGAATTAGTCTGGTCTCCAATAGCTAACAACTGTTCTCTGAAGCACTTATATTAGGGGATTAAAGTAATGCCACCGTTTAAGCAAAAAAAAAAAAACCCTCACCATTTATAAACTACACCTGAGCAAGGTTTTTTCTTTCTTTTACAGACAATCGCACACAGAAAATAGTTTACATTTTTTTTTTGTTTAAAAGGAGGACATTTCTGTTAGAAGATATACAAAACATGACAGCTAAAGGGGAGGTTCTGATAATGGGAGACTTCAACATGCCAGATACAGATTGGTCAATACCAGGAGGAACATCTGCCAGAACTAGACACATGGTGGATTCCCTGCAGGGGGGAGGCCTCAAACAACTGGTACAACAACCCACAAGAGACAGGGCTATCCTAGATATAGTACTGACTAACAGGGAAGGGATCACAGATCTCCAGGTAGAAGGTCACTTGGGGGCCAGTGACCATCACATGGTATGGTTCAATTTGGCCACTACATCTAAATCATCTCATTCCAGGGCAAAAATATGGGACTTCAGAGGAGTTGACTTTGATAAGATGGCCAACAGAGTTAAGCTAGCCCTGGTAAAAAGAAACACAGGTGAGGGTACAGGCAAAGTGGGCAAGCATTAAGGATGCAATACTTGAAGCAACATCCCATTGTGTTAGACAGAAAAGGAAGTGCAAAAGAAGAAGGAAACCACTTTGGTTCTCAAATACAGTAGCAGAAAAGGTCAGAGCCAAAAGGCTGGCGTTCAGGAAATATAAGGGAACACAATGGGATGAGGATAGGGAGGCATACCAAACCGCCCTAAGGGAAGCAGGGAAAGCAATAAGGCAGGCAAAGTCCCAAACTGAGGAAACACTAGCACGAACAGTAAAAGAAGGTGACAAGACTTTCTATGGATACATTAGTGAAAGGAGAAAGTCCAGAGGGGGTTTTGCTAAGCTCAATGGAGAAAAGGGGGCATGTGAGGAGGAGGACCCTGTAAAGCATCTATTCTAAATAGATACTTCCACTCAGTATTTACTGAAGAGAAGGTAGGGCAGGGCCCACAGCTCAGCACCATGGACACAGGGGAGAGGGAGGTGAGCACTGCTCCCTTCACAAAAGAAAGGGTCCTACAAGAGCTCACTGAGCTCAGGGTGGATAAGCAATGGGACCTGATGGCATACATCCCAGGGTACTTAAGGAGCTAAGGGTGGAACTAGCAGAGCCATTAGCAGAACTGTTTAGTGAGTCTCTGAGCACAGGAGAGGTCCCAGAAGACTGAAGAAGGGCTCATGTGATCCCACTCCACAAGAGTGGTAGCAGGGAGGAGGCAGGGAACTACAGACCAGTCAGTCTTACCTCAGTAGTGGGCAAGATTATGGAGGCACTCCTTAAGGAAAGGATAGTGCAACACTTGGAATCCATAGGGGCACAGGATCCAAGACAGCATGGGTTTACAAAAGGAAGGTCCTGTCAAACTAATCTCATAGATTCCTTTGACTGGGCAACCAGAGTGGTGGACCAAGGGGGGGGGCAGTTGATGTTGTCTACCTTGACTTCAACAAAGCTTTTGACACTGTTCCACATAGAAGATTGATAAATAAGATGGGTAGGCTCGGGGTGGGTCAGAAGTTGGTCAACTGGGTGGCAAACTGGTTGATGGGCAGAAAACAGAGAGTGGTGGTAAATGGTATGCAAGTCACAAGTGGGGTACCTCAGGGATCAGTCCTGGGGCCAGTCCTCCTCAATATCTTCATTAGTGACCTTGCAGATGGACTAGAGGGTAAGGCTTGTCTGTTTGCAGATGACACCAAGATCTGCAACAGAGTAGATGATCCAGATGGGGTGGGCAGAATGAGAAGAGATCTGGATAAACTAGCAAAATGGTCAGAAGAGTGGCAACTGGATTTAATGCAAAGAAGTGCAAGGTCATGTACATAGGGAAGAGAAACCCTGAAGCCACCTATAGGCTGGGTGGGGAGTTGCTGGCAGTCACAAAGGAAGAAAGAGACTTGGACATCATCATCACTGATGACCTGAAATCATCCAAGCAGACCTCTAAAGCAGTAGGTAAGGCTAGGGGGATGTTAGGGTGTATTAGTAGGGGTATCACAAGTTGTAAGAGGGACGTAATAATCCCTCTTTACAAGACACTGGTTAGGCCTCATCTGGAGTACTGCGTGCAGTACTGGAAGACACACCTTCACAAGGACATTATCCAAATTGAGGCAGTCCAGAGAAGGGCAACCAAAATGGTGTGGGGACTGCATCAGAAGACATATGAGGACAGATTAATGGAGCTCAATATGTATACCCTTGAGCAAAGGAGGGAGAGAGGTGATATGATCGAGACATTCAAACACCTTAAAGGCATTAACAAGGTGAAAGAGTCTAACATGTTTAAATATAAGAAAAATAGCAGGACAAGAGGACACAGCATGAGATTAGAGCAAGGTCGATTAAAGGGGAATGTGAGGAAATTCTTTTTCACAGAAAGGGTGGTGAATGCATGGAACGGCCTACCTCAGAAAGTGGTGGATATGAATACAGTGCAGGGCTTCAAACAGGCATGGGATAGGCATAAGGGAGCAATACAGATGAGTATGAATAGATAGGCCACTGACAGAGCAAAGGCTGATGGCACATTTATAAGGTAGAAAAAGAAATGGGTAGACTGGATGGGCCTTGCGGTCCTTATCGGCTGTCAACTTCTATGTTTCTATGTTTCTACATCAGTGAAGTCACATGTCTGACCACATATGTCTAAACTCACAGGCAAAACACATCACCATCACCACACAGTACAGATGTAACAGACTATCAAAACAAATGGATGTAAAAAACAAACACATATTTTACCTAGTGAATTAAATAATATTTTCATTCACACCTTCACAGCTATGTGCACTATAGGTTGGAGGATGACTGACAATCAAGTGGCTGAACAGCAGTTAGGAGTGAGTGTGCGGCTCTGTCTCTACAGCAATCACTCACTCACTGTAGCTTGCGCTGTCCCCCTGCTGCTGTTGCTTAATGGACTCACTAATAAAGTAAAACAATTCTCTTTCTTCTGTATATGCATCCAGACATATCTTATCACTAGGCGATAGATATGCTCCACCACTTTCTGATTTATGTTGGCCCTTACATAGTCTGCATACATGTACTGTATGTCACTGTATGAGACACTATGCCATTCTTTGTACCATGCATGCTGTGACACTTACTCACTATGTAATGTATATTATTTTGTTATTACAAAACCCAATAAAGCATTTAACTGAAAAAAATAAAGTAAAACAATGAGAAAAAAAGGTAAAGCACAACTGCGTCACGACTGCTGTGATGAAAAAGTAGTTACTGGACATGGAGACTTGCCCAGAGTAGGGACAGAAACGCAGTCACCAGACACTGACATTTCATCACACAGAACACAATGTAGGCAGTAAAAATGAAGGAGAAACACATAAATATCATTACAAATGCAGATTATAATAACTGGTTAGTGACGATTATCACTTGTGGGCAGAAGCTGTCAAACTCCGTTATACACAGGTGGTTATACACATATGTGTATAACAGAGTTTGAGTATACACATATGTGTATCATCACCCATGTATAATGGAATTTGGTTAAGTGCCTTTTGCAAAAATTCTAAAATAAAAAAAAGCAAAAATCAAAGGAACCAGTTATTGTGAAAAATAAAACATGGGGAAGTGTGCGTCAACTCGGATTTTTATGCACACCCTCAGTGTGCAATGCCTTGATAAACCCCTCGAGCTTCACACTTGGGGTTTATGGGGCATAAAATCCTTGTTATACACACTTCTGCGTGCATTATTTTATATTTATTACATATCTGCATTCAAACACCACCAATGAAGAAAATGCATTTGCACATTTGCCATTAATCTTTAAAGACCTTCTTCAAAGTCCTTCCCTTTCTGTTATTATGTGATTTACAAGGAGCACATTTGCTAAGGAACATCTTTATGTGCACATTTTCTTTGTTCTAGCTTCATTTTTTATATAAGTTGAGGTTGATATACAAGTCCTGTCCACCCAAGCGTACATCCATGCATACCAGTAGAATATCTCCTACTTGCTACTTTTTCTATCTATCCCAAGTTTAAAACACAGCTCAAGAAGTGAGGCAAAACTCTCAAGAGGATGTGCTTCTTTGTACATTATATCACATAATAGCAACAAGGGAGGGATTTTGAATAAAGTCTTTACGTATGTATTAGTACAGGTAATATATTAACTGTAATTTTAAAGTTAACAGCTTTCGATATATACATTGTTCTGAGATATGTAGATGAAGAGAATGAGAAATATGTAACATAATAGCAGGATAAAAAACTTAACCCAAGTAGTCTCTATTACCAAAAGAAAATCCTAAAAAAACAAAATGAGAAACTGAACTGGCAGACAACTTGCTTAATTGAAAGAGTGAAGTGAAGACATCGTTTAAGGGAACATTGTTTAACCAGAAGTAGCACACTAAGCCGAAGCTTGTTTCCAGATGCGACCTGGAAGCACAAGGAAGTTAAATGACTTGCTTAGGATCACACAGTATACAACTAGGCAGTTGTGGGATTCAAATCCAGGTCTCCAGATCTGCAGCTCAGAGCCTTAACCCACTGTGCTATACTGCTCCCCATGAATATTTGTGAACAGGTGATATTAAACATTACACAATGTCATAGTATATCTGTGGTTTCTCCACCCCCAACACACACACACACACACTCACTCTCTGGACACTACGCAGGTAATAGAGGCTGCTGTTTCTAAAGACCTCCTCCCCCTTTCCAGGAGGCGCTTCATCAAATATGTCTGCCAGGAGTTTATTATGATGTGCAAACTGGTGTCAGCAGTGACTGGGGAGGGACAGAGGGGGTGCAAAATAATAACACCATATTGTCCCATTAAAGAGAAATTCAGAGGTTTCCTCCAAGCATAAGGTGGCAAAGGATAAATAGAAAGTAGACACATAATGAGACAACAGGGTTATATTACATTCAACTACAGGGTGCTGATGGGTAAACCTGCCCCCTTTATTTTTTTTCCCCTCTTCCTCAATCTCATTTTTTTCTTTTCTTACTTTCTACTTCTTTACCATAGAGAGATAAAAACATAAAAACTGATGGCAGATAAGGATAAGGGCCTCCAGGCTCACTAATCCTGCCCTATTTCCTTACCTGTAATGATCGACAGGCCTAATGGCCTACAGTACCCCGCCTTAACGTTCACAATCCCTTTGTGTCAATCCCATGCGTTCTTGAATCCTGTAACAATTTCTGCCCCAACCACTTTTGCTGGTAGGCTGTTCCATTTGTCCACCACTCTCTCTGTGAAGAAGTATGTCCTCTAATTACCTCTGAACCTCCCCACTCTAGCTTCATATTGTGCCCCCTCATCCTTGATCATCTTTTTCTTTGGAAGATGGTACTCTCTGTACCTTGTTCTTCCGGGTGAGGTATTTGAATGTTTCAATCATATCCCTCCTGTCCTCCATTGAGTACATATTTAACTCCCTCAGCCTTTCTCATAAGGTTTATGATGCAGGCTCCTCATCATTTTTGTTGCCCCCCTCTGCACCGCCTGTACCTGGACACAATACTTGAGGTGAGGCCTCACCAAAGATCTATAAAGAGGGATTATTACCTCCTTTCTTCTGCTGGTGATGCCACTACCTATAAATCCCAACATCCTGCTAGCCTTCCCTGCTGCCTTGTCACACTGCTTTGACATCTTCAGGTCATCACAGATGACTAGCTCCCGGTCCCTTTCCTGTTTTGAGCCTGCTATCACCTCCCCTTCCAGGTGGTAAATTATTCCCGGGGTTTCTGTGCCCTGTGTGCATTATTTTATACTTTTTAGCATCAAAACCCAGCTGCCAATCCCTCAACCAGTCCTCCAGCCTTTTTAGGTCTCTCTTCATTCTATCCACCCCCCCCCCCGTAGTGTCCACTCTGTTGCAGAGCTTTGTGTCATCTGCAAACCAGGCATATTTTCCCTTCCAGACCCTCTGCAATGTACTGATAAAGACATTGAAAAGGACTGGGCCTAGCACTGACCCCTGGGGCACCCCACTGGTCACTCTGCCTACTTCAGATCGTGTGCCATTTATCACTACCCTCTGGGTTCTACTTTCCAGCCAACTCTCCACCCATTCCTATCACCTGCACCCGGTATGGAAGAGCTGCAATCAGTTATTCCCTGGCACTTATCTGGAATTCTATCCAAAAGACATTGAAAATGGAAACACTGATCCCCCTTACATCCTTCAAAAAGCTGTACACCAGCCTAATCCCAGATTCATGCAATTGCTTCCACAAGGCCTAGTCCTCCCACACCCCCACACCCCCCACACCCTCTCTCTCCCCACCCCCTTCTAAAGCTCCTCCCTATTCTTCTATCATTCCTCTGGTCCTTTCCACATCAAACCTCAAACATATATGCCCACCCATGTACCATTATCCAAGCCTTATCCCTACCAGACTGTTTGTTTCTCACCTTTAATAGGTTTTTGGTTTACTGTCCTTTGCCTTGTATATATGTAAATAATTGTACATCTATCTCACTCATAAATGTTTGTATTTGTGCTATTTCAATATCATGTTTTTGTATACACTCTGTAACCTTTTTTTGTTATGACCACTCAGGTCCATCTTGTAAATGAGCTTTGCTCAATGATGTTCGCCTGAATAAATAAAGATTTTGATTGATTTTGATCTCACTACTTTAGAACCTACTCCTAGGTTCCCTAGCTTGTTTATTAGCCTTCTGTGTGGAACAGTGTTGAAGACATTCCTAAACTCTAGGTATAACTAACAACAAAAAGAAACTGGTAAAATGAGAGCCCACTCACCAAATATGAAACTATTTCTTTATTCTTTCTTTCATATTTTTTATCTTAATTTTTCTTTTTCTCCTGTCTTATTGTATCTCTCATAAATGTACACTGCCTTTCTTTAAAACATTTCTTGTTCTTTAACTTTTTTAAGTGTATTTAAAACATCCCTTTTGTGCTCTCCATGCCTCCACTATGGGTGCATGGAACGCACAAAAGGGATGTTTTAAATCCACTGAAAAAAGTTAAACAACAAGAAATGATTTAAAGAAAGGCACTGTACATTTATGAGAGATACAATAATAAAGGAGAGAATTAATAGGACTATGTAATGAAATATTTGATGTTTTGAATGCGTATACAAGTCTTCTAAGGTAATGGTGTAACCCACTGATGAAGAACAATGTCTGAAATGTTTGTGTTTATTTACAACACTGTACCTGGAAGAAAAAAAAGAAAAATTAAGATAAAAAATATGAAAGGAAAAATAAAGAAACAGTTTCATATTTAGTGAGTGGGCTCTAACTTTACCAATTTGTTTTTGCTGTTAGTTATGCCTTAATTGGTAGAGAGCTACTCCCCTAAAAGTATCTTTTTTGCTTCATCCGAGGTTGACTGGACTGCTTTCCTTCTTTTTTTTTTAAATCTAGGTACGCCACATCTACTAATCTCCCTGATCCACCTCCCTAGTTACCCAGTCAAAGAACTCTAACAGGTTTGTCTGGCATGACCCCCCCCCCGTGAAACCATGCTGTTTTGAGTCTTGCAGACCACTGGTTTCCAAGTATTCCACTATCCTTTCCTTCAGCAGTGTTTCCATTACCTTGCATACCGTTAAGGCTAGGCTGACTGGCCTATAGTTTTCTGCCTTCTCCTTGTTTCCACTTTTGTATAGCAGGACCACACCAGCCCTCATCCAGTCCTCTGGTACCTCCACTGGTTTCAATGACAGGCTAAACATGGCTGCTAGAGGTGCAGTCAACACCTCCTTTAGTTCCGTCAGTATCCTGGGGAGAACTCCATCTGGTCCCATTGACTTATCAACTTTTATAACTGTTAGTTCCCTAAGGACCCTTTCCTCAGAAAAAGGACTTGTATCCATCTTCTTCCCCTTTATGCCTTTGTCCTTTATAGTAGGTCCATTACCTGCTCCTCCTCCATGAATACTGAACAATAGTAATCGTTCAATATGTCTCTCTTTTGGTGGTCTTACTCCACACACATCCCTCCTTAGCATTCAGCCTAACTATACCTCCCCTTCCCTTGCCTTCCTTTTTTCACTTATGTACCTAGAAAAAGTTTTATCCCCTTTTCTAAATCAAATTTGCAATGCTTTCCTCCGTTTACGCCTTTGCTCTTCTTACTGCCTTCCCTGCCTCCCTTTGCTTTTCTAGGTAAATATCTCTCTCTCTCTCTCTCTCTCCCTTTCTCTCTCTCTCTGTTGCTGTGTCCATTTGTATTTCCTAAATGCCATCTTCTTTGGTGTTACCTTTTCTGCCACTTTCTTAGAGAACCACAGTGGTCTTCCTTTCCTCTTACCCTTGCTGACTTGTTTGACACAGAGGTGTGTTGCTACCTCAGTTCCCTCTTTGATAGTGTTCCACTGCTCATCCACTCTCCCCATATTCCCCACCCCTGCTTGGGCAACCCTTAGATAATCTCCCATTTTCCTGAAATCCACCCTTCTGAAGTCCAGGATTCTTGTCTTCATGTGGTTCGTTTCTGTCCCAGTTATTATGTCAAACCACACTGTACGGTGATCATGGTTCCCTAGCTGTTCCACTACTGTATTTTCACTTTTATCTCTCACTTTCACATTACACTGTGCCTTTTCTCTAAAAATAAAATGCCTTTTACCTAATTTCTATGCTCATCCTTTACCAATTGTACCACTCCTGTACTCTTGTCTGTACTCTGGCTACTACTGTTTCTCCATACTAACCCATTTTTCCCTTTATTTCTATAGATTTGACCAGATGCTGATGACCTGTCAATCAGATGAGTACTGTATTGTTTCATGTTTATCCTTCCCTATCTGTCGTATTTTCTTCCAAGAACTATGGAATCCTTTGTGACCCCCATCACTATTCTTATTTTACAGGTATGACTGGATGTTGACCTGGGACCCCCCCACCCAGGCTCTTCAGTGTGCAGGTAAGAGATTGCCAACTGATTAACTATGCTATGGTATGTGGGTAGGCCTTCAGTCTTATTTTCTCTTTCTGTCCAGTGAGGCACAGTCTGAGAGAAGGGATGGAGTTCCTCCCATGGCAACTTCTTGTGGGTCATAAACAATCTGAATGCATCATGTCTCAGAAAAATAAAGATCTAGGTTTAATTAAAATGTCTTCAATAATAAACAACCTCTGATCAGGGCCAAGATGACTGCAATACAGTAAACTAATGTGAGAAAAAAACAAAAGCTGGACTACATCTAAAAGCTTGTTTCTTTATGATTACTGACATGAAGCATCAATCCCTGCAAGCTGTTGGCTCCCTTATAGACAGAGAAAGGTTCACACTTCTGCCCCTAGTGGATCTAACTGCCTTGCAAGCATTCTTCAGACCAGTGAACTTAGAGAAACAGGCTTGGAAGTGCAGTCCAGCAGTGTTTTTTCTCACATCAGGTTAATGTATAGCAGCCATTTTGGCTCTGACCAAATTTCGTTTAGTTGTATTGTAGATGAGGACAAAAATGTCCTAATATATGTAATTTTGGGGTTTTTTGACCTTCTGAAACTTTACTCTGCTGAAGCGATTGCTACAACGTTTTCAGGATCTACAGAATCTGGCAACATCTCCGAGTTTTCCAAATTTCAATTAAATCAGTTAAAAGGGGGCAAGGTTATTAAGGTGCAAAAACTGGGGTTTAACATTAAAGTGCTCACTCAACCCTAATATACCAGGGATTAGAGTTTCTGTTAACAAATTTTGAATATGTTGGACCTGTATGAGGTACCACACCATTGATGCATGGCAATGTACTTGTAGCTTGGTTGTGGGTAAAAAGGACTGGGGGGATTTAGGCTGACAACCATAATAGCATATTTCCAAACTTTGTGGGCATTGGGTTGAAAACCATAATACACTGTAGCACATTTCCAAACTTTGAGGGTTTGAGTTTTTTTGCTGTAGCAGCACTAAGCTGCTTTTACATAGTTTTTGCAATTAATTTCCTTAGTTTTTAAGACACTAGAGACCTGGTTGATGTGAAGTGCCCAGAGCCAGTGAGGATGTTAGCCAGGAGTGTTAGAGTGCATGTCCCTATAGCGGTGCTGCTTCCTGCACACCTGCTGAGCTTACACTGCAGTATTGTGGTAGTATATAAACAAACTCTGGACAGAGACAAAATGGCTGCTTATGCATTAACCTAATAAGAGATACAGAATTAAAGGGACAGTTGGAATGTAATGCGTTATATTATTGTGATAGTGCAGTTCCAGATGTACATCACAAAAGTGGAAAAAGAGGGATGCTCTATATCATTTTCAGTAGGGGTGCATTCACACAGTTTTTAAATGTATTTTCCCAGGATAGCACAGCTCATATGTAATATTTCGCTTTCAGTGGGGTGTTGCTTTTATGCATTTTTACACTGTATTTATCCAGGATAACACAGCTGAGATGCAATGTCTTTTATTCAGAGGAGGTCTTGATTTTACACATTTTTACAATACATTTACTAAGGACAGTACCGGTAAGATGTAACATCTCATTCTGAGTGATGTACTGCTTTCACCCATTTTACAGTGTATTTTTCACAGGACATCAGCTGAGATGCAATATCTCATTTTTAATATTGCCATGCTTTTATGTTTTCTTGCAATATATTTAATAGGTGTGTACAAATACCTTTATTTGAATATTCAGACGAATATTCATATTTGGGCCACCAGATATTCATTATTCATTATTCAGCCCCAAATCAGTGTTTTTTAAATAAGACACTGTAACACTGTTAAAGTCCACCACTTCTTTCCTTTTTGAAGCACAACAGTAAATTCTGCCATAAACACCCAATAACAGCCTTTTAGCAGTCCAAAAAGGCATCAAACTACTGCACTGGTAGGTGATCAGGTGACAGATGGTCATCATAGATTGCACAAAGGCTGTAGATGAGGTGGCATCTTGTGTCTTGTCTAGGGCAATGTCTAAGACAACTAAAATGGCACTGGTGTAAGTGCATTGTATGTACACCCTGAAAGAGAAAAGAGTGAGATGTGCCATGATAGAGACCAATACAAGTACCTCACAGGGGTGAAGAGGGCAGATAAGGGGAGTTCATTTTAAATGAGAAAGAGCACAAGAACCTGGGGCATGTGATGAAGCTGAAGGGGGAGTTCAAGACAGATGTGAAGAAATATTTATTCATGAAAGGCATGGTAGATGCCTGGCACAGATTGCCAGCATAAGTGATGGCAATAAAAACAGTGTGGGGCTTCACGCATGCATGGGATGGGCATAGGGTGTATTTCAAAACAGGCAGGGAGGCAGCAGGGTTGCTTTAGGGTCTGCAGAAGAAACTGATAAGCCAGACTGTGTGGGCCAAGCAGTCCTTTTCTGCCAACAGATAATTAATAACCTAAAGTACACAATAGTTAAGTGCACTAAAACATTATACAGTATTTGTTTCTAGTTTAAGAGGGGCCTCATGGTGGTCCTGCAGCATATATGCCAAGGAGTGGAGAGTTATCCTTTAAAATAAATATTTAATGTGATAGAAAAAAGAAAGGGTGAGACAAAAAAAAAGTAACATTGCATTGTCGTAACATTAGGGAGAGCAACAGTAGTACTGTACCACCAGTTTTATGTGGGCAGATTATATTTGTAGCCAACTGCTGGTAAGTTTAGCTTAATGAACACTAGCTGTTCGATGTGCTGGGGGTCCATCTTGGAATGGTGTGGCTCAATAATATCACCAGCAGTGCTAAACATCCTCTTGGTTGGCACACTTGTAGGAGGGCAGCTTAGGTATTTTAAAGCAAGTTGTGTCAGGTGAGGAGAGGAGTTAATTTTCTGAATCCAGTAGCCCAGTGGATCAACTTTAAATGGCTCAACTGATTCTGCAAAGTAGCCATTCACTACATTTTCTTCAGAGAGTGGCTGAGACTGTGACCATTTGTGTTGCTGTTGATGCAGTGATGTGCTGAGTAACCCAATCACTCTCCACTGTAGTGCCACTATGCTGTCTTTCCCCATCTCCACCAGTACCATCCGATTCCAAACCATTGCATGGCTGTTTCTGTCCCTCAGGAACCTGAACTGGAGCATCTTCCTCCCCTTCCAGCATCTCATTGCCTGCATGGCACTATTTATCTCTTCACTCAGCTGTTCCCTAAAATGAGTCCCCCTGTGGCTGTCCATGGCTATATGAAGGATCTTACATTTGAACCTAGGATCCAAAATGGTAGTAAATATGTGGTGGCAGTTATACATGTCTGTGGCGAACCTTGCATCAAGTTCTGCATCAGGATGATTAACAAGTTCGGTAACCTCTTGTGTACTCATTGTATTGTCAGCCAAAAACCATTGTAACGGTCTTTTGAGAGTATGCACAGCCAGAATAACCTGACTAAGTAAGGATGTCCTAGCACTTAGGTCACATGTACTCCTCTCAAGTGGTGCAATAACCTTCACCACGCCCCCAAGAACTAATCAATCATGATGTCCTAGGACCCCTTGATGTCTAGGACCCTTCCAATGTCTGCCTCCATAGACATTTCATCTAGTGACTGCTTTTGCTCCAGCAGTCTTGAAAGCATCAGGTATGAAGAATTCCACCAAGGGCTAACATTTTGTATTGTACGGTGTTGGGGCAGGCCAAAGCATTCCTGAACTTCTCGTAATTTGTTAGTGGCTTTTTACAGAGAGATGGAAATGGTTGCAGATGGAAAGGGCTGTGGATAATATGTTGTTAGTCCTAGTACTGTTACGGAGTGCATGAGTCACCACTAAATTCAGTGTGTGTGCAGAGAAATAAATACTCACAAAATGGCCACCATTGATGACTTTCACCAAGTCTATGCCATTGCCGGTAACAAAATCCAACTTTTAAACTGGTGTTAACACCAGTGTAAGACGGCAATATGTCTTGCAGGAATGTAAGAATATTATGTGCTCTGTGGTCTTCCTCCATCAGTCCAACATTCAGCAAAGATGACTTAATGTGACTACCAGATTGTGGGGATGGGGGGGGGGCAAGTGTGCACTACAAGGTGATGCATCGGGAAACAGCAGCAGCAGGCTGTTGCACACACTAATGTGTGGTTAAGGAGCCATAGGCATACAGGGAGATATCACTAGTTCAGATATCTGACATGCAGTGAAAAACACCACCAACAGCCACTGCAAGCAGAGCAGAAACAACAGATCACACGCCATCATACAGTAATGGCAATACACTCTGTGAAAATGTAGTAAGAGATGGGTTCTGATAGTGTGGGTGAAAATCATTGAGAAGCCGTCGGAAGCCAATATTTTCTACAACTGAGATAGGATGGAGATCCAATGCCATCATCTCAGCAATCAGCTGTGTGATTTGCTGTGCTGTTGGATGTGAGGCATGATACTTTGTTCATGCATGCAGAGCATCCTTTATTGGAACTGCTGTGGGAGACATCGATGTGGGCCGCTTCACCAGTGGTGTGCGAAGTGTTGATGGCTTCTCTGTCTTGTAGTATCACTGGAGCCAGAAGTGACCAGAGTAGAGGGACTCTGTACTGGTGAGGGGGAAGGAGTACCATGATCACTGGGTTGCTCAAAATCAGATCTGTCGGTTCCACTACCACTGCCAAGAGTACATGCTGGTCCACCATAGGGATTTGGTCTTGGTGAAACCAAGGGTCCAGATCCAGACCCAGATGAGCTTTGATATGGTTGACGGTGCTTAAGCTTCAAGTGGTTCTGTTATGATGTTGTGGTTGTTGGAGAATGATTTCCCTCGGCTTATAGTGCTGTTGCAAAAAGAACAGACTGCCTTCCTTGTGACCTCCTTTAAAACAGTGAAGTGCAGCCACACCGCACTCTTAACACTGCAGTTACCAGTGATTCTGGTAACACCACATCCCCTAGTTCTTTTTTCAACATGTGTGCCTGTCTTTCCCTGTGACCACTGGCCCTGATGGTGCAATGCTAGTGCTGCCATCACTCAGCTGTCATTCAGGCTATGATGGAGCCTGCCGAAGAAACATCAGTGTTGCTTGGTTGGTTTTGTTAGGAGGAGGGGCACCCTTATGCCTACTGCTACTTCTGCTACCCTGGGTACTAGTGCTAAACCTAGAGGCTCTTTTACTGGCCACCTTTTATTTCTGCCCTGAAGGTGCATAGCATACTCTGCCTCATCCTGAAAGTCTCTCACATTTGCCTCTGATGAAGAAGATGACGTGTCACTGGGCAATTCATGTGGAGGGAAATACTCAGAGCCAGATGACTGCTCCTTCTCTACAACTTTTTCAGAAGTATTGAGAAGCTGAGAAGCAGGAGGCCTAACTGAATCAGCTGTGGTGGTTATACTGGTAATATCACTGTGGCAGGGATAACAGACTGTGGTAATAGTATTACAGTGCTGGAAGTAGTGGCAGGGTTGATTGTGCCAGTAGTGGCTGGAGTGACAGTCACAGTTGCAGGACTGGCTGTAGTAGTCATGCTGCCAGTAGTTATGGAAGAGGAAAACAGGATCTCTATTGTGGCGGTGGTGGTAATGACAGATGTGATGGTACTGGTGAGAGATAGGGACACATTGGTGGTTGCGGTGGAAGTCATGATGGTACTGGTGAGAGATGGGGACACATTGGTGGTTGTGGTGGGAGTCGTGATGGTGCTGGTGAGAGATGGGGACACATTGGTGGTTGTGGTGGGAGTGGAGAACAGTGTCCTTCTGCTTGTGCTTCTTGTATCACTTTCTTCTGTGCCAGCCACAGTACTATTATTGCTGGAAGAAATAGGCTTGGAAGGGTTAAACAATAATTTTGGGCGTCGAATGCAGCCTGACCATCACTCACATTCAGGTTCGCCATCACCGACATGTTCCTTCTTTGTAGATTTGCATGGGCTGAACCAAGTACCTTTTTTTTAACCACCTCTAGCTTCCACTGTCCATACCAATAATTTCTTAACACTCTCAACTACTGTAATACTTCACAAAAAAATTCTTGCAAGTTGCATGCAGGCAAGGGTGTATGTGCAACTATGCGACATCACTACCTGGCCCTAAACTGTGGGCGCTGGAAGTGCAGTAAGCCGACTGCCCTACGAGACTGCTAGCTGCTACTGACTTTCATGAAACCTGAGCCCAACCCCAGATTACACCACCAATATTTTTAAAGACAGATTGCTTTTTTCTTTTTGCTCCCACTATGGCCCCAGCCCGCCACTCCACCGGGTCCCCTAGCTCCAGTATGCCCGCTGGTCTCACCCCCACTGCCACACTCCATTAGTCAAAGTCCCGTGCACCCTGCACCTGGGGGGGGGGTCTGGCAATAACCCTAACCGGAAGGGCCCACCCAGAGGGGGATGGGAGGAGGACATCTCTAGTATGGTGCCCCCAGGGTAGACACGGGAGATGGAGGAGGTGTGCTCTGGGGACCTTGCCTGGTGGGAGCAACAGCCATTATCCAGCAGGGCTGGACAAGCCCATATTCCATTTTCTGGTCCCTGCCGACCCATACTGGCGCTGCCACAGCATGCATCCTGTGGGGGGATGCCCGACCATGTGAGCACACCCACACCACCGAGGACGTCACTTCACCCGCCATTAGGAGCCACTAGAAGAGTAGTACAGAACCATCTCCCCCAGGAGGGAAGTGTCTGAGGGACACTCTGAGCCCCTCCCTGCCAGCATCCACTCCTGTTGTCCAGGGCTTGGGTCATAAACCTGGGTCTTCAGCATACCAGGTGACACCCCATCGTCCGGCACCACGAAGCTGGCTTAAAGACAGATTTCTACAGCAGAACTACTGTGATAATTTTTAAATGTACAGAAGAACTGATTTATTTTTGCACAAAATTAATTCTTGAAAGTGGCATGCAGGGCAGGCAAGGGTGTGCGTGCAGTGCAACTGTGTGGCATCACTCCCTAGCCCTAAACTGTGGGCAGTGGGAGTGCAGTCAGCTGACTGCCCTCCAAGACTGCTGGCTGCTACTGACTTTTGTGAAACCTGAGCCCAACCCCAGATTACACCACCAATATTTTTAAAGACAGATTTCTACAACTGAACTGCTGTAATACTTTTTAAATGTACATACTGACTTATTTTTGCACAAAAATATTTTGCAGAAGTACTGATTTATTTTTGCACAAATAAAAACTTCTTGTAAGTGGCATGCAATGCAGGCAAGGGTGTGCATGCAGTGTAACTGTGTGGCACTACCTGGTCCTAAACTGCAGGCGGTGGGAGTGCAGTCAGCCGACTGCCCTCTGAGGTTAGTGGTTGCTACTGACTTTCGTGAAACCTGAGCCTAGATTACATCAAGCCTGAACTAAAATACTTTTAAATGTATAAAAGTACTGATTTATTTTAGCACAAAAAAAAAATTCTTGCAAGTGGCATGCAGGCAAGGGGGTGGGTGTGGCTGTGCAGCGCCACTACCTTCTTCTTCCAATTGTTTAACCAGGTGAGACACACTAAGCTGAAAGCTTGTTTATAGGTGCAACCTGGGAGCACAGGGAAGTTAAGTGACTTGCTCAGGGTCACACAGTATGCAAGTGGGGGCTGTGGGATTCAAACCCAGGTCTCCAGATTTGCAGCTCAGAGCCTTAAACCACTGTGCTATACTGCCTACCTGGCCTTAAGCTGCAGGCAATGGCCTCGGAGTGCAGTCAGTCAACTGCCCTCCAAGATTTCTGGCTGCTTCTGGCTTTTGTGACATCTGAGCCCTCCCCCCCAGAATACTCATTACATACACCACCAAGCCAGAAGTTAGAACTACTGTAATTAATATATATAAAATACTTTCAGCAACACTGTCTTCTTTTCCTTCACCTCCACAGAGCACAGAGGCCTGTGAAATCAAAGCAGTGAAACTGCAAGTCACTCTGTGTAGTTCCTGCTAAATAAATCACTAGCTCAGATGATTTTTCTGGTAAAAGAAAACCCTCCTACTAGTAGCAGGCACCAACAGAAACAGTGCACTAACAAAAAAGTAAAGGTTTTGTGATGTAATATAATTTGTTTGTGCTTAATATCTGCCACTCTCAGAGCTCTCTCCTTCACATCTTTCTCTGTTGCAGTGTGGCTGTGACATGATCTGGCTTCAGTGAGCTTTGGCAAACATTCAGCGATGGGCCAACAAGTCCTGCAAGATCATAAAATCCCACTAAAAAAATGACCCAACTACCTGCCGAATAGTGCCGCTATTCGATTGTCGGCTTCTGAATACCAAATAATGTATTATTCATGGTATTGAATTTGATATTGTTACTGACTATACCCTAATATTTAATTGGCTAAGTGGGGCAAGGGGTTGTAGGCCCTGAGTGGGTGCGGGGGAACAGTTGGGAGGGACTTGGGATTGGGGGGTCCACTGGGCACTAGCAAGGGTGTACATGACTTCTAGGAGCATCAATCATGGTAAGGGGAACCACTGGACACCGGGTGTGTGTGTGTGTGTGTGTGTGTGTGTGTGTGTGTGTGTGTGTGCATATTACATGTGGGAAAAGTGATGGTGGGGACCACAGGACACTAAGGAGGGTGTGGATATTTTCTTTCTAAAGATGGAGTCAGGGCTGGAGGAGAGAGAGAGAAAAGGAAATGGGCATGGAGCAGGGAAATGAAAACAGAGTTCCAGGGAGAGGGACAGGGAGGGGAAGGGGGAAAAGACAGACAGCTTGGAGGCACAGGGATCTCATGCATGCCAGGAGATTCTACTGCAGAGGAACATGATTAGTGTTAGACTTGATGGCATACATCCAGACCCTGCTATCAGTCTTCCTCGATTGGCAATATGTCAGCACAGCTCTTGTTATGTAGCCATAGAAAAGAGCCTTATCTGAGGTGAACTGACAAGGGCTGGCTTGACTTTTTTTTATCCAGATTCTGCACACCTGTAGCAGTGGCAAAGATAATTCAGCAGAGGACAGACTATGCCAAACACATTGCGTTTCATTCCCAGAGTCTGTACTGATGCTGCCATGGCAGGCAAGTCAGTGAACCCAAACCATAAGAAAGCAACACTTTTTAACTGCAGTGCTGGATTATTGACAAGGATACTCAATAAAGTTTAGCAGAGGCCACCAACAAAATAATATTGAATGCATGGCTACTAAAATTAATTATGTCTTTCTGCAATGTAAAAAAACTCAGATTTATAACAATTATTTTTCAGATCCAACTGAGCTACCAAACAAATGTAGCAAGTCAGATCATTGAAGGAGAACACTCCAAATCTATAAAATGAGCTAATGTGTAGCTAGGAGTCAGTTTCTTACCACAGCACCTCCAGGTATGGACGCTGTTGTTATTCATTTACCATCTCAACCTCACATCACCATGGAGCACCACTAAGTTGAAAATCAAAAGTGCAGGGCTTTGTGGGCAAAAGCTGTAGGAGGAGGGTAAGTGGAATCCAACCTGTGCCAGGCAGTGCCCCAGTACACCAGGCAGGGTGTAGGTGTAGTGTGCCACCAAGCTGGCACAGCAGGTAGTGCGCTTTCGGGTGTTTTGGGGTTCAGTGATATGTCGGTGGGTGGTTTCGGGGTGGTGAATCAACGTGACATTTCTGATGCAGATCATTGAAAGAATAGGCTACTACCTAACAGATACATCAGCCCACTATGTGAATGTTAGTGAGCCCCCATGCTGTCTTTTGTGTTGCCTTACAATAAAACATAGAGAATAGTGCATGGGCATATCTGCAGTGGTAGCATACAAGACTGGTGATTGGAGGGTGGGAGGGACCGCTGAAAACCAGGAACATATGTTCACATTTACAGGACGGCAATCGGGTGGGGGAGGGACCATTGGATGCCAGGGAATTACTGATATCACATGGGGCTGGAGATCGGAGGGTGGGCGGGACCATTGGCCACCAGGGACTTTATTTATTCAAACAGGGATGGGCACTGGAGGACAGGGGGACCATGGACCACAAGGGAATTAACCTATTCCAACGGGGATGGAATTGGAGAACAGGGATATCACAGACCACCAGGGAATTAACTTATTCCAATGAGGAGGGGCATCGGAGGATGGGGAGGACCATGGACCACAAGGAAATTAACTTATTCCAATGGGGATGGGGATTGCTGGGGAGAGGGACCATTAGACACTAGAGACATGCTACATATTGATGGGAACAGTGATCAGAGGGTGGGGAAGCCCACTAGACACCAGGGAATTCCTGATTTTTACAAGACTGGGCAATCAGGGTGGGGGTGAAGCCAGTCACAGGGGCAAAAACCTGCCACCACTTCCCATACAAATGTGCTCTTAATGGGCATGCAAATGGCCCCTTAGTACCTTGCATGCTGAATGAGCTCATTTGCACGGGGAAATCTGAATATCAGGCTGGGAGCTACCAGCACTATCAGGTCTCGGGGTGTTATTGCCTGCATTGCTGGGATCCATGTCAGACAGTGCTATTCAATGTACTGCTGCACTGACATGCCCCTATAGTAAGTCGGATAGTGCCGGTGTACTGTCTGACTGAATATAGCATCCTTGGAGTCCTGGGCAATGGGCAAGTGCAGTGCAAAACTTTGCATTCCGCTTTGCCCATTTTTGAGTATTGGGGCCCCAGAAGAGCAAAAAGATACATAAAGAAGAAAAAAGTACAAGAGGGCAAAAAAATCTTTGCCAATAGTTTGCTACAGAAATTAGAGCACATATCCACCACCATAGCCAAATGGTTTTGTGTTTTTACATGACTTGTGTCCTAAAAAAGAAAGGCAATTGCTCCATAATGATTTCAGTTTCACCTTAGAACAGTCAGTATTATCCTGTGTGTAAACCATCTGTAAGGTTATTGAAACATTTTTAACAATGTCTTGATACGACACTTGTTTTTGTTGCAGAGCCCAAGCACATCTAGCTTGCCACAGATAGTATTTCAAAGCAGTGCAGATCATTTGTGATGTGCTACCCTTTGACTTCTTCCAGGAAGAGGAAAACAAACTCAGGATTAATTCAGGGTAGTCTGGTGAACCGAACAAAGGTTCTTTCCACACAAACACCAAATACTCCAGAAAGGCACATGCATAGGGGCAGTCCAAAAACAGATATCCCTGGGTTTCCCGGACATCCATGCACGTAGACCTCGGATGACACCACTCACTAATCTGTTCATGTTTATGGGAGCTTCTCACCCCTAATAGGCCATGACCGCTGCCCAAAGCACATCCCAACAAAAAGAGGCATCCTTGGCTTTGTCAATAGACTCCAAACTGATTGGGTACCTGTTGCTGGGCACAAGGGAAAAAACACATGTACTCCAAAAGCTACGTCCATGATAGGTTGATACAGCTGTGGTCTGGTCATGGTTAAAATCAGAGTATATGACAAAAGTCAATGTTTCAGTCTTCTGAAAAGAACATGTTATGTAGTCTGGGATAAAGGTAGGGTTAGGTGGGGCATGCATCTTATTATTTTACCGTGCTGAAAGTAGTTGTAGTAGTAAAAGTATTATTCTGAAAATTTCCAGAAAAGGATAGCCCAGTTTAGCTGAAGCTAATACTCAATATATAGGAGTATATCCATTCTCTAACCCCTGCAGTCCAGAATTTCTCAACCTGTCTCATGGATTGACAGATATTATTATATATAAAAAAGCTATAATAAAAAAAAAGCAGATTAATCATTCCCAGGCCACCCAGTGGCACAGGTTTATACATAATCTCCCTCTTTAGAGGGTTGAGACAAGTGCCTCAAAGTGCTTGAAAAACTCCAGTTTCAGTGTGGAGGGGGCTGTAACCTAGGTATAAAAAAAAGGTAATACATAGAATAGTGGATGGATGACCATCCGCAACTAGGCTATTTTTCCATCGAGGTAGTCGATGACATCATAGACCTCAAGAGCGAAGCTCGAGTGGTCCCGCTGATGTCATCAACTACCGAGATGGAAAGACGGCCTTGTTGTGGATGGTCATCCATCCAGTGTTTTACACAGTATACGGTTGGGACTTATTGATTTGTTCGCTTCATCCCCCTGCCCATTGTAAATTACCTCAGCTTCGCTTTAGCTGCCGCTGCCTCCGCTCCTGCATGCTTCTCCCAGTCTCTGATGCTCCTGTTCGCTCCGGCTTCTCTGTGCTCCTGCTCACTCTGGCTGCCGTTTTCATTTTTCGGCACTGTATTTTTTGAATTTGAAACAAAAAGAAAAATGTAACTTTTGTGACACAGAGCCATGTGTGGCTCTTGGTGTCAAAACTAGGTGGGTCACTGATCAGCCGTCGCTAAATCGCACCGCCATGTTTTCGTTTTTTTCCCTCACTGGAGCGGGTTCAGTTAGCCAATCGAGTGGCAGTTCAGGGCTGAAAAGTTGTACTATCGATGTGACGTCACAACGATAGTACAACAACTTTTCTGACCTTTGAACTGTCCTACAACAAGGTTTAAGCAGCTGCTGATTTCCATCCTCAATAAGTCCCAAGTATATACTATAATAATATTGTATGTTATCAAAAAAATAGTGGTTTTATCAAAAAATATGTGTTAACCTAGAAATTCTCTTACATTATCACAGATTGACTTTTTGTTCTGCCATCCTCAAACAGAGCTCTCAGTTTTTCTCCGCAAGATTTCCCTCTGCAAATGTAATACTCAGACTTTAATATTTTGAGTTTGGCTCAAGACTGAGACTATGTGTTGTGGACACTGCTCCACAGAGGAACGTAATGGGATGCCAATACTTTTATCAAAATTCACTCATGAAACTCACACTGATGCAAAAAAAAAAAAAAATCTAACTCATTCACAATGTAGTTCCTGAATCAGCATTGTGAACAAATGTCACAATATCATAAGCGTACACACTGGCCCAGATATTCAGAGCAGTTGCGCATGGCACAACTGAATTGCACCAAGGAGCCATATTTAGCAGGAGTCAGTGAGCAGCACAAAATCCATTGTGCCAATGCACAACTATAATGAATGCAGGTGCAAGTGCAGGGGGCATTCCCATGAATATCCAGTTCAGTGGCATATTCAACCGAGAAACCATGGCGCAAGTGTGGAGTAAATCGAAGTTGCTCCTAGCAGACTTGTTCCTATAAGTACAGGGCATAAACACACAGACAGCAATTGTACCAGGGGTGAGAGTGAGAGGGAGAGACAGAGAGAGACAGACAGAGACACAGACAGACAGACAGACAGAGGTCACACACAGAGGGACAGGGACAGAGAGGTGGCCTAGAAGAGGGAGAGAGGAGCAGAGAGAGAGAGAGAGAGAGAGAGAGAGAGAGAGAGACACACACACACACACACACACACACATACAGTGTGCCAGGGTGCCACACAGACAGCAGCCAACTGCTCAGTGGGACAGTGGACAGCAAGGGCTATGGACAGTACACCCTTCATGACAGAGGCTGTAATGAGGGGTGTGAGGGGGCAGGAGGAACAGCGACGTAGCCAAGGAAGGGTCCGTTGATGGTATGCCCGACACAGGTGGTACCATGCCCACATCACCTTTGAGAACTACAGTGACATGGAGATCGTGGGCCAGTACCACCTGAACAGGGTCATTCTGATGCAGCTCTCCGAGCTGTGCAGTGAGGAGATGCAGGCACCCACCAGAAGGAGCCATGCCATGTTCGTGGAGACTAAGGTGACCGCCATCATGTGCTTGCTCACCACGGGCACCTGCCAAAGACCAACGGGACACCGCAGGCATAAGCCAGTCAGCCAGGTCCTGCCTCTTCACACAGTTCCTCAATGCACTGCTGCTATGTGCTTCGGAATACATCCATTTCCCCAGCACACAGGCAGAGCGTAGAGCAACCATGCAGGACTTCCACAGGGTGAAACGCATGCCTGGTGTGATTTGGGCCATTGACTGCACCCACATGGGCATCCGCATGCCACCTGGCCCCAAGGGTGTTGCATACATCAACAGGAAGGGGAACCCGAGTGTCAACTGCCAGGTGGTGTGCGATGCCACGGGGTATATTACCAATATCTGTGCCACACACCCTGGGAGTGCACATGACATGTTCATCTAGCACAGCTTTGCACTGCGCCACAGGTTTGAACATGGGGACATCACCATGAGCCACCTAGTGGGTGAGTATGGCATGGGAAAGGGGCGATGGGCAGAGCAGATCTGGGGATGGGGGTGGGCAGGGTGTGCATGGTGGCGTGGGTGCCAGTGACAGGCAAGGGGTGCAGCACATAATAGCAGAGGGCTAACCATGTTAATCTCCACACAGGTGACAGTGCATACCCGCTGAGGCCTGGCTGCTCATCCCCTACTGGCGCCCGTTGTCCCCAGTAGAGGAACGGTACAACGAGGCACACGCCAGCACATGCAGTATCATCGAGCGGGTCTTTGGCATGCTGAAGGCAGAGTTCCGTTGCCTAGACAGGTCAGGTGATGCCCTACAGTGCAGCCCCTCAAAAGCCTGTGGCCCATTCCTGGCCTGCTGCATACTGCACAACATGGCCATTGACCATGGAATAGCTGTCGAGGCTGATGAGGGGGACAGTAGTGGGGATGACGGAGGCAATGGGCCGGAGGGTGGTGGACAGCCACCCCCTGGGTGGAGGGACCCCCGGCTGCTCCAGCAGGCATGACACCACCGGGACACCATCACACAGGAGCACTATGGTGCACGTTGGTAGGTGGTACGGTACACAAGCAAGGGCCACACAGACAGGTACAGCACACGTGCAAGAGCATGCATGGCAAAGGGCATGCACACAAAGATGCATGATGCAGGGGTAGGGTAGTCAGTGGCGCACAACCACACACAGCAACACACACACACATGCACCCACCCACCCTCCCACCCAGGCGTTGGTATGTGGCGTGGATCAGATGCATTGCACCAGTGCACAGGCGCAACTGGTGCCAGACTGCCCTCATCACACCCACGCCACATGGTCCAGCAGCCGGGTAAGCACACATACAGGCAGCGTGCGGCGTGACACACAGGTGCGACACCAGTGGTGGTCACGCACACACTGCCCATGTGTGCACAGGGCAGCAGCTGCAGGCTGCGGTCAGAGCGGCCTGCGGATCAGTTCTGCTGCACAGTACCATGGCCACCATGGCCTCAGGGGCAGCCACACTGGGGCCGGTCGGCATCCACAGGCTGCACATCAGCCAAAAGCCTCCCCGGGGTGGAACCGCGGGACTGTGACCGTGTTCTTGCGGGGGTGTGCAGACGACCAAACAGGCCAGCCCCGGGCATGCCTGGGATGCCTACATCAGAGCCTGGCATTGACTGTGTTGGGGTTGCCCGACGCCGGGTCCGTGGCATGGACAGCGCACTGCAGGAGGTCACCTGTGCACAGCCACTCCCTGTGGCAGCCAGCAACGCAAAGCCATCCATGATCTCACTGGCAGTGCAATCCAAAGATGCAGTCATGGCTTCCTGTATGCATTGCATCCCCACCAGGATCTGTGCAGTGCCCCTTTCCTGCTGCTCAGCCAACTGGCGCACCTCTGCATGCAGTTTACGCACCCCAGTGGCAAGCTGCACCTGCTGCTGAATGGATGCCTGCAGTAGCTAGGCGTGCTCAGCCAGATGGTTGGCGTCCTGGGGCTCCCGGGAGGGACGCCGATCCTCTTGCAGTGACCGGCCATGCTGCACAGACCCCTCTCTAGTGGATGCTGCACAGTGGGGTCTGCAGGGGGAATGGGCACAGCAGGCGCACCGGCGGTGGACCCTGTGTCCGGCTGCCTGGTGGCACCTGCAGCCTGCTGCCATTGCCTGTGCGGCTGCTGTATGCTGCCCTGTGCCTGGGCAGCCGCACCACGACCACTGCAGGCACAGCTGTGGCAGTGCACACCGCTTCACTCGCAGTGGTGGCAGGCAGCTGTTCTGCCACTGGCAGAACGCTGGGCATGGTTCCTGTGTAAGATGCCAGCAGGGGCGTCACACCCACAGTGTCACCCATGCTGTCCAGGATCTGAGAGTAGTCCTCATCGGAGTCGGACCCCGCCCTGATCTGTGTCTCCACACACAAGACACCAAGGCTGGCATCCTGAAGGATCACATCCAGGGCTTCGTCTGACCTTAGGTCCAGGACATCCGCCTGCACCATGGTGCTGAGCTGCAGCCTGTCGGGCCCCCGGATGCCGGTGGATGTGGACGGCTGGTCCTCCGGGGCTGTACCGGTGTCCACTGTTGCTGACACTGCCAGTGCCCCATCATCTGCATGGAGGTGTGCTGGTGCTGCAAGAGACAAATGGCGTGTCAGTGATGCAATGCCCACATGTCCCCCCCCGTACACTGCCGCTGTATGTGTTCTGCAGCATGGCATGTGCATGGGTGCGCACACATGCACACGGCATGCATGCCGGCTGCATGCACCCCAGCATGCCTGTGTACGCACCCTCCATGCCACCAGCTGTGCGTGTCTGACATACATACCATGCAGTGATGGGCTGCCACCCATCTGGAATCCTCCTCCAGCCATACCTATATTCCTACGTTATATTCCTAGGTGATTTTAATATTGATTGGCTTGCTCCTGAAGCTAACCAATTCAAAGATGCAATACAGGCTATCCACTTTACTCAGCTCATTGAAGCCCCCACTAGGACAAATTATAGGATGGGCACTAGTACTTTGCTCGACTGGGTGCTCACAAACTGACCTGAGCATATTTTAAATGCTACCATCCTCCTGGACGATATCAGTGACCACTCCCCCATTATGTTCACTTGGGCCAACAACTTCTTCAAACCCCCTCCCAGAACAGTCACCAACAGGGTTATAATGCCTGGTCACTCTGACCGCCTTAGAGCCAATCTCCTCAAGGCTGACTGGTCTGCAGTGTATGGTGCCTCAGACATTGATAGTGCACTCCACCGTTTTATCCACCTCTTCAGTGCAATTTGTGACATTCACGCTCCCCTTAAAAAGCATAAGATCAAAGGCTACTTCAATCCCTGAATGAGCCCAGACACCCTTGAATTAATGAAAAAATGTGACCACCTCTGGCAAATAGCCAGAGCCACAGGTAGGCAATCAGACATCCTGAATTACAAGCGGGTGAGGAATAACTGCACCAGGACCATCCGAATAGCAAACAAATGTATACTATAAAGAGGCCCTAGCCAAGAACTGGAACGATGGGTGAAAATTCTGGGCAAACCTAAAAGAGGTCACCGGATGGGAGCCGAAAACAGACCCCTCCATGCTTACCATTGCTGGTTCCCCCACCCTTGATCCCAAATCTATTGGCAGTACATTCAACAATACCTTCACGGACCTCCAGAGTACCCTCCCTGATGACTTCTTCTCCTCCACTAACACTGCTGCACCACCTCAACACCCCATGCGTCATCCCTTTTGCTTCAAGGCCATCACCATCGAGGAAGCCAGAAAATACCTGCGTAAATTGCTCGGCAAAGGGAGATAGTGGGGATAATCTCGATCTGAAACGTATCTCGCTTGCACTAGAAGAAACTCTGGCCCCCCCCTTACCCATATCCTTAACATCTTGCTCCATTCCACAGTATTCCCCCCAAAATGGAAAGCTGCAGTAGTTACCCCGGTGTATATGTGTGGGGATCGTGCCCTTCCCTCAAACTGTAGGCCCATCTCTATACTTCCACCACTCTTGAAGGCCTTAGAACGAATTGTCGTGGACCAACTGGTTGAATACCTGAACAAGTATGAGCTCCAATGCCCTGAACAGCACAGCTTCAGGGCAGGGCACAGGACCACCACAGCCTTCCTGGAATTTACGGGCTTCATCCACAAATCTCTCAATCTTGGTCTGCTTGTCGGGGCAACCTATATTGACCTGACAAAGGCCTTTGATATGGTCAACCATGACCTTCTAGTTGACCAACTCACTACCATAGATCTTGCTTCAGAGGCTGTTACATAGTTCCGCAGTTACCTGCAGTGCCGATCACAGCAAGTCAGAATAGGTGCTGTCCTCTCTAACACCAAACCGGTTCGCTCAGGTGTTCCTCAGGAGTCTATACTGGGTCCCCTCCTTTTTAGCCTATTTCTAAACTGCCTCCCCCAAGCCTGTCAAGGCCACATCCTACTCTATGCCGATGATGCGGTTGTATTCTCCAATGGCTTAGACCCAATTGCCTTGGAGCAGCAACTACAGTGTGACTTCTTTAGAGTAGAGTCATGGTTCAAAAATCACAAATTGATAATGAACTACAAAAAAACAAAAACAATGCTATTCACCAGCTCACAAAACAAGCACAGAAACTACCCGCTATCAATTTGCAATAGGGGTGGTGCCTCCCTTGAACATGTTCAACACTTCAAATATCTTGGAATCACTATTGACAGCTTGCTCTCCTATGCCCTCCACATTGACAACGTAGCTAGTGCTATCAAGAAATGCATAGGGGTACTCTATCGCTACATGCAAAGTCTGATCCCTGTAGCCCTCAGCATAGCTGTTCACAGTTCAGTGGGTTCCCTCGTGGACTATGGTCTGGCGATTTATGGCTCCGTCACAGATACGGCTCTCCAAAGTATAAAAACTGCACTCAACAAAGCCTGCAGACTCACCTTAGGTGCTTACCGACTAACTCACACCTGCGACCTGTATGCCATGGCACACTGGCTACTGCTCAGTGACTGGCTAAAATATCAATCCTGTCTCCTGGCCAAAGAGATCTGCCTTGGTCAGCTACCGCCGGGGGTCCAACAACTGCTGGTTCCCTGCACAAATCCGCTGCATACCTGAAATTCTGAACAACAGTCCTTCCTAACTCCAAAATGTCGCACATCTCAAGGACAAAGGTCCTTTGCCTACTGGGCTCCGTTGTAGTTCAGCTCCCTGCAGGAGAACATTGCTTGCCTGCCCACTCTGTGCTCCTTCAAAAGGCACCTAAAGAACCATCTTATTCATGAATCCCAATGTGTTTGCCATCACTAGCACTAAACTAAGTTCACCTTCTTCCTTTATCCCTACTGCTGAACTTATAATACCAACTCGTTTTCACACTGCACTTGGGTGCACCCCCCCATCCCTCTTCGTTAGCACTTAGTAACTCTCTAACTCCCTCTTGCTTTGACAACTAACAGGTTCACTGTTGGGCTCAATATATTGCATGTTTCCATTGTGTTCCGGACTGTTGTCACCTCATCCCATTTTGTACAATGTATTTTTTTGAATCCTTGTATAAATCTCGTAGTACCGAAATGTTTCTTCTTATCCTGTTTTACCATGTCTCCTTGTATGCCATTTGTCTGAATTGTTTTTTGACGTGGAACCTATGTAAAGAGCTCTGAGCTCAATTGGTTTTATCTGAGATGTGAAATAAATAAAAATAAATAAACACCCTCCACCGTGGTGCGGCACATGGTGGCTGCCACCAACTCCTCCTGCAGCGTTAGTGTGGGTGCATCCGCAGTCCCTCCTCTGGTGGTAGCATGGGACACCCAGATTGCTGCCACCTTCTCCTTAATCCGCCGCTTGTCTGTTCCCACTTTCTTTTGGCACTCCTGCGCCGACTGCTGGTGGCTGCCGTGCTGGTTCACGTAGGTTGCCACCTCCTCCCATGCACCAATCTTGGCCTGTAGTGTGCCCGTGGCACCACTCAACAGGGGCTCCCTGTCCAGGTAGGCCTCAAATAGGGCATCAGTCTCGGCCATTGTGAAGTTGGGCCTGCGCGTCCGTGCAGGCCCTCACTCCTCGCCCTCCTCATGTGCCAACATGTTGCTGCCTGTGGACATGGACAGCACAGTGTGTCAGTGGCAGCATCTCCCCAGACCATCCCACCATGCAGTGCTGTCTGCTTCCAGTGAGCTGCAGTGGCATCCACAACTTACCTATCAAGGCTGCAATACTGGTCTATGGCCTGTGCTGTTCCGTGGTGCTTATAAGGCGAAACGCATACAAATGAGGTTGGGCGCAACAGTAAGGACATGCTAATGCACCCACTGAGCTACACATTGGCTGATGAGCTCATTTGCATGTGGTGTCTGACTATCGAGATATTGCACAGTGCACAATAGAGCTTGTGCCAGAGCAAATCGTGGCGTCATAATGTGCACCTTGCGCCGCGTGCACAGGCCCGCATTGCGCATGTGTCACGGCAAACAATTGGCGCATCAGGCGCAATGTCGGGCGACCTTCGACCCCTGGGTCAGACCTCTGACCCTGTGACCCCGCTTAGCCATGCCCACTCCATGCATCTCTGGCACTGCGCGATGAGCAGGCACTGCGCATGCTCCTGCGCATCGCACATCAGGTGCATGCTGTGGACACATGAGCCTCCTCCCGCCATTTTTGCAGCCGAACTCGCTGTAGTGAACATGGTGTAGGGGAGATGCAGACGGGCCCAGAATTGGTCGCAGGTGGAGTTGGCCAACCATGTGGCCTGCGTGGAGCCCCACACCCCCAAGCTCTTTGGGCAGCTGCCCCTGCAGTGGGCCAGGGGCACTGTGTGGCAAGAGATAGCTGCCAGCCTGGAGCACAGGATGGGGTTGCCCAGGACAGGCGAGCAATGCCGCCACCGCTATGGGGACCTCATGCGGCGGGACCCAGAGAGGTTGAGGAAGCTACAGGCACGCACCAGGCATGGGGCTGTGCCACAGCCAGGTAAGTCATCCCATGTTGCATGCCTGCCCTGGTGCTGTACTGTGGTGTTGGCTTGGCTGCCTGGCATGCCCTGCAGAGGGGTACACTGTCATCGTGTGCATCACGGAGTGGCATTGCTGGCTTCTGCTTCCATTGTGATGCGGCTGTGCAGGTGTGGGACATGTCAGGAAGGGGCATGCCCTGTGCACAGGGGTTGGGGGGCAGCTGCTGTGGTCAGTTACTCATGTGTACCTGTCTTCATTCCATTCCCAGGACCGGAGGACTGATGGCGGGCCAGGGCTGCCGCAGCGCAGCAGGGAGCAGCGTGTCGTGACGGTGCTGGACCGGCACCAGCAAAGCTGCAGGGGGCAGGCAAGCACTGTCATGGTCCTTTGCACTGTATATGGGGGGGTGGCAGGGGGGAGTGGGTGTAGGCATGGCAGCCTGTGCCATGTGCCGTGGTAGCTGTGTGTGTCACACTGTGCGTGATGCACGCCACTGTGGTACATCCATTGGACACATGTGCCGGCATCTTGGTGGGGTGGGAGTGCACCCGACTGCCACTGTTGTTGCTGTGATGCTGCTGGTGCACTGTGCCATGTGACTGTCATTGCGCAGTCATGTGACCATTGTGCAGCAGGGACCACCTCGGTGCAATGTCGTGGTGCGCTGAGTTGCTGGTTGACGTCGGCCCACCCCTCTGCAGGTGGCCGTTACGGGCCCTCCAGGGGTGTGTGTTCCCACAGCCCATTGTGCACTGTGGGTGGGCATGGCTCCTTGGGCCATTGCACTGATCACCTGTCCTGTCCCTTGTTATAGGTGTCCGGTGGTGAAGACCGCCAAGGGCGATGCTGAGCTGACTGATGTGCCAGACACTGCTTGTGGCTTCATCTACCCTGGAGGTGGTGGTGGTGCAGATCAGGAGGATGCTGCAGGCTGAGAGGAGGGAGTGTTGGCTCACCAGGGTGGCTGGATGGGGCTGCCATTAGTTTTGCCCCTGTTTTCCTCTGTTTCCCCTGATGTACCTTCCCCTACATTCCTCCCTCCCACTGTACAGTCCCTGTTCCGTCCCCTTCCCTCGCTGTCCCTACCCTTTCCAAGCCCCTGGTTTTCTGTAAATAGTTTGCTTCAAAATATGTTTTGCTGACTTACCTGCCTGTGTCTGCTTTGCAGGTGGTGTGCGGAGCCATGCTGCAGTGGCCCCCTGTCTGTCCGTGTGGTGTGCATGAGAAGGGGTGCATGTTGTGCTTCTGTGGTTCACTGCTGTGTGCTGTGGTGTGTCCCACTGTGGTGGTGTCCATCCCCTGGGTCATGGCTGTGCCTTGGGGTGCCCATGGGGCCGATGTCAGGGGTGTGTGGCAGTTGTGTGTGTGGTGGTGGCACATAGCCATGGTCATTGGTCAGGTACTGTCCACACGCTGTGTTGGGGCCCCTGCTTGGCACTGTATGGCCTGTTCCATGTGGTCTGCCATGCTACCTGCCACCCGGCATGTTCAGTGCCTACTGTGTGGGCTTCCTGTGTGCCTGTGTGGTGTGTGTGTGTGCTTGGCTGCATGGTCCTGAGTGTGGCCTGCTATGGTCTGGGGGGGGCATGGCCAGCGACCTGCAGGGGGGAAATCCCTTGGTGGCCCTCCGTTGGCACCTCCTGTCACTTGTTATCTGTGCCACTGTTGTGTTCTGGGGTCATGTGTGTGGGTGCCTGTGTGTGCCCTGCTGGTGGAGGCCTCCTGTGGCCTGTCACTGTGCTTCCATGGCTCTGTCCCTGGGTCTGTTCTCTGTGCCATGCCCCCCTCTGTTGCCGTGCTGCTCTGCTCCCACAGTTGCACTGGAGCATCTTTGTTTGCACCATGGCGCAGCTCTGCCATATTCAGCCAGGTTGCGCTAGCACAGTTTGGCCTGCACAACCTCTGAATATGGCTCCTGTTGCACCATGATGCATCGGATTTGTACTGCGCTGGCCTTGCGCTGGTCTTTGGTGCATTTCTGAATATCTGGGCCCATAAGTTTTGTCTTGGGAGCCACAGAATATATGGATATGCCCTCAACCTCTGGGTTTGACTGATATGTCTTAAGAGAGGGTCTAAAGGACATATGTAGAGGAGCGAACACAGATAGCATCCATGCTGATCCCCTCTTTATACCTGAATATGCTGCCCCAACCAGCCGTTAATGTTCGGACTGAGATCTTCATTATAGAAACATTCAACCCACCATATGAATGGTTCTGGAACGCCATATGCCCATAGTGAATCAAACATATATATATATATATATATATATATACACCTATGAGCAAGCCTGTCAAAGGCCTTTTCTTGACACATACTAAGGGCATATCCGACTAACGATCCTGAGGCACCCCTAACAAAAACTTTGCACAGCAAAGTAAGATTATCTTGTACCCTTCTATTTCTCACTGAACTCTTTTGTTGTGGGCTTGTAAGATGTTCAGCAACTCGAAACAGCCTGGTTGCCAAAATTCTGGCTGGAACTTTATAGTCAGTATTTAACAGGCTTAAGGTGCAACAGTTTCCTAAGTCTGTCTTATCTCCTTTTTTATTAATAGCAACCTTCATTTCTGCAGACATGGCGTCAGTAAGAGTACTATTTTCCAACATATAGTTGAATAAATCCACCAGAATAGGGGCAAGTTGAGGACTAAACTGTTTATAAAATTCTACTGTTTGAAATGGGTGTTACTACTTGCCTTACTACTCTGTGACACCTTGGATAATGTTTTTCAATGTACTTCTTTACGTTGTCATTCTGTCATGTTGCTTCTGTATTATTCTGTACTACCCTGTATCATTCTGTTGTATTCTCCTGGGTCGTTCCGGAAAATAGGTATAATACTTGTCTAGTGTACTTACCCGGTTAACAAAAGCTAAATAAATAAATACATAAACTGAGGCCATCCTCTCATGGAGCGCAGTGTTATTTTTAAGGTAAAAGACAGGCCAGAGGTGCAGCACTCAGCAGTATAAAGGAGGGGTGCTAGTCTGGGGACATGTTCCCCTGTAATAACTCAAAACACCAGAACATCCAGCACTCCACAACCCTGGGCAGAAAGGTATTGCATGCAAGCTGCAGCAAAATAATAGGAGAAAACTCTGAATATAGCTTAAGCAGTCTGTTAGTCTGTCACATTGCATGCAGGTATCAGTAAATGCGATAGTACAGTTCCAAACCTTTCATTAACTGGGCCAATAAGTCTGTTACCCAGGGCTGGGTAGCGGACCTACTCTTCCAGTTGATAAAAGGTTTGGAACTGTGTTATCACATTTACTGATACCTGCATGTAAAATGACAGACTAATAAACCACATAAGCTGTATTTGGAGTGTTCTCCTGTTATTTTGCTGCAGCTTGCATGCAACACCTTTCTGCCCAGGGTTGTGGAGTACTAGACGTTTTGGTGTTTTGTGTTGTTTTTAAGGTAAGCAGTTCCTTTTTCTACTGCTTACAGGGTGATAAGGTCCACCAGGATTGCCTTATCCTGTTCTGAAAAAAGAAAAAAACCAACAACAGTAATATCCAAGTGGGAAAAAAGTAAGGGTCTGGAGTCATATTGGGCTGGGAGCCAAAAGTGTACACCACATAGGCTGTGGCTGTCTGCAGTAGCTCTGCTGGAGAGGAAACAGTCCTCCCATCTTTAGCATATAAGGATTGGAAAGATTTATGAACCACTCTGGGGTGGCAATCATGGCAGGGGTCAACGTTCTGTTGTTTACACTGAGTGCCATGTCTCATCTCCTGCTGCAACATCTGGGCTCTGTCATACTGTATTGTACACATTTCCTTTCTTAAAAGTGCAGTCTGGGCACTAGAATCAGTATGCTCCATTTCAGATTTTAAGGTCAGGTTTTGAAACTGAGCCCTTAAATGTAAATATGCCAAGTATTGTAGTCTGAGTTAGCCTGGTTCCCAGCAAAGTTTTGAAACAACTTAGCAAAATGTTATTTTTACTATTCACCCACCAGAGGGCAATGTTGTCGCACATACAAACAGCGTACACTCTAGTTGTCCATAAAGATTCCAATCACTGTATGATTCTGCAGCATTGAGTTATTGAACCAGCATCGAGTTAATTCTGCACCATAGTCATGCAAGAAATCGGAAGTAATTTTGTACACAGATATAAAGAGATTATTTTTAGTACAAGGCCAGTTTTGAAGGATGTACTGAGTGTTAAACAGGATGATTTTGACTCCTTTCAAAGCTGGCTACTGTCAAGAAAAAAGATTAAATACTAAAAAAAACAAAAAAACAAAAAACACACAACGGTGATGGTACAGTATTTACTGGCCCCGAAAAAGACAGAGTAAGAAATAGTTGAACGTTTTAGATACCATTGAGTTGTGCTAGACAGTAGCCTTGCATCTGAATCACATTTTAAATATGTAACTGGGTTAAATCATCAAAGATTGGATCTTCTCTTCAGAGTACAATATGTAATTTCTTTGTGTCCAAGTCATGTAGAAATGTTAGCTTATAGCTCACTACATACTGTACTGGATTATGGGCTAACAGTCTATACTGCAACTAATAACAGAGTCCTGTCAAAACTAAGGGTAACCTATAACAGTGTATGTTAAAGGTTATTGCATCACTAATCTGAGGAGGACTCCCCACATACTCTGTATAAGACCACAGGTTGTCTTTCTTTGGAAAACAGATGCAGTCTAAAAACAAGCATTTGTCAATGCCGAATGTTTGCTTGCTGGCACTGGCAGTGGTAGTGTAGAAGTTACAGAGCTGCATAATAGGAATGGCAATGAAGTATTGAACTGAAGCCAACCTCACCACCACCCTGCAGAGAGTGACAGGCATTGGGCTGTGCCTTTGGGTCGTCAGGCATAATGGCCACGCCATTTCACCACATCCCACGCTGCAGACACTGACAAGTATCACGGGTGTGCCTTGGGGTTCTTGGTTTGCGCGCACCTATTCCATCAGGAAATATGGTGAGATGGGTATGTATAGGAGAATGGGGTGAACTTTGGGGTCAAGAGTCCAAGGCACTCGATGCCTCTCACTGGCTGCAGGGTGTGAATGGTATGAGCATTACAGGCAAGAATCCTAAGTCACACCCTGATGCCTGTCATTCTCTACAGGGTGGGGCGTTATGGTTGGAAACCCTAATACCTCAGGCATTCGTTGGTATTTTCACTCCAAATTTTCAACATTTTTTTTTGTGACCCCACCTCATGAACAGTGGCAATATCAGTTTGTTAGCTGAAAGCTGCTTATGCACAGCGACTACGGCATTTAGCACCACAGGTGCAAAACATTCTGAACAGGATGTGAAAAATGACAGCTGTACTGTTCATGGGGAGGTGTAGAAAATGGCAATGTTGCAAATCTGCAGTAAACATATTAAAAAACTGGTGAAGTCACGAAGCGCAGATAGAAACTGTGCAACGACACCTGTAATGTAATTAGTTTGGGATTTTTACAGCAGATTGTCAACACAGGCATTTTGGGACCTCAATCATGAACAGTGTCACTGTGATTTCTTTATCTGTCCCGAACAATGATTTCCAAAGCGACCACGTGATCTCTGTGCTAAAAGTGTGAAACACATTTCGGCCATGTTGTGAAAAATGACAGCTGTACTGTTCATAAGGAAGTGTGGAAAATGCCACTGGTGAAAATCTGACTGAAAATATTACAAAGTCATGAACTTACGAGGGTGCATGGAAACTGCGCAATACTCACTCGTAACACAGTCATTTTATGGACTTTTGTCACTAAATTTTCAACATAGCCATTTTAAGACCTCTGCTCATGGACAGTGTCACTGTGATTTTCTTAATCTGTCCCAAACATTGCTTTCACACACAGACTGCACCATTGTGCGCAACATGTGTGGAAACACATTTTGGGCGACATGTGAAAAATGGCCACTGTACTGTTCATAAGGAAGTGTAATAAAATGGTAATGTTGAAAATCTGGAGTGAAATTATTGAAAATTCGCAAACTTACGAGTGTGCATAGGAACTGCGCAACGCACGCGCGTAAAACAGTCATTTTTAGGAATTCTGCAAATTTTCAACATAGCCATTTTAAGACCTCTGCTCATGAACAGTGTCACTGTGATTTTCTTAATGTGTCCCATACATTGATTTCGACACAGACTGGCGCCATTGTCGCTGCATGAGGTGAAACATGTTTTGAACAAGATGAAAATGACAGCTATACTGCTCATAAGAAGGTGTGGTAAAATGGCAATGTTGAAAATCTGGGTGAAATATTGAAATCAGTAAACTTACGAAAGTGCGCGTGAACTGCCATAACGACGCCAGAAAAACAGTTCATTTTTAGGAATGTTTACTCAAATTTCAACATTGGCTTTTGAGAGCCCACCTTATGAACAGTGCCAGTGTCATTCGTTATTTGGTCCCGAAGGTGATTTCAAGACAGTGACATGCGAAATCATCTCTTCGGCCCGATTAACGCGTGACAGGAGAGCATTCAAAAGAAGGGTCCCAAAACCCCATGTTGAAAATTTGCGCAAAATTCAAAAAATGCCTGAGATATGCAGCAAAGTTGAAAACCCTATCTATCCCATTATACAGCTTACCGGCATTTCCTCAGTTCGCGGTCGGCTTTGAAGAGTGCAGACGTGTTCCTGGTCCACAGAAGATCGTCCGCCCAGAGTCCAGAGGAATGGGGTGAGGGAGGGGGGAGGCAGGGTGTGCAGTGGGTGGCACCGGGTGGGGAAGAGACACCGAGGACCGCTTCCCAATTTCAGGTTTTTTTTTTTAAAACAAAGGACAGACGACGCTTGGACGCTTGCCACGCTTGGGGTGGGCTCCCAGCGTGGCACAAAGATGGCTTTTTGGGGCGGGAGCCAACAGGTATTGGGCACCTCTGGTCAGCGACAGTATCTGTTGCCACGCTGGGGTGGGCTCCCAGCGTGGCACCCTGTACTCTGGGGGGGAGAGACAGTGGAGCCGACGGGGGATTGGGCACTCCGTCGGCTATACATGTGTAGCCACACTGGGGTGGGCACCCAGCGTGGCATGTAGAACGCTTTTTGGGGGCTGGCACAGCCGGCGTGGGATTGGACCCCATCGGCTATACAGTGTGTGGGGGCGAGCATGCAGTATGCGTACAAGTGCATGTGTGTGTGTAGTGGGAGGCAGCATGAGCAGGTGCTTATATCTTATCGCTGCTCACTGAAGCGTAGCTCCCCCTTTCAACTGTACGCCACTGCATTTTTGCACTGCTGGACTGCAGTCATAGACAGCTCCAGCAGGCATTGGAGAACTGCGGCCCCGCCTGCAAACACACTGACTGAATTGGAAGAGGGCTGCCACACCTCCGAAAACTCGGATGATGGCACTATGTTTCTTGCACATGCATGCAAGCAAACATAATGAGTGTTGTGCTACACAAAGGAATTATTGAACAGCTTCCAAGTAGTTTCATCATTATTTAATAGGGCCATCAATACACAAGGTACTACTAGACTGCAAAGTAAAATTGTTTTCAAAATTCCATTATTTAGAAAATAATTGGTCAAAAAGTAATTTCAGTTCAAAGCCCTTACCTTCTATAACTCACTTCCTAGTGAGATAGTAGCCTGTTCTAAGCTCAAAACATTTAAAGTTAGGCCAAAAAAATGGCTATTTGAAAAAAAAAAAATAATGCGTTATGTATCTAATGGCTTTGTAAGTGCTTTCTGTCAACTTAATGTATTTCTGTAGATATCTTTACCAACTGTTCTGCCGTTGGTGTTTGACTGAGTCTGTTTTATTTATGTACTTGTCGCCTGCGAAAAGGGGCATTTATGCTCATCAGCCAACAAGTATAAAAAATTTAAAATGAAATGAAATGAAACCTTCATGGCCCTTTCTGTGTGTAGGGGCACCACCCCAGCTTATCTTACATTGCACAGCCCTATGATCAAACACTTCCCGACTCCACGTCCTTGCCTCCAATTCTGATAAAAAGCGAGAAACAAAAATGTCATCAATTCTCGTGGAGTAAGAACCTCTAAAATAGATATTGCCTCCCATCTGATGTATAAATTTGTATCCATCTAGGAGGTTTGCTGTACTGGTAACAGATTTAAGACAGTTTGAGTTACTGCTCATTTTATTAGGTTGCAGGCACCTACCAGACAGCACCATACCACAGTTGAAGTCCCCACCCCAGATCACTATGTGTGAGGTATGCAAAAAAGGAATAGATGTCTGAAATAAATGCAGAATGGAGAGCTTTGGTCTGAGGGGAATATGTTGCACTTATTGATTGCTGGGTGCTGTTATAGGACACATCAAGTAACAAAGCCCTCCCAGGGTGAATATCTATTAGATGAATACCTTAAGAGTAGAGTCATTCAGTAATATACCCACCCCATTACATTGATTTGTACCTGGTGAACAAAAGGATGGGCCATTATGCCTCATACGAGATCCCTGTGAGATTTTGTATGTAGTTCTTAATGGCATATCCTGTAGTAATATTATCTGACACAAGTCTGCAAAGTGGCAAACGTGGATCTTACCAGTGTCAATCTTCACCATTCATCACTGGTGGGTGTTAGCTGTGAGCGCAGCACCCCGCAGGAGATTTTTTTTTCAAGGGGAGGAGCTGACGCCGGCGGCACCTCCCATGAAGCCGACGCATGTCGTGGCACTAGTGGGCTGGCCAACAACGGCTGTTGGCTCCTCTTCTGCCTCAGTTCTGCTTCTCCCACCATCAGAGACAGCACCTCGCATCCTGCTCTGCTACCCTACTGCATCAGCGGCCTAGTTTAGTGTGGCACTGCTACCTCAAGTTCAGGGCCTTTCCTGTCTACGCCGTTGATGTCATTCATCTCATCTTTGCCTCGGTTCAGCCATCAAAGTCACTCGATGCCATTCCTGAATCTCAGTAAGACCTTTCCAGTTATTTTTACCCTAGCGGCGTTGAGTCTGTATTGTATTGTAATTTAATTTCTCACTCACATCATGCCTGGTTCAGGGGTCAGAAAGCATTCTTCTAAGGTGGGCCAGCCTCCCATGTGGCCGGCAGTTTTCTGCAATGGACTGGCATAATGTTTGCCTTACCTGCCTTGGACATCAGCATGAAATGGATCACTGCAACACCTCCTGGACTGCCACGTTCTCGAGCACCGCACATTAAAAGTTGACAGGGCTGTGCCGACTTTTGGGGGGCAGCGTGGCTTTCATTGGTCCGAGCGTAGGTCCCTTCATCCTTCTTTCGGGTCCCCTTCCAGGTCTATACAGTCCAGTGAGGAGGAGGAGGTTTCCTCTTCTTCCAGCCTTGTCACAGAGGAGGTCTCTACCACAGTGCTGGAGGGCTGGTCTGATTCCACTTGGGGCCGGGCCGGGAGCACTGCCCTGGCAGTCACCTCTTTGGAGGTGCAGGCTCCCCCATTGTTGCCACCCACGGTTGCTGGGTCCAGCGTGGGGTGACCATCAGTACCACCCACTGGCATTGCCCTGGATCTCAGAGCCATTCGGGGCTCTGATGATGGGGAGCAGTGCTGTGAGGGGTGCTAGGCCTACCAGTGGTGCCATTCATGGAGCCGTAGGCAGGAAAGCCCCCAGGGTTGCCAGTCAAGAGCTATTCTGGATCTCCTCCTCCCCACAGCCAGATGATCGGGAGGCTGATCCAGACTGGTGACCTTACTCCTCGGAGTTGGTAGTCTCTCTGGGGCCCAGGACCCTTGCACCCTCCCAGTGCCCCCTCCTACAGCTCTGGAGACTGCAGCCGGCACCGACTCCCATGCTGACGGTGGCGCTGGGGGTGTGGTGCAGGTCAGTGGCCCAGGTGCTGGGGGTAGGATGGTCCGGGCATTGAGAAAGGGGTCGGCTGCTGTCCCTGGTGCTGTCCAACTTCTGGATGCTAGGGCCGGAACCTCCTCCTCTACAACTCTCCTCGGGGAGCCTGCGGAACTGGATGGTCCTATGGCACAGGGTGCGAGGAAGAGGTCTTTCCTCAGAGTCGACAGGGTTGAGAGGATGGGGCGAGGAGCTGCGGTGCTCCCTTGTTGTCCTTCAGGGCATGGGGAGGAGATGCAGTGCTGAGCCAAAGTTCTCTCCCTCTTTGCCTTCAAGGGAGTCCTCATTGGGTGGGGTCAGGGTCTGCCCTTCTGGATTCATGCAGCCCCGGTCCCCTCATAGGGATGCTTCCTCTTCAGGGCTCAGTCCAGACCATTTCAAATTTGTTCAAAGCCCTGTCACAGAGCAGACCTGCGGATCCCCTGGTTGTCTGGGATCGCTGTTAGATCTCCTAGCCCTGGCAGAGGTGCTCCACTTGCTGTGGTACATTCTTCTCCCTTAGCTCTGCATCCATCCCCTCTTCTCCCAGGCCATGTGGGTCCTTTGGATCTTCTGACCTGGGAACAGTTCAGATCCCAGGCTGCGGATTTCCCCGCTATGTTAGGGCAATGGACGAACAGGTCTTTTGCCTGTCTCCCCCTCTGCAGCTGGAGTCTGAATCATTAGGTTCGTCGGCCTCCTTGTCTTCCTCCATTGAGGAGGAAGAGACCTCCATCCACCTGTCCCCTGATGCTGATCAGACTCAGAATCAGCACTTCCTGGTGAGGCTGATCGAGGACCTGCACATTTCTTATGTTACTTGCCGCAATAGCAAGTGTATGAAGCGAGCTTTCTAGGGCGAATGCAGTGCAGATTACCTGGTGGTCTCGTCCTGGCCTATCCCTTTCCAGAAGGCATTTTACAGTGCCTGGCAGCTTCCATCCACCCCAGCTCCAGCCCCTTTGGACTGCCAGTGTTGGTACTGCACACCGCAGAGGTCTCCAGGTACACTGCCGCATCCCTCTGCAGGACTGACTCAACTGGATACACCTACTGGGCATAGACGTCCGGTCCGCAACTGGCCCCCCAATCCGGACTCTGTGGAGTTCGACTACCTGGGGCGGAGAGTCTTTCCCTTTGCGTGGATGCTTAATGTGCATTGCTTCATATCAAGAGCATCATGCTGCCTATAACAGTCACTTGTGGGCGATGTTGGGTGGGGCACTGGCATCGCTGCCTGATTCAGAGGCAACCAGGAAGGCCACAGCCCTCTCTGCGATAGGCCTGGAGTTGGCAAGGCACCAGACAACTGCATCTTATGATGCCAGTGAGGTCGTTTCACAGCTTGTGGAGACAGCCATATGCATTAGACGGACGGCGTGGTTTCGCCTTTCACGGTTATCACCCCTGGCCCGGCATAGGGTGATTGCCTCCACGTTCTGGGGAAACCCACCTTTTCACCCACAGGGCAAGACGGAAACAGCAGGGGCACCTTCCTTGCCCCCCAAGGGATGGGGGACCCCAACTTGCCCTGACCAGTCTCAGGCCTAGCTGGCCTGTAAAGGGTCTCCTGCTCCAATGTTTCCCCACAGGAGGCTGAGGGATGTTAGTTCCTTAGGGAACTGCTGAAGTCCCTTCGGGGGGGCTTGGTACTCACCCACCAGTGATGAATGGTGAAGACTGACACTGGGAAGATATGAAAATTAAGTACCTGTCATAATTCTTGATCTTCCAGTGTATCTTCACCATTCATCACTGAATCCCACCCACCTTCCCCTCAGATGGACACAGTCCATGGGTAGTCCTCCACCCTGTTGGCTCTCTTCCCTAGGCCTGGGGTGGGGAGATGTTCCTCCCTCAGTGTTAGAACCTTATTCTCCTAGAATTAAGAGAGAGGGGTTTCTTGGGAGAAGAGACAGTAGGGCTTCTCCTTGGGAGAACCTTAGGGGGGACTTCTAGAGGGTATTTCCCTCTGCCCTCGAGGGAGCCTCCGGGACCAGTCCTCCTCCCTTCAGAGTGCCATTCCCTCAGGAGGTCCCTTGCTTGTGGCAGAGTCAGGGAGGTCCACAGAACTTCCCCCTTCTCTTACTTTCTTTCTGTCTTCTTCTACCCCTTAATTATCCCCCCTCCTTGGGGGGGATGTGTTGATGGGTGGAGACCATGCTTTCCCTCCCCCCGAACCCTGTGGGTTCTCCTCTGCAAGCTTTTGCCGGGGGGGGGGAGGTGTGGTCTGCTGTCCAGGGCAATTCCTCCCTGATTGACTGAGGGGGAGGGGGGACCTTCCCGATCACCCTTCTAGCAGGAGGAATTAGTACTTCTGGTGCACTTTAGCCCTATCTTAATTTGCTTTCCTCTGGAGACAGTCCTGTCTCTCTTGGGCTTGGTTTGGGCTTGTCAAGTCCCCTGCCCCTCCACTTCCCTGTTTTTCCCCTTTCTCTTCATTCTACTTTCTTCTCTTTCCTATTCTCCTGGGCCATCCAGGGACTGGGGCTTTTACAGCTCAAATCCCCAGAGCCTTCTCCTCCTCTGTCCTCTGGCCAGCCTATTCCTTTTTCAGTTTATATCTTTTCCTTTTGCTATTACTCGGGCTCCCTTGCCCCACCCTCATTTTTCTCTATCCTCTTTTCCTCTGTCTCTCTGGTGTGCAGAACTGAGGTGGAGGAAGAGCCAAGGACCTTTACTGGCCAGCCTACGAATGCCACGATGTATGTTGGCGTTGTGAGTGGCCCCAGCTCCTTCTCCTTGAAAAAAAAAATCTCCCACATGGTGTTGTGCTCAGAGCTAACACCCACCAGTGATGAATGGTGAAGATATACTGGAAGATCAAGAATTATGGTAGGTATGTAATTTTCATGTATATACTTTTTAAATCCTTTTATGCTGTTTATGTTTAAAGTTGTAACTTTCAAAGAGGCAAGAATGCGAAAGAAGAGGCTAGAAAAGAAACCCTGCATTTATGTTAATTTTTCTTGGGAATGCATTTTCCACCTGGTTTTCTTTGAGGCTGAGGCTTTCAAAAGGGAGTCCTCTGGATATGACAATTCCTTTAAAGAGTGGCTGCTTAGTAAGGATATATACCATAAAGAATTAAAGTTTGGGGCCTTTAGATGTCTCTGCAGTAATTCAGTTTGCTTTTGTTTGTTTCTTTACTTACCATTTAATAATTGTATTTGTATTTGCAAACTTGCTAGTAAAAAAAAGAATCCAATGGAATTCTTTTATTATGATGTCAGAAACTCTTTACTGGCAAGGCTGACCGTGTGTTTCAGTGGGAAACTGCAATCTGTTTTCAGATTTTTATGGAGAAATAACATTTTCCATCATCAAAATATTACTGGCTCGATTCTCAAAAGATTGCACAAACCATGCCAAAGGCAGCTTGTGCCGAGTGCTGGCATGCTAGGGAGCCCATGCCTGATTCTTAATTGGGTAGGGTCCTGGTAGCAAAGTCTCATGGCTTGCTGCAACCATAGGGGTGCGCTAAAGTCCCCAAATATTCCCTGGTGGTCTAGCGGATCACCCCCCATGCCTCGATTTCCCCTTATAAATATCAAACTCTCACGGGTAGTCTACTGCATCCCAAGCCCTGATTGCCCGGTATACAAATTAAAATTATCCCTGGTAGTCTAGTGGGCCACTCCAGCCCCGATTCCCCATTAAATGTACTTCCCACATACCTGGTGGTCTAGTGGACCCCTCACCCCACAGTGCCCTACCACCCCGCTCCCCCCAACCTATGAGGGAGCTGGCGATACACAGCCTACCACTCGCCACCGTGGCCAGCCGCTGACTGAGCTCTGAATGAGCATGTACTGTACATAGTATGCGCTCTGTGAGTGACCTGAACGAGGGGGTCAGAAGAAGACAGAGGGATCAGTGCTAACCTGCCGTGGGTCTTTTTGTAAGGATGCAGATCTTTTCTCAGATGTTTGAGACACACCCTTCTGCTGGACCTGATTTACAATACTCTGCTGAGGCAGGCCATCATCCCTGTGGTGGGAGGGAGGCCCATGGGCATCTGACTTCAGAGTACCCCCAGCCTTCACATAGATTGCATCAAAAGGTATTCTTACAAACCTGGGATGTACAGTATGGCCATATTCCTACAATTGCTGCATCTGGCAATATCATAGGCATTACTGAAATCCGTGCATAACCCACATTTGTGGCAGGACTTAGGTTGCCCCTAATAAAACAGTGTACCCCTGTCCCACATAAAAGAAAACTGCTGGGTAAACGTATGACACCTGAATTAGTCTGAAAGAGCTTCATTCATATCTTTCTGCCCCCCCAGTCCGGATTTGTTCTGAGTCTGTAATTGGCACTGTCTTATCCGGTATCTCACAGCGCTGTTTCAGCCAGAAGAGAATGTCTAAGATGTTTACACCATCATTTCTGAAAAGTACCGTTATGGTCCTGAGGGCTGGTCGAGTCAAAGGGATTGCTGCAAAGGGGGACCACAATGGGGTATCCTTCAATTTCTGATACTGTGCCCCAAACCTTTCTAAGCCAGAAATCAGTTTGATGCTTATGTCATAGTTCGAGTCACCAGTGTGTATCAATACATATATTTCAGACACAAAGAACTTGAAAGAGTCTTTCAATAAAGTCCTTGCATGTAGACTCTGTCTGGGGGCATCTCTGATCCACTTTTGTATACTAGCTGTACCATGTTCTTCCGTGGGACTGGTTCACCTTTATTAGCAATCAAATCTGCATAGCTCACAGTTGGACTCGAGGAGGTAACAAGGGTCCTTGGGCACTGGGTCCAAAGAGTACCGACAAGAATAGTGTTGGCATGGTGCATGTGGTAAAATAGGAGCCGATTTTTCTTTTGGGGGAGGAGTTGTGCCACCCAGACTAAAGAATACTAACTCCGGGGGGAGCGGATACCAGGGAAAGTTACAAATTGTGGGGCCGTGGAATAGTGTTTCCACAGCCCCACATAAAATATTCTAAGTCCTGACTGCAGTAAAATTGTTGGAGACCAGGATTAGAACCCTGGTCTCTAACAGTACTGACCAAGCTACTTAATGCCCCAACCCTCCACACCACAGGAGCAGCTTGGTCAGCCTCCTGGCTCCTGGTGCTCTTATCCCCTTGCAGCACCATGGAGAGTGACCAGGGGAGTGCTTACAGCAAGCGCTGTATATCCCCCATCGCTGTCCGTGTGAGCGCTTACCAGACTAGTGCCGTATAGTGCGGCGCTATTCTGGTAGCGCTCACTTGATGGCGTACTGGTCCTTGTCCATGATCAGGGGTTCAGGAACAGCTGGGCCTAGTTGGTAAACAAAGAGGCCCAGCTCTTCTTTGGTTAAGTCCTGAAGGTTCTAGAGTGGGTGATTCAGGGGGAAGGCGGCCATTACCAGTAGAGCTCAATGCAGCCAACGTGTTTAATGGTTGGGGTAATTCAGAGAGGACTGAGTCTATGCCTATAGCCTCTCCTCTGTCCTTATTTGTTACAGGTCCTTGAGTTGCTGATAATACGTGCTCTGCCAGAGATGCTTTTGGCAGCTCATCAGAGCTAAGTCAACAGACTGATCCATGGTTGCAGTCAGATTTCCCGCCTCTTTCATCCTGCTCCTCTGCAGTATAGCTCTATGCGGGTTGCAAATCCTCTGCAGCAGTGAAGTTGAACTGTTGTTCTGGCATTGGCATCATGGTCTCCAGACTATTGCTTAACATGACAGGCTTTTAGTGGTGGGAGCTCCCACTGATACTGCTGCACCATTGGGTCTGTTAAGTTAGGGATCCACTTGCCCATCTCCTTTTTGGATCTGTCCAGCATCTGCCAAAGCTCGTTCAGGTGACCATGCCATTTTATATTTCTGGGGCTTACCTGACAACTTTGTAGGAGCTGTGCTTCTCCAAATGCCCAGCATTTTTATTCCAGGCAGCAACACTTCAGGAACAGCTGACTGACAGGGCCATGTCTGTCAGTGTCACCACTGACAGCTCAGAAACTCATTTGCTCTTCTGTGTGCTGAGGAGGCAATCTCTCTTCTGGCTATACCTGGTGTCCTCCTCAGCCATCATATCCCTCAGCTTTTTCTTCTGCTGCTCCATAGCAGCACACAGCTTCATCTCCTCTTGGCATGAAGACTTGTCCTTCAGGTTAGTTTTTATTTTCATATCTTATACAGTCTCTGTATGCACATCAGAAAGCATGGGATCTATAACCTCACTAGATGGAATGACAAGGACGGATGTCAGCTTCCCTGCCACATCACCATCCTCTGCACCTCAACCAGGGTTGTCCATCTTGGCTGCTTTGCCAAAACAGACAACAGTTCCTCCTACCAAAGAGTAGAGGAGTTTCCATGGTGTCTAGGCCAACATTCCTCTGTCCATAAAACAGGTTCATAGAACACCTCCCCACTTTCGGACATGCAACAAACCCACCTGGGAAATGAACTATCACAACTCAGTGTGCCTTTCTCAGTTAAAAGATTATAAAAATTACATAAAATCCCTAGGCTCTAGGGCTGATCTCACCAACCTCATTCAGGGTCAGGTGGGTTAGCTCCTACCTGGTGGACAAGTCCATAGCAGTCTTTGTGGGCGATTCTGTTTCCTTACCCCTCCAAATCAGGTCTGGTGTCCTCAAGGGTTCTGTCATCGGTCCCACCCTCCTCTCAATTTTTTTTGAGGTCTGTTGCCAAATATATTTTCAAAATCAGCCCTTCTGAAAATGAGTGGATGCCTCAGGAATTGGGAGAGGACCTGGAGGGGTGGAGGAAGAGTGGGCCAAACTAAAATGGGGCATAGTGAAAGCAACAAACTTCTATGTTAAGCCAGTAAGCAAAAGAAAAAGGAAGAGGAGACCCTTATGGTTCTCAAAAGAGGTAGCAGAAAAGGTAAAGGCTGCCACCATGACCTTCAGTATCAAACAGTGGCTAGCCAAAATACAGTCCAGACTAATCTTTAAGAACACAGGCCTATTGTACGCAACTGGTAACAAAAACAAATAAAAATATACCCTGTAATCAGAGATATAACCTGTTGGGATGATTTTAACATTATCTGGATGGCAGAGGATTTTCTCCATCAGCATTTCCCCATGGTGTGAGCAATGCCCTTTAGCTATGGTATTGCAGCGTGTCCCAGTGGAGGGAGGCAAACTTCCTGCCCCATCCACAGGGGTCGCTGCAAGTCAGAACCTGCTGCCAGCCCTCCCTGGCCAAGGTGTGCTACTCGGTGGCAACTGCCTTCAGCTTAGCCTTCCTTCCAACACAGTGACCTGGGTCAGGGCAGCTGCAGGACCATTAGGAGGGGGAGGGCTCTACTGGTCTCAACAGTTTTGATGTCACAAGGAACCTTCAATGGGATTGTAGCCTTGCTGTGCATTAATTATATACTATTTTATCTATTGACCCATTTGTATAACTTTTATTGGTCTGTCACCTCGACTTTATGTCCACTTTGTTCCTGTAGCTGGGCATTGCATTCTCCTCTCAACATATAATTAAAAGTATACAGTACTGAATCTTATGTTTCCTGGGCATATCTCTCATTAACAATGTATTTGTTTTGGGCTATTTTAAACAGTTGACAAAGATGTGTGGTTCCCACTTTCTGAAATCAATCATTTTCAACACATGCTCACACAGATCTAATTGTCTGGGCTTATACCCTACCACTCAGTAAATACAAATGTGAAACTTTATACTTTCTAGCCCCCCAAACAAACTTAGAAACAAATCACAAAAAGACACTTCAAGCAATATCTAATAATATCAGAATTCACTAAAATTGCTAATGTTGACACCTCAAAGCAGCAGCTGTTCTCTCTGGGTGTGTGTTTTCAAACAAAAGAAGTGGTGTGGAAGCCCAGACCATGTGCTCAGGGTGAAAGAAAGCAGCAACAAAGGAAACAGCAACCCCAAGCAGAGGTGACAAAGGGTCTGATGCACAAAGTCACCCTTGATAAGTCATGTAAGGAAAACTAAAAAAAGTCTGCACGGTAGGACACAATAACCATTCTGACATTAGGTGATGATGTAAAACAATTGATTTGTTTGAATTTAAAAACTGGTAGCACCCCACCCTCACCCCACAGTCAATGTTTCACATCACACTGATGCCTTTTCAAGACATCATTGCTATGAGAAGCTGTTATATAGATCCCCAATTAAATATGCTAATTATATGTTCATAAATAAAAGCTAAAGTATAATGAAACAACTGATAACTGGAGCACTCAGGCTGCAGCCTCATGCAGGAGCAGGGTCATCCTGGATGCCCTGCAGGGGGCATGCCTCATGCAGCTAGAAGTGGAACCCACCTGGGAGGGGCAATATTGGACCTGTTGCTCACAAATGGAGACAGACTAACGGATGTATCTGTGGGCAGTCATCTGGGGTCCAGCGACCACCATACAGTATGGTTCATGGTAAAGGTTCAGTTCCCACATCTGGCACTTGGGTTAATATCCCAGTACTGACACTGTAGTACAGCATGGTGGGGGGTGCTGCACTTCTGAGGTGCCGTCTTTCGGATAAGACGTTAAACCGAGGTCCCATCTGCGTGGATGTGGTGGTAGTTCAGGTGGATGCTAAAGATCCTATGGCACTTATCGAAAAACAGTAGGGGAATTTTTTATTCAGAACTGAAAAGAACATACAAACAAAACAGTAGTGACATCACACAAAATCATAAAAAAGATGAATAAAGTGAAACATAAAGCAGTATACAACATACAGGCAAACTGATAAAAAAAGATATCAAACAAATCCCCGCCCTGCACCTTACCTAGAAAAAGAAAAAAATTAACATAATTGAGTATTAAGTCATACAAGAACCCCAAAACATAGGAAAAGAAAACTTTCAAACCAATCCCCCCCCCAAAAAAAGTAGGGTACATGTTATTCAAAAACTGAAAACAGATAAATTGCAGTACAGCAGGCAATAATAAATGTAACTAAAAGGTGAAAAACAGACTCACACTCCCTCCTTACCAAACAAGTAGAGGAGACAGCAGAAGAGCAGAAAAACAAAGTGCATATACAACGTTGGTAATGCATGAAAAAGAAATCATAAATCCCCCAAAAAAGGGAGGAGAAAAATGCACCCTAACCCATATGCAACCAGGACATATGTCACCACCACAAGCTATAAAGATCTGGGGATGCCGAATCATATTCAAAAGTACGCCATCTAAGGACAACCCTGTGAACTGTAGAAAATACCTGTTCACAAGGCAACAATCTCTGCCGTAGGGTCAATTCATAACGAGCTTGCCAAAGTTGAAATTTAACATACCCAATAAACAGCAGCAACGTACAAGAATCAAACTTCGCCCAGGATCCAGGGAGGCTACCACTGACCCAGACATCTGAGTCCAAGACCCAAAAAGGGCTGGAAGGCCAAAAAGCGTGAAAAGTAGCCTAAAAGTCAACTGCAAAGGGACACTCTAAAAACAAATGATGCATAGTTTCAGCAACCCCTGAGCAAGAAGAGTCTCTTGGACAGGTACATTCTGCAAGACCTTTATGCATCATATTCCCTTTAACCCCTAATTTCTGATGTGTACAAAGCCAGAGGAAATCCCACATATAAGCCGGGATCCGAGGACTGTGGAGAAACTGGGTAAACAAATCCCTGACCAAAGAAGGATGCTCTGCAAACCAAGGATCCACAATAAAATGTGTATCTACAAGCCAATTGTAAACTGCTTTATGAGTCCCAGTAGTGGGATGCCTACAGGACACTTTCCAAACCTTAAGCTTCCCAACCACGTCTTTCCAATGAACAGCCAACATAGAAACCTTAACCTGTTTAAAAATGGAGTCTGAGGAGCCCCATGCCAACAGTAGGGGGCCAAACTCATCCAACACCCATGGACTCCACAATTTGGAAACCTTGTGAAGGAGAGGGACAATGTTATGGAAAAAAAAGGTGACATAAAAAAACAAAAAACACTGGATTAATCATGCCCAACCCACCCTGCACCAGGGAAAACTAAGTAATGCCCCTTTTAATCGGGTTCAATCTACTCCCCCATAAGCACTGAAAACCCCCCCACTATAAACGATAGTTTCCAGAGCTTGAGAGGGAGGAAAAACCGAAGAAAGAAATACAAAAATTGGCAACAAATGGGATTTAATCATATAAATCCTCTTATGTTTAGACATTCTCCATTTGTTCCACTTAGCAACCAAAAGTTCAGGAGTCCAGAGTTTTAGTTCCCAGTTATATAACTGCGGGTCAGGACCACCAAAATAGACGCCCAAGAGCCTAGTATAACCAAGCACCACCAGGAACTGCCAAATAGGGGACCACACAGAACAATCACAACCAAGTGGTAGAATACAATACTTTTCTTGATTCAGAACAGAGCCGGTAACAGCTGAAAAAACTTTCAACTCAGTCTGGGACAAACAGGCCGAGGCCTGATCGGCAAAAACCAAACAAAGATCATCCGTATAGGTAATTGATTTGATCTGTGTATCGGAACTACCTACAGAAAGACCAATGATATCTTCAGTCCTATACAGTCTATGTAGCAGGGGGTCCAGGGATAATAAATACAAAAAAGGGCTTAGAGGGCAACCATGTCTCACCCCTGTACCAACAGGAATCTTAGCACCCAACCAACCGTTCATGGTAGGCAGAATACTAATAGTACTATAGCAAATCTGTAACCAACCTCCCATAAATAATCATATTCCACCTGATCAAAGGCCTTGGATTGATCCAGACTCAAAAGATGCCCCAGCAGCTCCTGGGTACTACCCTTATAAAGGATTTCTCAGAGAAGAATCAAGGCATCTTGTATCTTCTTAAGGGGAACCCCACTAAATTGTGTGGGGTGAACTATAGCATCTAACACCCCCACCAACCTATTCCCCAGGATCTTCATCAAAATGTTACTGTCAGTATTAAGGAGAGTTATGGGTCACCAATTCTTCAAATCCCCCTATCTCCATCCTTGAATAAAAGGACCAGGAAACCTTCATACATACTAACAGGCAAAGTACCGGAGCTCAATGCCCCATTAAAGATGGCCACCAATTCTTCTCCTAACGTGTCCCAAATAGATTTATAAATGGTGTGCAGCAGCCCATCAGAACCAGGGCAGGTACCAGAAGGAAGAGACCAAATGACCTGTCTCACTTCAGCAAGTGAAATGGGGTCAATCAACAACTTAACCAGATCCTCAGAAAGGCCAGGAAGAGGGCACTCATGCAACCATTGTCTCATCACGGCTTGCGGCAGAGACTCGCTAGTAAATGCAGCCGTGATAAAATGCCATATCTCAGCCAAAACGGCAGAATTCTGTCACAGTGTCACCACTAGCATCATGCAAAGAAAGCATAGTACGTTTCTCTCATACTTGAGCACAGGTATCAAAGGGGACCATATCATGCTTCTTGCCAAACAGCTTATATCGTTGTTGCCTCACTACACCCTGCATCGTATCCTGTTGCAGGCTGACCACCCTATCTTTAAGAGCCTTAATGGCACTAAGACAAACCACACCCCCCTCATGATGCCGAGTAGTTAAAGAATGCAATTTGGACCGCAAACAATGCAGTGTGTCTCTCTTAAACTTCCCATTAAGCCTCCCCACAGACTGAAAATAAGAACAAAATTCTCTCTCCGAGTCCTCCCACCAAACATTAGTATCTTCATACAGAAGGAAAACAGACTTCCTAGCAGTCAAAACAGGGCGGAAACCTTCCTGGATATGTGGGAGATCCAGCAAAGACAAATTCAATTTCCAAATACCTGGGCCACGTCTCTGCTCCAGGTGGCTACCTACCAGAAGAACCAACATTCTATGATCAGACATGGCCACATCCACTACCCAAGCATCCAGCAGTTGAAGGGAGGCAGAAACAAAAAAATAATCAATCCTAGACGAACGAGGCTCACAAAAGTACATATGTGGGGCCACCTGAAAATGTGAACTGAAAACATCCATTAACCCCACATCATCAACTTGAGACATCACAATATTGTTTTTTGGGCAAAGGACCCAGACCAGGCAGTAAAAGTGCACAATTAAAATCACCCCCTAAAATCACATTCATGGTAGTAAATAAAAAGGGCTGATGGGCCCGAAAAAGCCGTTCCCTGTCATGCTTCAGCTGGGGGCATACACATTCACAAGTCGAAAAGACAGGCCCTTCCACAAGCTATCCAACAACAAAGCCCGTCCCTTTAAGATATCCAACTGTCTGAGTACTTTAACTTATGAAAAAAAAACAAATCCCCACACAAGAACAAATTTCGACACCTTGAGAGCAGTAGCTAGCACCCCATATCCAGCCGGCAGAGGCTGCCTCCAGAAGCACCGGAGAGTGAAGGCGAACATCCTGGGGAAACAGACAGTCCAAACCAGATTTTAAAAAAAGGTCATAGGTTGCCAGTCTCTTAAATTCAGACTGAATACTGTTAACATTCAAGGATGCCAGTCTGAAATGATACAAAGGGGGAAGCCATGAAACAAAAAGGTCGTCACTTAACTTTACTCGAGGCTCAGGTAACCCTGCCACTGGATATGGGAGCTGGACTACAATCCACCAGCCCCCCAGAGTCAGATAATGGACCCACCCGGGGTGGACAGGCTGAAGGGGTAGAAAAATCCCCTTCCATATCAGAGGGAACATCCTTAAGGACATCATATGGATTAGAATCCTCTAAAGGAACAACCTGCGACTTCGGATGCTTGAGTTTAGAACCCCTTCCCCTCTTGCTGCGTACCACAGAAAACTCCAGAGTGGAAGGTGGTTGTGCAAGCAGGGGAGACGGAGGGGGGAATTCTAAATCCACCCGGGATGCAGCCGGACTTGGCCCAGGAACTGGGGCCAAATCCAACAATACCGGGGGAGAAGGGGGGGCATGGATCTGAAAACTCCGGATCTCACCTAGCAGACGAAAGTTTAGGACCAGGAGCCACGGAGAGAGCAGTAGCTTCCCCTAATAGAATAATCCTGTACCCCAGAATCAGCGTTCTCTGTATTTTTAGCAGCCCAGGGACAATCAGTGAAGGTGTGACCAAGATCGTCACAAAGATTACACTTGGGTTCCTGAAAACAGTGAGCTCTGGAATGTCCCAAGTCCCCACAGTGAGTAAATTTAAGAACATCACAGGCTGTACTGATATGCCTATGAGAGCCACACTTGAAACACATCCTGGGCTGACCAGGGTAAAACAAAAACCCCTTATCCCAGCCAATGAAAAAACAATTCGACAAGTGAACAATATCTTGATCAGAATGTTGCAATTTAACTTTGAATTTCCAGTCCCCATTCCAAAATCCCTCATCGTCCAATATGGGAGCTGGGTTACCCTGAATAGTACACTGTTTCTCCAACCAATAAACTATGTCAGTGATATTCATCCCTTCGTTCCGAAAAAGAATGGAGAAAACTCTGAAGGGCTGTTTGGTCAAGGGGATCACAATAAAGTCCACCCAAAGAGGATTAGTTTTCAGAGTAGCATATTGGCGCCAAAAATGCTCCAACAATGCAGGGGTCCTAAAACTGATATCAAAAGTACACTCCCCTTGAGCATGGATTAGGGCATAAACTTCCAATGGGGAGAATCCTAGGGACTGTTTCAACAAAATCTTACCCACGTGGAAACGATCAGGGACTGAATCCCGATTGCCAATGTAATGAAGACGGATGGCATTCTGTCACTTAGCTAACTCCACAGGCTTGTGGAAATGACTCGCATAAATCGGGGGATCAGGGCAATCGGAAGTTCCATCACGGGGAAGGGGAGCTTCCGATGGTAATGAGGGCTGCAGCCCAGTCTCTCCCCTATCAGTAATAGAAGGCCTAGAATCCCCAGAAGGTAGTATATTATCTGTAAGCCCAGGCACACCAACTGAATCCACCGAATGTGAGGCAGTAGAAGATGCAGGAACCATCAGTGAAGCCGAGCTCGAACCCGGGAGTGGAATCTGAGGATCCGGTTGCCAGACTCCATGAGGCGAGGATATCCAGCCAGTGGAAGACAACACGTGCTCAGGTGACCACACTGCGTCTTCCTCTTCACTCCAGTCCCGACGTGGGGTCTTATCATCCTGCCCAGGAGGCGTGTCTGGGCTGAATGTAGCTGCCAGAATTTTAGCGGGCCCCAAAGAACTCTCAGTCATGGGAGAAGCGACTGAGTGCTTACGTTTACGACCTTCCTCCTTCTGCAAGGCTTCAGTATCCAGTTGAGCACTAATTTTCTGCAACTCCGCCTCAAGGCACAACTTCTTTTGCATCAGGCTTAAAGCATCCACCTCACTGGGGACGGAATCGCTGCCTCGGCGATATGCTGGCCACCCAGAGGGTGCATCCCAGCTGCTACTACAGCGGTTCCAGACTCCCTGGACTCCCATAAATCCACATCCATAGCCACCAACGGGCCTTCCTCCAACCTCTCTCCACAAGCGTCGGCCATCAAATGACAGGGCCCCCTATCGAAGAGTAGGGGAATTTCCCCGGTGCCCTGGGCAAATTTCTCCCATTCGCTAAAAAAATACCACCAACAGCTTAATCTGGTTCAATTTTAGTTGCTTACCATCTGTTTCCCCCCCCGGTCACCCCTGAAAAAGGGACTTCTAGGCCCAGTGGACTTACCGGGTCAACAAAATTCAATAAATAAGTAAATAAATAAATAAGACAGTAGAAGAGTCAAGCTACACAAAAGCAAGAGTCCTAGACTTCAAAAGGGCCGACTTTGCTAAAATGGGAGAATGCCTCAAAAAAACACTGGCAAAAAGTGAGGGAGTAGAGGTACAGTGGAAGAACCTCAAGAGAGCTATAACAGAACTGAGGCAACAAGCCTTTGTGTGAAGCAAGTTAACAAAGCAAGAAGACAAAGAAAACCGTTATGGGTTTCCATAGAAGTGGCAGGGGTGGTTTTAGAGAAAAAAATGGCATTCAGGAAATACAAGGAAATGCAGAGGGAAGAAGACAGGGAACTGCATCAGACTAAGAAGAGGGAGGCAGGAAAAGCAGTCAGACGAGCAAAGGCACAAGCAGAGGTAAGGATAGCCCAGACAGTGAAGGAGGGGGACAAACCTTCTTCAGGTACATAAGGGAAAGAAGAAAGACCAAGGGAGGAATAGTGAGGTTAAGTAAAGGAGGGTGGGATTGGGCAGAGGGAGACCTGGAAAATGCTGAGATATTGAATGAATACTTTTGCTCAGTATTCACGAAAGAAGGGAGGGAGCAACCAGAATTATCCAGCAGACACACACAGGGAAGAGGGGTGGACACCAGACCATTCACAGAAGAGAGAGTACTAAAGGAACTCTTGAAACTGAAGGTGGACAAGGCGATGGGGCTGGACGGGATACATTCCAGAATACTAAAAGAACTCAGAGAGGTGCTATTGACACCACTGACAGCCCTATTCAACAAAACATTAAAGGAGGGAGTAGTACCAGAGGACTGGAGGAGTGCAAACGTGATACCCCTTCACAAAAGTGGAAGCAAGGTAGAAGTGGGAAACAACAGACTGGTCAGTTTGACCTCAGATGTGGGAAAGATGATGGAATCACTGTTAAAGGAAAGGATTTGGGAATATCTAGAAGCGAGCAGGGCACTGGACTCAAGGCAACATGGATTCACATCTGGAAGGTCTTGTCAAATGAATCTGATAGATTTTTTTGACAAGGTGACAAGGGTAGTAGATCAGGGAGCGCTGGTGGACATGGCATACCTAGATTTTAGCAAAGCATTTGGCACAGTCTTGCACAAGAGGTTATTAAACAAGTTGGGCAGTCTGGGAGTGGGTCACAAGGTGGTAAACTGGGTCAGGAATTGGCTTAGCAACAGGACACAGAAGGTGATGGTAAACGGAGTTCAATCTGAAGAAAGGGGAGTAACCAGTGGGGTGCCACAGGATTCATTACTGGGGCCAGTCCTCTTTTAATGTCTTTATTGGCAATATTGTGGAGGGACTCGAAGGAAAAGTATGCCTCTTTGCAGATGACACCAAGATCTGCAATAGGGTTGACACTCGGGGGGGGGGGGTTGGAAAAGATGAGGTGAGACTTAGCAAGTTGGAGGAGTGGTCAAGAGTGTGGCAACTCTGATTCAATGCCAAGAAGTGCAAAATTATGCACTTGGGGAACAAAAACCCCGGGGAAGAATACATGATGGGGGGGGAGGTACTAAGAACAACCAAACTGGAAAGGGACCTGGGGATAGTCGTAACAGATGATCTAAAAGTAGCCAAATAATGTGAGAAGGCCATGAGGAAAGCCGGGCAGTCCTGGGGTGCACAGGGAGAGGTATCACCAGTAGAAAACAGGAGGTGGTGATGACGCTGTACAGACAGTTGATGAGACATCATCTGGAGTACTGCGTGCAGACCTGGAGACCTCATCTCTGAAAGGACATTGACTGGATGGAGGCAGTCCAGAGAAGGGCAATGAAAATGATGCAGGGTCTACACCAGAAACCATATGAGGAGAGATTGAGGGAACTCAATATGTATACAATGGAGGAAAGGAGGGAGAAGGGGATATGATGGAGACATTCAAATACCTCAAAGGGATCAATAGAGTTCAAGAGGGCAGCATGTTTCAGAAAAGAAGATGTGCAAGAGCAAGGGGTCACAATATGAGGCTGGAGGGGGAAAGACTCAGTTGGCAATGTGCGGAAGTATATTTTCACAGAAAGTGTGGTGGATGCATGGTACAGCCTTCCTAAGGAGGTTGTGGGGGCAACAACAGTAGGCGAATTCAAGAATGCATGGGACAGGCAGAAGACAACACTAGGAGCAGGAAGGAGGAGGTAGGCTGCAGACCAAGTAGGATCTGGAGTTTAAACAGTAGGTAGGGAAATGACCAGACTAGGTGGGCCAGGCTGTCGTTATCTGCTATCAAATTCTATGTTTCTATGAAAGATTAAAACAGAATTAAGCAAAACTTATAAATATATCAGTACCACACTATAAATACCCCACAACTGCTATTTGTTTTCATTATTTGGCTCCATTTTTAGATACCTGAGCCACCTCACTCATCACTATTTGATCCCTGATATGTGCAACTTGTGTGCATCTGTGTTATGTTTCCTCAAGGCTGCAGGGCAGAGCAGGTCCAGACCACAGGCATCTTATTGGATGCTTGTACTAGTCTGCAACTGTTTCCTTGCCTCTGCAGGGAAGGCAGTGCATATTGAGATAAGCAGTCCTCGTAGACTGCCATTCCCCGATGAGAATTATACAATATTATCAACAACACCGGCCATGCTGGTGATGCCTCCAGCATGCCACGGAGGTTCCTTGGGCTGGGGGCTGGAGGTGGGAGAGATAATTTGGCTCATTGACATAATTTGTGGCCAGGTGTAGGGGAGTACCTAGTCACTATGGCTGCCCCTAGGCAGACGTAGCTGGTGCCTCCTCTAACCACTCTCTGCACTGCAGAAGTATGTTCACAGATCGGATAGAGCTTGATCCCCAGCCCCTGATCTGCACTCAGTCCCACCTACCTGTGTAACAAGGCACTTGAATGTGATTGGGTGCAGAGAGGGCATGCATCTCCCTTTGTGGATAATGTGGGGTACCACAATGGTGCATATCCTGTGCATAAAGGGGCACTCTGTGGAGTTTTCCAGCCCTCCACATGCACAGAGAGGCCAGGAACACTGTGAGGGTCAGGCTTGATGTCTGCTGATGCCATGAGGAGAAGGATAAGAAGAAAGAAACAAAAAGCAGCATTTTTGATCAGCTTTAAAAGAACCAACAGCCCAGATCTGATATGGGATTCTCTCCCACCCCGCCTTGCAAATCAAGCAATTATAATCTTGCTGCCTTTCACACTGATCTAAAATGTGCATTAATTTACAAACAGAACTGACAAACAGGGTTAAAATGATGTGAGCAAAGAAACCAAATCGGAATAAAGAAAACTGAAAATGGTAAAACACACAATCACATCCAAAATGGAATTATGATGAAAAACATTCTAGCACTAACATTGAACAGTGTATGCAACAATAAAATAATCCAAGTACTATTTCAAACACTGTGAGAAGCATTTGTAACCCCTAGATGGCGCTATCCCAGGGGCTACTACCCCTGCCTGATTTGCCACTAACAGGTTGAGGGGCCTGGATCCAATGGCGGGTGCCTCCACCCAGAGGTCAGGGTTTGCAATAGTTAAACTAACTTGGTCACAGCCCTCTGGGACACTGCAACCCCTTTCTTCCCACTAGTGGCCCACAATATATCAGAATTACCTTCACAGTATACACTTACCCCCAGGTCTGGTTCTCGGCACTGGGACCTCCTGTGAAATGAGATACAGTGCAACAATCACAGTACAGTACTTTAACATAGACAAATACCTCAGGCAGTATAACTTTGCTGAAACAAGCAGCTCTGATTTATTTAGGGGATATAACAAGGACAGGGAAATCAGGTTAATTAGCTTATCACTCTAATAATCTACCTATGGCTCTGTGCACAGGCCTATCCCTATCAGTTACTGTCCCTGGGTACCCAAGCCCTAGTGGCTAGTCAAACCGTGGCAGCTGGTGGGGCCCTTTCACACAGAGAAAGGAGAATTAAACAGTCAGCAGTACAGTAATTCCATTTGGATTTAATGTGGCAATTCAACAGGAGCAACCCTGAATTAGTACTCACGACCTCCAAATAAGATAGGGTCCTTCAATGTCAGCAGGGCTCACTTGAGGTACACAAACCTCTTCACACATCCATATAAAAGAAAGTACTATACCAGGCAGGCTGCATCTGTATCCCGATCGTAATTACTGCACAATACCGGGAGAACACACAGCAGATTCAGTTCCTGACAGACCGAGTGCAATTTTTCAGCAATTCTTCCAGTCTTCTACAGGGTGAGCCTGGTTTCTACTCTTCAGAGATCCTTTGATTCTTTTCACAGGACAGTTCAGTCCTAACAAGCTGTTACACAAGCTGCAGACGGAACTCTGGGCCTTACACACGTTTTTGACTAAAACTGCACACTGAAAAAGCACAGGGCTCCTTCCTTCTTCACTGCCAAAGCTCAACTGAACTCCAACTGACAAAACGGGCACTTCCTTTGAGTTCCTCCCAGTTCTTGACTGGATTGGCTGTCACTCACAATAGACTGCTGCTGTTGGTCCAAGGCACTGAAGTCTAAACTACATCTCCCAGAGTCACTGCCCATACAATCCTCTTGTGGCTGGCTCAGATTATGAGTCCAAGTTCTGATTCGTCCAAGGCACCATTTTAGAGCTAGCTTACCCCACACTGATTGGTCCAGTTCAGCAGTTCAAAACTAGAATGGGAACTAGCAGACACAGTTCTGACTGCAAAAAGCAGGTTAGACAAACTGTAATTTCATTATTACTCTAAATAATTTCTGGCAAACAGTTACATCTTTCAGATAGGTTCCTTTGCACTCTAGTGACTGCAAAATGAAGTGAATTGGCAGCAGCTCGAGTGGTACTCAGAGAAGCACACAGTCCCCCATACAAACTAATTATGTCTGCAAGCAGACAGCTCTTAAAGACAGTACCAGAGGCTCTAAAACACTCACTGATAAATGGCTTAAATGCCAAACACCATTCAGGCTTGGAGCATTCAAGCAAGCTCCTGAAGTCTTTTGGGAACCCCATTTGCAGGGGGTTACACCCTTCCTGGCCTGGGAAAGCTTGGCGTCCGTCAAGCAAGTACCCCATAAGTTTCAACTGCAACCATATACATTTGCATTAGGCTCGCACATGTAATCATCAGTCAATATATCATTTTACCAAGAACACATTTCTGAAACATTGCAGTCGTCACTCTTTACACAGTATTACATACACATTGTACCATAACTCAAGTTATTACCTCTTGTACATGAAACCTGAAGAGAGGGCCCTTCCTATCAGTTACCTTGGGGCTGGATGGGGCAAGGGCACCATACTAGAAGGCAACACAAGTAACTTGCAGGTTAGCACTGATGCTCAGTTTGGGCAATGAGCTCGGGGACACATACACTCCTTTATGGACAACATTGAGAGGCAAGTCCACAGGCCTCCCAAGTGAATCATAACTGAGGTGCACCACAGGCTTTACAGCTCGACCAGTCTTTCTAGGGGAACTGTTATAGTCTCTGCACTCTGAGCCTCATTTTCAGCATTGTCCTCACTTGTCAGGGAGTCTCCATGGGGGTAGAGAGGCTAGAACTTGGGGCACTTTCAGCTCCAGGAGTTACAGTTTCTGAGTCCACAACATTTGGCTCGCATGGAGAGCTTTCGGACACTGGCAGTGGACTGTCAGGGCACTCAAAATACTCTTCTTGTTCGGGTGTATCACCAGTCTGCCCCAATCTATCATTTCCTCCCTGAAAGCTCAAACAGTTCAACCATGCACAATGATTCCATTTCATCTGATCTGATGCTTTGCACTTCACTTTCTGGAGAGCATTGGCTCCAGGGATGAAGCTGGGGCTTAGACAGTCCAGAAGGCCCAGCTTTGTCTCCAGTATTGACTAGGGTTGCCCGAAACAATTGACTCAGTTCGTAAGAAGGATAGTATTCAAAGTCACTCTCACTTTCTTCCGATATGGACTGACAGTCATGCTCAACTGGGACTTGTGGAGGGAACACTTTAACTTTGCTTCTGTAGGTGCAGACTTTCTTGATCTTTTCTTAGCAGCAGCTCTAGTCACTGGTCCAGAGGGGCATCTTCTAGGGGCTCAGACTCAATTAAGATTTGTCCAATGGGCAGTAAATGATTTCTATGCATTGTTTTACATCTTTTGAATTATTCTCAGGCCTTACTTTGTACACTGGCAGATCATCTAGTTTGCCCACTACAATGTGAGGGAGATGGTGCCATCTGTCAGCAATCTTGTGCTTGCCATGCAGTCCCAGATTTCTTAGCAATACCCGATCTCCCTCCTGGAGTTCCTGTGCTTTCACCTTTTATCATACCTTTCTTTGTTGGCCAGATTTCTTTTGGCAGCCATGGTTTGAGCCAGTTAGTGACGCATGAGTTAGCTGGGCCTTTAACTTTTGCACATACTGTAAATAGTTGTCAGCTTGAACCCCATCAGGAGAGACCCAAAACACACATCTACTGGTAGTGAGCTTCTCTTCCAAACATCAGGCGGTGAGGGAGAATCCAGTGGCATCACTTTGGTGCAGTTATAAGCATGTACCAGGGTGCTAATTTGTTGGCTCCATCTAGGCTTGTCCTTTGGGTGCAGGGTGCCTAGCATATCTAGCAAAGTGCGGTTGAAACGTTCAGGCTGTGGGTCCCCTGGGGTGGTAAGGAGTGGTTCTGGACTTTCGCACTCCCCACAGAGAAAGCATCTCTTTGATCAGACGACTCTCAAAGTCTCTCCTTGATCAGAATGGATTCTTTGTGGAGCCCATAGTGAACAAAAAGTTTTCTACAAGTACTTTGGCTACAGTGGATGCTTTCTGGTCTTTGGTGGGGAAAGCTTGGGCATATCTCGTGAAATGGTCAGTGACCACCAGCACATTACTGATATTTCTTTGATCTGACTCCAAACTCAGAAAATCAATACAGACCAGCTCCATGGGTGCACTGGTGGTTATGTTAACAAGGGGGGCAGCCCTCTGGGGCAAAGCTTTCCTCTGTAAGCAGCGACTACAAGTTCGAATGTGTTGCTCCACATCAGCCCCCATCTTAGGCCAATAGAATCTGGATCTCACCAAGTCAAGTGTTCTGTCTATACCAAGGTGCCCCATGTGGTTGTGCAAGGACCTCAAGTACTGAGTCTCGAAAGGCAGTGGGCAGCACTAGTTGTTGTTTGTCTACTTGTCCCCTCTGTCTACTGTTTCTCTGTATAACAGTTTATTGATCAGTTTCAACTTAGGACCTTCTTTGTATAACAGTGCAGTTCTCAAATCAGTGGGCGTAATTTGGACACATCTTTTCCTGCATAGAGGGCTTCTAAAGCTGCTTTGATCATGGGATCGTGAGTTGAGCCCGCCGAATACTGTCATTGTCCAGCTGAGGCAGTGCACCAATGTCTATTGCAGAAAAGTGGCAATAAGCAGCAGGTATGCAATTCTCAGAGGCTCCCAAGCAATCCACCATGCAGTCCACTGCGTCCGTGGACATTGTTCCTCCCTGTCAAACTTCCGGCAGAGTGCCCGAATGTCAGGTTCTGCCAATCGGACCCAATCATTCTGGGGAACAGGCCTCCGGGAGAGAGCATCAGCATCTATGTGGTTCAGACCTGCTCGGTATTCGAGAGCATAGTCATATGTAGATAATGCAGAAAGCCACCTATGGCCAGTGGCATCCAACTAGCTGAGGTCTGCACATAGGTCAAAGGATTATTGTCAGTTTTACTAGTATTTTAGCCCCATACAAGTACTCATGGAATTGGTCAACAATAGCCCACTTCAAAGCTAGGAACTCTAACTTATGTACAGGATAGTTCTTTTCGGATGGGGTCAGGCTTCTACTGGCAAAGGCCACTGGTCTCAGGCCATTCTCGTGCTCTTGGTACAACACAGCCCCCAACCCTTGCAAGCTAGCATCAGTGTGCAGGACGTAAGGTTTTCTTGGATCGGCATAGGCCAGCACTGGAGCATGGGTAAGTTGATATATGATCTCATGAAAAGCAGTCTCACAATCAGGAGTCCAGCGGGCCCCAAATACTTCACTCGGATGAAAATACACTCTTTCAGTCTTGAGGGCGCTGACTTTTGGTATTTTTGTGGGTTGGGGATACCCTTGAGTAAGGTTAAGTAAAGGCGGATCACTCTTGAATAGTCCTTGATGAAGCGCCGATAAAACCACAGAATCCCAGGAATCTTTGCAGTTCTTTTAGATTTTTGGGCTGTGGCCAGGTGAGTCAAGGCCTCAACTTTACTGGGTGGGTCTCTATTCCTCGTGGATACTATGTGTCCCACATACTTTACTGATGTTTGAAAGAATTGACACTTATCAATGGACAGTTTAAGGCCAAAGTCCTCCAGTCGGTCCAATACCTTAAATAATCTGCTCTCATGTTCCTCCAGTGAGCTGCCAAACACAATAACATCATCTAGGTATACCAGGCACTCTAGTAAGTTCATGTCCCCCACTGCACGCTCCATCAATCGTTGAAAAGTGGCTGGGGCACCTGAAATCCCTTGAGGCATCCTCATGAATTCATAGAAGCCAAGCGGACAGATAAAGGCTGTCTTCTCCACGGTCCTCTGGGGCCATCGGGATCTGTAGTACCCACTGCGGAGATCCAGCACAGAGAACCACTTGCTCCCGTTTAGGCAGTCAAAGCATCCTGAATGCGGGGCATTGTGTACTGATCAGGGATAGTCCGCGGTTTAAGGTGCGATAATCCACACACATCCTTACTGTTCCATTCTTTTCCTCACTACCACAATGGGGAAGCATAAGGGCTTCTGGATTCTTGTATTACACCAGCAGCTAACATCTCTTGCAGATGCCGTCTCACATCATCTATGTCAGCAGGTGCCAGGCGTCGAGACCTCTCACGAAATGGTCTTCGTCATGCAGCGGATATTGTCTCAGCTCCTTGCGCATCCTACATCCCATTCCTTTAAAGAAAACACCTGGTCTCTCTGGGCAAGCTTCTCACTGATCCTCACTTTCCATTCAGCTGGCAGCGGGAGTCGCGAAATCAAACAAGTCAGGCGTTACTCTGTCATTCTTCCTTGAACTCTTGCTGCTGGGTAGCACTGCAGTGTCTGCACAATGCACATTAGCCAGGATGCAACCTCTGTTTACTCGAATGTCTCTTTCAGACACATTATGAACTTGGACCATTACCCTTCTGGCATAAGCATGGGCTCTAGCGGGCAAAATACTAGGCTTGACCAGCAGTCCCTCTGGCAATTTTCCATCGCCTGGTGCATCCAACATTAATATTTTATTCTTAACATCCTTTCTGATACGGACCTCTCCTGTAAGGTACACTGGGCATTTGGCGCCAGGATCAGAGACTCAGGATCCTTCTTCCATACAATTCCGACCGGTTCCTCTGGTTCTGTTTTTCAGCATCTCTCTGTGCCTCATAGGCCTTCTTAATTAAGCGAACTCTTAAAGCTCTACTAGTCTTTGACCCCTGTTTTCATAACACAACTGTGCCAGCCTTCCGAACATATGAGCATTTGTTCCAATCAACAAAGGGACACCATCATACAGTCCAGTGGGGGACACACTAAGGCTAGGGTCTCTACTTGTTCGGCCACTCCAGCCACGGAGGTGGGAAAGACAGCAAATCGGATATACCGGAATAGGGTAGGCCTTCTCACTTAACCCCCATACATGCAGTCCTTCTAATGGTTGTAAGGGTATGTCTGACAAATGCTTCTGATACCAATCTTGGAACATAATTGTCACTTGGGAGCCACTGTCTAATATAGCTCTTGTAGACACTCCGTTCACCTTTACAGTGGTCTCCATGGAGGACCCACTATTCTGGACCAGTCTGGAGGGCGGTAGTGGGGGCCTGAGCAACTGACCTTGCCACAAAGGACGTGAATTAGCATTTTTGGTGCCCTCACTGGGATCATGTCGTGCACCTCTTAACCACTGATTTCTTCTCCGAAGCTCTCCTTGTAGCCTATATGCAACTTTGTCAGTGTCTTTTGGGGACTGGCATTCCCTTTTCATGTGCCCATCTTTCCCACAATTATAGCAAAACATACTTTCTGGAGTTTGAGCTGGCCGAGGGGCACACTGGGAGCCAGGGCGGGGTATTACTAACTGGAAACCTTGGTGCCATCTCTGTCTGCGCGTGATAAGCATTTGGAGACATCTCGTCAGTTTCTCCACTTCCATGGTCAAGGAATCGAGTTCGGAGCTGTTATCAGCAGGAGATACATGGGTGGGTACCCCACCCCATAGCAGAATGCAGTCGGATATAGGTCAGGGGCCCGTGCCTGCAGGCGTGGCCTTCATAAAGGGACTGTTTTGAATTCGGATCTCTCTCAACAGTTCGCCCCATTGTGACATATCTTTTTCCTTGTCAGAGCACTCATTGACTGCCAACCTCTGCCCCTGAACTTCACTTGATGGGTCACCCTCAGTCACTCGGGTCATGGTAGCAGCTATTGGTGCAGGTCCCTCCCGAGGTCGTCTTTTCTCAACTCCTCAATTTCTCTCATTAACTCATCATAGGAGGGTGGGGATTCCAGTCGATCTGCCAGGTGTAACTGAAGCAACAGCAGTTCTGAGAAGGGGCAGACTTAAGGATCCTGTCCAGCCTGGTTCGGTCCAGTTCAATCGCTGGCAAACTACCTTTTCTGAGGCATTCTTGCAACAATTTTTCCAGCCGAGATACATACACAGACAACAACTCCTTGGTACTGTTGTGCATCTCTTACTCCACCATAGGTCCTCATCAGAATCTGGGCTCCCATACACATTCTCCAAGGCCTCAAGATAGGCTATTGCAGTCGCTTCAGGGTTACTGGCCCGTTGCCACGGATGGTAGCCAGGGCGGGACCTCGAAAGTCTCACTAACCCTCTTTCGCTTTTCACCTTCCGAGCATTGCCATTCTAGCACTGTGGGGCAACATAGTCTATCCAGGTCTCCCAGTCATCCTCCCCTTGGAGAGTGGGAGGTGCCAGAGAAGATCCTCAACCTTCGGTAAGAGTCGTGACTAATGGCAGGTGCAGAAATAGGAGTCTGCATTGGTTCAGCCACCATTACGGGCACTGGAGCAGGAGAGGGTGTTGGGGGAGGAACACCCCCAGGTGGAAAGAATAGTTTCTTCAAGTCCTCCACAGTTTTCCCCTCTCCCAGCAACCATTCAGCAAATTTCTCCTCAAAAGTTTCAGATAGTGGTGGGGGCTGATTCCCCCCCGGGTCTTTACTGTCCTTAGTTATCACTCTCCAAGCAGTGAGGGCTCCCTCTGGGGTAATGGTCTGTGGCACTTTGGAGCTATCTATGGGATCCTTAAACTCTACTAGGGCCAGGAAAGTGTGGGTGAGCAGATTAGCATGCCGACCCACCACCACAGGGTTTTGTAAACCTTCCACCTTGGAGTACTCCCTGCACAGTGTCCGTATTGATACCCAGGGGATGTCCAGGATAAACATAGCATTTGGGGTCGATCTCTCCCAGTACACCACTCCACCAGCGGTGCACAGCCACTTCTGTCGGGTACCATTTTTTCTTAACAGTGGTTCGTAAATATGGCCACTAGAGGACACACAATCCCAGCGGTGAGCCTCCAAGATGTAACCCCTAGATGGCGCTATCCCAGGGGCTACTACCCTGCCTGATTTGCCACTAACAGGTTGAGGGGCCTGGATCCAATGGCGGTGCCTCCACCCAGAGGTCAGGGTTTGCAATAGTTAAACTAACTTGGTCACAGCCCTCTGGGACACTGCAACCCCTTTCTTCCCACTAGTGGCCCACACATATATCAGAATTACCTTCACAGTATACACTTACCCCCAGGTCTGGTTCCGCACTGGGACCTCCTGTGAAATGAGATACAGTGCAACAATCACAGTACAGTACTTTAACATAGACAAATACCTCAGGCAGTATAACTTTGCTGAAACAAGCAGCTCTGATTTATTTAGGGGATATAACAAGGACAGGGAAATCAGGTTAATTAGCTTATCACTCTAATAATCTACCTATGGCTCTGTGCACAGGCCTATCCCTATCAGTTACTGTCCCTGGGTACCCAAGCCCTAGTGGCTAGTCCAAACCGTGGCAGCTGGTAGGGGCCCTTTCACACAGAGAAAAGGAGAATTAAACAGTCAGCAGTACAGTAATTCCATTTGGATTTAATGTGGCAATTCAACAGGGAGCAACCTGAATTAGTACTCACGACCTCCAAATAAGATAGGGTCCTTCAATGTCAGCAGGGCTCACTTGGGTACACAAACCTCTTCACACATCCATATAAAAGAAAGTACTATACCAGGCAGGCTGCATCTGTATCCGATCGCAATTACTGCACAATACCGGAGAACACACAGCAGATTCAGTTCCTGACAGACCGAGTGCAATTTTCAGCAATTCTTCCAGTCTTCTACAGGGTGAGCCTGGTTTCTACTCTTTCAGAGATCCTTTGATTCTTTTCACAGGACGGATTCAGTCCTAACAAGCTGTTACACAAGCTGCAGACCGAACTCTGGGCCCTTACACGTTTTTGACTAAAACTGCACACTGAAAAGCACAGGGCTCCTTCCTTCTTCACTGCCAAAGCTCAACTGAACTCCAACTGACAGGCACTTCCTTTGAGTTCCTCCCAGTTCTTGACTGGATTGGCTGTCACTCACAATAGACTGCTGCTGTTGGTCCAAAAGGCACTGAAGTCTAAACTACATCTCCCAGAGTCACTGCCCATACAATCCTCTTGTGGCTGGCTCAGATTATGAGTCAAGTTCTGATTCGTCAAGGCATCATTTTAGAGCTAGCTTACCCACACTGATTGGTCCAGTTCAGCAGTTCAAAACTAGAATGGGAACTAGCAGACACAGTTCTGACTGCAAAGAAAGCAGGTTAGACAAACTGTAATTTCATTATTACTCTAAATAATTTCTGGCAAACAGTTACATCTTTCAGATAGGTTCCCTTTGCACTCTAGTGACTGCAAAAATGAAGTGAATTGGCAGCAGCTCGAGTGGTACTCAGAGAAGCACACAGTCCCCCCATACAAACTAATTATGTCTGCAAGCAGACAGCTCTTAAAGAGACAGTACCAGAGGCTCTAAAAACACTCACTGATAAATGGCTTAAATGCCAAACACCATTCAGGCTTGGAGCATTCAAGCAAGCTCCTGGAAGTCTTTTGGGAACCCCCATTTGCAGGGGGGTTACACATTTTAAAAACATTTTCTATATATATGAAATTGTGAAATGTATCAACTCTATTGCAAAGAGAAATACAACTGACAGTATTTGCAATTGTTGAAAACCACGCACATGTCTCTTTTGTATTTTGATGTGGAAAAGGGAAATGCTTCCAAGAACTGAGCTCTTGTGCACTTGCAAAACATACAGCTGTTCCCCCATCACCACCTGCAATTGGATTAAACAATTAAAAACCATAATCCCAGCTCTACAACCTAGCAACAATAACAATCAGCATTGATACATACACTGTACGATCTTCCCAAAGAACCTGCTTCCAATCCTGGGTCTTTTTTGGGGAGGTTGGACTACTGCAATCAGACCTGAGGCCTTGCCGGTGCAGCAGCTCTCTCTGTCTGCATGCACTGGAGAGGGGAGGTAGCCCCTTTTCTATTCCCTTTCCTCCTAGGTCTGGCCTGATGCTGTCCTCTGTTCGGCAGGGCCAGACTAAGATGACTGCAGAGAGTCTGTCTCTCTCTCTCTCTCTCCGTCAGGCCTGACTACCAGGGGTGGTAGTGGTGGGCAGACTTCTGGGACACCAGAACGTGGGAAGTCTCTATGGCCAGACTGGCAGTCTGACAGTGATGGGGAGGCTCCTCCCTGGGCTGCCACAGCTGAACAAACACAAGGACAGGGTTCTCCCAGCAGCTTCCTCTTCACATGGGAACCACTCACCCACTCTGCTCTGCATCCCAGCCTTTTTCTGCTCCTTTGTGTCGATTCTCACTCGCTGCTGCTGCCACTGCATTGATCTCCCTTCTACCTACTAGAGATTTTTTTCCTCTACAGTGTATCATCTTAAATGGTACTGCAGTTGGTTCCACTTGTGTCAGCTGGTCTTCCAGGCATTGCACAGTGGGGGACTGGCGTAGGTAAACAGTGTTTTTTTTTAAGGAGCTAGTAGGAAAGATAGAGGTGGGATTGGGGGAAATGACAGCTTTTTAGAGCTGCAGTGGGTAGATCCCTGCAGACCTCTTGCTATCAAAAAAGACTCTGCATTCTTTCCGACCAAACAAACTGTTGGGAGTTGCACCACAGTCACCTCTGTATCCATGGAGCACTCTACTTGCACTGCACTATTTTTTTTAAAATCAGCGCCATCTTGATCACGACACTAGGGGACTGGGCACCCCCAGTGTAACTCTCGTTTCTGATGGGGTGTGGGGTGGTGGGTGCTGAGAGGGAGGTTTGGGTGGGGGATAGCTCTAATTTTAAAGAAAAAAAAAACAGCAGTCACAAAAGAACATGGCACACTCCACCATATCTACTGTGCATGCGTTAGTAGTTGAAAATGTGCAATGGAGTGTGGTGGCCATCTTGGACACTGAAGAGTGTGCTGTGTTCTGCCATGACTGCTGTTTTTTAAATTACAGACCCCCACCACCTCCCTCTCAGCCACCGCTCCACTCCCCATTGACATAAGAGTGACATTGGGGTGCACATCCCAGTGTCATGTTTGGGACGGTGCTAATTTTTTAAAATAAATTATACATACCCCCACCCGACCCTCCCTCTCAGCACACACCACCACACCCCACAGAAACATAAGAGTGACACTGGGGCATCCATAAGAGTGACACTGGGGCGCCCATAAGAGTGACACTGGGGCACCCATAAAGTGACACTGGGGGCACCCAATCCCCAGTGTTCTGATCAGGACTTCTCCATTTTTTTTTTTTTACATATTCTCCCACCTCCCTCCCTCTCAGTGCCCCCCAGAAACATAAAAGGACATTGGGGAGTGCCCAATCCCACAGTGTCATGATGGGAATCCTGGTCCTATTTTTTGACACCTGTAAAAGATAACCGTACATCATTGCCTTTTAGCCATTCTTACCCCCACTCAGCCCTCCCTCAGCACCTCCACCCCACCCCAAATTTTTAACATGCCTTCTTTGGGACCCTACCTCATGAACAACTGAACTGTCATTAGGCAGATCTGTCCTGAAAGGTGATTTTGGAGTCTCTGTGTAAAATCACCTTTCAGGCAGGAGTTGAACATTTTTTCTGCCATTGTTCATGGGGTAGGGTCATACGAAGGCTATGTTGAAAATCTGGTGTAAAAATATTAAAAACCAACAAAGATATGAGCCTATGTTGAATTTTGCAAACCCAAGCTTGTAACTTTGGTCATTTTCAATGTTTTTACCACAAATTTACAACATAGCCATATCTTTACAGCATCTCATGATTGTGACAGTTGTCACTTTTCAAATTCTGGCCAAAATGTTTTTTTACATCCTGGACAGTGATTTTGTGGTCCCTGTGCGAAATTATCTTTCAGGCAGGAGTTGAAAATGTTCTCTGCCATTGTTCATGAGGTGGGGCAATAAGAAGGCTATGTTCTCAATTTGGTGTAAAAATATTAAAAAGCTAAAAATATTATCAGGCTATGTTGAATTTTGCAAATGCAGGATCTTAAGTTTGGTAATATTCAATATTGTTACTCCAGAGTTTTAACATAGCTATTTCTTTACAACACCTCATGAATATGACAGCTGTCATTTTTCAACTCCTAGCCAAAATGTGTTTTTGCATCCCGAACATTGATTTTACAGTCCCTGTACAAAATCACTTTTCAGGCAGAAGGTGAACATTTACTCTGCCATTGTTCATGAGGTGGGGTTATAAGAAGATTATGTTGAAAATTTGGTGTAAAGATATTAAAAAACAACAAAGTTATGAACCCACATTAAATTTTGTGAATGCAGTCTTTTTTTTATATGTAGTTTTTATGGTATTTTTCTATTTTCTCCTCGTAACCCATCCCCTACCTCAGACACGCGCATGCATGTGGAGGCATGCACACGCTGTGTCTCGAGGTACCCACCCACTACGTGTTGCCCCTGCCATCTACGCTGACCATCGTGCTGCCACCTGGTGGCAGCAGGACTACAAGAGGGGTGGCGACAACCCCCCCCCCATGGAGAGGAGAGCTGCCTTCCAGCTGGTCAGTCCTGCTCCAATCCTACTTCCCTCCTACATGCTGGCTCCTTGGTGGCCCAAGTCCATTCCCTGACCTGGGTCACCGGCATGGTGCAAGGTAAGGCAGCCAGCGCCTCAGCCCTCAGCACCACCTGGCTAGCAACTGTCAATATTTTAAGCCAAAATTTACAACATAGCCATATCTTTACAGCATCTCATGAATGTGACAGCTGTCATCTTTCAAATACTGGCCAAAATGTTTTTTTTTTTTTATATCCCGAAAGGTGAGTTCATGATCTCTGCGCGAAATCACCTTTTGGGCAGGAGTTGGACATTTTATCTGCCCTTCTTCATGAGATGGGGTCATAACGAGTCTATATTGAAAATGTGGTGTAAAAATATTACAAAATGACAAATTTATGAGTCTGCATTACATTTTGCTAATACAGGCTTGTAACTTTGGTAATTTTCAATATCTTTACCCTAAATTCCTGGGATGCAGCCCTATTGGCTCTGGCCAGTTTTGTTTGAAAATGTTGCTTCTGTATGTTTATGTGGACTGCTTCTGCTGTTTTGAATAGGCTTATTAATATTTAACTTGCTGTAATCTAACACCCTTTGTTACTACCTCGTGTATAACACTACATTCATTATTATTGTTATCTCACTTACTGATGTCATGTTGTCACTTCTACAGTTGTTTTATCTTGCTTCCAATAATGTTTCCAGCTGCTATTTTTTGTGTTCAGTTGTGTTATGTATTAATGATGCTGGCTTTGTTCTGAGTGTGGCTTACATATCGATGACGCTGCAATAGTTTCCAAATGCTTCTGAAACTCTTGCAGAGTATGCCTGAAAACAGGCATCTGTACGCCTATTGTATCTTACCTGGTAATCAAAAACAAATCAATAAAATGAAACATATAAACTACACGGTCACTGACTCACTGTGTGACTTTGAGAAAGTCTCATGACATACCTTGCCCAGATAAAACCACTTCCCCAGTCTGTACTTTCAAGAAAAACACAGACCAACATACCGTCGGAAAAGGCTGATTTTTACTTGACAACTTAAAAGCATTTATACATGCATGTTCTTTCATTTTCAAAATGTTTTCTGTGCATACCACACATCTATTGATACATTCAGAAGAAATAAACCATACTTTAAAATTTTCACCCTGGAGCAGCAGACAGATTCAGGCCTTAACAAAACTGACAAACCAGTGTTACAGCATTCTCTGTGCAAATCTATGGCCAAGAACAACTCACAAACCCCTACTGGACCTGCTTGCTCCCATGACTGGTTCACCTTGCGAATGATTCTGGACTTGCGTGGCCATAACAGAGCAGTGCTGCCCACATAGAGTCTCATCTGCACTGCCAATCATCCCCCGTGGTCCACCGCTCCACATCAGTTTGCCGATGTGATTAGTAAATGTGTTTTGAGTGCACCTGCACAAGGCCACCCACTTCATAACTTTCCACTTTCTTTGATCCTTTTCTGGCCTGAATCATTCACCACAAGATTTGCGACCTGCTTGCATGTCACCCAAACAATGCCCCAGGGTGAATATACTATAGGCAAGTTTCAGATACCTCCTGAATGCTGTTAAACAAATCATGGCCCACACTGGACAAATGAACTCCATACTTATTGTATAAACCCCTGCAATGTGGTGTGATACACTGGTGATAAACTATCTGGATCCCCCTAGAAAGATAAAACTGAGACACCTCTATATTCACCTCTCTGTGGGACCTGTTCAAAGGTTTTGCAGCCTCAACAGTCCTCCATTTTCTCCATGGCACAATGCTGGATCAAGCCACAGACGTGAAAGGCATCTGCTGTCTTAAGCATCACAAATCTACAGTGCTCATTCTGATCACGTCAGTGGAGGGCATGTGATCTATATCATTGTTGCCTAAATAAAAAAAAAAAAAAAAAAGACCCGCCAGGGGAGAGTTGAGCAATCCCAGCTTCTTAACCTGTGTGATAAGCCCCTGCCACTCTATACCCCCTTTGCCACACCAATGCACCACAGACTTCTTTGGAGATATCCCCAGTTGAGTCCCGTTTGCCTTATATGCCAGCCTGCCATGTGCGCTTCTGATGTAGGAGTGTCCCAGTTCCCATATTGTTTTGATCACAGAAATCGGATTTGTAACAAAAAGAGTTATGGTAGCATCACCCTGTCATTGACCCCCATTTCCAGAGTTTCCTCTAAAAGCAGCTGGCCTGATATATCCCTTATAAGCCTGAGATGCCCACCAGCCAATATCTTTTATCTTGTCTTCTTGACACCCTAGCTGGGTCACCTCAGTCACCACCCCAATCCTGAATGAGTATGTTTTGTATTCCCTTGGATCTCTGTAAATAACTTGAATTCCTTTTCTGAGGACTGACCCAGACTAACACCTGGTCCCTGGCCCTCCATCACTCTGAATAAAGAAATCTCCCCTCTTTCTTTGTGGCCTATGTGCTAGGTACTCTTCTAGCAGCCTCCAGGGGCACAGACTGTGACCAGCCATTTTAAGCAATGTCACCAGCTTGGCTGGTCACAGTTGGTTAGACTTTGACTGCCTCAGCATTATTACCAGGCGATCTACAAGCAGTCTCATATCATCAAACTGAATGTCATTACCCACTAACACTTTAGAGTCCACCATCTGCTCTGACATCTTGAAAGCACTAAAAAGGGAACATGCAAAAAGAGCCCTGAACAGATGCGCCCCAGTTGGTGCCCCATATGGTGCAGAGCTTCCCCCATAGTAACAATATATCAGTGCCCTGGCTGCCATCTGTTGTGCCCCAGCTCTGCCCTGGTAACCATTTGTGGCTAGAGCCGCTACTGATTGTGGCAGCTGTCAAGCACACATAACCCAGGCAACCTATGATTTTATCCAATAAAGAACTGTCCACTGGTTTTCTGGCATCCTGCAATTTTCCCGGAATCTGTGCCCAACCATCCACCATTTTCTGGATTATGAATGAACCTGTCACATCCTGCAAGCCATGCATTTTTGCAAAAAAGCTATGGCCAACAAGTGGCACCTTATGTAAGCTGGTGATCTTACGCCTTCTATAAGATAGTGGAGGAAGTGCTGAACTACCATTGTGCTCTCCAACATCCCTGGCCAATTTCTCTGCTACCTCCCAGTTTTTAAATGACCTCACATTTATGTCATACTTATGCCATGTTCCTGGGGCCAGAGCATGCTGTACCAGTTTGGTTGTTCTTGGATCGCTGCTTGCCATAGGTAATGTGAAATCTGGACTTGGCATAAATCTGCTGCTGGAGCCACCTTGTGAAAGCGTTTGAACTGCAAACGAGACAATACATCCAAGGTGACATTTTCTTCCCCAGGTACAAGCTTAACCTTAAACGTGTGGCTGAGCCATAGGCAGTGCAGAACAAAGATTCACAACACCCTCATCACCTCAACAGAGTCTGAAGACTGAGCATTCAAAATATCAACAGCCATGTTATCTGAATGAAACAATACTCTGCTTGACCAGTCTGTCACTGCACACAAAAATAGCAGCGATGATGGGGAAATGGCTCCAAAAGAGTTATATTCTTAAGTAAGGCCATCTTTTACCTATGTGGCATCCCACTGACCTGCAAACTAGAAACCTGAAAATATGTCCCATAACCCAAACCATGTGTAGCATCCATCATTAGCTGACAATCCCGCGTGAATGTTATTCCTAATTGCCAAATTGAAAGACCTTTCAACTGCCTTAGGAAAATGTCCCAGACCTCCAAATCCTCCCTCATACTAGCAGGTGCTCTTATGTGATGGTGGGGTATTCACCTTGTCTGCCAGCAGCCTGGAAACCATCTCTAACTTGTCTAATTCTGTACCCAGGTAAGTGAGCCTTGTTGTGAGACCATCAATTTTCTCTCCGGCTAGCGGTACCCCAAACCATGCCATCAAATCTGTAAAAGCTCCCACAGTTTTCCCACATCCGTGTGTTCTGGGTCTACCAGTGAAGAGGAAATCATCCAGATAGTGTGTTACCTGTTGATTACCTGAGTGTCTCTTTGATGTCCATTCCAGGAAGTGGCTAAAAGCCTCAAAGGCTGCACATGAGATTGCACAACCCATCACCATGGCCATGCCATAATACTATTGTCCCTCAAAGAAAAAGCCCACAGATTAAAATCACCTGGCCTGAAAGGTAACAAGCAGAAGGCTGACTTTATGTCACTCTTAGCCAGAACGGCACCTCTGTCAGTCTGCTACATAAGCCTGACCACTACATCAAAGGACACGTATGTGACTGTGCTGTCCTCCAAACTGATGTGATTGTTCTCAGAGGAACCCTTGGAATATGACAAATGATGAATAAGCCCAAACTTGCCAGGCATCTTCTTGGAAACTACCCCTAGTGGTGAAATTGTAAGCGGGAACACTGGTGGCTTACTGATTGGGCAAGCCAGCTTTCCTGCCTCTATTTCTTTTCTTAGCTTGAGTACTACCACATGCTTTAATGAGTGAAATGATTTTAGGTTGCAAGCCATGGCTGATACCTGTGAGCCTCTGTATAGAATGGAGAAACCATTTTAAAGCCATTTGCCAAATACTGCATGGCTGTCACACAGGGATATCAGTCAAACCATGGTTGAAGGTGGTCAGTTTTTATGTGGGACCTCACCAGCCTTCTGGGTGTTTCTGTCCCCTTGTTTACTTTCACAGTCATTTTTTGTCCCTCACCTCTGCTGTGACCACTGCTGCTGTGGCAGGTCAACACCTTGTGTTTTTTGCCACAGCTGCTGCATTTGTGTCTGAATTTGCAGAAGTCACAAAAACACTTCCCCACATTAAACTGTTGGCATGGCCCTTTTTGGCCTGTCCATGCTACCTTAGGAAACATGTGTCCACTAGCAGTGTAACTCACATTGGCTAGCTTTGACCTGGTCATGTGCCATGACCATAAATTGTGGTCTATCTTGTCCCACCTCATATCTGATACCCTCACTATTTTCATTTTGGAAAGCTCATTGTAATGAAACCAACCATTCCCTTCATACACCATGTCCCTGCACTTTATTAGCTGTGCCATTTTTTGAGTAGACCACATGCAATAAATGGTTATAAAAATATCAAATGTGGCTGCCCAATTGTCAAATGTTTGATTTTTCTTCCTCCGCCTTTTCCCTGTCACTCGAGGCAGGTAGTTCCCGATGTAAGAGTTCAAACATCTCCACATACTCCCCTTTCCAGATCTTCTCTTGTGCTAGAAATATGGGTATCTATGTGGTCTTCCACATCTACATATACCCAATGATTGCCAGCTGGTACAGTCCCTACTGCCTGTGTTGCACCGTGACCGGGGTGGTCCAATGCTGGCACCCCTGCCACCACTAGGCCCTGTGCAGACACCTGTCTTGCCCCTGTGCCCTGCTGCCCATTGCCAAGGTTATCAATCCCCCATTCCTGCCTTACAGCCTGCTCAGTTTTGTTTTTCCAATTGTTTAACCAGTTGAGACACACTAAGCTGAAAGCTTGTTTACAGGTGCAACCTGGGAGCACAGGAAAGTTAAGTGACTTGCTCAGGGTCACACAGTATGCAAGTGGGAGCTGTTTGATTCAAACCCAGATCTCCAGATTTGCAGCTCAGAGCCTTAAACCACTGTGCAATACTGCCTCCCTAAGTTTGCAACCCACAAGCAGTGCTGAGGTCTGTGCTTAGTCCCTGCTGATGACCTAGAACTCCCGCAGGCAACTCCAACTCAGAGGGTGCCCTGGCCAAGGCATCCCTTTGTTGCTGTAGCCCATGCTCCATGCCAGACTTCTTGGTTGGTGGACCAGCTTACCCTTGGTTGTCTGAATTATTGCTCATTCCTGCCATAGCTGGGCCCCTTCTGTCTAAACACAGCATGTAACCTGAAGTCTGGAGCAGTGTTGTGCTTTGATTCACTGTCAAGTTGTTCGCAACATTGTCACCCCAAAGAACTGCTGTGCTCCCCATTCTGCCCATAGACACATCTGTGGTGCAGAGAGAGTGTGATGGGGTGCTTGTCCCATAACCTGTCATGGCTGTGCTACCTGGAGTCATCTGCGTGGGTGCAGAAAAGTATGGTGAGGACTATGGTAAAGGCACAGGAGGCCAGAAAGCTCCTGTACCCAGACTGGAGTCAGCTGTTTACACTGGGACACCCCTAGCCTGTAGTTCTGTCTGTACTGCTGCAGTCTTCTTAAACCTGACATGCCTGATACCTGCAGTCCCTTGTCCCTGCTTGTCAAGTGCTCTCTTGAGGGCCTCAGCATATAGGTGCTTGCTGTTCAAGATGGCCCCAACCTTACTCAAACCATCACCTTGTGCCTGGACACCAATTACTTCCCATGAGTTGGTCAAGGTTGACCCCCTTTTCACCCTGGGCTGACTAACAACTGTTACTGCCACCTTCTACACAGTACTCCTCACTCAGTGCTTTGTGGTGCTGAATCCATGGTCTTGGGCTCCACCCTTATGCCTCCAGGCCTGCTGTGGTGTTTGTGGCTGCTCTACTGTGGTCTTGTCCTGGTTGATCTGATTCCTCTGGTGCTGCATGCTTCTCCACATCCCTTATGCTGGTCCACAACCCTCTCTTCATTTTTTGGCCGTCTGCGCTGATGACTCTGCCAGCTTCCTTGATGGTTTCCTTAGATTTGGCAGGGAGCACGATGTGTCTGGACCCACCGGTTGCTGCCCTGGTGCTACCTGCATCAAGGACTGCAACCAGTTGGGACCTACTAGATACAACAGGTGCTGTACCATGTGTGTAGATTCAGTGCTTAAGTTGCTCTCTAGTTCAGTGCCTCATGAAGCCGCTGTCACCTCACCATGCCCCTGACTGGACGAATTGGCCTGCTTTGGCAGGGAGCACGATGTTGCTGCCTAGCGTTACCCACATCAAGGACTGCAACCAGTTGAGACCTCCTCGCTACATCAGGTGCTTTACCATCTGTGTAAATTTAGTGCTTAAGTTGTTCTCTAGTTCAGGGCCTCATGAAGCTGCTGTCACTTCACCACACCCCTGACTGGATGAATTGGCCTTCAAAGTTATAACTACACAATGTAAGATCTGCTCTTAGCTATGAACATTTGCTGCTCACCTCTGCTCCAGCGTGCCTGTTATTGAAGAAGGTGAGAAAAAATAGGGGAGCGCATTAACCTTTGACAGCAATCAGTGACTTAACTGCAGAGCAGAGAGGTTATTCCAAAATTATCCAAACACCTACTGCGTTATGTTAAACCTTACGTGATTATGCCTTTAATAAGGTCCAATCAGATAGCAGGATGTGCTGGATCAGAGTGTAGCTGGAAGAGAGGGTGGTGAGGGGAGCAGAAAGTAAGGTAGTAAATTGCGTAACCTCTCACCCCTCCCTGTGCAGGCAAATGCCCTAGTACAGGCCTACTATTAATCAGAAAGCCTGCAACTGTTCCCAGTGCACAACTGATTCTATACCCTTCCATGCGGTTTTCTTTCTTTCATATATATATCAAACCCTGGGCTGGATATTCAAAGGGGTTGCACCTGGTGCAACTGAGTTGCGCTGGCGCAACCCCTCATTGTGCTCCTGTGGGATATTGAAAAGGCTGACCGGCGCAGCGCAAATCCTGATGTGCCGGGGCACAATGTCATCCTATGCGGTGCAGATGCAGGGGCGTGCCCATGCATATGCGGCACACCCCGATATTCAGCCCGGGATGTGCAGCACATAAGCTGGTGCAACCCTACATTGTGCAGCACAGGGGGGCTCAAAGTTGAGCCCTGGAAATGTAGAAGCAAGTCCCAGCCACCCACAGTCGGGCTGCTGTATTGCAAGGCGCAACACAGCAGCTGACAGCCGTGGGTGGCCACCTGCCCAACCAGAACAGCACTGCCAAGCACACATACACCCCTGGTGGTCCAGTGGACCCCCACCCACCCTGTAAGCCCGATCATGAGCATCTGTTATTTAAAATCAATCCCTGGTGGTCCAGTGGACCCCCCCATCCACCCTGTAAGCCCGATCATGGGCATCTGTAAGTTAAAGTCAATCCCTGGTGGTCTAGCGGTCCCCCCGCTGCCCAATCATGGGCTGTCGTAGCTGCAGAAAGTCACCTGGTGGTCCAGTGGTACCCCTTCCCCACCCTCCCACAGGAGGACCCCTAGCCACTCGGCACCCCCTGCTGTCATCGGTGGATGGCAGCACCCTGCCCACATATAGCCTGGCCGCCAGCCTGCGGAATGACAGGTACAGTATGCACTGTATCTATTGGTCCAAAGTGTGGACCAAGCGGCATACTGAGCATACTGTACCTGTCGTTGCCCGGCGGGCGTCGGGTATTTATTCACTATTCATTACAAATTGGGTTTACAACCTTTGAGTCAGAGACTCATTTACAAAGGCACCTCATCGCGAGGGGGGGGGGCAGACATCAAGACAGTTATTACAGTGCAGATTAAAACAGAGGATAACATTACAAGTGCAGTAAAAGGAACATTTAACATAGATACACTTAGGTTACATAATGTAGTAGTTTGTATGTTACTTAGGTTACATAATGTTACAAAATTGTGAGCTACACTCATGGATATAGTAGGTCCTAAGAGAAGACAGTGGGTTACGTCCCTGTTTGGACCTAGTATAGAAGGGGTAGGTCTGGGGGAAGGAGAGGCTGTCCAGTGGACATTGTCGAGCCAGGGGGCAAGGCGGGTGGGAACCACAGGTTACAACAGGGGGTTAGTTGCACCTACAACAGTGGGTATTAAAGATATGGTTCCGAAGGGCTGTTTTGAAGGAGCTTATTTTTGGCAAGTTGGAGATGCAGCTAGGGAGGGAGTTGAACCAGGTGGGGGCTAGGTAGAGGAAGGATCTCTGGGCAAGAGAGGTCTTGGTTCTGGGCACCTTGAAAGTGGCCTTAACAGAACTATGGGTGGTGATGGACGAAGATGGCTGCTGTAGGGAGGTGGAAACCCCCAGGAGGAAGAGTCCTAGCAGAGATTTCTTAGTGAGAAGGCAGGTCTGATGGAGCAGTTGCTCCTCAAAGTTGAGAAGATTGGTGGTAGTATAGAGAAGGCAGGTGTGAGTTTGGCTGGGGGCATCGGTCAGGAGCCTACAGGCCTTATTGATGGAGAGTTGGATTTTGGAGAGGGCAGTGTTGTCAGCTGCAGCGTAGGTGGGCAAGCCATAGTCCATAAGGGACAAGACGGAGGAGGGGATGGCCAGCCTGAGGGCAACCTGAGGCAGGCAGTCCCTGTGCCGGTATAGCAGGCCAATCCAAGAGTTAATGGCGGCTGACAGGGCATTACTGTGGGTGTGGAAGGAGAGGGGCAGTATCGAACGTGATGCCTAGGTACTTGTATATGGTCACTTGTTCTAGTGGGTGCAGAGTGCTGGGGATAATCAAGAGGGGTATTTTTAGCTTTATTTTGGTGGTGGGAGAAGAGCATTGATTTGATTTTCTTTAGATTAATGACCAGTCTGCGGTCTCCGAACCACCTTTCGGCTTGGTTGTAAGCTTGCTGGAGGGATAATTGGAGGGAGGTGAGATTGGGATGTGAGGCAACGAGGACTGCATCATCATTGTAGAGGAGCATTTTACAGGTACATGAGCTGGGAAAGGTATTGAGGTAGAGACTAAAAAAGTATTGGACCCAGGATGGAGCCCTGAGGAACCCTGGAGCGAACGGGAAGAGTGCTGGAGAGGGAGCCGCTAATCTTGACATGCTGGGATCTAGCAGAGAGATAGCTAGAGAACCAGGAAATGGGACCACCAGAGAAGCCAAGTTGGTGGAGAGAGTCGAGTAGAAGGAGATGACAGACAGTGTCAAAGGCCTTGGAGAGGTCAATGAACACTGCTCCTGCAAGGCTGCCAGAGTCGAGAGCAGCATGCAGGTGTTGGGAGAATTCCAGGACAGCTATGGTTGTAATGTGTCCTGGGCAGAAACCGTGCTGCTCTGGGCACATAATGTCATACTTGGTTAGGTATTCAGAGAGCTGGATCAACACCACTTTTTCAAGGGCTTTAGAGAGTGGGGGGAGCATGGAGATGGGCCGGTAATTGCTGGGGGTGGATCAGTCGCCACTTTTATGTATGGGTGTGATTTCAGCAGTTTTCCAAGCACTTGGGAACTGATCCAGGCATAGAGACCGGTTTAGAAGGTCAGTCAGGGGGACTAGGACTTTGTCCAAGACCATACGGAGGATCCTGGAGTCGAGGGGGTCACTGCTGGGGTTATTGCTGCCTAAGGTTTTTAGCAGGTGCAGTCTGGCTTCTTGGGGGGATAGAGTGCGCAGGTAGAATGGTGGGCGATGCAGGACCAGAGGAAGAGAGGTGGGGATTGGTTCAAAGAAGCTGCTGGGGAGGACCAAGCTTAGGTCAGAGAAGGCAGTGTTAAGGCAATTGGCTATGAGGAGAGGTTCTGTGGTGGGGGTGCCATTGATGGAAAGCTGAAATGGTGGGGAGGCGGGGACTTCCCATTTAGCTCTTTCATATTATCCCAGAAGGTCTGGGCTGAACCCCAAGTGGAAGTGAGGGTGGTCTGGTAGTGCTCTGCCTTGGCCCGCCTAATGGCCCAAGTGCAGTTATTGCGTTCTGCGTTGTAGGCCTGTCTGTCAGACACCTTTCCAGATTCTACAGCAATGTGCCAGAGATTACCTCTGTTTTTGAGTCTCTGGAGGAGGGGTGGGGTGATCCATGGGGCACTGAATTTTTCGGAGTGGATCCTGGTGAGGGGGGTGAAAAGGTCACAAGCCTTACAAATGGCATTTGTGAAGTGGTCAAGGCTGAGTCAATGTCAGGGGCACGCTGGATAGGGGATCAGTCTAGCTAGGCTAGGTATTGTTTTAATTTTCTGAGGCCACCGGGGCATAAATGGTGGTGTAGAGTGGCTTGGGACACTGGCTTCAGAGTGGAGGATGACCAGAGACAGAGGACTGTGGAGGGATCACTAAGAGAGTTGGGGAGGACAGTGTCATCCCGGATTTTGTAGAGGCGGTTAGATATAACAACATCTAGGAGAGTGCTGGTGCCAGTAGAGTGGTTGAATCTGGTGGGCTGGGTGACTAACTGTTACATATCCAGGGCAGCAAAGGAGTCCCTTATATGGGAGGCAGTGGAGGCAAGCCAGTTAACATTGAGATCACCTAGGATGACTTGCTCCACTTTGTGAGGGAGAGATGTGAGATAGTCAATAAGGGACTGGACTGCCTGGTTTTGATTCCTTGGGGGTACATAGGAGACCGTGAGGAAGAGAGGGCCTCGGGCAGGGTCAGGTGTGATTTTTAAAGTGAGGGTTTGGGCTCCATAATCAAATTTAGGAGCTGGGAGTGCCTGACCTATAAGGGAGTCCCGTACGAGTAGTGCGCAACCACCACCGTGTTTGCCTACTCGGTCTTCCCTGTAGATGGTATATCCAGGGAGAGTGATAGTGGAGTCAGGGGTGGATTTGCGGTGGGGTTCTGCCGCCCGCCAAAGATGGGGCCGGGTGCCGGGTGACTGGGGGTCCTCTGTGGGAGGGGTGGGGGTACCACTGGACCACCAGGTGACATTCTGCAGCTACGACAGCCCACGATCGGGCAGTGGGGGGACCGCTAGACCACCAGGAATTGACTTTAAACTACAGATGCCCGCAATTGGGCTTATGGGGTAGGTGGGGGGGTCTGCTTGACCACCAGGGACTGATTTTAAATAACAGATACCCACGATTGGGCAGCGGGGGGACCGCTAGACCACCAGGGACTGATTTTAAATAACAGATACCCGCGATTGGGCAGCGGGGGGACCGCTAGACCACCAGGGATACTTTCATTTATTCAGATGCCCGTGATCAGGCATATGAGGGGGTCTGCAATAGCCCACCAGAGTTCTGACCCCCGATGGCAGCAGCTTGGCAGGGTGCCAGGTGCAATTCGCCGGGACCTAGCGCATGGCATGCAAATGGGGCCATAATGACATGCAAATGGCCCCATTTGAGCCTTGCATATATTATGGCCTCATTTGCATGCCCCCAGCTGAATATCATGGGTGATGCACCTAGTGCAACTGCACTTGTGCTGGCGCATCCCCATGCTCCCTCTCTGTGTCTTGCACTGGTGCAATGCCACTGCGCCATGCGCAGTACATGCACCCTCCGTGCCAAATTCAACAGTGTTGAGCCATAGCACATCACCGTTGAATATCACCTGGTCCTGGCCCCGGCACAACCCAGTTGCACTGTGCCCAGGCTTGTGCCGCTGCCTGGCACAGTCTGAATATCTGGCCCTCTGCATTTTCTCAAGTCCCCGCTTTGGCTGCCAGTAAACAGCATGAGACACTAGTCAGGCCATGTGGCCCCCACTCCTCTGTGCTGCCTACTTACCAACCCCTCTGGTGGTGATGTACATGCAGTTGGCTTGGCATGTTTCTTTAACTGTGTTCTCATTGCAGCCCGGCCTCCTGCTTTTGTTTGATGCACCCAGCAGGCAGCTGCACTGTGCAGCGCACAGTATGATGTGTGCCTCATTGGGACCAATCACTCCACTTTGCTTTATTTATACAATAGCCTGCTCCCGAGCACCACATGCTGACCAGGCTACTCCTCAGCTTTGTACTTTTTTTTTTTTCAAATAACAGTCAGTACTGAGGTAAAAAAACTTGGAGTACCAAGAGAACCACCCTTGTGTTCCAGGCTCACATTGGCAAGCATGGTGGGGAGGGAGACTGGTGCATAACTTCCATTAAGGAACCAGACTAGATTTTTTGGGGGCGCAATGTGTTTTAGAAGATGGGAGGGAGCCAAGAAAATGCCTTCACTCCCCCCTTGTTAAAGGAGTAAAGCCCATTGGTCCCCACCCCAAGAGGACCCCACCTGTCCCATCTAAACTCTGCACTGTAACCCTGTGCAGACCTAGCCTTGGCACAAGCAACTGGGAGAAGATCATGGTGCTTCCAGTCTGGCTGGCCAACACTACCTAGTGGCCCCCCTCGAACCAGTCACCCACTCAAGGACAGGACACGATCATAACTGACCAGTCCTGAATCCACACCCCGCAGCTACTGCTGATAGCGAGAGAACTGCGTGAGCTGCAGATGGGACGGGTGAGCAGCAAGACAGGGGTGCCGGTGGGTTGATGAAGCCATAGGCAGTGAGAAGTGGCATGTGAAAGCCAGCTGCTAGTTAGGCAAGCAACAGATCTTTTATTGATCTATGCATATTTGTTTTTTAAAGGGACGGTGGGGAAGTAGGCCGTCTTTGCTGGGGGAACTGCTGGCACATGCAGTTGACTTAATAAGAGCACATCTACCTGAACCACTGCACTGGAATTGCCACCTAAATGCTGTATTGAAAGCAGCTAGAGGATCTAAATGCAGCTGGTTGGGAGTCAACCTAAGGACTCTGCAGCCCAAAACAGAATAGAACTCACACAGGCTGTAGAGGAAGGCCTTGCCTCCTTTGTCTTTTTTCCTTGTGAGTGCCCAGACAGAAAGAGGATGACCGTCTTCTGTCTTGGCCTTTTAATGTTCCCTTGACCGCATCCACCCCTGTGGCTAGTTACTAGCCCAGTCATACAAGGGGTCACTGGCCATTGACTCAACCTTCCCAGCTTTTGCCACCCAGGATGATCAGACCCAGGGACTGGTCTAGTGATCCTGGGCAAGTATCCTCCCAGTGATAGCTGGGAGGGGCATTTCCTTCAGTACTCCTGACTTCAAAAGTAGAAGCAGGACCTAATTGAAAATGCAATGATATAATTCAGTTGGGATATCTGGATTAAATAAATTAAATAAATAAATATAAATAAAAACATAAAATGAAAAACATAAGAAGTACTGTGGTGTTTTTTGAACTAACAAGATCTGTAACCCCATCAGAATTATTGTGCAGCATGTTCCAGCTCTTCAGAACTGTTTTAGTGGTGCAGGAGTAAACGATGCCCCAACAGTACAAGATGTGATGCACAAACTGCTTAACTATTTATCTTCTAGTGTCCTGCAGTGGGGCCAAAATGCACTCAACCTGAAGCTTTGGACATGATAACTAATGACTGGTCCCCCGTTTTGCACCATAAAGGTACGAGATGTTTACTATACACTTCACCTTTGGACCACATTTGAACATACTGTGCACCAAAACATATATATTCCCTACTGGAAATAAGGTGCTGTGTCTCAGCTGGGCTAGCCTGGGTAAATAAATAAAAAAAAATGTAAACCAGGACATCTGTTTTTGGTCCTGAAATGCGTTCTTAGTTTTAAATGTTAAATAAGCAATACATATTCTGTTGTATAAAAAGGGTATATGCCCTTATTCACATATATAACACTATACTTCCATCTGTATTCAGTAGGCATCAAAAGATAAGCAACTCTGGATTCTGGAGCTCAACATTTCAAAAATTCCTAAAAGGTTCAAATTCATTACTGTAAACATTGTATGTGATGGTTTTCTGGCCGGCTATGAGATGGTATAATTTAGCCAGCAGGTGGCACCATTTTATCAGGAAACATGGTAGCATCTTAAAGAGCATCACAGTTCCAGTTCATTGGCAGAATGTCATGCAAAACACTTTGCGTCTGTCAGCACATTCCTGGAAGGTCACAGTGAATGATGAATGCTTCTATGAAGGAGCTGAAGTTTTTTTTTCCATGGATTGCATCACTTGGCTGCCTCTTGGCTTCATTCATTTGACTCCTGCGGTCGCAGGCCCTTCCTGATTGCTGGGAGGCTTGCTTCCTCAACAGACCCTTTTGTGGCTGAGGCAGGATGTTCAAGACTGACTGACTAGCCTGGGGACGCTGGATGTCATCCAGCTGCTCTCCACTGTGAAGTGCTGCTCTCCCCTCCCCTTCCCCAACACCCTTCCCCTGAAGTATCCTGCGGTTCTGGTTAGCATTCTTGCTGGATGTATGCTCAATAAAGCATATGCACTGCCATGTGATACTTGAGGTTGTTTCAAGCATAGCTAATTATGCTGAAGGTTTTATTTAGGTCCTTGGATAATAGACAAATAAAACCGTCTGCCAAAGTCAGGTGGTTACGTTATAGTTCAGATGTCATTTCAACTACAGCAAGGAAAACAACTTGCTGTGTGGCTGGATTCTGAAGTACTGTGCTGCAAGCATGTACAGAAAGGGTGTCAATAAATGTAAGTTTAGCTGGGGGTACATTAAAGGGGGTTGGGGGGTCTTCAGAGTTTCCTAAATTTATTAAAAGAAAGTGACAACGCAGATGATTTTAACTGAAACCTTTTATTGGACCAACACGTTATTTTCAGTACACAAGATTTTATGTCTACACATGGCCTTTCTTTAGAAGAGGGCAGGTTTTACAAGAAGGATATCTTTTATATAATAAGTTGAGCTACACCTTCTGAAAGTAATTGATGTGGTTAGAAAAGAGAGGAGGTATATAATTGTAAGGCAGGATGCCTACTAGGAGGTGTGAGGAGCTTCTACTGAGGGGCGTCAGGTTGGATAGGAGGGAGACAGTGTGCGTGTGTGTGTGTGTGTGTGTGTATGTAATGCCGGGGGAGGGGGGGTCACACCAGAAGAATACAATTGAGTGTTCACACAAAATGTGCAACATGTAGATTTTGCTTTGTGGGTTAATACCACTGCTGAGAAGACTCTTATGGTTGTAAGAGTGCTCTTGCACATTCTTAGGGTATGAGAATTGCAAACCAAAGGTGAGTGGTGAATGATTCTGATACCCTAAGGATGTAAGTGAGACCATTCTTTACAACCATGTGAATGGCCTCAGTGGTGGTATTAATCAAGCTCAACCAATGATACATTACAATTAAAAAAAACAACAACTTCTTGAACGTGTCCATTTCCAGGGCAGCTACGGGTGAGACATTCTTCACAGAACAAGAATGTCTCGCATGCGGAGGAAAAAAGCACTCCAATTGGTTGGCTGAGCTCTCTCAATCTATAATGTGCAAACACACAGTTATATTTCCCTATAGTGTCCCCCACCCATGCATGTTTTTCCTTCTTTTCATCCTGACTCTAGTCTGTCTAGGGCTCAACTGCATTACAACAGCAGACACTTCTTACATATGCTAGTTGCCATCCTACCTTAAAATTATACGTCGTATCTCTTTTGTAAGTATGCAAACTGTTTTCAGAAGGTAACCCATCTTAATGTACTAAAGATATATAGATTAATGTATAGTTGACCACAACAAGGCTGTTTTTCCATTGAGGGGATGAGATGACATCACATGGACCTTGAAAATTAAGCTCAAAAGCTCCATGATGTCACCCCAGCCTTGAGATGGAAACACAAGTCAAGTTACATAGGGTCACCCATTTGTCATTTTAATATTTATATGGTTTTTCAGAAAACTGAACCTTCCCCAAATAGTGCTGCCCAAAGGCTGACTTATCTGTGTAAGTGCTTCCGGTATTTAAACAGAATGTGTTACGTGGAGAAGACAGCGCTTGGGCAGCAGCGGTTTTAAAGAAAATTCTGTTTTTAGAGTAAACTGTTGTAAACTGTTTTATATGGAGGTAGCTTTCCAAATGTTAAAAACCAGTGGAAATAGGCGGCCAGTTTGGGGTGGTGGTGGTGTGTGTGGGGGGGGGGGAAGGACTGCGGCAAAGAATGACAGGCGCAGTGGTGAATGGCAAGAGGAAAAGGCCACTGGCAATTGCTGTTGTGTACGGCTATGCAGTCACAGCCATACGCAGAACAGCTATTCTGTGTGGTTGTGATGTCAAAACCATACACAACCTCTTTCCAACCTTTGATCCATGCATAAGGACTACTGAGTCCTATGCAACATGTCTTTTGGAGGGGCTGATTTTTATACACAGTTAAGGCAAACCATATACTGTATGCATCTTTTAAAACCTGCCATAACCTAAAGAAGTGATGTTGATGTTTTTTTATGTTTGTATATGTTTAAACTGGACATCTGCGAAAATGGTTTTTTAGCCCACAGATCTTTCAGTATAAAATAAAAAATGAAATGAAATGAAAGTGTCTTGTATAGGCCTGAAAGCAAGGGAACTGACATTTTTGTCACTGGTTTAATAAAAGGTATTGGATCACCTACTTTGTCTAGCTGTTTGAACAAGGAACAATGCAGCTGCAAGCATTTTTGTTAAAAAGAAAGTAGAGGCCATTTGTTTTTCCCTCACACAAAGAAGCACTTTAATGTTTTATGTTTTTTCTTCAAAAACAGTGTCTGTCTGAAATTTGCTGGCAAAAAGCCTGGATGTATCAGAGTTGTGTGTGTGTGTGTGTGTGTGTGTGAATATATCACAAAAGAAAGGCTTGACAACTACTGAACAAGGTATCCCTGCTATTCCCTACTCTTGTTTGTTTCTGACCCTATACATTCCCCCAGAAGGAGGGGGTATATCTGACAAAAGAGTAAGTCATGGGTTTGACAAGACAAATGTATATTTCTCTGCTATTTGTTAGGATAATCTTTTTTTTTACCACCCCTGCTGAGTGGTGAAGTCATAGCTATAGTAATTTGGATTCAGTCTGTAGGATATTGTTGAACTTTGTTCGACAGAGGTTTGAATAGGAAATAGATTCCATAAGTTTGCAACAGGGTAAGAGACATCTGACTGAAAAAACAATGAAATGCTATGAGAGGCACTGTGAACCAATGGTTAGAGCACAGATCAATAAGCCAGGAGATGCTAGGGTCTCAGGTTCAGATCCAACCAGACCCACTTACTTACTGTGTCACCTTGAGCAAGTAACTCATCCTTCCCATCTGTCAGTTCTTCCCATTGGTAAAAATGAGACTGCCCTGTAAATGAAATGTTATGTCTCAGCTGGACAGTCCTGGGTAAATATGCTAAATGATAAAAACATATTTCTAGTATATTTATTTAGTTACCTTTTTTTTGGTAACCAGGTAAGTGCACTAGACTGACAGCTTATTTTCCGGCATCAGACAAAGCCTACTGCAAGGTGTCCTAAGAAATCAAAACAAAGTATTGTGGCAGGAATGTCAACATCAAATAATCAATACCAATGAGGCTTAAAATTGCAAACATACAAAAAGCTTAATAACATACATAAAGCACCAAGGTACTTCTAGTGTCAGCCCCTGACAAATATACGGCAGGATCACCACAAAATCACCTCTGCGGTGATCCTGCTTGCGTCTCTGTGAGAGGCTGACACTAGAAGTACCTTGGTGTTTTATTTGTGTTATTAAACTTTTGTACGTTTGCAGATTTAAGCCTCATTGGTATCAGTTATTTGGCTTTGATGGGGTGGTGTTGATTTCTCCTTGACGCAGTATTTTCAGGCACCACCTAGACAGGTAGACAGTTGCATTAGGGATGATGTCATACACTTAAAGAAAAAACGAAATACTATGAGTGATACAGCGGGAGATATAAGAGTAAGTTCTGCACTTTTACTTAGCACAATTACATAAATGGGCACTATGCACAGTAGCTTCACTCTAAGTTCTGTTTTAAATTGGCCCAGCTTTTTAATTTTTGATACGTGTTTCAGGCAAGGCATTCCAGAGTTTCTGTGAATAGGAAGAAAAAGCCTTCCGTCCTATGTTATTTATTTATTTATCTTTTGTTGACCGGGTAAGTGCACTAGACAAATCCTGCCTATTTTCAGGCACGACCCGGGGGAAGGGGGATACAGATGAATGCCAACTGACCTTGAACCAGATTAAGCTGTTGGTGGTATTTTAGTGAATGAGGGAAATTTGGCCAGGACACCGGGGAAATTCCCCTACTCTTTGGAGGGGGAACCTTTGGTGGACGGACGCAAGATGGCTACTATGTCTCAACCTTTGGAGCTGATGGAGGTTAATGAGAGGAGAGAGTGGGCTTCCTCTCCTGCTCCTGATGAATTGGGAGTTTCAAGTATCATTACAGATATGCAGGATGCCTCGTTACCTCAAGAATTTTTTTCCTCAAGTGATGTGGAGTTGCACAGTAAGTCTGCACAGCCTGAGTCGTGTAATATTTCTTTGGATTCTGGTGGTGTTTTGTCACAAAAAGAGCGTTTACTTGGTGAAGTTCTGGGACTGAAAGCAGTACTAAGCGTAAAATGCTGCTGGAAATTGCAGCTTGCTGCGGTCTGAGGACGGTGTTGTCGATTCAGCAGCCTGTACTTCCTGGTCGCATGAGGTTTCTGCGATGTCAGGAGGTTCATCTATGGAGCCTGCCTCGCAATGTTTGTCTGCTACTCCTGGTAAGACTTTCAGCTCAAACACAGTAAGTGAACTGCAGTTTACTTTGCGGGAGGTAAAACGAACAATACCAGGGAGTGATTCCCAGACTTTCAGTACGTCTGGGGCTCTGAATGTTAAAACTAGCGAGGGCTCCATTACAAAAGCGGGTGTTGGAGTTTCATTAACTCCTAAAGAGATACACTCAGCCGAGAAACACTGTATCAACAGCAGAGAAACTGAGCTGGTTTCACGGAGCAATGACACTCATTTAATACAATTAACCTCTTCTGGGTCCTTGGCAGAAGGAAGTATAACTCATGCTCAAGTTCATTGTTCTCCTTTGAATTCCCTGGTTTCAAAAAGTTGGTCCCCTGAGAAAGCGATTACTGAAGCAGGATGGCAGCAAACGCCATCAGGAATTGGATACCTGACCCTTCAGATGCCACAGTGAAGAGGTATAATGGACTTGCCGATACCTCAGTGGCTCCCAGCCCTTTTCAGACAGCCATTTCTGGAACAGACATGCTGACACAAATCAGTGTTAAGGATTGTATTTCTAAGGATGTTCCTATTTCTGATACACCTCCACTTTTCTGCAACACCTAGTACTTCAAGTTTACATCCTGTACTGACAGAAGGGCCCCCAATTTAAACTATCTGATTTATTTTCAAATAAAGGAGAACCAGCACCACGCAGGAATGCAGTTCGTTACTGTATAAAGGAGATTTAGAAGACCTTCCTGATGAGACTCTATATCTAGAGTTTTACTGAAAGGTTCTATGAAGTTTATGTCCTCAGACATTTATGCTCTTATTCATCTGGAAATGCTAATTATGATATAAGTTTTAAAACCCCAGCAGGTTTGGAACGTTTTTGGTCTATCTTTCAGGTGGTTAAGAATTCCCCTCTTTGGATTCCTTTTTTTGCAGTTCCTCTTACCAAACCATCAGTGAAGTTAGTTACAATTTTATTTCGTAGTGAGGGAGTGCATGTAGAAGACATTCTTTTTTGGTTGCGTAGGAGGTGTGAAGTTCTGGATAAACCAGTTCCTATCTTAGATAGTGAACAAATTTGGAATGGGGGTTGGAAAGTGAGAGTTAAACTGTTTTCTTCTAGCAATGGTCCTCAACACCTACCAAATAGTTTTTTTTTGGGGAGAGATAGAGGTTGTTTGTTTTATGTTGGGCAACCTAAAGCGTGCTTTAAATGTGGTTCTAGAACCCATTTGAATACTGCTTGCGACACTCCCCGTTGTTCTCACTGTTTCGAATTTGGTCACTTAGCGGCTCAGTGTTTAAATTTATTCAAATGCAATTTATGTGAACAAACTGGCCATGGCTATGCGAAATGTCCTTGGGCTTCACATAATAGAGATAATTGTCCCTCTCATGAAGGGTTGATTTTAGGTGCCCAACGCGAGGATTCGGTTCAGACTCTTTCCCTCACCTTAGTCTCCATACCCTCTCAGTCTTCTTCTCAGTGTGCAGAGTCTAGTTCGGCTGCAGCAGCTGATTTGGGTATCTCGGTTTTGGTAGACATGCAAGAAAATGTGACTAAAGACCCTTTAGGGGAAGGTACCTCAGTGGTTCCTTTGTCCTCTAAACCTGATCTTGCTTTATCTGATACACTTGAGGATTCAGAGATGCCCCCTTTATCCCAAGCTATACCCTTTAAAGAACAAACACCACAGGTCAGGAAAACCAGTTCCCTCTCAGCAGGTTTTTAAGGCCTCGGCTGGTGGTGACACTTCCGAGTCTTGGAAATTAGGCAATAGCTTTGCCGTTTTGGGTTCGAAAGATGATTCTGAAGGAGAAGAATCTGATCGTTCTTCTAAGGCCTCAGTGGTTACAGATACCTTTTGGGAAGGGGATGAAGGGGATATGGTGCATGCCAAAAGTTTTCCTAGACGCTCACAGAGAAGACGTGTTTCTAAGGTTATTTGCTGATCTCTATCTTAAATGGGTATTTTTGTGGAATCTATTTTCTTTTATTTTTGCTTAATGGCTTCTTTAACAATAACCACTCTTAATGTGAATAGTATGAAAAGTCACAGGAAGATGGTTACTGCTTTGTCATGTTTGCAACTCTTAAATAGTGATGTCATTTATCTTCAGGATACAAAGTTGAAAACTATTCATGAAGTGCAACAAGCTCGGAATCTTTGGTCATCAGGAATGTCCTTTTGGTCAAATGGAGAAACCCCTTGTGAAGAGGTTGGGGTGTTATTTGCGAATCCAGCTTTGAGAGTATCTAAGATGGTGGATATTTGTCCAGGGCGTGCGCTATTACTAGATATTAATTTTGGGAGTGAAAGAGTTCGTTTAATTACTATATATGCACCGCAGACCAAAGCTCTTAGAGTTGCACTTCTGAATGACATTCATCCCTATTTGTACACTTCTCGTTTAGTCATTTGGGCTGGTGACTTTAATTGTGCTCTCAGTGTTTCTGATAGGGGAATGAAGACGCCTAAATTGTTTTGTGATTCTCAAAAACTGAAACAAATTTTAGATACTGCTCCACTTCAAGATGCTTATCGTAGCATACATTCAGAGGGTGGTAGGACTTTCTTTAAAAATAAATTGTCTACTAGGATAGACTTTATTTTTCTTTCTGTTTCCTTGCATGTAACCGATGTTAATTTACGAGTTTGTGAATTTTCTGACCATAAATCTTTATCTGTTTGCCTGTCATGGGATGGTGCTCCACGTTGTAAAAAGAATTTGTGGAGACTAAATGCCTCTTTATTATCTGACGAATCGGTTAAACTAGCATGGTTGTCGGAATTACGTGCTAGGTTGTCGGTTTTGGATTTTTATGATGATGTTGATACTTGGTGGGAAGATACTAAACAGGATTGGAAAGTTTTTTCCAATCATATTCTCGAGTGAAAAACAATTCACAATATTTAGAATATTTACGGTTGAGAGCGCAGTTACAAAAGTTGATTTCTTTAACAGAAACAGAAGGGTTGGATTATAGTGCTCAAATTAGTAAGGTGAAAGGACTTATGTTTCATTATAGATATGACAGAGCAAAATCTTTAGATTTTGAACATAGGTTTGGGTTGAAGATGCATGAGGGTGCCTTGGACCCTTTTAACGGTTGTAAAAATAGGGTTGTTAAACGTGTTATCACAGAATTAACATCAACCTCTGGAAAATTAGTAAAGACTCCGTCTGCCTTATTAAAGTGGTGGTCAAGTACTTGACTGACCTGTATAGTGTTGATGGTAATGTTCAATGAATTACTTGACCTTGAAGGCCTTCAGTTGCCTCATTTAAATATCGAAGATGGTCTCGTTTGTGTGACATTTCTGAAGCTGAAGTAAAAGATGCTATTTTTTCTTTAAACATTGATTCAGCTCCTGGAACGGATGGCTTTGGTGTTGCGTTCTATAGGACTTTTTATAGAGATTTAGTCCCACTTTTGACTTCTCTGTTTAATAGGATGTTGTCCACGGCTAGGTTGGCACCTTCAATGAATCGAGCTTTAGTGATACTACTGTATAAAAAGGTTTGAAAACCGACTTAAGGAATTGGAGGACGATAAGTTTATTGAATACCGATTTAAAAATTCTAAGTAAAATTTTGTTGGGTAGATTAACTCCGATTGTGGACAAAGTAATCAGTCCTTATCAAACTTGTTCAGTACCTGGCAGATCACAAAATGACAATTTATTGATAATTCGGGGAACTTTTTACGGCATCTCAGATGGGTACATTAAATGGATATTTGCTTAGCTTGGATCAAGAAAAAGCTTTCGATCGAGTTTCACATAAGTTTCTATTTTTGGTATTATGTGCTTATGGTTTACCTAAAGGTTTCATTAACTGGATACAGTTGTTATATCGTTCTGCTTCTCTTATTACAAATGTTAATGGTTGGTGTGGTTCTCCAGTGGCGGTACAGAGAGAGGCGTCAGGCAGGGTTGTCCGTTAAGCCCACTTTTATATGTATTCTTTATTGATGATTTTATTCGCATGGTGTGTATTCATAATGGTTTAAAAGGTGTGCGCCTTGTTGAGAATATATTACCTATTAAAATTTTAGCATATGCAGATGATGTGGTAGTTTGTTTATCTTCACTCAATAAAGAGTCTGCGTTTAGTTCTACATTAGATTTATTTTCAAAGGCTTCAGGTTCTAAGATTAATTATGAGAAAAGTAAGGTTTTCCCGTTTGGTTCTACTCCGATTCCTGAATCTGGTGTTCTAGCAGGTATATCCATTTCTAAGGATATAGTAACCATTTTAGGGATTAAATTTGGGGATGTTGATATGATGCATATAAATTGGTCTCAGATATTGAATTTAGCTCAGTCTTTGGTAGCCAGTTGGAAAGGAAAGCAAATAGCTAAACGTAAACGTGTTTTACTCATCAAATCATTATTGTTACCGTTTTTTTTGTATATTAGTTACGTGTTCCCTCCGCTATTGTCTTTATTTACTTCTGTATATAGTATTTTCTTTCAGGCCTTTTGGGGAAGTAGACTGAATCCCATTAAAAGGGGTTTCACGTATAGATCGATTAGACACGGTGGGGTTGGTATGGTCCACCCTATAGCTTTTTTTCTCAGTATTTTTCTTTCGTATAATATTAGTCCGCTTTTGCGACCTGGTTCGAAAATTTGGTTCCCTTATGTACAATTATGGTTTTTGTCGGTTTTTCCATTATGGAAGACAAACAATTTATTTTCTTTACATAAACTTCCTAGTGTTCCCAAATATGGTAAAGAAGTTTTTTGTTTATTGAAAAGATGGAAATTGACAGTTTCAAATTTGGAACTATTGAATAGAAAACAATTGTACAATACTATTGTATCATTAGATTTTTTGGAACCTCTGGTTTCCTGATTGCCCTTCTCAGTCTCAAGAAGTATGATGTTACTCTCCCATAGGCGTATTCCAGCCTTTATATGGGATAGTGCTTGGTTAAGTTCTTATGGCAGATTACCTGTGGGTAATACACATAAACATAAACAACTTAGTGATAGATGGTGTACCGTGAAAATTGTGTGTCGGTATTGGAGACGCAGAAACATCTTTTTTTGGAACGTTCTTATATTAGACCATTCTGGGTTTGGTTGGCGAACAAATGGAAGGAACCTTCTTTCTCTTTTATTTCTTATGAGGTTTTAATGTATGGTACAAATAGGGGTAAATGGTCCAAGTATCCTTCTGAAACATTACTTTTAGTTTTCTTTATTATTCGTTTTTATATTTGGCAATCAAGATGTTTTTGGTCTATACAGCAACGTATTGTCTCATTTGAAGAACTTTTCTGTAATATATCCAATTCTGTTTACAATGTATATTGCTCGGATATGAAATTGTATGGCCAAGCAAAATGTTCTTCTTTATGGGTGAATTGTGATCACTGGTTGAAGTGATGTTCTGGCTCTTTATTTTTGATTATTTGTTATAATGTTTGGAGCCCTCCTTTCAATAAAAATTCCCCTACTCTTTTCGATAAGTGCCATGGGATCTTTAACATCCACCTGAACTACCACCAATCCAAGCAGATGGGACCTCGGTTTAACATCTCATCCAAAAGATGGCACCTCAGAAGTGCAGCACCCCTCTCATGCTGCACTACAGTGTCAGTACTGGGATATTAACCCAAGTGCCAGATGTGGGAACTGAACCCACAGCCTTCTGATCTCCCGGCCTCAGAGGTGAGTGTGCTACCTACTGAGCCACTGACACTGTTAAATGTTGATGAGTATTCAAGGTAATAAGTAAAGACCTGCCATTAGACCCTATGCCACAGGTACTAGGCCTGTAGTGTGCCAAATTCAGAGAGTGAACTGGGAGAGTCAATTTCAAGAAGCTTGTCACTGAGGCAGCAGAGAACAAAATCCCTTTTTACGGCTGCATGGATGGAGCTCTGCAGACGTTTTACTAGGAGAATGAAAAGGAGCTCTGGAAGCACATGACCGATACCTCAACTCTACACTTCCACAGTACTGCTGTCCCATGTCCACAGTGCTGCTGTCAGTGCTGGTGGGTTAGTTCCCCGCCAATCCTCCTCTCCATGGGTCACACATCCCCCCCCCCGCAGGGACACTATTTTGTTTACACCCATCACTTCTGCACTTGAGGGTGAAACAAAAAAGCCCGCCATGCCCAAGATGGCCACCTTGAGCTCTTTCTTGCATATGCACAGTGATTATCGGTCATTGCGCATGCTTGAGTACCACACAAGTATGGCAACATCCATAGCAGAAGCTCCGAGAACTTTTCACTTGAACTCACTGCTCTGAAGCAGCCTTGTTGGCTCTGACCAGGGTTTGTTCCATTTGGAAACAACAAACCCAGTTCATGGTGAAATGTGCAATGATGAGTTCTGTGACCAGCAAATACTGCAAAGCAGCAGATGTTGTTATAGAATACTTTCTGCCTGCCTGAAACAGAGTGGGAGGTGTTGAGATAGAAAACTATAATCTAGTATTAGAAACAAGTCTTCACCATTAAAAAGAAATGAAAAACATGGCTTTTTAGATAAACATTTCCAAGTACGTCACTGAATTGTTTGTTCTGAACCTGCACTGTTTTTTTAATAATTTTTAAGGTTTTGTTGTTGTAGCTATGTATATAGGAGTTTATTGTCTTTTCCCCCTTTCATATTGTTCTGTGCCTTGGTTTCGGAATGGTGTATTTGAATAAACTTTATCTATCTATCTATCTATCTATCTATCTATCTATCTATCTATCTATCATATCACCTGGACACTAACGACTTGGTTGTGTATTTCAATGCCACATATAATTCCTTGCTAAGGGCATTGACTGACCAACACAAGAGGGAGTGGGAAAATACCCCATCTCTTGTTCACATCTAGGGAGGTCCAACAGGAGTCCACAGTGCTCTCACCCTTCTTGCTCCTGTTCGGCCACTGGTTAAGGAAACCCCTAGATCTTGTTAGGGATGAATGGAAGGGTGAGCTTGCTCTCCAGGGGGAATCTGTTCTGGAGTATGTTATGTATTTCAGGACATGACTCAAGGAGCTCATAGGGCTCACCCAAGAGCACCTAGTTGCTGCATATAGGAGACAAGAAAAGTGGTATGACCATGGAGCCAGAGCCCAGGCGTACCAGGTCAGACAGCAGGTCATGGTACTCATCCCCGTCTGACAAAATAAATTGCAAGCAGCATGAGTTGACCCATAATCTGTAGTTAGGAAGGTTAATGAGGTAAAATATGTGGTGAAGTTGCTCAACAGGAGGTGCAAACAGAAAGTGTACCACAGAAACATGATAAAGCCTGATAACAAGAGGGAGGAGATGGTCCTAACTGTGTGTAGCCATCAAGAGGAGAAAAGTTATGTGGATATGTTTGTGGATCTCCTTTGCATAGTGAAAGGAGAATGCTTTCTCAATGCCATCACTGTCTTGGAGTTGCTGACACATCAGAGGAAGTTAAGCAAGCCATTTAGGGAACTTATGGAAACACTGGCTCTTAGGGTGATACAGGAGTCCAGTAGCCCCTGAACCACTCCCATGGTGCTAATCCCCAAAATGGAGAGGCTCTGTGTCAACTACCATGGGTTTAACAGCTGTGTGGAGTCAGACTCCTACCCCATGCCCAGAACAGATGAGATCCTAGAATGGTTAGGGGGAGCCAATGGTCTGACTACCATAGATTCAACAAAGGGCCACTGGCGGGTACCTCTGACCCCTGACACCAGGAAAAGGTTGACCTTCATCACCCCATTTGGATTATTCAAATTCTGAGTAATACCTTTTTGAATGAAGAGTGCACCAGCGACCTTTCAGAAGTTTGTGGACCACATTCTGTCCAGGGTGGGTGATATTAGGCTGGCTTACATGGATGACTTTACTATATACAGCTAGACATGGGAGAATCACATGAGGCAGGTGACAGAGGTGTTCCTGTGACTGCAAACCACAGGACTGATGGTTAAGGTGGAGAAATACCAGATAGGGATATCAGAGGTGCCATGCCTTGGTCACCTAGTTGGCACATCGGGCGTAAGCCAGCCAAAATTGAGGCCATTCTGAGGTGGACCACACCTACCACAAATAAACAGGTGAGGGTATTTCTGGGAACTGCAAGATACTACTGAAGGTTTGTCCCAAACTTTATCGGTATAGCAAAACCCCAGTCAATTTCATAAAGAAGAGAATGCTCAAAATCTTTAAGTGGGCAGAAGGTTGTGAGGCAGCATTTTGCCAACTGAAAGAGGTGACATGTGAGGCATCTGTGCTTGTGACTACTCATTAAATGTATTGTTCACATGTATTGTTACTGCGTGCAGTTCTGGCGTCCGTATCTGAAAAGGGACATTAAGTTACTGGAGGGAGTGCAGCGCAGGGCGACAAAGATGATCAAGGGTCTGGGGGACTTATCATATGAGGGGAGGTTGAAGGAGTTGAACATGTACTCACTGGAGGAGAGGAGAGACAGGGGACAGGATTGAAACCTTTAAATACATGAAAGGAATAAACAAGACAGGTAACAGAGGGGCTGTTCAAAAGTAGGAGGGAGGGCCACCAGGGCCATGATATGAGACTGGAGCGAGGAAGGTTCAGGAGGGAGATGAGGAGACACTTTTTACAGAGAGGGTGGTGGCTGGGTGGAATCGTTACCTGCAGAAGTGGTATGCAGTAGAACAGTGGACTGCTTCAAACAAGGATGGGACAGGACAAGGGGAGGTTAATGAAGGGAAGGGTGGAAGGAGGGCAGCTGCAGAGATAAGGGTGCTAGCTGCACATTCAGAGCAGACTTGATAGACCTCTAGGCCTTTATCTGCTGGCAATTTCAGAGAATTGTGATAAGTTCACCACGAGATACAGACCATGGGTTAGGGACTGTTCTGATTCAGGTCATGGCCATAAGGGAAGAAAACTCAGTTGCTTATCTGAGCTAGAAACTGCTACCCAGGGAGAAGGACAATGCCACTATTGAAAAGGAGTGCCTGGGGATGATATGTGCACTGCATAAGTTGTAGCCATATCTGTATGTGAGAGAAGTTACATTGGTTACTAACCACAACTGCATAATATGGCTACACAGAACAAGTGTACAGAATGCCGAATTACAAAGACTGAGTCTTGTGCTACAGCTGTACAGTACGATATGAGTATAAATCACAACAGTGGTTTCCAGCAAGTCAAAGCAGATGGTTGAGACAGTGATTTCCTGAGTAGGGAGTGGAGAAAGTGACTATTGGTAATTTGCCAGCCTCACATGAACAGGTGTCTTTTGGGGTTGCCAAAGACATGCCTTTTCATATATTTATGGTAGGGAGATGTAACTTGGAAATAGATATGTAACATAGATGTGGCATACTTTTCAAGTGGCGTACCTGTGAAAGAGCTGGAAAATATTTCTTGACAAATTCCTCTCTGGTGGACAGAAAGGGTTAAAGTATTTTCACAAAGGACACAGGTATTCAGTCCACTACAAAGGACCCCTGTAGTGTGCAGATTTATACAGTATCTGGGAATGGACATACAATTTATTTTGATAAGTAGCTTTAGAGCTCTTCCTTATCATGTGAAAGGGACTGTCTATAGAGATCCATGATTCTGTGGACCCCCACACACAATGTTGATGCCTTGTCCATACCATAGAGGCAGCTGGGTTTGTTGTGGGTAGCGTCAAATAAAAAAAAAACTTCAATCTGGGGATATGCGTACCAGACTCAGAACTGGTTTGGGCCTGCTTCTTGAGCAAGGGGACAGACAGAGGCTGATCTTTGTGACTGCCAGTGTGATGCATACTGATGGGCTGGCTCGGAGAACATAATCTTGCAACTCTCAAGGGTGCAGGGGTCTGATTCAGTTTGGGAGCAGAACATGAGCACTTAATGCCTAATAGCTATCTTCTAACCTCTTCTCTGCTACAGCTGGAGCGTACCGTTTCTCTCTCTCTCTCTCTCTCTCGCTAAACCTACTCCTCTGACAAATGTTGAACTGCTAATGTTTGTATTACTGGTTACCTATTGAATTGTTATTTTATTGTTCTGTTTAGTCTTACTCACTGATTCAGTGTATTTTTCCATTTTGCTAACTGTACATTTACTGCTGTGAATATTATCACTAATCACTTTGCTTTCCTGTCAATGGCCCAGATATTCAGAGCAGTTGCGCATGACGCAGCTGAGTTATTTATTTATTTATTGAAAATGTTTCACCAGGAAAGGCACACTGAGCAAAAAGATGCTCGTCTCCCGGTGCGACCTGGGGGGAAGGGTTACAGAGGAGGCAGTTATACATACAATAGTTGAGATTAGCAGCAGAGCAATACAGATAACATACAGTTGGGAGGGATTACTTTTGAACTTGTTACATAAGGAGAACAGTAAGAACATAATCATCAAGGACATGGTATACATATCATGGGTACATATCAAAGCAAGAGCTGTACAGAGCTTGATCATCAGGGACAGGGTAAACATATCATGGGTACACAACGAGGCAATACATGAAATTACATAAGTGCGAGTAACAGAACTAGGGTGCAGTATCAGAACATGTGTGCCAGTAGCAGGACTAGGGCTGCAGTGGGATGCACCAATAGGCAGAAGGAATTGGAGAGTGAAGTTGAGGGGTAGTGGAGGGTTGGACTAGTAAACATTTGGTGTGTAGGGGGGAGGATTAGGTGAGGTGGGGGGAGGGAGGAGTTAGTAACTGTGAGTAGGGCTGAAGAGTGTAGATTAGTTAGGAAGAAGGGAGAGAAGGGGGATGTATGGAGAGAGAAGAGTGAGCAAGAGTGAGAGTGTAAGTGCATAGGGCAGTATATAAGCCAGACAATTAGACGTGGCAAAGCCGCTGGTCAGGAGCTAAAGGGCGACGGGGGAAAAGAAACTATTGGGGGGAGGTCAGGGGCAGTTGCAATTTGGAGCTAGGAAGTTAGTGAGGGCAGAGGCTAAGGAGCATTTGGATGAAGAGTGGCGGATCTGGGCCGGCTGGCCATTCCAGAGTTTAGGGAAGAGGTAAGAGAAGGCTGATTGGCCGGGGGTGGTCCTTCGGTGGGGGATGACTAAGATCCTAGTGTCAGTGGACCTGAGGGCGTGGGTGGGGGTAGGTGGAGAAGATAGGGAGGATACGAGATAGGGCAGGAGGGAGCTGAGCTAGAAGTTGGAAGCGAATTTGGCACTATGAATTAGGCGCCGGTTGCTCAGGGATGGCAGGGCCAGTGAATGGTAGAGCTCGCAGTGATGTGAGCGGCGGGGGCATTGAGGGCAAAGAGGCAGAATGCATTAAAGAGGGGGTCAAGTTTGTCTAGGGTGGTCTTTGAGGCAGAGCTGTAGACGACATCACAGTAGTCGAAGGTGGGTAGAATCATTTTCAGGACTAGTTCACGTCTGACAGGTAGCGGGAGACTAGTGCGGTTCCTGTAGAGGGCGCCAAGTTTCGGGCACAGTTTAGAGATGATGGCATCCACGTGTGTGGAAAAGGAGAGGTGACGATCGAGCCAAACCCCTAGATACCTGAAGGGTATGGAAGATCAGAGGGGGGGTGAGCTTGGATAAACGCTGTCTAGTGCCGAAAGACATAGAGACAGTTTTCTTGGCATTTAGGGAAAGTTGGTTGGTATTGAACCAGTGTTGGATTTTGTTGAAGTCCATTTGAAGTTTGGAAGTGAGTTCTTCGTGAGTCCGGCCAGAGGTAAAGAGGACCGTGTTATCTGCATACATGTGGATCGCGGTAGAGGAGCAAGAATTTGGTAGATCATTGAGAAGGATGGAGAAGAGTATGGGGCCAAGAACTGAGCCTTGGGGAACACCGGTGGTGATGGGGAGGGGGGGGGAGGTGTGGTCTGCTATTTTAGTGGATTGGGTTCTATTTAGTAGGTAGGCACTGAACCAGTTTGTGGTGGACACTGCTAACCCTGCCCCTGATAGGCGGGATAGTAGGAGAGAATGGGATACCATGTCAAAAGCTTTAGCTAGGTCAATGAAAATAGCGGCAGTGATTAGCCCTTTATCCATCACAGTGAGGATGGTGTATGTGAGTCTTAGTAGGGAGGAGGTGGTGGAGTGGTGTTTTCGGAACCTGGACTGAAATGGGGTGAAGAAGTTAGTTTCAGAGAGAAAATGGGAGAGCTGGGATAGCACTAGGTGTTCCTGGAGTTTGGCGAGGGCGGGGAGGAGGGAGATGGGATGGTAGTTAGTAGTGGAGGAAGGGTCACCACCTTTGGGAAGGGGTAGGACAGTGGCATGCTTCCATTCAGAGGGGAGAGACTCGGTAGTGAAAGATAGATTTAGTAGGGCAGAGAGGGGAGTAGTGATGACGGGGCAGATAGGAAGAGGAGTTTGTTATCGAGACCATTTGGGGATTTGCCTTTGGAGGGGTTCAGGGAGCGAAAGGCATCTAGGGTTTCAGAGTGGGAGATGGGTCTGAAGGAAAAGGGGTTCCTACCAACTGGTAGGGGGCTAGATGACTGGGGGGGTGTGGTGATAGATGTAAGGGGGTTGGGTGGTAGCATGAGGTAGGGAATTGAGGAGGCCAGGGCAGGTAGTGAAATCAGGAATTAAACTCGGAGGCTACCTTCAGGGGTCAGAGGAGAGTCCCTTGGGTGAGGAGGAGGGGTGGGGGGGCTTGCTGTTTGGGGGGAGAAAAGGGAGTTAATGACCTTCCAGAATTTCAAAGGTCTCCCAAGATTAGCATTTAGGGTTTTGTTAAAATATTCAGCCTTAGCTAAGAGGATGGCCTTTGTGCACTTGTTGTGGAGCATGCGGTAGGTGATGAAGTTGCTTGGGAGGAGTGTGGATTTGTAGTTTCGCCAGGCCTTGTCACGGGCTTGTTGGCAAGCTATCAGCTCAGGGGCTATCCAGGTTAGGTGAGACCCACGGACTCTCACCCGGAGCAGGGGGGCATGTTTGTCCCAGGCAGAGAGAAAGGTGTTCCGAAAGTGTGTAATGGCTGAATCCATGTTAGAGCAGCTTGAGCTTGGGATCCAGTTTGAATGAAATAGATCTTCCAGGAGGGGGGAGAGATTGAGGGATTTGATTGACCGTTGGAATATAAATTTAGGAGGGGATTTAACTCTGTGGATTTTGCAGAACAAGTAGATTAGGTGGTGGTCACTAATGGAGTCAGGGAGGAGGCCAGAACTGAGGACGCGGTGTGGGTGGGATGTAGGCGCCCAGTCTAGTAGGGAGTGCGGAATTGCGCCAAGGAGCCATATTCAGTGGGAGCCAGTGTGCAGTGCAAAATCCATTGTGCCACTACGCAACTATAATGAATGCAGGTGCAAGAGCAGGGGGTGTTCCCACGAATATCCAACACAGTGGCATATTCAACCGTGAAACCATGGTGCAAGTGTGGAGCAAATCGAAGTTGCTCCAAGCAGACTTGTTCCTATAAATACAGGGCGCAAACACACAGACAGCACTTGCGCCAGGAGTGAGAGTGAGAGACAGACAGAGACACAGACAGACAGACAGACAAAGGCCACACACAGAGGGACAGGGACAGAGAGGTGGCCTGGGAGAGGGAGAGAGAGGCAGAGAGAGACAGAGAGAGAGAGAGAGACACACACACAGACAGACACACACACACACATATACCGTGTGCCAGGGTGTCACACAGCCAGCAGCCAACCGCCCAGGGGGACAGTGGACAGCATGGGCCATGGACAGTGCACCCTTCATGATGGAGGCCATAATGAGGAGTGTGAGGGGGCAGGAGGAACAGCAACATGGTTGAGAAAGGGCCCATCAGCAGTATGCCTGACACAGGTGGTACCGTGCCCACATCACCTTTGAGAACCACAGTGACACAGAGATCGTGGGCTGGTACTACCTGAACAGGGCCATTCTGAGGCAGCTCTGTGAGCTGTGCAGTGAGGAGATGCAGGCACCCACCAGATGGAGCCACGACATGTCCATGGAGATGAAGGTGACCGCCGTCATGTGCTTGCTTACCATGGGCATCTTCCAAAGACCAGCAGGGGACACCATGGGCTTAATCAGTCAGCCATGTCCTGCCTCCTTACGCAGTTCCTCAATGCACTGCTACCATGTGCTTTGGAATATATCCATTTCCCCAGCACACAGGCGAAGCATACAGCAACCATGCAGGACTTCCACAGGGTGGCACGTATGCCTGGCGTGATTGGGGCCATTGACTGCACCCACATGGGCATCCGCATGCCACCTGGCCCCGAGGGTGTTGCATACATCAACCGGAAGGGGAGCCCGAGTGTCAACTGCCAGGTGGTGTGTGATGCCACAGCAGTGTCTACACCACACACCCTGGGAGTGCACATGATGCGTTCATCTGGCACAGCTCTGCGCTGTGCCACAGGTTTGAACATGAGGACATCCCCAAGGGCCACCTAGTGGGTGAGTATGGCATGGGCAAAGGGCGATGGGCAGAGCAGACCTGGAGATGGGGGTGAGAAGGGTGTGCTTGGTGGCATGGGCACCAGGGACAGGCAAGGGGCACAGCACAGAATAGCAGAAGGCTAACCATGTTGATCTCCACACAGGTGACAGCGCATACCCACTGAGGCCCTGGCTGCTCACCCCCTACCAGTGCCCATCGTCCCCAGCAGAGGAATGGTACAACGAGGCACATGCCAGCACGTGCAACATCATCGAGCATGTCTTTGGCATGCTGAAGGCATGGTTCCGTTGCCTAGACAGGTCAGGCGGTGCCCTGCAGTACAGCCCCTTGAAAGCCTTTGGCCTATTCCTGGCCTGCTGCATACTGCACAACATGGCCATTGACCATAGTATAGCTGTTGAGGCTGATGAGGGCGACAGTAGTGTGGAGGATGGAGGCAATGGGTTGGAGGGTGGTGGACAGCCACCCCCCTGGGCGGTGGGACCCCCCTGACTGCTCCAGCAAGAGTGACACCACCGGGACACCATCACACAGGAGCACTATGGTGCATACAGGTAGGTGGTGTGGTACACAAGCATGGGCCACACAACCAGGTACAGCACACATGCAGGGGCATGCATGGCAATGGGCATGCGCACACAGAGGTGTGATGCAGGGGTAGGAGAGTCAGTGGCACACAACCACACACAGCAACACACACACACACACACAGGCATTGGTATGTGGCATAGATCAGATGTGTTGCACCAGTGCAAAGGCGCAACTGGTGCTAGACTGCCCTCCTCATGCCCATGCCACATGGTCCAGCAGTCGGTCAAGCACATATACAGGCAGCATGCTGCATGACACACAGGCGAGACACCAGTGGTGGGCACACACACACCGCCCATGTGCACACAGGGCAGGAGCTGCAGACTGCGGTCAGGGCAGCTCGCGGATCTGGGCGGCTGCACAGTATCATGGCCACCATGGCCAAGGGGGTGGCTGAGCCGAGGCTGATCGGCAGCCATAGGCTGCGCATCAGCCAGGGGTGTTCCAACAGCCCTTCAGGGGTGGAACTGCAGAACCACGACCGTGTCCTTGTGGGGGTGTGCAGGCGTCAAAACAGGCCAGACCCGGGCATGCCAGGGATGCCTACATCAGAGCCTGGTGTGTTGGGGTTGCCTGACAACGTGTCTATGGGGTGGACAGTGCACTGCGGGGGTCACCTGTGTATGGCCATGCCCTGTGGCAGCCAGTAATGCAAAGCCATCTGTGATCGCACAGGAAATGTGATCCAAGAATGCAGTCATGGCCTCCTGCATGCGTTGCATCCCCACCAGGATCTGCGCAGTGCCCCTTTCCTGCTGCTCAGCCAACTGGTGCATCTCCTCATACAGTGCATGCACCCCAGCAGCAAGCAGCACCTGTTGCTGAATGGACGCCCGCAGCAGCTGGGTGTGCTCAGCCAGACTGTCAGCATCCTGGGGCTCCCAGATGGGATACCGATCCTCTTGTGGTAACCGACCATTCTGCACAGCCCCCCCTCCAGTTTACACTGCACAGTGGGGTCTGCAGGGGGAATGGGCACAGCAGGCGCACCAGTGGCAGAACCTGTGTCCGACTGCCCAGTGGCACCTGCAGTATGCTGCCATCACCTGTCCGGCCACTGTATGCTGCCCTGCGCCTGCGCGGCCGCACCACCACCACCACAGGGCACAGTCATGGCAGCGCACACCACTGCACCTGCAGTGGTGGCAGGCAGCTGTTCTGCCACTGGCAGAGCACTGGGCGTGGTGCCTGTGTCAGATGCCAGCAGGGGTGACACACCCACAATGTCACCCATGCTGTCCAGGTGCTGAGAGTAGTCCTCATCGGAGTTGGACCCCACCCCGATCTGTGTCTCCACACACAGGACACCAAGGCTGGCATCCTGCAGGATCACATCCAGGGCCTTGTTCTACCCCAGGTCCAGGACATCTGCCTGCACTGTGGTGCTGAGCTGCAGCCTATCGGGCCCCCAGATGCCTGTGCATCTGGAGGGCTGGTCCTCAGGGGCCGTACTGACGTCCACTGTTGTTGCCGCTGCTGGTGCCCCATCTTCTGCATGGAGATATGTTGGTGCTGCAAGAGAAATGGTGTGTCAGTGATGCAATGCCCACATGTGCCTCCCTGTACACTGTCGCTGCATGCATACTGCAGCATGGCATGTGCGTGGGTGTGCACACGTGCACATGGAATGCATGCTGGCTGCATGCACGCCACCATGCCCATGTATGCACCCTCCATACCACCAGCTATGTGTGTCTGACATACATACCATGCAGTGATGGGCTGCCACCCATCTGGAATCCTCCTCCAGGCAAACCCTCCACTGTGGTGCGGCACATGGTGGCTGCCACCAACTCCGCCTGCCAAGTTAGTGTGGGTGCATCTGCAGGCCCTCCCCCAGTGGCAGTGTGAGACACCCAGATGGCTGTCATCTTCTCCTTAATCCACCGCTTGTCTGTTCCCACCTTCTTTTGGCACTCCTGCAATGACTTCTGGTGGCTGCCATGCTGGTTCACGTAGGTTGCCACCTCGTCCCATGCATTAGCCCTGGCCTGTGGTGTACCCATGGCACCACTCAACAGGGGCTCCCTGTACAGGTAGGCTTCAAACAGGGCATCAGTATCAGCCTTTGTGAAGTTGGGCCTGTGCTTCCGTGCAGGCCCCCGCTCCTCGTCCTCCTCATGTGCTGACATGTTGCTGCCTGTGGACATGGGCAGCACAGTGTGTCAGTGGCAGCATCTTCCTGGTCCATCCCACCCTGCAGTGCTGTCTGCTCCCAGTGAGCTGCCGCCGCATGCACAACTTACCTATCAAGTTTGCAGTACTGGTCCATGGCCTGTGCTGTTCTGTGGCACTTATTAGGTGCAATGCATGCAAATGAGGTTGGGTGCAACAGTAATGACATGGTAATGCACCTACTGTGCCAAGCATTGGCTGATGAGCTCATTTGCATGTGGTGTCTGAATATCACGATATTGCACTGTGCGCATTGGGATTGCGCCAGAGCAAGTTGCTGTGGCACAATGCGCATGCATGTACAGTGTGCAGGCCTGCAGTGTGCATGTGCGTCACAGTATCAAAGTGTCAATTGTGCACCATGCATGGATAGCACAATGCAGTGGCATTGTGCATGTTGTGCATAGCCAGCTACACGCATGGTCGCGCATGGGGTGCCATGCCCCATCACGCACGTGCGCAATGGCGGGCGACCCCTGAGTCAGACCTCTGACCCTGTGAACCCGCGTAGCCACACCCATTCCGCACATCTCCGACACTGTGCGATGGGCGGGCACTGCCCATGCTCTCACGCATCGTGCATCAGGTGTATGTTGTGGACACGTGTGCCTCCTCCCGCCATTTTTGCTACCGAACTGGCTATAGTGAACATGGCGCAGGGAAGAGGCAGACATGTCTCTAACTGGACACAGGTTGAGCTGGCCAACCTTGTGGCCTGTGTAGAGCCCCACACCCCCGACTTTTTGGGCAGGTGCCCCTGCAGCAGGCCAGGGGTACTGTGTGGCAGGGGATTGCTGCCAGCCTAGAGCGGAGGACCAGGGTGACCAGGACTGGGGAGCAATTCCGGCACTACTATGGTGACCTTATGCGGCGGGACCTGGAGATGCTCAGGAGGCTGCAGGCATGCACCAGTTGTGGGGCTGTGCCACAGCTAGGTAAGTCATCCCATGTTGCATGTCTGCCCTGGTGCTGTACTGTGGTGTTGGCTTGGCTGCCTGGCATGCCCTGTAGAGGGGTACACTGTCATCGTGCACATCATGGAGTGGCATTGCCAGCTTCCTCTTGCATTGCAATGAGGCCATGCAGGTGTGCGGGACGTGTCGGGAGGGGCACACCCTGTGCACAGGGGTTGGAGGGCAGCTGCTGTCATCATTTACTGATGTGCACCTGCTTTCCTTCCATTCCCAGGACTGGAGGACCGATGGCGGGCCAGGGCTGCAGCAGCGCAGCAGGGCACAGTGGGCCATGATGGCACTGGACCGGCACCGGCAGGGCTGCAGGGGGCAGGTAAGCACTGTCATCGTCCTTTGCACTGTACATGGAGGGTGGCTGGGGGAGTAGGTGCAGGCTTGGCTACCTGTGCCATGTGCCGTGGCAGCTGTGTGTGTCACACTGTGCGTGGTGCATGCCACTATGGCGTGTCCATTTGACACATGTGCCAGCTGTTGGTGGGGTGGGCGTGTGCCCGGCTGCCACTGTTGTTGCTGTGGTGCTGCTGGTGCACTGTGCCATATGACTGTCATTGCGCAGTCATGTGGCTATTGTGCAGCAGGGACCACCTCTGTGCAATGTTGTGGTGCGCCGAGTTGCTGGTGGCGTTGGCCCACCCCCCCTGTGGGTGGCCATTACGGGCCCTCCAGGGGTATGTGTTCCCACAGCCCATTGCGCACTGTGGGTGGGCATGGTTTCTTGGGCCATTGCACCGATCACCTGTCCTGTCTCTTGTTATAGGTGTCCGGTGGCAAAGACCGCTAAGGGCGATGCTCAGATGACTGCTGCGCCAGATGTTACGTGTGGCTTCATCTACCCTGGAGGTGGTGGTGCAGATAAGGAAGATGCTGCAAGCTGAGAAGAGGGAGTGTTGGCTCACTGGGGTGGCCAGATGGGGCGCTGTTAGTTTTATCCCTGTTTCCCCAGTTTCCCCAATGTACCTTCCCCTACAGTCTCCCCTCCCACTGTACAGTCCCTGTTCCTTTCTCTCGCTGTACCTACCTTTCCCAGCCCCTGGTTGTATGTAAATAGTTTGCTTACAAATATATTTTTCTGACTTACCTGCCTGTGTCTGTGTCTGCTTTGCAGGTGGCATGAGGAGCCATGCTGCAGTGGCCCAGTGTCTGTCTGTGTGGTGTGCATGAGTAGGGGTGCATGTTGTGCTTCTGTGGTTTACTGCTGTGTGCTGTGGTGTGTCCCACTGTGGTGGTGTCCATCCCCAGGTTGGTGGCTGTGCCTTGGGGTGCACATGGGGCCGCTGTCAGGGGTGTGTGGTGGTGGCACACAGCCATGGTCATTGATCAGGTACTGTCCGCATGCTGTGTTGGGGCCCCTGTTTGGCATGCTGCGGCCTGTCCCATGTGGTCTGCCACACTACCTGCTACCCAGCACGTTCAGTGCCTACTGTGTGAGGTTCCTGTGTGCCTGTGTGGTGTGTGTGTGCTTGGCTGCATGGTCCTGGGTGTGGTCTGCTATGGTCTGGGAGGGGGGCATGGCTAGTGGTCTGTGGGGGGGGCTCCCTGGGTGACCCTCCATTGGACGTTGGCACCTCCTGTCACCTACTATCTGTGCCACTGTTGTGTTCTGGGATCATGTGTCTGGGTGCCTGTGTGTGCCCCCTACTGTGCCCTGCTGGTGGAGGCCTCCTGCGGCCTGTCACTGTGCTTCCATGGCTCTGTCCCTGGATCTTTTCTCTGTGCCATGCCCTCCTCTGTTGATCTGCTCCCACAGCTGTGCTGGAGCATCTGTGTTTGCACCATGGTGCAACTCTGTTTGCGTCATGGCACAACTCTGCCATATTCAGCCGGGTTGCACTGGTGCAGTTCGACCTGTGCAACCTCTGAATATGGCTCCTGTTGCACCATGGTGCATCGGATTTGTGCTGCGCCAGACTTGCACTGGACTTTGGCGCATTTATTGAATATCTGGGCCCATGGCTGTATTGTAACTGTGTGCTTTCTCTGTACCAATGTATTATGACTGTTTGTGCCTTTTACTCTCCCGGGTCATGCTTGAAAATAGGCATTCTATGTCTAGTGCACTTACTCAGTAATCAAAAACAAATAATTAAAAATATCAGAGATCCTTTGTAAGAAAAGGGAAAGTTCTGTGTCTGCTGTGGCTTAGGCCATAGTGGCAACTTGGTCCTTAAGACAGGAAGAAACCCAAGAGTTGGGGTAAGAGGTTTTAGAGTTCGGTTGAAAGACTACAGAGGTTTTTCTTTCTGTAATCTTTCAGTTAAAAGGTTTTATTTTGCATTAGTGTGTTTTATCTCTTTAGTATTTTAGAAACATAGACGATGATGGTAGAAAAAGACAGATTGTCCATCTAGTCTGTGTATATTACCCTATCCTACCCTGGAACCTATTATCTCTGTAGGGTCTACGCTTACCTTATTTCTACTTTTGTAGTCTGTGTTTCTGCTTCCCTCGTCCTGCTGAGTAACTATTATACCCGTAGCTCTATCCCAGCTGGGTTTCAAGCCATTTATAGTCAGGGCCCCCACCACCTCTGCTGGCAGACCATGCCATGGCTCAGCCACTCTTTCTGTAAAATAATAATTCCTTGCATCCTTTTTAAATCTCCCCCTTCCTCCCCATTCACCTCCAGTCATGATCCTAAGCCCTAGCTTCTCTGTTCTTGGTAAATAGCTCTTCTCAGTTCACCTTGTTTATTCCTTTCAGGAACTTGAAGGTGTCAGTCATATCCCTCCTCTGTTGTCTGGTTTCAAGTGAATACATGCTTAGTGCCTTTAGCCAATCCTCATAGAATCTGCCTTCCTGGCCCTGAATTGTCTTGCTTACCCTACCATCTCTAGTCTGTCCCTATCCTTTTTTAGGTGGGGAATTCAGAACTGGGCACAGTACTTCAGGGGGCCTTTCCAGTGACCTATACAGGGGTAACAGTACCTCCTGCTTCGTCTCTCCCAATGCACCCTAGCATCCTGTTAGCCTTGCTGAAGACATCATTACACTGACTGGTTTGTTTAAGGGAGTCACTGATGATGACTCCTAGGACCCTTTCCTCTAATGCTGTGTCCAACTGAACCTTTCATGTCCGATACTCTGTTCTGGGTTTTTGTTCCCTAGGTGCATCACTTTGTACTTCTTGGCATTTAGTTTCCATTGCCAGACTTTGGACCAGTTTTCTAGCCTTTGCAGGTCTCTCTTCAACTCCCTTACCCCTCCACATTGTCAATCATTTGAACCATACCACAGAGTTTAGTGCCATCAGTGAACAGATACAATCTGTGGACCTTTGGATTCCCTCTCCTATGTCACTGATGAACATATTGAAGAAGACTGCTCTCAGGAGGGATCCTTGTGGTACTCCATTAGTGACCGCTCTTTCTACTGATCTGACTCCATTCAACACAACTCTCTGCTGCCTGCCCCCCAACCAGCCCACTACCCATTTTTACTATTTTCCTAGCTGTACCCATATCCAAATATTTTACTGTATGTTGTGTAATTTAGTAGTGTAAATATTAAATATTTTTATATTTAATATTCTTTGGGACTGTGCAGTGTTTATGATACATGTAAAATCCATTTCTATTGCTCAATCTGGTGTCCACTATCAAACAGCATGATTAAAAAGTATAAAAGTAACCTCTGGCACAGCAATAGCACTACCTCATGTGACACCAGTAATCAGGTTCAGGAATGAGTCAGGTGGTTGGGAGCTGGCAGGGTAAGGAGCATTGAGGATCCCAGAGGATGATCTTCTCCTTTTGGCACAATACTGCCATCTGGGGGACCACATGTGGCAGTGCACTTTGGAATGGCTTTATGGGTGGGGGGATGGCAAGGATTATGTGCACCCCATGCTAGTGTTTAAGCTTGCACACACACATCTCATGTTGGCATCCACTGAGAAAAATGCATGGGAAAAATTTGACCAGAGGCAGCTGGAGGGTCTGACCCCTCGCAAGCTCCAAGTCAGTGATGTGACTTTCTCCCGCAGAACCAGATTCTTTTCATGACAGTTGTGTCTCCTGTTGCCCCACCATGGAGGAAGACACAGGATTGAAATGTAAGTACATGAGAAGCTGAGTGATGGGGTCGAGGGAATTAGACCAGATGGGGACATGGTCAGGGGACAAGAGGATAAACAGATTAATTAAAAAAATAAATAAATAAAAGTAACCTGTGTCTGATACACAGTAAGTGAGAGGTTCTTGGGAGTGACTGAAGGGGTAGTTCTGTTGCCAAAAGTAAAAGCCAGGTACTGGGTATGCAGTGGCTAGTGGTGGGGCATGAACCAGAAAACAGCACCCTAATAGTCAGCCAGGTGATGACAGCATCAGGTTAGAAATACAGTCAGTGGTGGAAACAGGGACAAGTGTAAATTCTACAGCTAGTGCAAGTGTACATGGGGGAGGAAGAAAAAATACTGGTGTACTGAATCTGGATCCTCCTTAGCAACAGAGGAATTTAGAGTGAATAGTGAACAAGAGGTATTAAATATTTCTCACAGAAAACTTTAAAATGATCAAATTTCAGTCTTGGGCAAAGGCCTTAATTTGGTCCCCCACTGAGGATAAAGGGGGATAAATAAATGGGGGCCCTACAAATTAACTGAATGGCATGATAATCTGACCATGTGAACAGATTAGTCATGACGTTTCTAATGCCTAGACCCAATAACAACCATATAGAGGCAGTATAGCGCAGTGGTTTAAGGCTCTGAGCTGTAAATCTGGTGATATCCAGCAAACCAGACCTGGGTTTGAATCCCATAGTTTCCACTTGCATACTGTGTGACTCTGAGCAAGTCACTTAACCTCCTTGTGCTCCCAGGTTGCTCCTGTAAAAAAGCTTTCAGCTTAGTGTGCTATACCTGGTTAAACAACTACATTAAAAAGAAAAAATATCCAAGGCATGGCCTTTTTTGATGGTCCCCATGGCAACAATGTGTACTAGGCCCAGAGATTTTATAAACTGGAGGAACTGTTGACAAAAACGAGAAATTTAATTTTATTCTTTACTCTGGAAAGCATATTGAGCAACATTGCCCATTTTCAAATACATCTAACACACAAAACACAAAATGACAAAACAGGACAAAAAACATACAGGTTGATAATTAAGCACAATTACAATATGCTTGATCACTTAGTAAAATGAGTAACTACTTTTCGAAAAGAGATGTTGACTGGCAACGTTTTACAGAATTCTGGAGATTACTGTAAAACCTCACCCCAGTGAAGTCAAGTGCTTTTCAGCTACAAGCGATCTTCTTAAATGGGATAGTGAAATGAATACTGTCCTGTGATCTGGTGTGATGAAAATGGTACTACTGAACAGGAAATAAATCAAAGATAACTGGAGGCGATTTTCCAAGTGCAATTTCGTAAAAGAAATAGACATTTTAAATTTGTCATGGTCTTCAAAAAAGGCAATTGAGCAGTATGATACAACAAACAATGATAGGTTCATTGAGGAAGGTGGGTTATAAATCTGCAGATTGAATCATACTGAACAACACCCCAGTCCTGGCACCCTAATAGCATAAAATGCTACAACTCAGAACAGATATATATAAGCAGTTTGGAAGAAGAATTCTTGCTTCGGGCAAAAGACTTTGCTGGATATGAAACAAGGAGCCTAAATATTGGTGAAGTGTTCTCACTATATGATCAACATGGGTGTAACAGGTAAAAATGCTGTCCAGGATAACTCCTAAATACTTAAAATCATTGACCAATTCAGTGGGTGCGCCATCCAATGCTTTTAAACAAATCCTGACATTTTTTGTTCTTTCCAAAGGTCATAGCCCTAGTGTATTTAATATTAAAGACTGTCTTTTGGGCTGAGAACCAGTGCAGGAGATTGGCAAAAAATCACTGCCGAACCCACATAAAGTAACATTTCAGAAGCTGTAGGTAGGTAGGTCATTCAAAAAGAGGGAGAAGAGTAGGTACCCCTTAGATGAAGTCTTGCTGACTTCAACAATCAATTCAAAAAAAACCAAAAAACTTGAATAATGGTTTTGGATGACAGTGACAGTTCTGTGTTCTCATCCGGCAAAATAGTTTTTCACCCAACAAATAACATCCTAAGAAAAATAACAATAGTAGAGGAAATATAAAAGGAGCTCATGGCCTACCAAGTCGAATGGCTTGGTGAAGTCCATGAACATGTAGGCCATGAGATTACCAGAATTCTTGGCTTGATGAACATAGTTTGTGAACCTCAACAAGTCAGTCTATGCTGCAAAAAGGTTGAAATCCATGCTGAATATGAGCAAGCAGACTATATTTAGACAAAATATCAACAGTTTCATCCATGACAATGCACTTGCACATCTTTGACGAGGAGACCAGTAATGAAATAGACCTAAAATTCAAGATGGTGGGCTAAGAAAGAGACTTGTGGATTGGGCATATAGTAGTTGGTTTCTAGGCAGAGGGATAGGTACCAGAACAGAATGAATGGTTTAAGTGTTTGGTGAGAGGAAGTGAAATAGTTTCATGGTCAAGTTTTAGCCACCTAAAGTCTAGGCCATCTATCCCAGTGCAAGGATGGGGATTTAGTTTGTCAAGATAATTCAACTCTTGATCAGTGAGAGATGTTTAAATAAAACTTAGGGTGATTCTCAGGATTAAACAAAGGATTTTTATTTGGTGTATGAAGCAATATTGGAAGGGACTTTTCTTTTAAAAACTCAATTTTGGCTCTTGCAATAAACATTTTACAATGGTTTCTGGTTCTTTTATATTCAACCAGTGAAGTAGATTAAGAATTTGGGGTTAACCACTCACTCTTACTGCCCCATATCCACATTTTTCCAAAAGGAACCACTGAAAGGCAAATATCAGTAAACATTTTACAAAATGTTCATAGGCTAAATTTAAGTCAGTGATATACAGTAATTATGAAAGGACCAACTTGCTATGGAAAGTGCGGGTTTTGATTTCTGGAATTAATGTACACTGTGCTAGATTTGCATCTTTCAGAAGACCAGTTACAGAAGGCTGGACAGTGGTCACTCAAACCATCAGGAAGAATACCACAACTGTGTACTTTATATAGATGAGTGACCAAAATCTAGTTCAAGGTGGACTGGTTTCCATTTTTGAGGAGTTGATAATTTGATAATTTGGTGTAACCTGAAAGTATGAAGCAGTTCTTGAAAATTGTCAGAGTTCTTGTTCTAATTAGAATTAAAATTATCCATTAAAATCTACTCATGTCCTCTAGGGAGTAAGTTACTAAAGACTTATAAAAGCTCTTTGCCATTTTCAGCATGGCCAGGAGGAATATAGATGACACTAGTCATGATTATTGTATTATTCCCAAGAATAATGTTTATGGGAAGACAGTCACATGAGCCAGCAAGGTTCAGTGGAGGTAGTTCAACCACAGACAATTTTTGTAGACAAAAAAACATGCAACATTCTTTTTTGTTCCCTAGTTTGTCCATATACAGTATATGGACTTATAACCTTGCAAATACATTTCCCCATCTAATATATTATTATTGAACAATGTCTCAAATAATCAAATAATACCATATTTATTTTCAAGTGTCCAGGCTTCAAACTCAGCCTTTTTTGACGTGATGCTTCTTATATTGAGGTGGATGAATTTTGGAGTTAGAGCAAATTGGGGAGAGCCATTCTTTCAAAATGGTGAGGTTTCAGGCCCAGGGTGGGGGTGGACATTACTTGAAAGTAGGAGTAAAAAGTAGAACTAACGGTCTCAATTTCTGTAATTTAATGCATATTAGCCATTGGTGATTTGATAATCTATAGTTATAGCATCTTTAGTTTTTTCCTAAACCAGTATATTATACAGCAGCTGAAATTCAGCAAATCATAACCATAAAAAGAAGCACTGTGTTTACGTAGAAACAATAAAACATAACCTATGAGATTACAAAAACTGAAATTCCAATACATGTACTAAAGTTGTTTTAAACGTCAAATTGAGTCTGAGTTATGAACAGTCCAGCTTTAGAAACAAATACCCTGTAAAAAGATGATTGATATACACAGAAAAATGAGTTCCCTGAACTGAGTCTGGCAGGGTAATGTCCAAGCAAACATCAAGGTGCAGCTGAGGGTTCAAACCTGTGATGTACATGATCCACTTCAGGCCTTGAAATACAACCAATCAACAAAACTCAGACAGTGCATATAGGCATGGAGAAGATATGTCCCGACATTATCTAACAACAACAAAAGATGAACAAAACTAAAGATAAAATAAAAGAGCAGGATAAAAATAAAGTAAAACCAAATTAAACAAGCATTTGTCAATGCCGAATGTTTGCTTGCTGGTATTGACTCCTCCAAGCCACACCCCGACACCTGTCAGTCTGTACAAGGTGGGGAGTTACAGTTAGAAACTCTAATGCCCCTAGTGTTTGTTGGTATTTTCACTCCAGATTTTCAACATGGGTTTTTTGGAAACCCACCTCATGAGCAGTGGCACTATCATTTTGTTACTCAATCCTGAAAGGTGATTTTGCACAGCGAATGCGCCATTTGGTGCAACAGGTGCGAAAAGACATTTTGGGCAGGATGTGAAAAATGACATCTGTACTATTCATGAGGAGGTGTGAAAAAATGGCAATGTTGAAAATCTGGAGTGAAAATATGAAAAAGTGGTGAAGTTACGAGCATGTGTAGAAATTGCATAAAGTACACTCATAACGCACTCATTTTTTGGAATTTGTTCACCAAATTTTCAACATGGCGTTTTTGGGACCTTCCCTCATGAACAGTAGCACTGTGATTTCATTAATCTGTCCCAAAGGTTGATTTCACACAGAGACTGCACCATTCTGCACCACAGGTACGAAAATACGTTTTGGGCAGGATGCAAAAAATGACAGCTATACTGTGCATAAGGAGGTGTGAAAAAATGGCAATGCTGGAAACATGGAGTGAAAATATTAAAAATTGGTGAAGTTACGAGCGTGCATACAAACTGCGCAATGCACGCTCATAACAGTCATTTTTGGAAGTTTGTTCACCAAACTTGCAACATGGGCTTTTTGGGACCCCACCTCATGAACAGCGGCACAGTTGTTTTGTTACTTAGTCCTGAAAGGTGATTCTGCACAGTGACCATGAAATCACCTTTTGAGACCAAGAAACAAAATGACAGTGCCAGTGTTCATGAGGTGGGGTCCCAAGAACCAGATGTTGAAAATCTGGGACCAAAACTCCAAAAATTGGCTGAGATATCAACCTAAACTGAAACCCTCCCATTCACTGCCATTATAGGGCTCACCATCATTTCTTCAGTTCCTGGATGCTCTTTGAAGAGTGCACATGTGTTCACGGTCCACAGAAGATCATTGCTCCTGACCTCTGGAGGTAAGTATGGGTGAGGTGGGGTGCGCAGAAGGAGGGTGCGGGTTGGAGGAGAGGGGCCTGCAGGAACAACGAGGGACCTTTTTTCTTTTTTTCAGGTGAAAACAAAACAGATTTTGGCACACTGGGGTGGGCTCCCAGTGTGCCAGACTAGTGGAAGAGGGGGGGATCAATGCTGACCTGGGGATTGGGCAACCCAAGGTTGGCTGACAAAAAGGGGGCATGGGGGGCATGTCCAACACCGGGAGTGGGCATCGTGGTGTTGGAAAAACAAAAATTACTTTGTCACAATTGGGTGGGCTCTCAGTGAGCCACAATAGTGGGGGAGGACATGCCGACATAGGGATTGGGCACCCCGTTGTTGGCAAAATATATGTTTGGACTCGGGGGGATATGCCGACATAGGGATTGGGCACCCTGATGTTGGCTTTGGGGGAGTGTGTAGTGGCGGCAGGAACCACCAATTATGTATGGCGGGGCTCATTTATTTATTTCACCAGGAAAGACACACTGAGCAAGCGAGTTGCTCATAAGTCCAGCCATGCTGCATTACTATGCACTGTAATGCGCATGGCTGAAATTTGCCTGGTTGCTGGGAATCTGCTGCTGCAACGATGAAACTGTCCATGATTGGAGCGACAGATTTCTTTCAAGTCCAGTGCTCACTCTGAAACTGCCATCATCAGCAGCTTCCCTGTTGATTGGTGGCCAAGGGATGAGCCCCTGAAAGTGTTGGCTAGATTGGCCAAACACTGCCACACCTCTGCAATTCTCTACTCTCTTCAAAATGTTTCTTGTGTGCTACGCGTGCAAGCAAACATAAAAATAAAGCCTGCCTACAGCAAACTCGCACAGGTGACTCCTGCCACTCCTATGAAAGCCACTCACACAAAGAGCTGCTAGCATGGCTCCCCTTTTGAGTTGAAGAAGCCCCTTCCCCAGTTGGCACATCACTCACCAGTAGTGAGACTGTTACAGACTACTGCAACCCTGTCAGTCTGGTCCAGTCCAGTGCAAAAGAGTTTGGCATGAGGTCTGGAAGCTGGAACTAGCAGGGAAGGAGGACTTCTGATGTAGGAAATGCAGAGAACTGCTGAGGTACAGGTAATGTTCTAGTGAGTCTTTTTCAGGCTAGCACAGCTCCTCTTTTGAGATGGTGAAGCTTCTCCTCCTGTTGCCACATCAACTGCGAATGGTGAGACTGAGACCGACTGCTGTCCCCCATTGGCCTGTTTCAGTCCAGTACAAAAGTGCACAGGCGGGGGTCTGAAATCTGGAACTATCAGGGAGGAAGGTCTACAGCTGATAGAAAAGCAAGGGGCTGCTGAGGTACAGGTACTGTTCTACCGAGTCTTTTGAAGACAAGGACAGCTCTCACTTTGATCTTGGAAAACCTCTCCTCCTGTTGGCACATCACCCATCAACAATGAGACTGGGACCAACTACACCCATCCTGTTGGCCTGGTCCAGTGTGGTGCAAAAGTGCCAAGCAGGGGTCTGGAAGCTGGAACAAACAGAAAGGGAGGACTGCAGCTGGTGGAAAAGTAGGAAGCTGCTGAAGTACAGGTACTGTGTTGCAAAATATTTTACAGAGTAGCGTGGCTCCCCTTTCTAGCTGGGAAAAACCCTTTCCTGTTGCCACATCATCCACCAAAGGTGAGACTGGGGCCGACTGTTGCCAGTATTTCAGCCTGGTCCAGTCTGCTGCAAATGAGCCAGGTGGGGTGGGGATGGGAGGTCTGAAAACTGGAACTAGCATAGAGGGAGGACTGCAGTCAGTGGAAAAGCAGGAAACTGAATCATTGACAAAGGAATTGAAATCACCAAGAACCAGAAGGCTGGGTGAGTCAACCACCAGGTTGGCCATGAAAGTCTCCAATTTCAGCAGGAAATGACTCTCATGGCCCAATGGATAGACATAACATGGAAACATAGAAACACAGAATTTGAGGGCAGATAAGGACCGCTTGGCCCACCTAGTCTGCCCATTTTCCTACCTAACAGATAAGCTGCAGATCCTAGTTAACCAACAGCTTACTTCCTCCTACCCCCCACTAGGACTGCCTTATGCCTGTCCCATGCATTCTTGAATTCCCCCACTGTTCTTGACTCCACAACCTCCTCAGGGAGGCTGTTCCATGCATCCACAGCCCTCTCTGTGAAAAAAATACTTCCTCACATTACCTCGCAGCCGTCCCCCCTCTATCTTCAAATTGTGCCACCTTGTTCTTGCACATCTCTTTTTCTGAAAAATGCTACCCTCTTGGACTTTGTTGATTCCCTTGAGGTATTTGAAAGTTTCTATCATGTCCCCTCTCTCCCTTCTTTCCTCAAGGGTATACATATTAAGCTCCTTTAGTCTTTCTTCGTATGTCTTCTGGTGCAGACCCTGCACCATTTTAGTTCCCTCCTCTGGACAGCCTCCACTCTGTCTATGTCTTTGCAGAGATGGGGTCTCCAGAACTGCACACAGTACTCAGATGGGGTCTCGCCAACTGTCTGTACAGAGGATAACAACTTCCTGTTTTCTACTATTGATGCCTCTTCCTATGCATCCCAGTATCCTCCAGCCTTCCTTACTGCCTTCTCACATTGCTTGCCCACCTTTAGGTCATCTGATATAATTACCCCAGGTCCCTTTCTATTTTTACTGTTGTCAGTATCTCACCCCCATTGTACCTTCCCTGGGTTTTGTTTCCCATGTGCATTACCTTGCACTTCTTTGCATTGAATCTGAACTGCCATACATTTGACCATTCCTCCAACCTTGCCAAGTCCCTTCTCATCCTTTCCACTCCATCTTGTGCATCAACCCTGTTGCAGATCTTTGTGTCATCTGCAAAGAGACATACTTTTCCTTCCAGTTCCTCTGCAATGTCACTTATAAAGACATTAAAAAGGACTGGTCCCAGTACTGAACCCTGCGGTACCCGACTAGTAACCCTCCTTTCTTCACTGTGTACTCCATTTACTACTACCCTTTGCGTCCTGTTGTCTAGCCAATTTTTTATCCAGGGTACCACCTTGGGACCCACTCCAAGGCTGGCTATCTTGTGTATTAAGCTTTTGTGTGGGACTGTATCAAATGCCTTGCTAAAATCCAGGTAGGCCATGTCCACAGCCCCTCCCTGGTCTACTACTTTGGTCACCCAGTCAAAGAAATCTATTAGATTCGTCTGACACGACCTTCCCATTGTAAATCCATGCTGCCTTGGGTCCTGTGCCCCACTGGCCTCTAGGTACTCAACAATTCTTTCCTTCAGAAGTGATTCCATCATTTTTCCTACCACTGAGGTCAAACTAACTGGTCTGTAGTTTCCTGCCTCTGTCCTGCTCCCACTTTTGTGAAGAGGAATCACATCTGCCCTCCTCTAGTCCTTGGGTACCACCCCATCCTCCCATGATTTGTTAAAAGAGTAGTCAGCGGTGTCACTAGTTCTACCCTTAGTTCTTTTAGAATTCTTGGGTGAATCCCATCAGGCCCCATTGCTTTGTCCACCTTCAATTTTATTAGTTCTTTCAGAACCCGTTCTTCTGTAAATGGACTGGTATCGACCCCGTCTTCAGAGTGTTTCTCTTGTTTGGTTTAGGTAACTCCCCCTCCTCTTCCTTTGTGAATACTGAGCAGAAATATTCGTTCAGTATCCCTGCTTTTTCACTGTCACCCTCTACCCACATTCCCTTCCCTTTATTAAGCTTCAGTATCCCTCCTTTGGTCTTTCTTCGCTCCCTAATGTACCTATAAAAGGTCTTATCCCTCTTCTTAACAGAATTGGCTATCCTTTCCTCGGTCTGGGCCTTTGCTATTCTGATTGCCTTCCCAGCCTGTTTCTGCTTTAACTGATAAAGTTCTCTGTCCTGCTGCTTCTGTGTTTCCTTATATTTCCTGAATGCTGTCCTTTTCTCCTTAACCTTCCCTGCCACCTCTTTTGAGAACCATAGCGGTTTTTTCCTTCGTTGTGTTTTATTGATTTGCTTTACACAAAGGCTTGTTGCATCTGTAATGGCTGTTTGATCACTCCCCATTGTTCCTCCACCCTCCTTCTTGCCTGTTTGCTAGTGCTTTTCTGAGGCACTCTCTCATTTCCCAAAGTCAGCCCTCCTAAAGTCCAAGTACTCTTGCTTTTGTATGGCTTGATTGTATGGCTGTGTTTATAGTGAACCACACTGTTTGGTGGTCGCTTGTTCCCAGATGGCTACCCACTTCTAAATCTGAGATTCTTTCTCCCATCCCCATTTGAGAGTACCAGGTCTAAGATTGCTCCCTTGAGTGGGTTCCAGTACTAGCTGTCTGAGGCATGGCCCTGTAGGGCATCAAGAACGACCTGCTGTTGGATGTACCTGCAGCAAAGGTGCTCCAGTTAACATCTGGCATATTCAGGTCCCCATCAACAATATCTCCCCTTTTTCTGCCATTCTGAAAGCCTTCTATCATTTCTTGTCCATTCCCTCTCCCTGAGATGGGGTCTGTATACAACCCCATGCGGTTGTGGTGCATTTCCTGTCTCAGGGTGACCCAAAGTGCCTCATCTGCTCCTGTTTACTCTTTAGTTCTGTTGCTTTGATCCTTCCTTTACATAGAGAGCTACTCCTCCTCCTCTTTACCCACCCCGTCCCTCCTGTAGATTGTGTATCCTGGTATGTTGACATCCCAGTCATGGTTCTCTGTGTACCATGTTTCTGTGACTGCCACAATATCCAGGCAACCCTCTTCCATCAAGGCCACTAGTTCAGGGAGCTTGTTACACAGACTACGGGCATTGGTACTCATTACCCTCCACTTTTTGATAGCCTTACCCTTTTTAGCCCCATTTCTGTCCTTACTTCCTTTGCCTTTTTTTTACATTTAAATTTGTTCTGCTCCCTAATAACTTCTGTACCTTGGTGTTTACCTCACTAATCACCATGGATGGTACATAAGAATGATCCTAGAACCTGTACCCAGTCCACTGTTTATGGCCACACATTCAAATGATCTGGCTTCCCTGTGGGATATACTATCAGTCCCAAGGTGGATCTAAAGAAGATATAGTCACCCCACCCTCACTCCACTTCCACCTTGGATAATGTACTTTGGAGAATCTCAGTGGAACAGAAGCCTCCAGCACTGGTCCAGAGTCATCCCTCAACCAGGTTTCTGTAATACATATCATGTCTGCTGAAGAGTCTGTGATAAATGTGTCCATTACTGTGTTTTTTTCCTCAGAGCCCTGGGGTTGTGAAGCACTGCCCAGAAGGGAGGAGCAGGGTCAGCTGGCCCTAAAGCTACTAGCTCCCAGATATTTGGAGCTGCCCTTGAGAGGGACACCAGGCACAGAGGACCTTTCACCTGGCTCCACCTATACCCAGGGAGCCTCCTAGTCCTGACAATCTAATCTTGCCCCCTTTTCCCACTCCTCTAGGAGCATACTTAAACCTATTTTAATGAACCCAGAGCACACTTGGGCCCCTGCAGTGGGCTATCACCACTGCCAGCAAAGTACATTGGTGGCCTTCAAAATGTTGCAGTTGATGCAGTTGCTCAGAGGAGTAGAAATAAAAGGGTCTCCCTCCAAGATACATCAACCGTACTAAAATACATCCAAAATCCACAAACAAACAAACAATCTAGAGTATAGAGTGCCAGTCGGAGTGTCGGCCGCAGGGAGAGTGAAGTGCCAGCATTGGGAGTGTGGTGCAGGAGGTGATGCCTTCACCTATCCTCTGTGGGGTGGATCCGCTTTTCTGTTTCCCCGCAGGAGCTCGGATGTGCACTGGCATCTGGGCACAAAGTGCCCATGCCTGCTGCAGCTCCACCCCCTGCTTTGTGTGGCGACGCAAACCTGGCTTCCTCCAACCACCGCCAGAGGTTGCTCCTGTGTGACACTTCCCCTAGAGCCCACCCTGGGAAGAGAGCAGTCGCCGGCGTGGTGCAAGGCGTGGTGTCCAGCACCTCAACCCTCAGTGCCACTGGGCTAGCCCATTTTTTGTTCATTAAATGGCAGTTTTGGGGCAATCCTTTCACACTTTGATCCAAATGTAGGGCAGCACAACTGTTACACATTTCCCCAACAGTGTTCAGCTCGATTTGACCGACTACCTCCCTCAGGCCAGGATCCACGGTCTTCCACTTCACTAAACTCAACTTCATGTGCTGGACTGCAGCCACATCCTAAGGCTGATCTTCCACTGTTTGCCAAGACATTACCAAACTTCTGGTGACCTCCCTCTTTACTCGAGGTCAAAATACGGATGACATGGAACCCAGAGAACAGTCCTTCCACCAACTCTCCATATTGCCTTTTACAGCTGAAAAAACTTGCACTTAACTTACTTCAGCTGCCCCTTGATGCATTCTTCTGTGGATGTGCAGTCCCATCTTACTCTTATCTCCTGACATTCAGTTCACATTCTGCAGGGGTTTAACTCCCAAGGCAGACACACGCTAGTGACTTGGTACTCCCCCTCCCATCACAGCATCACACCCTCACCTGGGGTCTTGAAAATCCATGGCCAGGGCCATGTTCTCAGCAGGTTTGGAATAGGCCTCCCCCTACACTGAAAACTAGGTAAGCCTTGCAGTAAACTGGCCCCCTCCTGCCCTTGAACTCTCTCTTTCCACCCACATGCTTCCCCACCAATGGCAGACCAGTCCCCTGGAGAGGAGAAATTAACCCTTTAAAGGGTCACAGGCCCACAGCCCTAAAATAAACTCAGTTTGTAGTCCAGTACACTAGCACTCTAAACCTTAGAGGGGTTACATCTCAGCACCTTTTTTAAGCTCAGCACCCTTGGCAAGCACCTCAGAGCCTCTAACAGCCACCCCCCCCAGGTCCTATGGAAAGAAAGGTATGCACAACTCACTTCTCACCCAGTCCTGAGAAGGCTTAGGCTGCGTCACCATGAAGGTGGAACAATTCATGAAAAAAGAAAATGGGAAGCCGGCCTGCCGGCGCAGCAGTTGGATTTCCGCTTGTGATGCCAGTGACCCAGGTTCGGGAACAAGCCTGGGAGCTGGAGGGCCGGCCAGGGGAGGAGGCTTGAGCGTCCCAAGGACAGCTCGCCTTCTTCAGGGGGGAGGGGGGATTCAGGACTCAGAGCATGTCTGACCTAGGGTGGAGACCCAAGGTATGACAAGCCCAAGTCAGTGAGAGGGGTGGTGTGCTGGATATCGGCGTTCAGCGCCTTGACGTCAGGGCACACAGCACATCTAGAAACAGCAGAAAAAACCCTGCAGTGCCGCTGGTAGATGGAGCACAATGGCCCCGATCCCGAATGCCCCATCTGTCCTGGTGATGGCATCCTGACGATAACAGGAAGGACCTCGGTGTGCAAAGGGCCCCCACCTCGTACCCCGCCTGGGGGGGGTATAACCAAGGCTACATGGGGGATGGACTGCGCCAGGCTCCAGGTAGGAGGGTGGGGACTGATAAGTGTCTCCCAAAGAGTGGGGGCACTGTGGGCAGGGGGAGTATAAAGAAAGAGTTAAAAAAAGAAAATGGGGCCCCTTGAGCTCGATGCTCCAAAATTCGTTCAAGCCCACCCTGGCCACCCATCCTCCTGGACCCTAGGGGCAGATTGCCTAAGCACTCAGTGGGTGTAGTCTCTGGTCTAATATCTAACACGCTAACACCTTAATCACTGACACTGTAATACCCTACCTAACTGGATCCTGCCTCTACTATCTACGTACTACAGTACTTTTGACCCACATTCCCAGATTGCCCGAGCCCAAACATTTTCCTTGTACCTTTGGCCTGGTACATTTCTTTTCCCAGAACCAAACGTCTTCCCCAATGATCAAAATATATACTTTGAAATAACACTACGGCCCATGGGGTTTAGAATTAATATAGCAATGATTTAGCATTTCCAAGATTTCAATTCAAACCTTGAATAAATAATGATTCAGCATGTCAATAATTAAATTCAAACATTGCCATAATGTAAACATTTGTTTTCTAAAAGACATGCATGATAAACATTTAACTTCTAACAATCCCACCAATTGCACCTCCTGGGCGTTTAAGCAAAACGTCTATGGGTTACAGTGAGTCTTAATTATGTCCCACGTTATCTGCCCACTGGACAAATGAAAAAAGAAAGGTCTGAGCCATAGATGATCTCTGGTGGGTGGTTCATCCATCAGTGGCTCTGTAGGACGTCATCGCCTGTAGTCCTACTCCAACCTTCTTACTGCGGGTCGAAACAGTATCTAGGATTTGGCTTGGTACATTGACACCCAAATTAATTGGAAGCTTTTTCACAGTACCAGGCTCTCACTCCATACAGATCCTGGATTAACGCATAATTCTTCATCAGGGTCAGTCCCCCATAGGCACTTCTGTCACAAATTCCTTTCATGATTCACTGTGCCTCATGCAAGGATATGGTTGCGCTGCAGGCATCCAGTCTGTGCTTTTTGTAGATCTCCTGGAGAATGGCCCTGGAAACCCACTCTTTCCACTTTAACTCGAAAAGGTCCCATACCTGCTCTGGCATATTTAGGTACTTGTACTATGGTAAGTCCTGCTTGATTTGTCAGCAGACTGTCCTCTCCACCTGGGACCACTAGGGAATACTGCAGATAGTCACCTGGGGGGCCCTTCCTGGAGGAAGCCATGCACCCTCATGATACTCACACTCCTGTTTCTCTTGCTCCCAACATGTCCTGGTTTTGAGTGTCAAATCAGGTGGCGGGTCCACATGCATGGAAAGTACAGTATCTCTGAATAACAATCGGTGGTGGTCTCTCATGAGGATTCTTCCTCCCACACTGCCTCCACGTCCACTTCAGGCTTTTTCTCCTCAGTCACTTCAAGTTTCTTCTTGCAAACAGATTTTGGTTTGGTGGCTGATTCAGATGCAGTTCCCTTGGGTGAAAGGCTTGGAGCATTGCAGGGTGCAGGTGCTACAGGTGGTGCACCAGAGAGGGCAGAATGCTGGGTGCTTCAGATTTTAAAGACTGAGGAGGCTCTCTGGAATCCCAAGTAAGCAAAGACTAAAATCGTTAGGTGTTAAAAGCTTTGGGGATGATGCCACCTGGAGGACTTGGGAACTTCATCCATAGCTGGCAACTGATTTTGGTACCGGGGTGCACTGACTTGGGGGGGGGGGGCTCCAACTTTTCTGCAGGTGTGGCAGTTTCTGTTTTCTTCCTGTGGAGTGTGGCTAACAGGCAGCTCTCCCATCCTCCTGCAAAGGTTCCAGCTGGGTTATCTGCTTGAGCGGGTGAACTCTCCAATCTCTGGGGGCCAATAGGAGGCAATAGGCCATGCACTCACATCTCCACATTACGGCATCATACACACACTATAAAAGGCTCTACCTCCTGGCCCCTATATTTACATAAGGCACACTCCCATGAGGGGACTGACTTTTCCACCGTTTCACCAATCCAGTGAAACAACTTCATGGGCACTTTAACTTCCATCTTGGAGAGGTTCTCTGCCATTTTCGGCACCAGTTGCAGTTTGTTCACCGCCTGCAACAACACAATAAAAGATTGTCACTTTTTTCAGTTCCACATAACTACTCTGTCTCTGCTTCCCTCAAACTTGTCCCTTACAGTCTCGTCACACAAAAATTGATTGGACCTATCCTGTTACAAAGGCCTCCTCACTTCTGTCCAGCAGAAATGGCAAAAGTACTTACTGAGGTACAGTCCACAGCAGGCTCAGGTGCAGTTTCACACTCACCCTAAATGGGCATAGGTATAGGGGGAAGTACTTTATTTTTAATGAGACTGAAAATAACAAATCTTGGGCCAGCAGCAGATGTTCTCTCCTCGACAATCACAGCCTCCTCTGAATAGGCACACCTCAGCGAGATGATGATCAGGCTTAGCACATGCTCTTCTCACACAGGTGTCCAATTCTCCACATGAACAGCAGTTGCTCTCTATCTACTTGCTTATTCCTCACATGTTTTATTTATTTATTTAGCTTTTGTTGACTGGGTAAGTGCACTAGACAAATCCTGCCTATTTTCAGGCACGACCCGGGGGAAGGGGATACAGATGAATGCCAACTGACCTTGAACCAGATTAAGCTGTTGGTGGTATTTTTAGTGAATGAGGGAAATTTGGCCAGGACACCAGGGAAATTCCCCTACTCTTTTCGATAAGTGCCATGGGATCTTTAACATCCACCTGAACTACCACCAATCCAGGCAGATGGGACCTCGGTTTAACGTCTCATCCGAAAGACGGCACCTCAGAAGTGCAGCACCCCTCTCATGCTGCACTACAATGTCAGTACTGGGATATTAACCCAAGTGCCAGATGTGGGAACTGAACCCACAGCCCTCTGATCTCCCGGCCTCAGAGGCGAGTGTGCTACCTACTGAGCCACTGACATGTTCTGACCACAGATCCCCTTCTGAAAGTCCAGAAAGGTGTGAAACTCCTCAGCTCGGTGTTAAATTCCAGAGAGTCTCCAGCACCATTTTGCATCTAACTTCCAGCAGCAACCACTCAAAAACAGTCCATCACTGCACCCAGCTATGACTGTGGTGTAAATTTGTTGCAGAGGGGCACCCTAAATCCTGGATGAGCCCCTAATTGCAACCCCACCCAATCCTCGGTGTCTAGGGGTGTGCTGGTGTTAATTTTTTGGTGGGGGGAACCACAACAGAAACTTTAAAGATGACTTACGTTTATTCTTCAGGACTGGGGCAGAGGTCTTCTTCCCCAAGGCACCGGGCTAGGAGGCAAACTTGATTAGTAGACAAAGCAAACCATTCTGAGCATGAAACAATTCAAACAGGAGTGGATGAAACAATAAATATTTTTAATTATAAACTTGATTTTTTCCATCATGGAGTTCAATTCAAGAGGGTTGAGCAATCCCCACTGGGGAAAAGGTAATGCACTAGACCAACGGGGTCCCTATCTCAATGTCCCAGCATTGTCCATTCTCAATGTCCCAGCATTGTCCATTCTCAGTGTATCAGCATTATCCATTCTCAATGTCCCAGCATTATCCATTCTCAATGTCCCAGCATTATCCAGTCTCAATGTCCCAGCATTGTCCATTCTCAATGTCCCAGCATTGTCCATTCTCAGTGTATCAGCATTATCCATTCTCAATGTCCCAGCATTATCCATTCTCAATGTCCCAGCATTATCCATTCTCAATGTCCCAGCATTGTCCATTCTCAATGTCCCAGCATTGTCCATTCTCAGTGTATCAGATTATACATTCTCAATGTCCCAGCATTATCCATTCTCAATGTCCCAGCATTATCCATTCTCAGTGTATCAGCATTGTCCATTCTCATTGTCCCAGTATTGTCCATTCTCAATGTCCCAGCATTGTCCATTCTCAATGTCCTAGCATTGTCCATTCTCAGTGTATCAGCATTATACATTCTCAATGTCCCAGCATTATCCATTCTCAATGTCCCAGCATTATCCATTCTCAGTGTATCAGCATTGTCCATTCTCAATGTCCCAGCATTGTCCATTCTCAATGTCCCAGCATTGTCCATTCTCAATGTCCCAGCATTGTCCATTTTTAGTTCATTAAATTGCAGTTTTTGGGCAATCCTTTCACACTTTGATCGAAATGTAGGGCAGCACAACTGTTACACATTTCCCCAAGTGTTCGGCTCAGTTTGGCTGATTACCTCTCTCAGGCCAGGATCCACGGTCTTCCACTTCACTAAGATCAACTTCATGTGCTGGGCTTCAGCCACATCCTAAGGCTGACCTCCCACTGTTTGCCAAGACATTACCAAACTTCAGGGTGACCTCCCACTTTACTTGAGGTCAAAATACGGGTGGCATGGAACCCGGAAAGCAGTCCTTCCTCAAACTCTCTCTATTGCCTTTTGCAATTGAAAAACCTTGCACTTAACTTACTTCAGATACCCCATGATGCATTCTTCTGTGGACATGTAGTCCTAGCTTATTCTCATCTCCTGACACTCAGTTCACATTCTGCAGGGGTTTGACTCCCAAGGCAGCCACATGCTAACGACTTGGTACTTCCCCTCCCATCATGGCATCACTCCCCAACCTGGGGTCTCAAAAATTCATGACCATTGCCACATTCTCAGCAGGTTTGGAATAGGCCTTCCCCTACATCAAAAACTGGGTGAACCTTGAAGAAGCAGGCAGCTTGCTCCATCCCGCCCTTGGACTCTCTCTCTCTCTCTCCACCCATGTGCTTCCCCACTGGTTGAAAGAGGCCCTTCCCCCCAGGGGCATTCCCAACCAACAGCAGACCTGTCCACTGGAAAGGAGAAATTAACCCTTTAAAGGGTCACAGGCCTGAAGCTCTAAAATAAACTCAGTGTATAGTCCAGTACACTAGCGCTGTAAACCCTAGAGGGGTTATACTTAGAACTATGATTCCAATGAATTTCAAAGTCTATGCCCAGTTTCTGATGATATTGTAAATCCCATAATATATCATGCTGTCAGGCACCATTCAGTGTGGCATGTGGCAGGAATGACATTGTGCAAGGAAAACTATCTGTCTTCACTCAGCATTCAGCTGCGTCTGACTTGTGCTGCAAACTGACACTACAGCTATTTTCTGTCAGATGCTGCTCTATCAGATAGGAGCCACCCAAATTAAATTAGTTCCATTGATTAATTGGCACTAATCGTATTTTATTTGGAAGGGCGTGACATATTTTAATGGTAAACAGTGACATGATAAACATTTTATATTAAATTAAGATGGCATTTGTTTATACTTTGCTAAAACTTGAAGTCTGCATTCTAATCGAACCAGTGTCTGTTTAATATTTTTTTTGGTGCAGCATTTAGTTTGTGTTTACTTTGCCTAATACTTTCCTTTGTTAAAGATTATACGAACATGCCTAAGAAGTATGTCATTTATGGATGCAGTAATACTGTTGCAGGCTATATTTTCCTACATTTTTTTTTCCAAAGAAAGAAATACAGTATTAAAAACAAATAAACAAACAAAAAAAATGGATATCATTTGTAAAAGAAACCAGGGTGAATTTCACCTGGTCTCATCATTCAGTTATATGTACAGTAGTTCTCATTTTAAAAACAAAGATTATGAGCTGTGTTCTGACTTGAAGTTGTCTTTCGGCATGAAAGGCAGTTCTAGGTGGGTGTTTTACACCATAAGACGTAAAGGTGACATTTGTCAATTACAGTATGTGTTGAGTGAGGATCTGGACCTTGGTGCTAATACTATTACTACATGGTCTCTCTGTTAAAACACAAAGGGCTGCACCTATTGCCATTAGCAAAATTAGCAACATGTAATGTTTACATATGCTGTATTGAGTCAATAAATAAAGTTATGCCAAACACTTTTCTAAGTATTATGCTGAATTGTGTGCAACTACTCAACTGAGTGTTGCATGCAAAACAATGATTAAAAACAGTGGTATTCCTTTCTCCTTTATTCTGCATACCAAATACAGTACTCATGCTACATATTATCTCTGGCTAATGACATTACATGCCAGTTGAATAATAACATAAATCCCATAAATGTGCAATCAGTTTATGATAACTGGTGAGCAGTTTGTTTCTATGTGCTCAGCCGGTTGATATTTGCCATAATAACTCATGGGTTATTACTGCGAACACACACTCTGTCACTCAGATTAGAGCACTCCACTATTGGCTCTGCTTCTCTGTGTGGGTGGGTCAAATCATTTCAAAATCATGGCGACTCTTCATATCTTCACTACCGAGGAGCCACCACACCATCTGAGTCTTGATGTGGTCAAACTTGCATTTATATGACTTTTTTCAAATAAACAAAAAAAAAAACCAAAAAAAATTAATCTGGTTGATCCTGCCATTCGTCACACGAACAGCACGGCCTGGCAGCACTACAGAATGGGGCTCCAAATTGAAATCCTACACTAAAGATGGAGACAAGGTGTGTGTGTGTGTAAACACTAAAAAAAAATGGAGACAAGGGGTGTGTGTGTGCGTGTGTGCGTGCACGTGTGTGCACGCGAAGGGCCATAGCACTAGGGTGTGTGTGTGTGTCTGTATGAGAGAGAGTGAGAGACAGGCAGTCACAGCACTATGGCTGGAAACCAATCACCTCAGTGTGGGATGCTTTGATAAACCCATCAGTGGCATCCCAAACCTCGGGTGTGCAATAAATTCTCATATCACACACGTCTCCATCCTTTATTCTATATATAATAACTGGCTTAGCCTTTTTCCCATAGGGGAAACCGTAGCATAATTTGCCATTATGAAGGATTGTTTATAATGGCAAACACATGCATGGTTTCCCTCGCTCTGCGCATGCCCCACTGATGCTTTTCCCTTCAGAACACATGCGGCCGCTTTCCCCCAGAAGACTGAACCGCCACTTACAATCGAACTTGGCGGTCAGTTTAACTTTAAAAAAAAAAACCTTTAACTTTTAAAAACAACTTGTTTCTACTGCTCAGCCTTCCAAAAAGTTTTACATTTATTGAAAAGGGCACTGTGAGTCACTGTCACAGACTGAATGGTCAAATTGAACCGGGCGGGCCGCGCAGCAGCCTCCATTCATTTTATATAATTGCTGAGGTGAAAAAGACAAACCCAGCAATTATATAAAATAAAATATGAGTCTGGGTGTGTGAAAACTCAACTTTACACACACCCTTGGGGTTTGATGCTATGCATGAACACCTCAAGCTTCGGTCTCGGGGGTTTATGTAGCATCAAACCCCTCGGGTGTGTGTAAATTCTCGTTACACACCCAGACCCATACTTTATTCCCTATATTATCAGCAGTCTATAGTGGTGCACATTTTACCAACACTATGCATTTAGGGCAAATGTGACAATGACATGAATGCAATATAAGGAAAGAAAATTCTGAATTGTCAGATTGTCAGATCGGCACATTCTGTAGTAAAGAGACCAATATTTCCAAAGTACCTGCATAACATGTTTTTTGTGTGTTTATTTAAAAGTTTTGTAACCAGAAAATGCACACTGAACTGAGGCTCATTTCCAGGTGCAACCTGGGGGAAGGGAGAGAGGAACAAAATAGCAACAAACAGAATAAAACAGAAGTGCAAAAGACAGCCATAAATTAAGGTGCAACTACAGTGGCAGCAATAACATTGTGGTAGGATTACATTGAGGAAAGAACAAAGGCAGCATTACTGAGCGTTGAAGTCAATTGAAGAGTACCAGGGAGAGGAAACAGACAGGATTAAATTCTAGTGAGAAAAAAGCCCTCAGCAGGAGAAGACGGAGTGGGGTGAGGGGGTGAGGGCAAAAAGGCATAGAGTAGGGGCATTGGGGTGGGGGGAGAGAGAAGAAGGAGGAAGGGGAGAAGGAGGAGGCAGAAGGTTGGGGGGGAGAGACAGGAGGAAGTGGGGGGGAGGTTGATTTTAACAACCACTTTAGGGATAGCAGGGAAGGAAAGCAGGGAGGCAGTTCCAAAGGCAGGGGAGCCAGTGAGAGAAGGTTGCCTGATCAGCACTAGAGTGAGAGTGAGGGATCGAGATGGAGTGGGAGTCTCCAGAGTGAAGGTGATAGGAGGAGGGAACTCAGGGGAGAGTAGATAGGATACATAGGATGGGAGTGAGGCAAATCAGTATTTGTCTATAACAGAGGAGCAGTGGGAAAAGCGGCAAGAGGGTAAGGGGGTGATAGAAAGAGTGAAAAAGATGGAGCAGTGATGTGTATGATGAGGAGCATTAGTAGCAAAGTGACAGAAGGCATTCCAGAGGGTGTCCAGCCTGGTGGGAGTAAAGGGAAGGGCTGCACTGTAGACTATGTCTACATAGCCTTAAAAAAGAGTATCATTCTGACAAGCAGATCCTTGTGGACATCAGGGGAGACACAGCCCTTGTTACAGTGGAGGATGCCTAATTTGGGGCATAGTTTTGAGTGTATAGTGTCAATGTATGCTGAGAAGTCTAGATTACTGTTGAGCCACACACCGAGGTATAAGTGTGGACTACCTCCAGTTGGGTACCATGAATGGTGGAGAAGAGGGGAAGAGGGGATAACATTGCTAGCTTAGGGTTGGTGCCAAAGGTCATGGATACCATCTTCTTGGTATTTACTTTGAGCTGGTTGGCCTGGAACCAGTATAATACATTATGGAAATCGAACTGGCGGGAGGATGCAACACCAGACCGGGGGGGGGTGCATAGAGGACAGTGTCGTCAGCACACATAGGAATACGGGATGAGACACAGATGGAAGGAAGATAATTTTGAAAAATAGAGAATAGTACTGGTCCCAGAATAGAGCCCTAGGGAGACTCCACTTAGACTGGTGGGGGGAGGGGGTTAAGGTGCCACCCATCTACACAGATTGCTTGGAACCACTGAAATGTAGGAGTGGAGAAACCAGCTGAAGCCAATTTGGTTAAAAGGAGAGGGTGGGATATGAATTGAAAACCTTGGCTATGTCAATAAAAATAGCCACAGTGATGTGACCCTGGTCCATCCCTGTAAGAATATAGTCAGTGATAAGGAGAAGAGAGGTGATTGTGGAATGTTTTTTTTTCTGAAGCCAGATTGGAAAAGGGATAGGAATGAAGAAGAGTCAAGGAAGTTGACTAATCTGGAGTGGACTAGTGACTCCTGCAGTTTGGCAAGGGAAGGAAAGAGAGAGAGAGATGGGTCTATAGTTTCTGGGGGATGTTAGATCACCCCCTTTGTGGATGGGGAGTACCTTGGCAGTTTTCCAGGCAAGGGAGATGGCACATAGAGAGGAGAGGTTCAAGAGGTGGGTGAGCAGAAGGAGAATAGCTGGGGCAGATATGTGGAGGAGTTTGGGGTCTATACCATCAGGGCCATATTTTGAGGGATTGAGAGAACTGAGGGAGAAGAAACTTCCTGAGGGGAGACAGGAGGGATGTGAAAACTAGCAGATGAGGTGGGTTGTGGCAATGGACGAGTGATTGAGGGCTGAGAGGGGGCAGAACACATGGTGAAAAAATTTTTGAATGGGGGCAACAGCAAGGGAGTCAGAGACCAGTGAGCATCTACTTGGAAGGGGGCAGATTGGGGGAGGTGGCAGGTTGAAAAGGGAATGGATAACTTTCCAGAAGTTGGAAGGGGAGTTTAGGTTAGATTGTACGTTTGAGTTGAAATAGTGGGCCTTAGCTGCCTTGCCTTAGTGCAGGAGTTTCTAAAGGACTTGTAGTACTGGTGGTCAGAGTCAGACTGGGCGGCCTTAAAGCATGCCAAGCAAGGTCCTAATTTTGCATAACTCTAGGAGGTCAGAGGTGACCCAGGAGTGATGGGATCATTTCACTCAAGTTTTTTAAGGGGGTGTGGTATTCCAGAAGTGAATAATAAGGACAGGGAAGTGTGTTAGTACAAAAACTGATAGATAGATAGATAGATAGATAGATAGATAGATAGATAGATAGATAGATAGATAGATAGATAGATAGATCTTTATTTATTATGTGCTTCTCAAATATCAAAGTGCATTACATAAAATTGAAACAAAAAATAAAACAGTAATGTATTAAAATCTTCAGTAAAATCCAATAAACAGCCATTAAAACTCAGGAAAAGCCCAGACAGAGCAGACTGGTGACCAGTCAGCTAAGGTTAGGTTGCTCAAAAGAGCATCAGGGTTAAGGGGTCTTAGAGGGTCTGTGCCAAATATATTTTGGGGAGGATTTTGGGGGTGGATTTTTCTAATACAGTAGTTGAGACAGTGGTCACCATTTGGGAGCACTACAGCAGCTGAGATATGATGGAGATGGGAGTATGGTACGAGATATTAATGTATTACATGCAGTTTCAATAACACCACACAACTGATTTTGTGTGTGATTATATAAATATGCTTTGTGACATGAGAAAGTTAAGAGCTGACACATATATTGAATTTATGGATTTACATTTTGTTTAGGCACTTGATATATGCTGTCTTGCAGTATTGGTCATTCCTGTGTGAAAATTTGCTTATTTGACATCTCTTTTATTTTACAGTCTGACCATGCACATGGTACTTAATTATCAGAAAACTGAGGTGATTCCTTTTATTTCTTATTAAATAACACAAGTTCATATTATTCATGAGGTGGATGTACTTCAGAATGTTTTTTGGATGAACACTACATTTTATGAGACTGAACATCCATACATTATAGAAATACCATAAATTATTTTTAGTTTTCCTGTTCCCTGTAGCTGCACTAAATATGTGTAACGAGTTACGAAATCAACGTATCTGAAACTTTGGCTTTTATGAGAAAAACCTAAGTAGCAGTAGAACTTTGTTTGCTGACTGTTACTTCAACTCAAACCCTCACTTAATTGAAATGACTACAAGTCCAATCAATATGATAGGACAGTTGGAACGTGGCACCAGCATGGTATAAGAAACAAACATATGTACATAAAAAGTTTGCCTGGTGATGAGTGGTTGGTTAATTATTATTATGAACTGAGGATTGTAATTGAGAAATCTGATTGGCTGAGAGCTCTTTGAAGCCATGATATCGGGCTACATCATCATGGCTTTAAAAAAATTCTGACACCACCAGCCTCCCTGCTCTCTACTGTCTGAGAACTATTTTTTCAAAATGTACTCCTTCACCACCCAAAAACTCATTCATAAAACGTTTTAAAACCTGTTTCTTTTATTTTTTTTTTTATTTATAAAACTTGAAACTCAGTTCATAATAGCAATAAGTCACTCCAGGGTGTGGTATATCACAGGATATCATCACTTCTCGGGCGATTGGATGCACTCGGCCTGCGGCATTGTGCCCAACCACCTGAGGCGTGATGATATCCCATGATATACCACACCCTGTCGTGCCTTATTGCTTAAGTGGCAAATCCTCACTGAAGCACACATACAAATGTATGTGTTATGTAGCCAATATGTCATGTGTTACGTGGTCATGTTTTTGAGTGGGGACTAAAAATAATCAGGGTACTGCAAAAAAAAAAAAAATACCAAGTCTTTTTCAAACACGAGTCCACTTGTACTGGATCAAATAGCCATACTATTTTTTTCTCTTCTATTGGTGGCAAACAAAGCACATCATTTTCTACTGATAGCTAGTGCCCACCCTCTACTATGTATGTTCCTGCTACTCATTTGCTACAGCAATCATTTCATTGATTAATTTTTTTAACAAGGACAAGGACAGGCTCATTTTTAATATGCTATACTTTCAGGTGTTGACACCATGCAGATGGTTACACTGAAATACAATTTTATCTATTTAGTTACAAAAAAAGGCAGTAAAGTTCCTTGCCATGGTCTTTGAGAATTTACAGCCTGAACTAATGAATGATAAATTAATGTTTTAAGTAATGCATTGGTCCATCATGGCGAATCATTGCTAACAGCACATAATACAAAGCCCTATAGCTGCTTAAGGAAAAAAAAAACACACAGTCCTATTAGCTAATCCCCCCCCCAAAAAAAATGCACTATACAGTATATTTCTTGTGGACAGTTCAATTTACAAGCAATGGGTCTTTGGTTACAGTCATTTTACGTAATAGTGTACTGTATGGAGAAGAGATTCTCATATATATATATATATATATATAAAACTGCAACATCATTTAGCAAGTTAAAGATTAAAATGAATGTTTGTTACTGTACATTGCTTGGAGGGTGTTGTGTTCAGAATAGAATATTATAACATCATAACAAGAAAAATTCCTAGACTGTGATTGGTCAGTCTGGGACTGGACCCATGATGTTATCCCAGTACAACATCACAAGTCTGGTCCAAGCACACAGATGACCACATAAACCATTACTGGAATTATTCCACTGCAACCTGCTTCAGTCATCATCCCCGCTTGCCAGCACAATTCAGTCATTCCCGCCCCAAAGCTGTCTTCAATGTTCACTGCCCTTTACTGCTAGAAGTACAAACCTTCCCTCACCAAGTCGGTCTTTACTCCCCCAACACAAAAAGCTCCAAAAAAGGCAGAATTGTAATCCCTGTTTCTTCCCCGAACCCAGCGGCTACAGTGACGGTGGAGACTTTAACTGCCAGTCACGTGGTTCACGTACTTCTGCTCTCCCCGCCCATCCTGGGCAGACTGAGCAATCTTCTGCTGACCCCGCCTTCCCAAAACAGAAACTGAGTACATGTACAGCTACTGCTTAATTTTCTAAAAACTAAACTAATTTGTCACAAACTCCTTGCTCAACCCGCTGATATGGAATTTGCTCTACTCGCCCATCCCGAACAGACTAACAGCTCAGCTCCTGCTGTTCCTGCCTTCCCCGAGTCCCGACAGATTGAGTATGCATACTAAAAAGCACACTGTGGTTCTTATTCACCCTCAGTGCATACTTTGTGATCTTCTCCTTCCTTTTCCTTTTCCTGGTATAAAATAAATGGCTTCTGCACTGGCAAACCTACACACAGTTATAGTGCGATGTCAACAATGGGGGTGGAGGGGCGGGAGGGGGAGTCAGCTTTTGGCTTTCACCTTCACAGAGGCAAGGAACCAACTGAAAAACAACAAAGTGAGAAACAAGAGAGACAGTGTGTGTGTGTGTGTGTGTGTGTGTGCGTGTGTGTGTGGTGGGGGGGCTGCAAATACACATATACAGGACAACAACAAGATGGGGGACCACAAACAACAAGTTATTTGTACAGGATGTGCACCAAGATTGGGTGGATAAAGCCACAGAGCCACACAGTTACAGCATCTCCACCTACTGACCGAAAAAAGAAGCATTCAGGACCTTTTTTGTATTAGTATGCCTACGTAATAAAAATATGATAAAAAAGTGTAGTTTTAATACACTTTTTATTTTTTTTCTTTCTTTGTACAAATGAGCCATTTTATAATAGCAATAATGCACTACAGGGTGTGTGTTATGCTAGGATAACCTCACGCCTTGGTGTTGAATGCATTCGGCCTACGCCTCGTGTCCAACCATGCAAGACATGATATTATCCCAGCACAACACACACCCTATCATGCATTATTGATTAATTATTCACAAGGGAAACTATCTGATAACAGTCTATCTGACATTCCAAAATCAGCGTAACAATCTTTTTTTTTTGTCATCTTTCTAATTGAGAGTTGAGCCAGATATATACATATAACTTATCTGCAAGTAATGAATATTTGGTATATGTAGCCTGTCCAATTTATATTATATTTACTCTATAAAATATATCTGACATAGTACTGTCTACTTTTTTGCTACTATTTTTGGAAACTATTAAAATGTTTCAACAGTATGACTGGTATAAGGTCTCACATTACTTTTCTAGGAGGAGACTCAAACCTGTATTGTTTCCAGGTCATAACGTTAATAATGATGAGCCTCCTATTAACAAAGCAAAAACTAATATTCTGAATACTGATAGTTCAATGGTAAATACTGAGATGTTGTAACCATGATTCAGCATTTTATTGTGACTTTTATACGGAATTGTTAGATACGCATTGTAAATTTGTACTGTGTTTATTTTTTTGTGTCATCATAATTATGTGATGTGATCAGTGCAATATATAAACATATAATTGTGGTAGTTTAAAAAATAATAATGCTTCAAACATGAGAGTCTCAATGTCATTTGATGAATTTTTTATTTTTATTTTTTGATGCCTGGGGATATGATCAGTATGATAGTTAAGTTGTATCATAGTGCCTTGTTATGCATAAAGCTAAACTTGACCTTATAAAAAGAATTACAGCAAACTGAATCATTATTTTGAGCCTTTCACATACCCCAAAGTACCCCTTTCCTATCAGAAACCCAGTTTATTGGAATGAATCTGAGTATCTGAAATTGGTATATATGACCATACACTATAACAGCTAATGTTTGGCCTTGTTGAAAAATACAAGCCTGCCAGTCCGTTGGCATGCTGGTAGTGAAACCACCTACTACATTGACGTCCTATGATTGGGAGCGAACTTGAGTCACTGTGGGTCAATGTTGGGGGCCGGCAGGAATGAGTCTGAAGGACAGCTCTCCATTTGGGAAGGGCGGTCTGCTCTTCCCACCATGCATCTTACACCTAATGGAGGCTAGGTGTCAAGTCAGGCAGGAAGACCGGTAGGACGGGGGCTTGGGGGATGGGGGTTGGGGTGTAGTCTGCATTATGCTGTGTGTCATTGCATGACAACTGGTGGGAGGAAAATGATGGAAAAAAAGTCGTCATGCCATGCAGCATGGAAGCCAGCCCTGTCACAAGATTTGCATCACCAACCCAGTACCTGAACCAGATCCTATTTCCGGGAGGATAGCAACAAGTGTAACAACCTCCCCCTCCCAGTCAACATCCCTACCTTTCATGAGTGGTAAGTCATGCTGACATCAAGGTGTAAGGCCCTGGGGATGGTTTGTGATCCGGTTGGGGTGGGTCCCCATGTTAGGGACCAGCAAGATAGGGGTATAAACTTAAGTGAAATGCTGTCTATGTTAAGGTTGAAATAGAAACTTCTCAATAGTCAATTCACTGATGTTTATTGATGTACATTCTAGCTCATTTATATTACGAGTTTTTTGATGTTACAGATTTCCTATGGATAATAATGACACCATCATATTACAAAATTGATTTCATAGGATGTGTGGTGAAACACCACACCATGGTGTACCAGTTGAGAGTTGTCACTCTCTCGTCATCTGGACTGGTCATCAATCATTGTATCAGCTTGCTATCCATCTTCCACTTAGACTCCACTCATTCTACATCCTTGCAATGGTTAAGTGTCCAGCTGTGGGGACTGACATTCAAAGGTTAGTGCCCTCTAACCAGGGTTTGCATGAATGCTTCTGACTGTGCCAAATGCAGAGGCACAGAGGAGTTCCTGGTCAAATCTAGCAGAGACAAATCACTAAGAAATCTCTGCGACCATGTAAATAAGGGGTTGCCATCATCCATACAGGCACGGCAGTATAATCAAAGGTTTGCAGCAGTAGTAAATGGCCCCAAGTGTCGCTATTTACTGCCACCTAAAACCATGTTTTATAGTGATACTGCACATCTCCCCCAACCATCGCCTCATCATGCAGGGTGATTGTAATGCAGCTTCTCCAAAATTTCACCAATTTGAGTACAAGTAAATCATCACTGGTGGTCTAATGTTCTCCCCAACCCCTGATTGCTACAAAGACCTGTCCTGATGTAGTGTTGATCTGTTCCCTCCTTTTCCACCCCCTTCACCAGCCCATCATCTGATCAGCCCATTCACATACCACTTCCTCGAACCCACCCCCTCAATCCGGTGAGTGGTGATTCTCTCAGCTTGATATTGTGACTGACACAGCCAAACTCTTATCTTAGAGTCCGATCTCCATATGTGATGTCAGTAATCGTACTTACAGTTCAAAACTGGTGGAGTTGATGTTTGAATTGGCACCAGAATGTTGGGAGGATGGAAACACTAGATCATTAGGACTATATTAGAACAGCTATGTTGAGTAAATGTGGGAGTGAGTGGACACAGCAGACCATCAATATGTATGTGAATATGAGACTGAAGGTCTCATTACATGTTTTATTGCAATTAATCATTCCACCGTCACAGGTTACGCATAATTCAACATTATATAGTACATATAGAGAATGACTAGCAGATCACTCATATAAAATGAGGTCATGAGCTACTTGTATAAATGACACAAAGTTTGTATGAAATAAATCATATTTATAAAACAATGTATTTCTGTGGTTAAATTCCAAATAATTATACTGCTAAATTATCTTTTGTAATAGTTAATGAATGCCATAAATAGTCAGCTTTCCAAAAATGATGGAGTTGAAGATAAAAAAGAGATTCTTTCAGCTCCAGTGCAAGTAGATATGTGCTCAGAATACATACAAGACAGCAGCATTCAACAAGGATTTTGTGAAACATTTGTTTCGAGCAGTTCAGATAAGATAGCTGCACAGACTCAGACAGATAATATTGAGCCAATTGAATTGCAGTGTGACTATGAGATTCCACAAGAGACTTTAGAGTCAATTTATTACCATCCAGTCCTGCACTGTGCTTCCTGACAAGGCAGATGTTTTGTTTTCCATTACCCCATTTATGGGGCTCCATCACTAAAAGTGAAAATGCAGGTAAGAGTATGCAAACCAAAACTATAAGAGTATTTAGCATAAACTCAGAATATGGAATTAATATACATTTGAAACATAGCTACATAGATTTTGTCAGCAGACAATGATCATTTGGCATACCTAGTCTTCCCCCTTTTTATCCTTGAATATTCTTCAACTGCAGACCCTACCTGGTCACATGCCCCCCATAACCTTTACAACAGTTTCCATTTAGGGTCCAAGTAGGGCCTCTGGTGGCACTATAGGTGGGGAATTTTGGGCAGGAGGTGGGCCAAGTGGTCCTTATCTACCGACAACTTCTATGTTTCTATATTTCTGTTATATGTACCCATGCATACTTGAAGCCCAGCACTCTTTCCACTCCGATAACCCCCTCTGGAAGATTGTTCCATTCACTCACCATCCTCTCTTTGAATAAATAGTTCCTCACATTTTTCCTAAACTTTCACTCTGTCCTGCTTCATTGCATGCCCCCAGTTATTAAACACTTACTTTCTGAAAAAGGCTCTCTTCTCGCCCCATGAATTCTTCAGTATGCTTGACAAGTGTAGTGGAGTCAATGCTAATGGTTTTTGACATCAGCCAATCAGATAGCAGGAGAGGAACTGCTGTCTGTAGCTAGAGTGGGAGGTCAGTTAGATTCATTTCTCCAACGACTGGACAACACTGTCCTCTCTTCACAACTTTGCTTGAAGAAGTTTATTTCTTTATAAGTCCGTAAAATATTTATTTTAGTGCTGCCTTTAGTGTTTTTTTTAGGTATTTTTCTTTATTTTAGTGTTTTTTCTAGTGGTTCCTTCGGTTCCCAGAAACCACAAATTTTCTTTACCTCAACGGTTCCTACCGTGGTTCCTGCTCTTTTTCTGAGGTACAATTTTAGTAATTTTGAACTAAATAAGGTGCTTTTTAGTTCTTTTGCTTTATTTTATTCATGGTTCCCTATTTTTCATTGGAACCACGATTTTAAACTACAAGCTCTTTATTTTTAGTGCTTTTGCCGCCATTTATATATGATTCCATAGCGCTTGGGAACCAACCGATTTCTATTTATTTTTCCCTTTTAGAAATATAATTCTGAGATCTTCTGATGAACTGGCATGTTGGCTAGACCTAAAAAGTAAACTGGACCTACTGGTTTTAAAAATTGCATGAAGTGTGCTAAAATAGTGGCCAATGCAAATGGCCACAATCTTTGTTTAAGTTGTTTGGATCCAGACCATAACTGTGAATTACGCTCTAAATTTTGTTCTTAAACAGTTAAAAAAAGAGCCAAAAGATTGGAAATTATGGCTTTTCAGTCTGTCTCCCCCTCTAATAAAAATCCTGAAGAGGGGTCATCTTCTCATAAATCTAAAGAAAAATCCAATAAGGAATCCCTAGAAAATAAGCCTGATAAAAATAATTCTGACTAAGCCAAAAAGAGACATAATGAGCAGGTTCCTGATTCAGTGACTGCAAAAAAGAAGCAAAAAGAAAAACATATCACTGCCCCTCCCACTGAAAAGCACAAACACAAAAAGACACACCCTCTGATGAAGAAATGTATTTATTTAATACATAATTGGAATTACAACCTTTGAGTCATAGACTCCTTTGCAAAGGCTCCATGTCAGTAGTACAGAGGTAAGAAAAGTACAAAGCAGTATGGTGAGATACACAACAACATATTGATACAATAGAGAAGAAACATTAAAATATAATGGAAAGTCAGACTGGTGGCGCAGAGGGTTGAGGCGCTGGTGCCTTACCTCAACCAATGCCAGCGGCCCAGGTTCGGGAACGGACTTGGGGTGCCGGGGTTGGCAGTGGAGGAGAGGATCGAGTATCTGGAGGATTGCTCTCCTCTCCTGGGGTGGGCTGTGGGAGTGCGTCGCTCTGCAGTGACCTCCAGTGGAGACCAGGGGTAATGCAGAAGCAACGCAAGCAAGGGAACATCACCAGAAAAACCGAAACTGGCTCCACACTCAACCAGATGATGGCCACCTGGTAGTCCAATGCCGTCAATGTCCTGGAGCCATCCATTCCTCAGCAGTACCCCAGGGCCAAGTAGTGCGCTTGCCTACCCCACAGGTGCCTCTCCCCTCGGAGGAGGGGGGCCCACCCATTGAAGGGTTATGTCCGGGTTACACGGGGGATGACTGCAAATGTGAAGAATGGGGCATGGGAACAGGCCAGATTGGAGGGTGCCTTAGCACAGCCTGAAGGAGTGGCTGAGAGTGGTAGCACATAGGGGGAAAAAGATAACACAAAAAAATTATATATAATGGAGAAGAACCCTAAGGCTTGGCATTTATACCAGACTATAAGGCTATGGGTGATCTCTTTAATGCCCCTACTGACCCTACTACCACTCACACTTCAGATCCTGGGCTTGTTTATGGCTTCTACTATGAGGGTGATGATGACCAACCAGAGGGCGAACCTTTAGAACCTGATGTATCCCCGATCAAGAGTTTGGCTCTCCCTTTAATGGCCAGGAGGATTTTTCCTCTCGCTATACCTTCATTCAGCACATAGTGGACACTCTGGATCTCACTATTCAAGAGATCACTGATCAGGAAGAGGAGGAAGACTTTTTAGATATGATGGGTCTCACTCCCTCTAACAAGCTGCTTTTGTCCATACATAAATATCTTCACAGAGCAACTTTTAAAATACTTGAGAATCCCACTTCCATTTCTGGAGTGGAAAAAAAAATTGAAAAAAGTACCAATTGGGGAGGAAAAATGCTGAATTTCTGTATATGTACCCTGACCACGAGGGAGTGGTGCAGGCTACTGCTTGAGACAAAGCTAAAGTGCCTCTATCTTCACAGCCCCATGAAAAGGAATCTAGAAGGCTGGATTTGTGGGTAAACAGTCTTACATTACAGCTTTGCTTATCTACTTATACGGCTTATGCAGCTCAATATCAAAAAGCTCTCTGGAGCTCTGTGCTAGCTATCAGCCTACAGGCTTCAGACAAGGTAGCACAGGACCTGCCAGAAACTGCTCTAGAGGCTACAAAGTACCAGTTTCACATGACAGTGGATACTAATGACACTGCTTCCAGAGCCATGGCTCAGGCCATCTGCCAAAGGCACTATGCCTGGCTAAGAACAACCAACCTCTCACAGGATACTGAGACTAAAGCTATAGATTTCCCCTGTGAAACTAAGTCTCCATTTGGTGGCAAAACAGAAGCTTACATGAAAAAGATGGAGGAATACAAAACCACCTACCAAAGTAATGCTGCAAAAGAAAAAGCCTCTATCTCCAAGAGATCTCAGAGCAGAGGGAACAGAGGCAGAGGTTACTACCCTAAGGCCTGCTACCCTATGCCAATTTCTGTGCCCCAGGATTACTCTCAGATGAGAGGTTTCTTCAGTGGAAGAGGAAGGAGAGGTCAGAGATGGGCTGATCCCTCGCCTCCATCAAGTACTCAGTCTAAACAAATCTCCTGACTGCAAAAGTCAGATCACCTCCCCTGCCCCAGCAGGTGGAAGGCTAACCCACTACCTCCACCACTGGTGCCCCATCACCACAGACAAGGGGGTGCGCGAGGTAGGGAGTCAGGGACCTACTCTGCCGTTCAAGAAATTTCCCACTCAGCAGGGTCAGAAGTAGGGCTGGGAGATCTCGGTGAAGTTCTGAAACATATTAAATAAGAACCAGAACATGGTGGAGTTCTGATTTGTTCCGATTACTTATAGATATTTGAAATAATGTGAAAAAAATGCACAAAAGTGGCCAAAGTTAGTCACATTTGACACAGAGGCCCAAAGGAAATAATGTAATGCATTATTTGCATAAAAATTAAAATAGCCAGCCCAGTGGCCAAGAGGGTTGAGGCACTGGCGCCTTACCTCTTCCCACGCTGGCGACCCGGGTTCGGGAATGGACTTGGGTCATCGGGGGTTGGCAGGGGGAGGATAGGATTGAGTGTCTGATGCACTGCTCTCTTATCCTGGGGAGGGTTAGGGATTGCCTCGCTCATGTAGTGGCCCCCAGTGGAGACCGGGGGCACTACAGAAGCAGTGCACTAGGGGAACCATGAAAATTGGAAAATCTGCAGCAGAAATCTAGCCGGATGACAGTTGCTGGCCCCAGACATCCCTGAAGAATCCCTAAGAAGCCACAGATTGTCTCAGCAGCTCCCAGGACCACAAAGAAAATAGTGTGCTGGTGCCTTCTCCCCACTGGTGCCATCCCCCTAAGAGGAGTGGGGACCCACCCGGGTGAAGGGTTACACCAGTGCTATGCCATGGATGGCTGTGATTGTAAGGTAAGGTGGTGGAAGGGGGGATAGTAGGGAATGTCTGTGGACCTTGGAAGCCTGAAGGACAGGCAGCTCGGGTGCACGTAAGGGGATAAAAAGAATAATAAAAAAAAAATTAAAGTAAAACTGCTAAATAAAAAAGCAATTACTCACTACTAGCCCCTTCATGGCTGGCCTGTAATGGTGGTATATCCTGCTTGAGTCCATGACATGAGTGTGCTGAAGGAGAGAGAGAGAGAGAGAGACAGAGTCAGACAGATGCAAATACCTACAGTATATCATAGTACTACCAAGCACTGCAGGCACTGCCAGTCAGCTAAGTTTTTTTATTAATGGTGCTGTGTGGGCATTATTTTGATGGTTGTTCTAGACAGAGCAGAACAGGCAAAAGAAATGGATATGAATGATCAAATGAGCAGCACTAAGAGCTCACCCACCACACCCATGTGAATGATGCAACTGCATCGCATGTCCCAGTGTACTGTGGTATATGGTACACTACCTGGTCCAAGAGGTGGTAATGTTTTCTAGTACTATGACTACTTCTACTGAATCTGATCAGCACACTGAATAAATTTATTAAAGAAGAAATTAAAGACATAGTGATCACCACCCAGGCAGCCAGTCACACACCACATCAGTCAAGTGCAGTGCAGCGATTAAATAAAGTTTGCCACTGCCACTTGAAGACCTAATAATACTCAATTAGAGCACAGCCTTCCAAGTTCCACAATTATTGCCTGCCACTGCTAAGTAATTTAAGTATGAAAAATAAAATATAATAATCTCAGCCCAGTTACTGTAAGTGAGCAGTAGTGTTACAGGTTACAACCAGGCAAGCATATCATGCACAGTCACACACACACACACAATAAAGAAATTATATGACTTTGGTAAGTTTTCTCTGTGAAGTAATCACAGTCTCTGCTGCAAAATTTCCTGATATAAACCATTTTCTGTGTATTACTCAGTCATTTGTTTTACTAAATGCAAAAGCCTACTGTTTAATTCTTGTTTTAACTGTGTGATTCTTGGAGCCCTGCACAGGAAGCAGGAAGAGGAGAGTGTAGTTCTCAAACTCCCACCGAGAACTACAGACTCATTTTTACTATTTTTTATTTCATTCTGTCTGGCTAAACACCTTCTGGGGGACAAAGAAACTGTTTATTACTCAGTTTGCATTTTAAATTGTGAGCTTTTTCGCTCAAAACATTCGTGACCCTCACGAACCACTTCTGGGTCATATACTCTCCTTAAAAGAGAGCTTACAAGGGCGGCTGCAAAATTAGATGCTCTGCTGCAAAATTTCCTGATATAAACCATTTTCTGTGTATTACTCAGTCATTTGTTTTACTAAATGCAAAAGCCTACTGTTTAATTCTTGTTTTAACTGTGTGATTCTTGGAGCCCTGCACAGGAAGCAGGAAGAGGAGACTGTAGTTCTCAAACTCCCATCGAGAACTACAGACTCATTTTTACTATTTTTTATTTCATTCTGTCTGGCTAAACACCTTCTGGGGACAAAAAAACTGTTTATTACTCAGTTTGCACTTTAAATTGTGAGCTTTTTCGCTCAAAACATTTGTGACCCTCACAAACCACTTCCAGGTCATTATACCCCATATATTTACAACATAACAAGCAGGGTGAGTAGAGCAGGGCAATGCACTAAACACGTGCTAAGACGCGCGCAAGGACACACGCATCGGTGCGTGTTTGGCGTGGGAGAGTAGACTGTTGAACAATCCAGACAACAAACTGAGTAAACAGTAAGTTGTACCAGTCTAAAAATAACTTTAAGTGACCTATACTATGGCAGACTTCATTAAATCTGAGAGTGGGGAAATTGGTATCAAATGTCCTATATGATCCATGTATTCATTTACCACAGAATTTCTGGATCCAAAATCAAGCAATAATGTATAAAATGTATAATTAATGAAGAACTTCAGCTAGAAATACTTGCATTTGGAGAAAGACTTCAAAAACTGGAATCAAGTCAAAAAAGTATGGTGAATAGATTTCAACAAAATAATGATCAAATAATCAAAGCGTCAATAGAAAATAGTGTAAACCTGGCAGAAACTACAACAGATGATTTAATAAACTTTCGGACAAATACAACCTCAGTTAGGGTAGACCTACATTCTCAAAATACAAACAGTAGGCTATTAACTGACCTCCCAGTAACCAATAGAAAAAGAACTAGAGAAAGCGAAAATCCTGTCTTAGATGACGACTGGGTAACTGTAAATAATACAAGAGCTGCAAAAAAGGGTAGAAGGGCAAAAGCCTTCGAACTACCATTATCAAATCAATACTCAATGTTAAATTTAGATAATGACATAGAGACTTGTTTACATAATAGGACTTTAGAAGTTTCTCCTAATAGTAATATGGAAATTCAAACTCAAGAACAAATAACAAATCCTGAAATTAATATAAATCAAACTCAAACAATCAAAGCCACATGTTCTTCATCCACCTAACTTTTTATATTGGGTGACTCCTTGGTGAACAGTGTCTTCTTTTAGAGGTACAAAAATAGGAGACATTACTAGAATGTTAGAGGACATCATACCCAAATCCCATAACTCAAATGTTATAATCCATGCAGGAGCCAACAATATATTTAGAGACTCAATACACAAAATCAAACAAGATTATGTATCAATGACAAATAAATTAACTGAACTAAATTGCGGTATAACCTTTTCAGAAATTCTCCCAATACCCAAAGCATCAGAACACCTGCAAAATAAAATAAAGACCATCAATAACTGGCTTAGAAATTGGTGTCTAAAACAGGAACTTGGATGTATCACACACTGGGAGGAGTTTACTAGGAGGGAAGAACTATTTGCATATGACGGTCTACACCTTAGCAGAAGAGGGAACAACTTATTGGGAAAACATATGCAGGTCCACATAGAAAAATTTTAAACTAAGCCATGAGGGGAGTGTCCAAAGAATTTGGAAACTCTAAATACTAATAGACCCCACTAGCCTAAAAACTATCCAACTAAAATATCATAAAGTTTGTAAAACTCTCAATTTAATAATACTGAATTTAACATACTACTCTTGAATGCAAGAAGTCTCTTAAGTAAAATAGATGAGCTAGAAGATTATATTCATGCAAAAAAAATTGACATATGTGCAATGACGGAGACTTGGTTTAGAAATGAGGACTGGGGAACTGAAATAAGGGGATACACAAAATATGAGAAAAATCGTACTAACACCAGAGGTGGCAGTGTTACACTATATATACATAATAGATTCAAAAGCTATAGTGCAACTAAATACAATGAAACTACATTAAGTGAAATAATATGGACCAAAATCAATCTTACACATGAACATATTGTCTTGGTAGGCTTAGGTTATAGGGCCCCAAATCTCAACTCAAAAAAAAACTTAGAATTCATAAACAATATTGAAAACAATATATTAGATCAAAACTGTTTATTAATGGGTGACTTTAACCTTCCCAATATTGACTGGATAAATTTAAAAGCAAATACCATTTTGGAAAACTCATTTTTAGATCTAATGTGCATCAACAACATGAGGCAATTAGTAAATTCTCCTACTAGAGGTAATAACATTCTGGATCTGATATTTTCCAATATTGACAATACAGAAGAAAAAGTCGCAATAGAGCAACCATTAGTTAACAGTGACCATAACATGGTCCATATAATAATGAATCTACCTCATTTAACAACAACATCTGGCTGTACTACTGTAAAAGATTTTATTAATGCAAATTATAACAAAATCAAGCAAGACTTATCTAAATGGAACTGGGCTTATGACCTGAAAGATAAGGATATCAACTTAGTTTACAACAAATTTATGTTAAAAATAAACACTTGTATAAAACTTTGGGTCCCCAGTAGAAAGAAATATATCAAAAACAAAAGAGTCCCCTTATGGTGGAATTATAAAATAAAGAAAATTTTAGCTAAGAAACACCGTTTATACAAGAAATATAAAAACAAAAAAACAAGTAAAAATTGGAATAAATACAAGCTAATATCAAACAAAAGTAAAAACATGATTATAAAAGAAAAAAAAATCTAGAATTAAAATTAGCTGTTAATGTCAAAGACAACAAAAAAACCTTTTACAACTATATTGGTTCTTTAAAAAAAAAACAGTCCTACCATAGGACCATTACATGTGTCCCAGCAACTAATTACTAATGAAGTTGAAATAGCAAATAAAATGAATGATTACTTTGTAAACATTTTTCAAAAAAATACATCTAATCCAGTAATGGAGCATACTATAACATAATCTTTTCCATATATAACAGAAGATGAAGTTAAGGAAGCTATTGATAAACTAAAAAATAGCAGTTCCCTGGGTCCCGATGGTATCCCTCCACTATTTATCAAAAATTTAAAAGATCAACTAATTGGGTCATTAACCTTGTTATTTAACTTGTCAGTCTACACAGAAAAAACAGTAACAAATTGGAATAAAGCTATAGTTATTCCTATTTTTAAAAATGGCAATAAACACCTTGAGCAAAATTACAGACCTATTAGTTTAACTGATGTTATGTGCAAACTTCTAGAAAGAGTACTTAAGGGTAGAACTACTGATCATCTTGATGAAAATAACATATTGGACATTCATCAACATGGATTTACAAAGAACAGATCATGCCAAACAAATTTACTGTACTTTTGGAACCAGTGAGTAATGCATTGGATAAGGGATTCTCAGTGGATGTAATTTTTTTGGACTTTTCCAAAGCTTTTGATTCGGTCTCACATGGGATATTAATATCCGAATTAGTCAAATTAAAACTAGATTCTAAAATTATAGGCTGGATTCAAGCTTGGTTACTAAATAGAACCCAACAAGTGTCTGTTAAGGGTTATTTATCTAATCCAGGCCAGGTCACAAGTGGATTTCCCCAAGGATCTGTTTTGGGCCCAACCTTGTTTAACATTCTGATCTCTACAATGTGTCCCCTTAATAATTCCTGCTGGTTAGCAAAGTTTGCTGATGACTGCAAAATAGGTTGTATAATAAAAGATCAAAACGATAATGAAATGCAAAAAAACCTGGTCCATCTAGTAGATTGGTCCATAGAAAAAAGTCTTTTATTTAATGAGACCAAATGCAAGGTGATGCACTTGGGGAAAAATAATCCTTGTTATCCTTACAAGATCAATAAGACTTACTTGGAGCAAATTACTTATGAAAAGACTTAGGAGTTATAATTTCCAACGACTTTAGTTTTAACAAACATACAATTCAGCTGCCAAAAAGAACAGGAATCTAAACTGCATTTTAGAAATATTAAAAGCAGAGAGGCCACAGTTATACCCTTTGTACTAAGCTTAGTAAGACCCCATCTAGAATATTGCAGTTCAGTAGTATCACCATCTTAATTAAAAACAAAAAACTTATAGAAAATATTCAAAGAAAAACAACTAAGAAAATAAATGGATTGCAAAATTTAGATTACGAAAGTAGATTAAAAGATTTAAATCTCTATTCTCTTAACTATAGGTGACTCCGTGGTGATTTATGTCTAACCTATAAAGCCTTCCATAACGACTTAATGTTTGAAAGTATCGGTTTAGATATAAATATAAGTAACAAAAATACCAGATCTCATACACAAAACTTAAAAGAAACCCCAATAATACTGTAAAAGAAATAATTGGTTCTCTCAAAGGTTGTTAATCTCTGGAATAACTTGCCATCCTGTGTAGTCAACAGCGAAACTATAACTATGTTCAAATCAAATATTGACAAAGAAAAAGGAGACCTTAAATTCTGTTTCCATCCATGAAGGATGGCATGTTCATAAAAGGTAGAAATACCTACTGAACATGTATTTAACTATGAAACTATGAAATATCGGGGATGTGAGAAATATATTATACAAAGAGAATTCAGTTTCTGGGTTTTAGGCATCTGCCAAGCCATGCATTGTACGAAAATTAAAACAGTAATACTACAGTCAAGTCACTGGTAAAAGAATACTGTCATAATCAGTTGCTAAGGACAAAAAAGTGACAAGTAGTAGTAGTAGACAAAAAGTGACAAGTAGTAGTAGTAAACAAAAAGTAACAAGTAGTAGTATACAAAGTGACAAGTAGTAGTAGTATACAAAAAGTGACAAGTAGCAGTAGTATACAGACAAGTAGCAGTAGTATACAGAACATGACAAGTAGTAGTAGTATACAGAACGTGACAAGTAGTAGTAGTAGTAGGCAAAAGGTGACAAGTAGTAGGAGTGACTCATGAAGACAAAAAGGGATAGTATGGTAGTAGTAGTAGTAGACAGCAGTATCATACCTTCCAGATCAGATAGTGGTACCTGGTACCACCAAGTAAGTTTGTGACATGAAATGCAGTTGCTTGCTGTATTTGGACTATAAGCCCACTGGTGTTATTTTTTTCATGCATCTATTCTGTGCTCATGTGATCATCCAAGTAATAGTGGCCTGGCCTAGTCCATCCTGACTTGACTTGTTGCAATAAATTGCTACCTCATGTAGTAGACCATATTCACAAAAAGATTTTCACCACAGGCACAAATTCTTGAAAGTGTTTGTGGATAGGACCTGCTCAGAGCAATCAGTGTACATTTTATTCAGGTATCATATTTGAAATTAAAGTGAGGAATGTTGATTTTCAGAACTGTCAGGTGCTCAGCATTTTCTGGTGTCAAACAGGATCGTGTGTCAGTAATGATATTGCCAGCTGAACTAAACAATCGTTCTGAACAGACGCTAATTGGAGGGCAATTCATGTACTTCATTGCAATGTTTACTACAGTAGGCCAAATACTTTGTTTGGATTTCCAGTATTTCAAAGGATCAGCATTCCAGCTGATATTGGGCTCTGTCAGGTGCTTTTCAACAATGGTCTGTGCTGAGGCTGTGTTACAAGAGGCAGATGAAGAAGATGTTACAATTACATCTTGTAAGTGACTCCAGAGACATGAAGCTGAATCAAGTGACTGTGGGACAGTGCTATGTTTGGCAGGTGGTGAAGAAGAAGATTCCGCTGCAGTGGCTGAGGAGGATGAGGGAGAAAATGTGCAACAGTAGAGAATGGGCCACATGATGCTGTGCTGTGTCATGAAGAAGATTCTGAATGTGGTGCTGCTGTTGTACTCTGTTCCATGACAGCACGCACCTCGTCAATTATTTCTTATTTTTTTTATCTCAAAACAAGTGTCATCATCATCACTCAATAGTTGCTTCAATTTGTATTGTGGGTTCAAGATTGTTGCTTTAATGTAGTACTCAGAATGAAGTATTTTACATAGTTTGTCATCTTCTTCAATTCTTTTGATTATAGGTCTCGTTAGATCTTGTTGCATTCTGGGGAGCAACCTGCATGTGTCAGCAGCACTACTGGCAGCCTGTGTGATCATGGAACTGTCTTGGTTCTCTAACTTTTCCCTAATCAGATTCAACCTGAATTTAAAAATTTTTATTAGGGGTATCACCTGGTTCAGAGTTGCTGGGCCCGATTCTAAGATGAGTCCACCGTGGCGCAGTGCGACTTGCACCAACACATATGGCGTAAGTCACACTTTGCGCCATGGGTTCCGCCAACAGGATTCCAAGAGGTGGCCTGTGTGCCGGCATGGGCGTGACCTGCACAGGACTTCGCCACCCAAGGCCCCTATGGCATGGTGGAAGGGGAGTTACAGCAGCAGCTGCACCCAGTTCGGAAGGGCAGCTGCCATAATCCCTTAATGACGTTCCAAGAGGCCCTGCAGCACTGCAGGGTTAGACCAGCTCTGTGCTGGCATAAGGGGCTTCTGCCACACTCAACTGGCCAATACCCCCCTGCATGGCCTTGACCTGCACACTGCCATGCCACCCTGACCTCCCCACCGCATAGTAGTCCCACCCACCCCTGGCCATACCAGGGTCCACCTGTCGGCTCCCGGTACTGCACTGCAGTGATGCCACCCCCAATGCCAGTGTGTTTTTGGCAACCCCCCATGGCCCACTGGGGCTTGCGGGCATGTCTTGAGGCTGGGGGGGTCTGCACCCTGTCGGGCTTGTTGGTAGCTTGAAGCACCCAGGTGAAGTGCGCCCTTCCTATGGTGCACCGCTGGAGGTGTCGCAAGTCACAGGGCATAGCTGCCAGGGACCCTGCTTGTTCTGGAATCTGGCACAGGGTCCCCGGCGTAGCAGCGTATATCACAACTTGCATTCACCATCGAGTTGTGTCATATGTCTTAGAATCAGGCCTGATGTGTTTACACTAACAGAAACTCCAGCATGTCCCACTGTGGGGGAGTAATATAGATGTCTGCATCACCAATTTTATTTTCCAAGGTGTATTGTCTGACAGCTTTCTTTGGCTCCAGCAGCCTTTGGAACATACAAAAGGTTGAATTCCATTGAGTAGAAATGCCTTGGATCAGTCTGTGCAAAGGTAAACTGTGCTTCTGCTGTATTTTTTCAAATAAGTGAAGGGCTTTGCTTGAGTGACTGAAATGAGTGCATATTCTTTTAGCAGTGCTAACAAGAGCCTTAATGTCTCTGCCATCATCGAGAAAACTGAACTATTAAATTTAAGCAATGTGCAAACCAGTGGATGTGAACAAAGCCCCCCTCCTCCAAGGCCTTTCTTATGTTGGATCCATTATTTGCAACAATAAAGCCAACTGACAGTCCCTGTGAAGTGAGCCATTGCTGCATTGGTTTTTGGAGCTCTTCATTGATGTTGTATGAGGTATGTTCAGATGGAAAATAAAACATTCTTAGAACAGCAAACTGCGATGTTTCACTGTCCCCACATGAATTATCAAAACATGCCCAATGTGCCATGACAGACATGAAGGGTTCAGGCTTACAGCTTGTCCAGATATCTGTTATGAGATACACCACCATCCCAACAGCACTGAACAAGATACATCTTCATTTTGTACATACGACATTGTAAAGATCTGGAATCCCTGTTGTCGAGAAGTATTTCCATGATTCTATACTGTATCGAGGTTCGAGGTACTCAAGCAGCCACCTGAATCCTACATGTTCAACCACGTTATATGGTAGCAAATCAACAGCTATCATTTCTGAAATTTTCTTGGTTATTGTAATAGCAACTGGGTGAGTCGAGGCATATTTGGCTTTACGCTCATATGTTTCTGAGATGGTAAGCTGCCTCCTTGAAGGAGGAGGGCTTTTGAACACATGGTCACTTTCGGTAACAGTAGAAATCCTTTGAATGGGAGGAAGTGGTGGTGGAGGTGTTTCTGTAGTGCTCTGGGGACTGTCACTGCTTCCATCAATTGGAGTTACCCCTGAGTGTAGTGAGCTGTCACTGTCACTTTCTCTTCGAGACTCACAACTGGAGTTCTCAGTAATGTTATGACATCTGTCTAGGTGCCTTTTCAGTGCTGAATTCCCAATGCTCCTTTCTTTTTACCCCTGCTGACTGGCTGTTTACAAATGGTGCATGTTGCTATCAACTCATTGGAAGCACTAATGCAGAAGTATGACCAAACAAGGATGATATTTTTTTTTAGTTTTTTTTCCCCAGGAAGGCACTGCAGATCAGTCACCTTTTCAGAGTCTTCCCCCATATTTTTCTTGGGCCTGTTTCTCTTGTAGTTTATTTCCACTGCCCTCCCCCTCAATCAAAACATTTCTGTCTGTTTCTTCCTCATCTGCAATTTCCATCCCCTCCAGTAAACCTTGTGCTACCTGATCATTCCCTTCATCTTTATTATTACCCTCATTGGGTTCAACCTCAGAAAAATTGGATTACTGTGAGAGTCTAGCAGTAGCATAGCATGCAATTATTCCATACCTTGGGGTGCCTCTGAGGGTGGTACCCACCAACCCTTTGGTTTTAACTACAAAACATTAATTTTTTTACTTGGGACTGATCTGACAGATGCACCTTTTGTGGGTTCAAGTTAAAGGAAAGGATAGTGCAACACCTGAAATCCATAGAAGCACAGGATCCAAGACAGCATAGGTTTACAAAAGGAAGGTCCTGTCAAACTAATCTCATAGATTTCTTTGACTGGGTAACCAGAGTGGTGGACCAAGGGGGAGCAGTTGATGTCGCCTACCTTGACTTCAGCAAAGCTTTCAATGCTGTTCCACATAGAAGACTGATTAATAAGCTGGGTAGGCTTGGGGTGGGTCAGAAGTTGGTCAACTGGGTGGCAAACTGGTTGACGGACAGAAAACAGAGAGTGGTGGTAAATGGTATACAGTCAGAAGAGATGCAAGTCACAAGTGGGGTACCTCAGGGATCAGTTCTGGGGCCAGTCCTCTTCAATATCTTCATCAGTGACATTGTAGATGGACTGGAGGGTAAGGTTTGTCTGTTTGCAGATAACACCAAGATCTGCAACAGAGTAGATGATCCAGATGGGGTGGGCAGATTGAGAAGAGATCTGGATAAGCTAGCAAAATGGTCGGAAGAGTGGCAACTGGGGTTTAATGCAAAGAAGTGCAAGATCATGCACATAGGGAAGAGAAACCCTGAAGCCACCTATAGGCTGGGAGGGGAGTTGCTGGCAGTCACAAGGGAAAAGAAAGACTTGGGCATCATCATCACTGATGACCTGAAATCATCCAAGCAGACCACTAAAGCAGTAGGTAAGGCTAGGGGGATGTTAGGGTGTATTAGTAGGGGTATCACAAGTCGGAAGAGGGAAGTAATAATCCCTCTTTACAAGGCACTGGTTAGGCCCCATCTGGAGTACTACATGCAGTACTTGAGGCCACATCTTCATAAGGACATTAACCAAATTGAGGCAGTCCAGAGAAGGGCAACCAAAATGGTGCAGGGACTGCATCAGAAAACATATGAGGACAGATTAACGGAGCTCAATATGTATACCCTAGAGCAAAGGAGGGAGAGAGGTGATATGATCGAAACATTCAAACACCTTAAGGGCATTAACAAGCTGAAAGAATCTAATATGTTTCAATATAAGAAAAATAGCAGGACAAGAGGACACAGCATGCAATTAGAGGGAGGCCGATTAAGGGGTTATGTGAGGAAGTTCTTTTTCACAGAAAGGGTGGCGGATGCATGGAATGGCCTACCTCAGGAAGTGGTGGATATGAATACAGTGCAGGGCTTCAAACAGGCATGGGATAGGCATAAGGGAGCAATACAGATGAGTATGAATAGATAGGCCATTGACAGAGCAAAGGCAGATGGCACATTTATAAGGTAGAAAAAGAAATGGGCAGACTGCATGGGCCTTGCGGTCCTTATCTGCCATCAACTTCTATGTTTCTATGTTTCCATTTACTTGAAAGAATAATGTTTAGACGTGAAAAAAATCACTTTTTGGGGTTTGATTTTGTTTTCACTTTGCAGGCTGACTGCTATCTTTTGCAGTGCCACTACCAGTGACTACCTGAGAATGCACCTCATCAACACTTTGATCCATTTTTTCTTTTTTTTTTTATTCTAATCTGTAAAAAGATCCCTCTACCTAACATCCTCTGACTCCCACCCACACTCACAGGCCAGGGATAAATTTATCGTTGTGACTGTACACAGCACACCGACAGCACAGCAGTTCACCACTGCTTCCTTCCAAACTTAGCTGACTGAATGACTCCTACAGTTACTGTTCAGTGGCCAACTGTATTCAGCAACTATTACTCAACAGTGTGCCTCAGAATTTAAATTGGTAATGTAGACACATCTGGCATACGGCCGCATGCACAGTCCCACATTGGGGTTGGTTAATGCTTATACGTAACGATATCCGATAAAATTAAGAAGGATAAGGAGGAGGAATAATGGATGGAATGAGTGATGATGATGACGATGACACTTGTGTGTACTTTACTTGTGTTGTAGTGTAAACAGACTGATATGAGTTACAAATTCAGAATATGCCCTGGGCCCTCCACAGCCAGCAGCACAGGTGCAGCAACTTGTCTGTTGTTTGTCAGAAAAATATATATTTTTTAATACATGAAATCATGAATGAACATTAACGAGTGATTATGATTGGATGGCACAAGTCAAAGATTTATTTTGCCAGTCTGCCCTTGCCCTGCACACATAGCCACACTGAGGCCAAGAAAAGAATAAACTTTTATTTGGGATCTCTGTGACTGTACAGTTTCTCTTGGATCTCTGGTAGTCTCTCTCTCTCTCCCCCCCCACACCTCTGGATCTGGATGGCACAAGTCAGAGATTTATTTATTTTGCCGGCCTGCACTTGCTCTGTACACACAACCACACTGAGGCAAGGAAAAGAAAAAAAAACTATCTCTCTCTCTCTCCTCTGGATGGCAAAAGTCACAGATTTATTTTGCCAGCCTGCCCTTGCCCTGTACAGTACATACAGACACACTGAGGCTAAAAAAAGAAAAACAAATTTATTTGGGATTTCTGCGACTGTAAAACTTCTCTTGGGACCCCCAGTAGTCTCTCTCTCTCTCTCTCTCTCTCTCCCCTCTGGATCTGGATGACACGAGTCAAAGCTTTATTTTACCAGCCTGCTCTTGCCCAGTGTACACACAGCCACACTGAGGCCAAGAAAAGAATACACTATTATTTGGGATTTCTGCGATTGTAAAATTTCTCTAGGGCCCCCAGTTGACTCTCTCTCTCTCTCTGTGTCTCTGTCTCTCATATATCTGGATCTGGATTCTGGATGGCACAAGTCAAAGATTTATTTTGCCAGCCTGCCCTTGTACTGTAGGCTACACACAGCCACACTGAGGCCAAATAATATTTTTTATTTGCCTTTTTTCTTTGCCTCCCACTGACCCCAACCCACTCTCTTCCTCCTTCAGATCCCTCTCCTCTCCTTCCCCTGATGATGATGACTTTCTCTCCCCCCCTCACCCTAGTAAGTCTCTCTCTCCTGTCTTTCTTCCTCCCCTCTGGCTCCGCTCAGCTCAAAAAAATATATATTTTATTTATTATTTTCTCTAGTCTGCAGCTCTGCACTGATACAAGCTCCTCTGACCGTTCTCTGTCTTTGACCATCACAAGTCTGGGTTGCGTTGCGTATTCACCATGGTTATATACCATGAGTGAGTGCGTCACTTGACTATCCCCTGCACTGTTACCTGATTGGATGCCGCCAACTGTCTTTATGTGAAGTGAGCATGCTGAAGACATCCCCATGGCAACAGTACACTCTGTGGCACTCTGCGTGTAACCACGGATCCGGAACCGGACTTCTGCGGCAAAGTCCATATTTATCCAGGTCAGTGGTTTAAGGGTTCAATCTAGGGTTTCGGATCTCAGGTGGAACAGTTCACCCAGCCCTAGTCAGAAGTCCGAAAGTGAAACATCTGCTGGAGTAAGAAGTAAAGTCCCCTTTGTCTCAAATGCAGTGGAAAGAGTTCTCTTCCCCCAGTGAGGAAGGGGTCTCTACTCCAGGTATTTTCTAACCCAGTAAAAACCTGGGGACTGGTGACCCATTTTAGACCTCAGGTTCCTGAATAAATATCTGCTCAATCCCAAATTCAAGATAGGTCACCCTGGCTGTGGTGATTCCATCCCTGCAAAAGGGTGACTGGCTACCTTCCCTTGACCTAAAGGATGCCTATTTCCACATTCCAATCAGGCAGTCCCACAGAAAATTCCTTAGGTTCAAACTGCCTTCAGGCCGTTATCAGTTTGCAACACTGCCCTTCAGCCTTTCTTCAGCATCCAGGGTCTTCACAAAGTATCTGGCAGTAGTGGCAGCCCATCTCAGGAGATAACAGGTATCTGTCTTTCCTTACCTGGACGATTGACTAAAAGTGGGAAAGTCTCCACAGAAGGTCAGAAACTCTCTCAGCCTAACTCAGAGTACTCTGGAGTCCTTAGGCTTCCTTATCAATACTCATAAATCCCACTTCAATCCAGTTCAGTTACTGGAATTCATTGGGAGAGAGCTGGATACAAAAAAGGGAAAGGACAGGACTCACAACCTTCAGAATTTAGCAAAGTCTTTCATCCTGGGCCAACCAAGACCAGACAGACACTTTCTGAGGCTTCTAGGCCTTATGGCTTCTACTGCAGCTGTGGTACCAGGTGCCAGATTTCAAATAAGGGACATTCAGTATCACCTAAGGGCTCACTGGTCCCAGAAAAAAGATTCTTTTCTTTTTATTTATTTTTTATGTTGCCTGGTCCCCCCAGAAGCTCAACCCAGCTTCTTCCACCATCACCCCATGCCCAGGATTACCTCCGTGGTTGGGGCCACTGGATGGCACCCCCCAACAGACACTGGGTAGGTGGGATCTGGCTTATCCCCTGGGTTGGGGCCATGGGGGCAGGACCCCCAACCGGTGGATACGGGTTTGCAACAGGGACAGCGGCGAAGCTGGCGTCATACATGGGGGCCGGCATTTTTTCTTTTTGCTGCAAGGATCCCAGGGGTGGGGATGTGCAATGTTGACCAATGTCCACCCCAACCCCTGACATGTGGCGCCAGCCGCAGTGGTAGCCTCAGCCTCCACTAAAGGTTTGCAATGTACCGGACATTCAACCCCCCCATCCCAAAAAGGAAAGCAGTACCTAGGATGCTGAATCCTTCCCTCCCGACTGGCCCTCTGACTCCCGAGTCCATCCCCGAACCCGGGATGTCAGTGCCATAAGCAGATGCCTTGCTACTGCATCAGTGGGCCAGCTCCCAGAAAAAAGATTCTATGTCAAAACTCATTCCAGTCACAAGGACTCTGCTGCAAGCCCTAGACTGGTGGAAAGACTGAGGGAAGGAGTCCCCTTCCAAAAGAGGGAGCCTTCCAGAGTACTCACTACAGATGCCTCCCTTCTAGGATTTGGAGCACTCCTGGTTCATAGGTGGGATGTAGTCCCCCAAGACATCCACTTACCACATAAACCTCCTCAAACTCAGAGCTGTTTATCTTGCAATTAAAGCCTTTGCCCCTCATCTAAAAGGTCAGTCTGTCCAGATCAGAACAGACAACACCACAGCAATATTTTACATCGACAAGCAGGGAGGTACAAGGTCCACAAACCTTTGCTCAGAGGCCATGAAGATTTGATCTCTGGCCTAATCTCTGGAAATACAGCTTTTGGCCATTCAGCTGCCAGGCAGGGACAATGGGCTGGCAGATGCTCAGAGCCGCATCAGTCAAGGCCACCAAGAGTGGGCCCTGAACAGACAAGTACTGGCCACAGTTTACAGGAGGACTCCAGAGTTAGACCTCTTTGACTCCAGCCTCAATAACCAGCTACCCCTGTACTGCTGAAAGCTCCCAGCTCTAGGCACAGTACCAGTGGATGCCTTAAACCTGGACTGAACAGGAAAGTTCCTGTATGCCTTCCCTCCTTTTCCCTTGATTCCCAGGGTCTTCCTGAAGCTCAGAACCCAGCCTACCACCATGATTCTGGTGGCACCAACTGGGCAAGACAACCTTGGAATTCCCTGCTTCTGGCTATGTCAGTCAAGCAACCAATTCAACTGCCTTTGAGCCACAGTCTCCTGACTCTACCTCAGATGGGGGTAATGTACCCCAACATAGAATCTCTTCACCTCAAAACCTGGTACTTGAAGAGCTAGAGTACCCAGACTCTCAGTACTCAGAACAAGTCCTAAGGGTCCTTTGTCTGGCTAAGAAACCTAGTACTAAAAAGACCTATGATTCCAAATGGAAAAGATTTTTCCTATAGCACAGAACAAACACATTCACCCACTGAAAGCTACTGTCTCTTCAGTGCTTGACTACGTGGTGCACCTACAGGCTTCAGGCCTAAGTGCCTCAACCCTGAAAGTTTACCTAGCGGTCATTTTGGTCTACATTTCTGCTGGCATCTATAATTTCTCATTCCATTTTTAAAAAATGTTTCAAGGGCCTGTCACACCTTCAACCGCCACTTAGGGAACCTAACCCTCCCTGGGACTTGAACCTGTGCACAGTCAAACTCACAGAGCCACCTTTTGAGCCTATGGCTACAGAAGAACTAAAGTACATCACTTGGAAAAACTGTAATTTTGGTGGCAATCACCTCAGCCAGAAAGATTTCAGAGCTGCAGGCACGCTGCACTGAATCCAACTAGTTCATAACGGCGATCACGGAATAGTGATCGCCGTTTGAGTGAGTGTATATTGCTGAAAATGAATTATGGCGAGGTACACTCACGGTGAACTGCAAGGCGTGACCAGTTTTAAGTGTATGTGGGAAGCTGTGCCCCCCGTACCCCTCCTACTTAAGGATTCTCAATTCCAAGGGGGGTGCATGTCGGGAGAGGGGGTAAAATTCTTTACAAAATTACAAGCCACCTGCCAGAAAAAAAAAAGTGCCACTCTGGACCCAAACCCTGCACACCCTGACCGACCACCCTCCCCACCACGCTAGCCGACCAGCTTGGCAGCTGCCCACCATACTCTCTCCCACATACCTCCCCTACCCTTCTTCTCCCTCCTGCATGTGTCCGTGCATGTACACACGTGCATGCTTCCCATCGCCCTACCTCACCTGCCCAGGTATCCAGTCGCTACCCGGCCAGGTAGCCCTGAACACAGGCCCCATAACTGAGTCGCCGTTTTTGTAAGTGCTCAATTGCGGGTTGCCTTGTTCACTGGATACCTACCTAACTACATTATCTCTCACAAAGGTAAAGTAGTTCTCAGAACAAATAGGAAATTCCTCCCCAAAGTAGTGTCAGAATTCCACCTGAACCAGTCCATAACACTCCCTGTGTTCTTCACAGACAAGTCCACTCCTGGTGAGTGAAAGCTACATAGTTTGAATGTGAAAAGGGCACTGATTTACTACCTGGGGCACACCAAGCAGCTCAGGACTCCTCATACTCAGTTCTTCCTCACCCATGGCAAGGTAGGCTAGGGCAGGCCAGCCTCTAAGAGGACTGTCTGTCACTGGATAGTCTCTTGCATTCAGTTCTGTTACAGTAAGGCAGGCAAGCAGCCACCTCAAGGCCTCAGGGTCCACTCCACTAGGGGCACTGCAGCTTCAGTGGCAGCTGCTAGGGACATCCCCTTGCTGGATATCTGCAAAGCAGCTACCTGGAAGACTGTACGCACTTTCACAAAACACTACTGTTTGGATGTACAGCCCAGGCTGGATGCCAGATTTGGCACAGCAGTCCTGCAGAATCTGCTTCTAAAGTAAGTTCTGCACCCTCCTCCCCACTACACTGCTTTGTAGTGTGCTCTTCTCAGGCAAACTGAAGAATTCCTGGGGTGAGAAGAAAAAATTACTCACTGTAGTAATATTATTTCTTCCAAGGTATTCTTCAGTTTGCTTGATCCACCGCCCATCCTTCCCTGCATAACCTGACTGAGTAGTTCTGCAGTCCATACTTTAGCCAGATTTTTAACTGATTGGACTCAGTACCTTAGAGCTTTATAGTTATGGGTGTTTTATAGTTTTTATGCATTGTTCTTGTTCCTATAGTTTAATAGTTTTTCATAACTACTGTTGGGGCCTTTTGCCCTTTAGCCTTGAAATGAATCTGGCTGATCTTCCACTCTAGCTACAGGCAGGACTTCCTCTCCTGCTGTCTGATTGGCTGATGCCAACAATCATTAACATTGAGTCCACCTCCAGGGCAGCTGAACCCAGCTGGCATACTGCACTTCTCAAGCATACTGAAGAATACCGTGGAAAAAACAATATTACTTTGGTGAGTAATTTTTTCTGCCTGTACATAATCCCACCTCATGAGGTAATTAAAAGTCTCTGTAATGACCCTCCCCCCCCACACTCTCATCCAGGGTGTATATTTGTAGATGCATCAGTCTGTCCTCATAGGCCATTTTGCTGCTGCCTTGCACTATTTTTGTTGCCCCTCACGGATGGACTCTCGTATATGTTCTTTGTTTTTTTTCTTGTTATTATTAGTGTATTCAATTCCACCTTCTGACCAGACCTGCCCCCACTGGCCCTACCTCGCACCCAGGCCCATCACCCACCTTCTCCAGGACTTACTTCTCCCGTGGTCCTCCCTAGCTGATCCCAGAAGGAAGGACTGCCAGGGGATGGGAGGGGGGACGACAACACCACAGCGCAGTTACAGTATAGTAATGGAAGAATGTCACGGTATGTGGTGTGGGGCCTACAATGTGAGGCAGGCATCATCCTGCTTTGGTTAGGGTTTGTTCCCTTTTTCCCCCAGGACTGTGCAACAGCAGTGGAATGAGCAGCAAGTGTGCTCTCACACATTTGTGCACATTGACATCTGCCCCCCCCAGCCTTGGCTCCTGCTGCACCACTAACTGTGGTCACCCAGGTGATGGTACTGTGGTGGAGACCCAATCCCCCCTTCTCCCCCAGGTGGAGAGCATCATCTTGGGACACTCAACCGACCTCCCCAGCTGGCCTTCCAATGTTCCAGGTTCATTCCTAAATTCAGGTCATTGGTGTTGCAAGCAACAGTGCTACCACTATGGTGGCAGGCTGGCTGTGTACGTCATTTCTGAGGTACCATCTCCAGAACTAGACACAGTTCTCAATGTGTGTTTTCACACTCAAGGTGTGATCTCACAAATGACAGATACAGTTGCAACACAACCTCTCTCTGCCTGCTGGAGATACTGTACCTGTGTCTATGCACCCCAACATCCCACTGATTTGAAATATATTTGCAAAGTTAGCTGGCTTGATGTGGTATCACGCAATATGATTACTTTGTGTCTGCCAGTGGTTTTCTAATATATTCTTATTAAAATATTTTATTAGGTGTACAGGTACATGTATAGACTCATTTTGTGGGAACTCACATGAAGCCGAGAATACTACCAAAATATTATTAAACTAAGGTCAAAGAAGACTCATCAGATTTACCCGATGATCTAGAATTTATTGATGACATAAAAGACAGACGTTAACCCAGACGGTGATGGCAAGTTGTACTCTAATGTTAGGTAATAGGTTAAAAATTATTATCCAACATAGATTATATATACATATTACTAAACTAGAGTTGTAATACATATATTAATCAATATGTAAAAATGGATATGTTGATCTAGTAACTAAGTTACCATACTTTTTCTTGTCAGGTAGAAAATATTTTGACAGTTCTAATTTTTAGTTAGGAATGGAATGATATGTTGATCTGCATACACAATCTGATCCTTGAATGTGGGCTTGGTGCAAGGGCAGACTGACTGGATCACACATCATGGTACTACATGACTATGGCAGGTTATGGTCACGCTGGCTCTCACTGACCTTATGAAATCCAGGGATCATCTGTGGCAAAGGGCTAGAGCTAATGGTAAGCAGGCAGACATCTAAAACTATCAAAGAGCAAGGAGGTCCTGCACCAGGGCCATCCGACTGGAAAAGAGTCGATACTACAAGGAGATGCTTTCTAACTCCTGGGGTGACGGCAGGAAGTTTTGGAGCAATATTAAGGATATCACAGGATATGACCCCAAAATGGCTCCAACCATGCTCAATGTTGATGGCACTACCACACTTGACCCTAAGGTTATTGTCAACACTTTTAATAATGCTTTTATAGAACTACTGTAAGTGATGCCCTTCTCACTTATTTCTTTGAGAATTCTACTAATCAGGACCCTTTAGGGCAGGATGACCAGCCACAAAGTCACACCCCCTTTTATTTCAAAACTTTCTCTGAACCTGAAGCCAGGAAATACATATTGAGGGTTCTAGGAAAATCCAGGTATAGTGGCGATATGCTTGATCTCAAGCTTATCACTCTAACCCTGGATGAAATCTTAGCACAGCTTACTAAAATATCGAACCTGTCACTAAGGTTAGCGCAATTCCCCCAGAAGTGGAAATCTGCCACTGTTACCTCTGTTCATAAATGTGGTGACAGGGCTCTGCATTCGAGCTACAGGCCGCTCTTGAGCGGGTAGTGTCCAACCGTTACCTGGAGAAAAGGACACAATACCACCTCCATGTTGGTTGAATTCACTGGATTCATCCACAGCTCGCTTGACAAAGACCAACTGGTAGGGACAACCTTTATAGATCTAACCAAAGCCTTCGATACGGTCAATCACTCTCTCCTAACTTGAGCAACCTTCCTGTATAGGGCTCTCAAATGAAGCAACAGGTTGGTTCAAAAGCTACCTTGAGAACAGAGTGCAACAGGTGAAGATATCAGATGTCCTCTCCAATAGACAACCAGTCCAGTCAGGAGTCCCACAAGGGTCTATACTTGGTCCCCTCCTGTTCAGCCTCTTTTTAAACAGCCTTCCCCTCACTTGCCCCAACAAGATCCTCCTGTATGTGGATGGCACAGTAATTTTCACCAGTCACTCTAATCCCTTACTGCTTGAGAACCAGCTTCAGATAAACTGCTCATGTGTAGAGACTTGGTTTAATAGGCACCCACTACTACTAAACTACAAAAGAACAAAGGTCATGTTATTTAATAGTTCCTGTAACAAGCATAAAGCCCACCAGCTAACAATTTGGAATAGCACAAACATTTCCCTTGAACAGGTGCATTTTAAGTATCTTGGGGTCACCACTGGTAGCACACTGTCATACACACACCACACTGAAAACTTTGCTAAAGTAGTCAACATGCGTTTAGACACAAACATTGTTTGACTGCTGAGGCCCTAAGAACAGCTATACATAGCTCAATCATCTCCATTATAGATTATGGGCTGTCAGCGTATGGTGCTGCTACTGATATATCTCTGAAGCATATCTCAAGAGCACTAAACAAAGCCTGCAGGCTTATCACTAGTGCACACCGACACACATACGTGTGATCTCTATAATCAGATAGGGTTGTTCCACTTGAAAGGTAGGATCAAATATCAAATCTGCCTTCTGGCTAAAAAATCTGGCCTTGGGCTCTCCCAACAGGGGGTGCAGAAGTACCTAAGCCTTTCTAATAACCCTCACCATACGAAAGGGTCAGATAGCCAGCCCTTCCTAGTCCCCTTATGCCACACTGTGCAAGGCCAAAGGTCATTCGCCTACAGAGCCACTTCCTAGTTTAACTCCTTACACAGCGACATCCTTGCTAAACCCAAACTGGATTCATTTAAACATAAGTTCCACCAGTTATTTATAGCACAAAGTAGTTTTGATTGCTTTTCTTAGCTGGACCTTGATGGGTGCACCATGGAACTCTGGAACTCCCCTCTAGCACTTAGACAATTTTGGCAGAAGTCACTGAAATTATGCCAGCACTGTCCTGCCCTAATTACTACTATTACCGCCTGCCCTAACTACTCCTACCCCCTCTCCTATCATCCTTGGTCAGCCGACCTTGGTCACCCCCCCTTTGCAACTACTCAAACTTCACATTATCTTCTCCTGCTGCCCTACTCCCTCTCCATTGTCCATCTCTCCTCTAAGCCTTCCACCCCTCCTCCCCCTACTCTTTGACATTGCCTCCTCTGGCTAATTCCCACACTGTCCAACCCACTCTGTAAGCTCATAATCATGTTACGTTACCTTGCTTTGTATTTAACCTCTTTATTGCAAATGGTTTGGTTCTGTTGTATATTGTATTACATACTGTGGTCCTTGTATATTGCTATAATCACTGTATTCTAATTTGACTCTGTATAACTTTACAAAATGTGTCATCAATTGTATAATCTGCTATGTCTCCTATGTCCTGTTGTTATTGCTGATGTGGATCCTTTGTAAAACAGCTTCTGGCTCAAAGGTATTACAATTCCTAGATTTTAATAAAATAAATAAATAAAAAATAAATAAAATAAAAAATGGTCTCCTGAATTGCAAAGTGTTGTCTCTTGGAGTCCCCTACATAATCTCACTGCTCATCAAACAACAACAATGGCTAGACAAAGACAACCAATAAGAGGCATTAAATCTAGACAAAACCATACTCAGCCAATAAGAGGCCTTAAATTCAGTATATAGTTTATGAATGAAGTGTAAATTTAAGCAATAGTATACATCAGGCTGTGTTTTTTTGTTTGAGTTACCCATGGCTAGTGTGGGGCATGGGCTCATAATGTTGTGGTTAAAACCGCCCACACCAAGAATGCTGCATGTAAATCAGCATGCGTCATAATAATGTTGGGACAACACGCTGACCAGAACAAATACGGCATACACCAGAGCACTATCTTTGTTTTTGCAGGGGGGCTCCACCCCTGATGTGGGGGGCTTTGCCTCCCACACCCCCTGGAATAAATATAATCAACTTTGGGGGGTCGTGGACTTCGGGAAAACAAACAAACAAAAAATCGGAGCTGGGAATTTTTTTGTTTCTGCAAAAAAAAACAAAAAACCATCATAGTGGGACCTGGGGAGAACCAAACTACAGCCCCAGGTCCTCGATGCAGCTGGAAGCAACTGCTCTAGCCACTCCACCAAGGAAGCAGCTCAGGCAGGCACTGCCCTAGCAGCATCCTTCACCTTCCCCCAATGGCAGCCTACAGCAACAGCGGTAGCAGTTCTTACTGCATGCTGAAAGGACCCCTGTCACTGTAGAAACATACACACTTCTTACAGTGTGGTATTGCATGTGCGGTTTTGTCCGTGCTATATTCACCCGATACTTTCATGTGGTGTATCACAAGGCCACGTGCAATGTGATGAAAATCACACAAGAAGTGTGTTTCGATTAATTTCATGTGGCTGAAAACAACAGACATGAACATATTGGTGCTAAAAAAATCTGGGGGAGGGTCTGTGCTGTTAATGTACTTACATTTTTCTTTTATTTAGCATTATGCATTGCACAAATGGCTGTGAGGAGTAGTACATCACAGAAGATGTATGTTTACTTCAGTTATTCATATTCACTTGCTGTATTTATGGCTTCATGCCACATGCAGTAGCAGAGATAATTAAACAGTAGGGACAATGGTAACTGTTAAGCAGACCTGCTTAGCTTGCAGGTAACATTATTTATTTATTTCAATTACAGTTTTATCTAATATTGCAAGCACAGTTTTAAGGAAGAAGGATAGGGCATAGGAGGGGTTGCTCTGTATGCCAGTTGAAACTTTGGGGTATCACAGTTCAAAGGTTATGGAACGAGAGTGTACACTGATGTGGTACAATAGCATCCATCTGATTGAAAATCTTAAAGGCTGCTGGTGTTTTTAACAGTGCTGCCTCATGCATAGTTTAAAATTAGTCCTTAGAGGTTCTCTGGTACCCCCCACCCCATATCAGTCACCACCTTAAAACCCGTACAATAACTGTATGAAGATCCTCTCTGACTTCACCCCATTACCATTTTTTTCTTATTGGTCATGTTCACAGAAGTACACCGCTAATGATTGAGCCCATCCACCAGATGTTGATTCATCTTCTACTGGTATCTTCTGCCACACACTTTGGGGCTTCCAGTCTGGAGGACCCAAACATCCTCAAAGGCCAATACCATGGGTTCATCAGTGGGGGGCTGGGGGGTGGTCACCCCTCCTGGCTGCCCCAGTGTGAGTAGTGGTGCCCCACCACCATTTTTTTCACTGTTTAGTGCCCATTGTGGAGACCATGATTGACTGAATGGCCCCCCTGGCTCCCAAACACTTCAAACCTGGCTCCGCCACTGGGGTTCATCCTCTTGACAGTCCCATCCCATCAAATTGGCAAAACAGTTGTTTAATTGCACCATCTGAGGATTGTGTTCTCAACCCCCATAACAGTACACCTCACCCTTATTATTGTCATTCTCTGTGATATTGGTGGTGGGTTTGATGATCTACACAGATGTATTAATGATGAATGAATAAATGTATATGTTAATATCCCTACATTTTCAATTTTCTGGCCCCAAGTTGAGAACTTTAACTGGTCAAAAAACAATGTTTTATAATCTGCCATCTTTTTTAATTCACTACAGCCATTTTTATTCTGTGCTGGTAATTCTCTAATTAGTTTCAGGTATGTACTGAAAAATTACCTTCTTCCTGACTGTCAATATAAATGTTGAAAGGGATCTGAAGATGATAATCACTGATGACCTAAAGGTGGCCAAGCAGAGTGCAAAGTCTGTAGGAAGGGCCAGCGACATGTTGGGGTGCATAGGAAGGGGTATTACCAGCAGAAGGAGGGAGGCAGTGACTCCACCATACAAAACACTGGTAAGGTCTCATCTGGAATACTGTGTACAATTCTGGAGGCTTCATCTTCGTAAGGACATAGACAGGGTGGAGGCAGTTCAGAGAAGGGCAACAAAGATGGTACAGGGCTTGCACCAGAAGAGATATGAGGAGAGATTAAAATACCTCAATATGTATACACTGGAAGAGAGCAGGAAGTGGGGGGACATGATAGAAACCTTCAAGTGTCTTAAAGGCATTAACAAGGTGGGGGGACAGGATAAGGGGAAATGTGAGGAAGTTTTTGTTGAGGGATAGGGTGGTGGATGCATGGAATAGCCTGCCACAGGAGGTGGTGGGAGCGAGCACAGTGGGGGGATTTAAAGATGCATGGGACAGGTACTGTATAAGGAAACACTAGAAGTAGGAAGGAGAGGCTAAAGCTGATGACCAGATAGGGTCAGCGGCTTAAAATAAAGGTAGGGTAAAAGGGCAGACTGGATAGGCCTTGGGGTTCCTATCTGCTGTCAGTTTCTATGGAGTGTTTATAAAAGTAAACACGTGCCAGGCTTCCCTCAATCCACGCATGCACTGGCCACCTTGTCTTTCTGCCGGAGACTGCACCTTCACTTGGACTCGGTGGTAAGTTTAAAAAAAAAAAAATCACTCCTCTAAAACATTTGAAACAAAACCAACTACCAGGAGAAAAAACAACTTAACTTTTGGCAGGCGATCACAGACTGTGCTAAAACCCAACCAGACTGTGGCTACACTGGAAGGTCTTTGATTTTATATAACTGCCGTGGTGAAAAAGTGAAACCTAGCAATTATATAAAATAAAATATGAGGTGGTGCAGAAGCTCGAATTTTACATGTACCCTCAGTGTTGGATGCCTAGATAAATCACTTGAGCTTTGCTCTCGGGGTTTATGTGGCATCCAACGCCTCATGTGTGCGTAAAATTCTTGCTGCACACACCACCCCATATACTATTCTATATGTTATGGTACTGTTCAAAAGGTCAGATGAAGTTGTTATGGTGTCTTTCTGGGGTCACAGTGGTACCATAGCAATGTTTCTGCCTTGATGTGCCACCTGGTTGGTTCAACAGGTAGCACCAATGAAAAAACTCTGGATAAAATGGCAGCACCATTTAGTGAGTGCCAAGTGGTGAACTGAGATGGTTTGGACATGGGCAGCCATTGAGGACTCCATGTCACCACACTGAACTCCTTTACTAGCTTTTTTGGTTTTTTCAAATAAACAGGGCCCGATTCCAGAATGGGTTACACATGGTGCAAAGTGACTAGCACCAAACCCAATGGTGCAAGTCGCACCTTGCAATGTGTGTTACACTGCCCATTATTCCGAAAGGTGGCCTGTGACATGGTACAGGCTGTCTGCACCAAAGGAGGGCTATGCCACTGACTATGCCAGAAATCCCTTGAGACATGGTACAAGGGGGTTTCTGGCAGCAGTTATGGCCCTATTCCAGGAGTGTGGCCAATGGAATGGCAAATCGCTATTCCTAGAGGGACCCCGGCAGACACTGGTTTAAGTACAGTTAGACCAGCTATTAGCTGGTCTAACCATGCCCTATGTCCACCAGAGTTGCACCTCCATGCCTGGTGCCCCTACAGCCGACCTCCCCACGGTCCTACATAGGTCCCCACCCCACCCCATTGGCAGTGCAGCCCACTGTGGGCAGCTGGCACCCCGTGCCCCCATCCCTGAGCATTGCCCCACAGGGCAGTACACGTCCCCCACCTTGCCAATCTACCCATGGTAGTCCAGTGGCCTCCCCACCTCCTCCCCACCCCTGTGGGACATTGCTATGGTGTCGGGTAGTGGGGCTTTGGGGGGGCCATGCCATGTGAGGCTTGCGCCCTGTGGGAGGGCATTGATGTGGCTTGCGGCACCCATGTCAAGTGTGCCCTTCTTGTGGCGGAAGGCTAGAGGTGCTGCAAGTTACAGGACGTAGTCACCAGGGACCCTGCCTGTTCTGGAATCTGACACAGGGTCCGTGGCATAGCAGCATATGTTGCATCTCACAAGTGCCAGCGAGTTGCGACATATTTCTTGGAATTGGGCCCCACAGTGTCACCACACATGGTCAGGACCAGGACTGATGAATCCGAGTCTGATCGATGAGGCACAGGTCACATTAAGCTGCCAGGAGAGAGTGAGAAGACGTAACAAAGGTATTATACTGTGGGACAAATTTATTTATTTATTTATTAAATTTTGGTGACCGGGTAGGCCCACCGAGCCTCGGAGGTCCCTTTTTCAGGGGCGGCCCGGGATAACAATACAAGTTATAAGAATGAACAAGGACATAAGGAACATTTGAGGCATTGTGAGTTACATCATGAGGTGGTTACAGTAAAGAAAAGTAGTGGATACAGGCATGGTTACAGGCATGGTAAAAGAAAAGCAGTGGATACAGGCATGGCTTACAGGCACGGTAAAAGAAAAGCAGTGGATGCAGGCATGGGTACAGGCATGGTTATCATCATAACATGTAAGCAATTGGTAGTACTTTGCATATAGTTTATTCAGGGGTTACATGTGGCCTCTGGTGAGCAGTCTGTATAAGGCAGATAGTAGGAAGGTTAAGCTAGGAGACAGAGTTGGAGGAGGGAGTACCTTAGGAGCTTTAAGTGCCATGACAGTGGCATGCACTGAGGTCAGCAGATGGGACTTAAGCCTGGTGCAGAAGTTCATGAGTGAGGAGGAGCCTGGACCTGAGAGGGAGCTTGTTCCATTGGCAGGCTGCTTGGGAGGAAAAGGATCTTCTGCCAGCATTTGTCCTTACCCTAGAGACTTCTAATAGCATTCTATCTGAGGTCCTTAGGTTCCTTGGGTTGTGTTTGAGGGTTATGGTCCCGGCAATGCTTGGCGGAGCATGGGGTTTGAGAAGCTTGTAGGCCTGGACAAGCAAGGGGTGTTGGAGGCGGGTGACCAATGTGGACCAACGAAGATTGGCCAAAGTGTCACAGTGGTGACGTCTCGAGTGGTCTAAGGTTGCGTAATGAGCTATTTTATTATATAGGGTTTGCATCCTGGTAATCTCTTGTTTAGCCATGCCCTGTATAATAGGGGCTGCAAAGGTCAGGTTGGGTAGAAGGATGCTGGTAGCTATGGAGAGCCTGGCTTCAGGGATGAGTTGGTTCCTGAGTCAGTACAGGGTGCCAAGTTTCCGATGTAGGGTCCTGGTGACCTGGTCTACGTGTTCCTTGTATGTGATATTCTGATCCAACATGAGGCCTTAGTATTTAAGGGAGGGGACTACGTTAATGGCTTTACCAGAGAGTGAGGTTATGGAGAGGGATGAGGACCTATTAAATCCCAGGGATCTTGGCCCGAATAGCATTGCCTTGGTCTTGTTGGCATTTAGTACCATTCTGTTCTTACATAGCCAAGTCTCTAGTGAAGTGAGATCCTTCTGGAGTAGAGGGCCTAGGGCAACCATGTCATGCAGGGGTCGGAAGAGGACAGTATCATCCGTGTACTGCACAACCGAGCTCTCCCCGCAATGGGTACGCAGATCATTGGTAAACAAGGAAAACAGGAGGGGGCCTAGAATTGAGCCCTGAGGTACACCCTGGTTTGGGGTAGTGGGTCAGACATGGTCCCTTTCCATGAGACCCTCTGTGCCCTGCCTGATAAGTAGCTCCCAAACCACTTCAGGGCATGATTGTTCAGGGCCTATATTTTGCAGCTTCTGTAGCAGCAAGTTGTATGTCGACAGGTCGAACTCCCTGGATAAGTCTATAAAGACTGCACCAGTGGGTATCCCTTGTCCATTGCCCTGAGAACTTCATCCGTGAAGTTAATGAGGGCAGTGTCAGTACCATGGTTTGTTCTAAACCCATGTTGGGAGGGGCAAGGGCTGATGAGCTTCCAGGTAGTCCATGAGTTGATTGTAGATGACTCTTTCTTGCACCTTAGAAAGTGAGCAGAGGAGAGAGATGGGCCTGTAGTTGTTGAGTTTTTCCCTGAGCCCCCCTTTGTGAATAGGGACAACATTGGCATGTTTCCACGGGTCAGGGACTGCTCCTTCCCTCAGTGATCAATTAAGGAGCATGGTTATAGGTTAGGCTAAGGAGGGAGCTCCTGCCTTGAGTAGCCGAGGGTTGATACCATCGGGTCCCCGTGACCCTTTCGGTTTCAGGTTCCTTAGGAGGTTTAGTACTTCAGTGTGTTTTGCCAGTCTCAGGTGAAATGGGGGTCTTTCCATGTAAGGTGGTTCATCTGAGGTAGGGGGGAGAGTCTGGGGAGACAGGCAGGTCTTGTAGGCCTCGAGGTCTGAGAAGTGCCTGTTAAGGGCAGCCGATATTTGAGAAGGGTCAGTTGTGAGCTGACCGTTAATCTCCATGGGACAGGACTCAGGCTTCTTGTTGCCCTTGATCAGGTCATTGATATGATTTCAGAATTGCTTGGGGTTGTCCAGGCTGGTTTTCTGGAGGTGTGTTAAGTAATCTCTCTTAGCAAGTTTTATGGCTCTCTTGGCTTTGTTCCTCAGGGCTTTGTATTCAGCAAGATTTGCCGGGAGGGAGGAGAGCCTAAACTTTTTCCAGGCTTTTTCCCCGAGTAGCCATTAGGGCTTTGAGGGAGAGATCCACTTGTAGCAGCTGCCTTTAGCCCTCATTCTCTTCATTGGAGCAAAGAGGTTGGCCACTGTGGTTAGTTCATCCTGGAAGTATTGCACAGCCTCAGTCAGAGTAAGGAGAAGATTTATGGGGTTCCAGTCCAGACTACCTAGGTAGTGATTGTATTGTAGTTCAGAGAACTTGGAGAAATTAACAAAGTAACCATGGTACAACTATTAGAAAAAAACATATACTACATAAAACAGTGTGTATGGGTGCTCCTACACAGCCGAGGCTGTATTTCTATATTTGGCATGTGATGATGTCATATACACCTCGAGAGCAGGCACCCACACACATTATTCTATATATTGGTGTCTCCAACCCTGCTAATGTGATCAAAAGGTCATAGCATACTAGTTGGCCAGCCCATCAGTGCAGTGGTTGGACCTCTGCTTGCGACACTGGTGACCTGAGTTTGGGAACAGACTCAGGTCGCTGGAAGGCCAGCGGGGGGGGGAGAAGGCTTGAATGTCAGTTGACTGCTCACCTTCTCCTGGGAGAAGGGGGGGGATGCAGCCCAGTGCTTGCTGACTCCTGTCGGAGGCCAGGGGAATGGCAACGCATTGGGCTTCGCTAACTGTGGGGCATGGCAAACATCGGTGTACGCCTTGACATCTGTGGCATGCCATGCTCCCAGGGGAGAACATGGGAAAATATCTCCCCAGCTGGCCGGATGACAGTTGCCTGCCTCCACCACCACGGAAGCCCCCAGATGGCCCCAGACCACCTCAGCAGCACCCGGTCCAACTATAGAAGAGTGCGCTGGTTTGACCCCTCTTGGCACCCTTCCCCCTTGGAGGAGGGGACCCACCCAGCGAAGGGTTACACTGGGTTACCCGGGGGGCTGTGATGTGGGTGGTGGTGGCTGGCAGTGGGGTGGAGTGCCAGTGGGGTCCCTAGGTGACCCGAAGGAGTGACTGGCCAGGGAGTGGGAGGAGCATAAAAAAAAAAAGATCATAGCACACTAGTTAAGGAAAGAAAAATAAAAAGAAAAGTGAGGAATGGAGGTAATAATATAAACAAAGAGGAGGAATGGTAGAAAACACTGTTGAATTTCAGAGGCTGGCCCAAGCTACAGTACAACCTCGGTTATTCAAATGCTCTAAGAGACATCAGATTTGTTCAGATAATCGAGAGTTTGGGTAATTGGGTATCCATAATATTAGGCAAACCAGAGTCAGGGCACAATGCCAGAGTTCCAATAATCAGGAGATCTGGCTAATCAGGTTTCAGATAATTGAGGCTGCACTGTACTTAAAGGGGAACATTCATGATTCCTGACCAACATACTGTAGTTTAAAAGTCCATGAAAAGCTGTTTTTAATGTGGCAGAAAATGATTTTTATATAGTTAACTGCCTTTCAATTTTCCTTTACATGCCTGTCATTTATTCTGGTATGCTTTGACCAATTCAGATCTACATAAAGTTCCACTCTTCTAACCAGTTACTGGTCTTTGTTTCCATATTTCTAAGACATTACAGGACAACGTGACCTCAGTTACACCATTCCATGCTATTCATCTCAGTGGCCTGGAATGGTGTTACTGATGTCATGAATTGTTCATGCAGTATGAAAACAGAGAATAACAACTGCTGAGGAGAAAGGAATTTAGAGTAGTTAAAAAGGCAACAAAAACAGAACATTTAAGAAAAAAGGTCAACACAAATCAGAATTTTGGACAGACTAAGCGGAAAACAAGAAGTCACCTACAGTTGTAAAAAAATGTTGCCTATCACCTTTAAATGAGGTATTGAACTTACCTGTAGCTGGTAGCAGTCCGGAGATATCGATGACTAGGTCTGCATCATACTGCTACTACACTGCCACCATCTATAGAACCCTGTGATGTTACTGATGATCAAGCTATGGCTAACCCCCTTACATAGAAGCACAGCTTGACTGTCAGCAACATCACAAGGGTCTAAGAATGGTGGCAACGTAGTACCAGTATGGTTCAGACTTACTCATCAATATCTCTGGACTGCTAACAGCTACAGAGGAGCCTAGTACCTCATTCATTTAAAAGATTTTTTCATTGACTTTCAAACTTTCTGAGACACTGTTCATAAATGTTCTTCTTTAAAAATAAAGAGTTTTGAAGTCCATACCAGCATATGAATCAGGGATGGCTTAACATCTTTAGGAGAACTCTACAATACCCCACCCCCAGCCCAACATTTTTGAACTTATTTCCATTAAAACACCTGCGTTGGTTTGAAATGAGAAATTAGATAACTAATGTGCCCTTATAAGAAATTAATGCCACACAGGATTTTCATTGTTTTTAACTACCCCCCCCATTACCAGAATATGGATTATTTATCTTCAAAGTTAAAATGGAAGCATATTTCAATGCAGTCTTTATTTTTATCTTTTTAAAATAATTTATTTTTATTCTTTTAAAGTCAGACATATTTAAAAGCCATTCTAAACGTGAAATAGGACACTCATTTGTGGCCGTGTATGGTTCTATACTGTAATTGCACTTCTAACAAGCTTTTAAAGAGAACACAAACAATGTTGTTTACATGTTTTAATATAATTGTAAATGAAGGCATATGTGAAGTCTGTTTTATGACCCCAGAGTGTTGTTTAATGTTTTTGGTTTGAAATAGTCCTATTTTTTCCTTACTAGGGGTGCCATATTAATGCAGGCTATTTCACGGCCCAATATTCATTTTTTTTTAATAACTTCGCATTTCCAGAACTCATGATATCAGTTGAGCTGAAGATTACAATGCAGTGGAATGATATAAGCTCAGTTAATGTCACTGTGTTCTACTTTACTGTCGTCTTCAACTCAACTAAAGTCACTGACTTCTGGAACTGATAAGTAATTGAAACAAGCATTTGTCAATTCCAAATGTTGCTTGCTTATATGTGCTGTTTAGGTATTTGGAAGTGATAGTACCATGCCTAAGAACTGTCATGTGCCCCCCCAAGACATCCACTGTGTTTTTCTGTTCAGTATTCACAGAAGAGGGGGAGGGACAAGGGCCACAGCAGTACAGCAGTTGTCAAGGGGGTGAAGAGGTGGACAATAGTCCATTCACAGGCAAGAGTCCTGCAGGAGCTGACTAAATTGAAGGTGGACATAGCGATGGGACCAGATGGCATACACCCAAGGATATTAAGAGAACTGTGAAGGGAGATAGCAGTTCCTCTGGCAGCCATGTTCACTGAGTCATTCAAAACAGGGGTGGTACTAGAGAATTGGAAGAGGGTACAAGTGGTCCCTCTACACAAATCTGGCAGCAGGGAGGAGGCAAGGAACTATAGGCCGGTCAGCCTCACCTCAGTAGTGGGGAAGATCATGAAAACATTGCTTAAAGAAATGATAGTGGGCATCTAGAAGCTATCGGAGCCCAGGACCATAGGCAACATGGAGTCAGTGGAGAGGTCATGTCAGACAAATCTGGTTGATTTCTTTGACTGGGTGACAAAGAAAGTAAATTAGGGTGGGGCAGTGGAGCTTACCTTGATTTCAGCAAAGCATTTGACTATTACACAAAGGAGGCTGATAAACTAGCTGGGTAGGCTGGGCATGGGGGAAAGGGTGGTAAACTGGATTAGAAACTGGCTAACAGACAGGAGGCAGTTAGTGGTGGTAAATGGGGTGCAGCTGGGGAGAGGGGGTGACCAGTGAGGAGCTGCAGGGATTGGTCCTGGGGCCAGTCCTGTTCATTGTCTTGATTAGTGACATTGCAGAAGGGCTGAAGGGAAAGGTCTGTCTGTTTTCAGATGACACCAAGATCTGTAACACAGTGGATACCCCAGAGGGGGTGGAGAAAATGAGGAGGGACCTGGGGAAGCGTGAGAAATGGTCTGAGGACTGGCAACTGAAGTTTAATTCAAAAAAGTGCAAAATGATGCACCTGGGACACAGAAACCCTGGGGAAAGCTACAGGATGGGGGGAAGGGAGGGGAATTGCTGAGTCACAAAGAAGGAAAGGGACTTGGAGGTTCTTATTTCAGATGACCTGAAAATGTCAAAGTGCTAAGGCGGCTGGGAGGGCCAGTGACATGCTGGGGTGCATAGGCAGGGGTATCACCAGCATAAGGAGGGAAGTAGTGATGCCATTATATAAAACCATGATCAGGCTTCATGTGGCGTACTGTGTACAGTTCTGGAGGTTGCACCTTCATAAGGATATTAACAGGCTGGAGACGGTCCATAGAAGGGGGAATAAGATGGTACAGAGCTTGCAACACAAGACTTATGAGGAGAAATTAAGGGACCTCAATATGTACTCACTGGAAGAGAAGAGGGAAAGAGGGGATATGATATAAACATTCAAGTACCTCAAGGGTACAAACAAGGTGCAGGAGGGAGACATTTTACAATACAGGAGGAGCACAAGAACGAGGGGGCATGACATAAAATTGAAAGGTGGGAGGTTAAGAGGGAATGTGAGGGAGTTCTTCTTCACAGAGAGGGTGGTGGACATGTGGATTGGTCTGCCTCAGGAGGTGGTGGGAGGGGGTACCTGTCACCTTGGGGGGGACTGTTACCAGTACATGGGGAAGGGGGGAAGCAATACCCTGCTCATTGAGCTGATCCAGAACCCTGCTTCTGGGGGAGTGGAAGATACTAGCACCTTTGGGGAGTGGAGGTGAGGTGGGACAGTACTCTGAACATGAGGGGTGGGGGAAGGGTCCAGTACCATGTGCTGGTGGGGCTAGAACTGTGCACATTGGAGAGGGATGGGGAGGAATCAGTGTGCTGCACATGAGGGTTGGGGGCCAGTTCACTGGCACTGAGCTGGGAACCAGTACACAGTACATGATGGGGGGAGCCAGTAGCCCGTCAATGGGGTTGGGTCCAGTAAACACTACTTGAGGGATGATTAATAAGAAAGTATAGGTCAAAATTTTCACCATTTTCTTGCACTGCTGCTGCACAGACCAGACAGAAGTGAGTCTGTAGTTCTGTAGATCAGTGTATGTATGGAGGGTGGGAAGAACCACATGTGTTTCCTATAGTATGTGTGCCACAGTTCAGCTGTCCAAATCTGATGCACCACTCTGGGGCACTGACTTGGAGTAGTCTGTGTGAGAGAAAGATAAAATGTGCTAAATGCCTAAATCAAAAAATCCTGAGTAATGAGAGAGAGTGACCAACTTTGTGAAATAAAAAGAGACAGCTGAGTGAGCGGCGACAGATACTCAAGAGTCCGTGCAGTGGTTGAAGCCTGATGGTCAATTAATTAAAATTTGTTAATGTTTTGTGATATTTATAGCTGAAATGAAGGCTGCAGGTAAGTGTGTGGTATACCTTGATCTGAAAATATAAGATTGCTGTTGTTGTTTGTAGTGGAACGGGCAGAGAGGGATCTCCCAGTCTGCAGAGCTGAACATTTGAACTGGAATCAGCTTGCACATTCGAGCAGGCAGATGGCTGCTGCCTGCTCAAACATGCAGACACACAGTGCCTGAATGAAAGTGCAGAGGCTGTTGACTGGTGATTACAGTTACAGTCTCAGATTTTGTCCCGTGGTAGATGGATGAATCTTACACATTTGAATTATTCCTGTTTTGCATACCACTTTTCAAGTCACAGCAAATAAGGTTTACTTGTTATAGATGATCCAGATGTTCCAGAGCTTGCCTTCTAGTGGCTAGCTGGCACATGACATCCACTGGTTGCTGCCCCTCCCTCCACTGAAATCTAAAATGGTGCTCCTAAAGTCAAAATTTACAGGACATCCTCTGTGTGAGCAGCATGTTTTCCATGATGAATGAATGTGGGACATCACAGTTTTCAGGGCTAAAATGAGGAATGTCCCTTGCAGTCAGAGACAGTTGAGAGGTATGCTATGCATAGACTATTGGAGCCCCACTATAGTCAGGCATATGCCCCACCCCAGTGAAGCTGATCTCCACACCCCCATGCTCAGTCATGTTATGATGTAGGGCAAGGGAGAATGCAGGGGTGCACCCCATTGAAATGAATGGGGGTATTTTTTATTAGTATTTTATATATTATGATGGTGAGTTCAAGATTACTGAAGGCCATTGCTCAACAAGGGCCTTGTTAGTAGAACAGTGGCCTTTATTAATCTCTAACTCACCATCATAATGTATAAAATAGTAATAAAAAAGACCCCATTTATTTCAAGGGGGAACACTCTTACATTCTGTCCCATGGACATCATCTCTTAAAGACTCCTGCCTCTGGCTCCCTAGTACTTGGGTGAGATACTCTTGACTTATACCTATACTTGGTGGATTGTACAGTGGGTGTGTATGTAGGGGGGAGTTGGCCATGTGGGTGGGCAGGTGCTGAGTTATTGCTAGTTTTGTGTTTGCTCCTTAAAGTCTGTTTGAGTGGAAGCATTCAAAACTATGGAGAGAAAATACAGTAGTAGGAGCACAGGCCAGATAGAAGTGATTTAGTAGTTCTGTGGATCAGTGTATGCATGGAGGGTGGGAAGAACCACATGTGTTTCCAATAGTATGTGTGCTATAGTTCTGCTGTGCAACTGAGATGGGGGACACACACAAACTAAAAAATATGTCAGTGGCTATAAGCATGCCATATGCCTGCAGATGCATGCAGATTTGTATTGAGGTACAAGTGAGTCATATGTATGCAGACAGTATAGTACAGTGGCCTAGGGCACTGAGCTGCAGACCTGGAGACCTTGCAAACCTGGAAACCTGGGCCTGAATCTTTTCAACCCCTGCTCATATACTGTGCGATCCTGAGCCAGTCATCTAACCCCCATTCATAAAGTTATAAGTGACTGCTTGCTTGTTGCATGCATTCCACATGCATGCAGTCTGTTTCAATTTAACATAAAAACATGCTTGCAACACGCATCATGCATGCCACATGCTTGCAGTCAGTTCTAATTTAACAGGAAAAACATGTTTGCAGCATGCATGCTACATAGATCATTTTTATGTGTGCAGCATGCAAACATTTCACTGAATTATTTCTGTAGGGTAGTTAATATAGTTTGTAAAGTTCAAACTGCTGAAAAACAGTTTATATTATGCTAGCCATTCAAACTTGGACCTCCAAATGCCACTGGAAGCAGGCTTGGAAATATTATTTAAGTGTTCCCTTAATGACATTTGAGTTGGTGCGTGCCATATCCAGTTACCAAAAAGAAAAAAAAAATGTTGTAGCTTTAGGGCATACCTTGCTATATACAGTGGCATCCGCCAGGATGAAACCCAATTCTGCAGCATTTTGCAGCACTCTGCAGAATGCTGCAACATACCTACTGAATAAAACAATGTAATTTCAATGGCAATCAGTCCCTTTTGTCATTCAGGAAAATGTGACACTGCCAGGATGAAGTGAATGCCAAAGTTTCCTGCATGACAAAAGGGACTAATTGCCATTGAAATTACATTGCTTTATTCAGTAAGTCTGCTGCAGCATACTGCAGAGTGCTTTAAAAGTGGGTTTCATCCTGGGGGACGCCACTGTACATCGACTGCCAGTTACCAGCCAGCCATACAGGCAAGCTCAAAAGACCCATATTAGAGACTGTATATTTCCAGCTGACACCAAGAACAAATGTATCTATGCACAGAGCTCATTATCCGGGGTGGTCTTCATTAAGTGAGTACTGTGCCTTCCCTCCAACACCTCTATTTTTGCATTTGTATTTATTTATTTTACCAAGAAAAAAGCTCCATTGAGCAAAGCTTGTTTACAAGGAGCTGATGGGTAGGACAGATAACACACAGTAAAATTACAGTGCAATTAGTTTAGTTTTCAGAGATTTAGAGAAATAACAAAAACAGGTGTAATCTAATGCAAAGGTAAAGATACCAGAAAATTATTTGGTGGAACTGAAACATATGGCAGAAAAAATATGTGTACACAGTGCTACTACAAATGCAGAAAAAAATATGCGTGCACAGTGTTGCTACAAATACAGAAAAAATGTGTACACAGTGCTACTACAAATACAGAAAAAAATGCAATAGTCAGTACAAATTCATAAATTATACATTTTTTAACAGTGTACAGGTTTATCAACACAAAATTGACCAAGAAGGACCTTAAAATAAGAAGGGCTTGCCAGAGAGTACATTTTAAGTGAGTCTTGTTGGGCATTCCAAAGAGTAGGGGCCATCCAACTAAAAGCCATCTTATCAAATTTGGGACATTCAGCAAGATAGTATTACACTTTCTTAAATTATGTGATTATGTAGATTTCTTAAATAGATTTAACAAGTAAGACGGCAACAAGTTCCGCATTGCCTTTAAGGATCACATACTATATGTAGATTTCTTAGCCTTCTAATGGTAGGTGAAGTCCATCCCACAGCTATGTAGAGATCACAGTGATGTGTTCTAGCTTGCAAACCAGATATAAAATGGAGTGTTCTGTGGTACAGTACATCTGGTTTAGATAGATGGGAGACTGAGGCACTCCTGTATATGACGTCACCATAATCTAATAGTGGAAGGAAAATCAACTGCACAAGCCTTTTTCTTGTATCTGGGCTAAAACAAACTTTATTCTGATAATAAAACCCAAGTCTCTGATGCAATTTTTTTTTTTTTTACAAAGGTTGTCAGTATGTGCAGTGAAGGATAGCTTGCCATCTAGCCACATACGTAGGTATTTAAAAGAGCCAACCAATTCCAGACTATCTCCTGTTAAAGCTGCAATGCCTGTTGTTGGTGGAAACAAGATGGATTTGTTGAGAAAACCATGTACTTGCTTTTCTGAAGCATCTAATAGAAGCTTAGATGCACGCAGGATGAGCTGTAATTTATCAAACTCATCCTGCAATACATTCATAGCTAAGGAAGGGGGGAGAACTAGAGGACTAGAGACATACATAACCATGTCATAAGCATAAAGATATAGCTTTGCCTTTTCAATGTTAGAGCCAAGATAATTGGTATAATTTGTGAATAAAAGTGGGCCTAATATGGACCCTTGTGGTATCCCTGTACAAATTGAGACACATGATGATGATGATGACAGTAACCCTTCCATCTTTAACTGCAGTTGTCTGCCAGTGAGATACTCTTTAAACCATGTTACTGCACTTGGACCTAAGCCACTATTCTTAAGTTTGTTCAGAAGAATAACATGGTCCACAGTATCATATGCTTTACTGAGGTCCAGGATGACTGCTACATTGGTAAGCTTTTGATCAAGGGCATTATACCAGTCACTAGTTACTTTAACTAAGGCAGTTGAGGTGCTATGTTTAGTACAGAAACCTGATTTGGGGAGAGGGGATAACACTGAATTTATCAAGATATTCTCTTGTCTGAGCATTCACTGGCTTTTCTAATATTTTAGCCATAATTGGAAGAATAGAGATAGGGCAATAGTTACTAACTGAATCCTTATTTCCTGCCTTAAATTGAGGAATAATTTGTGCATGGAAGCAGAATTTGCAGTTTGCTACTGGTAAATTGAGAGATAGGTTAAGGGGGCTGTTAGGATGGAATAACCCATTTTAGAAATATAGGCTGAATGTTATCAGCACCAGGACTTTTTTAGGGTCCAGATTCTGGAGAAGCTGCTCCACCTGCCTAAAGGAAAATGGCTGGAAGTAAAATAGGTTAGGGCTAACAGTTGTAGGTCTGCTTAGAATATTGTCTGGTACCTGAATATTAACTAGTGGGGAGTTATCAAAAGTCATCCCAGCAGATGAAAAGTGTGTATTTAGTTCCTCCATTAAAATTTGCTTATTGGTAATTCGTTTATAATTACTGGTGACCCCTATTATCACTCTATAATTTTGAGTAGTTTCAAAAGCCGTAATAACCTGAAAATGCCATAATAAACAGTTATTGTGGCTTTCAAAGCTCGCACTCCACTGTTCACGAACCCTACAATTGGAAGCCGTGGTCACAAGCCCCCTGACAGACTAAAAACACTTTACTGCCACACACTCAGTGAGAATAGTATACTCTAGAAACTTGTCAGTTTCCTGACAGAAAATGAAAACAAAAACAAAACAAAAAAAAAACTGCCATCTTTGTGTTCCGTGTGCACTTTTTCCCCTAACAAAAAAATCGTACCAGTAATTATACTAAATAAAGCCAAGGCAGGTGTGTGTTAATGATGTTATTTCATACACCCTCAGTGAGTGATGAGCTCACAAACCTCTTGAGCTACGCTGTCAAGGTTTATGGCTCATTACTCACCTCGGGTGTGTAAAAAAACATCATAACATACACCTGCCTAGGCATTATTCTCTGTGTTATCAACACTGAGTTGTCTAGGTAGCCCTGATGTGGCAGCCCCCCTTACATTCCTTTTATGGTTTTCCAAAATTTGGAGGGATCAGGTTTGCTTTCATCCAAGTGTTAGATGGTAGTTAGCCTTGGATAGATGGATCAGTTTGGTACAGTGGTTTCTCTTTTATCTAAAAATTTCCAAGTCTTGCTTACTGTTAGTCATTCTCACTTTAGCCCAATGCTGATCTCGATCTCTCAGTACAAATTTTAATTCATTGGAAAACCAAGTGGAACTTTTCTGTTTCATCCTATGTTTGGTGATAGGATCAAGCTGGTTTATGATTTTTTGCACTTGATTAATAAAAATTTAATGTACCATATATGTGGAAGGTGCAAGATAAAATTCCTGCCAGTTTATTGCTGCCAAATGTTGGAGGTAGTTTTCTGCCATAAAATGAATGAGAGAGCATTTATAAATTAAGGAAGGCTCACTATATGTCTTTTTAGTTCCTCTAGCACAGACCACTACATTGTGATCACTAAGAGCATTATCAAAGACAACTGCAACTGTAATTTTATGAGGTCTGTTACTAAGGATTATGTTTAATAAGGATGAGTTGGCAGGGTTTTTTGGGTTAAGTCTGGCAGGCTCTCAAATAAGTTGTGTGAAGCCATATTCATCACATAGTGTTTTTTGCTTCTGCAAGTTTGAAGTTAGCCAGTCATAGTTCATGATCCCTAATATAAGGATTTCTTTATTATTACTACAGGAAAATGTAGCTAGGTAATTCAAGACATCCATTTAAACTGGGGGGGGGGGGCTTTAAACAGCCAATCACATTGATTGAGTCATTATTTGACATGTTTATATTAACTACAATATAGTCACATGCAGATGGTCTAGATATGAAGTCAGTTAAGGAAGATGGCAATTTGTTCTTAATATAGAGTGTGATACCGCCACCATAGGTAGGGTGAGCTTGCCTTTATGAGTCATATCCAGGTAGGGAAATCACATTAGAGTGTATGTAAGCAAAAACCCACAACAGTGTGTGCGTTTACTGGGGATTAATCAACACCCTGATTGCATTGTGAGGCATGAGGCTGCAGGCCGAGTGTCCTCACAGTGCCCGGGGTGTTGATTAATCCTCAATTAATGCACACCCTGGAGTGGGTTATTGCACTTATAATATGGGGAACATATGGAGTTACAGGAACAAAAAGACTGCAACAATATTGCAAAAACATGTGAACTTAATTCTGTGTCCTTCCACCAATCCACCACAACAGACAGTTGCAGCACCAAACTGTATTTTGCGTGCTGCCACTACAAGATATAGGTCCAGGAACACAATGTCATATGCAGCACTACAGATTTATGCATTTCTGATGAAACATATCCTGGTACAACACAGTCTCATACCCTGTAGTCATGTGTAAGACAGTTGAAGTGCTCTGTTGCTCCGTCACTGTGTTTCTGCATCTTGCTTGAACCAGCAAACGATGTGCAGGAAGATTAACACATGGCAGTGGCAGGAGTGTCGGCTCACTGTCTCATTTGGGTGTGTACCTTGCAACCTAATGGCAAGAGCCCAATTACCTGTATCTTACGGTACCAATGGAATTCAATGCATGTTAGGGTACTGATGGAGAGTCAATAACTAGATCTGCACTCTGCTTGATCTCTGCCCAGGACCCACTCACCACTTACTGTGTGGCTAAGAGCAGTGCAGCATGGCAAGCCTGTGCAAAGATCTGTGATTTGCTATACTACCTAGCCGATTGTGTGTGGGGGTCTTAAAACTCATCAGCTGAAACAGGGAACTCACAGATGTCACTGATGAAACAATCGGGAGACTTCAGTGACAACAGGGCATATATATTGTGAAGTTGCACAGTAACAGAACACTGCTGCATGTCACTGATGTCGGAAATAGTCTACAAGCCATGCACCCGCCCCACCAATCTCCCACTGATCCCTGCACCCATCTTCACATTCTCCTACTATCTCTGTGACATGCTGAAGTATCTCTCTCACTGCGCTGATCCCTTTTCTCTGTACCTGTCATGAATGATTTCGGCATTGGGATGTGACGAAATAGAGAGAGAGAGAGAGAGAGAGACACACACACACACACACACACACACACACTGTGGCACAGCCAACCTTCATACTCACCGCTGAGCCTTACTGGCTGTGTGTGTCTCTAATACCGGGACAGCAGGAGCGAAGGATTAGTTTACTGGTGCGGCAAAATGTAGTTGATCTGCAGGACGGATGGTGGGTGAGACCAGTGACACTTGCTGGCTCTGTGCGGGACAAATGAGGTGGTCCGCAGGGCCAGTGTATGGGTGGGGGGGGGGTAACACTGTACCGCTATCACTCCTGCTGTCACTTTGGGCTGATAATTATTCTGGCCAGTGTAGTATGCTGGTGCGGGGAAAAGTCATTGATCCATGGGGCGAGTGGGTGGGTAACTCTGTCTCTCTCCTGTCAGTCAAGATACCGCTGGCTGTCTGGTGAGTGGGGGTGACACAGACATATACCTAAGATAGCAAGGGTGTCAACGAGTACTGGACAGAGCTCATAACTGGGCACACAAAGACACACAGACAGAGACTGCTGAAACTTTGCACAGAGCAACCACTGTCACTGACTGCTGCTAAAGCACATCACAGGGTTTGGCTACTGCACAGGGCCAAGAGAACAGTCATCACCTGGTACCAGAGATCCAAGAGGTGTGTGGTTGGGTAACACAGAAAAAAGCAATAATCCAGGCAGACAGAGAAAAGGAATTGTCTTTTGGAGGAGATGCGCTCTCTGTTCTCTCTCATGCTGGGCTGTGGGGAACAGTTAAGCAATAATGCAGGATAGGGTGTGTGTTGTGATGGGATAACATCACACCTGGGGTGGTTGGGCACGAGGCCACAGGCCAAGTGCATCCAATACCCTAGGCATGACGTTATCCCAGCACAGCACACACCCTGGATTGCATTATTGCTATTATACAATGGCTCCTTTGTAAAACGAAATAAAAAAATAGATTGCAAATATGTTTAAAATGTGTTTTATTATTGATTTTTTCATTGAGTTGGAATACATAATGAAACAAGCATTTGTCAATGCCGAATGTTTGCTTGCTGGTATTAGCATTGGAAATGTAGGAGTTAGAGAGATGTAGAATAGGAATGGCAATGAAGTATTGAACTTCACGCCAACCCCACCTCCACCCTGCAGAGATGGACAGGCATTGGGGTATGTGTTTGGGTCGTCGCCCTTAACATTCATGCCATTTCACTTCACCCTATCCTGTAGACACTGACACATGTTGAGGTGTGCCATGGAGTGTTCGGCTGTACAGTCACCCCATTCCATAAGGACATATGCTGAAATGGATGCAGTATAGGAGAATGGGGGGAACTCTGGGGCTGAAGAGTTTGAGGCACACCTTGATGCCTGTCACTGGCTCCAGGGTGGTGGGGTAGGGGTGGAATGGCATGAGCATTATAGTCGGCAATCCAAAGGCACACCGCTGACGCCTGTCAGAGTCTGTACAGGGTGGGACGTTATGGTTAGAAATCCTAATGCCATGGGCGTTTGTTGGTATTTGCACTACAAATTTTCAACATGGCCTTTTTGTGACCCCCACCTCATGAAAGCATTTGGGACCTCTTCTCATTAACAGTGCCACTGTGATTTTGTTAATGTGTCCCGAACTTTGAGTTCCCACAGTGACTGTGCCATTCTGCGCCAGATGTATGAAAACACAGATGGGGCAGGATGTGAAGAATGACAGTTGTACCATTCATAGGGAGGTGTGAAGAGATGGCAATGTTGAAAACCTGTAGTGAAAATATTAAACATACTTGAACTTCCGGGCTTATGTGGAACCTGTGCAATGCATGCGCATAACACAGTCATTTAGTGGAATTATTTTTTATCAAATTTCCAACATAGGCATTTTGTGACCTCTGCTCATGAACAGTGTCACTATGATTTTCCTAATCTGTTCCAAACATTGATTTCCCACAGTGACCGTGCTATTCTGCGCTAAATGTGTAAATGCATATTTCGAGCAGGATATGAAAAATGACAGCAGTACTGTTCAAAAGGAGGTGTGAAAAAATGGCAATGTTGGAAATCTGGAGTGAAAATATTACAAATGCACGAAATACAGGTGCATGGAAACTGCGCAACATCACCGCAACACAGTCATTTCATGGACTTTTGTCACTAAATTTTCAACATAGGCATTTTAGCACCTCTGCTCGTGAACAGTGTCACTGTGATTTTTTTTAATCTGTCCTGAACACTGACTTCCCACAGTGACCACGCTATTCTGTGCTGGAAGCGCGAAAACACATTTTGACCAGGATGTGAATAATGACAGCTGTACTGTTCATAAGGAGGTGTGGAAAAATGCCAATGTTGAAAATCTGGAGCGAAAATATTACAAATTCACGAATCAGTGAGTGTGCATGGAAACTGCGCAATGCACGCTTGTAACACAGTCATTTTATGGACTTTCATCACCAAATGTTCAACATAGGCATTTTAGTACCTCTGCTCATGAATACTATCACTGTGATTTTCTTAATGTGTCCCGAACACTGATTTCCCACAGTGACTGCGCTATTCTGCGCCCGAAGTGCAAAAACACATTTCGGGCAGGATGTGAAAAATGACAGCTGTACTGCTCATAAGAAGGTGTAAAAAAATGGCAATGTTGAAAATTTTGGATTTTTTTCACCAGATTTGCAACATAGGCTTTTTGAGAGCCCACCTCTTGAACATTGGCACTGTCGTTTTGCTAATCAGTCCCAGAAGGTGATTCCACGCAGTGACCGTGAAATCACCTTTCAGGACCGAATAACACCATGACAGTGGCTGAATTCATGAGAAGGGGTCCCAATAACCCCATGTTGAAAACTTGGTGCCAAAATTCTCAAAAATGCCTGAGATATGCACCAAAGTTGAAAAAACCCAATTTATGCCATTATACAGCTTACCGGCATTTCATCAGTTTGCGGTCGGCTCTGAAGAGTGCAGACGTGTTCCTGGTCCACCGAAGATCATCATGCCAGGCTCCAGAGGTAAGTATGGGGTAAGGGGGGGTGTGGGGAGGTAGGGTACATAGTGGGTGGATGCGGGTTCGGGGAGGGGACGGCGACCGGCCTGGGACCGTTTCCTTTTTTTCAGGAGGAAAAAAAAAAGAAAAAGACATTGTGGGGAGGTTTTTTCCCCAGGCTTGCTTTCAGCACACTGGGGTGGGGTCCCAGTTTTCCACTTGGCTTTTTGGGGTAGGGGTATTTAAGCCGATGGGGATTGGGCCCTCCATCGGCAAAGAATGACTGTTTGGGTGGGCATGATGCTGAGGGGGATTGGTCACCCCCTCGGCACACAACAAGTGGGGGAGGGAGTTATATCATGCCGACGTGGAGTGGCTCCCCTGTCAGCAAATGAACTGGGTCAGGGGCTGCCGGTAGGGGGATTGTCCACTCTCGTTGGCTTTTTTGGGGCTGAGAGGTGGCAGCAAGCTACTGCCATGTTTAAATAAATTGTTACACTACGCAAGGACTGCCCTGCAATGATGGGTCACTCCCTCATTGCAGCGGAATGGCTGATGCTGCAATGATGAGGTGGCCCCTCACTGCAGCAGTGAAAACATTTCAACTTAGTGGCACTTTTAGAAACCAGTGTCATCAGCACACTGTGCCTCCATTGGTCCACCAGTGCCAAGCCCCCAAATGCAGTGCCTCCGTTGGCTGCCACAATGCCACACCTCCACAACCCACTTCTCTCCTAAGCTGCCGGCTAATGTTTCTTGCACATGCGTGCAAGCAAACATAAAAATAGTGCAGTTCTACTGTTTGCTCAGTAGGTGGTGCTGCTGCATTTGCTTCTTCAGTCCAACACCCCCCCCACACACACACACTCGTTTCTTTTTCTTTTTTTGCCATCAGGTTTAACTGAGCCAGTTCTGCAGTCTTCCTTGTACTGGCTGAAGATTTTTTAATTTTTTTTTAATATATTAGTGCATGTGCATGATAAGGACTCAGGAGAAGGACGCAGATGTGCACTTCCAGTTTTCTAGTTAGATTGTGTGTCTCTTGATGAAAAGGAGAAGTTTACCCTGCTGGTTTTTTTGAAGGTAAAAGATATTTTTTAGCCCTTTGTCTGGTTGTTGTTTGGGGAGAGCTGCTGTTCTGTGAGGAACTGAGTGGCGTCAGTGAACCGCGCGACCAACAGTTACATTCTCCACGGGCACTGAAGCTGACAGTTTTGGGAAGAAATGGCCCAGAAATAGATTTTTTCTCTGAGTTCTGTGTTGGGGGACTAAAAAGTGACTTGTTGGGAGGGAGGTTTGAACTTTTAGGTGTAACGGTTAGGGAACGGCTTCAGAGCGGGAATGACAGAAGCAGACTCACCGGCAGTGATGACGACTGAACTGGGCTGCAGTACAATGATTCCGGTAGCGGTTCATGAGGTCACCTTTGTACTGGGACAAGAGCTGTGATGTTGTACTGGGATAACATCATGGCTCCAGTTCCAGACGGACCAATCAGTGTCTAAGATTCTTTTATGCCATTGTATAATACTGGTCACTTAGTGAGAGATTTAAATGGCTGCCTTTCAAAACTGCCTCACTGAGGAATAATGAGTGTGGCTCTGCCCCCTGATCTGCCAAGGGTGCCTGAATACCACAATCTCTGTGGTTAACAGAGATTAATGTATGGTCACATGATGCCTGCTTGCCAATCGGCTTCCTGCATTTCTTGTCCCCATGTTATAAAGAGGCATTAAACCATGTTTCAGTCGAAACAAGTACTCTGGATTTGAGTGTGAAATCCAGATCTTCAGATTATCCAATTTGCCTAACATACTTCTGATATTAATGGTGATTAATTTTATTCCACTAGAAGCTGCAAACTCAGAAGATGTTAAGAATGTTTGAGTCCTCGAACACAGAGCCCTAAACTGAGTTCCGACTTACCTGAGGCAAGTCTCTTTCAAAATCCTTCTACTGCAAGCCCAGTTAATGAATTTTTGATTTTGGGCAATATTGCTGGGGTGAAGGTGAGAGAAGCTATTAATTTGGATGCCACAAATCAGAAACTTTCATTTCAGATGAATACTGTGTTTTCTCCTAGCCTGCCTAGCACGTCTACTGTGAGCATTCCGCTACCAGCCAATGTCGAGTTTAAGTCCCTCAAGGAAGAATCTGCCTCCTTTACAAATGTACTTTAATTTCTTTCCTCCTTTGATCAAAAACTTGATTTGTTAATTAATAGGTCAAAAGCTTTGGATCGGGAAGTAAAATCAATTAAAGCTGAGGTGGAGAAAATTACTTCAGTGCAAAAAACTATTCAAGATGATGTTATTGCAATTCAACAAAAAACTACAACAAATACAGCACTTTGTTATGACAAATATTAATGCAATAATTGCACTACAAAGGAAAACCGAAAATATGGAGAATTTGTTACGCTATAAGAACTTGCGTCTGGTGGGTGTTCCTAACATTTATGGTAAAGCTTATGAGTCATTAAGAGATTTGCTCAAAGATCTTTTTATTTCGGTTTTAAATCTTTCAGAAAAAATCCTGCCTTTTGTGACTAAAGCATTTTTTGTACCTACTCGCCAGAAAAAATCCAACTTAAATGACCAGACAAATCCTGCCAATCAGGATGCCAGTTTCAGTTTACTCTCACCTGAATCTGTTTGCTGCACTCCCTGGCCAAGCCCAAACCGCGGCAAATATCTTTAAAAAGGTGGCTGGACCAAAGAGCACAATCCTCTTTACTTTGGCTTTTGACACTGATTGTGATCTTATTCTAACTATTGCAAAGAAGAAGGGGGCTTTAAAATTTAAGCAAGCTGTGTGCCATATTTTTCCATATATAGCTATGGAAACTCTTAAAAGACGTAAGCAATTTTTCCAGTTTAAAGATGACCTTACAGATCTGGGTGCTTCATTTGAAGTGCTGTACCCTGCCAAATGTATTCTGACACATGGGGAGGATAAACGCTTATTTTTCAATCCGGAGCAATTTAGAGAATATATCATCCTAAATAGGGCTAAAAGAACTGAGCAATTTTCTGACTCCAATCAAGAGGTGGATGCAGAGGAGAAGATGCCTTCCCTTGAGGGACAACTAATTTCAGATGCTGATTAATGGGCAGTAAATTTTCTTTAAATCTATAAGAAATACATGTACACTTCTTTCTTTGTTTTTTTTTTGGAGGGGGGCATAATGTGATAAGAGGATAGAGAAACTAAAAACTAAGATAATCGGCTGAATTCATCAAGCTTGTGACTGATAACTGGGTTCCAGTCAGTAACATCGCATATCAAAATAAAGTGGACAAAAATAAAGTGGCAAAAACAGTGTTACCATCAGTATTGGCAGAACAAAATGAAGCGTGCCAGAACAATGCAGGCCACATGACATGCAGGTAGCAAACAACATCCACCACACTGAGGCACCGCACTGGAACACACAGCAGCAGGCACACACCAGCATGCCATCTCCCCTGTCCTGTGTGTTGCTGTGTACATGCTGGCTTGTGCTCCTGGCCCCTTGCATTATACACAGCCATCTGCATGGTGGCCATGGTCCATCTGTCCTCCAGTGGTTACCCCAGTGCACTGTCTCCATAGCTCAGCATTCTGGGTGGGGGTACCCCACCATGTGGGTGCCTGTGCCATTAGATTATCATGGCAGGTGGCCAGTGGCCTGATTCCCCCAGTGGTGATTGCACCCTGCCCTGTTCCATCTCCCTGCACCCCTGTGCTTGTTCTGTGCATGGGTGCCTGCTGCTGTGTGTTCTAGTGCAGTGTCTCCATGCGGTGGACATTGTTTGCCATCTGCATGTTGTGTGGCCTGCATTGTTCTGGCACGCTTCATTTTGAGCTGCCAATATTGATGGTGACACTGTTTTTGCCGCTTTATTTTTGTCCACTTTATTTTGTTCTGCGATGTTACTGACCGGAACCGATAACTGCCTCATCATTATATAGTATATGTACGCTTTTGCTACTTGTGGACTTGATCTAAATTTTGGGGCTGTCCAAGAGTATAACAATTTCCAAATATTAAATGTTATCGAATGTTATCAACTGTCTAAGTGGACAACTCCGAGTTTGTTGTTTTAGTATAATGTATAATGTATTGATATAATAAAAAAAAAAGAAAGAAGATGTTAAGAATGGGAATGTAGGACCAGGGTTTAGTTCTATGTTTCCAGAGCATACCAACAAAAGCAGAAGGATTTGTTTTCTTAAATTGGCAGCATTACTAAGGGCACGCTTATTAGGTCTAGTATTGAATTTGCATTGTTGGACTTCAGTAATAATCAAGCTCTGTCTGTTTGGCACCGAACTGACATAGGCCAACAATACGGGCATATAGGTGCATGAAGTAGAATTTGTCAGTGGTTTTGCTAATTGTCTATTATGCAGTGACCAAAACAGGAGCAACGTGTCAATACTATTTAGTTTAACTGAAATCTCCAGCTGCATAAGAGGTATCTTAGTTTCTGGTAATGAGGGTAGGTCCATTAAGTAGAGCAGTGTCAAACATAGTAGCATTCACAGTTTGCTTAAAGCTGAAAAAAGTATTCTCGACTATGTTATATAGGTAGCTTTAAGGAATAATTAAGCAACAGTGAGAAACATACCTCTCAACCTTTTGTCCTCCAAATGTGGAACATTGTATCTCAAAATGTGGAACAAATGAGCAAAATATGGAACACTTAATCAAACCTTTACGTAAGAATCTCAGAACACTGTTAACATGTTTGCATTTATGTTCCGAAAGTCTGTTATTAATTGAATAATATATTTGTTGCTCATTTACTAAAGATTTTTGCTTTCAAATGGTGACACTGAATGTGGGACAAGTCCTCACAATGTGGAACAGGGAGCTTTTGTGAAGTAAAATGAGGAACGTTCCTTGCAATGAGGTACAGTTGAGAGGTATGGTGAGAAAACATCCTACAGAGACTGTAAAAAGACTTGCTGTATAGAAACAAACGTCCAAAAGGCTCTTATTACTTGCAACTAGAGTGTCAAAATAGGTCTAAAACAAATGGGCAGACTAGATGGACCTAGTGGTGTCCTTCTGCTGTCAACTTCTATGTTTCTATGTTTCAGTTGTAACAGAGCAAATAAGGAGCTATAGGTAATTGATTATTATATCATATAGACAATATACACACACAACGCTATTGCCCATACTCTTGCAATACAATAGTTTAAACTGTATATGGTTCTAGCAACTATATAAACAATACCCTATTCTGTGAGCCAAAGGCAAACAGACACTATTTAAGCATTAAATCTGTACATGCAAAAAGTTGTAGCAGACAGTACTAGTGGTTTCACCTACTTATCTCCAGCCGACAGCAGTTGCCAAAGCTGATGCTCACAGTAGACACCCTTTTTGCTGTGGCCCTTCACGCAAGGACCACTGCAGAGGACCACTAGGGGCATCTACCTTTATCAAGAAGGAGAGGCTCCCATTGGCTCTTGGCGGGGGGGGTGGGACAGTATGGTGCTGCCACAGGTCAATATTCGTTGTCTCGTGGTCCTGTGGTGTGCCACAAAGATGGGGTGAGATACAGATGAGGCACACTGATAAGTCCTAGGTAGGACATAACATGTGTCCGTGTCTTATGTTCTCAGCCTCTGGAGACTGTGTGAGATGCTCGTAGGCACCATTTATTCCTGCTTAAAACAGAACCATCTTAGATTTTCACAGTGAGTTGCATATGCATCCTATGATGCTTTGCATTATGGGTGTGCTTGTGATTTTTTTTTGTATTTCTGAGTGACCTGGCTTAATGCCAATGCCCCTTGTTGGGTAACCCTTACCTCAGTGCTTATGTGGTGAACTTTTTGTCTTTTTAGCTTGTTCTCTTATTTTGGGCCCACCATGACCCAAACCCATAACACCACACAAAGCAGGGTTGTGTTTCTCCTGGGTGAGATACAGATGAAGCACACAGATGAGTCCTGAGTAAAATTAATCACATGTATATGTCTTCTGTTCTTAGCCTTTAAAGATTATGCGAGAGGCCCTTTGGCACCATGTATTCCTGTTTAAGGAAGAACCGGACTAAATGTTCATGGTAATTTGCATATACATCCCATGATGCTTGGCATTATGGGGGTATGTGTGATTTTGTATTGCTTTGAAACCTGGCTTTGTTTCCAATGACCTTTTTGGGTAACCCTTGCCTCAGTGCTTTTGGGGTGAGGTTCTTTGTCTTTTTAGTTTGATAAGACTGAGTTTACTGATGGGAGTTTAACCCTGCCTCCTTGCCCTAATATGTATGGATTTTGCTACTGGTCTTGCTGAAAAATCTTTTGAATTACAATAAATGTACTGGCTCCTGAAACCACAATGAAATCACCTGTTGAATCCTCCAAGGTGGTGAGCTGTTTTTATTCCAGTTCAAATGTTGAACAGCACTGACCTAGTTTGCCACTTGCAAACATGTTTCCTCTACTGATGGTAGCTTTGCAAGCTGTATCTCTTTTATATCCCCAATCCAGCTTGAAGTCACTTTTGACTATCATCTCCTTATTCTCCAGTGTGGTAGTTAGGTAGTATATAATATCAATGAGGCCTGCAATTACAGAACAAGGTGGATTATAAACACAGCGCAGGCACTATTTTTTATGCATTCATTTTTACCACAGCAAGCATCAATTCATGGGCCAGATATTCAAAGCGTTGTGCCAGGTGCAATTCCACAGCGCTGGAATAGTGCCAAATTTGCACCAGACTGCAATATTCAAAATAGAGGATAATGTGTGGTCATTGATGGCTAACCGGTTTGTTAACCTTCGAGAGGCTGCCAGGGCGACAATGTAAACCTCGAGAGCGAAGCTCGAGAGGTTTATGTCGACATGGCAACCTCGAGATTGGTTAAAAAAACAGTTAACCATTGATGTACTATATATTATATTTTATAGTGTATGGTACCATTTAGGTTTTTAAGAAAAGAAAGCAGTTCCTTACTGCAGTTTTTTAAGGCACTACTGCTCTGCCCTCACCACCGAAGCCATTTCAAGGCCGTCCGATCCAGTTGCGCGCATGCACAGACTGTTCCAGGTTGTTAACCCATCGATGGGTTAACAACATCGAGATGTCACATCGATGGTAAAACGTTGTTATAAAAACATAGATTTCTACCTAAAACAATGTTCTACCATACATTATAGCCCTGTTAGCGCCGGTGCTGTGTGATAGCACCAATGCTAAAACTTAATGTATGCAGAGGAGGGAGGTAGGGGAGTGGCCATGAATGCTGGCACACTGGCATATTCAAAACAGTAATGCAGCGCTACAGGTTGTTGCACCACCGGTAGCGCGGTGCTAGTGGTGGGCGCAGTGGGCTCAATCTGCTCCGCGAAGTGTTTCATGGAGCAAAGTTGGATTCGCGGAGTGCTCCACAATGCGAAGCAGAATACTTCGCGTTATAATGAGGAATGCGAAGTCCATTAGAAACACTGATTTTGCGTTACTCCGCCTCCCTGGGCCACTACTCTTCCAATTTAAAGGCGAAGTGCATTGGTGGCAGTTCACTTCACCTCACTTTGTCTTGTTTTTGAGCTCCAAAGGTGAATTTTGCAGTGATTCATGGGATTTCAGATCACATGAGCTCTATATTGATCTGCACAGCCTCAGTTTGGGGTAGTATGAGTAGGAAGGAGTAGAAGACAATGTGCTCTGATAGCTGTCTGTGATAGGAATCTTGAAAAAGCTGTTCAAAAAGCATTTTTGCTTTTTTTGGGATCCAACTTTAGTTCTTCGATTGTAGGAAACCCTCCTGTGCTCATATCATCGACTGTTTTTGTTTGTGTGTGGATTTTGAATGTTAATTTACAACATTGAGTGTGTATGGTGAAAGACAGTGAAAGTTTGCTGTGGGGGAAGGGCGTATCTGTGGTGTAGGTAGATTTAAGTTGGAGAACTAGTGATTTCTTTGTTTTTTGGTTATATTTTTGTTATATAACTGACTGTGTTAATGTACACATAGTAATATTGTCAGTAATGGTAAAAATGTTCTTGCTGTTTGTTGTGTGAATGTGGTACAGCATTTCATAAGGTCAGGTTATTTAAATTAGAAATTTACATTAACCTTTGCATTTGCATTTCATTCCTCGTTCAACATTGTACACAAACTGTTGTGTGTTGTGTGTGAGTGTGTGTGTAGTGTTGCTTGCATCAAATAATACACCTTTTATTGTGACACAGACGAGTGTAAGTGCAGCAGTGTGAACCTGCTATCCACTGCAGCTGCCTGATTTTGTACTGCGATCATGTTCTCTGTTCTTAGTTTTGCTGCTTGTAGTGCCATAAAAATCAGCACTGTCTGTATTCAGTGCTCCCCCCACACCCATGTTCAAAAGGTATTTTTTTACAAGACTGGGTTGTTTTTGTGACCCCATCAGCATCACTGGTTACTGAAGTTGTTTTAATTCTGTGACAGTCTCAGAGTAGTCTCATCTGTTGCTGAAGCCACAGTTGTTTATTTTGCTGCACATCCAGCCAGCGTACCTCCAGTCAGAAAGTGAACGTATCAAAATCTGAATTTGGTAATAATATTTGTGGTTGATCCCCCAAAATGCCTGCAAAGAGATGTGCATTCAAAGCTGTTTCTTGCCATGGCAATGTTAGCAGTAAGATGGTCTGTGGGCGTGTTAGTAGTACGCAGATGCAGAAGTGCATTGCTGATGTGAGGAAAGGTATTTCTTCGCAATGTTTTTTATAGCCCAATCAGTAGCTTCACTCTTAGTTGGAGGAGATGATGTTTTCCCAGCTGGTGGTGTTAGTGTTATTGGTGTTAGTGGTAGTGGAGGTAGTATTAGTATTGTTGCATCAAGTTCTAATTTCGACCAGTGTACCATATCCAAACATATTGAGTGTGAAGCAATGCAAGTGAGTGGCAGTGTAGATGATGTCATACTTCCCAGTAACATCCCAGTAACTGAACCTGAGGATTCTGATGAGCATGTCAACGATAGCATACAATGTGATAGTCCATCCACCGTGGCACTTAACGTCACACATTTTCCATGCAGTGATTCAGTGTGGTGAAAAAATATCAGGTGATGGTGGTGTAGATGCTGATGATGAATGTGATGATGATGATGTTGCTGTTGTTGCAACATGCAGTCCACATATTAGCATCCAAGCAGAAGATCTGGATGTGGGTGATGTTGATGAATATGATGATGATGTAATTGACCCCAGTTGGGAACAGGAGAAAAAGAAATTAAAAGTGGCTGTGTCGGAGCCTGTTTGAAGGAATACCCCACTGTAAAAACTTGTGATCTACCGGTTTTAGTTGATGATGATGATGATGACCCAGTAATCAATATGATAGGTAGTCGTGGTGGTCAGTCGCAGTCCAGGTGTGCAGTGCCAGAAACATCACGTGCCCCCCTACTTCAGTGCTTAAAATAACGGACTTAAATAAGCCAGATCATCATGGACATGTTAAAAGCAGAGCATCGCAGTCCCTTGTGTGGGATTTTTTTTGTTCAAGATGCAAATGATGATTCAGTTGCAATCTGCCAGGTTTGCCATGTGTGTGTGAGTTGAGGTAAAAAGGGGAGCCATCTGGGGACAGGAGGACAGCATACGCATCTTAAGAATAGGCACGTGGCTCTGTGGACCCAGCACAAGCTGGCAGATAATACCACAGAGGGGCGTTCACCCATGTCACAAGCAACCATAGCCAGCATGTTATCCCCTTCCATGACTGTTAAGCCCAGTAGGAAATTAAACATGTGCAGTAGTGCAGTAATAAGAGCAGAGGATTACTACAGGCATGATGTGGTGGAGGACTATAATGACTTTGAAATCTTGTCCAGTGCTGGTGAGAGTAGCAGATTTTGTGGTGGTGGTAGTGGTGGTGAATGCAGTATGTCTAGTGCAAGTGGTACATCAACCCCGGTTGGCAAATCTGGCAAAATAACATCATTTCTGGGTTTGTCATCATCACCTGTGCAACTGTGTTCATCAAATGTCCACACTCCACCCTCTGCCAATGCCATTCATCATGGAGCACAACCATTTGTGACCAATAACACACCACATGTAAAACGTTCAAGTCAGCCCACGTTACAGAGTGTTTTTGCGCATAAGCTGAAGTACCCCCCCAATCATACAGTATCATGTGAACTTAATGCTACTGTAGCGGAAATGCTAGCAATTGATCTTTTGCCCTTCTCTTTTGTGGGGAATTCTGGGTTCCAGTGGTTTGCTGCATGTGCCTGTCCAAAATGGAAAGTCCCATCCAAGACATACTTTTCTACCCGTACTGTCCCCGAGTTGATCCGCACTGTGTCTGACTCAGTAAGACATGCCCTTCAACATTTCGCCTCTCCATTCATCCAGTTAAGTATGGATATAAGGACAAGAGGCAAAACAGTGGTGAGTTCATATCTGTGTATAACTGCACACTGGGTGCAGGTGCCGGGGGTTGTTTGTGATGTTGGTAGTGTGAATAATCAGTGCAGTAAGGTGGATTGTCGCGGTAGCAATCTTCCTGGAATTTGCCAGCATGCAACGATTACTATGCGCAGTGTGACCTGTTCACACACTGGTGAAAACATGTTGGACATGGTACTGACTGAAACTGACAGATGGCTAAACCCTCTGTTCCTGAGAGCTGGGTTCATAGCAAGTGACAATGGGTCAAATGTGGTGAGATGCATCACTAATGGTGTTTTTCTTCATGTTCCATGCATGGCCCACTGTTTAAATCTTGTGGTTCAGGAGTTTCTGCAGCACCCTGATATAAAGGAAATACTGACCATTGCACGACATATCTCCTCTCACTTTTCAAGATCTGGAAAGGCCCGTGACCAACTGCGGCAGTTGCAGATACAAAACAGCCTGCCTCAGCACTGCTTGAAGCTGGAAGTTGTCACCCAATGGAACTCCACGTTATACATGGCAGAGAGGTTGTATGAACAATACAAAGCCATCTCAGAATTTCTTGTTATTCACACTAGCCGTGACAGTTCCGGGGCCTCCATGTCTATGACGACTGAACAGTGGTGCCTCATGAACTTTGTAATAACAATTTTGTGGCCTTTTGAACATGTCACACAGGCAGTGAGTGGCGAGTCTGCCTCCAATAGCCAATCAATTCCACTGCTGCGGGTGCTGAGGCAGACATTGGTGAATGTACAGCATGGCCTTGATGTTGCCGGAGACGGTGGTAGCAATATGTTGCTGCAACACATGCTGACAGTATTCGACCATAATCGTCACGTTGTGAGCATTCAGTGTAGTGACAACTTTGCCATAGCAGCAATGCTGGACCCATGATACAAACATGGAATTGCATCAGTACTGGAGGGAGGGCCTGAACAGGTAAAAAATATCAGTGGTCAACTGGTGCGCTTGGTTCATGGGGCACAGAAGTCACATGCCAAGGTCAGCAAACCTCAGCAGCATAATCCAGCTGAAGGTGTACCTGGAGGACCATCAAGCATATCCTGCAAGGGGAAGGTGACTGTAGTGCCAGGTGGTCTGTCATCCAAAGTGGGTGGTGTCAACCCACTTTGGGAGGCTTTGTCCCAAGTGGGTATTTGTGAAATAAATGATTCGGGAGAATAGGATGATGCATCAACAATTGGACTTAGTGCGGCACAGAGAATGGTTGAGTCATATTTGTCTGAAACCAGGCATCTAAAAATAAATGAAGATCCTCTTTTGTACTGAAGTGGAAAGGTCAGTGAATGGCCAGAGCTGACTGCAGTGGCACTGAAATACCTCACATGCCCACCCTCCAGTGTAAGTGTTGAGAGGTTATTCAGCTCAGCAGGTGCAATAGTCAGGGATCGTCGGACAAACCTGTCTCCTGCAAATGTTAGTTTGCTAACATTCATTATAATGAATGAGAGGCACATACCAGCACAGACTGCAACCTCGGTATTCGTACCCCAGCCTAGTCATGGTGGTCTTGCTGATGTGGAACTGGAGCATCCTGGTGGCTCTGGCACTGGCTGCCTGAAACGGCCCACTACTGACGTAGATGACAACACAATGGAGAAAGAATTTCCCAGTGGTCAGACTTTAGACATCGATGACTGTGAGGGCAGTTTTCTTTCTGAGGATGATGATGTGGTTAATGTTGGCAGATTTTAACTGCAGTATTTAAAAGGAGGCATTCCCCCTCACCCTGGACCACCAGCACCGGGACTGATGTTATCCACTGCCACCATGAGTCTGCCTCCCCAGACCACCACCACCGGGACTGATGTTATCCACTGCCACCATGAATCCCCCCCAGACCACCACCACCACTGGGACTGATGTTATCCACTCCCACCATGAGTCTGCCCCCCCCGGACCACCACCACCACCAGGACTGATGTTATCCACTGCTACCATGAATTTCCTCCCTGGACCACCACCACTGGGACTGATGTTATCCACTGCCACCATGAGTCTGCCCCCCCGGACCACCACCACCGGGACTGATGTTATCCACTGCCAGCACAAGTCTGCCCCCCCGGACCACCACCACTGTGGCACTGATTTTATTCACTGCCACCATGAGTCTGTCTGCCCCCCGGACCACCACCACCGGGACTGATGTTATCCAAGTCTGCCACCATGAGTCTGTCTGCCCCCCCATGGACCACCACCACCACCACCAGGACTGATGTTATCCAAGTCTGCCACCATGAGTCTGTCTGCCCCCCACGGACCACCACCACCAGCTTCTTAATATTTAAACCATAAAGTGAGTATGTGTACTCATGTTTGTTGTGCTGCCTCACTTCCTTTAGTTGTATGTTTTGTTTTCTGTAGCTTTTCAGAGCCGTAATGGTAAAACACATATAGTACACTTCTTTTGTTTCTTTTACAGGGTAACATAAAAAGGCTTCATCGCTAAAACTCATTGGGAATGATGTTGTAGCTGTACCGTACAGAGAGGAACCGATGTAATATCCATGTGAAATCCATTCTGGTAAGTATGAAGATTTTATTTCATCCGTTTCACTGTTTTGGAAAGACTGCGGCAAATATTGCACACAACAGGTTGTGTTAGTTGACAAGATGTGTCTTTGAAATGTAACTTGACTTTAGCGATAGAGATTTGAGAACCAGGGAGGGACACATAACAATTAAGTTGTAAGAAGTCATTCATTTCTTTTTTAGGAAACTTCCAGATGCTTTGTTGTTCTGTCAAAGTGGCCTTATCCAAACAAGTTCTTCCACATCAGGCCCCCCCCCCCGGGCTGGGGCACACATGTAGAAGTCATTTCATTATGTGACCATGACCATCACATCAGACTTGAAAAGGATGCAGATGAAATCTGTGAAGAAGAAAGCAAAAAAGTAACCATTACAGAAAAACCTGCAAATATGCTTCCCCCACACACAAAAAAAAAAATACTTACCTTCATGTGCTTGACAGTTATCCATTGCAAATTTCTACACATAAAGTTCTAATCGAGCACTGGAATGTGCACACCAACAGTATCTGTGACCTGTGATACAGAACAATACCATGAGTACACGTCCATGTCAACCCCCCTCACCTACAAAATACAGAAATATATATCTATATATATATCAACTCACCAAGGTTACTATTAATTTACAGACAAAGAGCACCCTTCCATCCAGTTGAGATGATAACATTGCATTTGCTCGCATTGCAGCAAACATTGGACCAGCAACAGTTCTCTCACGGTCATCATTTCTGGGTCATTGTGTGCATGAGTGACTGCAGAATAAATTCTGGGGGACTTTGTATGTGCTGAAACAGTCTCATTTCACTTCGTTACCACTTGTCAATTTTCTGCACACAAGAAGGATGCATTTTGGGCCTGCAGAAAAAATCTGAGGACTCTGTGCCACTTTTATGTGCATGGCTGAGTGCGTGATTAATTCTGGGGGACTTTGTATGTGCTGAAACAGTCTCATTTCACTTCGTTACCACTTGTCAATTTTTTGCACACAAGGAGGATACATTCTGGGCCAGCAGAAAAAATCTGGGGACTCTGTGCCACTTTTGTGTGTTCTGTGATTGTTGCTATGAGCTCATGATGTCATACTGACATTTTTACAATTAAAGCAGCATTGCAAGAATGTCCTCACAGTTCTGAACTGTACTTTTTTATGCTACTTTACATTGCCACAGCCACCACTACTTACCTCAGAGTCGTGAGTGACTTGAATGATACGATTCTTCTCACAATTTATGTCTTCTTTACTTACTTGACTACTTTTTTCCATGTATGGAAAAAGAAATGAGCACATATTCCAATATTGTTCGAACCAGCTTTGTTTTTATTTGCAGCTGCTTTTCAATAACTATTGTTCCGTGGTGTCATAAAACACTGCCTGATGCATAACTGTTAACTAACAACAGAAGTGATATATGACAGCTACTTGATGTGATGGAAAAAAGCAGAGGAAAACAATGACAAAGACCTGGTCAGCACCAGTTTAAAAGGAATGGCCTTTCATTATTTCACACATGAAAAAAGGTAGTACAGCAGACTCAACTACTGCAAATTATCATATCATTCCGGTCAGTCAGGATGTAAGTAAAGGAAGTTGTAACATAGCATTAAAAACTATAGGTCAGAGTTATCAACAGATTGTTGGGCTGCTGCTTTACAGACATTCACCACATTACATAGTTATGGTGATGCACATAAACTGATATGTGGGGTCTTTACTACCACTGGAATATTTCTTGCTCCACAGAGTGCAATATATTTCTGTGAAAACCACCCATAATTTCATTACAGTGAGTCACGTGATGGAGGAATTACCAATCAGAAAAGCTACCTACATTCTGCCACCCTTTCTCAGCAACATTAGGATGTGATGCCGGGGGAGCGCAGGTGCATGCTCTACTATAGTGAATGTCCGGCAGCTATCCCAACCAATGTTTCCATATGTTATAAGGTTCACTTTGTGATGAAATATGGGATATTTCCACTAACAAGGCTCTTCTTACTGGAAAAGTGGCCACACATTTCACCACAAACTGACCATTATAACATAAAGAAACATTCGGAAACCTGCCGGACAATTGGATATTCACTGTAAGGAGCATGCACACGCGCTCTCCCTGCCATCACGTCCTAATGTTGCTGAGAAGGGAGGCAGAATGTGGGCAGATTTTCAGAATGGGAATTCCTCCGTCATGTGACACACTGTAATGAAATTACACTTAGTGCAATACATTTTTGTGAAAACCATGTGGTGCAAGAAAGATTCCCCTGGAAGGAAAAATGTGTATGATTAAACAATAACAAACAATAAACACACAAAGAAGTACAACAGAGTAGTGGGGTGGGGTCAGGGGTGGGTGTGGGGGCAGAAAACAATCCCCTGACTTACTATGGCCGTGGGATACCCTGGTGGTCCAGCAGCAGGTGCAGCATTGAAAGTATTTGCTGCTGGGCTTCCCATCTGTAAACCTGCTGCTCCAAAGCACTGAAACAAGCATTGTTTTCCTCGAGTGCTGCCCACACCAGGCCGAGATCAGACTGGCTTGCAGGGACTGTAGCAGGGTCCTCTGCAGTGGGTAATCCAGGTAGTGGGGCTGGTGGTGGACAGGGTGGTGCTGGTGGCTGTGGTGATGGTGGTGTTAGTGGTGGAACAGCTGATGTAGTAGCCCTCCTCCTCCTGCTGCAGTGGTGATTGCTGCAAGGCACATCTCCCACCCCAGCAGCACCCTTGGCCACTGCCACGGAAGGGCCAGCTGGTGGATGCCTGACCCCTTCCATGGCAGCCTGCCACTCTGCCCTGTGGTGGTTCAGCATGTGGGTGCGCTGGGCACTGGTCCCCAAATGTGTCCCAGGTGGGCCACGGCACACCAGCACACCACACACACAGCACTCCACCACTGTGCTGTCTCCTCCCACACAATTAAACTCCCACAATGGGGAGCTGCGGGGTGGGGACCAGACACAGTCTGCAAACATTGGGCATGAGTCCCACCACCACCTACAATTGCCAGGACCACCTCCAGTGGCTGGAGGTGGTGGAGGGGGTGCTACTGGAGCCCCAACAGCTGCTGCTAGTGGTGGTGGTGGTGGTAGTGGCGGAGAAGGTGGATGTGCAACAGCCACCGGTGGCACTGGTGGTGCTGCTGCTGCTCCTGTTGCTTCCGCGGGGGAAGCAACACCGGCCAGGAGTCTGGAGCGGTCCAACATCACATGACTGCTGTGCCCCCCAAGGGGTCTACACTCCTTCCCTCCTAATGTGCCCATGGGTCAGCAACTCGCCTTCACCAACATGACCGTCCATCCTCCTGAGTCCAAGGGACCACACACACACACACACACACACACACACACACACAGTCAGTCAGACAGTCACACACACAAAACAAAACAAAAACAAAACTTACACAAAAAAATTCACTAACAAAAAAAAAACACTAAGACAATACAAAAACTAAATAAAATAGCTTTTAAAAAGGCTGTTTGTTCTGGGTTTTGGCAGTAAAAAGAAATGAAAGCCAAGCAAACTCCTCTCCTCTCACAATTGTGCTTTCTCCCTCTACAAATGCAAAGGAGAAAGTGAAACTGCTTCTCTGACTCACTTCCTTCCTGCCTGGCTAAAGCATGTGACTTAAAGTACTGCAAGTCATGTGATGTTCCTATTTTCATCTCACTTCGCCTTACTTCGCGTTAAGGCATAATGAGAACGCAAACTGGTATAAATAACACGAAGTGAGCCCTTTACAAGGCTCACTTCACTTTGTGCTCCATGGACACGAAGTGCCCACTTCACATCCACTTAGCAGGAGGCTTAATAATTCGCTGCATCTCTACGTGGTGCTAAATACCACCTGCAAAAAGCATGCGGTAAGTGGTGGTGGAACCCGAAATAATTCGGAGTGACACTTTGAATTACCACAGTAATTGGCATCATGATCGACCCACCACCACCACCACCCATGTGGCACACTGGAAGCCCACTCCAGTGTGCCCAAAGGTATTGTTCCATACCTGTAAATAAAGAAAACTGTCCCCCAGTGTCTTGTTCCTATGATGCAGGATCCTGCATCAAACTGCTGTAGTCTGATCAAAAAATCCACCAACATCAGGGTGCCCAATCCCCGTGTTGGCATCATGTCCCCCCAACCCCCCAGCTTGTGACACACTGGGAGTCAACTCCAGTGTGCCCAAATGTATTGTTTATGTTCCTTACCTGTAAATAAAGAAAATCTTCCCCTGATGTGTTATTTTTGTTTTCAACCTGGAAAAATGAAAATGATTCCTCGTCGTCTTCCCAGTACCCACTCTCTCATCCCCACCCTCCCACTGAGCACCCACCTCCCTGCACCCCCTTTACCCCATACTTACATCTGGAGGTTGGTGCTGTCATCCTCTGAGGACTGGGACATGTCTGCACTCTTCAAAGCTGAACCGCAAAATGAAGAGTCAAAGGTAAGCGCCGTATAATGGCTGTCAATGGGGGTTTTGTCTTAGGAACAACAGTGCTACTGTTCATGAGGCAGGGTCCCAAAAAGCCCATGTTGCAAATTTGGTGAAAAAATTCCAAAAAATGACTGCGTTACGAGCATGTATTGCACAGTTTCTACGCACATGTGTAAATTTGCCAATTTGAAATATTTTCTCCCCAGAGTTTCAACATTGCCATATTTTCACATCTCCTCATGAACAGTACAGTTGTCATTTGTCACGTCCTGCCCAGAACATGTTTTCACACCTGTGGCACAAAATGGCATGGTCACTGTGCAAAATCAACTTTCAGGATGGATTAACAAAATCACAGTGCAACTGTTCATGAGGGGAGGTCCAAAGAAACCCATGTTGACAATTTGGTGAAAAACTTCCAAAAAATGACAGAGTTACGAGCGTGCATTGAGCAGTTTCTATGCACACTCATCACTTCGCCAGTGTTTCATATTATCACTCCAGATTTTCAACATTGCCATTTTTCACACCACCTCATGAATAGTACAGCTATCGTTTTTCAAATCCTGCCAAAAATGTTTTTCTGTACCTGTGGCGTAAAACGGCATTACAGTTGCGCAGAATTATATTTCCACAGGGATTTGAAGGTGTTCTGCTTCTGGGTACATGCGGTGAGGAGATAAGACAGTTATGTTGAACATCTGGGGTGAAATTTATTTAAGATGGCACAAAGATGTTTTTGGTGATTTCACTATGCCTGCTCGTAACTTTATGTGTGGAAGCTCAGGGGCCAGAGACCCCTGTGTTTCCACAGCTAGATACATATGTGCATCTGTGGAGGGATGGGAGCATGGGGTCCTTTGGACCACACACTCCCACTTTAACATATGGATACTGTAATACTATCTGGATGGAGGGATGGGGACCCTGCGCTCCCACAACAAAATGAGGATGCAATTATACTATCTGAAAAAGAAGGGAACTTCATTGCGTGAAACTTCAGTAATGATCAGTTAGGGTGAATACTATAGCTACAAAAGCAGGGAAATGAGGCATTAGGGTTTCCAACCCTAATGCCCCAACCTAGGATTCACTTCATTCTTCCACACACACCAACAGGCTGCCTTGTGTGCATTGGGGTTGTCAGTCAACTCTTCACCCCATTCTCCTGTACCACACTACCTCAGCTTGTTTACACATGGAATGGGGTGAGAGTTTGGCCATCAACCCAAATGCACACTCAGATGCCTGTTGGTGTATGAAGGGATGGGAATGGAGTGGTAGGGGTGGGAACCCTGGAGTTGGAGCATTGTTGGACTCCTTCTACACTCACCACCATGGATGTTCCATTCATAATGGACCCTTGAATGCCAAACCCATGTGGGGGAACACAGATAGTCCAGCCCTTTTTTAAGCACCTGATTAGTGCTCTTAGTCAATGGAGCTTCCTAATTTGAGTGGCTCCACAGTCCAGGCTTTTGAATGGATGGATGCCAAGTTGCTCTTGGAGACAAGATTGCTGCTGGCATAAAGTACAGTGATCCCCCACAGTAACAGAGAGCAGCTCCAGGTTCTCCTCTCCATCTCTCAAAATCCTCATTTTGCAAATGGCCACTGCAGTTAAAACCTGCCAACATTAACAATAAACAGCGATGCCCACTAAAGAACTAGACAAAGCTCCAGAGGGAGGCTTTAAGACTTGTGCAAACCTTTAATCATGGTCCAACCCCTCCTCCAAGAACACTTTTGGTGCAATCAGTCTTTTGAGCCTTTTCCTGATTGGAGGGGCTCACCACAGTGTAAGCTTTTGACTGACTGGATGCCAAGCTGCTCTTGGAGTAAGATCCCTGCCAGCCGAATGGGATGAGCCCACACAGTAGCAGAGAGCAGCTTCAGATGCTCATTTCCATCCCTTGCCATTCTCCTTGCTTTGGGCATGGTATCAGTACACAGTTGGTGGCAGCAGTGACTGAAGAAATAGACAGAGCTGCAGCAGCAGGCCTTGGGACTTATGCAGAACGTAATGCATTATCCAGTCCCTTCTACAAGCACTGGATTGGTGCTCTCAATCTGTGGAGCCTCCTGACTAGAGGGGCTCAACCACAGTCCAGGCTTTTGATTGGTCGAATGACAATCCACTTTCAGAGGCAAGCTTCCTGCTGGAGGAAAATAGCGTGAGCCCCCACGGTTGCAGAGATCAGCTCAAGAGGTTCCTTTCCATACCTTGACATCCTATTTTCACCACAAGCATGGCTTCAAAACATGATGAGTGGCAGCAGCTGCTGAAGACTTGGACACATTTAACAAGTTACTATAGGTGTGTCATCAGCAAAGATAATGCAATTGATCTTTACAAATTTACTTCTACTGTTGTTGTATAGATTCCAGTGTTTGAGCTGGTGAGTGCAAGCAGAATCAAAGTACATGTTAAACTGGAGGGGGCAGAATACGGGGCAACGTTAGAAAGCATTACTTCTCACAGAGAGTGGCTCATCTGTGGAACACTCTATTAACTGAGGTTGTGGAAGCTAGCATGGTTCAGGCTAAAGTGGACCTTGACTGATTCCTGAAGGTGAATGGCATTAAGGCTTACACAGCATGAACAAAGGTAGCAGTTTGGCTTACTGCGTTACAGGGAGAGGGAAGGGCAAGATGGACCACAAGCTTCATCCATCATTAAAATACTATGTAACAGAAGTAGAGATGACAGCAAGCATAGGACTTTATACATGGTGTGGTGACAAGAGGTTTATGTTAATGGTTCCAACCTGACTCTGGTACAATTATTTGAACGGAGTTAAACTGTGACTAGGTCATACAGTGAGAAATCATGTATTACAAATGGAATAACAGACAGAGATTCATCAACAACAAAGCTGTAATTCCATCATGAATTCTAGTGACATGAGAACCTCAAAAGTGAATGTAGGCAGGTGGGCAGCACGGACTGCTGCTGCATAAAGCAGACCTGGAACAGTTATCCATTAGGCTCACAAGCCTGTTACATTATGAAACTCAATCCAGTCTGTAAGTTGACCCCCTTGGAGCAAGACAGCTGTGTGCTCATTGGCTTCCCTAGACTGACAGACAAGCTTTCTGGCTGCAAGGAGTGTGTGATGGATTAGCTAGCTGTCATGCACTTACCGCAGATGGGCAACCAATGGCAATTAACTTGTAGCTACTGTAACACAGTATAAATAGGAGACAAACCAGTCTGTACTTGACAGCAAGAACTACGCTGCTATAGTAGCACAAATATACAGTGTGTATGTAGTGCTAGTAGGGGCTATCGCATACAACATAAGAGTATAGTGCACTGATCATGTGAGAGGACCATGAAGTGGAGTGATTCTGTCAGCCAGGCCAGCATGAGATACAGTTCTTATTTTGTAAGAAACAGCCCCCTACGAGTACCATATACACGTTATATGGCAATGAAATGTGAACAAAAAATGTTTATGGTAGTAAAATGGCAACAAATGAATCTTCCTTATGTTTAACATTTTTGTGGTCCCCCTTTGGTTGGTCCACTCCAGCTATTACTGTGAATGAGCATGGCATATCTGGTGGTGTGGGTTGGGCGTGGTAGTGTTTGGCAACAAAAACATGGGGCAGGTTTGTGAAATTGCAATAAAATCACAATTTTTTCAGTTTTTTACGGCAATATTGGCACTGCAGGCTTAAGTATGTTAGAGTAAATTGATCAGGTTGACAGTAACATGTTAACTCAGAGTGAGAGTGAAAGTACGAAAATGGGAGCAAATGTGTTCAAGTATCTAGCATGTGGAGATAGCTATACATGACATAACAGATACAGCTGTTCTCTGTCCCTGTTAGTCAGTGGCATTCAGATGCCATGTGATAATAAACAAGCATTTGTCAATGCCGAATGTTTGCTTGCTGGTATTAACATTGGAAATGCAGGAGTTAGAGGGATGCAGAATAGGAATGGCAGTGAAGTATTGAGCTTCACGCCAACCCCACCTCCACCCTGCAGAGATGGACAGGCATTGGGGTGTGCATTTGGGTCATCGCCCATAACATTCATGCCATTTCACTTCACCCTATCCTGCAGACACCGACATGTGTTGAAGTGTGCCTTGGGGTGTTCAGCTGTATAGTCACCCCATTCCATAAGGACATACGCTGAAATGGGTGCAGTATAGGAGAACAAGGTGAACTGTGGGGCTGAAGAGTTCAAGGCACACCTTGATGCCTGTCACTGGCTGCAGAGTGGTGGGGTGGGGTGGAATGGAATGATCATTATAGTCGGCAATCCAAAGGCACACCTCTGATGCCTGTCAGTCAGTACAGGGTGGGACATTATGGTTAGACACCCTAACACCCCGGGAGTTTGTTGGCATTTACACTACAAATTTTCAACATGGCCTTTTTGTGACCCCCACCTCATGAAAGCATTTGGGACCTCTTCTCATGGACAGTGGCACTGTGATTTTGTCAATGTGTCCCGAACTTTGAGTTACCACAGTGACCGTGCCATTCTGTGGCAGATGTACGAAAACACAGATCGGGCAGGATGTGAAGAATGACAGCTGTACCATTCATAGGGAGCTGTGAAGAGATGGTAATGTTGAAAATCTGTAGTGAAAATATTAAAAATACTCGAACTTCCGGGCTTATGTGGAAACTGCACAACGCATGTGCGTAACACAGTCATTTAGTGGAATTTTTTCATCAAATTTTCAACATAGGCATTTTGTGACCTCTGCTCATGAACAGTGTCACTATGATTTTCCTAATCTGTCCTGAATATTGATTTCCAACAGGTATCACACTATTCTGTGCCAGATGTGTAAATGCATATTTTGGGCAGGATATGAAAAATGACAGCTGTACTGTTCATAAGGAGGTGCGTAAAAATGCCAATGCTGAAAATCTGGAGTGAAAATATTACAAATGTGCGTAATTATGAGGGTGTGTGAAAACTGCACAACGTACTCTCATAACACAGTCATTTCATGGACTTTTGTCACTAAATTTTCAACATAGGCATTTTGGCACCTCTGCTCATGAGCACTATCACTGTGATTTTTTTTTAATCTGTCCCGAACACTGACTTCCCACAGTGACCACGCTATTTTGCGCCGGAAGTGCAAAAACACATTTTGGCCAGGATGTGAAAAATGACAGCTGTACTGTTCATAAGGAGGTGTATAAAAATGGCAAAGTTGAAACGCTGGAGTGAAAATATTACAAATTCGCGAAGTTACGAGTATGCGTGGAAACTGCGCAATGCATGCTCGTAACACAGTCATTTTATGGAATTTCATCATCAAACTTTCAACATAGGCATTTTAGGACCTCTGCTCATGAACAGTATCACTGTGATTTTCTTAATGTGTCCCAAACACTGATTTCCCACAGCGACTGCACTATTCTGCGCTGGTAGTGCGAAACCACATTTCAGTCAGAATGTGAAAAATGACAGCTGTACTGTTCATAACAAGGTGTGGAAAAATGCCAGTGTTGAAAATCTGGACTGAAAATATTGCAAATTCGCGGCGTTACGGTGCATAGCAACTGCGCTACGCACTCTCGTAAAACAGTCATTTCTTGGATTTTTTCCACCAAATTTGCAACATAGACTTTTTTAGAGTCCCCCCCATGAACAGTGGCACTGTCATTTTGTTAATCGGTCCCGACAGGTGATTCCACGCAGTGACCGCAGAATCGCCTTTCGGGGTCGATTAATGCCATGACAGTGCAAGAATTCATGGGGAGGGGTCCCAAAAAACCCCTGTTGAAAATTTGGTGCCAAAATTCCAAAAAATGACTGAGATATGCAGCAAAGTTGAAAACCCCCTATCTATCCCATTATACAGCTTACCGGCATTTCCTCAGTTCGCGGTCGGCTTTGAAGAGTGCAGACGTGTTCCCAATCCACTGAAGATCATCGCACCAGACTCTGGAGGTAAGTATGGGGTGAGGGAGGGTGTGGGGAGGCAGGGTGCACAGAGGGTGGGTGCGGGTTGGGGGCAGGGACACCGGACTCGACGAGGGACCGTTTTCTAGACTTCAGGGTAAAAAAAAACATTGTGGAACAGTTTTCTAGTTTGACAGGGGCATTTGGCACACTGGGGTGGGCTCCCAGCATGCCACCCAACTGTTTCTTTTGGGGGGCTGTAGCCGATGGGGGATTGGTCACCTCCGTTGGCACATACGGGGGGGTGTAAGAGTCGAGGGGGATTGGGCACCCCTTCGGCAGAAAGCAACAGTTTTTTTGGGGGAGGACATTATGCCAATGGGGAGTGGGCTCCCCCATCGGCAAATTAAACTTGGGCAGGGATAGGACTGAAGCCGATGGGGATTGGGGCCCCCATTGGCAAACAAAGGCATTTTTTCGGGGGGGGTGCATGATGCCGAGGGGGATTGGGTATTCCCTCGGCACACAACAAATTGGGGTGAGGTGGCGGCAATCCGCCACCATGTTAAATTTATTGTTCGACTTTGGGAGGTACTGCCCTGCAATGACATGTTGCTCTCTCATAGCAGCAGAATGGCTGACGCTGCAATGACAGTTGGACCCACATTGCAGTAGCGAAAGCGTTTATACTTGGTGCACTTTTGGAGACCAGTGTCGTCGGCACACTGTGCCTCCATTGGTCCAGCAGTGCCAAGCCCCCAAATGCAGTGCCTCTGTTGGCTGCCACCGTGCTGCACCTCCACAACCCACTTCTCTCCTAAGCTGCCACATAATGTTTCTTGCGCATGCGCGCAAGCAAACATAAAAATGAGAGATACTATTGAAGGTGTATGTAGGCAGTTCACCAGCTACGGTTTTGTATGAAGTCTGTCTTTTTAAAGAATTGTAAACTGCCATGTTAATATGGGTTCTTTATTTGCATGTTTTTTACAAATGTTAATATTAAAAATGAATGTAAGTGCATTCCTAGAAAATTTTGAACACAAGTCCCTTGTCTGTTTTCAAATACAGTATGAACATACTGGAAGGATAAATCCAAGACACACCAGTTCTGGTTTACAATTTCTTGCATAGCAGAGGGAGAAATTACTATTACTGAAACTACTGAGAGGTGCAGCAAATGGTACAGATGCAAAAAAAAAACATAGTACATCTTCTGTGACAAGAGAGGGTTATGCATGCAGATTTGGCAGGCATTTCTTTGGCACCCAGCACTGTTTATAACCACTACTGCCATATACTGTCTTAATCCACTGCTTTCACAGCTATTTAGCAGTATCTAGATTCCTGACTGAGACTGTGGGTGTAAGAGGAATTTAGATATATTTTTATAGGTGTCTCAAATGGCTTGTGTCGGTGGCTGACAAATGCTTCTCTAATTAGATCAGGTTTGCTGCAGTTTGATAAAACCCCTGCAGATTAAGTACTTGTGGGAGTACCTATGAGCATCACGATGGGTAGTTTCCTGGCTCACACCTCATACACTTTTCATTGCTACCAGCAGAGGCCTTCTCATGAAGCTGTCAACCACATGCAGAGTGATGTAGTTGAGATTTCAGTGCCTGGAGAGCATTGTTAATTCCACAGTTTTGTTTTGAGCTTTTTGTGTAGTTCAAACTCAAGGGTGTATCTGTTTTAACTGCATGCAGTAAGTTGCAGACCTGCAATCCTGGCATCTTTTGAGTCAACATACTAGAAAGTACTGGGATCAAAAGGAATGCCAACCCTTCAGTAACAACTGCACTCTTTAAGGATTTAGGTTATATTATTTTGTGCTCTGTAACTCAGTAGTTCTGTGAGATGACAGACCTAAAGAGAAATCAAAGAGGCTGCATTTAGGTAGGGATATAAGATGTGACAGGATAAATTGTATCAACTGAAGAGGAAAATGTGGGTACACCTTGTGACTGTGCTTTCAATCAAGGCTAATTTTATTGATTTCCACCCTATTTCTATCCCAAATGGTCACAGAAAACACCAGAACCAATCATAGTACTGACACCATGATGCTAAGTGACTGGATTCTGGTAACCCTACCCTGATAGAGTAAAAGAAGTAAAAGTCTTGCCTGACACCCTAAGGCCCTGTCTGCACTACACCCCAAAAACCCTTCTGTAACGTTACAGAGTGTCCAAACCATTACCGCAATGGTTTGCATTTATACCTGTAACGTTACAGAAGGAGTTGTCGTAACCGACGTTGAAACCACGTGAGGTGGTTTCAACAATGGTTATGAAACCGGTTATGCCTTGGTAACGTTACTGGTTGTAGTGTGGACGCATGAGCGTGTTGCTCCAGCAGTCCCCCAGTGCAGAACGCACTACATTGTGGGAATGGGTGCCGTCTGTAATGGTCCCACGGCACCCACAATGCGGGTGGGCTATCATGGTTCCACACCATTACCGGGACTGTTCGCTGGCAGTGTGCACATGCTGTAATGGTTACTGTCCATAACAGTGTGGAACCGTTACAGCGTCTACGCGGTGTAGTGTGGATAGGGCCTTAGTGACCACTCACCAATGCAATGTGTGCGGAAAGTTAAACAGTCCAATCCTCTCCCTCCACCACCCCCCATTCATCACTGGCCATGTTCTTAACAAATGCAAGCTGCCAGATTTCTAGCCCCAAGTGGCCCTAAATGATTGGAGCTTCCTAGATGCCACACCCATTATTGATTCTGCCCTTGAGTTCTTTGTCATGGAGTTCTCAATAGTCTGTGACAAATATATGCACCCCTCAGAAAACATAAGCTGAGGTGAACAGCGGCTGGCTGAATCACCCCTGAACTACTAACCCTCATGAAAGAGAGGCATGGTCTATGGAAATAGCCAGGGAGACCAGGTCCACAGCCACATCCAAATATATAAACTAGCCCATAACAACTGCACTAGAAGGATTACACTGGTCAAATCCAAGTACTGCAAGGCCCAGCAAACCCACAAATGGAGTAACGGCAAAAGATTTTGGACAAATGTCTCAGAACTCCTGGGTAAGATTAAAAAAAAAGTCTCTGAAAATGCTTCTGGTTGAGGGGAAGGAGGTCTTGGATCCTACTGAGATTGCCAGTAAATTCACTGATGCCTTCACAGACCTAAGCTCTGTCATTTGCACTAAGCCAGACCAGCCCCCCTGTAGTGGTACTGGTATTGAAGGTAACCTTCTGGTGGACCCTGATCTATGGCACCCTAAGTTCTACTTTAAGATTGCCTCAGTTAAAGACACCCTCAAATATATCGGTTCTTGGCAAAACCAGGGTAAGGAGGGAACCACTTGACATGCAGCTAATAGCTTTGGTTCTCAAGGAACTCTCCCACCCCATCTCCAAAATGTTCAGTTTCTCACTGTGTTACACCCAGTTCCCTGAGAAATAGAAATCTACACTAGTCACACCAGAATTTAATAGGGGTGACTGTTTCAACCTGGCCAATTATAGACCTATCTCAGTTCTCTCCCCCGTCTAAGGCAAGGGAGAATCATGTCAGATCAGCTTATCACATACCTTGATAAATATGAAATACAAGTGCCCATCAACGTGGCTTTAAAAAACTTCACAGCACTAATACAGCACTGATAGAATACACTAACTACATGCAAGAGGCCTTTGACAATGGTAACATGGTTGTAGTCATATATATTGGCCTACCTAAGGCCTTTGACCTGATCAGCCATAAACTCCTGCTCAATAAACTCCATGGCCTCAGTCTATCCTAGGACTCAGTATTCTGGTTCCAAATCTATCTTTCAGAGCACACACAGCAAGTGAAACTTGATGGCTTCTTATCCAGTGTCTGGAGGGTGTCCATTTGTGTGCCACAGGGTTCCATACTGGGCCCCCTCCTCTCTGGCCTTTTCATTAATCATTCGCCTTATGCCTGTCAGTCAGTTAATATCCTTCTATATGCAGATGATGCTGTTAGATACTCAAAACACACTGACCTTGGTAACCTCACCACTGACCTACAGTGCAACTTTGAGGCTTTACAAAATTGATTCTTAAATAACAAATTGGTCCTAAACTGAAAAAGCAGAAAAAGCAAAAAAAACAAAAACAAATGTACCCCCCCCCATGGGGCTTACTTTACCTGTCTCACTGACTGCTTGCCTCACCAGTCCTGGTCCTGCAGAGGGTCCCTAAATGTTCCTGCAGGCCCCCAGTGTCAGAATCTAAGCAGGGGACTGGAGTATCGCGGTAAAAATGAAATCACCTACTTGACGATTTAATGATCTCCGCATAGCTCAAGCTATGCATATTCGAGCTTCATCCTGCTTGAATGTGCAAGCTATCGGGTTGCTCATATTCTGTAATAGTGCTGCAGTGCTCAGTATGTAAAAGCCACCCCGATAGCTCCTGCAGGTTCTTACTGTATGCTATGGCTCCTGTTGGCATAACAAATGGTAAAAGGGGTCCGGAGGCACATAGGAAGGGAGGGAGCATCTTAAGACTTTAAAGAAAGTGCTTTTAAGTGTTATTAATCTAAAAGGGTGCTGTTTCTTTAAGAGCAGCCAAGGCTGCCAGGAAAGCTTTTGGCTCTGCCTGTCACCTAGGGGGATAGTGCTACGGTGCTAGCGACAAACAGGGGAAATCCCTTACAAGTCTCACTTTGTGTCCAGACACCAGGGCAGCCAACAGATTATGGGGGCAATAAATGTTAAAGTGTTACTGTTTGCCTGCAAAACAATGCGAAATTTGGGACTATGAATGGACTGTGTTACAGCAGCCATATTTACCACCCTTAACCTGGCAATTGGCCAATGAGAATGCTAGGAGCCATGGCGGACATAACAAAGGGATTGCTGTGAAGTGGAAAGGACAATGTTTGGTGCCTAAACAGACAGCCAATCAGGCATTGAGTGATCCTAATGCATATTAATTTTATTGACCAACAGCTGTTTTGGCCAATGGGATGCTGCCATGTGCTCCCCAAACCCAGAGGACAGATTCACCTTGTGTCAGTTTGGCTGGAGCCCCTCCTAAAAGACGGGGGCTCCGGCCCTTGCTCCTGAGTAGATGAAGAAGGCTTGCCCAGGAGACTTACATAGTCACCAGCCCAGGAGGCTCCCTGTGTTGCCTTCTAATAGCTGGAAGAAGTTTCTACCAGAATGGAAGTGTCATTTTGCTTGAAAGTGTCCTTTCGGATAACCAGTGTCAAGACAATTGGGAGTTTCCAGAGGAAGAGGAAACTCTGCTGTGATTTTTGAGAGAAGTCTGGCAGCTATTCCAGGCTTTCACAGCCACACAGCCAAGTGAAGCCTACCTAATGTTTCCAATAGATAGAAAGTGAGTGAGATGAACCCCACCTTCTGTTTCATTCTGAGACTTAAAGCTTGAAGATTTGTCTTCTGTTTATCTCTGAGCATGAAAAATGTGAAGATGAAAGCCATCTTTAAAATCTGAAACTGAGAGACTGTTTCCTGCTAACATCTGGTGGGAGACCCAAAGACTATGTTCTAGTTGAGTGAGAGCCACCATTGCCTGATAGCAATGTGACTGAAGCCATTTACATCCAGAATTTCCTGAATACCAGCAAGAGAGTAAGTGCCACTCAAGGACTGTCTGGGGAATCAGCCAGGTAGTGTCACCACTAGGTGCTACCTATCATTTCCTCCTGAGGTGTGTGGCCCTGGTCCCCCAGCACTGGCCTGTTCCAGTCTTGTGACAATGCAGAAAGATGATGACAGGCAGCAAGAGAAGCTGAAAGGTATCCAGCCTGTCCAAGCTGCAAGAGCCTCCTGTTGATAAGGCCGAAGCTGCAAGAGATGCTGAGGGAAGGTCCAAGCTGCAAGAGATGCAGAGGGAAGGTCCAAGCTGTAAGAGATGCAGAGGGAAGTTCCAAGCTGCAAGAGCATCCTGCTGAGAAGGCCCAAGCTGCAAGAGCCTGCTGTTTATCTCAGCTATCAAAGTTTCTGCTGGTTCCAAGCACCCCAGATCCACAGTCTGAAAGCCATCAGCCCGATAAGGCAATGACTGTTCAGCAAAACCGTGAGAAATCCAGGGCTTGCCCTTGCATCCATGGGAAACTATATATAGTTACCACCAAAGTTTCTGAGTTCGGCCACTAGGCCAGAAGTTGCCAAGGTTCATCAACTAGCTGTTGTTACAGCTAAAAAGGGTTTGAAGTTAAACTGTTTAAGTGCACCCACGCCCGCCAGGCAGCTGCACCACAACAGGCCTGCAACTGCTCCAACTGGGTACCCAGAGAGACTGAGGAAGCTCCCAAGTTAGATACCAGGGGGAGACTGGTACCAGTTGGGGAGTGGGTATTGTTTCTAGCCCTGGTGGGTTATCAAATTGTACGGTAGCATAAGCTGGTGGGAGGTGGGCACAATGCCTGTTCTGGGTTACAGACAAAGTGATTTATTGGTGTTTTCAAAAATGCTTAAAGATGTTATTCCTCTACATCTTTCTTCCCTTTCCTAATCCTACCCCACGCAAATAAATCATTGGTTAACCTTTTTACAACTGTCTCACGAGCATGCCATTAATGAGCATATTATTAGCTACGGCCATTAACTGCATGCATTGCAAAGTTTTGTTTTGGATTTATAGTAATCCATGTTTGGGGGGTGACTGCAAGGGGAGGTGGGGAGGTGCAGCATCCCAGGGGATTGTACCACGAAACCAACTAGCCCACTAAATAATTTACTCTGGGTGGAGGCATCACACTATTTAATTCTATCTTGGGAAAGAGCCCCACTTCTTCACCCGAGCAAGAGCCCAGGCCCCTCAACCTGGTTTGAGACCACCAGGCAGGGGTAGTATCTGTGATTACACACACAAAAAACCCCAACAAACAACAAAAAAAAAAAACATGTTTTTCACTAGCCTTCACATGAAGAGGAAGGTCCCCCACCTTAACATCCTTAATAACAACAGCCTTAAACTAGAACAAGTGGAGACCTTCAAATACTTCTAAGTTTTGGACAGCACTTTATGTTTTGACCCTCATGTAGATAATTTGGTGACCTGAGTAAACAGAAGGTTGCTTGCCCTATACAGAAACTGAAACATCCTTACTGCATATACCAGGCATTTGATAGTGTCCAGTTCTGGATTGTCCCTAGTTGACTATGGTTTACCTGTACGTGCAGCTGCTTGTGATATGGTACTAAACAGGGTTAAGGTGATATGCAATAAGGCACGTCGCTTTTTGTTAGGGGATGACAACCAGACCCATAGTTGCACCCTTTATTCATTAAACGACTGGCTAGCCCTTCTTCACAGAATAAAGATCCAAACCTGTTTGACAGCCAAAAAGGCACTGCTGGGCCTAACACCTCCAGCTCTAAACAAGCATTTGTCAATGCTGAATGTTTGCTTGCTGGCATTGGCAGTGGTAGTGTAGAAGTTACAGAGCTGCGTAATAGGAATGGCAGTGAAGTATTGAACTGAAGCCAACCCCACCACCACCCTGCAGAGAGAGACAGGCATTGGGGTGTGCGTTTGGGACTTCAGGCATAACGGCTATGCCATTTCACCGCACCCCACCACACAGACACTGACAAGTGCCACGGTGTTCCTTGTGGTCTTTGGCCTTATCGCACCCATTTCATTAGGAAATATGGTGAGATGGGTGCGATATAGGAGAATGGTGTGAACTTTGGGGTCAAGAGTCCAAGGCATACCCGATGCCTCTCAGTGACTGCAGGTGTGGAATGGTATGAACATCACAGGCAAGAATCCCAAGTCACACCCCTGATTCCTGTCATTCTCTATAGGGTTGGGCGTTATATTTGAAAAGCCTAATACCTCAGGCATTCGTTGGTATTTTCACTCCAAATTTTCAACATGTTTGTTTTATGACCCCACCTCATGAACAGGGGTAATATCAGTTTGTTAGTAAAGCTGCTTATGCACAGTGACTACGGCATTTAGCACCACAGGTGCAAAAATATTCCGAACAGGATGTAAAAAATGACAGCTGTACTCTTTCATGGGGAGGTGTAAAAATGGCTATGTTGCAATTGTGTATAAAAAATATTTAAAAATGGTGAAGTCACTGAGCGATATAGAAATTGTGCAAAGCACAACCGTAATATAATTAGGTTGGGGATTTCTTACAGCAGATTGTCAACTCAGGCATTTTGGTGCCTCCGATCATGAACAGTGTCACTGTGATTTTCTTTATCTGTGCCGAACAATGATTTCCCACAGCGACCACGCATCCCTGCACTGAAAGTGTGAAAACACACTTCGGCCATGTTGTGAAAAATGGCAGCTGTACTGTTCATAAGGAAGTGTGGAAAAATGCCACTGGTGAAAATCTGGACTGAAAATATTACAAAGTCATGAACTAACGAGGGGGTGGAAACTGTGCAATGCTCACTTGTAACACAGTCATTTTATGGACTTTTGTCTCTCAATTTTTCAACATAGCCATTTTAAGATCTTCTGCTCATGAACAGTGTAACTGTGATTTTCTTAATCTGTCCTAAACATTGCTTTGCATACACCAACAGCACCATTGTGTGCTACGTATGCGAAAACACATTATAGGCGACATATGAAAAATTGCAGCTGTACTGTTCATAAGGAAGTTTAATAAAATGGACATGTTGAAAATCTGCAGTGAAAATATTAAATTTGCAAACTTCAGCATGCATAGGAACTGTGCAACGCATCAGAAAAGTAATTTTAGGATTTTTCACCAAATTTTCAACATAGCCATTTTAAGACCTCTGCTCATGAACAGTGTCATTGTGATTTTCTTAAGTTGTCCTGTACACATTGATTTCAAGACACCGACTGCGCCATTGTGCACTACATGGTGGAAACACGTTTTGGTGAGATGTGAAAAATGACAGCTGTACTGCTCATAAGAAGGTGTGGTACAATGGTAATGTGACAATCTGGAGTGAAAATATTGAAAATTTGCAAACCAACTAGCGCATAGGAACTGTACAACGCACGCCGTAAAACAGTAATTTTTGGGAATTTTTTCACCAAATTTTCAACATAGCCATTTTAACACCTCACCTCATGAACAGTGTCACTGTGATTTTCTTAATTTGTCCCGTACATTGATCTTGCGCACCAACTGCGCCATTGTGCGCTACATGGGCGGAAACATGTTTTGGGTGAGATGTGAAAAATGGCAGCTGTACTACTCATAAGAAGGTGTGGTAAAATGGCAATGTTGAAAATCTGGAGTGAAAATATTGAAAATTCACGACCTTACACGCGTGCGTAGGGAACCTTCATACGCTTCGCTCAGAAACAGTCATTTTTGAATTTTTCACCATCCAACATAGCCATTTTAACACCTCACCTCATGAACAGTGTCACTGTGATTTTCTTAATTTGTCCTGTGACATTGATTTTATACACCAACTGCGCCATTGTGTGCCACATGGGCAGAAACACATTTTGGGTGAGATGTGAAAAATGACAGCTGTACTACTCATAAGAAGGTGTGGTAAAATGGCAATGTTCAAAATCTGGAGTGAAAATATTGAAAATTCGCGAACTTACCAGCCTGCGTAGGAACTGAGCAACGCACGCTTGTAAAACAGTCATTTTTGGGAATTTTGGCACCAAATTTTCAACATGGGGTTTTTGAGACCCCTTCATGATTAATGTCACTGTCCATGGCGTTATTCGGGCCCGAAGGGTAGATTTTGGCAGTCACTGCGCCAAATCATACTCGGCTTGAATAACGCCATGACAGTGACATCAATCATGAGAAGGGGACCCAAAACCCTATGTTGAAAATTTGGTGCAAAAATTCAGAAAATGCCTGAGATATGCTAAAGTTGAACCCCTGTTTAGCCCATTATACAGCTTACCGCATTTCCTCAGTTTGCGGTCGCTTTGAAGAGTGCAGATGTGTTCCCGGTCCACCAAGAGTCGTACGAGTCCGGAGGTAAGTATGGGGTGAGGGGGGTGGGTGCAGGGTGGGTGCGGGTTGTGGGAGGGGGGAGGAGACTCGTCGTTAGATCATGCTTTTCCTTTACAGGTAACAAAAGAAAAGTGGACGGCATGGGACATTTGCCACGCTGGGGTGGGCTCCCAGCGTGGCACAAGGACGTTGGGGAGGGGGGCGTTCAGCCGACGGGATTGGGCACCTCGCTGGCTCACGAATTTGCTGCCACGCTGGGTGGGCCTCAGCGTGGCACTCACCGACTGGGAGACAGTGCAGCCGACTGGGGATTGGGCACCCCATCGGCTATATGATTAGACCCAGCGTGGCATTTGGAAGTCTTTGGGGCGGGGGAACGCAGCACAGCCGACGGGATTGGGCACCCGCCGCCTATACCGTGCGTGTGGGGGGCGCCGATGCCCTGCTGGTGTCTGTGTGTGGTTGGGGAGCTGCCGGGAGCAGCCTTATCTTATCGCTGCTCACCCCTGCTGTAGCTCCCTTTCAACTGTATGCCACTGCATTTTGGAGCATGTCATAGACAGCTCCAAAATGTATTGGCTTACAGGGGCCGCGCCTGCCAGCACACTGACTGAATTGGAGAAGGAGGTGACACACCTCCGAATCTCCGATGATGGCACTATGTTTCTTGCACATGCGTGCAAGCAAACATAAAAACTGCTTATAACCTGTCATGTCACCATCCAGTACAACACAAGGAGCATGGCCAGGAATACATCTGAAGTTCCACTCCCTAGAATTGAGCTGGGTAAGCACTCATTTGCAATCAAGGCAGCAGGATGCTTAAATAAACTGCCTGAATCCCTGCTAAACCTGAGATTAAACAATTCAAAAGATCCCTGCAGTCTGCACTAGCAGTTGATTGCAATAGTAACTGCAATAAGCTAGCTGCATTCACACCCGGTGATGACCCTATCTTTTTCTGTATACAGCCTGCTTTTTGGATTTTGACTGAACAACTCTGCATTCTGAATGGTGTACCAATAATGTTTGGATCTTGACTGTATTGACAATATGCCTTTGCAATTTACTTCTTCATATCTATGCCTATCTGTATTGTAACTTTGTCACTGACCTGGAACCTTTGTAAATGAGCACCTGTTTCTCCAAAACTTTCAATAACTAAATAAATATATACATACATGCACACATCAATCAATCAATCCTCAGCTGTTCAAGATTAATCTTTCACATGCAGGCAATCCTTTGTATTCTGGGCTTCAGAAACTTTCAAAGTTATACCTCGACGTTGCTTAGTGATGCAACAGTTTGTTAGTACATGAACTCTAAAAATGGCAGATTTGGAATGCAGAGGTCATCAGTTTGTTAGATTCTCTTCCAATCAAGACACATCCCATCTGTAAAGCTACTAGTGGATCCAAGTAGGGAATTCAAGAATTCAAGAATTGCAAATATATCTATACAATAGATGGCTGAGACCTTTTCCCCATAGGAGCCCATTATCATGTATTTACCTGTATACCTCACTCATTAAACTTACATTTTAAACAATTAAAGCTGCATACCGCCGCACTGAAACCTGAATACCATGGGGGGAAAAACACTCATAGACCAACATTATGACCACCAAAACAAACAACTTAATGACCAATTAAATCAATAAACACATCAAAGAACACACTAGCTGAACCAGTTAAGAAATGTCTATGCTAATTAGCATCCCTAATAAGCCCCCGTCAAAAACCCACATTTATTTAATAAGCTCCCTGAAAAAAAACACATCCTTATCTAATAAGCTTCCTGACAAAGACACATCCTTCAAGTACAAAAAAAGGCGCCATCCTCATGTATTATATAAAATAAATGCTAGGCAATTGTGGAATACAAGGCTACATACCTATCTCAGGGGCTAATTAGGGCAATGATGCCACTCACCCTTCAGGTTTGTGGCTTATAGCCCCAAATAGCCCCCTTGATAGGTATATATCTTTGTATACCATAGTCACCTAGCATTTATTCTCTCTCTCTCTCTCTCTCTCTATATATATATATATATATATATATATATATATATATATGTATATATTTATGCAACAGATGTGGACATAAATCCTATGTGATAAATCTGAGCTACTATGTGATGAATGTGAAATTTTGCATTTATACACATAGTAGATGCATCATCACAGATTTATACACAAAGGCCCAGATATTCAGAAATGCACCAAAGCCCAGCACAGTGCAAATCTGATGCACCATGGCACAACAGGAGTGATATTTAGAGGTTGTGCAGGCTGAACTTCGCCAGTGCAACCCGGCTGAATATGGCAGGGTCGCGCCATGGCACAAACAGAGTTGCACCATGGTGCACACAGAGTTGCGCCATGGTGCAAAAAGAGATGCTCCAGCACAACTGTGGGAGCAGAGCAGCAGAGCAACAGAGGGGGGCATGGCACAGTGGACAGCCCCAGGGACAGTGCCAGGGAAGCACAGTGACAGGCCACAGGAGGTCGCCACCAGCAGGGCACCCACAGCCACCCAGACATCTGACCCCAGAACACAACAGTGGCAGAGAAAGCAGGTAACAGGAGGTGCCAATGGCCAATGGAGGGCCAGCAAGGGAGCCCACCGCAGGCCACTGGCCATGCCCCCCCACCCAGACGATAGCAGGCCACACCCAGGACCATGCAGCCAAGCACACACATGCCACACAGGCACACAGGAAGCCCACACAGCAGGCATGGACCACACTGGGTGGCAGGGAGCGTGGAAAACCACATGGGACAGGCTGCACATCACCAAGCAGGGGCCCCACACAGTGTGTGGATGGCACCTGACCAAGGACCATGGCTGTGTGCCACCACCACACATGCAACCGCCACACACCCCAACAGCCAGTCCAAGGGAACCCAAGGCACAGCCACTGTCCCAGGGGATGGACACCACCACAGTGGGACACACCACAGCACACAGCAGTGAACCACAGAAGCACAACACGCGCCTGGCACATGCACACCACATGGACAGACACTGGGCCACTGCAGCATGGCTCCTCACGCCACCTGCAAAGCAGACACAGACACAGGCAGGTAAGTCAGAAAATATATATTTAAAGGAACTATTTGCAAAAACTAGGGGCTGGGAAAGGGTAGGTAGGGTGAGGGATGGGGACAGGGAACAGGGATTGTACAGTGGGGGGGGGACTGAAGGGGGGGGAGGCACAGCAGGGGAAACGGGGTAAACAGGGGCTGAACTAATGGCGGCCCCGTCTGGCCACCCTAGCACACTGCCGCTGTCTCCGCTCTGTCAACAGTATCTGCTGGACCTAGACAACCACCTCCAGTGTCATGGAGGCCACCAATAGGGTTTGTCACAGCAGTCTCAATAGCATTGAGCAAGGTGGTCTTCGCCACTGGACACCTAGAACAAGGGACAGGACAGGTGATCAGTGCAATGTCCCAAGGAACCATGCCCAACCACTGTGCGCAATGGGTAGCGGGAACACACACCCTTTGGGGGCCTGTAATGGCCACCCGCAGGGATGTGGGCCTACACCAGCCAGCAACTCGGCACACCACGACATTGCACAGAGGTGGGCCCTGCCGCACAATGGCCACACAACTGCGCAGTGACAGTCACATGACACAGTGCACCAGCAGCACCACAGCAACAACAGTGGCAGCTGGGCGCATGCCCACCCCACCGACAGCTGGCACATGTGTCCAATGGATGTGCCACAGTGGCATGCACCACGCACAGGGTGACACACACAGCTGTCACGGCACATGGCACAGGTGGCTGTGTCTGCACCCACTCCCCCACCACCCCTTTGCACAGTGCAAAGGACCATGACAGTGCCTACCTGCCCTCTGCAGCCCTGCTGGTGCCAGTCCCACTCCAGCTTGTCCTGCTGTGCTGCTGCAGCAGCCTGGGCCCTCTGACAGTCCTCAGGTCCTGGGAATGGAAAGAAGACATGTGCACATTAGGAACTGACCACAGCAGCCACCCCCACTCCTACCCCTGTGCACAGGGTGTGCCCCTGCCCAACACATCCCACATGGCTGCACAGCTGCATCGCAATGCAAGTGGAAGCTGGCAATGCCACCCCATGATGGGCATGATGACAGTGTACCACTCTGCAGGGCATGGCAGACAGCAAAGCCAACACCACAGTACAGCACCAGGGCAGACATGCAACATGGGATGACTTACCTGGCTGTGGCACGGCCCCTTGCCTGGCGTGTGCCTGTAGCCTCCTCAGGTGCGCTGGGTTCCACCGCATGAGGTCCCCATAATGGTGGTGACACTGCTCCACAGTTCTGGGCACCCCTGTCCTGTGCTCCAGGTTTGTGGCGATGTCCTGCCACATGGTGGCCCTAGCCTGCTGCAGGGGCACCTGCCCAAAGAGCTGGGGGGCATGGGGGCTCCACACATGCCAATAGATTGGCCACCTCAATAGGAGACCAGTTCTGGGCCCTTCTTTGCCATGCCTGCGCCATGTTCTGTCTAACTTCGTTCAGTGGCAAAAACGGTGACCGGAGGCGCATGTGTCCACAACATGCACTTGCCGTGTGATGCGTGGGAGCATGCACAGTGCATGCACATCATGCAGTGCTGAAGATGTGAGGAATGGGCGTGGCTATGTGAGGTCACAGGGTCAGAGGTCTGACCCAGGGGTCAGGGGTCGACTGGCATTGCGCGTGTGTGCGATAGGGCATGGCACCCCATGCACAGCCGTGCGTGTAACTGGCCCATGCACAACATGTGCAATGCCACTGCATCACGCTGTCTGCACATGGTGCGTGATTGCCGCCATGATGCCATGACTCGCCTGCGCACTGTGGGCCTGCGCAACAAGCATGCATGTGCATTACGCCATCACGACTTGCTCCGGCACAATCCCATTGCGCACAGCACAATATCATGATATTCAGACAGCACATGCAAATGAGCTCATCAACCAATGCGTGGTGCACTAGGTGCATTAGCATGTCATTACTGTTGCAACAAACCTCATTTGCATGCGTTGCACCTTATAAGCACCACGGAACAGCACAGACCATGGACTGGTATTGCATCCTTTCGAGGTAAGTGGTGCATGCCGCTGCAGCTCACTGGGAGCAGACAGCACTGCAGGATGGGATGGACCAGGGAGATGCTGCCACTGATACACTGTGTTTTCCATGTCCACAGGCAGTGACATGTCAGATCATGAGGAGGATGAGGAGCGTGGGCCTGCATAGAAGTGCAGGCCCAGTTTCATTAAGGCTGAGACAGATGCCCTGTTCAAGGCCTACCTGCACAGGGAGCCCCTGTTGAGTGGTGCTAAGGGCACACCACAGGCCAGGGCTGGTGCATGGCAGGAGGTGGCAGCATATGTCAACCAGCATGGCAGCTACTAGTGGTTGGCACAGGAGTGCAGGAAGAAGGTGGGGATGGACAAGAGGTGCATTAAAGAGAAGGTGGCAGCCAGTCATGTGGCCCAGACTGCCACCGGAGGGGGGCCAGCAGATGCGCCAACTCTGATGCCGCAGGAGGAGTTGGTGGCAGCCACCATGTGCTACACCACGGTGGTGGGTGTGCCTGGAGATGGATTCCAGAAGGGTGGTAGCCCATCACTGCATGGTAAGTATGTCGTCCATGCACAGCTGGTGGCATGGAGGGTGCGTACACAGGCATGTTGGCGTGCATACAGCCGGTATGCATGCCATGTGCATGTGTGCGCACCCACGTGCATGCCATACAGCAGGACATGTACAGCGGCAGTGTTGGGGGGGGCACATGTGGACATTGCATCACTGACATGCCTTTCTTCCTCTTGCAGCACCAGCATACCTCAGTGCAGATGATGGGGTGCTGGCAGCAGCTGTGGATGCTCGTATGGCCCCGGAGGACCATCAGTCCACCTCCACCGACATCTGGGGGCCTGATAGGCTGCAGCTCACCACCACAGTGCAGTCGGATGTCCTGGACCTGGAGTCGGACGAGGCCCTGGATGTGTTCCTGCAGGATGCCAGCCTTGGTGTCCTCTGTGCAGAGACACAGATTAGGGTGGGGTCCAACTCTGATGACAACATCACAGTTAACCTGGACAGCATGGGCAAAGTTGTGGGTAAGATGCCTCTGCTGGCATCTGACACTGGCACCACGCCCAGTGCTCTGCCAGCAGTGGAACAGGTGCCTGCCACCACTGCGGGTGCAGCAGTGTGCGCTGCCCCAGCTATGCCCTGCGGTGGTGGTAGTGTGGCCTCACAGGCGCTGGGTGGTGTACAGCAGCCGGACGGGTGACAACAGGCTGCGGGTGCCACCGGGCAGCCGGACACTGGGTCCGCCTCCGGTGCACCTGCTTTGCCCATTCCCCCTTCAGACCCCACTGTGTAGCATCCACCAGAGAAGAGGGCTGTGCAGCGTTGCTGGTCACCACATGAGGATCAGCGTCCCACCCAGGAGCCCCAAGACGCTGACCGGCTGGCTGAGCACACCCGTCTGCTGCGGGGGTTTGTACAGCAACAGGTGCTGCTTGCCACTGGGGTGCGTACACTGTGTGCGGAGGTGTGCCTGTTAGCTGAGCAGCAGGAGAGGGGCACTGCACAGATTCTGGTGAGGATGCAGTGCATGCAGAAGGCCATGACTGCATCCTTGGATCGCATTGCTACTGTGATCATGGATGGCTCTGCACTGCTGGCTGCCGCAGGCCATGGCTGTGCACAGGTGACCCCCCGCAGTGCGCTGTCCGTCCCACGAACCCAGCCTTGAGTGACCCCATCACCGTCGACACTGGGCTCTGATGTAGGCATCCCAGGTGCACCTGGGGCTGGCCTGTTTGGGTGCCTGCACACCCCCATGCGGACATGGTCACAGTCCCACAGTTCCACCCTTGGGGGGGCTGTTGCAACCCACCCCATGGCTGATGCACAGCCTGTGGCTGCTGATTGGCCCCAGCATGGCTGCCCCGTGGCTGTGGTGGCCATGGTTCCATGCAGCGGTCCTGATGTGCAGGCCACACTGATCGCTGTCTGCTGCTACTGTCCTGTGCGCACATGGGTGGCGTGTGTGTGCCTTCCACTGGTGTCTCTCCTGTGTGTGTCGCACCGCACACTGCCTGTGTGTGTGCTTGCCCGGCCACTGGACCATGTGGCGTGGGCATGATGAGGGTAGGCTAGCACTGGTTGCATCTGTGCATTGGTGCAATGCATCTGATCCATGCCACATACCAATGCCTGGGTGTGTGGGTGTGTGTGGGTGTGTGAGTGTATGTTGCTGTGTGTGGTTGTGTGCCACTGACCCCCCCTACCCCTGCTTCATGCCTCTGTGTGTGCATGCCCAGTGCTATGCATGCCCCTGCATGTGTGCAGTACCTGTTTGTGTGTCCCATGCATGTGTGTCGCACTACCTACCTGTGTGCACCATAGTGCTCCTGTGCAATGGTGTCCCAGTGGCTTCGCGCCTGCTGTAGCAGCCGTGGATCCCTCTGTCCAGGGGGTGGCTGTCCACCACCCTCCAGCCCATTGCCTCTGTCATCCCCACTACTGTTGCCCTCAACAGCTTTAACAGCTATCCCATGGTCAATGGCCATGTTGTGCAGTATACTGCAGGCCAGGAATAGGCCACAGGCTCTTGAGGGGCTTTACTGTAGGGCTTTGCCTGACCTGTATAGGCAATGGAAACAAGCTGTCGGCATGCCAAAGACATGCTCGATGATGTTGCATGTGCTGTAGTGTGCCTCGTTGTAGTATTCCTCTGCTGGGGGTGATGGGCACTGGTAGGGGCGAGTAACCAGGGCCTCAGTGGATATGTGCTGTCTCCTGTGTGGATAATGACATGGTTAGCCCTCTGCTAGTCTATTCTGCACCCCTTGCCTGTCCCTGGCACCCACGCCAACATGCACACCCTGCCCTCCCCCATCCCAAGGTCTGCTCTGTCCATTGCCCCTTGCCCATGCCATACTTACCCACTAGGTGACCCATGGGGATGTCCCCACATTCAAACCTGTGGCACAGCACAGAGCTGTGCCAGATGAACGCATCATGTGCACCCCCAGGGTGTGTGGCGCAGACATTGGTGATGCACCCTGTGGCATTGCACACCACCTGGCAGTTTATGCTGGGGCTCCCCTTCTGGTTGATGTATGTGACACCCTCGGGGCCAGGTGGCATGCAGATGGCCACATGGGTACAATCAATTGCTTCAATCACACCAGGCATATGTAAAACCCTGTGGAAGTCCTGCATGGTTGCTGTATGCTCTACCTGTGTGCTGGGGAAATGGATTAATTCCGAAGCATGTGGCAGCCGAGCATTGAGGAACTGTGTAAGGAGGCGGATGTGGCTGACTGGGTTTTGCCTGTGGTCTTTGGAAGGTGCCTTGGCAAGCAGGCACATGACGGCAGTCAGCTTCATCTCCACGGACATGGCATGGCTCCGTCTGGTGGGTGCCTGCATCTCCTCACTGCAAAGCTTGCAGAGCTGCCTCAGAATGGCCCTGTTCAGGCAGTACTGGTCCACAATCTCCGTGTTGCTGTAATTCTCAAAGGTGATGCAGGCATGGTACCACCTGTATCGGGCATACCACCTTCGGGCCCTTCCTCTGCCTCATAGCTGTTCCTCCTGCCCCCTCACACCCCTCATTACAGCCTCCGTCATGAAGGGCACACTGTCCATGGCCCTTGCTGTCCAATGTCCCCCCGGGCAGTTGACTGCTGCTGGCTGTGTGCCACCCTGGTGCACTGCCTGTCAGTGTGTGTGTGTGTGTGTGTGTGTGTGTTCTCTCTCTCTCTCTCTCTCTCGCTCATTCTCTCTGCCCCCTCTCCCTCTCCAATGCCACCTCTGTCCCTCTCCCTCTGTGTCTGCCTTGGTCTGTCTGTCTGTCTCTCTCTCCCACTCCCTCTTGCTCTCACCCCTGGCACAAGTGCTGTCTGTGTGTTTGTGCCCTGTATTTATATTAACAAGTCTGCTCGGAGCAACTTCAGTTTGCTCCACACTTTCACCATGGATTTACGGTTGAATATGCCACTGCGCTGGATATTCATGGGCATGCCCCCTGCTCTTGCTCATGCAATCATTATAGTTGCGCAATGACGCAATGGATTTTACGCTGCGCACTGGCTCCCACTCAATATGGCTCCTTGGCGTAATACTGCACTTGCGCCGGTGCAACTCAGTTGCACCATGCACAACTGCTCTGAATATCCGGGCCATAGTAAATATGTCACAATCACTCCGGAACTCATTTAAAATGTTCAGCCTCAGTACCAGTACCAGTACTAACTATATTCAAGTGCAAATAACTTTAAAACAAAAAAAGATAGCATAGTGCTGTGAGTATGAAAGTTGTTCAGCACAAACTTATCTACAAAATGAGTGGTATTTCATTTATAGACACCTTATAGATTTTTTTTATAATTAGCAAAAAAGAGCAGAAAATGCAATTTTTTGTTTACTTTTTTGACAAACATATGCAAAAAGAGATAAACAATCAAAAGCAAATGTCCCTGCACTGACAGAAAGCATCCCTGTTGCCAGCACCTGAAGCCCTCCCTGCCGGCAATACCCAGAAGCTGCCACAAGGAATACACCCCTCTCCCCCGAGGAGCCCGGAGGTCATGAAGGCCAGTACCTGAAGCCTTCCCTGCTGGCGATACCCAGAAGCTGCCACAAGGAACGCACCCCCCTTCCCCGAGGAGCCCGGAGGTCGCGAGGGCCAGTACCTGAAGCCCTTCCTGCCGGCAATACCCAGAAGCTGCCACAAGGAACGCACCCTCCTCCCCCGAGGAGCCCAGAGGTCACTAGGGCCAGTACCTGAAGCCCTCCCTGCCGGCAATACCCAGAAGCTGCCACAAGAAATGCACCCCCCCTTCCCCGAGGAGCCCGGAGGTCGCGAGGGCCAGTACCTGAAGCTCTCCCTGCTGGCGATACCCAGAAGCTGCCACAAGGAACGCACCCCCCTCCCCCGAGGAGCCCGGAGGTAGCGAGGGCCAGTACCTGAAGCCCTCCCTGCCGGCGATATCCAGAAGCTGCCACAAGGAACACACCCCCCTTCCCCGAGGAGCCCGGAGATCGCAAGGGCCAGTACCTGAATCCCTCCCTGCCGGCGATACCCAGAAGCTGCCACAAGGTAATTACCTCTCTGACCAGTCTCCTGGCTGCAATCGACCATTTCACAGGACTGCTGGAGGGATCCTGCTTCTGGCGCCTTTTTTTGACAAACATATGCAAAAAGAGATAAACAATCAAAAGCAAATGTCCCTGCACTGACAGAAAGCATCCCTGTTGCCAGTACCTGAAGCCCTCCCTGCCGGCGATACCCAGAAGCTGCCACAAGGAATGCACCCCCCTTCCCGAGGAGCCTGGAGGTCGTGAGGGCCAGTACCTGAAGCCCTCCCTGCCGGCGATACCCAGAAGCTGCCACAAGGTAATTACCTCTCTGACCAGTCTCCTGGCTGCAATCGACCATTTCACAGGACTGCTGGAGGGATCCTGCTTCTGGCGCCTTTTTTGACTGACTGCTGCAAGCTGCACTTTAAAAGCCACCAAACAGTATTCTTTTGTGCTGCTAAAGGCTTAGCCCTGCAGAACGCTGTGCATTCGGCTCCCCACCGGCCCCACCACCACCCCTGGTCGGCTCTCAAATTTATAGCTAGGTTTGGTCAGGTGACTGGCTGAAAATAACCTATCAGCCCACTTTTCCAGCTGCAGCTTATACAAAATCAACACTAGAGGCCGCTAATATGCACCACAGATTCTCTACATTCATAATGCTAGCCCTGCTTATAGCAGGATCACACAGCAGGCTCAGCAACCCCCCCCCCCAGAGGCACCAAAACTATTTCTCATTAACTTTCAGGCACACCAAATCCTTACCTACGATCACGGCAGCCGTGGTCCCCCAACCTCTCCCTCATAAACCTTGGTGAGCATGCTGGCTTTACACTCTCACACTCAACAACACACCCTTACACAGGACACTCACTGTACCTCAGCTCTCCCCATCCAGACCCCACCCCCACTCCCTTGTAAGCAGCACATCAGACCCTCACTCTTCCCACCATGTTAGCCTGTATCACTCCCTAGCTCCCTGTCCCCACCCCAATGCAAAAGTCCCACACCCTACCAAACCCAGCGCCACTCGTCCAGACTCTAGGTTAGCCCTCCCACGGCATGCCCTACTACTTCTTATTATCTGGAATATCCACCCCAACCCTGGCCCGCCATGCACTGTGACCCCACCTAGCAGACCAAGCGGAACCTCCTGCTGGCTATTCTTAATATATATGTAGCCTACCAAAAACACACATCCCTCCAAGGCTGGATTGCCCAGCATGACCCTGACATCCTAGCCTATCTGAGACCTGGCTCTCTGAAAGAATTCAAATGAGTCTGTCTCTCTCAGTAATTATTCCATCTTCCGGCTGACAGGTCCAGAAGAGAGGCGGTGGGTGTGCAATCTATGTTAAATCTCTCTTCATGCCACTGAAGTCCAAACCCCTATACCATAATACGGTGCCCAGACACTAACAGTTAAACTAAGTCTGGGTACTAAGACCCTCCACATCACCGTGGCCCATATCCCCCCGAGCAACCAAAAACTCGCATTTGACTCAATCCTCCACAGTATCTCACACATACCCAACACTAGTGAAGTTATCATGATGGGAGATTTTAATGTCAACTAGTTATCACCTGCCTCATCCAACTTCAAAAACACTGCCCTGTCTTACAATCTAACCCAACTCGTCACCTCCCTCAGCAGAAGGGACATTAGAACAGGGACATCCACCCTCTTAGACCTCATCTTCACCAACAGGCCACAGAACATCTCCAAAGCCACTGTCCTCCCAGACGCTATCAGTGACCACTCCCCAGTGACCTGCTGGTGGTCAGGAAAACTACCTCATGCCCCCCCTTAATCACCTGGCAGAGGCGACTGATAAGAGGCTTAGAAATAAAATCCCACTATCTACCTTAATTGGCTCCCCATCTACACCACGCAGTCTGTAGATCTGGCTCTCTCCCACTTTATAACCACTTTCAACACGGCCTGCGACATTTTCGCTCCCCCCTCCAAGCAAGTAGTGAAAAGCAGAACCACACCCTGGATCACCACATCATTACTTAACCAGCTCCGACATAGGGATAACCTATGGCTTAAGGCACTTGACTCCCAAAGCGTCCATGATAGACAACTCTACCGAGAGGCCTGCAACAAATGTACCTGGGCCCTAAGGCAGGGGAAAGCCTCTTACTACCAACATACCCTCACCACCTCCTGGGGAGATGGTAAAAAATTCTGGGACAATATAAAGGAACTCAATGATAAATCCTGCTCACCCGCTCCCACCCAGCTTACAATAAATGGGGAGATTTCCCAGGATCCCTCCTCTATCGCCGAAGCCCTCAACTCTGCCTTCTCTGAACTCTCCCATATTTTCCCCCCTAACTACTCCCAAACAATCCCCCCTCCCACTCCCACGGATACCTCGAGTAAAAACAATACTATACCCTTTCGGCTGAGAGTCATTTCCAGCCTCGAGGCAAAACACTACATCTTTAAAGCTATTGCCAACACCCGGCACAGCAATGATTCCCTAGATCTAAAACTCATTAGGCTGACCCTGGATGTCACACTACCCCATCTCACTAAAATTCTCAACCTCTCTTTATGCCTAGGTCAGTTCCCCACAACCTGGAAGAGAGAGCCATAATCACTCCCATTCTGAAGAGCGGCGAACCCACCAACACAACCAACTATAGACCAATTTCGTTACTTCCTCCTCTCTCCAAGGCCCTAGAGAAAATAGTGTCGGACCAGCGATCAGAACATCTGTCTAAACACAACCTTCTCTGCCCTGAACAGCACGGATTCCGGTCCGGCCACAGTACCATCACAGCTCTTACTGTGCTCACCTCATTCATCCATGAGGCCCTCGACCAAGGCTCTATAGCAGGGGCAATCTATGTGGACCTGACCAAGGCATTTGACATGGTCAGTCATGCGCTATTGCTTAATGTCCTTCCACAACTAAATGTGGTCCCAGAGGCTACTGCCTGGTTCAAGGACTACCTAACAGGCCAGTCACAGCAAGTCAGGATAAATACCACCATCTCCTCCCGTAAAACAGTTTCCTCAGGTGTCCCACAGGGGTCTATTCTTGGCCCTCTACTATTCACCCTCTTTTTAAACTCTCTCCCCAAGTCATGTAGCGGTAACCTGCTACTCCACGCTGATGACGTGGTAGTGTTTTGGAAACACCCACAGCCGAGCTCTCTCCAGTGAGCTCTTCAGGGTTTCTTCTGGGAGCTAGAAACCTGGTTCACTGAACATTGCCTGATCATCAACTATCAAAAAACAAAGTCCATGATCTTTGCACATCGACAAAGTACACACAGCCAGTCGGCTCTCCTAATCAAACACAATCAAGGCGCCCCTCTTGAACATGTTACGTGTTTTAAATACCTGGGAATTACTTTAGACACCTCCCTCTCCTACCATCATCACATTCAACTACTCTTCTCCGCTGTTAACACTAGAGTGGGTATCCTCCACAGACTTAAACACTGCTTACTCACACAGGCCATGCAGCTCGCGGTCGCCTCCTCTATCCTCTCTCTAATAGAATACGGGATAGTGATATACAGCTCTGTGGACCCTACTGCCCTTCGTAGCATCAACACCGCTTTGAATAAAGCTTGCCGCCTAGTCACCAGGTGCGACAGATTAACACATACCTGTGAGCTCTATGCACTTACTGGATGACTGAACTTCCAAGGAAGACTTAAGTACCACTCCTGCATGCTAGCAAAAAAGATCCTTCTCCAGCTAGCGCCCGCAGGCCTTCTCTCAATAGTCTGTGTTGCCCCCCCCCCGGAGTAACACTAGATTCGCAGCATCCTCCTCATTCCTGGTCCCTCATTGTAGAACATCCCTTGGGCAAAGATCTTTCCGCTACCGTGCCCCTCTTTGGCTAAACACTCTACCCCCCCCATCTCTCAGACCCTCAGCCTCTCCCAGTTCAAAACAGCCCTCAGAGCTCAACTCCGGGAGTCAGAAAAATGCAACTGTGGCTAACTCTCTGCCCTCCTCTGGTTTTTCCATACCCCCAATACACACGACACAGGGTCCCAATTGATCCCAAGAGTCAGCATCATTATCTTGTATCGCTGCCTACTACTGTCACCAGTTAACAAAGCTTATGCCTGGACTGCACCGGCAGTACTGTGTTACGAATTTCTACCTGTTTATTGTGTGTTCTCTGTATTTGTTTACCCTCCACCCTATGTAACCGACGTGGAGCTTTTACAAAAGCGTCTGTGACCCAAAGGATTGTAATTCCGATTATATCCAATAAATAAATAAATAAAATATACAATGGTGAGCTGTCAGATAAATGATTTATCTACACTTGTGCTATTTGACCCCAGACATCTCACTCGTGGCTTACGCCACTCGTGAGGTTACCTGAGGTCAATTAGCACTTGTGTAGATAAATCATGTATCTGACATCTCACCATTGTATATCATATATATATGTAGGATATGCAATGGAAGCAAGTGTAATAAATGATTTATCTGCACAAGAGCAGTTTGGCCTCGGGTAACCTCATGACTGGCGTAAGCCAAGAGTGAGGTGTCCGAGGTCAAACTGCTGGAGTGCAGATAAATCATTTATTACACGAGTTTTCCATTGAATATTCCATTTATGCAATTCTTTTGGTTTTGCTTTTGTAGGGGGCATTTGTTAGTCCAAAAAGTGAATAAAAATTGAATTTTCTGCCATTTTTTGCTGATTATAGAAAATCTAAAAGGAATCTAGAAATGAAACACCTCTCATTTTGTAGATATATTTATGCTGAATAACTTTTGTGCTCAAAGTACCATACTATAATTTTTGGGGTTTAAGTTATTTGTATTTGTTTGATGGAAAAGTGCACAAAAATTGAATTTTCTGCCGGCCCGGTGGCGTTGAGGGTTGGGGCTCTGGACGCCACACCTCATGCCACACCGGTGACCTGAATTCGTGAGCGAGCTTGGGCACTGGTGGTCGGCAGGGGAAGGATTAGATTGAGTGCACAGCGGGCTGCTCTCCTGCCCCAGGGGGAGGGTATCAGGATGCCCGGCACTCCGGCGGCCCCTGGTTGAGATCGGGGTGCTGCAGAAGCATGTGCCCAATGCTGGCAGGATTGCCGTGTGCCAAGTGTCGGGGGCTGCACATGCAGGGGGGGAGGGACAGAACAAGGAAAAACCCGGCTCGCTGGGATAGGCCTCATCGCTCCTCCACCCGGGCCCCACCTGCTTGCCAGAGTCTGCCTTAATAAGAGAGCCCAATGAAGGAGTTGGGCTACCCTCCCCAGGCGGGTCAAACTGGGGGTGTTGGCAGCGGGGGGGGAAGAGAGAACAAGACCGCAGAGGACCTCAGGCAGGCAGGCACAGGGAGAGGATGCCTGAGAGAGTTCCCTCGAGCCGTGACCGGAGGGAAAAAGACTTAAAAAAAATGGAATTTTCTGCACTTTTTCGCTAATTCTGAAAAAACTAAAAAGTATCTATAAATAAAACTCCACTCATTGTGTAGATATTTCTGTTCTGAATAAACTTTGTGCTCACAGTACCATGCTATCATTTTTCATTTTAAAGTTATTTACATTTGTTTGTGGACAAAATGAAAAAAAATATGAATTTGCTGCTGTGTTTTGCTAATTATCAAAAAATCTAAAAGGTATCAATAAATAAAACACCTCTCATTTTGTAAATATTTCTGCGCTGAACAACTTTCGTGCTCACAGTACCTTGCTATCATTTTTTGTTCTAAAGTTATTCGCATTTGAATATGGTTACTATTGCTACTGAGGCCAAACATTCTAAATGACATAAGCACTGTATAGATAAATGGCTGATGACGTAAGCACTGTGTGGATAAATGACTGATGACATTAGCACTGTATACATAAATGAAATTTATGTACGCAGTTACTCAGATAAATAGATTTATCAACTCTGTTTATCTCCACCCCTATTGCATAAATATATTTATACAACAGGTGTCTAGTTTATCCACACAGTGACTACATCACACTCAATCTATCTACACAGTGACTATGTCATCCCCCCCTCCCCTCTCCAGCCGGTTGCCATTACTTCCGGCTCCTGCAGTCTCACTCTCTCTCTCTCTCTCTCTCTCTCCTCCCAGCACGTAGCGCTTGATCGACCTATTTGGCTGCTGTGCTCCATTCTCTCTCTCTCTCCACAGCCTGTGTCTCAACAGTAGCACTTCCTTTGATCTTTTCCAAGCAAAAACAGCATCTCTTGAAAAAAAAATAGTTCTTGTTCTTCGTACAATTCATTGCTACCATCCACAGCTGCCGGTAACACTCACACCACTTGCGGTACCTGATATACATCCAAAGTATCTATGTCTATCTACAGAGAGCTTAACTGCTGATTTTAATCTTTTTTAAACATTTTGATCACTGGCTCTGTGGAATTTCCTTGATTGCCAGGAAATACATGTCCAGTGTCACACAACTGTCCTTGACTGGTGGTACCTTCTTGCATATGTGGTTCTGTACCAATGGTTTTTGGATGAGGTGGGGATGGATGTATTGTAAGTGACAGCACTGAACTTTGTAGCAACAACAGTTTCTGAATATTTCTTTTTGAGAATAATTTCAGTGCTGTCTGGGCACGTATTCACTGAAAGAGAAAGAAAGGAGGAAAAAAACGTTGCTTTTTAAAATTTTATCCAAACTAATCAGCCTACCGCTACTGTGCTCATTTGATTTACTCTCTGAATTCAGCTGTCACTGTAGCCATTAAGCTAGCAATGAAACCAAGTTTGTGGACAGGGACACCCAGCGAAACATTCTGATAGCTAAATATACTTAATTCACACTGAATTTGAGCAACTGTTTAGATTCTAAAGAAAGGAAAGAGAACCATTACATACTGACTATTTATTAAAAGCTATACACTGTCCAGCTGGATGTGTATGCAACTTGCCTACAGCTTCAAAAAGCCCATTTGTGTGTGTCTGTGTAAATGTGTAAAAAAAAATTGAACTCTGTTTTAACTGAGGGTGGAAATCAGCTGATAGGGTCTGATGCCTAGTGTACTTCACCCAGTTACAGAAGGATAAAACAAAATAAAAATTATGAAAGGGGATGGGATCGGAGGTTGGGAGGTTGGGGGGGGCACTAGACACCAGGGAAAGGATTTTCCCATAATAAAAAGGATCCTTTTTGTGACTTTTTGTAACTTTTTTCGTATCATGAGTCACGAAAAATGATTTATAATACGGAAAAAAAAACATTACAAGGGCATTTTTTGCAACAGTTAGGTGCAGAATCCAGCTGAGGGAGTACTGATAAGCAAGCTACATGTGTTGGTAGCTCTCCAGAATGACATATTTGGGACTTTTCAATTTGAATTTTTATTGAAAAAGAGAAAACAATATGGCGGAACATAAAAAAAGATTATTTCCCTCATGAAAAAGGATCCCTCATGCAAAACTTCATATAGCTGTTTTGAAGTACTTATGAGTAGGCTCAGAACCCAAACTTTTAAAATTTAATAACTTTTGGAACGGATTAATATTTTTTCACCAAACCACCATCGGAGATCCTTCTGGGCCAAACTGTTTCTACTCTGTCAATTTAAGACCAAAATTCCAAACCATCTGGATGCTAGATGATGGAAAAAAACTAGCAAAAACAGCAATTTTTTTTTAATTCAATATGCTTTATTGTTTTCCATAATATAACAATAAGATAACAACAACAAAAGAATGCAATAAAAGGAAGCAAGACAAAATCTATCCAGGGTTCCAGCATTGTACATTGTTGAGTGGTCAAAAATAAGAATTACATAAAAAGAAAAAAAAAAAACACACACCCCCAACAAACCCCACCTGCCACCCTTCCATATTCCCACTGCCCTCCCACTCCCCTAAATCCCATTTTGCACAGTGGGGGGGGGAAAACAAAATATGGAAAGTAATAATGGGGAGGAAAAGGAAAGGGGGAAACCTCAGTGGAGATTTAATACAAAGTAAAGGCTGGGACAGCTTAGTTCCCAAACACTACAGGATTGTGATTGGATATTGAGAACACCCTTTATGGTCTCCATAGGGAGAGTAAGGTCATGGGGGGGCTCCCAAGTAGTCTGATAGTATTGGACTCTCTGCCTTACGGTGGCGATATGCTTTTTCAGCTGAATGGTGAGGAGGACTTCACGGTACCACTCTAACGTTGTGGGAAGTGAGTCCTCCTTCCAATGCCACAACATTGTTAGTTTGGCTATAGCAGCAATTAGTGTTATATGGGCCTGACATATCACTGGTGTTCCCTGTGGGAATACAGCCAGTATACAGGATTCTGGGGTAAATAGAGTATCCAAGCCTAGAATGGGGTCCAACACTTGCTTGATAGATTTCCAGAAAATCTGTGTGCAGGGACACTCCCATAACACATGATAGAGAGAGCCATGGGCTAATTTGCATCTAAAACAGTCAAGGGAGATTGCAAGTCCTACCTTGTGTAATTTTAATGGGATGTAGTACATGTTATGCATAATTTGAAATTGAACAAGATGCAATCTGTCTTGTTTAATGTATTTATAGTTCATACACCATATTTTTTCCCAGAATTCTACCTCAGCCGGCAGAGAGAGCTTGTGCACCCAATAATGAGTGGTTTCTGTACTTTGAAGAATTTGTTGCAGCCCCTGAGTTGACTGATCAGACCAACTTTCTTTATTATTAAAAGCTGCTATCGCATTCCTGACTTGCAGATACTTAAAAAAGTCTTTGGGACTTAGTTGAAAACGAGTCTGCCAAGTTTGAAAGGAGGCCACCACATTGTCTTGCAGAAGATTAGCCAGTGTACAGTGTTTTAGCTGTGGAAGGAAAGAGGGTGGAAAGAGGGTGGAATGGGGTGCTTATCAATTAGAATATGTGGATTACAAGTTAAAGGTTGGGTGGAAGACACATGCCAGTTTATCAAATAATACCGCAGAATTTGTTGCAATGCTTTGAGCGACCAGGTCATGGGGGTGGACTTAAGTGACTTAGCAAGTTTGGAAAATTTTACATACACGAGAGCAGCCAGAGAACTATTAACACTCTGTGCTGCCTTACTTTCAACATTTAACCAGACAGGAGAATACCTGCCACTGTTGATCAATGAGTCTGCCTTACACCAAAGGGCTATCTTACTGAGGTGTTGGGCCCCATAATAGGTGAACAGAGAAGGAAGGGCTAGCCCTCCCTGTAGTTTGGGGGCTGTTAATTTGAGAAAAACAGCAATTTTTTTATGTTTCTGCGCAGTTAGCATCTTAGAATCTTCACATCTGATGGGAATGAAACTTGACAGGTCAGGAGACCCACCACACAAGACTGGGCATGCAAAATTTTGTGCAAATCTGTTGAACAGTTGAGAAGATATTAAAGTGCAAAAATGTGGGTTTAACATTAACTTACTTACTCAGCCCTAACTATAGTGGCACTGCCACACCACTATAATATATATCTATATTTACTGGTTAGTGGTTATAAACCACTGCCAGCAAGTGCCCAACATATGTGGTTTATGGAGCTCTGTAAACCACAGGCAGAACACTACCTCAGCATCACCAGAAAAAATGCCAAACAACCTGTCCTTGCACTGCACATTCTGAACACTACACAATCAGTCACTCAGTGTGAGACAAGCTTGTTGGTGGTAACAGTTACCCTTGCAAACTGACAAAAAAGACAATTTAAACAAAAAAACCCCACAAAAAAACAGTAAATATGAAAAATAAAACATGGAGAAGTGTGGTTCTCTGGGGATTTTATGCACTCCCTCGGTGTGTGATGCCCATATAAACCCCTTGGGCTTCACCCTTGAGGTTTATGGAGCATCACACACCTCAGGGGTGCATAAAATCCCCATAAACCACACTTCTCCATGCATTATTCTGTATATATTATAGGGGCATTATAGCACCCCTAAAGTTAGAATTGAGTAGCCAGTTTAATGTTAAACCTCAAATTTTGAATATTAATATCTTTGGCTCTCTTACACAAAATTAGCTGAAATTTTGTACATTTTGTCTAGGAGGCAAGGTCCTGATGTGTGGAAATTTTTGTGACGACAGCTTGTGCTGTTTCTGAGATACACGTGTCATTTCTAGAAAAAAAACAAATTCTTTCCTATATTTAGCATTGCTTTTTTTGCTGTTGCCTACAGCCTATATGGAAAGGAATTGTTGCCTCAGACTTGCAGGGGACATGTGTCATGTTCCCAGGTAATGCCTTTGACAGATCTGGTGAAAAAATACCAAAGGGTTCCAGAGTTATAAGGCTTGAAATTTTAGTGTTTTTCAACTTGCACATGAACAGAAGGGGTTTTGAGATAAAGTCCTACAGTCAAAGTAAAATTGTGATGCCGCAAATGCTCATTTTGCTTTCAGGCCACTTTTCTAGCACAGAATGAAACATTTTTCCATGCCATGCCAACTGCCATCTTGTTGATTTTTTCCACAAACTGACAAGTGTGGAAAATTAATGCTGGGACTGTAATAAACAAACATCAGAACCTAACTAAACAGAACCTTTTTAGCTAGATTCTGATGTTTGTTTTGGAAAATTATACCCACAAATGCCTTTTCTTGGCACCCAAAATCCCAGGTGCCCAGTTTAGTGAGAGGAATGCTTTCCTGGTGTTCTCTATATGAGAACACTAGAAATTTCTTGACTTCTGTAACCACTGCTGAAGTCATGTTGCTGGATGCAGTGTTATCTGTGAGCTGCCCTTTTCCCTGATGTCTAGTGGCTCACCTCACCTGCCAATCACTATCCCTGGTTTCTAGTGGCACCCTCAATCCTCCAATTGCCATCCTTGAATTTTTATTTAATAGTCCCTCCCCCTGCAGCCCGTTGTTTAATTTCCAGTGCTGACATCTGGGGGCCCAATCCTTGTGTCGGCATTACAATCCCCCCCCAGCAGTGTGTAACACTTGGGAACCCACTCCCAGTGTCCCTAAACATTTAATTAACTTGTCCCTGTAAAAAGAAAACTGTCCCCTGATGTATTTTTTTTCTAAACATTAAACCTGAAAAAAGAAAATGGTCCCTCATTGTCCCTGCTGTTCTCCTCCCCCATCATTACCCTCCAACTGAACACTCACCACCCCACACACACTCCCTTACCCTATATTTACTACTGGAGGTTATAGGCTGTCATCTTCTGTGGACTGAGACATGTCTGCACTCTTCAAAGCAGAACCGCCAACTGAGGAATAAAGGTAAGTGCCGTATTAATGTATTTCAGTACCGTTTTGAACTTATGTTCATAACTTTACCATTTTTATGATTTTTTTTTTACCAAAAGTTCAACCTAGACCTCTTGGAAAACCACCCCATGAACACTATCACTGTCATTTTGTTAATCAAGACTGGAAGGTGGTTTCACAGTTGCTGTGCAAAATCACCTTTTGGGACTGAATAACAAAATTTCACTACCAGTGTTCATGAGGTGGGGTCCCAGAAAGGCCATGTTGAAAATGTGGTGAAACAATTAAAAAAAATGGCTGGGTTATGTGCATTTGTTGAAATCTTTCTACACACATGCATAACTTTGGTAATTTTCAATATGTTGACTATAAATTTTCAACATAGCCAATTTTTCACACCACCTCATGAATAGTATAGCTGTCATTTTTCACATCCTGTCTGAAACTTGTTTCCACATCTGTGGTGCAGAACAGCATTTTGTCATGGATTTGAACATTTTCAGCTGTGGTGTTTGTGAGGTGAATTCATAAGAAGACTGTGTTGAACATTTTTGTGGTCAAAATATGAAAAAATGCCAAAGTTATGACCATTCATTGCAATTTTACTAGGCATGCTTGTAACTTTGGAAATTTTCAATATTTTGACCCCAGATTATTAACATAGCCATCTTATTACCCCACCTCATATGTATCACAACTGCCCATTTTCATACCTGGCCAAAATGTGTTTTTCCATCCATTCCTCTATTCCTCCATATATGTATATATATATATATATATATATATATATATATATATATATATAGCTGTAGAAGCACAGGGCCCTCCGTTCCTGTGCTTCCAGTTATAGGACAACAGTGACCAAATTGTTACCATAGTAAAAGTTATTACCCCCACCTAATGTCCCCAGTGCAGAAAATGTTCAAATCCCTGCCAAAACGTAATTGTGTACAAGCACAATGCCATTCCACACCAGAGGTACAAAAAGACATTTTGGCTGGGATTTGAAAAATGACAGCTGTGATATACATGAGGTGGTGTAATAAGAAGGCAATGTTGAAAATCTGAGGTAAAAATATTTAAAATTCCTAAAGATATGAGAGTGCTTACTGAAATTACAATGAATAGTCATAACTGTGTAATTTTTAATAATTTTGACCCAAAATTTACAACATAGCCTTCTTATAACACCACTGTATATATCTAGTACAGAAAATTTTCACATCCACACAAAACATAATTCTGCATGACTGCAACACCATTTCCCACCACAGGTGTGAAAACACATTTTGGCAAGCTGTGACATGCATGAGGTGGGGTAATAAGAAGGCTATGTTGAAAATATGAGATGAAAATATTGAAAATGTCCAAAGTTATGTGTGTGTGTATTGAAATTGCAACAAGTGGTCATTACTTTGCTATTTTTAATAATGTTGACCTCAGATTTTCAACATAGCCTTGTCATTACCCCATTTCATGAACCATATGACTGTCATCAAACAAATCCCACTGGAAAGGTGATTTTAACAAATGACTGCAAGATCACCTTTCTGGCAGGAGTTCCATAATGACAGTTATATGGTTCATGAGGTAGGTCCCCAAAAGGCCATATTTAAAATTTTGGGTTGAAACCTCAAAAAACAGCTGAGTTATGCATAAAAGTTGAAACCCCCATTGAGATACATTGAAGCACATTTACCTTAGTTTCTCATAATGCAGTCACCAGCTCCAGCAGCAAGATGTGTCTTTAAACAAGAGAGTGGATCTCAAACCTGGGACCTCTTCAGGTGAGTGAGGGTGTGTGGGGGTGTCAAAGAGAGTGTAGGGAGGTGGGTGCACAGTTGGTGGTTGGGTGGGGGTGCAGACGTGATCAGCAATGGCCTTTTTTTTTACATGTAAAACAATTTAAAAAAAGGAGCTGAGGGATGTTTTTCTTCTTTTCAGCAAAAATGACATAGGAGGGTGGGGTGGGGAGCCACTGATCACCAATGATAAATGCAAAATGGGTATCGGAGGGTGGGAGGGGGTACCAGTAGACACCAGGGAAGAATGGTGGCCTATATATATATATAACAAATATGGGCATTCAAGTTGGGGGGTGCCACTAGACACCTGGGATTTTTATGAGGGGGTCAAAGGAGAATCCATTTAAAAAACTCAAACAGTCCTTTTACACCAGTGGAAATCCCTTTACGCCAATCCTTTGTTGTGGTGGTGGAAAAGGATTCTGTCTCATGAAAAAGGATCCTGTTTTCATGACCATAAGGCTCTCTTTTTGGGGACCAGATGGCTCTGAATCCTTTTTCCCCAACCAGATGGCCAAGTTGCAAATCCTTTTTCACCACAGCAGTTCCTTTTTTGCCATCTTTTTTCATCATGGCGAAAAAGGAAAACAGCTGATGAAAAAGGATTCAGCCCTTTTCATAACCAAATGGCCATGCCACAAATCCTTTTTCACCACAGCAATTCCTTTTTTCACCATCCTATTTCGTCATGGCAAAAAAGAAAATCAGCTGGCAAAAAAGGATTTAATCCTTTTTCGCCAGACAATTTTTGTTTTCACCATGATGAAAAAGGACTCACAAAAAAGGAAATTAGCAAGTGGTGAAAAAGGAATTAAATGTTTAAAAAAAAAAAGTTCAGAGGGCATACAAAATATAAAAAAAAACACACAGAAGAGCTCATCAGCTCCCAATGAGCATGATACATGCTTCGATTTCTGTAAAAGACATCCCTGAGCATAATTATGACAGTTTGTTTTGGCCAGAAATAAAAAAAAGCAAGATGGTGGCTCATGAAAAAGGATTTTTTTTCTGATGAAAAAGGACTGGCCCCTCAAGAAAAAGGGACCCTTTTTCATCAGAGCAAAATCCTTTTCCATTCCAAGAATCTATCGAAAAGAGTGAACTGAGCATACCTAGAACCTGAAATTTTCTAATTAAATAACTTTGGAACAGATTAATATTTTTTTTTACCAAACCAATGTCGATACATGCTGAGTAGCAAGCACATTATACTCTGAAAATTTCAGACCAAAATTTCAAACTTTTTAGCTGCAGCGGGATGACAAAAAAACTGCAATAAAAGGTGATTTTTAAAGTTTTATTCACTATATACAGCACAAAATCTGCCAAACTGATCAAAATGAAATTTGGCACATCAAGAGATTTGCCCCACCAGACTGTGCATGCCAAATGTCGTGCAAATCCATTGATCGGTTGCAAAGTTATTAAAGTGCAAATTTGAGGTTTAACATTAAAGTGCCTGCTCAACCCTAACTATAGTGGTGCTACTGCACTACTATGTTTTATATCTATCTATCTATCTATCTATCTATCTATCTATCTATCTATCTATCTATCTATCTATCTATCTATCTATCTATCTATATGTATATGTATATGTATATGTATATCTCTCTCTCTCTCTCTATATATATATATATATGTACTGTATATGTATGTGTATATATATGCGTGTGTGTGTATATGCATATAGCTATATATATATGTACACACACATAGATAGATATACATATTATACTGGCGCGGTCGCGCCAGTTTAGTTAGGGCTGAGTAGGCAGTTTAATGTTAAACTCCAAATTTTGCACGTTAATAACTTTGTAACTGTTCAACAGATTTGCATGAAATTCAGAATGCATGGTCTCCTATAGTAGATCTCTTGATTTACCAAGTTGTGTTTTGATCAGAAGTACAGATTTTGTGCAGAGAAGTGCTGAAAATGTGTTTTTCACCTTTTTTGGCAGTTTTTTGCTGATTTTTGTCCATCATGCTGCAGCCACACTGTTTGTTATTTGGTCTGCAATTTACAGAGTAGAAAGAGTTTTGGTCAAAGAACAATCTAGCTTTGGTTTGGTGAAAAAATATTAATCCGTTCCAAAGTTATTTAATTTTTAATATTTGGGTTCTGAGCATGCTCAGTTCACTCCAAGATTTATATATGTGTTTTGCGAAAAGGGATTAGGCTCACAATCAAGGATTTTGTCACCTCACAAATGGGGATTTAAAAAATCCCCATTTGTGAGAACCAATTCTTTGTTTGTGAGTCGCCATCTTGTTTTCATTTTTTCCCCCAAAACAAAATGTTGTAGCTTCCTCCACAGGTGACTTCTTGTTGCAGTAAGGCATGGGTTTTGTTCGGGGTGACACCCTCCACAAACCTATACTGTTGGTTAGCTTCATTATGACCAAAAAATGGCCATTTTAAATTTAGAAATTCTTTGTTCGTGACTCGCTTCTGATCCTCCTTCGTGAGCTGACAAAATCCCCATTCGTGAGCCGATCCCATTTTGCGAGTTTGCAAAATCCTTGATCATGACTTAGGGACTAGATGACCATTCTTGTGAATGAGGACTGGCTTGCAAAAGGGGATTTTGTCAGCATACGAAAGGGGTTCGGCTCGCGAACAGGGATTTTGTCACCTCGCGAAAGGGGATTGGGTTTTTGAATCCCCGTTCATGAGCTGACAAAATCCCCATTCATGAGCAATCTCCTTTTACGAGCTGTCAAAATCCTTGATTGTCATTTCCCAACCAGATGGCCATTCTCGTGAATGAGTATTGTCTCATGAACGGGGATTTTAACAGCTCACGAAAGGGGATCAGCTCGTGAACTGGGATTTTGTCAGCTTTTGAAAGGGGATTGGTTTTTCAATTCCTCGTTCATGAGCTCTCAAAATCCTCATTCACGATTTAGGGACCAGATGGCAAAAATCTGACGCTCAAGGATTACTGGTGAACAGGGATTTTGACACCTCATGAACTAGGATTTTAAAAACTTTGCCACTGCACTGTAAATAAACGGTTTGGTCTTTTTTGTTTTTTTGGCTATTTCTTTTTTCCCTCCTCTCATGGCATACCTGGTCAGCTTCCTCTATTTCTGGAAGCCTCCTTGGGGATTCCAGCCACTGTCCTTTGTCAGCGCCTTGATCAGGGTCACGCCTGCATTCCCCTGTGGTTTACCCCCCTGCAGTGGTGCAGTGGGGAACCCCCAACTCCCCACCTCAAAATGGACCCAGACTTTAAGTGCCCCCCCCAGAGCCGACGTCGTAGGACAGCCATCAAGCCGCTTGACTCAGGATGCCTCTCTGATTTTTCTTGTTTTCTCCCCTTGAGCGGTGGGTGTGCAATGACGCCAGATGGAGAGGAGCATGCATGTGTCCACACATGCTCCTTCCAGGCATCATCCCCAGCTCCTCACCATACTACAGAGTGGTACCTTGTCCCCCAGCTTCCTCCTGGGGGTGAACAAATGCCAACTCTTAGGGACCCCCTCTCCAGAGAAGGACAGCTGTCCAATGGACACTCAATCCTTCACATCCTCTGCTGAGCCCTGACAACCTGTGCTCATTCCTGAACACGGGTCAAAGGTGCTGCATGAGGTACGGCATTCAATGCCTCAGCCCTCAGTGCCACCGGGTCAGCCCCAACAGTTTGGTCTTTTGACTTGAAATTTGCAGGGTGTAAAGAGGATGCCCAAGAGATGTGAATTATGTTATTTAAGTGTTGAAAAGTTAATTGTTTCCATAGATATGCCATCATGAAGTTAAACTTTTTCCCATAGGATAACACTGCAGTGCCCATAGTGACTTTCGGTGCCTATCTCTCAAAAATGAAGCGAGATACGGATTTTTCGCTACCCACAACTTGGTTCACCTTAGGTGAACCAAGTGCATGAGGAAGTTTAAAAGTTATAGATTACATCTGCAGTAGAATTTTTTTCATAGGTTGTACAGTTACTGAGATATTGGCAAATTTGTGTTACAAGGGTTCCTTTTCAGGCCTATAGGGCTATTGTATGGCTCTGTTGTTATGTGTAAGTGGGAGCACAGGGCCCAGAGGGCCCATGCTTCCACAGACACATTTAATTATACACAAATGGGCAGTTTCTAGGGAGCGTGGGGCCTGAAGGACTCACACTCCCACCAACACATACCAGTTACCAGGCACATTTCACTGTAAATAAATGGCTTGGTCTTTTGGCTTAAATTTGCAAGGTATAACAGGGCTGTCCCAGAGATGTGAATTATGCTGTTTAGGCATAAAAAATTTAATCAGTTTCAAACATATGCCATAGCGAAGGTGAGATTTTCCTCATAGGATAACATTGCAGCACCCACAGCACTTTTCGGTGCCCATATCTCAGAAATGATGTGAGATACAGATTTAGTTGACCAATTATTCTGTGTGGCTGTTTCTCTGTCATGATTACAATGGAACTGGAATTTTTTTCATAGCTGCTATGGTTGCTGAGATATTGGCAAATTAGTGTTACAAGTGTTCCTTGCCCTATAGGGCTGCTGTATGGCTCTGTAATTATGTGTAAGTGGAAGCGCAGGGCCCGGAGGGCCTGTGCTCCCACAGATGCATTTCATTATGCAGAAATGGGCAGCTTGGTTTGGGCCCTGCACTCCCACCAACACATACCATTTGCTAGTTATAGTACACTTTTTCAAAAAGCAAGGAAATTGATTGCAAAAAACTTCATTAATGCATCGGTTAGGGTTAAAGCAACAAAAGTGGGGAAATGAGATGTTAGGGTTGAGCCACTAACCCCTCCATCACCCCACCCCATCCTACAAAGACCGATAGATGCCATGGTGTGCCATGGGACCATGAGGCCTAACTCTCACCCCATTCTCCTTTACTGTTGCATGTCAACTGTTTACACATGGAATGGGGTGATAGTTGGGCCTGATGACCCCAAGTCACTCCCCAGCATCTGTCAGTCTGTGGAGAATGGGGTGGTGGGGTGGTGGGGGCATTAGTGGCTGAACCCTAACCTCTCATTTCCCCACTTTTGTCACTTTAACCCTAACGGATGCATTAACGAAGTTTTTTGCAATGAATATACTGTATATATATATATAGAGAGAGAGAGAGATAAAACTGTGTGAGAGAGAGAGAAATATATATAAAACTATGTTAATGTATCAGTTAGGGTTGAGAGTACACCGACAAAAGTTTGGAAATTCGGTGTTAGGGTTACCAACCTCTACCACCCCATCCCCCCCACCCTCCTCACACCAACAGGCATCGGGGTGTGTATTGGGGTTGTTGGGCCTAACTCTCATCCCAATTCATGTGAAAATAAGCTGAGATACCGCAGTCTAGGAGAATGGGGTGAGAGTTAGGCCTGATGACCCCAATGCACACCCCAACACCTGTTCATGTGAGAAGAGTGGGGGATGGGGATGGGTTGGTAGGGGTTGGTAACCCTAACACTGAATTTCCAAATTTTTGTTGATGTACTCTCTACCCTAACTGATGCATTGATGACGTTTTTTGCAATGAATTTCCCTTATTTTTGAGAAACTGTAATGTAACTGGTATGCAGTTATGGGACTCACACTGCCCATTTTTTCATACTGATATCCATGATTTGCACATGTGGGCCCTGTGCTCCCACTTATACATAAGCATGGAGACATACCACACCTCTATAGTTATGAAAAGGAACCCTTGCAACATTAATTTGACAATATCTTTGTAACTGTAGCAACCAAAGAAAAAATCCCACTGCAGTTGTAATCATGACTTCAAAACCTCCATGGTGGCTTAGTCCACCTAAAGGTATATTAAGGTCACCACAGTGAAAAATCCGTATTTTGAACCATTTTCGACATACGGGTGCCCAAAGGCACAGAGGGTGCTGCAGTGTTATCCTATAGAAAGTTTTGCTACTTCAGAACACTATAACTATTGAACCATCATCAGCTTTATGACCAAACCTCCAAAATGCTCATTTGTGTGGTCAGTGATTGCTACATTGCAAATGTCAGTCAAAAAAGTCCTAACCATTTTTTTGCTATGAAATCGCAAAGAAACTGGCTCATTTGGAGCTTTAATTTTGCAAAATTCTGCAACTTTCACAAAATTCCCGTAGGTCAACATAGGGTACTTTCACAAAACTAAAAAGTAGTGTTGCATTTCTACTGGTACTTTCAGAAAACTAAAGGTAGTGTCGCAACACTACTGCTACTTTTGTGAAACTAAAGGTAGTATCGCAACACTACTGGTACTTTCATAAAAGTAAAGGTAGTGTTGCAACCCTACTGGTACTTTTGTGAAACTAAAGGTAGTATCGCAACACTACTCATACTTTTGCAAAACTAAAGGTAGTGTAGTAACACTGCTGGTACTTCTGTGAAACTAAAGGTAGTGTTGCAACACTACTGGTACTTTCGCAAAACTAAAGGTAGTGTTGCGACACTACTGGTACTTTTGTGAAACTAAAGGTAGTGTCGCAACACTACTGGTGCTTTCCTCACCCACTTTCGAGATACGAGAGCTGAAAGGTGGCATGGACGCCAATATTTCAGAAATGTTTACGGACACTCGTAACACAGTGAATTTTTTGAATTTTTGAACCTAATTTTCAACATAGGCTTTTTGGGGCCTCCCCTCATGAACACCGGTGCTGTGGTTTCATTAATCCATCCCGAAAGTTGATTTCACACTGCTACTACACCATTCTGTGGCACAGGTGTGAAAACATGTTTTGAGAAGGATGACAAAAATGACACCTGTACTGTTCATAAAGAGGTGTGAAAAAATGGTAATGTTGAAAATCTGTAGCAAAAATATAAAAAATTGGAAAAGTTACGAGTGTGCATAGGAACAGCGCAACACATGCTCATAAAACAGTCATTTTTTGGAATTTGTTTTACAAAATTTTCAACATGGGCATTTTGAAACCTCCCCTCATGAACAGTGGCACTGTGATTTTGTTAATCCATCCCGAAAGTTGCATTCACACAGCGACCGCACCATTATGTGCTACAGGTGTGAAAGCACATTTCAGACAGGATGTGAAAAATGACAGCTGTGCTGTCCATAAGAACATGTGAAAAAATGGCAATGCTGAAAATCTGGAGTGAAAATATAAAAAAATGGTGAAGTTGTGAGCCAGCATACAAACTGCGCAACGAACGCTCATAACACAGTCATTTTGGGAATTATTTGCACCAAATTTTTAACATGGGCTTCTTGGGACTCCACCTCATGAACGCAGGCACTGTCATTTCATTAATCAGTCCCGAATGGTGATTCTGCACACTGACTGCGAAATCATATTTTGGGACTGAGTAACAAAATGACAGTGACTTTGTTCATGAGGCGGGGTTCCAAGAACCCCATGTTGAAAATTTGGGGGCAGAATTCCTAAAATTGGCCAAGATATCAAAATAAGTTGATCCCCCCAACAGGCTCTCACTATACACTTACCTTGAGTTCTCAGATTGCAGTTCGGCTTTGAAGAGTGCGGATTTGTCCCCAGTCCAGAGGAGATCACTGATAACCTCCAGAGGATAAGTATGGGTGAGGGTGTGTGTGGGGAGGTGGGTGCAGCAGAGGGAGGGAGTGGATGGGGGAAGGGGGACTGAGGAGATGATGAGGGACCGTTTTCTTTTTTGCAGGGTAAAAAAAAAAGACATTGTGGAACTGTTTTCTTTATTTACAGATTAAGTTTATTTTTTTATAAACATTTGGCACACTGGAGTGGACTATCAGTGTGTCACACTAGTGGAGAGGGGGGAGAACACTACTCGATTTGGGGATTGGGCACCCCAATTTTGGGAAAAAAAGAAGGGGCTTTGGGAGGGGAGGGTATCCGACTCCGGGAGGGGGGCATCCCGGTGTCAGAAACATAATAAAGTGGCACACTGGGCTGGGCTCCCAGTGTGCTACATGATTTTTTTTGGGGGGGATACATGCTATAGACAGGGGAATTGGGCACCCCCATCGGCAAAGAAAGTGGGCACAGAAGTTCGATGCAGGATCCTGCATCACAAATTTCGATGCAGGATTCTGCATCGAAGCTAAAAGACATTGGAAGATGTTTTTCTTTATTTACTGCCCCTAGGCAAACACTGCCAGTTGTGTTTACCTAATCGGGGGCTGAGGAACATACTAGGGCCATCAGATTTTCAATCTGACCCCCAGTAATGCTATTTTCACAATTGTAGTGTCTGAAATTGGGGAAGAAGTGGGTGCCACACTTTTGCGAAAGTGTGACACCTTCGCAAAAGTGCTGCATCTGTTTCTTTGGCAGTTTCTGACACTACAGGGGACCGATCATGGAGATGGCATTTCTGGGGGTCAGGTTGAAAATCTGATGCCCTCAGTGTGTTCATCAGCCCCAGTTTAGGTAAATACAACTGACACTGTTTACCTAGGGGGTAGTAATTTTTGAATTTCAGCCATTTTTGACAAGATAGCGGCAGCTTGAAAGCTAATTGGGATAGCTCAGAAGCTTTTTTTGCTCGCTCGAAAGCTTTTAAAAGCTTTTGAGCTGAACATATATTTTTTCCCATAGGATATAATGGGAAATTTTAAACTTTCACAACTTTTGAACAGATTAATATTTTTTCACCAACTCTTCAAATGGCACTTCCATGACCCAATCCCCATATACCCTGTAAATTTCCGACCACTCAGATAAACTGTTCAAGCTGTAGAGGTGAGCAAAGAATTAAAAAAAAGTTGAGGATTGTTCACATTTTTCAACATTCTGCAGCTCCACAACTGAAAATCTGACTGGAACAAACATTTTCAGATCTAGAAATCCATGTTACCACACAGCACATGCAAAATTTCAAGCAGATCGGACAAACCATTGCAAAGTTATTAAAGTGAAAAAGTGTAGGTTTAACATAGAAGTGGCTGCGCAACCCTAACTATACCTGCCTTACTGGGCAGGTATTATATACGCATACACACGCACTATATATATATATATATATATATATATATATATATATATATATATATATATATATATATATATATATATATGTATACATATATATTCATGGGCAGGAGTGGGATATGGAAAATATTCTCACTCATGCAGAGTGAGGTCTGGATACTCAGGAGTGCCGAAGGGACAAGTGAGAGTATCCAGAGATCACACTACAAGAGTGAGAATATTTTCCATGTCTCACGATCTGCACATCATGTGCACAATTTATACAACAGGGGACACATTTATGCCAGTTTTATGTGTGTTTTTAATTGGTTTAGTATGCTTTCTTTCATGGGATTCTGCTTTGTTTGTGAATGGGAGTGGCTGTTGATATGTGATTGATTGGAAGTATCAATGGGAAGTAGTTGTGTTTTGTCATTGGTTGGTATTTTGGGTTGTAGTTTATGACTGGCTGGGTTTTGTTTCTTTCTGTAGTATGACTGTTTACTGCGTTGAGTGGGTGGGAGTTTGGTTGGCGTCTTCCTGGATGGTGTTTTCTACATTTATTTTTGTTTTAGTGCTTCACTGTTCATTTGGTGTGCTTCCCCCCCCCCCCGGTCATGTTTATTTGGTGTCTACTATGCAGTGTACTCTGCTGGGTCCATGTTTTATTTGGGAGTTCATTGCATGTGTTGTTACTGGCGGTGCGGCTGCATGAGTTTCGCTTTCATGGGCTGGTTTTCGATTTGGATCTATGATGAGGAATGAGGATTGTGTATATAGGTACTGCTATGAAATAACATTTGCACATTGTGGGAAATCCTGCAACAGGGTACATAGTGTGGGGATGTAGTATATTGTTTGAGCATTTTACTTGTGGCAGAGGTTTAGCCCTGGTTTCAGTTCAGGTATCATTTATTGAGAGCTGAAGTTGTGTTGATTGGAACGGGCGTGTTTTTCAGAGATTTTATGCTTTACTTGTTTATGTTCCATTCTCGTGTTGTGAATATTTTGTGGGTATGTTTTGTAAAGTGGGTTATGTTGAGATTTTTTTTAGATAGAAGGTGATCTGGTGAGGGTGGTGCTTGTACTGACATAGCTTACTGATGTAGACACTATGTGGTGGGTGCAGTGTTCATGGACCTCTCCAAAGCCTTCGACATCATGGACCACAGAATACTATTAGGTAGGTTGAAATCCATGGATTTAGATGATGAAACATTACCATGGTTCCAGTCTTATTTATCAGCTAGAACACAACAGGTACAGATAGGACAGCATCTATTGAATCCAGTCAAAGTCCAAAGGGGAGTTCCGAATGGCTCAATTTTGGGGCCTACACTATTTCTTATATACATAAATGATATGGTCTCAAAAGCTGAACATACAAAAGTAAGACTGTATGCTGACGATACAGTCTTAATAGCTCAAGGAAAAACATTTAAAGAAATGAAACTTAGGTTACAGACAGATTTCACAAATCTGGAATTATGGTTGCAAAAATCAAGGTTAGTATTGTATAGTAAGAAAACCAAAGCTATGAGTTTCAAAACAAGTGAGGGGAGAAAGGGACATCCACAAACACAAATACAGATAAGAACATTACAAAATGACACTCTAGGGCAGGAATCATGTTATAAATATTTGTGTATTTGGCTGGACGAGGAACTGAAATTTGATTTTCATATAAATGAATTAATAACAAAAACAAATAGAAAACTAGGTGCCTTTCGTAGATCAGGATTCTGTTTAGACTTAAAAATGAGGACTAGTGTAGTAAACCAGTTAATTATCCCATGGTTAGATTATGGAAGCCATATATATGGTCAAACAAGTAAATTAAGTTTAAAACAACTGGATGTAGTTTACAATAATCTAGCAAGATTTATTTTAAAGTGTAATTATCGCACACATCATTGTGAAATGTTAAAATCATTAAATTGGTTACCTCTAGATTACAAAAGGGACCTGAAATGGATAGGACATATACATTCGGTAATACAGGGTAATAAACCAAAGTATTTAATAAATAAATTAAAAATTAAAGAAACCAAATATAATTTAAGAGATATAAATAATAAATACTTGCAAACTAAAATTAAGAAAAGATTTGGGAATATGACTTTTGTAGCTAAGGTAAAGCAATATTGGGAACCTACTGATACTAAATTAAGATACAGATTACAAAGCTCCAAATCTTTTGTGAGCTCTTTGATGAATATTATATGAGGCAGTATAGCGCAGTGGTCTAAGGCTCTGAGCTGCAAATCTGGTGACATCCAGCAGACCACACCTGCAAGCTTCCACTTGCATACTGTGTGACCCTGAGCAAGTCACTTAGCCTCTTTGTGCTCCCAGGTCACTCCCGTAAAAAAGCTTTCAGCTTAGTGTGCTATACCTGGTTAAACAACTAAATAAAAAAAAAAATATGTAACTCTATTTGGGAATGTAAATGTTAAGTCTAATAAATGGCTATGATTAAATAATAACTAAGGATACCCTGTCTTACCGAATGTTTAATATGGTCATTTTGTTTAATTGTTAACATGATTGGTGGATTTATACTTTGTAATAGCATATTTGATGCCAATCATGTACATTTATTTGTTTGTGTGATGGCTGTGAATCCCCTTGGAAATGTCAATGATTAATGAACGTCTTGTCTCCTTTTTATATTTTGTATTTTGTATCTATTTGGTGTTTTTTACATGTTGGAACCAATAATTGTTATAACAGGAACATCTTGAAAATGGGTACATGACCCAATGATGTATAAATGACATCTTTCCTGTACAAAAATAAACGTTTTACTACTACTACTACTACTGTGTGTGTAAATGTAAATATCTTTCACAGTGTCTATGTCAGCAGGATTTATCTCACTCTGGTGAGAATATATGGTTTTATTTGAAACATTTGCAACTCATCCCTATTGTATATATATAGGGGATATGACATGGCCTGACTGAAGATATCATATTTATCTTCATGAGAAGCCAATGATATCATGATATCTCACGAGTGGCGAAGCCATGAGTGAGATATCATAATGTCATTGGCCTCGAGTGAAGATAAATATGATATCTTCAGTCAGGCCATGTCATGTTCTGTTTATGCAATGTATGTTTTGGGCTCCACTGAACACAACCCCCAAATGCCTACTTGATATAATCCCTCACATAGAGGTAATGGCTATTCCAACTCAAGTTTGCATGTCTCCTAACACAAGAGATGCCATATGCTATTTGAAAAGTATACGTGATTGATCCTGCAACTTTAAAATTACAAAAAAAAAAAAAAACTGGATTGTGACTGATCCAACTGTGGCTAACCCAACATAACACAGCATAACCCCCCAACACCACTGATTACATGTCACATGTAAAAAATGTCTGATTTTGCCACTTTAAAATTATTTATTAAACCATTTGTGGTTGATCTTGCATGTACCTTTTAAGAAATAAACAGTGAGAAAACATATCTGGTTGATCCTGTGGCTTCAGATTATCTGCTTCACCTGAAATGTAGTGTGGCTCAGGAGCTATCCAGGGAAATGTAGCGTAGTCGTGCGCTATGAATATTGAAATGTGAGGCACTGTCTTATATTAAGAACAAGGAAGCCACTACTGCCACACCTAGAAAAGTGTATTTTTTTATTATACCGCTATTTTGTCAAAAGCAGCTGCAGACAGTACTCAGACGACAATGAAGGAATCGGCAGCTTTAGCACACCAGACGGAAGTGGGAGTATATGTTGTCATAACAACACATGCTGCACTGGGTCTGTGCGCTGAAACTGCCGACCCTGCCTCGCCTGAGTACTGTCGCAGCTTCTTTTTAACAAAATAGATAAAATAAAAATACACTCTTCTAAGTGTAAGGTAGTGGCCCTTTATTCTTAATATCAGGCAGTGCCTCAGGTTTTGAGATTCATAGCGCTTGGTCGCACTATATTTCTGGGGATAGCCGCTCGGTCACGCTACATTCCAAGAAGAAGTGGATAAAAGAAAGTGGCAGGTTCAACCAGATATGATTTTAAAATATTTATTTGTGTAGGTGGAAGCAGGTCTCAGAGATGCATGGGGGAGTGGGGTCTTGCTTGTAAAGAGAACGTCGCTGGGGGGGGTGGAATCCTGTTAGTAACTTGAGAAAGCCACAGGATGGAAAGTGAAACACTATCACTTTCATTGTGATGACGTATAGGAACATGAAGATATCATTGATATCTCCACAACCTGGCTGAGATACAACATTTTATCCTGAGATTTATATCAAAACATACATTGTATAATATATATTTATGTAATAGGTGTGAGACCAAAAGCCATTGAATAAATCCATTTATTTCGACATATGTGGGATAAATCTAACCACCCTAGATTTATCCCACATATGTGGGATAAATGCAAACTGTCAATCAAAGCTTTTTTGTTCACTTTTTTGACAAACAAATGTGAATAACTTTAAAACGAAAAATGATAGCATAGTACTGTGAGCATGAAAAATGTTCAGGACAAAAATATCTACAAAATGAGTGGTGTTTCATTTATAGATATATTTTAGTTTTTTTATAATTAGCAAAAACAGCAAAAAATCCTATTTTCTTTTCACTTTTCAGACAAACAAATATAAACTTTAAAATGAAAAATGATAACATGGTACTGTGAGCACGAAAAATGTTCAGCACAAAAATATCTACAAAATGAGCGGTGTTTCATTCATAGATACCTTTTAGTTTTTTCATAATTAGCAAAAAACAGCATAAAACTCAATTTTCTTTTCACTTTTTCGACAAACAAATGTGAATCACTTTAAAACTAAAAATGATAGCATGGTACTATGAGCACAAAAAATGTTCAGCATGTAAATATCTACAAAATGAGTGGCGTTTCATTAATAAATACATTTTAGTTTTTTTTATAATTAGCAAAAAACAGCATAAAATTAAATTTTTGTTTCACTTTTTCATCAAACAAATGCGAATAACTTTAAAACAAAAAAGGTAGCATGATACTGTGACCATGACATTTGTTCAGCAAGAAGTTCTCTACAAAATGAGTGTTGTTTCATCTAATAGCAACCACCCCGCTAGGCGGACATACACCAGGAAAGTTAACCAAAAGTCCCAGAAATTATCATTTAAAAAAAAAAATAAACAGTCAAAACCAAATGTTCCCACACTGATAAGAAGCATCCCTATTGCATAAATGAAATATACAATGGTGAGCTGTCAGATAAATGATTTATCTACACTTGTACTGTTTGACCTCGGACACCTCACTCGTGGCTTACGCCACTCGTGAAGTTACCCGCGGTCAAACAGCACTTGTGTAGATAAATCATTTATCTGACAGCTCACTCATGTATATCCTTATATGTACACACACACACACACACACACACACACACATATATATATATATATATATATATATATATATATATATTATTCTTTAAAAGTCAAATTTTGTAATGGAAACCCCTTATTTCAGGCCACATGCCCAGGAAATTTTATTATGTTGCAGTTTTATAAATTCAAGTTCCAGTATCACTTATTTTATTTAGTTTTTGTTTACAGAGAAGATGTACTAGACAATACAATGCCTATTTTCAGGCACAGAGAAATTCGAAGAGTCAAAGCAGTTTTACATGGATGATAAAGCATACAAAAAACAATATAATCATGTTCCAAAAAGTAGGCATCAGCGTGTTGCTAGAAGGGCAAGTAGTATGACACAGTAGGGTCTGGCAAATATCTTATTTAAAATATTTGACCAAATATTCATATTCAGGGCACCAAATATTCAGACACTTAGTATTCAACTTCATTATTCATGTACTTTGGGGAGGGGGAAAGTAAACCAACAGCCCTTCCACCCTCCTCCCTACCCCAGTCATGGTTAAAACAACCCCTCTTACCCCACCCTCTGCAGTGAGACCACTCCTCTCCTCCTCCCCCGCCACACCCACCTGCCTCCATGGCTGACCACTATCTCCTCCTGCCACTTATTTAGTTAAACAAATCATCCCCCATTCACCCACCCTGGTGGCAGCAACCAAATTCCACCCTCCTCCCACCCATCACCCATATTTCTTAAATTTAAACAAATTTGCAGGTGCAAGAATGTGACCAGCAAGACCTGTTCACTTCCATGGCCAGATGCCATCTCCTCTTGTCATTTATTTAAACAAATCCTACCCCCCATCCCCTCACCCCAGCAGCAGCACCCAAGTTCCATCCTTCTCCCTCCCAGCACTCACATTTCTTAAATTTAATAAAGTCTGGAAATGCGAGAAGATGACTGCTGCAACCTGCCCTCCTCCACAGCTGGCTGCCTTCTTGTGAATGGTGCTCCTGTGCTTGTTCACATAGTAAAACAGCTGATCATGTGATCATTTTGGAAGGTAGTCCTGCTAAATGCCAGGAGCTTGGGCAATAAAATGCCTGAGCTCCAGGCAATGTTAACTGAGGGAGCAGTGGATGTGGCAGCGGTCACTGAGACTTGGGCCACTGCAAGACATGACTGGGACCTGAACCTGGAGGTTACACTATGTTCAGGAAGGACGGGGAGGGAAGGAGGAGGAGTAGCAATGATAGTAAAAACTGCATTGGCATAGGGGAGTAGAGGAGCGGAGGGAACAGTGGAGGCATTTGGGTCACCTTGATAACAAGGGGGGCAAGAGAGTAAAATAGGAGTGGTGATAGACCCCTGCCCTGGCGGAGGAGCTGGAGGACAGTCTGGTGGCAGATGTTAGGAGACACTGCAGACTGGGCAGAGGAAAGGTGGTGGTGTTAGGGGACTTAAACATGCCAGGAACAGACTGGGAGACTATGACATACTCTGTGACCAGGGAACAGAGGTTGTTGGATGTCTTTCAAGATGCATTCCTAACTCAGCAGGTGAGGGAACCGACCAGGGAGGCACGGGTACTGGATGTGGTCCTGGCAGACAGTGACCAGATTGGGGGCCTGGAGGTAAGGGACCCATTGGCAGGGAGTGACCATGCCACGGTCTGGTTCTGCCTGGACCTAGGAGGGGTATAAGGCTGCACAAAGATGGAAGTAACCGACTTCAGGGGGGTGGATTTTAAGGAAATGGGAAGGATCCTTAAGGAGCATTTGGAGGGATTGGGTCAGACATGGGCTGATAGTAGGTAGGAAATCATCAGGAGAGGGTGCAGGATTCTACCAGCACCTGTGCAAGTAAGGCAATGCGGTAGGGCCCAAAAACCCTGTTGGTGGACCAGGGAGGTCCAGGAGGTGGTGCGGGGAAAGAAAGCAGCCTATAAGAAATTCAAGTGCTCAAGGAGTGAAAGGGATCGAGGGGAGTATGAGCTGATGGCTAGAAGGGCCACTAGAGTGTTGAGGGTGGCTAAGGCAAGGAAGGAGCAGAACCTGGCCAGGGAAATTAGGAGAGGGAAAAAGGGGTTCTTTAGATACATTGGGGAAAGACGAAGGGTGAAGGGGCAGATTAGCAGGATTAAATCAGGGAAGAGATGGGCACAAGACCCAGAGGAGCAGGCTGAGGTACTAAATGAGTACTTCACCTCAGTTTTCACCAGGGAAAATGGGGATGCTGCATCATACATGGGAGGAGACAGAGATAATGAGGAGGGGGCCCTTACCAATCGGCAGGTCTGGGAGAGGGGCATCACTGGCAGGTGGGGGAGGGCTAAGCAGGGAGAAGAGGTACTGGAAGTGGAAATCACAGCAGAGAGAGTGAGGGAAGCCCTCAGCTCCCTTAAGATGGAGAAAGCACCGGGGCCGGATAAATTACATCCTAGAGTGCTGAAGGAACTTGCAGATGTCCTGGCGAAACCCCTGGCAGAGCTTTTCACCATCTCTCTGAGGACAGGGTGGGTGCCCCAAGACTGGAAGGTGGCGCATGTAGTGCCTATCCACAAGGGGGGATCAAGGGAGGTGGCAGGGAACTACAGGCCTGTCAGCCTGACATCGGTGGTGGGCAAGGTGATGGAGGGCATTGTCAAGGAGAGGCTAGGGGGGGACCTGGATAAGTCAGGGTGCCTGGACGATAGACAGCATGGATTCATCCGGGAAATCGTGTCAGACAAACCTGGTGGAGTTCTATGACTGGGTGACAAGTGCCTTGGACCTGGGTAGACCAGTGGATGTCCTTTTCTAGACTTCAGCAAGGCATTTGACTCTGTTCCTCACGTGGGCCTGTTGGATAAACTAGGAGAAATGGGGTGGAAACCAGATGATCCGATGGATAGGCAATTGGCTCCAGGACCGGACCCAGAGGTCGTAGTTGGTGGGATAGTCTCATCCCAAGGAGGGTCATTAGTGGGGTCCCACAGGATCAGTCCTCGGGCCCCTTCTGTTCAATGCCCTCGTATCTGACATAGGACAGGAATCAGGAGGAGATGAGTCTCTTTGCAGATGACTCGAAACTGGGGCGGTGGTGGATGGGGAGGAGGGAGGGTGGCTCTGCAGGGGACCTGGAGGCTCTGGAAAGATGGTCTAGAAAGTGGAAGCTGAGGTTTAATGCAGGAAATGCAAGGTACTCACATGGGGCCAGAAACCCAGGCCAAGTGTACACCCTGGGGGAATACTACAAGTCTCAATGGCTGAGAGGGACCTGGGGTGGTGGTGGATGTCAAGATGAACAACTCTGAGACTTGTAGGAGGGCAGCAGCCAAGGCCAACAGGATGCTGGGATGCATCGCTAGGGGATCACCCAGAAGGAGGGAAGTGATACTCCCTCTGTATAACTGCTTGGTGAGGCCGCACCTGGAGTACTGCGTGCAGTTTTGGAGGCCGACTTAAAGAGGGACATTAACCTCCTGGAGAGGGTCCAGAGGAGGGCAACCAAAATGATTTGGGGCTTGGGGACAGGACCTAGTGAGGAGAGGCATGAAGAGCTAAATATGTACACTTTGGAAGAGAGAAGGACGGGGGACATGATAGAGGTCTTCAGGTACATGAACAGGGTAAATAGGGAGGAACAGTGAGGGTGCTTGAAGGAAGGAGGAGGGGCCACTAGAGGCATGGGTGGAAGCTGGAGGGAAGATTCAGGGAGAAAGGAGGAGGTGCTACTTCACTGAGAGGGTGGTAGAGCCATGGAATGCACTACCTAGGGGGCTGGTGGAGGCAGAGACAGTGGAGGGGTTCAAGAGGGGGTGAGACAGGTACAGGTGAAGGGTTCAGGAAGCAAAATCCAATGCAGCACGAATATCCGGAACTGGGAAGGGAGAAGCCAGAGAAGGCAAGGGGGACAGCAAGGTCAGCACCCAGGGTGGGGGCTGACCAAACGAGCAGACACGAAAGACCATTAGGCCTATTCTGCTGGCATTTTAGTATGTTAGTATGTTAGTATGTATTTGTCTATCATACGAATATATGAAGAAGCCAGCAGAAGAAGGCCATATGGTCTATCAAGTCTGCTCGTACTGCAGGGTCCAAAGCTTGAGCTAATGTCCCTGCCCTCTCTCCCCACTCCTCCTATCCTCCCTACCCATGATCCTTAAATTCTCCATATGCCTATCCTAGCCTCTCTTAAAGCTGCCCACTCTTCTTCAATGACATGACCTGTCCCGGCAAGCGCATTCCAAGTGTCCACCACCCTCTCTGTGAAGAAGTGCTTCCTGACCTCCCTCTTAAACCTCCCACCCGCCAGCTTAAGACTGTGCCCCCTCATGTTAAGGTTGCCACTCAGCTTAAAGACACTCTCCTTATCAACCTTATTTATCCATTTCAAGTACTTGAAGGTCCCAAATCATGTCCCCTCTCTCTCTCTCCTGTCCTCCAGGGACTACATGTTCAGTGCCCTCAATCTTTCCTTGTATGCCTTACCCTGCTGAACAGCTATCATTTTTGTGGCCCTCCTCTGGACCTTCTTCAGCAGGTTAATGTCCTTTTTGAGATGTGAGCAAGAGTACTGAACTCCATAATTTAAATGCGGCCTTACCAGTGACCTGTACAAGGGCAGTATAACCTCCTCTCTCCTACTGCTGATCCCCCTAGATATGCATCCCAGCATCTTGTTTGCCTTTGCTGCTTTTTTTCTTGCACTGCGTGGAGTGCTTCAGGTCACTAGTGATCATCATTCCCAGGTCCTACTCCTCCTCCTCTGATGCAGATGCTCAGACTCCACCCAGGTAGTACTCTGTCCTGGGATTCTTGACTCCAATATGCATAACTTTGCATTTCTTGGCATTTAAGCCAACCTGCCAGATCCTGGACCACCTCCCCAGCTTTTCCAGTTCTTCCTGTAGGTCCTGTATCCCTTCTGCTGTGTCCACTCTCCTACAGAGCTTGGTGTCATCCGCAAACAGGCACATTTTGCCATTAATACCATCTCCAATGTCATTGATGAAGACATTGAACAACACTGGCCCCAGCACTGAGCCTTGTGGGACACCACTAGTTACCTCTCTGGTGCCAGATAACTCTCCCCCACAACCACTCTCTGGGTTCTGTCCCTCAGGTAGTTTTCCACCCATCTGGCCATCTTTTCCTCAACCCTGAGATCCACCAACTTCCTGATCAACCTTTTGTGGGGCACAGAGTCAAAGGCCTTGCTGAAATCAAGATAGAGTATGTCTACCGCTTAGTCCCTGTCTACTGTCTTAGTGACACAGTCAAAGAAGTCAATCAGATTTGTTTGACAAGATCCCCCCCCCCATGAACCCATGCTGCCTCTCATCCTGGAGACCACGCTCCTCTAGATATTCCACCAACCTTTCCTTTAGTATGGTCTCCATGAGCTTCCCCACAATGGAGGTCAGACTGACTGGTCTGTAATTCCCTGGGTCATCCTTAGGACCACTTTTGTGGAAGGGCACTACACGTGCTGTTCTCCAGTCCAGCGGTACAACACCTAACTCTAGTGAACTATTAAATAGGTCTGCTAGTGGCCCTGCCAGCTCCTCAGCCTGTTCCTTTAGTACCCTTGAATGCACTCTGTCTGGCCCTGGTGATTTGTCCACCTTCAATGCCCGCAGCCCCTCCCTCACTCTATCCTCTTCTATCATTACATCTGTGTTTCCCTCCCTCCCTTCCTGCTCCTCTTTTCCCTCCTGAAGGCATTGGTCTGTCCTTCTCCCTGGTGAAGATGGAACAGAAGTATTAATTAAGTATCTCTGCTTTTCCCCCATTATCCTCCACCCACTTCGCCCCTTTCTTAAGCCTAACAGTCCCTTTTCTCATTTATATAGCGAAAGAAAGCCTTCTCCCCCTTCTTAATTCCTTCAGCTATCTGCAGCTCCTTCTGCGCCTTTGTTCCCCGGGCTTCCTTACTTACCTCACTAGCCAATCTTAGGTAATTTTCCCTATCCACTTCTCTCTTGGTCTTCCTGAATTTTCTATAGGCCAACCTCTTTTCCCTTACTACCTGGGCAACCCCAGAACTGAACCAGCTGTGCACATTGGCCCTTGTGTTCTCCCCCTGTGCCTAACGCACTCATCCGTGGTAACCAGTATTCCTTCCTTAATGATGGACCACCTTTGGTCCACCCCCATATCTGCTGTGATGCCCATGGCTCCTTAGCACTTCGCCCATTTTCCTGAAGTCTGCCCTCTTGAAATCCATGATTTTGGTCTTAGTCGGGATGCTTTCCCTGCCATATCCCACTGAAACCACACTGTGCAATGGTCACTTCCACCCAGTGACTCCCTAACCATTATTTCCTGCACATGCTCCCCATTTGTGAGCACCAGATCAAGAATTGCCTCAGCTCTTGTTGGTTCAGTGATGCCCTGAGTCAGGAACCCACTCTGCAGTCCTACCAGGACCACCTGACTCCTAGCACATGTTGTGGAGGATATGCTCCAGTCCACCTTGGGCAGGTTGAAGTACCCTACAATTATCACCTCTCCTTTCCCCGCAACTTCCAATATTTGTGAGCTCAGTTCCCTGTCCCTCTCCTCATCTTGACTGGGTGGTCTGTAAACCACCCCTCAGCCTCACCTTTCTCCCTCTGTTGGACCTTAGCTCAACCCATAACACCTCCACCTCCCCTTCCTCTGACTCCTCCCTCATGCAAATTATTCCCTCCCTGATATACACTGCCACATCTTCCTGACTACCCTGTCCGTCCTGTATACTTTATACCCAGGGATCGTGAGTTCCCAGTCATGGTGTGATGTTGACCAAGTCTTGGTTACTGCAGCTATGTCCACCCTCCTGCCTGCTAATAGTGCCTGCAGGTCATCCATCTTGTTTCCAAGACTCTGTGCATTCAGAGACACCACCCTCCACCTAGAATCTGACCTTCCTTCTCTTCCTTCTATTCTTCTATTCATATCTAGCCCCTCTGTGTGCACCCCTCCATTTGCCATTGTTATGTGTTCCTCACCCTCTCCACCCTTTGCTAACTGTGTTCTTGCCCCTTCCACCTCCTCCCTCCAGACATGTTCCATCGCTATGGTGGGGGGGAGGTTCAGTGACCTCCTCATCTTGGAGTCTATGGGCCTGCACGCCCACTGCCCCCATTCAGTAGTTTAAATTAAGTGTACTGGTTATGTATGCCCCCAGTTTGTCCCTGAGTACCCTCAAACCCTCCCTACTGAGGTGTAGCATGTCTGGTGAAAAGAGTGCTTTGTTTGACCAGGTCTCCTCCCAGTCCTCAATACAGATGAACATCTCTTCCCTGCACCATTTCCTCATCCAGTCATTAAAATCCTCTATTCTTCTTTTCCTGGCTGTGCTGGCCCTTGGTACTGGTATCGCCTCTGAGAAGGCCAGCAAACTTCCTTCCTCCCTCCCTGTAGATTTTCCCTAACTCCCTGAACCTACTTTGCACTACCTCAACCTCCTCCCCAGCTAGGTCATTGGTTCCCAAATGTATAACTAAATTAGGTTTTCCTCCAACCTCCCTTACTGTTTCCCTTATTATTGGGCCCACCTTCCCTGCTGTAATCCCTGGCATACAAACCACCCTCCTGCTTGCATTTGGGTCCCCTTTCCTTCTGCAGTGAATACTCATTATTATGGAGTCCCCTGTGATTGCCACCCTTCCATCCCCTGCATCCGTGCTCCCTGTCCTTCCTTTCTCACCTTTGGTTCTAGCTACTTCCCCACCTAACTGCTCCCTCTGCACCCTGGTGAACTTATCTCTACATCCACAATTTATCCCCTTAACTGTTATTCCATCTCCCAATCTGCCCCTCCCCTTCTGACTATCTGTATCTACTTTCAGTTTTCGCTCCTCTTTTCCTTTCCTTTCCTTTTCTCTCCCTCCCACCATCCTCCACTCTGCTTTGCATGCCTCCTCTTCCCTGCCCACCCTGATTATTTCCCTCCCCCTTCCCTGTACTCCTACTCTCAACCATGGCTCGACCTGACCTTCTGCCTCACCTCTCACTGCCCCCTTCCTCCTTCCTGACAGTGGTGCAAGTCTATTAGATAAAGGCACCCCTTTAGAATTTCCCACCCCGATGCTACTCTCACATTCCCACCCCTTCCCCTTACTACTTGCCATTCCTCCCCCCAGGCTCCCTATTCCTCTGAGGAAGAGATACTCCTGTATACTGAGTGCTCCTTCCCACTCCCATCCCCTGTCTGATGCCATCACTCCCCTGGGCATCACCCCTCTGCCTTTCCCGCCACTGCTCTGCTCCTCTGACTTTCCAGATCATCCTCCCCAGCTCCTATCTGAGCAGCCTTATTTCAGTCCTTAAGTGCTCCAGGCTTTTACATACAGGACATCCCCCTTTACTACACATCACCCCCAGAAAGACTGCTGCCCCACAGCTATTGCAGTTTACCACTGTCCTGCTTCCCACACATGTACCAATTCCCCCACATCCTCCCAGCCCAGCCTCTCCTAGCCTTCAGCTATACATAACTATAAAACTATAAAATTCAAAAATATATAAATATATTAACACAGGCTGAAGAAATCTAAAGCAGTTCTCTCTGTGACTCTCAGAACAGTTCTAATGTAAATAAACACAAGCTGAAGAAATCCAATTTTTGTTAACGTATGCATCTGTTTACCCCCTACGCAGTGTGCTAGGCTGGTAAAGATACGACAGGCATATGTCCATTGCCCTTTTTGGGAAGTGATGTCAGAACCCAGGTATAAAGGAAGTGATGCGCATATATACACATAACTACACGAGCAAGTGCAGAAGCACCGTTCACATGAAGGTGGCCAGTTGTGGAGGAGGGCATGTTGCATGGTTGCCTTCTCATGCCTGAAGACTTGCTTAAATTTAAGAAATGTAGTTGCTGGGGGGAAGATGGTGGGACTTGGGTGCTACTTCTGGGATGGGGGTGATGATTTGTTTAACCAAATGTATGTCAAGAGAAGTTCTGGGCCAGCAGTGGAGGAGGGCAAGTTGTGCCTGTTGCCCATTGTGGGAGTTTTTTCTATTATTATGGAAATTATGGCTGTCGTGGGAAGGCAGGAGTGGGTCCGTTACAGAGGGTGAGGGGACAGGGGGTTATTTTTACTGTAGCTGAGCTGGGGAGGAGGGTGGGGGCTGTTTTGTTTTTCCTTTTTTCTATTTCCTGAATACAAATAAGCATAAATAGTGGGACTATTCGTTATTTGGATCCAAATGATGAATAGTGCATTATTCATGGTATTCAGGAAATATTATTTATTATTTTCACACCCCGATGACACAGTACAAGTAAGCATATGAACATTACATACTGTATAATGTAGCAGGTTAACAAACCCATGACCTAAGCAAGAAATGTCATGTTCAGTTGCATTTGTCAGTCAATCTTAAGTATTTTAAGCTGGCCCGGAGGTGCCAAGGGTTGAGGTGCTGGACGCCACACCTCGCACCATGCCAGCAACCCAGGTTCGGGAACCAGCATGAGTCACCGCGGGTCGGCTGGGGTGCAGAAGGATTGAGCGCCCGATGGCAGCTCTCCTTCTCCGAGGGGGGGGGGTGACTGCAGGCTCCCGCTGCAATGCTGCCACCTAGGGGAGCCCAGGTGGATAGCATGGTAGATGGAGAAGCAGCAAGTGGATTGGGTGACTGTCGGCAGAGGGGCGGAGCAAGAGGTACATTTCGGTGTGCCTCCCAGCTCACAGCCCCTCATTGCACGCTGATGTCAGTGGGGAAGAAACCGGAAAAACACCTCGTCCTTCCTAGGTGACGACACCTCCCTAGGACTTCTCTGACCACTTGTCAAGGCAGACTCCACTGTGTCGGATCTACACACACACACATAGAGTGCTGGTTTGGAGAGGTAAGCAGGGGGCGTCCCTCTCCACCCGTACCCAAGGGGAGGCAGGTACAGCAGTCCTTAGAATTTATCAATGGTACATCCTAGGGCATATTGCCACCTAGAGGATGGAGATAGCCAATTTAAACTCATACAGAGTGTACAATGATGGTTGAATCAAGTCTAGGACAAGGCAAAATGACAGATATTGTTATATGTGGTATTCGATTTGTAATTTTATTTATTTCTTCATTCGGACATAACCTTTGAGCAAAATGCTCTTTTTCAAAGGTTTCACATCTTGACAGGAAGACAACACAGAAAGGTAGTTAAAGAGTATGGGTGCACAAGTACAGAGACAAAAAATACAAGAAATAACAACAATTGGTCTGACTATTTACAATTGTAAGCTATCTCATATAGAGGTGCATATTGCAGTTAGTACAGCCCAAGGTACATGGTGAGTGCTGTGGGTTTAAGGAACTAATTTAGCAGGAGGTAAAGCAGCCAAGGAAAGCATTGTTGTTATTTCATATAAAGTCAGGAGGGCAGAAACTCAAAATAGGCTTTCATACCCTGTATGTTAATGCAGCCAAGAGGAGGCTTTGTTGTTAATTCAAGTCAATGGTGGTGGTGGGGGGTTAATTTTCTGTGCAGGACTGACCTAGTAAGAACATACTAGAGAGCAATGTGAAGGAGGAACATACACAGAATAAGCTGGGGGAAGACAGGTGCTTTGAGACAATCACATTTGTGAAGGGTCAATGGCAGGGGAAGGACTTAAAACAGAGTGCTGAGTTAAGGACAGTAGATAGAAGGCTCGCCGACAGGCTGTGGCTATGGAAGGCTCAAGTTCAAGGGCTGGCAAGTAGTAGTAGGAAGTAGGAGTTTAAACTCAGGATTACTGGGCAGTAGGGTAGCAAATCGGAGAATGCATCCCATGAGCAGGCTGACTCCAAGCTACCGAGCACCAGCACTACAGATTACCTGCAGTTACATACCTCAGCTTTGGCAAGGTGACTTCTTAGTTCCACCTTGAAGACAGGGAGGCTGTTAATGAGTAAAAGGTGTGCTGGGAGCTCATTTAGCCAAGAAGGAGCCCTGTATGCAAAGGACCATTGGTCAAGCACCATTTTTCTGAAGGGGATAGCAAGTGGCATTTAGTTAGGTTACCTTTGTTAGACTGGGAGAACGAGACAAACTCATAGGTAAGACTTGGTAGCAGGACACCTTGGACAATGGCAAGTCTGGCAGCAGAAGTCAAGGCATACCTTACTCTACATGCTAGTCCAAGTTTGACATTGACTAACTTGCATGCAGTAGCAATGTGCAAAGTAAAATCAAGAACAGGATATAAGGTGATGCTTAGGTATCTGAATGAGTCAATAGCAGTAAGAGAGGAGCCATCTATGCAATAGATTGCCAGATTGTCTGCACAGGCCCTCAAGTTGGGTGCAAACACAAATAACATGGAGTGAGTCTCTCTAGAGTTCAGGAGAAGATTATTTTGCAATAGTCAGGACTGAACCTTACAGAAGTTGACTTTAAGCTGAGAATTAATGTCCAACACACTCTTGCATCAAGTGTAAATCACCATATCACTGGCATAAAGCAGGGTGGAGCATGAGGCAGGAATCCTAGAGTTGCTATTTGTAAAAATGTTGAAAAGTAGTGGGCTCAGTATGACATAGCAGGATATATTTTTGTGGAGGGGTTCTGCGACCTGTGAGGCTACTAGCTTCTCAAGTATCTTGCTAAGGACAGACAAAGCTGCTATATGGTGATAGTTTTCCAATAGCTTTGGATCTCCTTTATTGAGAACTGGCACAATCTTGGTAACCTTCCATACGTGGAGTACTACACCAGAGGTAAGAGATAGACTGAATATTCTGGTTAGGGGAAGCAAGATGGTGACAGCAATCCAAAGATGTCTGAGTTAAAGGCCATGGTAACCTACACTACTGCAGGGAGAGATCGACTTCAGAAGGCATACCACTTCTTTCTGGGTCACAGCTCTTATGCAGAATGGCAGGGTGAGCAGATTATTTGCATGTGTATCTATGTCAGTGGTACCAGATGCTGAATTGGAGTATTTGGACAGGCCAGAGAAGTGAGAGTTAAAATCATTCGCTATAGTATCCGAGTTATTACAATTTATACCATTAGCAGCATGCCCATCAACATGTGGTTTACACCCTATCTCACATAAACCCCTTGATGAGGCCCCAGAACTTACGTGAGTCACCAGCAGAAGCTTGTTAAAGTTCTCTGCAGTAGGTGCTTTTGGCAACACAAGTAACTTTTTTACATTCATTTCCTTGTTACCTATATTCTAACTGGTCAGCAGGATGTGCTGTAACCTTATACTTCAACCAGCACTTGTTTCTGACTTTTTCTGAGCCCAATAGATCTCTGTGCAGTCACCTGGTGGCCATACCTGGGCATACCAGACCATTTTCTCCAACCACTCCTGCGACAGAAGGTTTAAGGGTGTCACAAAATCACCACTCCACTTTCCTCACTGCAGACCACAGTTGAACTGCTAGCTTTCATCAAGACTCTAAGTCCCAGTTACCAGCCTCCTGCCACCCTTCATCCAATCAGAAATCTTCCTCAGGACAGGGGGTGGAGTCCTGAAAGCCAACTGAAACAGGTGCTCTACAACAAAGAAAATTGACTGTTTGCTGGCCCTGCTGGCTCTTTCCCCAAGCCACCACCCCTCCTTCCCCGACATCAAGTGCGGATGAACCGCTGGCTCTCATTGGGACTCTTGGCCCAAGTTTCTGCACCTCCTGCTCACCCTGCAAATGGACAACAGAGACTGTAAGTTCCACTCCACTCTCCCAGCTTTGCTGCAGTACCTGTTTTTTTTCCCTCCACTTCAAACTCATAGCTGCACCCTATCTGTGTTACCCTAAACTCTGTATTTATATTGCTAACTTTTGTTAAGTATTCACTATGCAGTATATACCTTTAGCTACACTCTATCTGGGTTACCCTAAACTCAGTATTTACATTACTAGCTTTTGCTGGGTATTCACTGCACAGTATTTACTTTTAGCAACACCCTGTCTGGTTTACCCTAAATTCTTTAGTCTACCTTGTTAATTTTGCTGAGTGTTCACTGCACAGTCTGTAGTTTTAGTTACACACTAGCTGGTCGAGCCTAAATTCTGCTTTTATTCTGCTAATTTGCAGAGTATTCAATGCCTGTCACTAGTTCTGCAACATCCTCTTGTTTACTCAAATTCTGCATTTACCTTGCTCATCTCCTCCCCCTCTCTAAACCTTGAGTTCCTCCACTAAACCTTTCCTTCCTTCCCTTCCCTTGCCTCCCCCTTCCTTTCTCTCCCCCTGTTCAAGGGGGTGCAAGTCTCTCTCCATCCTTCTACTCCTCATCCTGCTCCTCCTACTAGCTGGTGACATAGAATCTAACCTTGTCTCCCCTTCTTCTGCCTCCTCCCCCCTCCTCCACTCCTACAGTCCTTAGAATATTGCATCTCAGTGCTAGGAGCCTAAACTTGACCTGCTCAATGTCTGATCTCCCAACACTCTCCTGACCCATGTATCTCAGAATCTTGGGTCTCCTCTAGAATACCTTATTCTAGTTTGGTTATCCCTGACAACTGCCTCTTCAGACAGGACTGTAGTAAACAGGGTGGTGTGTTGCCATTTATGTCTGTCAAGACCTATCCTTTTCCATTGCTCTCAGTGAGTCTGTGTCCTCCTCTCATAAGCTCCTTCTAGTCAAGTGCTCCATTATCTCTACCCTTCCAGTCTTTGCTGGTGTTTTCTAGGGCTCCCTTAAAATCTGTCCTTCCTCTGTAGTTGATTCCCTCTCTACTCTTGCCTACTATGCTTCCTCTGGTGAACTTATTCTCTGTCGGGATTTCAATATTATTTGGCTCTCTTTGGCCACCAGACTGACTGAGTCCCTAAACCTTGCAAAACTAATCACTGAACTTACTTTGCTCGAGCCTCACTCCCCCAACCACACCCTTCTGGACTGGGTGCTCTCTTCTCACCTCAATGTATCATTGCTGCAGATACTCTTCTGGATGCCTTCCGTGACCGATGCATGATCTTCTCTGACAGGAAAGTCAGGCTCCATCCAGCTACCCAAAAATACTATGGTCTAGATCCCTCTGATTGTCACTTAACATTAGTGCCCTATTAAATTATCCTGCTGCAACTAATTGCTCCCTCATCTACTCTGCCCCTATCACTGAGGTGGCCCTCTCCCTATTCCACTCTAAATGTACTCTTGTCTGGGTCAAGAATGCCCCCTTAGAAAATCCAGGGTAAAAAGTTCACACCATCCCTGGATTACTCCAGATGTTATTTATTTTAACCAGGAGAGACACACTAAGCTGAAGCTTGCTTACAGGAGTGACCTGGGAGCACAAGGAAGTTAAGTGACTTGCTGAGGGTCACACAGTATGCAAGTGGGGGCTGTGGGATTCAAACCCAGGTCTCCAGGTTTGCAGCTCAGAGCCTTAAACCACTGTGCTGTACTGCCTCCTGATTGGTGCTCACCAGTGTAAGTCCCAAAACCAGGCATGGGCCTGTTTTAAATTCTCCCACTTCTTGTCTGACTTCTTGGCCTACAGGTCACTCAGAAACTCTTGCCCAAAGGCTGTCCACACCACAAAGGCTCACTACTTCAAATCAAACCTCCAGAATAAAGTAACACCCCAACAACATTTAGGAAGGTTTTTCAATCTCTCTTTCACCCCCTCGCCAAGTCCGCTCCCCCAGTCCTCCTGGTGGAAGGTTAACCAGTCTTCTACCCTACCTCTGTTGCCACTAACCTTAAGGAGATTTTTACCACTTGTGCCCTCCCCTCTCCCTTTTCTCCAGGTCCCTCTGCCCTTCCTTCTCCTCCCCTGCCATCCCTGCTCCACTCAGTCTAGGGCTTCCACTTTCCTCCCATTACTCCTCAGGAAACCATGCTTGCTGTTTCCTTGCTTAACCTTGCTATGTCAAGCCCTTACAGGCTGGACCCTAAACTCCACTTCTCAACACCTGCCATTGCCTCTCCCCGTACTCACTTTCTAAACTCTCCTTTTCACTCTATGCTGTCCCTCAGTTCTGGAAGGTTGCCAAGGTTCTAAATCTGCACGGGGGGGGGTGACCCCTCCTTCCCTGGTTAATTCCAGCCTGTCTCCATCCTCCCCTCTCTCACAAAGCTTCAGAAGTAGCTTGTCCACTCCAGACTTCCTGACTTTCTCTACTCTTCTAATTACCTCTGACCCTTTCAGTCTGGTTTTTGTAAGCACCATTCCACTGTTTCATCCCTGCTGCATGTCACTGATTCTGTCATTACTGGGATGGATCAGGGACAAATCACTGTGGCTGTCTTCATCAATCTGGTCAAATCCTTCAATTCAGAGTCCCACACTCTCCTCCTAGACAAGCTGGGCCCAGTTGGGCTCTCAGCTCCCACTGTTGACTGGTTCCACTCCTACCTCATGGGTGCCAATAGTCAGTACCGGTTGGATATGCCCTATCCCCTTTCTACCCATCCAAGCTGGGACCCCACAGCCAGCCTGGTGCCTCTGAAGGCTGAGGCATTGGATGCCACACCTGTGACCAGGGTTCTGGAATGAGCTCAGGCTACCGGGTAGTCAGCAGGGGAAGGAAGGGATTGAGCATCTAGAGGACTGCTCTCCCTTCCCGGGGTGGGGTCTGGGTCCTTACATCACTGCTTAGCAGCCCCTGATGGGGATTGGGGACAGCACAAGGAACATGCGGTGCCCTGATTCGGTGGTGGAGCGGCAGCAGACATCGGCACGTCGGGGCCTTGGCGTCATTGCACGTCTACACTTCAGAGGAGAAACCACAACACAGAAAAAAAAATAACAATGGACCAGGGAGGCAATGAGGGCTCCAGAGACCTAAGCCCACATCCCCAGTGCTGGACCATCCCTCCAACAGTTCCCCAGGCCCTCAACCAAGACAAACCCTTTAATCTCTGGAAGGCCACCAGGCAGGTGAGGTGGGCCCTCCCCCAAGGGGAGGGGATCCAAGGGGCTGGAAAGTCCTGGTGGACGGTCCCGGAGGAGGGAGGTCTTGACGGGGAGTAGAAGAATAGAGGTGATGGTTGCATGAGCACCTTCAAGAGATGCCCTGTTTTCTGAAGCAGAAAAAAAGGTGTGTAAAAAAAAGAAAAAAAGGAAAAAAAAGCTGGGACCCCACAGAGCTCCCTCCTGGTTCCCATCCTTTTCTCAGTTTTCCTCAGTGATCTGCCCTCTGCCTATGTCAACTCACATATCCATGTGTATGCAGATAACACAGTCATTTACACTTCTGGTTCCTCGGCCACAGCTGTGGAAGGCCTGCTCCAGCAAGACATATACAATGTTCTGCGCTTGTTCTATGCCAGCCAACTCTGGGTCAACACTAAAAAAGAACAACAGAGTCCATGAACTTTGGCACCAGCCAGAAACTGGCCTGGTTCTCTTCCCTCCCCATCTTTTTCATGCTGGATGGTAGCCCTCTTGAAGTAGTCCTCACCTTCAAGTACCTAGGTGCATGGTTAGCTAGCAGACTTGATTTCACTGCCCATATTGATGTCATCCACATCAAGCTCCACCCCAAACTCAGTGCCCTGTACAGCAATGAGGACTGGCTTTCTCCCAAGGCCCTGCCGGAGTTGCTCTGCAAAATGGTTTCCTGAAATCGAATGGATGTGGTCTATTGCACCACCTTCTCCTCTTTCTTTGCCAGACTGGACAACCTCTACAATGCTTTCTGCTGCTTCACTACCAACTTCCTCTCTTGTGCCCACCACTGCTCTCTTTACTCCTTCTTATCCATCCTTCCTCTCCCTTCATGTTGCCAGTCCCACTGTGCTTTCTTCATCTTCAAATACTGGTTTGGGTCCCCTTCCTTCATACCTATCCTCACTCCACTCTTCCATCCCCTCTCCCTCCTACTTCTTTCACTCCAGTGCCCCTCACACCTTCTTTCTTCCCCACCCACACTCTTCAGCTGGGCAATCTGCCTTCTCCTATCACCTCCCCTCCCTCTGGAATCTGCTTTCTTCCTCCCTTTGTCTTTCTCCCTCACTTCCCTCTATTAGACACCAACTAAAACTTCTCCCTGCACCCTCCTGCTCCTGTTAAAATTCTACCTGATCCCCCCACCACTACTATTGACCCCTCACTGGTGCTCCCCCCACGTTATGATTTTGGCTCTTCTGTTGGCAATATAGCTGCCTGTTTCTGATCCTCACAGCACAAGCACTGTCATTTTTTTCTACAGGTGCCAAGCACTTTACTTTGCTCTTCTGTAAATTGATAGCTGATCTGTAAGATAATTTATGGCTTCTCCAATTTGTCATGATTTTGATTATCTAATTGTTCTGTACTCTATTATTACACTTTTGTACACTGTCATTGTAACTGCATTCTATGTCTTGCTGTATTTTGTAATATTGTTCTCCCCTTCCCCTCTCCTCCTGGTCGCATCTGGAAACGAGCCACGGCTCAGTGTTACTTTCCTGATTACCAATTTTCAAATAAATACCCCTCACTCTACATTTAATTTGAGTTATATGTAGGTCCTGTAGTGACTGGAGTTTGGAGATCAAGTAGTCTAATGCAGCATTGACATCAGAGTTGAGATATAGAAGAGACCAGTCAGTCTCGAGTAATCATCAAAATAAGCCTCATGGTTTAGTTTGGAATAGTTATATAGCAATATCTCCTTTGAAGGGCATGAGGGTTGGTGTGTACTCCAGACACAGAACACTTGTGAATGATTACTGATGGTGCCAGCTAGAGTGTCAGCCCCCATTATCCTGTCAGTCCTATTTGTTAGGACCCAGTCAATTTGGGTGTGGTGACTGCCATAAGTCGCTAGATCTGTAGGGTCAGTAATAGATAATTGTTACTTATTCATAATGGATTCAAAGGATTTAGAGTTAGTACCAAGCCAATCAAGGTTAAAATCGCCTATCAGTATGAGCTCATTTTTGACAGTTACTGCTGACAGATGATGAATAACTTCAGCTAGCCCATCCTTGCCATTTTCAGGGGGAGTCTATGCACATTACTGTATCTGTAGTTTTGTTGGTGTTCTCTAGGAGCAGTAAGGGGTGCAACTTTTCACAAGCGGATACATTGCCAGCTTGCAGGGTTGATAGCATCAGGTTAGCTCTATAGTAGATTTCAATGCCCCCACCTCTATTGGTAGAAGGGCAGTCACATCTGTGGTAATAGCCAAGAAGGGAGCACATTGAGTCAGGAACAGCAAGCTTAATCCAGGACTCTGTAATACCTAGCATATCAGGGGGCTGTACTGAGTGACCCAGGCTTCCAGCTTTGGGTAATGGGACAAAAGGCTATGAATATTAAGATAAGCTACCTTAAGACCCTTGGAGCGGAACCATTGGGGGGAATAGCAGAGTTATGAGGGCTGGAAGGACTTGGATTTGACTCAGTATCTCTGGACAAAAGTGAGACAGACAACCAGGTGCTATAAAGATTAGAGGTTATTAGCCAACTGGCCAAGTGAAGGCCAGCTGAAGGAATATTTGGTTACATAAATATAGTGCCGTCCTCTTACATGCATACCCTTGGGATCAACAAAAATTACACAAATAAGAGGGCTCTGCGTTTACCAGATCTTGTATTATTTTAATGGTGAGCACAACTTGAAGCATGTGCCAGGGGGCTGGGTAGGAAAAAGAAATGCCAGCAGCACTTAAGTGCTTGTTTGGTTGGGATAAAGTGATTATTTACATATTGCAGCATTCTTTGGTCTGATTCCTGTGTGAAGGAGGGTGCTTCTGGGATTCACGTAAAATGCTTCTGTGACATTCTTTTGTTTTTTTTTGCTTTGATTTCAGTGTGAGGGAGGGTGCTTCTGTGACTTGGGTTTGATGATTAAAAGGTTGTAGTAGGTGATTAACACCTCACTTTAATAGAGCCGCTCGTTTACAGACTATTAATTGTTAATTAGTAAGGCATCTACAGGCAGTGTCAGTAAAGCAGTCAGTCCACACTTGAGCAGCAAATCTAAGGGAAAAATATGCAATTAAAAGGGCTCCTTATATGCATTTAACAGGTCTATTTAACATAGGAAGTATAGGAAAAAAATCAAAACTTGGAGATTTTATGCATTTATGCGGGCTATGCATTTATCAGGTATGCGTTTAAGTGGGATTCACTGTAATAGGTATTTGGTTCTAAGGTACATTGTCAGGTTTGGAGTGGCTACAGGAACTACCATTGCACTGGAGAAAGAGAAGTCATGAGTGTACACAGGGAAGGTCTCAGGCAGGTTTGCCAGGGTAGGTGCAACATTGTCAGATAACACTAGCAGGGTTAACAGACCCACACTTGTTAAGATGACTGAGCATTTGGGGGAAAATCCCAAGATATGCTAACATAAACTATAGATAGGATGGGAGGCACCATCAGCAGGGGTACCAAACTGGTTTGAGATAGGATGCACCAGAGACCAGCACTAGGCAGTAAAACTGTACCCAGGAAGAGATTAGGCCACACCACTATTAGCTGTTGTGCTTAAGATACAGTAGATCTAGCAAGAGCTCACCCAGTTTGGAAGAAGTGCAGTAGGGTCAAACAGCAGTTGACATTAGAGACAAGAGGAGGCAGACCCCAGATTAAGAATTTAGCCTGGTCACTGTTATAAGGGATTTCCCTGCAAACATTAGGATTACTAACCATTTGACTATAGTAAGGAGACAGACCCCAGATAGGTACCCAGTCAGGTCCCTATTATGAGTTAGACTTATTTGCCATCATAGGCTTAGAAGGGTATTGTAAGCATATGTACAAACATTGGTGCCTATGCACAATGGGGCGTAAGGTACACGCCAAAGGTGCACAGCCCGCCCACTTAGCTCCGTGGCCTGGACAGGCACAGAGTGTGCAGTATGCACTACCGCAAAGCACCCGCAAGGCACCTGTCCATGGCCCCAGCTCCCCAGTGTACAGGTGCATGGGAGGGCAGCCAGGTGCAGAGGGGTGGACCCCAGCAGGCATCCAGTTGGATGCCTGACCTGGGTCCCGCAGTGGATCCCTTGTGCCCTGGGATCAGGGGTTCCTGGGAAGGCATGGATCCCACATGTAATGAAAGTATGGGCACTCACCCGAATGGTTGCTCCCAGCCCTCCCCATCAGCCTAGTGGGCTGGGGCAACATGGAGGGTTATCTCATGGCTGGCCAGTGTTAACCATGGGAGTGCACACTGGGTTATGGCAGGGTCTCTGCTGCCATACCCTGTACCCCTTGTGCATAGAACGATGCACCTTAGTGAATGGTGCATACTGCAGGCACTCCCCTGACATGCCCCCCATCTGCCTGTGGCACATAGCTGCCTGCTCGGCCAGGGGTCCACTGCCAACTGGCTGGCGCACTGTCCATGAATGCCACCGGGGGTGCGTGGGACCCCCGCTGGGTGGCATTCCTATTTAGGGTTGCCTATACACCTCAGATACTTGGCGTGTAGGCAGTCCCTTTTTTGTGCATAGGGCCTAATACAATTGTAGCAGACATTCGTATAAACAGATATTAAAATTGCTGCAGCAACTATACCTCTGCTAGTAGTTGTATTAGCTGACAGTCAGTTCTGGCTGAGAACATTTTCTGGTACATTTAGTAAATGAGCTGTAACACAATAAAAATAGAACCTCTCTTGCAGTCCCATACTAGTGAGGCAGCATGGCTGGACAACAACCGACTCCATAGCTGTTACCCACAGTGTGACACTTTTTTTCCTCTCCATCCCTTAGTGCTATGGCCTGCAGGGCAAAGGCCTGCTTGTAGAACAGTGAGAACTTGTAGCCAGAGGATCTGCAGCCAGAAGAGAGGTGGGTTAACAGATTGGGTTGGGCCCGATGGGCGAAGCTGACCTAGGGGACGAATTCAGCGGTGATCATTGGTGGGAGGGTGGAGGCATGAGTTAATGCAGCTCTCGTGACCCCTCTGTTGATCTTGAAGAGGGTCCAAGTCCTGAGTGACATGGTTGAAGGTGACCAAGTACTTCTTTGTGTAGTTCCTTGTTTTGAATCACTATTTTTGTCCTTCACCTGAGTCTGCCTGACAGTACCTTCCAATCCCATCACTAACCTCTTGCAGGATTACCAGTTATCCACCACTTGCACAGAATCCATTGGGTGGGCGGCCAGCTGTCAGTCAAGTGAGAGCCTTCGGGGAGTGCCAACTAGAGCTGCACAGCATCCTTTTCCTGCAGTTTTCTCTCCTGGACTAGTGCACCAGGACATGTGCACCAGCATGTTATGCTCCAACCCTACCCCTTATTTGCATGCACTCTGGCTGCACTACCACCTGATCTTTGCCAGGTGACAGTTCCTGCAGAAGAAACTAGTGTCGCCCCCCCCCCCAAGGAAGGAGAGCTGCTGTTGGGAGCTCAATCCTCCCTCACCTTGCCGGCCTACCGAATGACCCTTGTCTGTTCCCGAACCTGGGTCGCTGGCGTGGGAACAGAAGCACAATTGCTCCTCCACTGGGAAGGCTTGCTTTGTGTACTTAAGAATGCATACCTCTTCTAGGCCATTCCCCCAGCTGCTGAGGAGTCATGCCAGTTGGGTCTGCAGGCAGGACGGTGTTGTGTTCACAAACTGGGTAGTGCTGATGGCTGAGGTGAAGAACCCAGTGGTGATTGTTAGGGGGAGGGTGGAGGCATAAGTTAGTTCAGCCCTCTCAACCTCTCTGTTGATGTTCAAGAGTGTCCGAGTACTGATGGGTGCTGTCAGGGCGTCTGAGCACTTCTTTGTGTAGTTTAAAAAGGCGCATCTCTTCTAGGCCACACATACACACACACACACACACACACACACACACACACACACACACACACACATCACACAGCCACTGTAGAGCCATGCTAATTGGATCTGCAGCCACGAGGGAGGTGGGTTCACAGTCTTGGTAGGGCCCAATGGCTGGAGCTGACCCAAGGGAAGAATCCAGCAGTGATCATTGGTGGGAAGGCAGAGGCATGAGTTAGTACAGCCCTCTGGAACCCTCTGTTGGTCTTCAAGAGAATCCCACTCAGAAAGAAGACATAACAGGATCTCTGTTACTGTTGTAAAAACGGCACAAAAACTCAGTTCTTGTGTGTTCCTGTTCACTTTCTTCATTGACTTGACACTGGTAGATCTTTAATTAGGAGGACTCGAAACAAAAATCAGTTTGAGGTAGGAGTCATGAATTTTATTTGAATCTCAGCATTGTTAACTATGATGCCTCTTCTAGAAAACATATTTCTGCATTCAGGATGTAACAGCTTACATAAGTAGGCTAGTATTAAGCTTGTAGGGCAGATAAAGAGCATCTTGATTCAGTAAATTCAGTTCTATAGCATATGGTTGGAATGCAGAATTGCTTCCATGCGGAGGACAAGGCAAGATGTTATTTTTTGTTTTGTTTACTTTTCTCTTTTGCAAGTAATGTATACCATATGCATTCACTGAGTTTATATCCATCACAGAAATACACTGTATATGTAATCTGACTGTAGGAGATAGGGGTTAAAAGTATCCCAGATGATTAAAATGTGCATTAAGGGTTGTTTTGCACTTCAGTGGTTAATGCTAGCTCATGTTTCAGACATGTTTAATGAGGTGTTTCCTGTTTTTATGAATGTTCTACTTCTGATAAAAATGTTCACCTGTGCTTGTGTAGTAGATCCCCCTTGTCTGGGAGCCTTCCCAGGTATTTTCCCACCCACTAGGGGCATATGAAAGGGGTCTCCATTCCCACCAAAGTGTTCTTGAAGATCTGTGTGTTCTGAGTTCCAGACAGAGCACTCCAGGTTCTGAGTACATCTGGGTGCACTTCTCCAGCTGACTCTGGCCGGAGGGGGCTTGCCAGTCCAGAATGGTGGAGTGTCCTGGGTGGCACTGGCTGTCTCTGGTGCAGGTTTCTGGAGGCTTGGGCCCTGCACAGGGTTTGAGATTGTGGGCAGCGGTGTCCTATTAGAGGCCCACTTCAAGGGGGCTGCCTGATGGCTCCTGCACCATTTGTTCCAGATTCCAGTAAGGTTAAGGCATTAGATGAGAAACATTTTCTGGTAGAGGCCTATGGCCTGAAAGAACTTATGGTGAAAGTTGTGTGTATCACAGAAGATTCATTGCAGGTGGTAGGCACCGATGGTCAGAACCTCAGGACAAAGGGACTGATATGGTATGCCTCTGTGGCTGTGGCCACTTTGGTGCTAGACTCAAACCACAGGAGGCTAGAAGTAGGGCAACAATCGGTAATGATAGCTACATGAAATTAGTTAAGTCCAAGCTAGAAGCAGTGTTTATGCTGGGAGGGTATACCCTCAAGTCAACTCAACTCAAGTTTTATTTCTAAAAAGTGGAAATCAAATCAATATCTAAGCACTTGTACAGAACATTGAAGAAAGAAAATTCAGTAGTTAAAACCATAAATAACAATTAAAACATTAATATCACAGTATTCAATAATCTCCATTTCATACACCTTCCAAGAAGGTGAGCCTAAATAGATGTGTTTTTAAGACAGATTTAAAGCTCTCCACAGTCAGGCACTCCCCTATCTGACAAGGTAGAGAGTTCCACAGGGTTGGGGCTGCAAACGCAAATGCCCTAGCACCAGAAGTCTTTAAATGGACCCTGGGAAGCTCTAGCAATCCCTTGTCAGTGGAGCAGAGTGGGTGGAGAGGGGTAGTAAGGGCATAGAAGTTCTTGCAGGTAGCATGGTCCTTGTCCGTGTAGGGCTTTATAGGTCAGCAAGCCGACCTTGAGGGTGATCCGCCAGTGAACTGGCAGCCAGTGCAGTCTGTGGAGCACAGGCATGACATGGCAAGATCGAGATAAGCCAGTCTACAGCCTGGCTGCCGCATTCTGCACCAGCAGAATCCCTAGGTGCAAAGAGTTGCAATAATCAAGGCAGGAGGCTATGAAGGCATGTATCAGTGTTGGAAGGTTGTCGGGCGGGATCAGGTGTTTAATCCTAGTGATATTCCTCAGATGGTAAAATGAAGATTTGATGACGTCTGACATCTGAGATCTAAGGGTCGGACTGGCATCAAAAATAACTCCCAGATTGTGCACCCAGTCAGAGGTCGATAACTAACTGCCACCAAGCCAAAGCCCTGAAAGCTGCCCAGCCAATGACCTCTCAGCTCAATGATCTGGGCCCACAACCAGCGCCTCAGGCTTGTCAGGGTTTAACCTCAGTTAGCTGGCACTCATCCAGTCCTGAATCTCAGCAAGGCAGTTGTTAAATACCGAGACAGTATCTTCCTGTTTGACACAAAGGACATGTAGAGCTGTGTATCATCTGCATAGCAGTGAAATCTCAACCCATACCACCTCACAATGTCTTCCTACAGCAGCATATATACTACGAACAACATGGGTGACAATACTGAGCCCTGCTGGACCCACATGGCAGGGAGACCGGGTCTGAGGAAAAAATCCCAGACATTGCTCTCTGTGACCTGCCCATGAGGAAGGAATGGAGCTACCTGAGAACCGTACCCGATAGTCCACAGATGAACCACAGGTGCTCTAGTAACACACCATGGCCCATGGTATCAAATGCCACAGAGAGAGCTAGGACAACCAAAATGGAATGAGTCCTCTGATCTCTCGCTCTCAGGAGATCACTGAGCACTCGAACCAGGGCTGTCTCAGTACTATGCCTCTTCTGAGAGTCTGACTGGAGAGGGTTGTAGATATGGATGGTAAGATTGACCTCCAGCTGCACTGTTACCGCTTTTCTCAATAACCTTACCCACAAAAGGAAGGTTAGAGACAGGCCTGTAGTTAGGTAGACAATTGGGGTCAAGAAAAGATTTCTGAAGGAGAGGTATTACTATTGCCTCCTTCAGGGGGTCGATCCCAGTCCTTTCACAGAAGAAAGGGTTCTGCAAGAACTCCTAAAACTGAAGGTGGACAAAGCAATGGGTCCTGATGGAATTCACCCTAGAATTCTAAAAGAATTAAGGGAGGAACTAGTGAAACCACTGGCTACTCTTTTTAATAAATCATGGGAGGATGGTGTGGTACCCGAGGATTAGAGGAAGGCGGATGTATTCCCCTTCACAAAAAGTGGGTCCAAGACAGAGGCAGAAACTACAGACCGGTCAGTCTGACCTCTGTGGTAGGGAAAGTGATGGAGTCACTTCTGAAGGAAAGAATAGTCAGTACCTAGAGGCCAGTGGAGCACAGGACCCAAGGCAGCATGGATTCACAGCGGGAAGGTCATGTCAGACGAATCTAATAGATTTCTTTGACTGGGTGACCAAAGTAGTAGACCAGGGAGGGCTGTGGACATGGCCTACCTAGACTTTAGCAAGGCATTTGACACAGTCCCACACAAAGATTAATAGTCAAATTAACCAGCCTGGGAGTGGGACCCAGGGTGATAGCCTGGGTAAAACATTGGCTGGACAACAGGACACAGAAGGTAATTGTAAATGGAGTCCACTCTGAAGAAAGGGAGGTTACTAGTGGGGTACCGCAGGGTTCAGTATTGGGTCCAGTCCTTTTTAATGTCTTCATCAGTGACATTGCAGAGGGACTGGAAGGAAAAGTATGCCTTTTTGCAGATGACACAAAGATCTGCAACAGAGTTGATACACAAGGAGGCGTGGAAAGGATGAAAAGGGACTTGGCAAGGTTGGAGGAATGGTCAAAGTATGGCAGCTAGGATTCAATGCAAAGAAGTGCAAAATAATGCACCTGGAAACAAGAACCCAGGGAAGAATACACAATGGGTGGAGAGGTAGTAACAACAACAAAAAGGAAAGGGACCTGGGAGTAATCATATCAGATGACCTTAAGGTTAGCAAGCAATGTGAGAAGGCAGTAGGGAGGGCTGGGGGTATACTGGGATGTATAGGAGAGGCATCATCAGCAGAAAACAGGAAGTTGTTATCCCTCTGTACAGACAGTTGGTGAGACCCCATCTGGAGTAATGTGTCCAGTTCTGGAGACCCCATCTCCACAAGGACATAGACAGGATAGAGGCAGTCCAGAGGAGGGCAACTAAAATGGTGCAGGGTCTGCAAGAGAAGCCGTATGAGGAGAGACTAAAGGAGCTTAATATGTATACCCTTGAGGAAAGAAGGAGAGGGGGACATGATAGAAACTTTAAGTACCTCAGTGGAATCAACAAAGTCCAAGAGGGTAGCATCTTTCAGAAAAAGAGACTTGCAAGAACAAAGGAGATAAATTTAAAGATAGAAGGAGGGCGGTTCAGGGGCAATGTGAGAAGTATTATTTCACAGAGGGTAGTGGATCGTGGAACAGCCTTCCTGAGGAGGTTGTGGGTTCTAAAACTGTGGGAGAATTCAAGAATGCATGGGACAGACATAAGGCAATTCTTGTGGTGGGTAGGAAGAAATAGGCTGTTGGTTAACTAGGATCTGCGGCCTATCCTGTAGGTAGGGAAATGGGCAGACTAGATGGGCCTAGCGGTCCTTATCTGCCGTCAAATTCTATGTTTCTATGTTTCTATGTTAGGGTGTCCAGAAACACACCTGTCTCTAATGAAACCCTGTCTATGTTTGCTAGAACCTGGCCAATGACTTCAACACACCCTGCAAGGAGGTGAGTTGGGCCTGGGTCCAAACTACAGCAGATTGGCCACAAACTCTGGATGATCCTCATGACCTCCATGACCACCAACTGGTCAAAGTCAGACTAGCAAAAACAAGGTGCAGCAACCTCCCACCAACCTACGCAACTCTCATTGGAATAAGCCGCACAGATTTCAGACCTGCTGTTGGCAACCTTACCCACAAAGATCAGTCTCCCTGGACAGGAACTCTGCCTTCGTACGGGAGATAACCGATTGATACTCCTTATAGTGAGTCATCAATCTAAGCCTGTTGACATCAAAGCCGGATTTCTGCCAGCATCATTCCAGCTTCGTCCAACTCGCCTCAACTCCCGCAAGGTCCCATCAAACCATGGGGACCGAGGGCGAAGGGTGAGTGGGTGAACCCCGACAGGAGTAACAGAATCCAAAGCCTCCACTAGGGCCCTATTATAGGCCTGTACTAGATTCTCAGGATCCATGCTTACACTCAGTACACTCGATAGGTTCAGCACTGCTGCAAGGCCATCTGGGGTCAAATCTCTCAAAGAGCAGTACTGAACCATCTCCACAGGGGCAGGCATATTGGGGGGAGCGCAGAAATTGAACCTTATAGTGTGATGGTCAGATCAACCGACCAGCTCCACCACCAAGTCGGAGGTCTCCATCCCCAACAGGTAGACCAGATCCAATGAGGGACCATGATTATGAGCTGCAGAGGTAATAACCTGTTTGAAGCCCAGCTAATTCATAAGTTGGAAGAAGTCCTGATCAAATTGTGATAGTTCATCATCGACCCAGGTATTGAAATCCCTCCGTACCATCCATCTGGGGGACTCTAACACCTTATCGATGATGAAGTCCGTGACTTCCTGCAGGAACAGCTGCTCATCCGCAGGTGGATGGCAGACAAGAAGAGTCCTGCAACCCATACCTGCGCCAATGATACACTCAAAAGATCTGGACTCACCCACTGGCACCTATACAAGGCCCAATTCTGATCTAAAACAGATGGTTACACCCCCGCCCCTCTGATCCATCCTCAGACGGTGTATCACTGAGAACCCAGCTGGAACAGCTGACTCTAAAACTGGACCAGCATTCTAGTCCAGCCAAGTCTTGGTGATGCAAGCCAGATCCGGTGACTCAACAAGATCAGCAGTCACTGGCGTCTTCTTTTTAATGGACCTGGCATTGCATAACACTGCCTGAGCAGGATGGGCCACCAAGGTCAGCCATGCTGTCTGCCTAAACACAGTGGAGCCCTTGAGTATGGGGACCAGACAGGTAGGACCCCACTCTGGAACTCATTTCACCACAGGGCTACTCCTGGCCCTAACCATCTCAATCCATCTACCCAGCTCCCTTCCTCCTCCAGGTCCACAAGCCCCGGACCAACGCCTCTTTCTAGCAATTTCCAATGCCCGGCAACACCCATATACCTCACCAGGCAATGGGTGGCAATCAAAAGGCCGGAGGCTGCGGAACTCGGCAGGGGAGTATCACCTGACTGGGCGACCTCTTGGCCAACACATCCAGAATGGATCACAAATAACAGTCAGGCCAATACACCAAAAGAAATAACAACCAAACCAAACCAAACCACCCAGACATACAATAATACAAAAAATGTCCCCAACCCCAAACCCCAAATTACAATCCCCTGTTAAACAATGCAAAGTCCCACAACATACAGGTCCATAGATGATCAGAAAAGACTAAGCATGCCACATTTAAAGAATGTATCTTTGGACCTAAAGGGGCTCTCACCCCCGCCAAGTCCTCCAAATCAAGTCCAAAGGCTGAGATCTCACCCCAGCAGTCACTAGTTTTAAAATAGGAAATAATGCAAATTCTGGAGGCTCTCTCACAGCCATCACCAATAGTTATCCTGCCTACCAGTGATCAGTTCCAAATGTGTAGCAGTCTAATCTGAATTCTCTAACTTGATCAAATAGCAGCCCTCAATGGGGCAACAGTCCAGGGTAGTCAGCTCTCCTGAGGATAGGCCCCCCCAAGGTGAGACCCTCCAGACCCACTACCGGGACACCCTGAGCAGTCCAGGCCCCACTGCCCACCGGCAGTGTACCCAGCGCCTGCATGTATTTAACCTCCACCAGAGGCACTGAACCAAGCTGTGCCTTACAAGGTCTAGCACATCCCAGGTTCCTTTTTTCTGCTCATGGCTGGGAATGGATAGTACGGGATTTTCCATCTCTGAATTATGTCACCAGCATATATAAGCAAACATATCACAGGTATACAGTAACTGTAAATATGTGTTATATACTTGAAGCTTCTCAGGATCAAACCCATGACTGGCCAGTCAGGGACAATGTACAGTTTTGATATTTCATGTTGAACGATGGTGACTGTAACAGTGATTTATGACTGGGTCCTAGGCAGGTTATCAGTCGGAGCTCAAACCATACGCTCCCTGTTCCCAACTGGTGTTGTGCACGCACTTGTATATAATTTGTTGGAGCTTGAAATGCAGCATTTTAAGTCTGAAGTGTCATGCCCTGTGTCCAGCTTTATTACTGAAGGGTACAGAGTTTAAATAGAGAATAATGGATAGGCAAGTGTGTATTATGGATTTAATTTTGCACACCCGAGGTGTGTGATGACCCATAAACCTCAAGAGCGAAGCTCGAGAGGTTTACGTGGTCATCACACACCAAGGGTGTGCAACAAAAATCCATAAATACACACCTGCCTATTCTTTATTTTTTATAATTGCTGGTGCCTGGATTTCTTTAAGTTTTAGTTGCCTTCACTTTTCCTGCTCGCTGTAGCATGACCGAGCGGTGTTCGGTGTTGTAAGCAATAATGTTCAAATTTTTCAGAAATAGTACTGTTTAGTATAAAAAACATGTTAGGTTTATTTTTTTTAGTTAGTTAATACTTTATTATTTAATAGTTAATACTTTATTACACAAAAGTACAGGTTGAAGTTCTACACAGCATAAAAAGATAAACATTTACATATAGCAGATCCAAAACATAAAATTACACAATTTTAAAACAAGAAAAGAATAAAAAAGTAACATTCAATTCACAACATTCAAATATCGCACAAAGATTTACTGTAAGTTGGAATTCTTACCATATGTTTTTCCCACCTGACAAAGAAGCTGCCAAGTGTAGAGCGAGAAGCGCAAGTGACTCAGTGGCTTCAGAAGAGTCAACGCACGTGTTAGCGAGCATTGCTATAGCTACGTTCACTAACACTTGCGTCAAAGCTGCTGAGTCACTTGCTCTCCTCGGTCTACACTCAGAGGCTTCTTTGTCAGCAAACTAAAAAAACTGAGGTAGGAAAAGAAACCTAATGTGTTTTTATACTAAGCAGTGCTGGTTCTGAAAAATGTGAAGAATATTGATGACAACACCGAACTCCACTCAGTCATGCTATAGCCAGGGGGAAATGAAAGTTGTTTGGAATGCTGTAACAACCAGATTTTGGGTTATTACAGCTTTTGGGAGCATAATAACCCAAAATCTGGTTGTTACGGCATTTGAAGAGACCAGTAATCCGGTTGTTAAATCATGTCACCAGTAATTATAATGCAATTGTCACTGCTAAGACAACTGGCATTAGGTTTAGTGTTTAATGTTATATACATTGTGTTATTGCAAGTTGCCTTGTTGGGATATGTTTCAGTGTGGTGCAATACTTAAATCTATGTTTTGACCCCCCCAAGAGTGACACCATTTCTCCCCAGAGCCAAGGGAAGAAACATGATGGGTAGCTGATGCAGCAGGTATGAAATCAGCACATGAAGACAACTGACAGCGATGGACACACAGTGGGTGTGTCAAAGAAAAAGTAACCCATAGGTAAGCAGTCTCCCCAAATGGGCACTGGTAGCATGGCCAGAGCTGTTCCACTGGGGTGGCATGGAGAAGACTTTTATAGACAGAGTTTTGGTGGGCCATGCCTCTAGGAATCTAGGGAAAAGCCATGTCTGGGAACTGTGGAATTACAGTACACAGGAGTTGGCTCCTGGTGAGATAATCAAATGTATCCCTGGACAAAGGAATATTTGTTATTGCCCAGCTCCTGCATCTTCACTGGGAATGGTGTCGTGAAAGGGGGCTGCTCTACATATATCTGCACTTTCATTATGATAGAAGAGAAATATGTGACATATTGGGAATTTCTGTGCAAGTAAAGATACAATAACAGATGTCTGCAGCTGTGTTTACAACTCTTCATTGCTTTACATTTAAATCCTTTGATTGAGAAAGCTATAGCATTTAAGGATTAAGCCATGAGAAAGGATGGGTCTATTGTGGAATTAATCCATGATTGGGGGTGGGGGTGGGGTGGCATGGGTCCGAAGGCTGAGTGCCTGCAAAAACCCAACCATGGATTAATTCCACAGTAGATTCATCCTTTTGGGTGGCTTAATCCTCTTGCAACATGGCAATGATTGTATGACTAATATTCTCTGAATAAATGTGAACAGACAGACTGATTTAGTTTAAGAATGCTTTATGCTGGGCTGTACAGTATAAAACAATTGGAACACACCTATTGGAAATATGGCTGCTATTTAACTTTTGCAAAAATAGCTTTCATTACGAGCTTTAAGTTTTCTAACATTGAAACATATTTTAAAACTTCAAAAACTTTCAGTTAACTTTCTATGCTAGGTTCTTCGATTTTCATCTGAGTGTATTACAAGATATGGGTTGCACTGCATGATGGGAGTATGCTAGGGTAGAGCTTCATGTTTTTCTCCTGCAGTTCCCTTGGCAGGGCAATAGATGGCAGTGAAATAATGCTAGCAGCACAGCATTCTTTTTCCAAATGTACTGAATTGAGTCGATCTGGAAAAACCTTCATAGACCAAGTACTATTTTTTCTGAGTATTAACTTCACTTTGTTTCCTCTTTAAATTATCTAGCTCAGCAGGAGATAGAACAATATGACATTTACTGCTCTCACCTTTCAAATACTTGTTTTGACAAGTATCGTTAGTCTCTTTCTTTGATTTCCTTTTGTTTTTCTCACTTTCTTTATTTTTCTTTTCACCCATAGAAGTAGCCTCTTTCTTTGATCTTGTTTTGTTTAACTCATTGTCTTTGTTATTTTTGCTTTCTGATATAGAAGGTGCAGATTAATCTTTACAATAGTGTTTATTTACCAAGGTAGTGATGCCCACTACTACACACACACACACACACACACACACACACACACACACGTTGACATTAAAATTATGTATTGCTCTCCGTCTGTGCTTCACTTGTGAATGGTGATCCCCTGGGTGCGTGGGCAGCAAAATCAAGGAATTCTGCTGTTTTACAATGGCTATGAAGTGATGCTAGCAGCACAGCACTGTTTTACAGCCATCTGTTGGGCAGCCATGGGAATTGCACTTGAACAAAGAATTGCTGGAGCAAGCAGAAACAGCAAAATATTTGCATACTGTTTTTGCTTGTATACTGTTTTTGCCTATGGTGGATCATCAAGGTACTACATCACAGACCATGGTCTACTTGGGAATTAGACCATGGTTGATGAAGTACCACCTGTTATATTTAGGCCGATAGAAATTCAATATTTTAGTGTGCAGATTTATGCCATGTTACAAATGTTGTCAGAATATACAGTGGCATCCTCCAGGATGAAATGCACATTTAACACACTCTGCAATATGCTGCAGCAGACCTACTGAATAAAGCAATGTAATTTCAATGGCAATTAGTCCCCTTTGTCATGTAGGCACCTGTGGCATTCACTTCATCCTGGCAGTGTCACATTTTCCTGAATGACAAAGGGGACTAATTACCATTGAAATTACATTGCTTTATTCAGTAGGTCTTCTGCAGCATTTTGCAGAGTGCTGCAAAATGCTGCAGAATTGTGTTTCATCCTGGGGGATGCCACTGTACAGGTAAGTGATAATACACAACAGGGTGTGTGGTCATATGAAATAAATGCACACCTCTAGTGGTTGTTTGGCATAAGTCACAACCAAGTGCCATTAAACCACCCAAGAAATGCATTTATTCTGCCATGACCACACACTCTGGAGTGTGTTAGTATGCTTACAAAGTGGTGGATTTGTTTTTTTTTAATAAAATAATAAGGTTATATTTCACAGTAGAGTGGGTGTCACTGAAGTAAGGCCACTGGGGGCAAACCACCAAAGGATCTGTTTCTGCCCACTTAGGCAGAAGTAGAGTAGTCAGCACTGACCATCTGACTTTTTAAAAATACACTACACATAACAATCGCTATCCAGTCATAAGGAATGGACTGCAGTAATCTTTCTCATTCTTCATGTGATGTTATAATCCACTGGAGTTTTGTTCTTTTTATGACTGCAGTGGGCAGAGCCCTGCAGACATCTTGTTTCAAAAAGGGACCCAGCATTATTTCAAAGCATTCTTTCCCACCGAAGAACATGTTGGATTTGCAGCACAGTCCTACGCCATATAACTATGCCAGATAAAGTCCCTTCCCAAAACCAAGAAGAATCAAAGTGTGTTTCCTTTGCAGTTGCAACATCTCTCCTACTGTACTTTGCCAGAGTCATATATCAGTCATTAGTCCAGAATTCCTTTACATAACATCCCAGTTCTGTCTGTAGGCAGTAAGGGTTAACAGTGCTATACTCAATCAATCACTTTCATCTTGTTTCTTCCTATGTTTTAAATTCTCACAAACACACACACACACACACACCACTGTGTTTTAGCCTTGCTTTGCTACCATGGACCAATATAGTCTAGCATTCTTTTACAGTAGCACAAGAAACTACAGTATATCACACATTTCCTTTCTGTGCCATGCATTTACGCTCGCCCCATGTCAAAATGTTCTGTAATTGTTTAAAAACTGTTTTCTAAATCCATTTCATTGAACACTAAGGGGCAAGGTGACAGCATTGGCAACCATTAACGAATAAAGAGCACAAAAGTTTTCCTTTAAGAACTGCATTAACAGGGTCACTATTCACACTTGTTAGTACCTTATTGTTTAAACTATCTTTACAAAACTGCAGTACCCAATGTATTAATAATTTGACTCCATGTCCCTGTTACATTATCTGCTCCCTATTCTTTTTTTGGATTCTGTGGACCCTGTTAGTGTGGTTCTTGCAGGAGAACTTTTGCACTCTTATTAGTTTGCGATAGCCAATACAGTCACCTTGGCCCTTAGTGAAGTTCACTAAAATGGATTTAGAAAATATTTTTTAAAGATGTATGGAACATTCTGTCAAAGGGTGAGTGTGCATACATGTCATGGAATGGAAATGTGTGATATAGTTGTTTCTAGCACTACTTGTGCAAATATCTAATTTGGTGGTTAATATCGGTCCAGATATAAATTGTATAGTATAGCTCAGGTTGCTTAAATTCCAGGGCACACATATGCAAAGGAGATGCATGGGGGCACTAATGAGCAGCTAAAGTGGAAAGCCGCAGCTCTCCAGAGCTCCGCATCATTACACAATTAAATTCACTTTTTCAGCTGCAAAGCATAGCATTTTATAACTGCTTGGTACCTAATACTCACCGCAATGGATGAGTACTTAAATCAAGGGAAAATGTTGCGGCAAGGAGGCAAACACTCAAAGAAAACAGCTGAGCAAGACCAGACGACTACAGGGGGACTGGGCCTAATGTCGTTTTCTGCCTCAGAGCTCTCATTAATCAGCAAATCTGTGTCAGACCAAGTGCTTGCAGACTTAACCCCGAGATGGGAAAAAGTCAAAAAAACTTTTGCTGGAATCATCACTGAAATGAAGCAGCAAGCAGGTCAAATTCAGGAGGTGGAACAATGTATATCTGACCTAGAGTATACTACAAAAGAGGTCCCTGATAAAATAGCCAGAATGGAGAAGGAGATCGAGGAATTGCGTGATGCATTGGACTATCAAGAAAATTATAGTAGACGTAACAGTTCATGTTTGAGAGGTTTACCGGAGGGGGCTGAAAAAGGCAATCTGTTAGACTTTTGTGCTGTAACCTTACCCAAATTGTTGAATCTAAGTCCAAAGACTGGCAGACTGAAGATCGAGCGGGTGCATTGTGCGCTCACCCTGAGGCTGCCTGAAGACCAACCACCTCGGCAGGTTATGTTTCGCCTGCATCACTACCCAGACAGACAGACAGACCCTTTTAGCTGCATACCGCAATGTGAAGGAGCTCACCTTTGAGGGAAATAAGCTCACGATGCACCAGGATTTATCCCTCTGAATTCAGTGCAAACAACAGCAATTTAATGCACTGATGGATCAATTAAGGGAGCGAGGCCTGGAATTTTACATGGCATACCCTGCAGTGGTAAAGGTGCGATGGCAAGATGCCATGTTTTCATTCTAGGAGCCTAGCAGGCTGCAAAATTACATTACTGAGTGGGACAAGAAAAATACCAAAAACGGCTGAATAGCCCAGTGATTATTTGAGTTAGCTTATCCTTGCAAGACTGCCTCAATACCTCATGACCGGAGCTGAACTGTATTGAAGGGGGGGAAGGAAAAACAAAATGGGCTTATAAGGAATGAAATTGGCTTGAGAGGGATCTAATTTTTTGTTAAACCATCCAGTGACCATAGAAGAAGAGAGCTTTTTGATGTTCTGTGAACTCTTATTTACAATGTGGACTGCTGGAATTAGTTGTGATGAGATGTACAACCTTAAAGGCACGTTTTTCAAGGTGGGCATGAACAGAGTGCACAGATTTCTAAATATTTGATGGGACACTGTGGTGGTTTCAAGAACTGAATGGAGGGTGGGGATATTGGATTAAACATGGAAAAGTGGCGACCACGAGGGGAGGTGGGGAAGACCTATACCTGGGAACACCACCGGAAGCCACCACAAATGAAGATCAAACATGGCGGTAAACAGCCAGGGTTCTCTACAGGGTATCTGGGCCGACAGAATCTGCTATTTTAAAGACAGCACTAAGGGAAATGAGTTTAAAACGTAAAGTAATTGATAAATGTGTTAAAGTTGATGCAGAGGGAGGGGAGCTTGGGGTTCATTTACACAGCTAATGAAACAGAAAGAGAAGGGAGTTAGACGCTTAATACAAATCTTTAAAAGGAAGCAGGGAATAGGAGAATGGAAAATTGTTGGGTGGGAGGGGAGCGGGGAGGGAAAAGTTCCTATTGTTATAGTTCAATATTTATGTTTTATGCACAAGTTTAAATGTGCAGCTGTCATTGATTGTTACTTTTGCCTTGTTAGAGACAACATTGAGAAGAGAACCTTAGGTGAGAAGGTGCACTGGGGGCAGCAATGGTGGGGAAAAGGATTGAGCAGGGAGGGACAATATGGATAAGACCTCACGTAGTGTGATTATTTCTCGGAATGTAAAAGGGTTCTCCTCACCAGCAAAGAGAGCCAAAATCCTCACAGCACTAAAACATAAAAGTGCAGACATTGCCATGCTGCAGGAGACCCACTTGATACCAAAGGAGCATGCTAAATTAGTGGGAGGTTGGGATGGGGCTTGCCACACCTCCTCCTTCAGGTCACATAAAAGAGGGGTGGCGATCCTCTTGAGGAAGGGGTTTCCGTTAATGGTACACCACATGGTGAAAGACCCTCTGGAGGGAAGATATATCTTTGTGGTCAGAGAGACAAATGGGCAAACCGTAACCCTGGAGAACATATATGCTCCCTCGGTGATGGACCCCACCTTTTACCAGCAAAAACTAGATGTAATAGTGCGAAAGCAGTTTCTCCACTTAATACTGGGAGGAGATTTTAATTGCGTGGCAGACCCAAAGCTAGACTATTCGGGCTCAAGGTGCAGAGATGTAGCAGCAATCCAGCAATGGTTACTGGGCTTGGGGGAACTGGATCTAATAGATGTATGGTGTACAGCCAACCCGGGAGCCTGGGAATATATTTTCTTCTCCCACCCCATACCACATGGTCCAGGCTGGATTACATATATATTCTGAGACACTGTTATGCCCAGCTGGTTAAGGTGGGGCACAGACCCATTTTCCTCTCTGACCATGCGTTGGTTCATCTTGAAATAACTCTGGGACAACATGAGGGAGGGAGGGGGGCTGGAGGTTCCCAGGTTACCTCCTGACCAAGAAAGAGTTTAAAGCATTTTTACAAGATCAGTGGAAAATATACCAGACAATGAACCAGGGCACAGTAGAGGATGAGGGAATATATTGGGAAGTAAGCAAGGCATATATGAGGGGGTGATTATTGGATACACTGCTAAACTAAAAAAGGAAACACACCAAAGAAGAGAAGCAATGGAACAAAAAATAAAAATATTAGAGCAAAGGGTGATTAAAGAAGGAGGGGGTCAAGCACTGAGGGACCTGCAGAATGCCTGGGAGGCCCTAAATGTATGCCTGATGGAAGAAGTTAGATCTATACAAAGGTATGCTAGACAGCGATTATACGAATGGGGCAATAGGCCAGGCCCACTACTGGTAAACTCAATGAAAGGGGGTAAAACATCCAAAAAGATTCTAACTATAAAAGATAAACGGGGTGTAGTCCTTCAGGCTGAATCACATATAAGGAAGAGATTCCAGGAGTTTTATAGCACATTATATAGAGCCGAACGCAAAGGGATGGGCCATCTAATGGATGAATTCTTGGAGGGCCTCCCATTTCCAACCCTGACAGAGAACCAGAGAGCCTCTCTTGGTGGCACTATCACTAAGAAGGAGATACTGAAGGCTATAGGATCACTAAAAAGGGAAATGCTGCAGGTCCGGATGGCTTCGGAGCTGAATATTATAAAGAACTTAGACAAGCGCTAGTGGATCCCCTTCACATAGTACTGGAGCAGGCTAGGGGGGAAGGGGCTGCCCAAGTCATGCTGTGAAGCTACTATATGTGTGCAACCCAAGCCGGATAAGGACCCTCAGGAATGCTCTTCCTACAGGCCTATATCCTTATTAAATTTGGACTGCAAAATAATGACAAAGGTACTGGCTATGAGATTGGATATGCTTCTACCCTCAATAATAAATCTGGATCAAACGGGATCTGTATAGGGTAGAATGTTCTATCACAATATGCAGAGACTACTGAATGTTGTGCGGTGGGGCTCTAAGAACCTGGGGAAGGCATGTATCCTTCCCATGGATGCAGAAAAGGCATTTGATCAGATTGAATGGGAATATATGTTTAAGATTTTGGGAAAATTTGGTTTAGGGGAGAAGTACATCCAACTAGTAGAGGCCTTTTACAGAACCCCAACAGCGAGAGTCTTAATCAATTTAATACAATCAGAGGACGTCCAACTTGGGAGGGGCACACAACAGGGCTGCCCCCTCTCCCCCCTCCTGTTTGCAATTGTCATAGAACCTCTTGCAATGAAAATTAGGGAGGATCTACATATTCAAGGTATCTGGGGCAGGCAAGGCCAAAAGCGTGCCATCATCCTCTATGCGGATAATGTCCTTCTCTTTCTTACAGAACTGGACCAGTCCATCATTGCATTGCTGCGCCTCATGGGTGCCCTTGTAGCTTTCTCAGGCTATAAGTGAAATATTAATAAATCAGAAATAACGTACTTAGGCAGAGGTGAAGAGATGGGTATGCAGAACACATGGGGGCTTAAGAAAGTTCACAAAGCAATCACATATGTAGGAATAAAAGTAGGCCAGGATATAAAAGAAATGTATAATTTAAACTATACACCTCTTATAGAAGTAATTTTGAAGGACTTGCAGAGGTGGAAGGCCCTCCCATTATCCTGGATGGGTAGAATTAACGTTTTGAAGATGAATGTACTCCCCAGAATCTTATAAGTTCTGCAGATGATGCCAATGGGGTTACGGGAACACGGATATTAAAAATCTAGAAAAGGGATTTGGGAAATTTATTTGGCAGGGGAAAACAACAAGAATTAGCCTGAGAAAGCTAAAAGCCACTCAATATCTGGGAGAGCAGAACTTTCCTGATATTAAAGGGTATTATTTACCAACCCAGTATAGATATATACACAACTGGGTTGGCCAGGGGGAAGCTGCCCAACAGCTAAACCTTGAGGAAGATGGATGTAGTGGCCGCCTCTCAGCATACTTAGGAAAAGCAGGCCTATAGGCTTATAAACATCTGCGGCACCCAAATCCCAAGGTTATTAGCTGTTTAGAAGCCTGGAAAACCATCAAAGATGGAAGGGGAGGTACAGGGGATAGCACTATTCTGACACCGGTAGTAGGCAATCCAGAGTTTCTACCAGGATTGGAAGATGAAAGCTTTATGGTATGGCAAGAACGAGGTATAAGATGTGTGGGAGACTTAGTTAATAGGGATGGAATGCATACATTCCCAGATATCCAAAGGGGATTGGGCCTCCCAGCAACAAATCACTACAGGTACCTCCAAGTCCGCAACTACTGGAAAAGCCTTAACAGAGGAGGGGACAGTCTCTCTAGTATAGCTCTGGTAGAGAAGAAAACTTCCTTAAGGTATGGGAGAACTTCCTGGGGACACTATTGGTGGGAGAGGCAGCAATTTTAAGAAAGGGATGGATGGTTTAGAGTAATTTGTAGGACACCTTAAACACCTGGACCGGGCAATATAAAGGGGCCATAACTGTAACCTTTCCTGTGTTTTACCAAATTTCCTTTCCTCAGTGCACATTAGCCTAGGAAATTAGTAGTGGTGGGTGACGTGGGCTCAATCCGCTCCATGAAGCAATTCACAGAGCAAAGGTGGATTTGCGGAGTACTTCTCATTATAATGAGAAATGTGAAGTCCATTGGAAGCAATGACTTCACGTTACTCCGCCTCCCCAGGCCACTACTCTGCCAAATTTAAGGTGAAGTGCATTGCAGGCAGTGCACTTTACCTCACTTCACCTTGGTTTTGAGCTCCAAAGGCGAATTTTGCAGTGATTTATGGGATTTCAGGTCACATGGGCTCTATATTGAACTGCACAGCCTCAGTTCGGGGTAGTGTGAGTAGGAAGGAGTAGGAGACAGTGTGCTTTGATAGCTGTCTGTGATATGAATCTTGTAAAAGATGCTTAAAAAGCATTTTTGCTTTTTTTTTGTGGGAATCCAACTTTAGTTCATCTATTGTAGGAAACCCTCCTGTGCTCATATCATCGAGCATTTTTGTTTTTGTGTGGATTTTGAATGTACATTTACAACATTGAGTGGGTGTGGTGAAAGACAGTGAAAGTGTACTTTGGGGGAAGGGTGTATCTGTGGTGTCGGGCAGTGGTCACGATCCAGCCATAGCACCTCTAAGGTGCAAGAAGCCTGATCCACCTACCCCCCAAAGAGATAGATAAGGTGCCACTTACCTCCTCGGGCAGCGATCATGATCCAGCCATAGCACCTCTACGGTGCAAGAAGCCTGATCCACCTACCCCTCAAAGAGATAGATAAGGTGCCACTTGCCCCCCTGGGCAGTGGTCATGATCCAGCCATAGCACCTCTATGGTGCAAGAAGCCTGATCCACCTACCCCCCAAAGAGATAGATAAGGTGCCACTTGCCCCCTCGGGCAGTGGTCACGATCCAGCCAGAGCACCTCTACGGTGCAAGAAGCCTGATCCGCCTACCCCCCAAAGAGATAGATAAGGTGCCACTTGCCCCCTCGGGCAGTGGTCACGATCCAGCCATAGCACCTCTAAGGTGCAAGGAGTCTGATCCACCTACCCTCCAAAGAGATAGATAAGGTGCCACTTGCCCCCTCGGGCAGCGGTCACAATCCAGCCATAGCACCTCTACGGTGCAAGGAGTCTGATCCACCTACCCTCCAAAGAGATAGATAAGGTGCCACTTGCACCCTTGGGCAGCGGTCTCGATCCAGCCATAGCACCTCTATGGTGCAAGGAGCTTGATCCACCTACCCCCCAAAGAGATAGATAAGGTACAATGCTTGAAAAATTGCCACGATTTCTCTGGGCTGTGTGAACACTGAACCGGATCATTACTTGCAATTTACTGTTTTCAATTTCAATGCCTTCTCAGCATAGCGCTATTGGCTCCACGCCTGTGTAGAGCTCCCTGATTGGCTTGTCACACTCACCTGAGACAGGAGCACCCGAGACGTGTGGCTTAATGTAAGTCTGCATCCCTGTACCCGGCTTCTAATTTATATATTTTAATTTAGCCTGTTCTGCTCGGCCTGTGTAAAGTAACTTACCATTTCCCCCCCGATGCAGTTTCTCTCCAACTGTATGTGCACTGATTCACTGCTAGCTCTGCAAACTTCCCCTTGATTTTTTGTCCCACCGCCCCTCCCTCTCCCAGGTCTCCTTTAAATGCACACAGTCTTCACCCACTCCTATCTGATGTTTCAATTTACTGGTTACTTACTTTCAACAACTGCAATTCCTCCCATCCCCTTTTTGCAACTAAGCCTTCTAGCAGCTTTATCTCATTCTGTCTTGCTGGGGCATACCATTTTGGTACTTTAGGTTTGCTTATTGCTGACTAGCATATCCTGTCTTGCTGACTAGCATATCCTGTCTTGCTAAGGCACTGTTTTACTTGAAAATTGTACTACAAATTACTGAACTGTGACTGATTTGCCAAAAAACTGTGTTTATTGTCTAAAAATGTTCCCAGCAACCAAGTGTTAACAGCCCCTTCCTGACTTTGTAGTTCTCTCCAGACTGCAAGACGCCAAGGAAATCGCTGGCTTTTCAGTTGCTAATTGAGCTGTTTTCGCTCAGACTGCTAGCCTTTGTGTTGCCCCAATATTATTTCGAGCTCCTCTCTCCTTTCTCTAGCCGAGAACCCGCTAGGGATCCCAGCTCTGACGCCCTCCACGTGGACCGCGGATACCGGGCGGTCGGCGCTTCCTAAGCCACTGCCCGAGACCTCCTCATCGGACTCCACCACTTGAGAGGTGCGGCAAAGATGCAATTTTTCGCCCACCCGCTCATCCCCCCTCCTGTGTGCTATTATATAGACCCATTAGCACCACCCACTCCCATCCCTGGTGAATCTTCTGCCTTCTCTTTCTTACTAAAACAATTTGTTACTGCCAGGGTTCCACCAGGGGAATCCTACAACCAGCAGCCGGTGAGCTACCCTTGTTATCAATATTCCCTCATTTACCCAACAACTGCAATTATGGCAGCCTCGTGGCAATTCCTCCTCCTGACTGCACTGTGTATCATACCCCTTACTGGCTTATTATCTGAAAAATTTGAGACTGGGGGTACACCACATCCTCATCCTGAAGACTGCTTGCCCAATCTGACTCTACACATCACATGTTATGCCAAGGCTCCTTGCCAACTGATACAGGTGGACTACCTTCCTCGAAGAGCAACTATTGCAGGTTTGTCTACGTCTCCTTCCTTATCTCTAATTAATTCGAGTTACTCCCACTGGCGTTACACAGCCAGACTATTAGCCTCAGTGTTCTTAGGCTTGCATAAATTTAAAAACAAAGCTTGGCACCCCGGTTCTTCCTCCATGCCAAGCCGGAAAAAGCCTCGAGCTCATTGCCTTTCACTTGAATCCCTGAAAAAATTGCTACTCCTCCTCTTACTCTGCTCTGGCAATGTCGAGCTTAATCTAGGGCCCATAAATAAACTTACCTCCCCTTCTGAGTCACTATCTCTTAAAGGTATTAGTTTTATGCACATTAACGTGTGCAGCCTGCTGAAAAAATTCACCCTTATCCAGACTTGGACCACCCACACAATGCCAGATGTGCTTGTTATCTCAGAATCCTGGCTACGGCCCTCTACGCCAAATAGCATGATTAATATACCTAACAACTAGATCTTTAGATGCGCTAGACAATCCAGAGGAGGTGAGGTCGCCATCTACATCAAAGATAGATTTGTGGCATCAACACTTAATTCTGGCTCATTGGTAGTGTAATTTGAGTGCCTGAACATAAAAATCGACCTATCCCCATCGTTAGCACTCCGAGTCAAAGGATGCTACAGACAACCATCTGCCGGTACTCAGCTCTTGTCCTAACTTACAACTATCTTGGACACTAGCCCCCTGGAAACAATTATCCTTGGGGATCTAAACTATGATTGGCTGTCGGAAGCTAGTCACCCGCTTAACTCTTTCTGCGACTCCCTTGGTTTCACCCTACTCAATGAAGAACCCACCCATATCAACAATAAGAATACAGCCAAAAGTACCCTTCTGGATGTCCTGCTTGTGAATAAACTCTATTCCTTCTCCCATGTTGGAACCTTTCACGTGGATATTAGTGACCATTGCCTAATAGCTGGAGTTTGGGCAGCCAACAAAGTGCCAACTACGGCCAAATTCTCCACCAAAAGGTCAACCAGGTCATTTGACCCAAAGGCATACCTACTTGACCTAAAAAAGTCCCCCTTGTGGCAGAGTTTTCACTTTGCTAAAACAGTGGAAACTGCATATTCAGTACTATATGAAATCATTACCTATGCCATGAATCTACATGTGCCTCTGTCAAAAATATGCATAAAGGCTAGGAAATGCCATTGGTTCACTCAAGATCTCAAGGCTGCACTACTGTCCAGGGATAAACTCTGGAAAACTGCCCTCAAATCCCAAAAAGAGGAAGAGTGGTGCCTCTTTAGAACAGCCAGAAATCGCTGCACCAAACTGATTAGGGAAGCTAAAGCCTGCTATTACCAAGCAGAACTAGATACTGCAGCCAATTGTCCCTCCAAATTCTGGGCCACGATCAAAGAACTGGTGGGAGCCACGTCACAAAATATGCTCCCTACAAAAATTACCTCTGACAATACAGTAATCAATGACAAAAAAGACATACTGCAGGCATTCCATACGCACTTCTCCACAGCAGGCTTAGCCTTCGAAAACTCGCCTGCATGTAGCCTGCGCACCCAACTTGGCATGACCCCACCAAATGTTGGCTCTGTTAGTCAACATTTCTCATTCTCACCGGTTTCCCTCAAGGAAGTAGAAGACTTGATTCTCCACCTGGATACTAAGAAAAGTGCCGGCACAGATGCACTTGAACCATACTTCCTAAAGATAGCATGCCACGTATTGGCAGTGCCTATTACTCATTTATTCAACCTGTCCCTAACACAAGGTACCCTCCCTCAAATATGGAAGATTGCACACATTATCCCGCTATTCAAATCTGGAGACCCTTGCGATCTTAATAACTATAAGCCAATTTCTCTCCTACCCAAGCTCTCGAAGCTACTGGAAAAAATAGTAAATGGCCAACTAAGATCCTTCATCGACAGAGAAAAATTACTAAACCCCCTTCAATCCAGATTCAGAGCCAACCACAGTACAGTCTTGGCATTAGCTAAAGTAACCAATGACTGGCAACTGGAGTTGGAGCATAAAAAGTCAGTATGTGCTGTGTTTCTTGACCTCAGCAAAGCATTCGACACAGTCGACCACAACCTGCTCCTCGACTCGCTAAAAACACTAGGACTGGATACCACTTCTCTAAACTGGTTCTCTGAATATCTGACAGACAGATACCAGCAGGTAAAAGCAGATGGCGAACTATCTGCCCTAAAACTCTTATAAAGAGGTGTCCCTCAGGGATCCATATTAGGTCCCCTCCTCTTCGCAGTGTATATCAACAACATTGATGAGGGAATCAAGGATGCAAGTATTCACTTATTCGCGGATGACACAGTGCTATACCTGATTCGTCCCACACCAAAAGAAGCTTGTATTGACCTACAAAAAGATTTCAACCTCCTGCAACTCCAACTAATCAATAAAAAACTGCTATTAAATGCAAAGAAAACTAAAGCCATGCTATTTTCCCCCGAAAGCTACACAAGTGCTACTGACTCCCTCCCCCCAATAACCACGATGCTGGGAGAGTGCTTAGAGTACGTTTTGAAATTCAGATATCTTGGGATCTGGATCGACTGTAAACTCTCCTTCCCTGTCCACCTGGAAGACTTGCTGAAAAAATTAAGGCAAACACTTGGCCTTTTTTACAGGATAAGAAGACTTCTTACAGCAGACGCAAAGAAACGACTAGTCCAAGCCACGTTCCTGTCCTTAATTGACTACACAGACTTCATATACAGTAGCTGTGCAGCTTCCTATCTTGGAAAATTGGATACACTCTACCACAGAGCTATTCGCTTCATAACTGACCTCCCCTTCTCTACCCATCATTGCGCACTATATGCTGCCACGGGCTGGACCTCACTTCACTATAGGCCAACTTTAATGCAGCACTCTGGACACTTAGAGCCCTCAGTGGCAAACTCCCTCAATACATCATCGACTGTCTGTCTCCAATTGTGCCCAGGAATTATTCCCTTAGAAGCTGCTCACAACTCCTGCTAAATATACCCAGGGCACTCACACGAGTGGGGAGAGCCGCCTTTGGATTCTCACTCCCATCAATATGGAATAAAACCCCAAAAATACTAAAGCTGAAAACCCCAGTAAGTACCCTTTTGTTCAAAAGGCTTTACCGTGATGGCATTACGGAAATTTGCAACTGCTTTACTTTACACTAACTAACCTCCCTGCCTCAAACAGCAGCCCACAAGTGGCGGCCCCCCAGCTGAAATGTGTGCCTCTGCCTCTAGCATGCCCACCAACAGATCAACAGGATTTATAGCCGAACTCCAATATTTTATTCTTTGATGCTCTGAACAGCTGCAGCCTGATTCTAGCACATGCTACCGCACTTGGGGATAATTATCGTCTTTTGCCCCCCCAAAATATTCGGTCCCTTGTCCATTCAACACCTCCCTTTGCCCCAACCTCCAGGACCCTCCCAGTTATGCCTCTGGTACTATAATCCTCCTCTTGCTCTTAGTACAACGGCAGCTTTTCTCCTCCATATGTCACGCGTTTCGGGGCAAAAATCACTTCGTCACCTTTTATACGGTCCTCTGCCCTCCCAATCCCTCACTCTGCTCTAACAAGTGGGTCCTCTTCGCTTGTGCCTCTATTTCCCACCTCTACCTACATTATGCGCTTGATATCTTCTATCTGGTATGCCTACCCTTTCCCTAACATTTCCCACTACAAAATGCACAGTTTTTGGGCTTGGATCCAGCACAAGTTCATTATCCACGACTCCTTGTAGTTCTATGTTCAATGTATATTACCTGTAAATGTGCATTTTTACTATAATAGCAGCTATTTTTACTGTTTGTACTATTGTAACTTGTCTTTCTGTATTATTACTGTAGGACTGCAGGTCCACCTTATAAATGAGCTTGCTCAATGGTGCCCACCTGGATAAATAAAGATATTGATTTATTGTTTGATTGATTGATTGTAGATAGATTTAAGTTGGAGAACTAGTGATTTCTTTGTTTTTTTGGTTATATTTTTGTTATATAACTGACTGTTAATGTACACACAGTAGTATTGTCAGTAATAATAGAAATTTTCTTGCTGTTTGTTGTGTGGATGTGGTGCAGCAGTTCATAAGTTCAGGTTGTTTACATTACAAATTTACAATATGTAACGTAGCATAGTACTGAACGTTTGCATTTGCAACGCATTCCTCATTCAGCATTGTACACAAACTGTTCTGTGTGTGAGTGTGTGTGCAGTGTTGTGTGCGTCAAATAATATACCATTTATTGTGCCACAGACTAATGTAATTGCAAGTGCAGCAGTGTGAACCTGCTATCCACTGCAGCTGCCTGATTTTGTACTGCGATCGTGGTATCTGTTCTTAGTTTTGCTGCTTGTAGTGCCATACAAAATCAGCACTGTCTGCATTCAGTGCTCCCCCCAACCCCACGTTAAAAAGGTATTTTTTACCAGATTGGATTGTTTTTGTGACCTCATCAGCACCACTGGTTACTGAAGTTGTTTTAATTCCATGACAGTCTCAGAGTAGTCTCTTATCTGTTGCTGAAGCCACAGTTGTTTAGTTGCCTTCACATCCAGCATCCCTCCAATCAGAAATTGAACATATCAAAATCTGAATTTGATTATAATGTTTGTGGTTGATCCCCCAAAATGCCTGCAAAGAGACGTGCAAGCAAAGCTGTTTCTCACCATGGCAATGTTGGCAGTAAGATGGTCTGTGGACGTGGTAGTAGTATGCAGATGCAGAAGTGCATTACTGATTTGAGGAAAGGTATTTCTCCTGCAATGTTTTTTACTGCCAAATCAGTAGCTTCACTCATAGTTCGAGGAGATGATGTTTTCCTAGCCGGTGGTGTTAGTGTTACTGGTGTTAGTGGTGGTGAAGGTAGTATTAGTATTGTTGTGACAAATTCTAATTCTGACCAGTGTACCATATCCAAAAATATTGAGCGTGAAGCAGTGCAAGTAAGTGGCAGCGTAGATGATGTCATACTTCCCAGTAACATCCCAGTAACTGAACCTGAGGATTTTGATGATCACGTTAATGACAGCATACAATGTGATATTCCGTCCACCGTGACACTTAACATCACGCATTTTCCATGCAGTGATTCACAGTGTGGTGAAAAAATATCAGGGAATGGTGGTGTAGATGCTGATGATGAATGTGATGATGATGATGTTGCTGTTGTTGCAATATGCAGTCCACATGCTAGTATCCAAGCAGAAGATGTGAATGTGTGTGACGTTGATGAATATGATGATGATGTAATTGACCCCAGTTGGGAACTGGAGAAAAAGAAATTAAAAGTGGCTCTGTCTGAGTCTGTATGCAGGAACCCCCGTAAAAACTTGTGATCTACCGGTTTTCGCTGATGATGATGATGACCCAGTAATCAATATGATGGGTAGTTGTGGTGGTCAGTTGCAGTCCAGGTGTGCAGTACACAAAACATCACGTGCCCCCCCCCATTTCAGTGCTTAAAATAATGGACTTAAATAAGCCACATCATGGACATGTTAAAAGCAGAGCATCACAGTCCCTTGTTTGGGATTTTTTTGTTCAAGATGCAAATGATGATTCAGTTGGAATCTGCCAGGTTTGTCATGTGCATGTGAGTCGAGGTAAAAAGGGGAGCCATCTGGGCAAAGGAGGACAGCATACGCATCTCAAAAATAGGCACTTGGCACTGTGGACCCAGCACAAGCTGGCAGCTAATACCACAGTGGGGCATTCACCCGCATCACCGGCAACCATAGCAAGCGTATCATCCCCTTCCATGACTGTTAAGGCCAGTAGGAAATTAAATGTGTGCAGTAGTGCAGTAATAAGAGCAGAGGATTACTACAGCAATGATGAGGTGGAGGACCATAATGACTTTGAAATGTTGTCCAGTGCTGGTGAGAGTAGCAGTTTTTTTGGTGCTGGTGGTGGTGGTGGTGAATGCAGTATGTCTAGTGCAAGTGGTACATCAACGCCGGTTGGCAAATCTGGCAAAATAACAGCATTTCTGGGTTTTTCATCATCACATTTGCAACTGTCTTTATCAAATGTCCACATTCCATGCCCTGCCAATGCCATTCATCACAAAGTACAACCATTTGTGATCAACACACCCCATGTAAAATGTTTGTCAGCCCATGTTACAGAGTGTTTTTGCGCATAAGCTGAAGTACCCACCGAATCATACAGTGTCACATGAACTCAATGCTGCTGTAGCGGAAATGCTGCCAATTGATTTTTTGCCCTTCTCCTTTGTGGAGAATTCTGGGTTCCGGCAGTTTGCTGCACGTGCCTATTCAAAATGGAAAGTCCCATCCAGGACATACTTTTCTACCCGTGCTGTCCCCGAGTTGTTCCAAACTGTGTCCGACTCATTAAAGCACGCTCTTCAACATTCCTCCTCTCCATTCATCCATTTAAGTATGGATATGTGTACAAGTGGTATAACTGCACACTGGGCGCAGGTGTTAGGGGTTGTTTGTGATGTTGGTAGTGTGAATAATCAGTGCAGTAAGGTGGATTGTCATGGTAGCAATCTTCCAGGAATTCGATAGCATGCAACGATTGTTATGCACAGTGTGACCTGTTCACACACTGGTGAGAACATGTTGGATATGGTACTGACTGAAACTGACAGATGGCTAAACCCTTTGTCCCTGAGAGCTGGGTTCATAGCAAATGACAATGGGTCAAATGTGGTGAAATGCATCATGAATGGTGTTTTTTTTCATGTTTCATGCATGGCCCACTGTTTAAATCTTGTGGTTCAGGAGTTTCTGCAGTACCCTGATATAAAGGAAATGCTGACCATTGCACGATGTATCTACTCTCACTTTTCAAGATCTGGAAAAGCCCGTGACCAACTGCGACAGTTGCAGATACAAAACATTCTGCCTCAACACCGCTTGAAGCTGGAAGTTGTCACCCAATGGAACTCCACGTTATACATGGCAAAGAGGTTGTATGAACAATACAAAGTCATCTCAGAATATCTTGTTATGCACACTAGCTGTGACAGTTCCGGGGCCTCCATGTCCATGATGACTGAACACTGGTTCCTCATGGACTCTGTAATAGCAATTTTGCGGCCTTTTGAACATGCCATACAAGCAGTGAGTGGCACGTCTTCCTCCATTAGCCAATCAATTCCACTGCTGTGGGTGCTGAGGCAGACATTAGTGAATGTACAGCATAGCCTTGATGTTGCTGGAGATGGTGGTAGCAGTGTGTTGCTGCAACACATGCTGACAGTATTCGACCAGAATCGTCACATAGTGAGTATTCAGCGTAGTGACAACTTTGCCATAGAAACAATGCTGGACCCACGATACAAATGTGGAATTGCATCAGTACTGGAGGGAGGGCCTGAACAGGTAAAAAATATCAGTGGTCAACTGGTGTGATTGGTTCATGGGGCTCAGAAGTCACATGCCAAGGTTAGCAAACCTCAGCAGCATAATCCGGCTGAAGGTGTACCTGGAGGACCATCAAAAATATCTTGCAAGGGGAAGGGGACTGCAGTTCTAGGTGGTCTGTCATCCAAAATGGCTGGCGTCAACCCACATTGGAAGGCTTTGTCCCAAGTGGGTATTTGTGAAATAAATGATTCGGGAGAACAAGATGATGCATCAACAATTGGACTTAGTGCAGCATGGTTGAGTCATATTTCTCTGAAAACAGGCATCTGACAATAACTGAAGATCCTCTTTTGTACTGGAGTGGAAAGGTCAGTGAATGGCCAGAGCTGACTGCAGTGGCACTGAAGTACCTCACATGCCCACCCTCCAGTGTAAGTGTTGAGAGGGTATTCAGCTCAGCAGGTGCAATAGTCAGGGATTGTTGGACAAACCTGTCTCCTGCAATTGTTAGTTTGCTAACATTCATTAAAATGAATGAGAGGCACATACCAGCACAGACTGCAACCTCGGTATTCATACCCCAGCCTAGTCATGGTGTCTTGCTAATGTGGAAATGGAGCATCCTGATGGCAGTGGCAGTGGCTGACTGAAGCGGCCCACCACTGACGTAGATGATGACACAATGGAGAAAAAATTTTCCAGTGGTCAGACTTCAGACATCGATGATGGTGAGGGCAGCTTTCTTTATGAGGATGATGATGATGTGGTTAATGTTGGCAGGTTTTAACTGAAGTTTTTAAAAGGTGGTGTGCCCTTCCTGGACCACCACCACTGGGACTGATGTTAGCCACTGCAACCATGAGTCTGTCTGCCCCCTGGACCACTACCACCGGGACTGATGTTAGCCACTGCCACCATGAGTCTGTCTGCCTCCCAGGACCACCACCACTGGGACTGATGTTAGCCACTGCCACCACTGCTACCATGAGTCTGTCTGCCCCCCCCCGAGCCACCACCACCACCAGGACTGATATTAGCCACTGCCACCATGAGTCTGTCTGCCCCCCAGACCACCACCACTGGGACTGATGTTAGCCACTGTCACCATGAGTCTGTCTGCCCCCGGACCACCACCACCGGGACTGATGTTAGCCACTGCCACCACTGCCACCATGAGTCTGTCTGCCCCTGGACCACTACCACTGGGACTGATGTTAGCCACTGCCACCACGAGTCTGTCTGTCCCCCGGACGACCACCACTGGGATTGATGTTAGCCACTGCCACCATGTGTCTGTCTGCCCCCTGGACCACCACCACCAGGACTGACATTAGCCACTACCACCATGAGTGTATCTGCCCCCCAGATCACCACCACTGGGACTGATGTTAGCCACTGCCACCACTGAGCCTGAGTCTGTCCGGACCATCACATCCATCAGCCAGAGATGCAAAGCTTCTCAATATTTAAACCATAAAGTGAGTATGTGTACTCATGTTTGTTATGCTGCTTCACTTCCTTTAGTTGTATGTTTTATTTTCTGTAGCTTTTCAGAGCTGCAATGGTAAAACACATACAGTACACTTCTTTTGTTTCTTTTACAGGGCAACAAAAAAGGGCTCCATCGCTAAAACTCATTGAGAATGGTACTGTAGCTGTACCGTACAGCGAGGAAGCGATGTAATATCCATGTGAAATCCATTCTGGTAAGTATGAAGATTTTATTTCGTCTGTTTCATTGTTTTGTAAAGACTGCTGCAAATATTGCACACAGGTTGTGTTAGTTGACAAGATGTGGGTTTGAAATGAAACTTGACATTAGGGATTGAGATTTGAGAACCAGGGAGGGACACATAACAGTTAAGTTGCAAGATGTCATTCATTTCTTTTTTAGGAAACTTCCAGATGTTTTGTTGTTCTGACAAAGTGGCCTTATCCAAACAAGTTCTTCAACATCAGGCACCTCCCCCCATCCCCGGGCTGGGGCGCAAATGCAACACGCAGAACTCATTTCACTAGATAACCATGACCATCATTAACAACCAGACTCGAGAAGGATGCAGATGGAATCTGTGGAGAAGTAGCAAAATAAGAAACCATTACAGACAAACCTGCAAATATGCTTCCCCACACCCCCAAAAAAAAAATACCTTCATATGCTTGAGAGTTATTCATTGCAAATTTCTATGCAAAAAGTTCTCATCGAGCACTGGAATGTGCACACCAACAGTATCTGTGACCTGTGATACAGAACAATACCATGAGTACGTGTCCATGTCAACCCCCCCACCTACAAAATACAGAAATATATATCTATATACATCAACTCACCAAGGCTACTATTAGTGTACAGACAAAGGGCACTCTTCCATCCAGTTGAGATGATCACATTGTATTTGCTCGAATCACAACACACATTGGACCAGCAACAGTTCACTCACGGTCATCAGTTTATTCTGGGGCACCACATGCATGAGTGACTGCGCAATAAATTCTGGGAGACTTTGCATGTGGCGTGACAATCCCATTTCACTTCCTTAGCACTTGTCAATTTTCTGGACACAAGGCGGATGCATTTTGGGCATGCAGAAAAAATCTGGGGACTCTGTGTAACCAATGTGCATATGAGTGACTGTGCAATAAATTCTGGGGGACTTTGCATGTGGCATGACGATCCCATTTCACTTTCTTAGCACTTGTCAATTTTCTGGGCACAAGGCAGATGCATTTTGGGCATGCAGAAAAAATCTGGGGACTCTGTGTGACCACTGCGCACATGAGTGACTGCACAATAAATTCTGGGGGACTTTGCATGTGGCGTGACAATCCCATTTCATTTCCTTAGCACTCGTCAATTTTCTCGACACAAGGCGGGATGCATTTTGGGCATGTAGAAAAAATATGGGGACTCTGTGTAACCACTGTGTGCATGAGTGACTGCACAATAAATTTTGGAGGACTTTGCATGTGGCGTGACGATCCCATTTCACTTCCTTAGCACTTGTCAATTTTCTGGCGCAAGGCGGATGCATTTTCGGCTTGCAGAAAAAATCTGGGGACTCTGTGTGACCACTGGGCACATGAGTGATTGTGCAATACATTCTGGAGCACTTTGCATGTGGCGGGACAATCCCATTTAACTTCCTTAGCACTTGTCAATTTTCTGGACACAAGGTGGATGCATTTTGGGCATGCAGAAAAATCTGGGGACTCTATGTGACCACTGCGTGCATGAGTGACTGCGCAATAAATTCTGGGGGACTTTGCATGTGGTGTGACGATTCCATTTCACTTCCTTAGCACTTGTCAATTTTCTGGACAAAAGACAGATGCAGTTTGTGTCTTGTGATTGTGAGCACATAATATCATACTGAAATTATAAATTAAAGCAGCATTGCAACAATGTGCTGACAATTTTGATCTATATTTTTTTATGCTATTTTACATTGCCGCCGTTGTCGGCCACTAGTTACCTCATGACTTGTATGATACCCTTCTTTTCACAATTTGTGTCTGCTTTACTACTTTTTTTCATGTTTGAAAATAAAAAAGGAGTACACCATTTAATATTGTTCTGACCAGGTTCTTATCACCATTTGCAGCTGTTTTTGAACAACTATTGTTCTGTGAGGTCATAAAACACTGCCTGATGCATAATTGTTAATTTGACAACAGAAGTAATATATAGCAACTGATGGAGAAAAACAGCGCAAAATACTGACAAAGATCTGGTCTGCACCATATTAAAAGGAGTGCTCCTTTTTATTATCTCAGACATGAAAAAAGTACTAAAGCAGACTCAAATACTGGAAAGAATAGTATCATACAAGTCAGGAGGTAAGTAAAGTGGCAATGTAAAATAACATTAAAAAGTATAGGTCAAAATGTTCAACAGATTGTTGCACTGCTGCTTTAAAGAGATTCACCAAGTTACATAGTTATGGATGGTATTGCACCCAATATATTGGTGCCTAACCTCCAGGGGAATCTTTGTTGCTCCACGTCCTTAAATAGTGCAATACTTTTCTAGCAAAAAACATTCATAATTTCAGTAAACCGGCTATCAGAGGACTTCCGGTTCTGAAGAGCCGCCCAAGTTCTGCCCCCGTGCTCAGCAACGTTGTGGTGAAATGTGGGCACGTTTCGACTAACGAGAGCCTTGGTAGTGGAAACATGCCCGCGTTTCACCACAAACTGACCATTATAACATAAAGAAACATTTGGAAAGCTGCCGGCCATTCACTATAATAAAGCACACCAACGTGCTCTCCCTAGCATCACGTCATAACATTGCTGAACGTGGTGGCGGAACTTGGGCGGCTCTTCAGAACGGGAAGTCCTCCGGGACCCGGTTTACCAAAATTACAAGCATTTTTGCCAGAAAAGTATTGCAGTATAGAATCTAAGGACATGTGGAGCAAGAAAGATTACTCTGGAGGTAAGGCACCCATATAAGGAGCATGTATGACTGTATGTGCATGTATATATTTAAAGGGAAGCAGTCAGCAACAGGAGCTCCTATGTCCTGCCTAGTGTAAGGTTTACCCTCCGGTTAAGCCTTTTAGGTATGTTGCAGCATTTTTCTTGGCCGCAGCGTACTTTATTTTAATAAAGAAAGGTCAGCAACCCAGAAGGATGGCGGACGCTATGGGGACCACATTATGTGTAAAGGAAAGGTGCGGCAGAGATGCACCATGCACTTCAAATACTTTTGTATTGAAGTGCATGGTGCCTCGCCGGTGCACCTTTACACATAATGGAGCCCCCATAGCATCTGCCATACTTCCAGGTCGCTGATGTTTCTTTGGTACAATAAAGTATGTTGCGGCATGAGAAAAATGCCACAACATACTTAAATGGCTTAACTGGAGGGTAAGCCTTGCAGTGGGCAGGATGCAGGCACTCCTGTTGCTGACTGCATCCCTTTAAACTAATACTGTGGCCTTCCCTCTGTCTGGTATTAAACAAACACAAAACAGTACAGCAGTGGTGGGGGCAGGTGTGCAGAAAACAAAACCTAATGCTCGAACCCATGATGTTCCAGCAGCAGATGAAGCATCAATACTATTTGCAGCTGCTCTTGCTCAATCTGCTCCATCTGCTGCTGGACAGCATCCATCCTCTGATTGCTTTCCTCCTTCGCAGCCCACAGCAGTGCTATTTCTGACTGCATTGCAGGCATTGTGGTGGGGTCCACTGCTGTGGGAGGAAAGCCAGGTAGTGGTGGTGGTGAGGGTGGTGCTGGTGGCAGTGGTAGGGGTAGTGGTGGAGCAGCAGCTGCTGCTGTGGCCCTCCTCCTGCTCTGGCGATGCACAGCAGCAGCACCCACTGCCACTGCCACAGAAAGGCCAGCAGGTGGAGGCCTGGCCCGTTCTATGGCAGCCTGCCACTCCACGTTGTGGTGGTTACACGTGTGTCCTCTGGCCCCGGTCCCCAGATGTGTCCCCTGGTGGCCACGGCGCACCTGCACACCACAAAACAGGCACAACACAATGCTACTGTCCCCCCGACACAGTTGAAAAACTGCCAGACTATCAAGCTGCAGGAGGGACCAGGCACAACAGGGGCAGATGTATTGCCGGCAGCACTGTCACGCACTGGGGGGGGCTCCACCTCCTGCTGTGGAGTGGGAGGTGGTGCTGCTGGAGCTCCTGCAGCTGGTACTGGTGGTGGTGGTGGTGACAGCGGACTTGCTGGATGTGGCGGTGGCACTGGTGGTGCTTCTGCTTCTGGAGGGGGGGGGCAGGACACAATAATCAGGAGCGGTCCAGCGATACCTGCCCACACTGACCCCCACATGTCTGCACTCCCCTCTGGCCACCATGGGCCACAGACTGTCCCTGGTCCATAACCCAAAAAAACTCTCCTTCCCTCTCCACTCTGACATGTCACGCGATGACAACGACTGACTTCACACACAGTCACAGACAGTCTCACACACGCACACTTACAGTCACACACAGACACACGCACACACTTACACAAAGCAAAACTTATGAAACAAATAAATCAGTCACAAAAAACTCACAAAACAGTGCAACAAAAACTAAAGAATTAGCTTTTAAAAAAGCTGTTGGTTTTTTATGAAGTTTAAGAAAGCAACAAATACACACTCCTCTCCTACACTATCCTTCCTCCTTCTACCTCTGCAAAGGAGAAAGTGAAAGTATCTGCTTATATGACTCACTTCCTTCCTGCCTGGCTAAAGCATGTGTGGTGTTCTGTTGAAGGTGAGAGTGTGTTCTACTCTAAGGTGGTGAAAAGAGATGAGCGAGGCACCAAAGGTCCGAATTATTTTCGGATAGGATAACAGCTATCCGGACAAGGAGAGGCAGGAGTCAACTCAGTATTTTGTTGCCCGCAGGGTGGGTGTTTATTTGGTACCAAGGGATAGACAGACACAGTCACAAGAAGGAGTACGGGTTGCCTGATAAACAATAGGGCAAATTATAACAGGGAAATACTGAAATACTTTCGATCTACCACTTTTATGGTTACCACTACAAGCATAAACTTTAGGCCTACTGCCACTCTTATTCTAATACTAGTTTATACTGTACTTCTAAACTCTAAACTAGAATTCAGTTACATGGGCTACTCAGCACTACATTAGGGTGATCAGCATTACACATCTACAAAAGAGTCCAGATTTTACAAGAGTCCAGAGATCCAGCATCTTCGTGTACACCGTTGTTCTTCGTTGGTAGCTACAAGGGAAATAAAACAGAACTGTAGAACCCTAATCTCAATTCCCAGCAAAGACCTAGATAAGGCCACTGGGGTGGTGAGAGGTTTGGTAAACAGACCATATATCTTCGGCAAAAGCCCACTCTCTCCGAGGCTGCCAGAATGTAGAACCAAAGCAACTGGTTCCTGAAATAACGCACACTGAAGCAAGAGGTTCCTAGGCCAAATCCCACTTCTAGGGTTGCCAAGGATGAAGAAAGACCAAGATCTGCGTGGCGATGAATCCAATGGAGGACTACCACGATCCGACTGATGCTGCAGCATTCCAAAGGCCAGCTGGACTTGGAAGGAACTCTGACAGGACCAGGAACCATAAGAATCTGAAGAGATGATGGTTGACTCTGCAATCCTAGGATCAGGAACTAACACAAAACAAAGAAACGGCGGACGCGTCCCGGACTGGGCTTCGACGGACTCGACTTTCGGCGAACGACCAGGATGGGGCACAGAACAGATTCTCCAAGATGAGCTCCCTCTCTTCTGTAGAGGGCGACCAACTTCGGGACATCTGGAACAGGAACCATACGGAACGACACTGGCACGGCTGTTGTGATGCGTTTCGGCGGTCGTACTTTCAAGCAGTGAAAACAAGAAAACGGTGGGTACGACTAGTACGACTGACGACGGACTTTGACTTTGGCAGACGATACAAACGGACGGGATGAGTTGATGGATGATCTTCCTGAAGTGAAGAATGTTGGAAGGATGTCTTCTTCTGAGTAGAGACTGATTCTGAGCACGTGGTGTAACAGACCACACTAGGAGACTGCAGTGTGGTAGAAGACAGAGACTGTCTTTGTACAGTAGTAAACATATAACTGAAGAATGCCCAAAGAACTGTGGAATAGTACAATAATTTGCCTGGGAAGGGCAAATTATAACTTCAGGGGTAATTGTTACTGATAAGGGCCAATGTTCAGGTGCTTAGAGCAATGGTTCAGGTACTTTGGACAATAGTTCAGGTACTTCGGACAATAGTTCAGGTACTTAGGGCAATAGTTCAGGTACTTAGAACAATAGTTCAGGTACTTAGGACAATAGTTCAGGTACCTCGGACAGTAGTTCAGGTACTTAGGGCAATAGTTCAGCATAAGCAGTACAGTAATCACAGTAATTTCACAGTATAGGCAAATAGAACAGTCTCAAATGAACCCCTGTTTCTATAGGTAGGGTATTCTGGGATAGGATCCCTTACTGTACGTTGTGGCTAGGGCCTCCCTTTAGTACCACTAGGCTAGCTTGTCCTTTTCCGCTAGGCCGGGGCCTCCCTTTAGTAGCACTAGGCTGGCTTACCCTATTCTGCTAGGCATACCTCTCAACCTCCTGTCTCATAAATCAGGGACAAGGCTTAAAAAAATCAGGGACAAATGACCAAATTCAGGGACACATCTTCAAAATAGATGGTATCCGTTCAGAAAGCTGACAGAATAAGGGACTTAGTGTAAAATGCATTTCCAAAGGAAGAACAAGTCTGTAACTTTAATGGCTGACATCATTTTGTGCTTACAACTCCCACTGTTTGGTCATGGAAACACAAGTTTTAGGAGGGACAGAGTAAAATTTTGAGGCAAAATCAGGGACATCCCTGAAAATCAGAGACAGTTGAGAGGTATGCTACTAGGCCAGGGCCTCCCTTTAGACCAGGCTTTACCTCGGGCCTAATGCCCTACCTTTACCTCAGGCCTGAAGCCCTACGTTAGCTTGAGCCTGCCTTATCCCACTAGGCTGGGGCCTCCCTTTAGTACCACTAGGCTGGCTTGCCCTATTAAGCTAGGCCGGGGCCTCCCTTTAGTACCGCTAGCCTAGCTTGCCCTATTACGCTACGCCAGAGCCTCCCTATAGACCTGGCTTTACCTCAAGCCTAATGCCCTACCATTACCTCGGGCCTGAAGCCCTATGTTAGCTTCAGCCTGCCCTACCTTAGATTGGGCCTGGTGCCCCACTTTACAATGGGCCTGGTGCCCCTCGAAATACTGGGCCTGGTGCCCCACTTTGTACTGGGCCTGGTGCCCCTCATTACCTTGGGCCTGGTGCCCCACCTTAGATTGGGCCTGGTGCCCCAATTTACAGTGGGCCTGATACCCCTCAACACTTTGGGCCTGATGCCCCACTTTATACTGGACCTAATGCCCTACTTTACTTTTGGGCCGGAATTGCCCTTTTAAATGGCATTGTCCCTTTAAATTTCTCAGCTCACTGAGAGCTGCTGTCATTTATATGCAGCAAACCCCATCTCTGCTCTGCCCCCTAATGAATATTGAAAGGCCGTTTCAATGGCCTTAATGTGCTGGCCCCTCCCTGTGGGCTTCGCTAACCCCGCCTCCCTTATGAATATTAAAATCGAGGGTCCTAATGACCCGATGCTCCCTGCAGCACTCGGCCACCTTTCCTAAGTGCCTAATGTGCTTCTAAATAAAACACAGTCCCCCTTTTAATACAGGCGGTCAGCACAACGTGTGCTGCCTCCGATTCACCGCTCTGCAGTCTGCCAGGGTTCTTTGCTGTACTGGGAAGCAGGAGGTGAGCTGCAGTGGGAGGGAAAACAGCAGGTAGCGAGAGGGATGGCTCCGAGGGGCCTCCAATGATCAAGGAAGATGCAGCTTGCTTGCTGCCGACGTGGGACCGAATTAAACTATTTAAAATGCCTCGGGGCTTAAATAAACAATCGGAGGGGGCAAAACAAATAACCGGAGGGCTTTTAAGCCCTAGAAACGCGGGGAAAGTGGACGTTTTTCTTCGTGGTACCCCAATGGCACCACCGACTACGGAGTACAGCAGCAGGAGGGAGTCTTCAGGCAGTGGAGGCAGAGCAGGCACACAGCTAAGTCCTTAGGGATGGCTTCAACCCCCAGGTAAGCCTTTTCCTTATCCCTTCGACTTACTGTGTCCTCTCTCCTCATCAGCTACCCAGGAACTGACCAACTGAACTGTTATGGAATTATTTTTAAAGTTAAACTTGCTGGGTTCTAGAATGGCTGGATTGGAATGCTGTGCATGAGCCACTCAGCACAGCGTTCCATCCAAGCCATTTTGACATGGAATGCTTACAAAATCTATCTTTTGACCAGCTATAAGTGCACAGGTGCACTTTGTCTATTATTTACAGTGTTTTGAGTGAGTAGGGAGGTTGACTTTTATGTCTAGGGGCCCCTTTGTACAGTACCCTGCTGCCTACCCCTACAGCAGGTACTCTAAGCTCCTGTGTATTCTGCATTCATTTAATTCTATTTTATTTTTCTGTAATGACCACCTTTGGGGCATTACAGATTCGGGCCCGACTAAAAATACGTGTCCCCATGTATTCCCTTAACATTCTATAAAATCTATCATCTTATCAACCTCTAAAATCTTACTTAATACTCTATGAAAATCTTACTTAATACTCTATGAAGTCTTACTTTAATAAAACACTCTTAAAATCTCTAAAATATTCTTGAAACATCTACTGTACTGTAAATTTCTTTTTAAAGATTTACCCTAAAGTGACTGTGTCTGGGAAATTACTTGAATTAGATCTACTTGTTGTACCAAGGTATGAGTTGAGAAGCTTCTGTGATATACCTTCTAGGAGGGATACCTGCGTTCGATCTTTGAGAGCTGCGGGGTTGGAAGTCAATAGGTTCTGGAACAATACATTCTCTTTCCAGGAAATCCGGTATTTCTGGAGCTAGTACTGGTACACAGTTCGAACGGTCAAGGGAATGCATATGTGAAGTACGAGTCCAAGGTTCTGTACACCAATTTGTTGGTGACTCTGGTTTCCATATTTTGTCTTTGGTGGACTCCTGCCTCTCTTTTGGCGTAGGACTGTCCTGTTCTTTAACAATCACAGTGTCTCTGAAAGTGCAAGCTTTGAGTAGGTTGCGATGGACAATTTTGGTGCCATGTCCAAATTCTTGTTTGATCTTGTAGACTGGCAGTTCAGGGTAAGGTATCTTGATGATGTAATTAGGTTCTGATTCCCACTTTGAAGAAAGTTTACTGTATTTCTGGGTCTTTTTCAATATTACCCTTTCTCCAATAAGTAAAGGTGAAGCCTTGGCATTGATATCATAGTTGGTTTTCTGCTTCTGTCATGCTTGTTCCATGTGTTTTCCAATGATTCTTCTGGCTTCTTGTAACAGTTCATTATGTTCTTGGACCCAGTTTGTCACTGGCTTCTTTGCTTTAACTTCTTCGGGTGGCACTTCCAATACTAAGTCCATTGGAAGTCTTCCGTGTCATCCAAACATCAAATAATGCGGGGTATAACCTGTGGAGCAATGAATCGTATTATTGTACTGATACGTGAGTTCAGGGAGTAAAGCTGGCCAGAAAGGATGTTTATATTCTGGTAGAGCTCGCAACATTTCTAAGAGAATTTGGTTTGTTCTTTCACAAAGTCCATTTCTTTGGGGATGGTAAGCAGTAGTCTTTAACTTTTGAGTCCCATATAGAGCACACAGTTCGTGAAAGAGTTGAGATTCGAAAGATGTTCCTTGATCTGTTAGGATTTTAGTGGGGTATCCACAAGGTCGTACAAAACATCTCATAAAGGTTTCAGCAGTAGTTCGAGCAGATAGATCTTTCACTGCACTTGCAACTACGAACTTGGAAAAGTGATCCACCATAGTGAAGATGTAAACGTGTCCATTTGAACTAGGATCCGATTTCAAGTGATCAAGAGCAACTAGTTCCAATGGTGCGCTACTGACTATTGGATGGAGAGGAGCTCTCTGATTCCCATTTTGCTTGCGCTTTAAGTTGCATGTTGGACATTCCTCACACCATTTTGCTATATCATTACGCATTCCTACCCAATAGAATCGCCTTCTGATGATAGCCTCCGTTTTCTTGTGACCGAAATGTCCTGAGTTGTCATGGTGTGCTTTCAGCACTACTGAAGCACTGGTCTTTGGAACTACGATTTGAGTTATTTCTGTGTGGGTGGTGGGATCTCTACTCTTCTTCACCAGATGATCATCTTCTATTGTCAAGCGAGTCCTTTGCCTCCACAGTTTCATCATCTCTGTGGTCAATTTCCTTCTTTCTTTTCTGTTCATGCGCTTCTGTTGCGAAACTAGATCTTTCACTTGGCGCACTATGGGATCTTGGCTTTGAAGTTTTGCCCATAGGTTCTTTTGATTAGCAATCATGTCATCTACTTCTGGTTGATCTTCCTCTTTAACCTCAGGAGCAAGTATACAGCATGCCTGCACAATCTCAGCTGGTACCTGTAGAAAAGGTGGCATTTCAATATTTTCCATTGGGGTGTCATCTATTTTTACCTCTCCAAGTTCAGGCATCCGGGACAAGGCATCAGCATTCTCATTCAATTTACCTGAGCGATACTTGATGGAAAATCTGTAATTTGCGAGTCGAGAAGCCCACCTTTGCTCGAGGCCGTCTAGCTTTGCAGTATTCAGGTGTGCTAGAGGATTATTGTCAGTGAAGACCGTGAAAGGGGTGGCAGCCAAATATTGTCTAAATTTTTCAGTGATGGCCCAGACTAGTGCCAAAAACTCCAATTTAAAAGAGCTATAATGGGCATCATTCCGCTCGGAGCCTCTTAATCCTCTACTGGCGTAGGCTATTACCCTTTCCACACAATTCTGTTCTTGTGTGAGTACCACACCCAATCCTCTGTTGCTGGCATCTGTCTACAATAGAAACGGTTTTGCATAGTCTGGATACGCCAAGATGGGAGCTTCAGTAAGTATTGTCTTTAGTTGATCGAAGGCCTCTTGTTGCTCGGTACCCCATGTAACCAGGCGATTCTTTGGGACTCTACCTTCTCCTGATCCTCTCAGGAGTTCGTGCAAGGGCACAGCAATCTTTGAGAAGTTCTTAATAAACCTTCGGTAGTATCCAACAAATCCCAAGAATTTCCAGACCTCTCTGATGGTGGTAGGAACAGGCCATTTCTTAACAGCTTTGATCTTCTCTGGGTCTGGCGTCACTCCATCTGCAGAGACTATACGTCCCAGGTAACTTACTTTGGTCTGCAGCAGGTGACATTTGGATGGTTTAATTTTCAGCCCATACTGGATCAACTTTTGGAATACTTCTTCTAGGTGATGCAGATGATCTTCATGCATTTTGGAATATACGATAATATCGTCCAAATACAACAGCAGGGTGTCGAAATTCCAGCTCCCAAGACAATGTTCCACTAGCCTTTGGAAAGTTCCAGGTGCATTACACAAGCCAAAAGGCATCCTAGTGAATTCAAATAAACCCATGGGAGTAATGAAAGCTGTCTTCTCCTGATCCTGGGGTGCCATAGGAACCTGCCAGTATCCACTGGTCAGATCTAGAGTGGAGAACACGGCTGCTGACTGAAGAGCCGTGAGGGAATCCTCGATCCAAGGCTGAGGGTATGCATCTTTGTGAGTGATGGCATTCAACTTGCAGTAATTCACTCAGAATTGGATCTTACCATCCTTCTTCTTGACCAGAACAATTGGCGCTGCCCAAGGGCTGTGACTTTCTCTTATCACATTCGCCTCTTTCATCTCCTTGATCATCTCTTTGACCTGCTGGTACATAGCTGGTGGAATTGGCCTAAATCTTTCTTGGATAGGTGGATGTTCATGGGTATTGATGTGATGTTGTACCCCACGAGCTGACCCAAAATCCAAGGGGTGTTGGCTGAAAGCTTCTTTCCGGTGCAGGACCAGCTCCAAAACATCAGCTTTTTGCTTCATGCTTGTCTTTGCATTGCCAACTTTGATCTCCTTGGTCCACTCTGGTCTCTGGTCGCCTTCCATCTCATCTTCCAGCACTTTCTCTATTTCGTCCCCAGCTTCAACAATATCCTGCAAACATACTGTGTGGATCTGAGCAACCGGCTGGTTCCGGTACAGCTGTACGTCATGAGTCCCGTAATTTGCTTTTCGGACTGGTATCACCATTGGATCACCGTGGCCATGCTTCTCGCCACTATCCGCGGGCTCTCCTTATTCACTGGGTAAGTTCTACTAAGGCGTCATAGTCTTGACCCCTGAGCCCACCACACTTTGTACCACAAAGTTGTTTCGGTGCTTGACTTTAAGGATTACAGGTCTAGCATCCGTCACCCGTACCTTACCGATTTCACCCTTGGCATTGGCGAATCATTGGTGGCATTGAAAATAGTGTATGGTCTGTTGCAGGGCATGCTTCTCCACTTGAGGCACATGTTTGGCTTGCTGCTGGAGGATGCTCACTAGTTCACCAAAACAATTCTGTAGAACGTTCATCCCGAGAATGAGTGGTGGCAGCTGATCACTCTCAATGTCGCTCACAATGATGCTTGTGTTATGTTGAACGTTCATCCCTAGCTGTACATCAGCTTCCAGGTAACCTAAATATGGGACTTCATCCCCATTGCTTGTGATCAACTTTACCCAAGATCTAGGAGGTGGCTTCAGATCATTGAGCGTCCAGTACTTTCGGAACTCTCTTCCCTGCAGGGTGGTGACTTGCAATCCGGTGTCCAATAGTGCCATTAGCTCGATGCCATCGACCTTAACTGGAATCATGGGGCTGTTGCCAACAAAACACGACTGTTCTAGTGGGACTGCTGGACCTGCTCGGCTATTCTTCGGGGGTCGGTCCTCATCTCCGAAGAATTCCCGTTTAAACTTAAGGTGGTATTGACTTGCTGACCACATCTCCGTTTGACATGACCACTCACACTGCACCAGCGACATATGGGCCTTCCTTGGCCATCAAATCGATCTGTGGAGCATCTTCCTTCACTCCTCCTTGAGTGGTTCATTCGATCATGCTTTCTCTCTTTCTCCGATGGGCCGAAGCTTTTCTCGTTCTTCCACCCAGCTTTCCAACTCTGCATCTCTTTATGCATTTCTGCCATCTGGTTGGTCAGCATAGCAATCTGTTCTGACAGCTCTGAATGTTGTTGAGCACCTGTCTGTACAGAGCATATCGGGGTCTGTGACCTCGGGTCAGGTATATGATCATGTTCGGAATGCCGGCTCGGGTATGCAACAGCTTCTCTTCCTGGCTCTCGTCTTCATAAGGACACTTCTGGTTGGAGGCCTAATTGCCAAGAATGAACTTCTTTCCCTCCCCTGTGAGTGTAGGTCGGCCATTGAGTTCCCATGGAGATTTGGGAATATGCTGGAGCTTCCTCTCTAGGATGCCCTGAACCAAATATTCGGATGGCTTTCTCTTTAAAATCCAGAAAGTCAACTTCACGGTTCTGCAAATGCAGCATCCGTAGTTCTCTTTTCAAGGCCTCGCTTTGTACTCCTTCCACAAATTTCTCAACTAGAACTCTGTCTGCATCCCAGACCTCTGCCACATCTACTCTCTCTATTGCTCTTAACAGCTCTTGTAGAATCCAGTGCAAACTCCCTCAGGGTCTCTTGAGACTTCTGGGTATGTGAAAAGAACTTCATCTTGAGGTCCGACATGGTCCTAGCATCGAAAATCTGCTGCAACCTCTGGAGTATCTGGTCTGCTGTGGCTTTTGCTCCACTCAGTCATGATTGCACTTCATGGTGGGCAGCTCCCTTCAATTGGCCAATCATAATTTCAACTTTTTGGGGCTCTGGGATTTGATACAACTGGAACATGGCTTGCATTTTTGAATGGAATTCTCCCAGGTTGCTGGTTCCATCTCCATCTTTCTCTCCAGAAAACTGTGGAAGCCATGGCACTCCAAAGTAGTATGGCATGGTTAGGGGAGAGGGTGGGATACTCCCTCTAAGTCTATCTTGGTCTCCTCCAGACAATTCACTACTTTCCCCTGGCTCCATTGGTACTTTCTACTAAGCCACTCCAACTTTGGACTCCTTGGATAAATTATCTTTATCCTGCCAACTACGCTAAAAATTTATATAGGTATGTGGTGCTGTGTTGATGGTGAGAGTGCGCTCTACTCTAAGGTGGTGAAAAGATATGAGCGAGGCACCAAAGGTCCGAATTATGTTTGGATAGGATAACTGCTATCCAGACAAGGAGAGGCAGGAGTCAACTTAGTATTTTGATGCCCGCAGGGGGCATTTATTTGGTACCAAGGGGATAGACAGACACAGTCACAAGATGGAGGAAGGGTTCCTGATCAACAATAGGGCAATGGAACAGGGAAATACTGAAATACTTTCGATCTACCACTTTTATTTTTACCACTACAAGCATAATCTTAGCCGCAACATACTTTATTTTAATAAAGAAAGGTCAGCGACCCAGAAGGATGGCAGACGCTATGGGGACCACATTATGTATAAAGGAAAGGTGCGGCAGAGACGCACCATGCACTCCAAATACTTTTGTATTGAAGCGCATGGTGCCTCGCCGTTGCACCATACACATAATGGAGCCCCATAGCATCTGCCACCATCTTCAGGTCGCTGATGTTTCTTTGGTACAATAAAGTATGTTATCTATAACATATTACAACATACTTAAAAGGCTTAACTGGAGGGTAAGCCTTGCAGTGGGCAGGATACAGGCACTCCTGTTGCTGACTGCTTCCCTTTAAACTAATACTATGGCCTTCCTCTGTCTGGTATTAAACAAACACAAAACAGTACAGCAGTGGTGGGGGCAGGTGTGCAGAAAACAAAACCTAATGCTCGATCCCATGATGTTCCAGCAGCAGATGAAGCATCAATACTATTTGCAGCTGCTCTTGCTCAATCTGCTCCATCTCCTGCTGGACAGCATCCATCCTCTGATTGCTTTCCTCCTTCGCAGCCCACAGCAGTGATATTTCTGACTGCATTGCAGGCATTGTGGTGGGGTCCACTGCTGCAGGAGGAAAGCCAGGTAGTGGTGGTGGTGAGGGTGGTGCTGGTGGCAGTGGTGGGGGTAGTGGTGGAGCAGCAGCTGCTGCTGTGGCCCTCCTCCTGCTCTGGCGATGCACAGCAGCAGCACCCACTGCCACTGCCACAGAAAGGCCAGCAGGTGGAGGCCTGGCCCGTTCTGTGGCAGCCTGCCACTCCACATTGTGGTGGTTACGCATCTGTGTCCTCTGGCCCCGCCCCCCAGATGTATCCCCTGGTGGCCACAGCGCACCTGCACACCACAAAACAGGCACAACACAATGCTACTGTCCCCCCCTGACACAGTTGAAAAACTGCCAGACTATCGAGCTGCGGGAGGGACCAGGCACAACAGGGGCAGATGTATTGCCGGCAGCACTGTCACGCACCGGGGGGGCTCCGCCTCCTGCTGTGGAGTGGGAGGTTTGCTGCTGGAGCTCCTGCAGCTGGTACTGGTGGTGGTGGTGGTGACAGCAGACTTGCTGGATGTGGCAGTGGCACTGGTGGTGCTGCTGCTTCTGGAGGGGGCAGGACCCAATAATCAGGAGCAGTCCAGCGATACCTGCCCACACTGACCCCCACATGTCTGCACTCCCCTCTGGCCACCATGGGCCACAGACTGTCCCTGGTCGAAAACCCAAAAAAACTCTCCTTCCCTCTCCACTCTGACACGTCATGCGACGACAACAACTGACTTCGCACACAGTCACAGACAGTCTCACACACACACACTTACAGTCACACACAGACACACACACACACACTTACACAAAACAAAACTTATGAAACAAATAAATCAGTCACAAAAAACTCAAAAAACAGTGCAACAAAAACTAAAGAATTAGCTTTTAAAAAAGCTGTTGGTTTTTATGAAGTTTAAGAAAGCAACAAATACACACTCCTCTCCTACACTATCCTTCCTCCTTCTACCTCTGCAAAGGAGAAAATGAATGTATCTGCTTATATGACTCACTTCCTTCCTGCCTGGCTAAAGCATGTGTGGTGCTCTGTTGAAGGTGAGAGTGTGCTCTACTCTAAGGTGGTGAAAAGAGATGAGCGAGGCACCAAAGGTCTGAATTATTTTCGGATAGGATAACTGCTATCTGGACAAGGAGAGGCAGGAGTCAACTTAGTATTTCGATGCCCGCAGGGTGGGCGTTTATTTGGTACCAAGGGGTAGACAGACACAGTCACAAGAAGGAGTATGGGTTGCCCGATAAACAATAGGGCAAATTATAACAGGGAAATACTGAAATACTTTCGATCTACCACTTTTATGGTTACCACTACAAGCATAAACTTAAGGCCTACTGCCTCTCTTATTCTAATACTAGTTTATACTGTACTTCTAAACTCTAAACCAGAATTCAATTACATGGGCTACTCAGCACTACATTAGGGTGATCAGCATCACACATCTACAAAAGAGTCCAGATTTTACAAGAGTCTGGAGATCCAGCGTCTTTGTGTACACCGTCGTTCTTCGTTGGTAGCTACAAGGGAAATAAAACAGAACTGTAGAACCCTAATCTCAATTCCCAGCAAAGACCTAGATAAGGCCACTGGGGTGGTGAGAGGTTTGGTAAACAGACCATATATCTTGATCAAAAGCCCACTCTCTGGAGGCTGCCGGAATGTAGAACCAAAGCAACTGGTTCCTGAAATAACTCACACTGAAGCAAGGGTTCCTAGGCCAAATCCACTTCTAGGGTTGCCAAGGATGAAGAAAGACCAAGATCTGCGTGGCGATGAATCCAATGGAGGACTACCACGATCCGACTGATGCTGCAGCACCCAAGGGCCAGCTGGACTTGGAAGGAACTCTGACAGGACCAGGAACCATAAGAATCTGAAGAGATGATGGTTGACTCTGCAATCCTAGGATCAGGAACTAACACAAAACAAAGAAACGGCGGACGTGTCCCGGACTGGGCTTCGACGGACTCGACTTTCGCGACGACCAGGATGAGGGTGCGAACAGATTCTCCAAGATGACTCTCTCTCTGTGTAGAGGCGACCAACTTCGGGACATCTGGAACAGGAACCATACAGAACGACACTGGCACGGCTGTCGTGATGTGTTTAATGATCGATATATCAAGCTGTGAAAACAAGAAAGCGTCGGGTATGACTAGTACGACTGACGACGGACTTCGACTTCGGCGGACGACACAAACGGACGGGATGAGTTGATGGATGATCTTCCTGACGTGAAGAATTTTGGAAGGATGTCTTCTTCTGAGTAGAGACTGATTCTGAGCATGTGGTGTAACAGACCACACTAGTAGACTGCAGTGTGGTAGAAGACTGAGGCTGTCTTCATACAGTAGTAAACATATAACTGAAGAATGCCCAAAGAACTGTGGAATAGTACAATAATTTGCTGGGGTAGGGCAAATTATAACTTCGGGGTAATTGTTACTGATAAGGACCAATGTCCAGGTGGTTAGAGCAATGGTTCAGGTACTTGGACCAACAGTTCAGGTACTTTGGACAATAGTTCAGGTACTTCGGACAATAGTTCAGGTACTTAGGGCAATAGTTCAGGTACTTAGGACAATAGTTCAGGTACCTCGGGCAATAGTTCAGGTACTTAGGACAATAGTTCGGCATAAGCAGTACAGTAATCACAGTAATTTCACAGTATAGGCAAATAGAACAGTCTCAAATGAACCCCTGTTTCTATAGGTATGGTATTCTGGGATAGGATCCCTTACTGTATGCTGTGGCTAGGGTCTCCCTTTAGTACCACTAGGCTGGCTTGCCCTTTTCCGCTCGGCCGGGGCCTCCCTTTAATACCACTAGGCTGGCTTGCCCTATTCTGCTAGGCCAGGGCCTCCCTTTAGACCAGGCTTTACCTCGGGCCTAATGCCCTACCTTTACCTCAGGCCTGAAGCCCCACGTTAGCTTGAGCCTGCCCTATCCCACTAGGCCGGGGCCTCCCTTTAGTACCACTATGCTGGCTTGCCCTATTACGCTAGGCCGGAGCCTCCCTTTAGTACCACTGAGCTGGCTTGCCCTATTCAGCTAGGCTGGGGCCTCCCTATAGACCAGGCTTTACCTCGGGCCTAATGCCCTGCCATTATCTCGGGCCTGAAGCCCTATGTTAGCTTTAGCCAGCCCTACCTTAGATTGGGCCTGGTTCCCCACTTTACAATGGGCCTGGTGCCTCTCGAAATACTGGGCCTGGTGCCCCACTTTGTACTGGGCCTGGTGCCCCTCGTCACCTTGGGCCTGGTGCCCCACCTTAGATTGGGCCTGGTGCCCCAATTTACAATGGGTCTGATGCCCTGCAACACTTTGGGCCTGATGCCCCACTTTATACTGGGCCTAATGCCCCACTTTACATTTGGGCCGGAATTGCCCTTTTAAATGGCGTTGCCCCTTTAAATTTCTCAGCTCACTGAGAGCTGCTGTCACTTATATGCAGCAAACCCCGTCTCTGCTCCGCCCCCTAATGAATATTCAAAGACCTTTTCAATGGCCTTAATCTGCTGGCCCCTCCCCATGGGCGTAGCTAACCCCGCCTCACTTATGAATATTAAAATTGAGGGTCCTAATGACCCGATGCTCCCTGCAGCACTCGGCCACCTTTCCTAAGCGCCTAATGCGCTTCTAAACAAAACACAGTCCCACTTTTAATACAGACGGTCAGCACAACGTGTGCTGCCGCCGACTCACTGCTCTGCAGTCTGCCAGGGTTCTTTGCTGCACTGGGAGGCGGGAGGTGAGCTGCAGTGGGAAGGAAAACAGCAGGCAGCGAGAGGGACGGCTCCAGGGGGCCTCCGATGATCAAGGAAGATGCAGCTTGCTTGCTGCTGACGTGGGACCGAATTAAACTTTTTAAAAATGCCTCGGGCTTAAATAAACAATCGAGGGGCAAACAAATAGCTGGAGGCTTTTAAGCCCTAGAAACGAGGAAAATTGCATTTTTTCAGTGGTGCGCTAATGGCACCACTGACTATGGAGTACAGCAGCAGGAGGGAGTTCAGGCAGTGGAGGCAGAGCAGGCACACACAGCTAAGTCCTCAGGGATGGCGTCAACCCCCAGGTATGCCCTTTCCTTATCCCTTCGACTTACTGTGTCCTCTCTCCTCAACAGCTGCCCAGGAGCTGACCAACTGAACTGTTATGGAATTATTTTTAAAGTTAAACTTGCTGGGTTCTAGAATGGCTGGATTGGAATGCTGTGCATGAGCCACTCAGCACAGCGTTCCATCCAAGCCATTATGTCATGGAATGCTTACAGAATCTATCTTTTGACCAGCTGTAAGTGCACAGGTGCACTTTCTCTATTATTTACAGTGTTTTGTGTGAGTAGGGAGGTTGACTTTTATGTCTAGGGGCTCCTTCGTACAGTACCCTGCTGCCTACCCCTACAGCAGGTACTCTAAGCTTCTGTGTATTCTGCGTTCATTTAATTTTATTTTATTTTTCTGTAATGACCACCTTTGGGGAATTACACATGTGACTTATAGTACTATAAGCCATGTGATGTGTGTGGGGGGGCTGCCTAAAGTGCCTATTGTTGTCATTCCGCCTTACTTCGTGTTAAGGTAGAATAACAATGCTAAGTCAAGTCATACCACAAGTGAGTGGCTCCTCAATGGCCACTTCGCGTAGCATTGCACTAACGTGAAGTGGCCACTTCGTGTTCACTTCGCCTGTGGATTTTAAATTCGCTGCATCTCTAGAAATAAGGTGGGTTCATTCAATGAATACTCAGAACAAGGCATAGTTTGTTTTCATTATTTTATTAGGTTTTAATGCATTGATATGATCATTAACTTTTCTATAGAAGTACTGTCTTAAATGCTTCACTACACTTTTAAAGTACTTCTTTTGCAATGGTATTATTCAACAATTTTCTTTAAGCAATACTACAGAGACAATTATAATATGCAATGTACTTTAACTTCCATTTCCTCCAGGTGATGACATCACTGGGCTTCACGCAGATTGTTTCCACAGCTGCTCACAAAGGAGGTCACTCTCTTGATCTGGTTTTCCTCCTGGGGATTGAGGCATCCAATTTGGTGGTGGAACCAGTCGGTTTGTCTGATCATTACTCAGTTGGGTTCAATTTTGAGGCCCCCCTGGGTAGGTCGGCACCTGTGGAGTTGGTAAAGTACCACCCATTGCGAGACGTTGTCCCTGAAGACCTGATGGCGGTTATTGACCTCTCGTTGTTTGACGATTTGTGCTCGGATCCTGAGCAGCTGATGGTGGCCTATAATGAGGCCATCTCGGCTGCTCTTGATCAGATTGCACCAACCCGTGTTCACCCCCTCTTGCGCCGTCCTGTTGCCCCTTGGTTTGATGGGGCACAGAGAGGGTTGCAGAGGTTGGGGCATAGGTTGGAGCATCGTTGGAGGAAGACTGCCTCTGAGGCCGACCATCTTATTTTGCTAGAGCATTATAAGCTCTACCAAACAGATATTTCCCATAAGAAGGCAGAATTCCTATCCAGGGAAATTTCTGTCACTCGGAATCGACTGGCTCAGCTCTTCAGAACTGTCAACAGACTGTGCAACCCAGTCTGTTGACAGATCTGTCGAGTTTTCACGCAGAATGACTGCGAGGAGATCGTTCGATTCTTTGCGAATAAGGTGGAAGACATTCGGAGGCAGTGTCCCCGACCCCAGTCTAAGGCTGTTGCAGTCAATCAATGTTTTGTCGCAGAGCCCAGAGTTTCCTGGAGTTCCTTTAATCTACCGGATTTCATAGACACTATGAAGATTGTCCATGAGATGCGCCCAACATGCTGTAGTTTGGATCTGGGTCCTACTTCCCTGATTATGGGATGTAGTGAGTCTATTGGCCCGGTCCTTGCTCGGATTATCCAGTGTTCTTTAGAGACGGGAGTTTTCCCTAGCTCTCTGAAGGAAGGGGTGGTGACTCCCCTTCTGAAGAAAGCTTCCTTAGACCCGGATGACCTAGCAAACTACCGCCCGATCTCTAACCTCTCTTTTGTGGGGAAGGTTATTGAAAAAGTTGTGGCCGCTCAATTGGATAACCATTTGACCATCCATAGTTTATATGAACCTCTCCAGTCTGGTTTTCGTAAGAGGCATAGCATCAAGACTGCTCTGGTTTGGGTGCTCAATGTTCTCCTGATGGTGAGAGATAGGAGACACCGCTCTATTTTGGTTCTCCTTGATCTGTCATCAGCTTTTGATACTGTGGATCATTGGGTTTTGCTCGAACGTCTGAGGTCCATTTGTGGACTTTCAGGTGTGGTCCTCAGATGGTTTTCATCTTACCTCGAGGGGAGAATGCAGAGAGTGGTCTCGGGATTACATTCCTCTGGGGCTTTCTCTCTGCCTTGCGGGGTACCTCAGGGTTCAGTGCTTTCCCCCATGTTAATCGCAGCATACATGCTACCCCCTCAGAGACATTGTAAGACGGTATGAGCTGAGGTTTCACTGCTATGCTGATGATACCCAGCTCTACTTGTCTTTTGCACCTGACCAGGTTAGTGCTGTCTTGGTGCTGAATAACTGCCTCGCAGATATCCAAGACTGGATGAATACCAGTGGACCTTTTCCCCTGTTTCTTTACCTTCTCTTTTTTCCTTCCTAAAGCGGTGACACCTTCCAGGGGTGGGGAGGTTTAAGTTTATCCTGTGACTAATACCCTATGTCTTTTTCTGAGAAAACTTGTTACCTAGTTGTATTTCACCTGTGTCTACAATTATGGTTTTGATGTTATTTAAATTAAATAAAAAGAATTTCAAAAAAAAAAAAAAAAAGAATACCAGTGGTTTAAAATTGAATCCGGGAAAGACTGAGGTTATGGTGGTGGACCCCGATTGCAGGGTTGAGGGTCTAGGGGCGGGGTTCCCCTATGGATTAATTCTAGGGGTGGACCAGATCCCTACCTCTGAACGGGTGCGTAACCTGTGTGTGGAGCTTGACACTGGTCTGACCCTTCATTATCAGGTGTCTGCAGTTGTCAGGACTGCATTTTTTCATCTTAGAAACATCGCCAGGATTAGGCACCTGGTTCCACCTGGTGATTTGCCGGTTTTGGTCCACGCCTTTGTGACATCTCGTCTTGATTACTGTAACTCCCTGTACCTAGGGCTTGCTGGGGTTGATATCCACCACTTACAGCTAGTGCAGAATGCAGCAGCATGTTTGTTGACTGGGGCTTCAAGAAGATCTCATATTACCCCAGTGCTGCGCACTCTGCACTGGCTGCCAATACAGTAGTGGATCACCTTTAAAGTGGGTCTTTTGACCTACAAAGTCCTACACGGGCTTGGTCCTGACTACTTGAAAGAGCTTCTGGTGCCCTACACCCCTTTGAGACAACTTCGCTCGGCTGACGAGGGGTTGCTGGAGATTCTGAGGGTAAATTTGAAGTCCTCTGGAGCCCGTGCCTTTGGTTTTGCTGCTCCTTCCCTCTGGAATTCTCTGCCCCGTCAGCTCCGAGACAGTACAACGGTGGACAGTTTTAAAAGGGCCTTAAAGTCCTTTCTATGGGATAAGGCTTTCCCTGTTATACCGTAATTGTTTTTTTATCTGTTATTCTGTTTTATTGTATTCATTGATGCTGGTGTTTTTATGCTTTTTGTACAGCTCCTTGAAAATTTGAAACATAGAAACATAGAAACATAGACTTTGATGGCAGGTAAGGACCGCTAGGCCCATCTAGTCTGCCCATTTCCCTACCTACAGGATAGGCCGCAGATCCTATTTAACCAACAGCCTATATCTTCCTGCCCCCCACAAGAATTGCCTTATGTCTGTCCCATGCATTCTTGAATTCTCCCACAGTTTTAGACTGCACAACTTCCTCAGGAAGGCTGTTCCATGCATCCACTACCCTCTCTGTGAAATAATACTTCCTCACATTGCCCCTGAACCGCCCTCCTTCTGTCTTTAAATTGTGTCCCCTTGTTTTTGCAAGTCTCTTTTTCTGAAAGATGCTACCCTCTTGGACTTTGTTGATTCCCTTGAGGTACTTGAAAGTTTGGTTGGGACATGCCCTGGAATTAGTAGTAGTTTTTGGAAACTTTTGCTGCAAATCACTTGAAACATTCATCCACCCCTGCTAATGAAACCAAAAGCACCCAGTCTTCTAGAAAGGTTATGTTCTCATCTATGATTGTTTCTTTCTTGGGTGTGCCAGTTAATCATAAAATGTATGGCTGATTCAAGCATCAGTGCCACCTTAACATTGGCAAAGCTCTGTTTACTATGGTTAAAGGAACACTGTCAACTTCCTTAAACCTCAAAGTGTCTCTAGTTTAAAATGTACATTTTATGATTGTTCACATTATATACAGACTGTTTATGCAGCTGGTAGTTTGATTCACATCCCTTTTTTTCTTTTAAAAAGTGAAAAAAACTAACTGCCCCACCGTACTGGTGTTACCACACCAAAACATGTTTGTTTACATTTCTTGACCACATCACACTGCATCTTTCCTGGACTCGGAAACACCCCCAACACAAGTTAACCACTCATTATGCAGTGGGAGTAGAAGAGACTATTGTATCATGAGTGGCTGCACTGCTTGATGGTGTGTCTTATTTTCAGGAAATGTGTACTAAGAGTAGTTCAATGATTTGAAACAGAATAGAGCTGTGCATAGCTGTACATTACCATGCATTTAATTTCTAACAAGCAATGAGGTAGATAAAACAACCAGCAACATAAATTAATTTTAGAGAAAGTAAGCAATCATAAATGTGGATTTTTACCTAAAATAATACAAACAAGATTGACAATGTCCCTTTAATATTTCTTGCAGTTGTATGACCTTGCATGCCTTGACTCAGTCCTCCTTCCATCTCCACAGCCTTCTTTCCTGCCTGAGGAACAACTGCCTCTCTAATGATCTGAATGCTACATAGCATCCTGATGTAACTGTGGTTGTACCTGTCACCCCACCTGGATCCCAAATGATGTGAGGCTATCACAATACAGTAAATAAAGTGCTGAGCACCTGTTAAGAGATGGAGAAGGACGACAAAATAACTGGCTGGACCATTCTGTGTATCTGAGGGTAGGAGTCCACCTGACCCTCCCATGTGGGGCACTGATGTCTTAGACAGGCAAGGGTGGCTGGGCATGGACATCTACCAGGCCCATCCTGCTATACGTAAAAACACATGGCATGTCTGGTGCCTCTGCATTCAGTGTCAAGTACTGCAAGCCCTGCTAACATCTGGCAACATTTCCTGAATTACAAATCTTTGCCAACATGATCCCTCCATTTTGGTTACAAGAGAGCATGTGTGCAGTCGTGAGGCATCCAAAGCTGATTGTCACTGGGTTTGCCACTTGATGTGCTTTGGCACCAAACTTGTTCAGCATGGGCGATTCCGGTGATGTCACAAAACCGATGGCAGCCTAATTTGGAGCTCTGGTGCCTCGGGTTATACAGTTAAGTGCATCGTTAGACATCAAGAGGCCTGAACTCGCCAGTTAGTTACAATCTAGTCCCTGTAATAGTCTGCAGAATGGGACGTAAAAAAAAGAAGCACAATGAGGACGGAAAAGGTGGTTGTAGGGGTCGGACTGACTCGAGGCCTTTGAGCCCGGCCGAGTCGCGTTCCTCATTGATCACGGCCTCGGGGGAGGATTCTGATGGCTCGGGATCTGGTGCAACATCCACTTTTACTAAAGCAGACGGGCATAGAATGTTAAAAATTCTCCACAGAATAGACGCTAGAATTTTAGGCTTACAAAACGATTTTAAAAAGTTGGAAGCTCGCACGACTTCCGTGGAGACACACTTTGAAACGCTGCAAGCAGAACATATGGCGTTCGGGAGGTCGTTGGCCTATCTGCACAGAAGGGAAAGAGCTAACTGCGAGGGCGGAAGACGCGGAGGCGAGAGCCCGTCACAACAACATCAGAATTTTTGGCATTCCGGAGGGAGTGGACCCCCTGCATGGAAGATTTTATTGATTCCTGGCTTAAATCGGAACTAAACCTGGAGGAGGACTTCAGAACAGAAATTGAAAGAGCCCACAGATCTATTGCTCCGAAGCCAAAAGAGGGAGCACCCCCCAGATCTGTAATCGTGAAATTTCTGAGATACACAATGAAAGAGAAGATTATGAAGCTGGCTTGGGCAAAAAAGAATCTCAATTTGGATGGCCAGAGGCTATTTGTTGATCAGGACTTTCCCCCTCTAATGCTGACCCAATGGAAAAAAGTGCTACAGGTGGTTAAAGTTCTGAGGGAGAAAGGCTTTAGAGCGTGCCTGAGATACCCTGCGAAGCTCTGGGTGCAGAGTAAAGATGGGGTCAAGATTTTCGACTCGCTGCTAGCTGTGGTCCCATTTCTCACTTCCCAGGAGGTACCGATCCCGGACACGAAGGAAGAGCAGGAGGAGAAGGAGATTGAAGAGTTGCTGTGGTCTATTGCTCCAGGCCCCAGGAAACGTACGAGAAGGAGAGAAGAGGCCTTGCTCCCATTGCATGCGGACATGACGAGATGGTTGCATGCCAAAGAGACCTGAAGAAAATACAATATGTGGGTGCTTCATAAACCCAGAAGGTTCTGGGCATGGGACAGTGTCTCTGCTTGAATAGGTGCACTGGGAAGGGTATCGAATGGAGGGGTTATTTGATATAGTTGGGGAAAGTTTTCCTCTTTGGGTAGATTAGTAGGGTTTCTCCTTAAAAAGTTTAAAAGTTTATAGTAAGTAATAGTCCTAATTTGAAGACACTCCCTTAGTAGATATAAGGAACCCTAATAGGGTTTGATGTGTGTTTCCAGTGGGAGGGTATTCGGATAAGGAACGCGACGCTGGGGGTAACCTTGATAGGAGTCCCTCCGGCTAAGCAATGCACACGTGAATGGGAGGAAAAGGGAAGGTAGATAAATAATTAGATTTAATAAACAGTTTTATAAGCAGTACAGTTGTGATTTGAACTGAGAGGGGTTTGAAGGGAATTACCCTCTAGAAGAATGGCGGGTAGCATGAACTGCTTTTACGTTGTGTGCTTTGCGTGGGGGGGGGCGCTTTGGGTTAATGCGAGGATAACTCTGGCCCCGGTATATTGGAGGCAGATTAGATGTAAAGGGGACTTATATGAAACTGCAGTGTTGAACTGTTTTCTATTCTGGTTTTTGTTCAGGGCAATTTGGTTCTTTTTTTTTTTTTTCATTAAATAGGAACTGTACCAGGGGCACCTATCTCCAAGGGCTGACCTAACCGGATCCATTTTTTGGTAGGAGAGGGTTAGTCTCTTGGGACTCCTGAGAGCTGGCCCTTTAGTGCTGGTAGACACTTTTTCTCCTATCTAGCTAGGGCTTTAGGCCACTAGCAGCTGGGGAGTTGACACCTTAACCCTCAGGTTTACCCCTAGCTCTGGTTGAGCTAGTGGGTTTCAGTATTTGACTGCAACCCAGTCCTTCTTTTATTTTTTTCTTTCTTGGCTTTTTGTTTCTGACCTCTTTTCTTTGGGGGAGTTGATCACCCCGGATTCGTAAGGGGTGTTGTTCTTCCTCCCGTTTCCCTTTTTTTTTTTTTTTAGATAGGTTCAATTGAGTTTATAAGAAATTGCATAATGTTTGACGTTTGTGTGGTTATACGTTGTTTCACGTCTCTCTCTTTCTTTCCTGATCTCTTTTGCTCATTCTATTGGACTGACATGTTTCCTTATGAGTTATTTAGGCCACTGAGGTGGCGTCGGGGAATTAAAAGAAGAGGTTTGGGTGGTTATGTTAATTATCGAAATGACATCACTTAAAATAATATCGGTCAATGTTAAAGGAATAAACGGGGTGGTTAAAAGGGCAAGAATTTTACAAGAGTTGGGACAGTTAAAATGTGACCTGGCCTGTCTTCAGGAGACTAAACTGTCAGATTATGAACACTCTAAATTACAAAGATCCTGGGTGGGAGGGGTATATGCAGACTCCTGCTCTGAGGCTTCTAGGGCTGGAGTGGTTATATTATCCTGTAAAGGTCTTCCCTTTAAAGTTCACCGGGTACAAAAAAGTGGGTCAGGCCACTATGTGATAATTTCTGGAGAGTTCATGGGGCATAGTTTCCACCTGGCTGCATTGTACACCCCCACGCCCCCCTCGGGAACTTTTTTTAGGCAGTTTTTCTCTATTGTGGACTCCCTTTCCTTGGGCATAGTGATAATGGTGGGGGATTGGAACTGCGTGGAAAACGATGTGCTAGACAGGAGTGAAGGGGGAAGGGGAGGCAGGACTGCCTGTTCTAGGCTCCTCAGAACCCTGGTAATAGATGGTGGATGGGTAGATCCGTGGAGGCAGCAAAATCCACTGGTTAAGGACTTTACTTTTTATTCGGAGGCGGCCAATTCTTACTCCAGATTGGATAGATTTTACACCCAAATAAAACATGCTAATGACTTAACAGATCTAGCAATACACCCAGTGACCTTCTCAGATCATGCAATGATTAGTACGAAGGTAAGATGGCCCGGGATAAAGACTAAGGGGTGGTGGAGATTTGATCCTGGCCTTTTAAATGATTCAGGGTTTGTTAACCAAATGAAAGAATCTATTAGGTTTTACCTAGAGGAAAATAAGGAGACGGACACTCACATTCGTTTTATATGGGATGGATTAAAAGCAGTCCTACGGGGGCAAATTATAAGTTACTCCTCCTATAAATATAAGTGTACTCAAGATAAGGTGCATAAATTATTGGGAGTTATAAGTTCTCTGGAGAAGGAACATAAAAAAAATAAAGATGTTCGGGTATTAGAGCAATTACAAGAGGCCAGGGAACAATATAATAAGGAGATGATGGTCAGAACCGAAAACTAGATACACCAGACAAAGGTATTATGAATCTGGGGGGCTGGTGACCCGTCTACTGGCCCTTAGGCTCAGGAAGCAAGAGGCCGAGAGATACATCCCGCGACTAAAAAAATATGGTACCCAGAATATTACTTCTGATCCAGTACAGTTTGCGGGTAGTTTCTGTCAATATTATCGGGAGCTTTACTCCTCTGAGAGGGGACCAAATCACCCGGGGCCGGTGGAGAGCTTCCTGCAGGGTATTGCACTACCGAGGCTCGATGAACCTCAGGTAAATAAGGTGGGTGAGAAAATTACAGAACAAGAAGTGAGGAAAGTTATTAAAAACCTTAAGGGGGGGAAGGTCCCAGGTCCCGATGGGTTTGTAGGAGAGTTTTATCGGGCATTTGCTGATGAGTTAGCCCCGTTATTTACCAGAGTGTGTAATGCAGCACAAGAAGAAGGGGATTCTCCGGCCTCGTGGGAAGAGGTATTAATCACTTTATTGCCAAAATCAGGGAAGGACCCAACAGAATGTGGGAGCTATCGACCAATTTCGTTAATTAATCAAGATGCCAAAATATTTGCTAAGATTTTGAGTTACCGGTTGCAAGAAGTTGTGCCGGAATTGATGCACAAAGATCAGATGGGGTTTATTCCAGGGCGTCATATCCAAGATAATATAAGATTGCTGCTCAATGTCTTGGCTGCCTCCAGGTCATTCCCACCTGATGCTTTGAGGGCGGTGATGGCACTGGATGTGGAGAAGGCCTTTGACCGGATTGATTGGTATTTTTTGGACTGGGTCTTGGAGAAGTTCGAATAGGGAAAAATTCCAAAGTGGATAGCAAATTTATATAGAAACCTCGGGCAAGGGTGAAGGTGAATGGACAGCCTCAGATATAATAATGATTAAAGGGGAACCAGGCAGGGATGCCCGTTGTCTCCTCTATTATTCGCTTGTGTATGGAACCTTTAGCGGCCCTCATAAGGCAATCGAAGATTATACTGGTATTCAAGTACAAGGAATTGAAATCAGAATATCATTATATGCTGATGATACTTTATTGTACATTTCAGACCCGGAGAGACAGATGCCTTTGATTGACTCTATAATACAATCATTTAGTGAAGTTTCTGGGTTTAAAATAAATGATACCAAATCAGCTTTATTGCCCATAGGGAGCCTGAGGGATGACTCACTCCCTGTAATAGGTAGATATTTGTGGGCGAAGGAGGGGATTAAATATTTGGGGGTTAGAATAACCAAAGATATCTCTAAATTATATGCCGCCAATTATTCTAGGCTGCTGCAGAGTGTCCAAGAGGATTTGCATAGATGGGAGGAATTGCCCCTTACTTTATTGGGCAGATTTGACTGTGTAAAAATGAACATTCTGTCCCGTTGCTTATTTTTGTTTCAGTTACTGCCGCTTAAGCTCCCAGCCCTTTTTTGGAAGTCAGTTAAAACAGCTTTGTCCCGATTCATTTGGTCGGGTAGATCTCCCAGGGTAAGATGGAATATTCTTCTCAGAAGTAAAAAAAAAAAGGGGGTCTGGGTCTGCCAGACCTTAGAAAATATTATTGGGCCGCACAGATTCAGCCATTAATTCTTCTCATGGGAGATAAGGACCCACCTTTATGGGTTGAAGTGGAGAGGCCGGAATCTTCCAGAGGGGATATCAGAGATTTGATATATATGGACTATGAGGGGATGCAGAGACTAAGGGGAGGTAACCCCTGGTCTGGTCAGTTAATTTCCGCCTGGCTGGAGATCAATAGAACATTCGGTATGAAGCTTACCCTGAGGATGGATTCCCTGATCAGAGCCTGTCTGGATTTTGTACCTTTGGTATGGGATATGGGATTTCTGAGATGGAGTCAGAGAGGACTATCTAAAATTGGACAGTTTTATTCGGGGGAAGGGATTAAAACATTTCAATTGCTTTCTCAAGAGTTCTCCCTTCCCACCTCTGATTATTTTAGATATCTGCAAATTCGGCATTATTTACAGGGCAAGGTTCTGGAAAGGGGAAGACCTAGAGATATAGGCAATAACCCACTGGTGGATGCTTTGGGAGCAGAGGTTAGTGGAGCAGAGTCAAAAGGGTTTATTTCTAGGATGGTGGGCCAACTTTTGGACCTGGAACCTGATTCCACGGTGTCAATTAAAACAAGTTGGACCAGGGAACTGGGTAAAGTTATAACTGACCCAGGTTGGGATATGATATGGGAGGCTGTACATGCAACCACTGCCTCTAACAGTTGGCAGGAGTTCGGATGGAAAGTGGTCACCAGATATTTCCGGACTGTGGTAATCACTAAACATTTTGGCCAATATTCTACAGACCACTGTTGGAGGGAATGCCGGAACAAAGGGACGTACACCCATATTTTTTGGGATTGTCCTCACATTAGTAATTATTGGGTACAGGTGAGGGATCAAGTAAGCACTATTCTAGGAGTGGTTATCCCTAATGATCCCTTATATTGGGTCCTGGGACAGTACCCTGACCTGGTTAAATTGAAAACTCAACGATACCTTTTTGATGTGCTGGTGGCCTCTGCTCTCAAGGCAATAACTCAATATTGGTTAACTAAAGTTTCTCCAACATCGGAGGGGTGGTATAAAAATTGCTTATCTGTCCTGGAAATGGAATATCTTACTGCTAAGGTGAGATTGCAAAAAAATAAATTTAAATCCAGATGGATGCCCTTTTTTTAAATTTCAAGCGCAAAAGGAACAAGTTAATGTGTTAGAAATATTGGTTAAGCACACTTGTCAGTGAGATGATAGGAGGGGTCCACCGCTATCCTCTCCCTGTCATTCATAAGGAAGAGAGTACTCCTTAGCGGCAACCCACCATATAAGTAAAAGTGATATGGTTGTATTCATCACACATGGTGAAGGGTATAGCTTAGATAGCACTAGTCCGTCCGTGTTTTCCTTTCTTTCCTTTCTTTCGTTTCCTTGCTTTCTTCATACTCTTATTGACAGGTCTCTACTTGAGGGATCTGCCTGTTTCTAATGTTACTTGGAATAAATTGGTCTGGACATTTATTACGTGTGGAGAGGACATGAGAGGAATAGGTGAAGTGACGGAATCAATAAATTAGTATTAAGTGGATATCTTACCACACTTAACCAGATAGATGAAAAATACTAAAGTTATAGCTCCAGACATGTTATGAGTATTTCTTCAATGTAAGAATGTTGATCTGTACTATCTGTAATGTCTGTATATTAAGACTTAATAAAAAAATTGTTATTTCAAAAAAAAAAACTTGTTCAGCATCTTTGTAAGCAGTAATGCTAACTATGATGTCATCAGGCAGCGCTGCCATGAACCTTTGAAAGTTTTCTCCCTCACATTCCATTGGCTGATGTCAGTAATGCAAATGGTAGTATCGATACTGGCCTATAATATGGTGGACACTGCAGTGCCGATAGCCTCTCATAAGTAATTATTCTTAACTTCCTCATATTGTCCCAGCATCAAGAAAATTCTACTTCATGGAGAGGGTGGTGGATAACTGAAACAAACTCCTAGAGGAGGTGGTGGGAGCAGAGACTGTGGGGGGAATCAAGGGAGTATGGGAGAGACACAAGGGTCTCTTGGATCTGGGAGGGGGATGGTAGGAAATTGCAAAGTCCCAGCAGCTTGTTAGGCAGACTGGGTGGGCCTGGTGGTCCTTTTCTGCTGACACATTTCTATGTTTTTATCAAGGATATCAGTGTGTATGTGATATTGCATATTCAGTGCGTGACCTCCACAGACAATTCCAAAATATGTTATTGTGGAGCAAAGTTGCAGAAATACTGAAAAGCGTAAAATTGGACTTTTGACAATTAAGGAGCTGCAGAGCCGCATTAACACAGGCCTCACGTTGCAGACCTTTGCACTAGTGGCTCAGGTTTATTAGAGAATGACCCGTATCTCTTAGCTGAAAAACAGCCAAAGACTTTTAAAACTGCCTTAGAAGAATACTAAAAAAAACAAAGGTTTTCATTTTCATCATGTGGTTTAAATTTGAAATATGCTTCCAGAACAGGACAAACACCATTTTGAAGCGGACATTATCTCAAACAGAAAGAATTAAACAGTTCACATAATAATCAAGAAGAAAGAAGATACAGAGGAAACATAGAAATACCTGTTCTATAAATATCAATCCAACTATTTTTGGGATTTTCTGAATCAGTTATTCACCAGGACTCTGAAAATGTTTTAAAATAAGGTTACCGCAAGATATTGCAAAAGGTTTGTTTCACTTGTAAAGTGTGATGTAATTTAATGGAGTTTGCATACCTGAAGAAGCAGACTTCAGACTGGGACAAAAGATCTAGGGTCTCATTTTCAGAAAGGTGCAAAGCGTAGCACAAATGTTTGCACTGTGATTTGCATTTGCGCAGGGGTCCCAGGATAGTAGAGTCAGTCAGACACTACCCGACTGAATATAGGACCATGGCAGTGCAGTGCTAAGTCAGATAGGACTGCCCTGACTTGGGTTCCAAAGTTGGCCAGAAGAGTTGATAGCACCAGAGCGCTATCAGCAGTTTTCAAAGGTACCCATGCAAATGAGTCCATTGGGCATGCAAGGTGCTAAGGGGCAATTTGCATGCCTCTTATGGGTTGATTTGCATGGGCTGGGCAGCAGGAAGTATGGCACCACCCCCACCATCCATACCACCTCCAGCTATCCCTGGTGCTAGTGGTTCCCCCTGATCACCAGACCCTACCATTAAAAAAAAAAAAAAAAATCCCTGGTGGTAGTCCAACTGCCATCCCCTCACAAAAATAACAGATCCCTCATGGCAGTGGTTTCCCCAATCGCCAGCCCTTCACTGAAAAATGTAATCCCTGGTGCTAGAGGTCCCCCCTCCCACCAATTGCTGGCTAGGAATTATGAAAAAAAACAAAAAAAAATGGCATCCAGTGGTCCCACCCATCACAGGACACCTCCCATTAGGGGTGTGCAAAAAAAATTTTCTCTGGCGGAATTTCGGCGAAAGCACGAATTTCGCTTCTGGAAATTCCATCGTAAAACTGCAGAATAAATATACAAACTGCGGGTTAATTTATTAAGCTGTGGGGAAAAAATCAGCAGAAAGGATCACTGCCAGTGGTCAATTCTGAGGCTTTTTTAACCACAGTTTAATTCAGTAATCTACTTCCCACTGATCAGGGGTCCCAGTAAATAAATAAATACCTCCAATCCCTTCCTCGGACCTTACTGGTTTCTAGTGGCCTCCCCAACCACCGGTCATGGCCCCTCCAAAACATTTTATTTCCCTGATGTCTAGTGGACTCGCCCTCCCTATCCTGGATTCCTTAATCCACAAAAAAACAGCCGGCAATACACCAACTCATCCCCCTCTATTCCCAGTATTCCCTGGTGTCTCGTGGACCTCTCCATCCCCTATCCCTTATAAAAAAAAAAAATAATCCCAATTCCCTGGTGTCTAGTGGATCCCCCACAGTTCATCTGGCACCACCCCGCGCCCCACCCACTCCTACTCTGAGCGGCCACCAGTGCAGCCTCCTCTCTCCTCCACTACCAGTGGCCCACTGAATTGTCAGTGAATAACCACATGGCTGTGCAAACAGGTGCTCATTCACTGACAGTTCATTAAACTGTGGATAGAATAAATTCCACAGTTTATATGCATTTTTCTGTAATTCACAAAATAAGTCTATGGAACTCAGTGAAAAATCTGTGGAAAATCCAAGTTTTGCCAATGATGAAAGTTCAGAAATTTCTGAGAAATTTCCAAAATTTCACAGAAGTTCTGCGAAAGTGGAATTCGCAATTCTCCCCCACCCCTGCTCCCACTCATCCAATGGGTACCCAATAGAGCTGCAGGCAAAGCCCTACTCACATCTCCTAATCTGGCTGCCATATATCCAGGGAGGGAGGGTATCTCTTATTTATAGGACATATGGTGGCCAGCTGAGGAGGTATGAAGAGGGCTGTGCCTGTCACCGTATACACCTGCGGCACCACAGATACCAATAGGTGAGTGGGGGGGGGATGCCTGGTGCTACAGGTGGGACCACTGGACACCAGGGAAAGTGTTTTTTTTATAATTCTGTGCTGGTGATCATTGGGGAGGGGAGGGGAGGACCACTAGCACCAGGGATTCTGTTTTTCAGTGAGGGGCTGGTGGTTGGAGGTTGGAGGGTGGGGGGACCACTACTCTTAAGTATTTGTTTTTGCTGTGAGGGGCTGGTGATTGGGGGGGGGACCACTATCACCAGGGATTTGTTTTTTTATGGTAGGGGCTGGTGATCAGAGGGTATGCCCCCTGTACGGTGACACCATTACAGCAAACACGTCGATGTCGACAACATCAACAGTTCACTGTAATGGTCTGCCCAAGGCCCCAGCACTCTGTCCCTCTGTACCCTCCCTGAATTAACTCTGACTTGGAGTTGATAATCCTAGTTCGGTGCAGGGCAGAGCACTGCCTGGGGGTTCAAGGAGAAGCCCCAGATGGAAAAGCAACCAGGGTCTCCTTGTTGGATTTATGTCAACCGCAACTTGCAGTCAACATAGAATTCATCACTGAGATGCCGGTCAACAACTTAGTTGTCAAACCGCATTGCAGAGCCCTGATCGGGGCACTACCATCAGGGATTCATTTGTGCATAAGGTACTGGCAATCGAGGGGCACTGCCTCCTGGGATTCTTTCTTTTTAATGGTAGGGGCTGGTTATGGGGGGGTGACACGGTCCACAGGGGTGGGTATGCCCCCCCCCAGAGGCCAACTGGCTGGCTGCATTACCTGCGGTAGCCCTAGCCACTAGTGTTGCACAGAGTAAAAGGAGGTTTTCTTTGGTGATATTTCCACAGTGCAACAGGACTAAAATCCTTTTACACCACTTAAATCTGCCGAATATCGACTTGCAGCGAAACTCCTGTCCCCAGACCACCATATGAATTGCCCCCCTTTTTGTCTTGCATCAGCGCTACCCCTGTTTGCCAGTGCAACTGAGCCATTTCACTATTGGACTCCGGACAAAACCTGATTTGCATGGGCAAACACTGGTTTCTACCCTCACTAACCTTTGAATACAGGCCCTTGATGTTTCAGTGCTGTGAGAGCTTTTACTTCAAATTGTGAGCAAACTACGTGTGATAAAAACAAACTTGATACATCATTATATTGCAAAAATTCACAAAAATAGTATGAATTTTTTTCCAGGCTTCAACTATGTATACAAAGTTATTACAAGAAACTGATTGTGTGAAAATGACACAAGAAACAAAGACAAGAGGCTAGGCAGAATGTTCCCTGTATTGTAACTGTTACAAAACTGTCATTTGTGCAAATGTGTCATGATCGCATCAAAAGGTGTGCAGTAATATTTTAAGCTGGAAAACGAACAAAGGCATGAAACTCCTCCCCAAGGAATGGAGAATAAAGGGAGGAAGAATATATTCATGAGGTTGGCAATTGTCCAATCAGTGTTACTAAATTTGTCAAGTGTGATGTCATGAAGAAGTTGACATCACTTTCACTGTAAAAACAGCCATTTTACATGACACTTTGAAACTCTGCGAGTCTATTGTCAGGTGTACATTACACAGCCCAAGCAAAGTTTTCCAAGAGAACCAACAAAGAATTCTGCATTCCAGTGAAGAAGCTTCCAGAGAAAAACAAGCATTTGTCAATGCAGAATGTTTCCTTGCATGGTAAAAGACAATACATCAATGTAAATATTACTGTATTCATATATAAACATTGCATCAACATGCTACTGCCATGTGGCTCTGGCTCAGAAATTTTGTTACAAAAAAAAAAAAAAAACTTCCTAGCTCTTAAGGTACCAAAGCTAGCCAAGTCTACAGTAAAGACAATTTCTTTGAATGTGCACGACTCAGGCACATCACAAACACAACAACGTGGAATTAAAAGCAGTGCACAAAGGGAGCTCTAATGAGTACACAGTAAAAACACACAACACACGCACACTGAAATATGCACTTTGTGGAGAAACTCTGTAGACCTCCCATAAGACTTGATTACCTTGTTCTTTAGAATTACTTACTTGCCTGTAACAGCAGCAACTACAAAAATGAAATGCTATTGGGTACCAACATATCTATACAGATCGGCATGTCTGTTTTGTCAGTCTATTTTTGTGCAGATGCAACCAAACTTAAGAAGAGATATGGGTTCCATGGGGCTTTCATGAGATGCAGCTTTCAAGCTTTTCAAGTTTTTCAGGATGCCGCCATCTGTAAGATCAGTCAGTCCACGCAGCAAGCATCAAACAGGCCAAATGCTACATCATCTTCAACCTGTTGTAAAAGAGATGCTGATGAGAGTGAACTGCAGCGGGTCCTTGCCCCAGCAGCAGTGTCAACACTTACAACTAGTCATCATTGTTGTACGAATCTGGTTGTTAACCCGACTGTCATCACTGCTGCCTTAGCATCATCATCCTGTACTTGGGAGGGTGGGAAGAGCATGTGGTGCTGAAGGCTGGCCCTGTATGTTCATACCAGAACTGGACTCTACAAGGATGGTGTGGTGGGCAGAGCTTATGAGTTTTTTAGTACGCTGTTTACGTCTTGCTTCAGGTTGTCCTCTGCCTGTTTTCCCAGGGAGAAACAAAACACGAGGAGGAGAGAGTAACAAATTGTATACTATGCACAAAGTCATAAAGCTGGTCAGCTGCTTGCCAGCTGGCTTTATGCAAATGAAAGTACTGAAGCATTCTTTCATTGGAGTGCTTCAGTCGTTTCAAGTACAAAAAGTTTCTGACCATGAAACTGTGACTACCATTATACTGAGCTTGAGTGATCATTGTCCTGTCAGGGATGAGCCCAGTGTGTCTTGACCTGCATTGGGCTGTTCACTGACACACCTCTGAAATTCCGTTCTTTGTAACAAAATGTTTCTTGTCCCCAGATCAGCCCCCTCCCCCCCAATAAGAGTCTTACACGTTACTTGCTGGTGCTCAGTCAGCTTCAATTTATTAAATACTTAATCATTCCAAGTTTTGCCTCTTAATCCAGTAACACTCTTCACATATCATCCAAATATCATTATCTCCATCAGTTACAATTTACATAACTGGCCCAGTGGCACTGAGGGTTGAGGTGCTGGATGCCACAGCTCCCACCACGCTGGCAACCCGAGTTCGGGAGTGAGCTCAGGTGCCGGGGGTCGGCAGGGATGCGGTGAGGATTGAACACCCACGGGACTGCTCTCCTCCCCTGGTGGGTGGGTAGGGGATAGCTCGGCTTGGCAGCCCCTCCTGGTGGAGATCAGGGGTGCTGCACTGTGTCAGCTGCATGTCATGCAGCATGGATGATGCTGACAGGGTTGCCTTGCACCAGAGAGTTACAGGTGCACCACGCAGGGGGAGGGGCACCAAGAACAAGGAAAAACCCAGCTCCGAGGGGAAGGTGATGGCACCTGACCCCCGTGCCCACCGCCGGATCCACCCTGCCTGGTGTTCCAGGTCCACCGCCCAGGGCCCACTCCCTCAGTTAGAGTCTAATTGTGAGAGTGCCCAATGAGGAGGGGCGGCCCCACCCAGGAGGGGTTAAACAGGTGGTGCAGGCTGTCTGAGGGGTGAGGAAGAGAGGAGGCACAGGTTCAGAAGGACCTCAGGCAGGCAGGAACAGGCAGGTTGCCTGAGAGATGCCCCCTCGGGCTGTGACCGGAGGGAAAAAGAATTAAAAAAAAAAAAGTTACAATTTACATTCCATTTGTTTCAATGCAAACAGTTCTTGAACTTTCTTTGGACCAGGTGTATACCTCAGTCCACCACAGTCTGTATGTGCTGGATGTAAATCCCAGCCCTTCCCTTTTGTCCTTCCATAGTTCTGGGTCCATGTGTACACATCATGCCCACCTCAGGAGCCTCTGGGTGTCCCCGAGGCCCCCACTTACACTCCCTCCAGGCCCTGGTGTATACCCCAGGCCAGTTTTCTCCTTTTCTTATATCCCCCCTGCTGTCCACCTTCAGCAGTCCTTCCGGTCCCGTCTGACCAGCCTTATTATGCCACTTCTTCCAAAATTAGACAACCCCTCCCTCTTTCTGCTTTTGTTGGGTAGACAGGTGGGACAAGAGTACCCAGCAGTGTTAGGTCAGCAAGCAGAAAGAGCTCGCTGCTGCTGGGACTCTCCTTTTTGTTTGCTACTGCCCTCTCTCTCCCCGACACCCAATCCCTGCCTGCCACCTCTTGGGCACCCTCCCTTACCTGTCTGTCTCCTGACCCCACCCCCGTCCCATACCTACTGTCGCACCATGTTCTATGGGGTAGGGGCTGCCAGGGACAATCTGCCTTGCCCTTCTAAGTGGAAGGCAAGTTCCCTTGTCCCCAGATCATCCCCCTCCTCCCCCCAATAAGAGTCTTACATGTTACTTGCTGGTGCTCAGTCGGCTGCAACTTATTAAATACTTAGTCATTCCAATTTTTGCCTCTTAATCCAGCAACACTCTTCACATATTATCCAAATATCATTATCACCATCAGTTATATTTACATTCCATTTGTTTCAATGCAAACAGTTCTTGAACTTTCTTTGGACCAGGTGTATACCTCAGTCCACCATGTTCTGTATGTGCTGGATGTAAATCCCAGCCCTTCCCTTTTGTCCTTCCATAGTTCTGGGCCCATGTGTACACATCGTGCCCTCCTCAGGAGCCTCTGAGTGTCCTGAGGCCCCCACCTACACTTTTTCCCTTTTTCTAATCCCATAGGCAATCCCTGGTGCCCCCGACACCTCTCTGCATCCTCCAACCATCTATTGCCAATCCAATTTCCATATTGAATAGATCCAAGCCCATGTCTGAAAGGTGTACCCCATCAGACCTATAGTACCCTGTGTCCATTTCTTTTATGCGCTCATGCCTAATGCTTCCCTTTTCCATTTTTTGGAACATACCGGCCACCCTGTGGTTCATCCTCCTTCTAGCCTTTTCCAGGGTCTTATGATCTTGGGTGTGATGCCATACATTCCTAGGCACTATTTCAGACCATATCAATGTGGCTCCCAGCCACCAACCCTTGACAGTGTCCATGTCCTTTTCCATCTGTAAGTAAATGTCCAGCCATGGGCATGTGCCTAAGTCATTGCCCCCGAGGTGGATGACCAGTAGATCAGGTGTGGGCCTGCTTTTCCGTAGCTCCTGCAAACATGGTAGTAACTGTCCCCAACATATTCCTCTAATGCCATGCCTGTGGAGCTGGACCTTGTTCCAATCGTGATACAGCTGACTCCCACCTGGTCTCACCGCCACTCTTCGCTCTGCCCAGTAAATGAAAGAAAGGCCACAGATCCACAACTGCAGCATCTTGTTCTTCCCTGGGTAAATACAAAACACAGGTGTAAGTCACCAGAAAAACGTCTCCTCCCTCCTGCCTCCCCACCACCCTCCCAACCCCTGAGATCCCCATTTTTTGGGGGGGGACTGGACCATTCTCACCCCTTTATCCTGCAGGAGGGAACAAAGAGAAAACAGCATTAGCATGGCTCATACAGTTACCTGATGTAAGACTTATAACAACCCGACCTCCATCTCCCCAATTTCTTGATGTCATCCCCCATCATACATTTTGCTGCAGTCTTGGAGGCTCTCCCCACATCTGAATGAATGGGAGGAGTACTTGGCCGGGTCTTCCCCCAGAAAGAGCAGGCCCTTCCGCAATACTGCAGCGGTCTGTGCACTGGTGACTCGGGACCCATCCCCATGCTGGAACAAAGGTCCATCACTGGGTGGTCGGACTGCTACATATCGCCATAGTGTCTTGACTGGACATATATGGGCATCCCCGTTACCCCCTAGCTGTACTGTCTCCCCCTTTCTGACCTGGTCTGTCTTGGACCATCATATCCTCAGCTGAACTGTGTTCTTTGTCCAACTCAGATCCTCCACTTGAACCCCCACCATCCTTGGCTCGACCTGTGCCTACAACTTCGCTTATCCCAAAGGTGCCATGATACATAGTGTTGAATACCACAGTGAAAACTGTTGCCTCCCCATAGGAGCTGCACACCACCAGCAAGGCCGTTATCAGTCTCCTCAGCAAAGGCTCTGATATGGGTCACCTCCGATCCAGTGCCCTATCTTGTACCTGCTGCAAGCCCTGCATCATCCTCCTAACCAGGTTGCTTTTTCCCGGATCCCCCCAGCCTTTTAGGGAGCACATGGTGCTAACTGCTGCCAAGTGTACCCCCATTGTTGAAAACACCATCCCCCCTTTCCAACTGTCCACTATGAATCTGGCTATCTAGTCTTCTGTCACCAGCTTATTTACCTGGATTCCCAGCCTCTCCTGATAGGTCTGAAAGTGCTGCCAGGATGACTCATACGCCTTCAACATTCTTGGTGCCCACGAATTTTGAAAGAGCAGCTCGGCTCCTTCCACTCAATTTCCCAAACCAGCTGTGGAACCAGTGTCTTGTGTCGCTCTGCTTCTGGGGCGATGGCCTGGAACCGTTCCACCTATAGGCGAGAAAGGCTATCAGCTATGATGTTCCTCGCTCCCTCAATGTGCCTTGCCTTAATGGATAGGTTCAACCTCAACACTTATAATACTAGCTGTTGCATAACCCTCATCACACTTGCTGTCTGCCTGTTCAGGACCTCTACTACTGCCCTATTGTCACACCAAAACATGATTTTCTGGTTCCGCAGACCCTCTCCCTATACCAGGGTAGTGACCCAAATAGGAAAAATCTCCAGGAAGGTGATGTCTTTTCCCATGCCCTGACTGACCCACCTTTCCGGCCATGGTTCTGAGATCCACTTTCCCTTAAAATATGACCCCATCCTGAGGCTCCCTGATGCATCCATATACAGTTCCAGATCTGTGTTGAACACCCAGTCATCCTGCCAAAATGTAATGTTGTTGTGATGCTCCAAAAACTGCTCCCACACCCCCAGGTCATCCCTCGTGCCCTTCTTGATATCTACCCAATGGTGTGGCATACTGATTCCCTTTGTTGCTTGTGCCAGGAGGCATGTAAATGCTCACCCTGGCGCAATTGTCCAGAATGCAAAATTCAAATGCCCAATCACTTGCTGTACCATGTGACGGGGAACCCTACTACGACCCCTGACTACCTTTAGCAGTTCCCTTAGGTGAAGAATTTTCCCTTCCAGCAGCCTAAAAATCCCTGTTGTGGTGTCTATCTCGATCCCTAAGAATTCAATGGATCGGCTGGGGCCCTCAGTTTTGTCACCTGCCAGTGGTACCCCCAGTGTATGGCACATAGCCCCAAAGCGATCCAACATTCCTTTCACCCCGGAATGCCCTTCCCCCACCAGTAGAAAGTCATCTAGGTAGTGTAGTACTGCCCCAGTGCCCCCTCCCCTTGGAACACCCATTGCAACCAGGTGCTGAAAGTCTTGAAATCCGCACACACAACAGAACAGCCCATTGGCATGGCCTTGTCAAAATAGTTTTTGCTTCCTATCCTGATACCAATCCTCAGGTCTGACCGGCAACAGGCGGAAAGCTGCCTTAATGTCAGTGTTTGCTAGCCATGGCGTATTCATGATCCTGATCAGTCTGACTGCTTCATCCAAAGTCGCATATGATACTTGCTATCTTCCTCGCTGATGTAGTCATTCACTGACTCCCCCATTGGGTAGGACAGGTGATGAATCACCCTAAACTCGCCCAGCTGTTTTTTGGGCACCAGGCCCAATGGGGATACTCTAAAGTTGGGAAAAGGGGGCTGAGTGAAAGGGCCTACCACGCTCCCTGCCCTCACTTCCTTGTCAATTTTTCTGTGTAGCAGGTCCTCATGCCCGTTTACCAAGCATAGGTTTTTTGCCTGCGTTGCTACCCACTGCCCTCGGTAACAGAGGCTAAACCCCTTGTGGAAACCTTCCCTTAAGATCCCTGCAGCACGCTTGTCTGGGTAGCCATCCAGCCAAGCCTCTAGGACTTCAACCCTCACCAGCATGGCCACTAAAGGAAAACCCTTTCTCCCCCTTCCCCTGTCCTCCCACATTTTTTTGCCATTTACCTGAGTGAGTGTCCCCTCCCAGTTCCCTGTGAAACCCCGTCCTCGGTCATCAGCACCCCATCCACCTCGAAAGCTCAAGTGGCCCCCCCTGAAAGGGCTGCTGATTGTGGGTTGGGCTCCCAGAATAGACTGCGTGGGTTCTGCACTTCAATGCGGGGTGGCTTCCCCCACATTTCGAACATGCGTGACATAAGGGCCAGAAGCAGTACACCCTATTATATCCTCAACAGCATTTTTGTCCCCCGCCTGTCATTTTTCCTCCAGTCCCCTTCTGCACCTCCTGATACTGTCATGGCCTCAAACCAGATGTCCGAATGTTGGGTGTTCCAACGGATGTCACCATCTGTGGCCATCTGAGTCTGGAACAGCTCATCGTATAGGATCCAGTTATTCCCCCCTCTCATCTTCTGTGTATGATCAGAAAATAGGCCAGAAGAGGCTTTGCTAGTTTGGGCCTCTTCTCTTGCACAATTGTGCTGAAATGGGTAAAACCCACTGTCCATGTGTCCCATGTATTCCCCTTTTTTGCCTTGAATACGCAGCAGTGTTAGATCAGCAAGCAGAAAGAGCTTGCTGCTGGTTGGGACTCTCCTTTTGTTTGCTACCCCCTCCCCCAACGCCCAATCCATGCCTCCCACTCTCTTGAGCACCCTCCCTTACGTGTCTGTCTCCTGACCCTGACCCTCCATCCCATACCTACTGTCGCACCATGTTCTATGGGGTAGGGGGCTGCTAGGGACAATCCTCCTTGCCCTTCAAAGTGGAAGGCAAGTTCTCTTGCACAAGTGCAAGGAAACATAAAAAAAGAGCTGAAAGAACAGCTTTTAAGAAAAGTAATTGAAATAAACCCAGAATTTAGCTGCACCTACTACCAAGACTCTCCATCTTGTACATTCAGACTTTCTGAGGACCATGCTCTGTTACTCTACAGTATTAAGTATATTTTTTAGATCGTACACAGAAATCATTTGCATTTATTAATTTTCTTTTTGTTGTACTTGTATTCTTGTTCTACCACAAAATATATTCACTGTTTATTCTATAATTATCTAAAGCAGAACTATTTAAGGCAATTAATTATTGTTTTAAACTAGATAAGTATCTATTTTTGGTACTTCTTTGACACCACATACAAAGTTCATTTACAAAATTATATGAACCTTTTTGAACAAGAGACTGTAAAGGAAAAACTTACACCATTTTTTTTCTAAGAAACTTAAAAGTGTCTTGTGTGACTGAAAACTAAATTGTAAACAGTTCCAGAACAAGTCCTCTCAAGAATTGGGTGTTCTTGGTAGCAGGTAGTAAAGATACATTTTGATACTACAGTCCTTTGAGCAGACAAAACAACAGCAGCAAGATACTCTGCAAGGAAACACAAGGGTACAGTTGAAGTCCCAGAATTGGGTTCCAGTGCTAAAAGCGTGTGGGTGGCACTACATTAGTTTTCAACAGATAAGGAGCTCATGCTAGTTAGAATGTTAAGCGTACATATTTATTTCTTTACAGACAGCAAAATATGTGTTCCAAGTCCCAGTGGTGCCTAGCTCCAAATTCAGTAAGCATAAAGTCCAACAGAAGACAACACTTACCTCTCAGAGTGTTGTTTTTGGCATTGATTCACTGATACAGCTTTTGGAGTAATGAATTCATTTTAAAAAATACTCCTTTATTTCACAGTGCAAATAACCATCACAAACACATAGTCATCGGGGTGTGTCTGCAGGTAGGTGCCTCATTGCCACTGACCTAATGTTTCAAGCTTGCCCCCCAGCACTTCATCAGAGATAAATAGTCACGGCTAGCGTATGCATTTAAATAGTCCATATGACATCATTTTAACCTGACTCTGCTACACTGCAGTGCTTAAAAATATAAAGTGCAAAGTAACACCATTACCACATGAAAGTTAAAAACAGATACATGATACAATGGTACATATGCCAGCAAAGGCATACATATGATAATTAAATGGCTAAACCAAGCCAATTCATACTTAAATTATTTGTGATACTGCTACTGTTAATACTGCTCCCGATATGACAGTAGAAGTACAAACATTGCAGTGGAACCCACAATATTTATTGTTCTGAATGGCATAATTAAAATTATAGCTTTCAGCAACTGGCAATGAAAGATCATAATAAGCCGACACTATGGTATATTAGGGATGCTGCCACAAAAGCGTATCACAACTCAGACCAGGAAAGAACCATGGGGAAGGGGGTTGCTGTTGGGAATTCTACCAAATGTCAATCAAAACCCGAATAACAAAACTTTCCACGCTATCCTGAATACCCCATTAAAGCCAATTTCTATTGGTACAAATACACAATGGGAGCAAACCGTGCGGTGCTCAGCACCAGAGTACTGTCACTCCAATGGCATTTTAACTACTTGTAACATCCCTTGTACCCATAAATTGCCACTTTTTTTTATGCAGTGCCACATCTTGTGGGATCATTTTGAGTAACGGCAGTGATTACTATCAATATTGCATAATTTGATATGGATTTTAAGTGTTTTATTCTTATGCGCGCACTGTATATGCCTTGAAAGTGCATACAAATCAGAATATTTGTTGTTGCAGAAAAGTTATTTTTCCTGGTTTTGTTTTCCTAAAGTATAGCATTTTAATAAGCTGGTTAAGCATCAGGGGACAGACATAAGAAGTAAATCAGGTTTGAGACTTCTACTTTAGCAGATGCTAGGGATGAGTCTTTTAAAACAACCAAAGACTGTTACTTCAGAAGACACCAAGAGTGAGACCTTTTGGGGTCAACAAGAGACTTCTGCTTCAGAAGATGCCATTCTGTCTGATTTCTTGTATTATATTCAGGAAATGCAGAGGCTGCAACAGATGACAGCAGCTGTAGTTAATCTGGGGCCATCCTCCCCTGGACCTGGGAAGGAGGAGATTGGGGGGAAGATAGAGGTGGTCCTGAGGGGAATAAGCAGGGTCCAGGGATTGGACACGGCACCACCAGGGCCTCCTACTTTGGGGTAGGGTCACATCCTGTGAGGGGGAAGGAGAAAAGAGGACTTTCTAGGGACATTAGCCAGCAGTCCCTCCTCTTTCTCCTCTTGACATTAGGGAGTGGTGGCCACATATCACCCTCATCTGATGCCTGCTGATCCAGAGGTCCAGTTGGCCAAATGAGGAGGGGATGGCCCCTCTCAACAAGGCCTATTCGGATCAACAGGGATATGAGGGCAGTCATGCAAGCATTAGGGGGGACCGTGGTGAAACATAGTCAAATTCAGGCATCTGGTAAAATCATGGCAGCTGAGATGGGACATTTGACTGAAAGGGGATTGGAGCTGTGGCTAGGGGCACTGGAGTGGGTCTTGAGGCAGTTTGTTGAGCAGGCGGCTTAGGGGGGGTTGGACATTGTCCATCCTGTGGCATCCCGAAAGGATCACTATGTGATGGAATTGTGGTAAGGGGGGGTGATGAACTGAGTTCGTCTGAAGGGCTTGTGACCCCCTCTGGTCAGCATGGAGGTGGAAACTGAGTACCCACACCTGGTGGAGGGGTCATGGTCCACCTGCAGCAGGTACATCTATACTGCAAGGCAAGCGGTGCCTGACAGGGGGCGGCTGTGCAGCCTTGGCCATTACGACCATAGGTAGTTGATCCTCCTGGACATGTGCCCTGCTTTTAATCTGGAATGTTATTCAATAAACACATGGCTGCAGCCATTTCCTCTAAGACATGTGTCAGTGTTTTCTTTCCGGGGAAAGAGAGTATGGAGGGCTAACAGATAATGAATCCTATTTCCATCCTTGAAAAACCTTGAATGGCCAGTGACAGTACACCATGTATTCTATGCCAGAAATGGAGCAGTGATCAGCTAGGCACCAAGTAGTGCCAAAATGAACTGTTCTGCATCACTTTGAAATTGATAGCAAAAGTGAATATTTTCATGTATGCTGTAATATCAGTTAAAGTGCTATCACAATACTGTTTTTAAAATTATGTCTGTAGTTTTGTATGCCATCATTCATTGGTTATGTTTGTATGTTAGGTGTCAATATTTCAATTAGCATTTGCACTTTGGGTGAATTTGCACATGTGATCTTTAGTTGGAGCATACTATATAAGCTGCTATTTAGACGTACTTAACTCTTAATAAAGCATGCGTGTTGTGTGAAACATTGAGGCACTTTCTTATTGCCACTGTATTTATGCTGCTATTTTTAAATATGATGAAATAAATTGTATTTTTGATGGTTTGCACTCAAGCTATGTAGTGCTTTTATTTGAGGCTAGTGAGCTTATGCCATGGGACTGGTGCTTTCAATTTTAATTTGCCCTTGTGCTCCACAATCCCTCTCCGAGCTACCTTTTTGTTGTTGAAGAGAAATGGTGTTACCATTCTTTTGAACACTGTAAGAGATGTAAATGTATCCAGTGTTTCTACAGCACATGAATATGTAATCCATTAAATCTACAAGAAACCTTTGCATTTGCACAACGGAATCTGAATGAAAGCGTTCAAGGTTATGAGTCATATTATGACAGGCACAACTTAAAAGGAATACCAAATTGGAGACAATGCGTTCTAGTTTAACTACAGCAGAAATACTGCTAAAACAAATACATTTCTTCTTAGCCGGGAAGGTCCATGTGTTATTAAAGACAAAATAGCACCTGTTACTTACCAAACTGAAACAAACAAGAACGCTGGTGAACTTGTATTCAAGTGGGTTCATATTACTCCGTTAAGAACATATTATGCACACAGACAGAAATAGTATGATGTCTCAAGTGGTGATGAAAATGTTGGCCATAAATAAAAGTGCTAATGTGAGGTTTGATGTCATATAAATGATGGGGTGTAAAACATGTCATTTGTATTTCCTATACAAAAGTCTTCTCATGTTTAAAATGTTCCCATTATGACATGTAAAGAACATCTATTCATCTATGTAAATAAAAATTTTGGTTATTGAAAAACTAAAAGAATTTCATTTGAGTATGAGTAAAGCAGTATGTGTAGTAACCATGTATAAGATATAGAATAACACAAGGGGTGGTGTATTTAATGAGATTTTACCCCCACCCCCACTGTTGGATGCTACATAAACCCAGAGAGCGAAGCTCAAGGGGTTTATTTCAACATCCAGCACCGAGGGTGTGTGTAAAAGCTCAACTTAAACACACCACCCCATGTTTTATTTTATATAATTGCTGGAGAGCATTTTCCTTTCACCACAGCATTTATATAAAATACATTGGTGCTCAGCCATGCTCATCCAGTTGGGATTAGGGGTGTCCACCCCCTGGGATCTGGTGCCTGCAGCTGCTGAAACCTTTTTTTTTTTTTCTTTCCTTTTTTTAAATCGAGGAGCACCAGCTTCAGTAAGGAATTGTGACAGTTTGTTAGAGGCGAGTTTTTTTAATTTCCTTACCACCGGCGCCACCGAGTGCAACTTGTGGCAAAGTAGCGATGAGATGGTGAAAAGTAAAGGCTTGTGCATGCTTGGAGTGAGGGAAACCTGGCACGTGTTTGCCGTAATAACCCGCAGGTTATAATGGCAAATTATAACCGAGCTTTACTATGGGAGAAAACGCTGCACAGCTATTATAAACATGTATATGCTAAGTAACTTAAGCATTAAAACTAAGAATTGGTGAGCATAAGAGTGATATTCGTAATAAAAATGAAAAGTCACCTGTTGCAACACATTTTAATGAGGCAAAGCACACTGGTGCATCACTCAGATTTTGGGGTTTAGAAGTAGTTAAAATTTCACCCAGAGGGGGTGATTATAAGCGTTTGTTAACCAAAACAGAGATGAAATGGATTTTCAGACTTAATACGCTTGACAAGAAAGTTGGGATGAATATTGAGAGTGATTGGGTATCATGTACATAAAATTTGGGATCATTGGTGTGACTCAATAGTGATAGAAAATGGTTTATATTAATCATAAGTAAATCTGAATCTTTATTGAGATACAGTATATGAATATTAGTTTTATTATGGTATGGTTAATGTAATGAAGGTCCATTAAAAGTAATTCATAAAATGTGTTCTTTAAATAAAAAATGGGTTTTTGATTTATTAAAATAATTAAATTAGTGGGATGACCTAAAGAAGATCAGCTAAGTAATGCACTATGGTACTATTATATATAATGAGAGCAACATCAAGTAAAAATCTTTTAGATCTAGATTGCTGATTGAATGAAGTAGATATTGTTATATCTACTGGATTGTTAACTATTATTATGATATGGGTAGTATAAAGAAGGCTCATGAAATGTAATTCATAAAATGTGTTCTTTAAATAAAAATAGATGGTTTTGAATTCATTAAAGAATTAAAGTAGTGGGATGATCTAATGAAGAACAGTTAAGTAATGCACTATGATATTATTTTGGTCCCATGGTATGTTTTTTGTTAATAAAATGTCTCAAGTTTTAGTAAAAACTATAAAGATTTGTGATAAGATATTATTAATTTAAAATATAAGATTATTATGGTACACTGGAGTCCGTTTATCAAATAACAGCTTGATAATAATGGTAAAATTGTGTTAAGGGTATTTACTTTAATAATTACATTATAATTTTTAGAATAAAATTTTTAAGTTATGTATTGATGCGCTATCCCACCATATAATGTGATAAATATATGATTTTAGCTTGTAAATAGGCTGTTTAATTTCAAAATAAAGATTTCTTGAAGTGAGATAGGAAGTACTGAAATTAAATTTTCTTATGATATAAGTTTTGTTTTTGGGCCAACTGAGCATTAAAAGGAATTAAATACATAGCGAACACACACTCTTAGCTGTAGGATTGGGAAGCCTATGAATAATTATAAGGGGAGGTTCTCCATATTCATGAGCATCCAAGTAGTCCAATGAAAGACTATTTCGTCACTAGGACACGGCATACATTAATACTAATGAGGGAAGTTGTATTTAAATTATCCAAGGCATTTTACTGAATGGCGAGTTGTTACGTCAGAATTAGAGTGACTTGATTACTGAACGAAGTCCAGGGGATTCAATTTAATTGGTTATAATGAAATTAGTACTTTTCAAAAATAGTGGCAATTTAGTAACAGCCTTTAACTTTAAGGAGCTATAAATATAAAGATTGCTGGCGTTGCCCATTCTTAGGTGGATCTAGTGGAGGACTGTCCTGAGTAGTGCCGCAGTTCGTCCGTGGGATATTATTTCTTTTACTTAGTAAATATGCAGAACTGCGTTATTATGTTATTTAGAGTTTAAATGAAGCCGCGGTTTAGTAAAAAGTATTCGGTTTGGGAATAGCGCTTGATAAATGAAAGACGGCATACTGGCTATGATTTTAAAACAGCTCTGTGAAAGAGCATCGTTGTTTAAGTGTGGAAACTGATTAACAGGTATGTCCCTAAAATGCAATGATAATGAAGGCATTTATTTAAAGATAAAAAATAATTCATTTGTAAAATTTATGAGGTTTTTCCCCTTTTTTACAGAAAGAGAACTATTTATTGAAAGGTTTTAAAAAAGGCTGAATTAGATTTGGTAATGGATTCCTTTGTATGTCATAATAATTATTATTGATTATGGATTTATGGGGCTAAGCTTTATGGATGGCTTAATAATTATAACAAATTATTTTGGTTTAGGTTGTTTGAAGGAGAATTAAGATCCCTTATGAAAGTGAATTAGAAGTATGATGGCAGCAGGTAGATAAATCTAAAATGGTTAAAAATAATTTCGTAGTTATATTATGAATAAGAATGAAAATTAATTACTATATGTTTTATATTTGTAGAAGCCCCGTGAACAAGCTGACATACAGCGAAACGTAGGGGCAGCTTTGTGAACTGTGAATTCAGAAAATAAAGAATCAGAATATGGTGGAATGAGACTCCTAGTTTTGTCTTTGAAAAGTAACTTAAGTGTACCAGAACATGCATTTTGTATTCTTCTATGATATACATATATATATATATATATATATATATATATATATATATGACATTTTATTGTGAATGATAATGACATATATTGTCTGATAATATTCCTTAATATCATCATTACTGTGTGGGATAAAACTGTGATGTATACCCATATGTGTAGTATGTTTTATATAGTTACCATGTATAACAAACATGTATATGCTATGTAACTTAAGTATATTAGAACAGGTGTTGTGTGTTCCTCTGTGACTATATATAATGTTAAGGTTCCGTGTGTTAACATCGCCGGAACAACAAAGTGGTAAAGAATATCACGGGCAACACATCGCGATCAAACAGACCACCTGGTAAAAATGCTGTCGGGCGAAACTCCACATTGGCACATCCCCTAATGTGTGTGGCCAGGGTCCTATGCAGCAGACATGGGAGGGTGACAGCGTGCGGCATGTGTGAGTTGGGCCAGGGGCAGAGGGAGCACCCAGGAGACCATAGGCAGCACAGGCTTCCCATAGGAGAGGGAATGCAAAAGTGCTGGACACTAGATGGGTGTGGCAGGCAGAGGTTTAGGTACAGGGGAATGTCCATGATGGGTACAGGGGCACCGCACCCCACATATGCACACAGCAGCACAGGGGTTGCCTGCCTCGCTGATGGGACAAACTGCAAGCAGGACTCAGAGGGTGACAGGGGGTCATGCATGGGCTCACCCCTGTGCATTGCACCCATTCAGAGGTCATGGATGGATACACCACAGGGCTTGTACCACCTGCTCCCTACCTGCACAGATCTGTCCAGTGATGCTATTCCTGGGCTTTGTTGTTGCTTGCGATGTACTGGCTGCAATGCGTTAGCCCATGCTGATATGTCCCGCGATGTTAACACATGGAACCTATGTTGTTTAATGTGAATGCAAATGCTAATGACATATTGTGTGATAATATTCCTTAATAATCCGACACAGCAGTCGTGTGGTCGTGGGGGTCCCGAATCTCTCCCTGCCCTCCGCCGAGCTGCTGAACACCAATCTGCCAGCAGTAGTGTGGTTGTGAGGGCCCCAAATCTCTCCCTGCCCTCCCACAAGCTGCTGGACACCAATCTGCCAGGTACGATCTTCACTCTCAGAGCCGTGGTCTCAGCATGTGTTCAAATTGCTGCTGATGACATATTGTGTGATAATATTCCTTAATAATCCAACACAGTGGTCATGTGGTCATGAAGGCCCTGAATCTCTTCCTGTCCTCCCCTGAGTTGCTGGATACCAATCTACCAGTGGTTGTGTGGTCGTGAGGGCCCCAAAACTCTCCTTGCCCTCCCCTGAGCTGCTGGACACCAATCTGCCAGGTACGATCTTCGCACTTGGAGCCATGGTCTCAGCGTGTGTTCAAACGGCTGCTGAGACCTAAATTCGAATTCTGCCACCAAGAATGACTAGGGTCTTCTATGCTGTCTCAACAAATTTCTGATAATTTCAGTTGCCACAGCAGTAAAGTCAGTTTTTGTTCAGACTTTTTGGCTCTGTGTTTTAATGATTTCTGCTAGTATTTATGTCATTCCTTAAGGTTACTTTAATGAATTAATCTGTCTGCAAGTATTTATGTCATTCCTTAAGGTTACTTTAAGAATGAATCTATTTGAGTTCTGCCAGTCTTTCTGTGTCTCCTTAAGCTACTCAAGCTACTTAATTGAGTTAAAACTCTGTAGCCCTGCTCTGGAGTTTAATTTGGGTTAAGGGGAAACTGCATTGACCAGGGGAAAATATTCTCAATTAATTGCAACACTGGGCTGCCCTGATTCTTATTGTTGTGCCTAATTGTAAAGCCAGCACAGAACAGCACTGGACACTGTAGGGAAAGAGGTACAGCTATGCTAATCTGCCTTATATTTTATATTCTCAGCAAATCCATTTAAATTTATTTTCCCAGTCTGCTTGGGCACTCCCCCTTCCACTGCCAATACTTCCCCTCAGTTGTACCTGATAAATGCTGACTCTTGTCAACATTTTTCTTCACAGAGGTGTGTAGCCGTGAGGGCCCCAAATGTCTCCTTGCCCTCCCTCAAGCTGCTGGACACCAATCTGACAGGTATGATCTTCACTGTCAGAGCTGTGGTCTCAGCATGTGTTCAAACGGCTGCTGAGGACCTAAGTTTGCCCCACCGATGCTTCGCGTCAGCTACTCCACCACCCCCACCCCCACCTTTGGTGAACAACTCCCTATATACAGAGGCTCACGTGACATCTAAAAACCAATCAGTCTAAACTCCCATTTGCAGCTTATCTCTCACACATTTCTCACCTAACTTAACCTAACTTGCAGCACCGATTTCTGGACAGCACTACCTGTGCTACCCCATCTCTTCTCTCTACAGGCTCTCACACATCCCTCAGCCCTTCACACCATGACTCTTTTCCATATCACTGTCCTCATCCTCTGTATACCCTTGGTGACCCTACCTCCCTCCATCTATCCAGTGGCACTGGACTGTCATCAGTTAGTACACCCCATGCTCCCCCACCCACCCAACTCCATCACCTCCATCCACCTCCTGCCTCCCATTATCCACCCTCACTCCTGGACACCTGGCCCCTCCATACTACCCCCTGGCTTCCATGCTGGCCTGATTGCTCTGAAAGTCCCCCCTCTGGCTACCTCAATGCCTCAAAATAACTCTCTCTCCCCCCGACAGTGGTTCCAGGTTAGCCCTGTCCAAGTTCCTGGTAACCATGCTGCTGCCAATGGCAGAGGACATTGAACTGAATCTGGATCCCATCCACCCCTGCAGCTCCCCCATGGCCTCAGGATGGCCCATTTAAACATCTGGAGTCTCCTCCCTAAAATCAAGTTGCTCCAGCCAATTGTCCTATCCCTAAAACTGGACATTCTTATCATAACTGAGACCTGGCTAAAATCTCACACCAAGGATGCATGCATCTCAGTCCCTGGCTACACAGCAATCCATCACAACTGGCTCAGTGGCAAAAGGAACAGCGGCATAGCAATGTATATCAATTCCACCCTCCAAACAACCACCGTGTTGCTACCTTTCCCAACCTCACCATGCTATAGAATCCTAGATGGTGAAAATCTCCCTACCTCACACTATTTTCATCTACATAGCTGGCTCCTACTACCCCCCATATTCCCCCACATCCTCTGTCAAGGACCATCTAAGGGCCCTCACATCCCACACCCCAACTTAAATAGAAATTGGCCCAACCCCTCCTGCTCTAAAGTATGAAACAAGGTGGCTGCACTAAACCCGGCCCAGCTGATCATGGAACCTACTCGCCTGAACCCCAAAACACAGAATCACTCCCTGCTTTATTGGTCCCTCACCTCACATCCTCATTGGATAATCTCTGCTGGCCTCCTACCTGACTCCCTTAGTGACCACCATCTAATATTCTCAATAAGAAAGGTCTTTAGGCCAAAGACCCCCCCACAGAACCCTGCTGGTTAGATCCTACAAATCCCTGGACCTTGCATCCCTTCTAAATGACATTACAAAAATCGACTGGACTGCCATCTCTTATGCCTCCTTCTTAGACCTTGTGCTGGGCTTTTTCAAGACAAATTTCCTCTTGGTCTGGGACTCCTATGCCCCTCTCAGACATACCCATGTATGGGGGGGACACTTGCCTAAGATCTCCACTGATGTCATGACCAGTCTCAGAGCCAAGGACCAGGTGTGGAAGGTACATAAAACTACCGGCACTTACCCAGCCTACCAGAAATACCATGCTCTTTGGAATGCATGCACTAGGCAAATCTACCAGGCTAAAGCAAATTACTTCTGATCCACTTTCCTAGCAAATATAAACAACCCTACCAAATTTTGGAAAATGATTCAAACTCTCTTCTTCCCAGCCTCCCAACCCCCTACACCTGTCATTAAGATGGTAGACACCACTCTAGAAGACTCACTAGCGGTAGCAACTGAGTTCAACTCCTTCTTCACAAGTGTTGCTGTCCTCTCTCCCTCCAGCCACACCAGCCCAGCCCACCTCACCATGATCTGTTCAAGCTGCCTCCCATGCTTTTTCCTTCCAACGAGTCACCCTGGCTGATGTTTACAATGTCCTGCTTACTTTAAACCCCTCCAAAGACATATGCCCCTCAGGTTTGGATGATAAAATGCTCATCCTGTCAGTCCCAGCCATTGCCTCCCCACTGGCCTCTCTTTTCAACCTGTTCTTCTCTCTAGCTCCTATTCTAGCAGAATGTAAGCATGCCACAGTCATCCCTCTTCCAAAGGGTGGCAACCCCTCCTCCCCAGGCAACTACCACCCTATCTCCCTTCTCCCCACTCTAGCTAAACTGCAGGAACACCTAGTCCTCTCTCAACTCTCCTCCTTCCTTTGCTCTACATCTTTCTTCACTCTGTACTAGTCTGGTTTTAGGAAGTCCCACTCCACTACCACCTCCCTCTTAAGGCTCACCGATACCATCCTCACTGGCATGGATCAATCCCACATTACCTCAGCCATCTTTGTTGACCTTGCAAAGGCTTTTGACACTGTTTTGCACCCTCTCCTCCTCACCAAACTTTCCCTAGCTGGGCTCTCCAGCATAGCAACCAATTGGTTCCACTCCTATCTGGTGGTCCTGGCTCAATCCGTAAGGTTTGGTAACTCCATCTTCTCCCATCTGTTCTGGGGTTCCCCAGGGCTCAGTCCTAGGGCCACTGCTGTTCTCTAGTTTCCTAAATGACCTGCCCTCTGCCGCCCACATACATCCATTCACATGTATGCAGATGACACAGTCCTGTATACATCAGGCCCCTCTACCTCTGATGTAGCATCCAGACTGCAGCTCAACTTCCATGAAGTTCAGCTCTGGTTTCACTCAAATCAGTGTTTCCTAAATGCCAAGAAAACAGTCTCCATGACCTTTGCCACAAAGCAGAGACTATCTTGGCTCCCCTCCACACCCACTTTCCACACCCTGGATGAGACAAAGCTGGAGGATTGCTCCTTCTTTAGATACCTCAGAGTATGGCTCAACCAACACCTCAGTTTTTCTGTACACATCAATGCGCTCCACAAGAAGCTGCACCCTAAGCTTGGGGCCCTGTACCAGAACTGCAGCTGCATCTCACTACTGGCCTGGTGGGAGATTGTACAGAAAATGATCCTCCCTATCTTTGACTATGGTGATGTAGTCTATTGTGCTGCTCCCAAGACTACCTTAACCAGACTGGACACTCTTTTCTGCTCCTTCTGTTATTTCACCCTTGCCTGTTCCCTCAGCACACACCACTGCTCCCTCTGTCAGAACTTACACCTTCCCTCCCTGCAGGATAGGAGGCTGTCACATTGTGCCAGGCTCATGGCCAAGTTATGGACCCAGTCCCTGCCCCGTACCTCTCTAGTGCCCTGTCTGTACCTCCCCCACCTTTGCACTCCCTCAGATATACTGACACCCATTCTTTGAGCATCCCACATATGGCCACCACTTCAGGACAGGCAGCATTCTCATATCACATGCCCAAACTGTGGAATTCTGTCCCACTGGCCATTCAGCAAGCCAATTATGCCAACCAACTCAACTCCCTCCTCAAAGCCCATTTTTGCTTCTCATGTGCATGCACCTAGACTACATATTCTGAACCAAGGCTAGTCAGGGACCCTAGTCAGTGATTGTAGTCACCACTTTCAGTGTGTAGCTAGCTCTGGCCTGGCTGCTAATCTAGCTCTCTCACTCCACCTGGCTAATCCCAACTGGCAATGTGTAGGCTATGTTATGGATCATTTCCTGATGTAACTCTGTGCAAAATGTGCTGTACCTTAACTTTTGCTGTCATGTTTACATACTGTTGTTTTATATTCTGTGTTATCTCCTCTGCTATCATGCCTACCTATATCTCCAATTATCCATTTGACAATGTATAAGATGTCTGTATCTAATTTTGCCTGTATCTCAGTACACAATATTTCCTGTACTTATCTATTGCTGATTGCACTCATGTATTATTAAAGGAATAATGCCCAACAGGGTGGGTGTTATGCTGGGATAACATCCCACCTCAGGTGGTTGGACCCGAGGCCACTGGCTGAGGGCGTCCAACACCTGAGAAGGATGTTATCCCAGCATAACACCCACCCTGGAGGGCATTATTCCTATTATACAATGGCTCATGAGTGCAAATAAAGTGAAAAGATACAGAAAAATACATTTAAAAGTATATTTTATATGTTTATTTAATGTGTAGGCTTACTTTTGTAAGAAAATAGTGCCGATTTATAGTAGTAAGTGTAGCTTATATTGAAGCTGTTGTTATTGTGGCTCTGCACTGCCCCATACATTTGTTGTTGTTTCTAAATCTCCCCCCCCCACACACACACTTTTAATGTAGTGTTTATTTCCCTCTCTGTGTCTCTTCTTTTCATTTTCGGCAATGACAGAGGTCGTCCTTGACTGCGTGTCAGAATGGATCCAGCTGCTGCTGTGTGGACGTCAGAGGTGACAGCAGAGGTAATACCCCATTCATGTATGAATGTGGCAACCTGAACCCTGTGTCACCATGAAGCTGTCTTTTTCCGGTACAGCTTTTATTGTTGCCAGGAGAAAGGAGTAATAGCAGAAAAAACAGTAAAACTGTAAGAAAATTTAACGCGCAGTTATGCTCGTGGTGAACTGTGACACTGAACTGCCATTCAAAAAACTTTTATGAAGGCAAACACAGCTTTCAGTTCACCTGTTTGCGCGTTGCTTTTTTTGCCTTTTACCAAAGTGGGTATGGGTCTGAGTAAGGTTTGTGTCGGGTTGTGGGGGAGCCGATTCTGACTTTGGCAGAGAGTGCTAAGTCTCATGTAGGAAATGCAGATTTTCACCTTGGCAGAAACTGCTGCAGCACAGCGGGACTGCTGACGCTGCTGGTAGGCATGGTTGTGGAGGGATTGTGTTTTAATGTTTGATGCAGTCGACAATATGCTGGGACTAGAGCTGGGATGTTATGCTGGGATAACATCCCAGCTCCAGTCCCAATCTGACCAATCAGGGAGAAACATTTTTTCTTGTCATTGTATAATGTTGTATTTATACTCTGTGTTGACTCCCTTGTTCCCCACCCCGAAGGTCACATCTGGAATTGAGTGGTAGTCTGCTCAGTACGCTCACCCAGTAAAACTTTTAAATAAATAAATATCATCATTACTGCATGGGCTAAAACTGTGATGTATACCCATATCAATAGTATGTTTGAATGACTCTAAACTGTAAACATATTTGCTGAAGCTATGATTACACTTCAAAAGGGGACATATCATAGCAAATTGGCTTATTGTTTATAGTTTATGTTACAGGCAAGGTTTTCTTAGCTTATTATTTTACGGTTAGTTTAATTTTGTTATTGAAAGGATATTGGGTGCTGTGGATCAAGATGGACATATATAATACTGATTTAATTTCATTTTCATTTTTATTCTTTATCCTGGAAAGGCAGATTGAGCAAATTGCCTGTTTTCAAATGTATCCTGCATACAAAAAACATGAAAGACGTAATATACAATCAAAATTATTACACAGAGTCACAATTAGATTAAATAAGCAACAGAGAAAACAACTATTTTTTAAACTAGAAAATAGGCTTACATCATTTGATGGAATTAGGAAGAGTATTGTAATTAATGGACTTATTAATAATTGAACAAGAAAAATTGTCAAATCACTAGGGCAACAAAAGGTAAAAACATAGTACATTTTTCTTTAACAACCTATACCAAGGGGCTGCAGAAACTGACAATTTAAAGGGTCAGAGGTCACATACCTCTTAGCTTAAAAACAGCCGAAGAGTTTTAAAACATTGTTAGAAGAATACTAAAAAAAAATGGTTTTCAACTTGTGGTTTAAAATTGAAATACGCTGCCACAACACAACACACACCATTCTGAAGAGGACATTGTCATGAATAGAAAGAATCAAATCAATTCACATAATAATAAAGAGGAAAAAAGTTACAGAGGAAAATGTAATACCTGGCATATAACTATTAAACCAGACATTCTTGGACTTTTCTGAACTGATTATTCACCAGGACTCTGAAAATGTAACTTTTGTTCAAAAATAAAGTTGCACCAATATATTGTAAGATGTTTGGGAAATGTGTAGTTTGTTTCACTACTAATGTGTGTCATAATTTATGGGAGTTTCCATACCTGAAGAAACAGACTTCATGCTGGGACAAAATATTTAATGTCTTCATGCTGCAGAGCTTTTAAATTTAAATTGTGAGCAAACTACCTGCTTGTGATACAAACAAACTTGATACATCATTATATTGCAAAAATTCTCAAAGGTAATATATTTCCAGACTTCAGTTGTGTATAAAAATAAAATTATTACAAGAAATCAATTGTATGAAAACTACATAAGATACAGAGACAAGAGACACTGCAAAGTGTTCCTTTATTAGTATGGGGTCCCATGCCTGAGCTTTTTGGCAAAGTAACACCCCCTGTACAGAAAGCAACAGCTAAGTTATTTTGATAGAAGTGTCCCTTATGTACTTATCTAGGGTGGATGTGGTCTTGTAAAGTGCTAGCAAGGTATGCCAATGCAAAATTTGTATACCCATTTCAAAACAACATTTTACGTAATTGAAAAGCCACAAATTGCTGAATTTTACAATAAGTGTTTAGAAGTGTATTTTTGGATGACCATAAATGACATGGCTTAAGCAGTGGCTAAATTAGCAACAAAAATACATATGTGCCTCTCCCCATACTAAGTTTTAGGTACATGTTGTTTAACATTAAGGTTTATGCATGTTATTAGAGTGTTTCAACTAACTGATTTGAGCCCAGTACTTGTATTATTCAGATGTAGTAATTCAATTGACAGATTTCAGGTGCTCACAGTCTTAATTGATCACTTACTGGTTAAACTTGTACAACTGAAGTTTTACCAGAATGAGTGACCTTTAATTGCTCACAAAATGCTGCAACAATGTATTGTTTTTATCAGATGTGATACTAATCAATTGTTTTTTCAATTTTCACTTATGCACATTTGGATAAGGTGGTTTGTCTATAAAATGTTAGTAGCTACGTAGTCACATTATCTCTGATGAAGCCAGGCACTTACCAGGCGAAACGTAAGATGTAATTTTCTGGCCCATTTATCACATTGATGTCCAGCCAACATTTTTGCACAAGTATTTAAATTAATAAAACTGTATATTTATATATTTACCTGCTCTGGACTGGGTTCTTACTTCCTTGTTCTGCTTACTACTGTTTAGTACTGCACCAGTCCAAAACTTGGTGCGGCTCTCATTTGTTTTTTATTTATCAATTTTATGAGAATTATAACAGTCCTCACCACCAGTAAACAAGCAAGCCTGTGTGCATGCCATGTTCTGCCTGGAACAACTGCAGTTGCACTCACACTTGACTTTTTTACACCCATAAGTATTAGTTACAGGAGTGCTTCAGGGCCAGGTGTCTGTGTCATTAGTGTTGGAGAAATGTATCCATCCTTGTCATGATGCCAGCCATTTCCAGCTGAGGATGGGATGTCAAGCTAAGCCTCCAGGGCATGGTTCCATATAAGGGTCTGGTAATTTTCATGTTTGGTACAGTATGTTGCAGAAGACTATCCGACATTGGTGGAGGGCTTCATTCCGGGACTGTTTGTGACAGAAAAGCTTATATCGTACACCATTTACATCCACTGAGTTAGTCATTGGGTCATAGAGAAGGGTTATCATAAGTTCTACTGATTACAACTGTGCAGAAGGTATATCCACTGTAGTACCAATCTTTGTAAGGCTTCTAAATTTGTATGGATTCTTCCTGGCATGCTTCCATGGCTTTAATTTGCTATTCTTTGAAAGACTTCTGGTTGAATCACACCCAATCAGTGTGTGTACTGCTGGCAACATTCTGCATAGTTGTTGGCCAAGTTCAGCTGCTGTGGTGTGGGTTGGTATAAACCTGGCTTTATTCTTCACACAGTATGAAACCAAAGCTCTTGAGCTGCTTCCAACTTGTGAATAAAATGTAAACAGAGAACTGCAACATCAGTGTCTGGAGACCACACCACTACACGAGGGTATTCTTGTGAAGCATGTGCAACATGAAGTAAAAGCTGAGTATCTGCATCTTTGTGCAATAAGAATAGATATTCTTGGTCTATAACTCCATCTGAAGTGCCCATGCAAGCAATGATGCTGTCCTTGAATCCATCTGCAATAACCATTTTCTGATCTTGGCCAAGTAAAATTTCTGACATATCACTCCATGATTCTGACAGGAATTTTACCAGATGTTCTTTATTCTTTGAATTTCCAATGAACTTACTCCACTGAGTTGGAATGGGTGTTTTGAGATCATGGATTTTGACTTCATTGCTTTGTGAGGATTGCCTTCGTGCATGCTCAAAAGCTTTAATTGAATCTTTGACATCATATTGATCAAAAACGATATCTACTCTTTTGCAGCTCTTATAACTCTGTAGAGGCTGGCATACTAATCTGAAGACCAATTCAGCAAGTTCTGCAAAGTTAGTTGTACCTCCTTGTTCGACCATTTGTATAACAGCCATGCCATTCACTATCCAAGCTGTGGGCATGTTGGATGCTGGCAGTTGATACATTGACTCTGCTTCTTTTTCTAATTCAGGCAATAACTTACTCTTTGCAGTTTTGTTCAGGGTACCATCAGAGTGTGCTAGAGCATATGTAACTGTGGAAAGCTCATGTGTGATAAGTTCCTTCAGATCAATGTATTTTGTTTGTGCAGCTACTGCAAGATGGCTAAACAACTTTCTGCCTGCATTGATAGTCACTGTCTTATCACTACTAAATTTCAATTTGATCTTCTTGCTTAGAGATGTAAATGTCTTGATGTTGAGCTTGTGCAGTGGTTCAAAGAATCCAGTGGTATTTGAATTTAATCTTTCTTCCACAAACTGTCTCATTACTTTGATTCCTGTATTAATCGCAGTATCAAGCTTGGTAGCAACTTCTGCGGGTGCAACAATGCCAGTTGCAGTGTTGGTGAGTGCTTCCAAGTCAGCATTCATATCAAATGGGTTTGTCATGGAGTCGGTGATTGTGTTAACAATCTTATTTACATCTCCTTTATCTCATTGCATACGATGTGGTGCAGCATCCTTGTGTTTTCCTTGTGAAACATCTGAGTCCACCATATCACACATTACCGTCATGGAAGTTGTGATAGCTGAGTGCTCATGAGCAATGATGAACCATCTAGCCAAGGCTCCTGGTTTCAAAGTGAAATCCACTACATCCCTTTTTACTTTACTGTCACAGTTTACTGTTTGTTCAAGTGCTATATCTGTCCAGACTTTTCTGAATTTATTTGTAGACCGAGCTACAGCATGATTTCCTGGCACAAACTGCTCATGAACTTTGGGGGCACAATCTGGCAGAAGTTCATGTCACTGATGTATACAGATACCCAGCAGGCATAGTTTGTGTGGCCAAAAGTAAAAAATAGTGGTAGCATCTCTACAACCACCGCAAGATGCAGGTCTCAGTTGCTTTCATTTTCTGCTCTAATGAACCTCATTAGGATGTTAACCATTTTGATGTAATCATCCCAGAATGAAAATGTTTGGGAAATTGCTTTTCCAAAATTGGAGAATCTGTGCAATGCATCCTGTACATTGTTGAAAGAATCACTGAACTAGGAAAGTGTTGCTGTTAGGCTGTTGCATCATTGATACCACATTTTGACATTCCTGGAGCGTGCTGTTGATGAAGTCTACATCACAATCAACCTCATTGTCTTTTACGCAGTTACAAAATGCCTGCCACCTCAGTTTGGACAGAGACTCCATTACAAGCTTGTGGGCCCTCACTCTGTGGCTGTATGATTTGCCTTTAAATAGATTGCTTGCTGTGTTGCTACCATATACCTGCGATTCTATGAGGATGTTTTCCAGACCACTCTCTTCATACTTTTTTCCAATTACAGACAGAAATGTCTGTGCTATGTGGAAACCACCCATTCTTAAGACTATTTTCTGAAATTCCTCTGGGAACCTCCACTGAATCTCTTTGGCCTTACAATACATAACCTTGTCAAATGCCAAGACACTGTAATCTTGGCCAAGTGCCCTAGACATCTTGCAGACATTCTTCATTGCAGTGAAAACTATACTCCATTCAGTAGGTGATGCTGGCAGCTTTGGACAGTACCCAATAGATGTTACTGTTGGTATGGTAGATGAAAATATCACATTAAAAGCTGTCCATCCTGGTACATGCCCAGAGCAATTTCAGAAAAGAGTCTTGGGAATGGGTGGTTTCCACATAGCACAGACATTTCTGGCTGTAATTGGAAAGAAGTATGAAGAGAGTGGTCTGGAAGACATCCTCATAGCTTGGTTGGGGAGCATCATAGAATTAACCATTGCAGATCAAAGTTGTTGGCAATCCTCAACATCAGTATACCAGTTATTGTTTACTTTTTCCACAAGTTTTGGTGTAGGTCATCTGCCATGAGGATTATACTCCAGAATGGCTTGGAACATTGCATGAGTTTCAAGTGATCATGTTCGCGATGATATTTTCTTTGTTTGAGCCTGAGCTGCCACTGTGCCAAAGCTGCCGTCTGGAATTGTAGGAGTCTGATGCTGATATACTACCATAGTTGTGGCATGGGTTGTGTGCTTTCCATTTAATGTTTCCTCATTTATATCATTATTGTCAGCAGCAAACTGATCAAACTCCCCATGCTGTATATTTCATGGAATCATGATATTGTCCCTGGCAGATTTTTCATGTTGATCCATTGCAATAGCTGTGTCAGTTCTCTCCAGGGCTTCATAACTGACACAGTGTGCTGGCTTGTGCACTTTTGTTACCACCTGTTTAAAGCCTGTCATATGGCGTATGGACATTGCAAGCCCAACTTCTTTAGGTATATGCTTTGCACCTCTGGATACTATATGAATGAAGTCCTGACCAACTGATATCTGTCTGTGGAGGGTCCTACTAATGGCTGTTACTAAAGGACTGCTATCTTCAATAGGTTCATCACCAACATCCCCTTGGAATACCCATTTCAGGAACCTATACACATTGTCAGGAATTATGTCTAATGCTTATTCTAAATTGATAGTGGAATTATCTATTGGATTGATATCCAGTCCCTTACACATTTTGAGTTCACTATGCAGGACCTGTGCTGCATGAAACATCATAGAAGCAGTTGAATATTTATCTTTATTTTCAGAAACTGGGAGAGGGTCTTCCTCTTCATACTGTTGCTTTGAATGCAACTTGGAAGTTATGTTGATAACATCTTTCAAAGACACAGCACTGCTATACATGAGCTCTGCTTTACTTGGGTTGTGCTGTATTTAAAAAATGATTTGGTCACCAAAATAGTTTGTTAGTCTCTTCTTTAGCTTCTCACTTCAGTAACTCTCACTGCTAGGAACTTTGCCTTTCAGAATATCCCGGTATCTCTGTAACAGGTAAGACATGGGCAATGTTTTTCTGCTGATAACAAGGTTATTCTCAATTTCAGAAATCAGTTTACTGAAACATGCTTTATACCCAGCCTCCTCTTCCTTGTCACTGGATAGTGAAAATGTTGTCTGTATGTTTCTTTTGCTGGTGAAAATACTATGGCAATCTTTATGGTACTTTGCTTTAAATGCAATTAAGTCCAGTCCAGTTATTCACTTTAAGACTGTGTCATCTTCTGTTGCTTTAGCCACATCAAGCAGAGATTATTGCCCTCTGAAGGTTACAGTCTGTGATACATGTTTGTCTTTTTTGTGATACACCTTCTGGCATATTATACACAAATTCCAGTTAATAGACTGGTGAGTTGATCACCTACTCTGTGAGCTTGAACACTGACCAGTATCAGTAGAAGAGACATGACTTAAGCTGCTTCTTCCTTGACCTTCAAAGTGCTTCAGGTTTGTTTTGCTAGAATGGGACTGATGACATTGTGCATGATAATGTACTGCAGGCAAAGCTAATAATGTGTCAATGTCTAATGGCTGCAATCGTTGATAAACATGGTCTTTTCTAACAAGGCATGCATTGTAAAATGTCTTTAGTTCTCCAGGGGTTCCAGTCCTCAGGTGTTCCTGTGCTGTTACTTGGCAGACGATGAACTTGGACCAGTCACTAGTCAGGTGTTTTTTTTTTTTTTGGTGAGGAGAGTCAATGTCTTAGCAGGATCTTCAGACATTTTGTTGCCTCTCAGTTGTTGTTATTACCCGAAAAAAGAGAAATGCTATTAGAAATATTTTCATTAGTACATTATTCGTCTTGTAAAATTATAAAAAGAAAACACATTTGTCCATGTTTTATAGCTGTAAAACATGATGTTGAAATAAGCTATTTTTTTTATAAATTATATAGCGTAAGTGGTTCATAAATTACACATATAGACAAAACAACAAGCAGAGAACATATTTAAAGTAAATTTGCCATAATGAAATCAATATAGGATGAAAACACTATAAAATGATGTGCATGTTAAAGGAGAGTCATTATTTTGACTTTTTCAAGAAATTTGTGAAGGCAATTTGACATGATTTAGAAAAGCATCCATATTTCTCAAAGTTACCACTGCATAATACTACATCACCTATCTCCTTCATCTTGTAAAATTATAAAAAGAAAACACATTTGTCCATGTTTTATAGCTGTAAAACATAATGCTGAAATAAGGTATTTTTTTTTTATAAATTATATAGCATAAGTGGTTCATAAATTACACATATAGACAAAACAACAAGCAGAGAACATATTTAAAGTAAATTTGCCATAATGAAATCAATATAGGATGAAAACACTGTAAAATGATGTGCATGTTAAAGGAGAGTCATTATTTTGACTTTTTCAAGAAATTTGTGAAGGCAATTTGACATGATTTAGAAAAGCATCCATATTTCTCAAAGTTACCACTGCATAATACTACATCTCCCCTAAAATCACTCTTGGGGGTTCATCCCTTCATAAAAAAGTGTTAAACCTTTTCTCGGGGAGGGGTGCTACCAATTTCAAATTTAGGTGGTGTTTCTGTTTGGGCACCCAGACTATAGTGTTACTGATACAAAACTATTATTTTATTCAAATGTATCACTACTATTATATTAAAAGTTAGGCAAGAATTAAGATGCTATGTTGAAGATAAAAAAAAAAATGAAGCTCCTCCCCAAGGAGTAGAGAATGAAGGGAAGTGGAAGATATTCATGAGATTAGCAAATATGCAGCAATTGTTATTAAATTTGTTAATCATGATGTCGTGAGAAAGATGATATCACTTTCACTATAAAAAGTGCCATCTTACAAGACACTTCCAGACTCTGTGAGTCCATTGAAAGGTGCACATCACACAGCTCAAGTGAAGTTTTCCAGGAGAACCAACAAAGAATCCTGCATGCCAGTGAAGAAGCTTCCAAAGAAGAAGAAAGAATACGAAAAGTAGCTGAAATAAGCTCAGGATTTGGCTGCCACTGATATCAAGAGTCCCCATCTTTTACATCCAGACTTCTTGAGGACCACACCCTGTTATCCTACAGTATTAAAGAAGGAGCCCAACAAAAAATGTTTTTCCATGAAAGCTTGATTCAGCTACAATTAAGAAAAATATTAACATACTAATCAGATTTAGTTGTCTAGGTACCTCATATACTGCACACCATGAGTCAGTCTTTATTTTTGACAGTCCTAACTCTTGCCAGGTCTACAATGCTATTTCAATGCAACATATGGTGATTATCTTTTTTTCTTGAGAAAAAAATTTAATAAAATGTTTATAAAATACTCACATTTTGGTGGTATTAGAAAAGTGTACCACCAAATAAAAATGAAAGATATCTAGAATCTTTTATAATGTAAAACTGGCAGGGTCAAAGTTTTTGCCCAGTTTTGTTGCACTGCTGCTTTAAGTACCTTTTTCAGATAGTTGTATTTTATAGCATATCATTGGGTGGTAAATTGCATTAATTAATTGACCAATTATTGTTAAGTTTTGTTTTATTTTGATTTATTTTTCTTTATTTTTGTTTTTAAAGATCATAATAATATGGATACTCAACATAATATCTAGTTATTCCATGTTTAGAACAATTTAAGTGTTTTGTTTCTCACAAAAGTATACTGAAATCTTTCACATTTATTAATTTTCTTTGTGTTGCTTTGGTATACTTGTTATAATACAATATATATGCACTGTTTATTGTATAATTATCTAAAAGTACAACTATTTAGGGCAATTTATCACTGTTTTGTACTAGATAAATATTTATTTTTGGTACTTGTAGGATGCCACATGCAATGTTCATTTACAAAATTATATGAACTTTTTTTTGTACAGTATGTAAACATTTTATTGAACAACCAGGAATACATACCACAGTAAACCATAGCAAAAATACCACAAAAGTATGCAGGTGAACATACCCCATAACAAGAATTAACCAATCTTAAAGTGTGGCATGAAGATGACAAAACATACTTAAGCAACACTTGCAGAAATATGACAAGCTCAATAAAAAACTGAGCCTCTTTCAAAAATCTCAACCAGAAAAACATCTACTTTTCCACCAAAAAGAGAAGAATATATGAACAATCACCCCAAAAAAGAGGAGCACGCTGCCAAATCCCCATTATAAAAAACCCATTGAGGCCAACTTGTTTCCACCTGGAAAAATGATGGAGCCTCAGTAGACTTCCAGTTCAGAAGAAGAAGTCTTTTAGCCTCCAAGGCAGCAGTGCACAACAACCCTTTTGTATCCCACAGCATGTACATCTAAACATTCAAAGTCCCCTAAAATCCAAAAAAGGGACAACTGAGGAATGGGGAGTTGTAAAGTGTCCTCTAAGCAACGAATAATCGAGTCCCACCAACCCCTCAACATAGGGCAATCTCACAAAATGTGATAAATCATACCCAAACTTTGCAGGCACTGTCAACATGAATCTGAACCCCAAACCCCCAGTTTTGCTAAATAAACAGGAGTATGATGCCATCTTCCTAACACTTTTTTCTGAATTAGCTGCAACTTGGGGTTAGAAGAAGATTTGTGGGCTTCCAACCGACAATGTTGCCACAAATCAGAATCCAAAGCAATACCCATATCTTCCTCCCACCTTAATCTATGAGAATTCCAGTCTGGCAAAAATACCTTCTGTAACTTTTTATATAACAAACTAATATGACCTTTAGAAGCCCTAAAATAATGCTGTAAAAAAGTCGTGACTGGAGTATGAATGATACAAAATTATTGAAAAAAAAATAGAAAACAGAGCATGACACAACTGCAGATGCCTCCATACTGTATATGATGATGTGAAGGGATTCGATGATTATCCTACAGCTCTGCAAAAGACAGTAAACCACCATGGACTCTGTTAACCTCATCCCCAATTACCTGAAGACCCCTTGATTCCCAAGTACCCCAAGAAAGTGGAGAACCACCAGCCACTCTCTCAGGATTGTTTCATAAATGCTCAAAACACCCAAAAAGGAAGAGTCCCATGCTAACAACTTATAATACCACTCCCATGCCCATCAAGAAAAAGCCGCTGGAAAAGTTTCCATCCTAGAGGTAACCCTGCGAGAAGTCAAAAGAGCTGACACCGGGGTATTACCCATTAGTCCCTGCTCAATCTCAAGCCACAGAGGGAAGCCCAGAGAGTTTTGGGACACCCAGTTCAGAGTCTGCTTTACTCCTAAACAGACATGATATGCTGAGGGCCATGGCATGTTCCACCCCCCCTGCAATCCCTGGATCCCACAGAATGTTTTGACTTAAACATGGGGGTTTCCCTTCCCAAATAAAATCTGCCAACGCTTTACCAATCTTCAACCATATACCTGGGGGAACATAAAATGGAAGATTACTAAGCTTATAAAATAAATGGGCAAATACCATCATCTTAACTGTAGCAATCTTACCTGGAAAGGAGAGGTCTAACTGCTTCCATCTATGAAAATCCAACTTAAACTCCTCCAAGATCTCTGTCAAATTCCTTGAGCACATATCCTGGAGACTTCTTGAAATAAACACACCTAAATAGGTCACATCTGCTGGGAACCATTTCATAGTAATAGACCTGGGTGGGGCTGTGGATATGGCCTACCTAGACTTTAGCAAGGCATTTGACACAGTCCTGCACAAAAGATTAATAATCAAGTTAGCCAGCCTGGGAGTGGGTCCCAGGGTGGTAGCCTGGGTAGCAAACTGGCTGCACAACAGGACACAGAAGGTAATAGTGAATGGAACACATTCTGAAGAAAGGGGGGTTACTAGTGGAGTACCTCAGGGCTCAGTACTGGGTCCAGTCCTCTTTAACGTCTTTATAGGTGACATTGTGGAGGGTCTGGAAGGAAAGGTATGCCTCTTTGTGGATGACACAAAGATCTGTAAGAGAGTTGATACACAAGGGGGTAGAAAGGATGAGAAGGGACTTGGCAAGGTTGGAGGAATGGTCAGACATATGGCAACTTAGATTCAATGCAAAGAAGTGCAAAGTAATGCATCTGGGAAATAAAAATCCAGGAGAAGAGTACACAATAGCAGGGGAGGTACTAATGACAACAATAATGGAAAGGGATCTGGGTGTAGTCATATCAGATGACCTAAAGGTGGGTAAGCAATGTGAGAAGTCAGTAGGGAGAGCCAGGGGGATACTGGGATGCATAGGGAGGGGCATCACAAGTAGAAAAAGGGAAGTGGTTATCCCTCTGTACAGACAGTTGGTGAGACCCCATCTGGAGTACTGCATGCAGTTTTGGAGACCTCATCTATGCAAGGACATAGACAGGATGGAAGCAGTCCAGAGGAGGGCAACTAAAATGGTGCAGGGTCTACATCAGAAACCATATGAAGAGAGACTGAGAGAGCTTAATATGTATACCCTTGATGAAAGGAGGGACAGGGGGACATGATAGAAACTTTTAAGTACCTCAAGGGAATCAACAAAGTCCAGGAGGGTAGCATCTTTCAGAAAAAGAGATGTGTAAGAACAAGGGGGCACAATTTAGAGTTAGAGGGGGGACGGTTCAGGGATAATGTGAGGAAATTCTTTTTCACGGAGAGAGTGATGGATGCATGGAACCACCTTCCTGGAGAGGTTGTGGGGTCTAAAACAGTGGGGACAGACAGAAATACAGAAGCTGCCGAGTGTAGACTGATGAGAGCGAGTGAAGGCTTCAGAAGGCGAGATTCAAGAGAGAGTGAGTGTTGCTATAGTAACACTCATTCACGCTTCAATCTTGCCTTCTGAAGCAGCCGAATCACTCGCTTTCATCAGTCTACACTCGGCGGCTTCTGTATTTCAGAACTAATAAAAAATTAGCGCAGCACTGACAGGTGACAATTTTTTTATACAAAGCACTTCTCTGTGTGTGTATTTTGGGGCATATGATTTACTGAAACGGACACCACTCAGCCACGCTACCAGGTCAGAACGATACACTTTATAGGCAGGAATGATGATGCTCTGAATCTAGCGACTGTAAGTTTAACTGATTCGCGGTTTAAATTTATTGCTTCACCACTCAGAATGTCTCGAGCTCAGACACGCTCAAGAACTGTGAATGAATAGTGTTTTGGAAATGCCGTAATAACTCGATTTCGAGTTATTACGGCATTTCAGCAGAGTCTGAAAACAGGGTATTAAAGGGGGTCTCCAGTAATTATAAAGTGGTATAATACCTTGGCCCCTAAGGAATACTTCTAATGTCTGGTTGTTGACAAATAGCCAAATTTAAGGGTTCCATAGCCAATAAAAATAACATTGAGCTCAGCGGGCATCCCTGCCTTGTGCCTCTAAATAAAGAGAAGGGCTCAGAAAGCACCCCGTTAACTAGTACACATGCCTGAGGATTAGAATAGACACCTGACCCAATTGCAGAAGTTAGGGCCAAACCCAAACCGAGATAAGACGACCTGTAGATAACACCATTCAACTGAGTTGGACACCTTTTCAGCGTCCAATCCAATAAGTGCAGCTGAATCTGGGCCCCCTGCTGCCACTTAGATAAGGTCTATAACTGTACATACATTGTCACTGCCCTGCCTAAACCAGACTGAGATTTACTGATCAATAAAGGGAGAACTGCTTCCAAATGCATGGCTAGAATTTTAACAAATATTTTACAGTCAACATTCAACAAAGAAATGGGATGATAATTAGCACACCGAGTATGATCTTTCCCTGGCTTGGGCAGGACAGTGACAGTTGCCTCACTCAGAGAAGCAGGCAGGGAGCTGGTATTGTCAATAGCCCTAATAACATCTAGAAGTCATCCCTCAATTTGGGATTGAAATGCTGGATAAAAGTTGGCACTGAGCCCATCTGGGCCTGGCATCTTACCAGGGGTTAAAGCCTTAATTGCATGTTGTACCTCAGGCAAAGTAATATCTGCTTCGAGGGGAGCAACAGCTTCCACTGAAAGGCAAGGTAGATTCAACAAGGTGAAGAAAGATTCATAATCAGCTTGGCTAGAAGAGACCAAGTATACAAACCTTTTTAAACAAGAGACTGTAAAGGAAAAACCTGAAACCAGAGCCGTTTTTACTAAGAAACTTATAAGTGACTTGTGTGACTAAATACTAAACAGTAAACAGTTCCAAAACAAGCCCTCACACACGCTGTGTGTCCTTGGTGGCAGTATTAAATGTAAATTTTGGTACTATGGTCCTTTCTGCAAACAAAACAACACCAACAAGATACTCTGCAAGGAAACATGAAAGTGCAGTTGAAGTCCCAGAATTGGGTTCCAATGCTGAAAGCTTGTGGGTGGCATTACATTAGTTTTCAACAAATAAGGAGCTCATGCTGGTTATAATGTAAAGCTTACATATTGATATCTTTAGAGAGAGCAAAGTATGTTTTCCAAGGCTCAACTGTGCCTACTGTAGCTCCAAATTCACTGACCATAAAGTGCCAGAGGAGGTCGCACTCACCTTCCATAGTGCATCTTTTGGCAATGATTTACACATAATGCTTCTGGAGTCATGCATTTGTTTTAAAAATGCTCCTTCTTTATTTCAAAGTGCTAATAACCACCGAAATACACAGGCATCAGGGTGGCTACAGATTTGTGCCTCAGCACTACTGATCTAACATTTCAAGCTGGCCACCCATCACTTCGTCAGAGGTAACAGAGCCACTGCTAGCAAATCCCTTTAAATAGTCCATATGACATCATTTTAATGTGACTGTTGCACCACGATACATGTAAATACAAAGTGCAAAGTGGCACAATTACCACATAAAAGTTAAAAACAGATAATCTCTTATGATGCGATGGTACATACGCAAGTAAAGGCATACATCCAATAATTTAATAGCTAAACTTAATCAATTCATATTCAAACCATTTTTGGTACTTTAGTACTGTTCTGAATGTAATTCAGTAGAAGCATAAATATTACTAGGGGTTCCACAATATTTATTGTACCAAATGGCATAATTTAAATTATGATATCATTCAGGAATGGGCAATGGAAGGACATAATATGCCAATGTTTCGTAACACTAGGGATCCTTCTACAAAAGCGGATCAAAACTCAGACCGAGAAAAGACCATGGTGGTGGGGGATGGGGTGTTGTCATTGGGAACACTACTAAATGTGAATCAAAATCCAAACAAGAAGAATCCCCTAGCTATCCTGAATACTGCCATTAAAGCCAATTTCTATTGGAACAAATACAGATTGGCAGCAAACTGTGGGGTGAAGCGTATCAAAGTACTGTCACTCTAATAGCATTTTATCAGCTTGTAATAAAGGGCTAGAGTATCTCTGTTACCCATAAATTTCCACTTTTATGTATGCAGTGCCCCATCCAGATCCAAAAAACAGTATTGATTATATTATCTTAGTGTCTGCTCTTTTCCATCAGGCATCTTTGACAAGATTGCAACTATTCCCGGTGAAGAAAAGAAGAACAGAAACATCTATAATCCTTCCATAGCCATGGGTAGTTCACAGGGGGAGAAGACAGTGAATGTGGTGTTTTTTCTTTGCCGGGAATAGAGATAGCATCTAATCATGGCAAACTGCTGCAGCCAGAGGATCATAGACTTATTGAAATGGAAAATCTGTGGAAAGATGAACAAATTATTATCACACTATATACAAATTATTTCTAGTAAATTAGGTACTAGTTAGCAATACACCACTTCCTACTTAAGGAAAGGGCCATCCTGAATTTGTCATTTAAGCCAGGTAGATTCAAAGCACCCAGGTGTAAACTCCAGAACTGTTCCCTTTTGTCCAATAAATTCTCCAGATCACATCCTTTGTCATTTCTCTTCACCTTTTCAATGCCAATAGTTTTTCCCTTATGATTACCTGGACCCCATTTTTGTTGACCTGCATCACCATTGCATGGTCTGCATTATTTCTGTGGATTGCTCTTAAATGTTTGCCTAACCTTTCTTTAAATGTTCCTTTGTGAGTCCTGTATAGTAGGCACCACACGGACATCTCGGGAAACATATAATGGCCTCAGTATTGCAATTTATGAAACCACTGATTTAGTCTGTTTTTCTGTCCTCTGACTTAAGAAGGCACCCATCTTTTCTGTGATGGGACATACCTCATCATTTATGTGTCTTAGTCTTATCGGTTTTAAGTTGACAGTGTGCCAGCCAGTCACAAACATTCTTTCCCCTCCTATATCAAACTTTTAATGGGTGTTTAGTGTATTCAGAAATGGCTGGTACTGCTCTCAATATATCTAGATTTTTTTCCACAACATCAGCTACTGCCATGCCCCCTTTAGAAAATGTGGTGGTAAAAGAGAATCTTTTGTCCTCAACCTTTTCAAAGAATTTGCTTTTTCTCCTTTTCTGCTTTGCCCTAAAACTGCTTCCTCCAAAAGCTTTGTCTGTACATACGCCATGTCCTACCAGGACTGCAGTCTCTTGGAGGCCAGCAAGTCTCTCACTCACAGTCATAGCCAGCATACGCTGCAGTATCTTGCAGTAAGCGACAGCACAAAATATTGTATGGCCTCCTCCTTTATGAGTTGGTGGCTTCAAACTGACAGATGTGGAATGGTGTCTTCTAACTGCAGCTTCAGAAAGGAGCAGGACCATCCTTGACTCCCTAAAAAGGGGCATTTCTCAGGCAGCTAGCCAGTGAACCCACTAGGGATGGGGCAGTGCTGGATCTGTTGTTTACAAACAGTGACAGCATTGCAGACATCACAGTGGGCACTCCCCTAGGTAATGTGGAGAGGAACCAGTACCTGCTTTAAAGGAACCACTTCAATTAGTGTATGCTCCAAACCAATGTTCAAAAAGATAGGCCCAGCATGTTCACGTTTCATGTGATAAATTTATTATTGTGCAAATCACATCAATCAAACACTCATGTTTAGCAGCCACATATGAAGGATATTCACTAGATTCACAATATCCCAAAAAATTAACTGAGTATCCATATATTGTCCATGAATATCCAGACGTAAAATCAAACAGGCCTGCAAACAGGCCGGCAAGAAGCTTCTGCAGCAAGGCTGAGGGACACACCCATGTCACCTGACGCATTTTACAATTGGCCGAAATCGTCAGGTGACAAGATGTCAACCTCTACTTTCTTGCCAGCTTGTTGCAGTCTTTGATTTTACATCTAGATATTCATGGACAATATATGGTCTCCAATTAATTTTGAGGATATTATGAATCTGAGTGAATATCCTTCATATGTGACTGCTAAATGTGATGTTTGATTGATGTGATTTAATAATCTTTATCATATGAAATGTGAACACGCTGGGCCTACATTTTTGAACATTGGTTTGGAGCATACACTTTTTTTTTTAATCTCTTTTTCCCTCCGGTCATGGCTGGGGGGTCTCTCTCAGGCATCCTGCCTGTTCCTGCCCTGCCTGAAGTCCACCTACCTGTGCCTCCTCTCTCCCTCCTCCTCTGTCCACGATTGGCACCCCCAGCTTAACCCCTCTGGGGTGGGGCCACCCCTCCTCTTTGGATGCACGTTTAGACAGATTCTGATGTGGGAGAGGACCCGGGTGGAGGAACCTGGAAAGCCAGGCAGGATGGACTCAGCCTTGGGCATGGGGGCAGGTTCCGTCACCTACCCCTCAGACTGGGCTTTTTCCTTGTTCTGGAGATCCCTCCCCCCTCCCATGCATGTGCACGTCCTCGACGCAAGGCGTACATGGCAACCCCTGCCTGTGTCAGGGCACGCGGATTACTTGCAGCCGAGCATGCTACAGCACCCCAGTCTCCACCAGGAGCCACTGGCACGCCAGGCAATCCCGCCCTCCCGGGAAGGAGCAGCCCATCAGGTGCTCAATCCTCTCCCGCACCTGCCGACCCCGGTGCAGGCTCGCTCCCAAACCCGGTCGCCCGCGTGGCGAGGTGTGTGCGTCCAGCACCTCAACCCTCAGCACCACCGGCCGATACGAGCATACGCTAATTGAAGTGGTCTTTAAAGCAGGTTCTGGGTTCCTCTCCACATTGCTTTTCATGTTTATTTTAACCAGGCACTGCCATTTTCCTGGTGCAGTCATAACCATTTTAAAACAACTCCCCTAGGTACCAGTGTTCACCATACAGTGTGTTGTAACATTCAGATGGAAACAAAGGCAAACTACACAAGGACGAGGGTCCTGTACTTTAGGACAGATGATTTTTAAGAAATGGAAGACTGTCTCAGAAATTGCCTCATGGGGCATTGCCAGGGAGGGGTAGTGGTACAGTGCGGAAAAATAACGCAAGACATAATCAAGGCACCCAGCTTTTTGTTCTTGTTACATATTTATTTATTTATTGATTGATTGCCTGATTGATTTTATATGAAATTTGTTGACTGGGTATGACCCAAGGGCATTAGATGCCAATTATTTCAAGGCTGACACAGAGTTGTAAACAAAAGCAACAGTACAGTACAGGAAAACATGCAATACATCACAGTGCACAGTAATCAGGAAGCAGTACAGCTGCACATTGACACTACACTACACTACAATGCATCACTGTACATAGTAATCAGTTAGCATTGCAATTACACATTGACAGATCCTTAACACCATTTTAATGTATTCTCCAAATTGATAGAGTGTAATGAAGCAGCATGTAATGGCTCTATGTATAAAAGAGCATTGGGCTAGAGAGGAATGGAAGACTGGGGGTCTTATGGATTGAATGTAAGCAGATCTAGTACATTGGGAACCAGAGTTGGGGCGAGCATCAGCCATGAATAAGAATCTAATATGCACAGGGTCATAATGCCACGGACGAAACCGTGCACCTCAAGACTGCACAACTACAAACAGTGTGGGCAACACCAAAAGTTTTTCTTTTGTTTTGAGGGGGCTTTGCCCCCTGCACCCACCCCCACACACCCTGAAACTATTATAATCAACTCTGAGGGGATGTGGACACAGAGGCAAGAAAAAAAAAATGAAAAGTAAAATATTCCCTAGCAGGGAATCAAACCATGTTTTCTCCCCAACCCTATCTACTGCAGGGACCAGCAGTGACTACATCAACTTCCTCCGTTCTGGTGAGCGACAAGGGTAGTATCGCTGTAATTCCCCTGTTGCTGTAAAGCCATATGCACTACTGACAGAGGGGTCTTGATGTGCGCAGTTTAGTCTGCGAGATTATAACCCAGTAGGATCTAACAGGGCCTTTTAGGAAACATCTAAAACTGTTGAGCATGAAATAAGTACTGAATAAATCCAAAGGGCTGGCAGTATAGCCTAGAGGTTAGAGTAATGAGCTATGAATGAACTTGGTACATCCAGCAGACCAGACCTGGGTTTGATTCTCACAACCTCCACTTGCTTACTGTATGACTCTGAGTAAGTCACTTAACCGCCCAATGCTCCCAGGTCACCCCTGAAAACAGGTACAGTACTTGTGCCTAGTGGGCCTTACCTGGTTACCAAATACTAAAATAAAAAATTAAAAAAGCCAGCCAAGGTGTTTGTAAAGAGTACAGTGAAGTGAAAATCTGGGCCTGGAAGCAGCAAATCTGCATATGGAGTTGTATAGGATATTAACCCTTTGCAAATCCATGACACTGGCAGCATCAGAGACTGGAAGTTCATAGTTCACTAAGGAAAGCAGAAGGGACTGAGCTAGGACTTTCTTAGAGGCAAGACAATTTTATTTATAAGGCGCCCAATCCTTGAGGCTCTGAGCACCCAACAAAGATTATAAAAAGAGCACAGGAAACAAACATGAATAAATATAATAAACAACAATTCATAAAATCCTAAATACAGCAATTAAAAAGATGAACAGCAACGGACTGTCACATAAGGGGACTCGATCACGATGGAATCAGAAATCTGCAAAAGCCAGGACAAAGAGGTGGGCCTTCAACCTCTTCTTGAACCTTGTCAAGGGAGCCTCCTGAACTGAAGGTGGAAGACAGTTCCACAGGGTCGGCCCAGAGATGCTAAATGCACAATCTCTTGAGGTCCTCAGCTAAATCCAGGGAACGTCCAGGAGGCCCCTTGAAGAGGAGTGGAAGGAGAGAACAGAGGTCGCTGGTGTCAGGAGCTCTGCCAGGTAACCAGGACCCAGTCTGTATAGGGCCTTAAAGATAAGAAGACCCCCCTTGAAAGGGACCTGCCACCTGACTGGCAGCCAGTGCAGAGCCCGCAGGACCTGGGTTACATGACTGGACCTCAAGAGGCCCATCAGTAACCGGGCCACTGCATTCTGCACCAGCTGCAGTCTGTGTAGGGTCCCTCCTGTGAGGCTAAAGTACAGAGAGTTGTAGTAGTCAAGCCTGGAGATCACAAAGGCATGCACTAGTGTCAGCAGGTCCTTGGGCAGAATGAGGGGCTTAATCCGGGCAGTGTTCCACAGATGGTATAAACCACTGCTGACCACAGATGACACCTGATCTTCAAAAGTCAATCTGTTATCAAGGATCACGCCCAGATTTTGCACTCTCAGGAAAGTCACCAAAAGAGCACACCCCAGGAAAAGCCCTGTATCAGTCCCAGGTGGCAACCCATCATGACCGTCATCAGGCTCAATCACCAGTACCCCCATCTTGTCCAAGTTTAGTCTCAGCCAGCTGGAAACCATCCAGTCATTAATTTTAGCCAGACAGCTGTTAAGCATGTCAACAGCTCCTGGTGTTCTGGGGCAAAAGACAGGTACAGCTGGGTATCATCTGCATAACAGTGAAACTCCACGCTGTACTGTCAAATAAGCTTGCCCAGGGGCAGCATGTACACTGCGAACAGCATCAGCAACAAGATCTAGCCCTGTGGCACTCCACAAGACAGGGGCAGTGGGGAGGAGGAGAAATTCCCCATCACCACCCGCTGCACCCTGTTTGAGAGATTGGACTCAAATCATCTGATGACAGTACTGGCGAGTCCACAAAACTCACAGAGCTGATCCAGAAGCACAACATGGTCCACAGTGTCAAAAGCTGAAGAGAGATCTAGGAGAACAAGAACTGACCTGTCTCCTCCATCTCTAGCCCTGAGCAGATCATTATGCACCTTCACTAGAGCTGTTTTTTTTTTTTTTTGATGTGGTATTTCTGCCTTGGTCCTGTTCAGCACTCCTATCCTCATCCACTGTCCCTCCAGCGCTGTCCCCAAGGATCAGACCCCCTCCCTTGAGTTCCCATGACTTACCCTTCATGGCAGGATGGTGGGAAGTGACTTGACCCACCCAACATGGATCTAACTAGGGAGGTGCCATCTCAGGGCAGCGTCAGCAGAGATAGCGTCATACAGCTGACCAGGACCTTTTTCCATTTTCTCCCCTTGTTGTGGAGGTGGGGCATGCAATGACACCAACAGACAGAGCATGCACGCTACTGTGCATGCTCCTCCTGGCATCTGACCCAACTTCTCCCCTTCTGCAGTGTCAGCGCTCCATCCCCCAGCCACCACCAGGAGACAGTAAGGTGCTGACAACTGGTGACCCCCCTTCCCGGAGAGGGAGAGCAGTCCCATGGACACTCAATCCTTCTCCTCCCCTGCTGACCCTGGGCAGCCTGTGCTCACTCCCAAAAATGGGTTGCCGGCGTAGCTCAAGGTAAAGTGTCCAGCACCTCAGCCCTCAGCACCACCGGCTGACTACATTAGAGCTGTTTCTAAAGCTAGCGTCTAGCCCAAAAACCAGACTGAAATGGCTCATAGATGTCTGAGGACATCAGGTGATCCTTGAGCTGTTGTGCCACTAACTTCTCAGCAATCTTGCCCAAAAAGGGCAGGTTGGAGATAGGACGATAATTCACCAGGACGTTGGGGTCAAGGGAAGGTTTATTTGGGAGGGGCCCTGCAAGCACTTCTTTCAAAGTTGCTGGGAATACCCCCACCACCATCGAACATCCAGCAGTCCTGGTGAACACCGGGTCAACAGCCTTGACACATCTCATTAAGAAATGCATTGGGGATGGGTCCAGTTCACAAAAGGTGTCCTTCAGCTCTAAGATCACCTTAGTCACTTCAGACACCTCCACTGGCCTAAACTCCTCCCATACAGGTGGAGTGCCTCTGAATTCCCCAGCCTGACCACTGTGAGATGAATGCCTCCCTGGCGGATCCCTGACCAGATGGTCAACACTGTTGGAGAAAAACAGAGCAAACTCCTCACACAGAGTAGATGACAATGTTTTTCTCGGCTGCAGGCAGGCAGGCAGGATGAAGAAACCTGTCTACAGTCGGAAATAGCTGAGATGGTCTGCTTTCCCCCACAGCAATTTCCCCGGATGGGAATTCTGCCTTGTTACGGGAAATTGCCCCTGATACTCAACATAGTGAGCATGTAGAGCCAGCCTATCAGCCTCCAGTTGGGTCCTCCACTGGCAACACTCCAACCTCTGACCCCTGGCCTTCATCGTCTTGAGGTCCCCATCAAACCAGGGGGACTTCAAGTGAGAAGATATGGGTCATATATGAACTGGTGAAAGAGCATCCAGACCACCCTGTTATAAGTGGCCACTGCCTCTCCGGATCCAATCGCACATGCTGCATCAACCAGAGATAGGTCAGCTAGCACCAACAGTCCCTCAGGACACACACCCCTTAAAGGGCAGTAGCTGACAATCTCCACGGGGGGACTACTAGGGGGGCCCCAAACATGAACTCCACAGTACGTTGATCAGACCAAGTGACCTGATCAATCTTGAGGTTTTTGACCTCAAGACCCAGTTGGAACACCAGATCAAGTGTGTGGCCATGCTGGTGTGAGTGGACAAAAAGATTTTTAGCCTATAAAGTAGGTCAAGGTGAGTGTGAACTGATTCCTTCCTTGAGCTGTGCCTGTTTTGTAAAATCCTGATGTATCCTCCCAGGTCATGCCTGAAAATAGGCAATAGTTGTCTAGTGCCCTTACCCAGTAAATAAAAGCTAAGTAAGTAGACTGAGCAAACTGAGCCCAGATTCTTAGTTTCACTTGCTTTCATAGAGTTCTTTAACTTGACTTCTTATTGAATGCAAAGTTCACAATGGCAACCATGTTTCAGAACCCTGAGCCAGCTAAACCAGATTTTTCCTGCATGCTCCTGCACCCAAAGTTCAAGATACTATCCATACTATATGATGCCATGTCAGTGCCTGGACTAGACTGCAGGCACAGACTACTACTGCCTGAAGATTTTGGCGAACCACAAGCGAAGGAGGAGATGTAACACTGTGGGGGATTAGTCTCAGGAACAGTGTGCACTCCAACTCAATTCAGTTCAAAATTGTTTTAAAAGAAAAATAAACAAGGATGATGACAGGACATTTGAGTGACAATGAGATAGTTTTCAATGATATCCTATATTTATAAAAGTCACAACAGGTAACATAGTATTTAACAATATAAGTAATAAGCACGTTAAACATAGAGGGTGGGGTATTCAGACTGTGCCAGGCTGTGGAGCAAGCCTGGACGCAGCACAACTGGGATGTGCCAGGGTGATATTCAACGGTGCTGTGCCATGGCTCAGCACCGTTGAATATCGCTCTGTGGTCACTCGCATTGTGCATGGCGTAGTGGCACTGCACCAGCACAAGTGGCCAGAGAGGGGCAGGGGGATGCGCTAGCGCAAGTGCCATTGCGCTAGGTGCATCAACCACGATATTCAAAGGTGCACATGCAAATGGGGCCATAATGCATGTAAGGTGCAAATGGGGCCATTTATTTATTTATTTGTACATCAGTTTACAACCTTTGAGCCAGAGGCTCATTTCCAAAGGTACCTCGTCACATTGAGGACAAATACATTACATTACAGATTCATTGTTACATCACACAGTTTCAAGTTGTAGTAAAAGACAATCACATGTATTTACAAACATTTGTAGAGCAAGAGAACCAGTCTTGTTACAGAGGTGCTGCTCATACGAGCTTTGTCAGTATGTGGTTGACTAAGTCACAACTAGTGACAGGTGCAGTTACGCGTAATAAATAGCTGGTTCCGCAGTGCAGTTTTGAAAGTGGAGATTGTGGGGGTGTCTGAGATGGCGGGAGGGAGCACGTTAAACCAGGATGGGGCTCTGTAACAGAAGGACCTCTGTCCATGGGTTGTCCTAGTTCTTGGGATCAGAAGGGTGGCCTTGCAAGAGGTTCGGGTATAAACCAGTGGTTGGGCTTGGCGGATGGAGGTTGTCAGCCCGGGAGGGGATAGCCTAAGAAGGGTTTTTTTTGTTATGAGGCTGGTTTGGTATTGAAGTCGTTCATCTAGATTAAGCAGCCTTGCCATGTCATATAGCTGGCATGTGTGAGTGAGCCTGGCGGCCCCTGTAATAAGCCTACATGCCTTATTCAGGATAAGACAGATTTTATTGAGGGCGGTTGAGTCAGCAGCGCCGTATACAGGTAGGCCATAGTCCACCAGGGACAGTATCGAGGATGTAACCGCTAGTCGGAGGGCAACGGGGGGGAGACAGTTTTTATAGCGGTAGAGGATACCTAGCTGCACATTAGTAGCAGAGGCAGGTGCATCAATGTGGGTGTGGAAGGAGAGGGCTGCGTCGAAAGAAACCCCAAGGTACTTGTACGAGCGGACTAGTTCAAGGGGTTGTTTGGAGCTGGGGAGGATATGGAGTGGGAAGTTACTGGCTTTGTTTTGGGGGTGGGCAAAGAGCATTGCTTTAGTTTTTTTGAGATTCATGACAAGTCTGTGCTCTTTAAACCAGGTTTCGGCATCATTAAAGGAGAGTTGTAAGGTGTCCTGAAGGGCATTGGAGTTGCGGTGGGTGGCAAATTGGATGGCATCATCAGCAGAATTCTACCAGTGCATGCACTGGGTAGGGTGTTAAGGTAGATTGAGAAGAGTAGTGGTCCCAGGATGGAGCCCTGGGGACACCTGAGTGGATGGGACAGGTTGTGGAAAGTGTCCCGTTGATTCTGACACATTGCGAGCGGTCAGATAGGTTGCTAGTGCACCAAGAGATTGGCCCAGTAGAGAGGCCAGTGAAGAAGAGGGCATCCAGCAGGAGGGGGTAGGAGACAGTGTCAAAGGCCTTTGAGAGATCTACAAACACTGCCCCGGCTAGGGAGCCGGCATCCAGGGAGGAGTGTATGAAGTTTGAAAACTCAATTAGTGCCGTACCGGTACTGTGCCCTGCATGGAAGCCATGCTGTTCTGGGCAGAGGATGTTGTATTTGGTTAGGTACTCAGTGGTTTGAGTAGCCACCAGCTTTTCAAGGGCTTTGGAGAGGGGTGGAAGGATGGAGATAGGTCGGTAGTTCCTGGCAGAGGACCTGTCACCACCTTTGTGTATGGGCGTAACTGTGGCCGTTTTCCATGCAGATGGGAATTGCCCCAGGCAGAGGGATTTGTTGAGAATGGTGGTGAGCGGAGCAAGTACTTGATCCAGCACCCGACGGAGAATGCTGGGGTCCAGGGAGTCGCTGCCGGGAGTATTGCTGTTTAATGCTTTGAGCAGGTGCAGTCTGGCTTCCTGGTCAATTACCCTGTGTAGGTGGAAACAAGGGCATTGGATGACAGGGGCTGTTAGGGAGGGTCAAAGAAATTGCTGGGGAGGACTGAGCTAAGGTCCGTGAAGGCTGTGTTTAGGAAATTGGCTATGCAAGCCGGGTCAGTCGAGGTAGTGCGTCAATGGTGATCTGGGAAGGGAGGGGGAGTGCGCACTCCCATTCAATTGTTTAACATTGTCCCAGAAAGTTCATGCACATCCCCAGGAGGAGGTGAGCATGGCCTGGTAATGGGCAGCCTTTGCCTTACGGATAGCCCAGGTGCACTTGTTCCGCACCGCGTTATATGCCTGTCTGTCAGCTATCCAGCCTGTTTCAGTGGCAAAGTGCCATAGGTTATCCCTGTGCTTGAGCAACTGACGTAGGGCGGGGTAACCCAGGGTGCACTGAGCTTTTTGGTTTGGGTTCCAGTAAGGGGTGCGAAGAGGTCACAGGCTTTGTTAAAGGTTTGGGAGAAGTAGGTGAGGGCAGTATCTATGTCAGGTGCATGCTGTATGGGTGACCAGTTTATCTGGGCAAGAAGTCGTTTGAGACTTTTTAGCCCACCAGGTCTGAGGCACCAGCGGAGTGTGGATTAGGCTTTAAATTGGGGTGTGGGGGGTCATCCGACGGAATAGGATAGGGAAGTGATCACTAAGCGAGTCCGGGAGGACCTGGATATCTTGGATTTTTTGGGGGCGGTTTGTGATGATTACATCTAGATATAACCATTTTTTCTATACGTCTGCTCACGATCGGGCTGCAAGCGGTCCACTGGACCACCAGGGATATTGGACATGCTTATTTACATATATATGCATATATATATATATATATATATATATATATATATATAAGACAAAGAATCTCTGTGCGCAAACACTGAGGCAAGGGTTACCCCAAAGGGCATTTGGCTGGGAAGCCAAGTTTCAAGAAAATACAAAATCACACATGCCCCCACAATGCAAAGCATCATGGGCTGCATATGCAAATCACCACAGAATGTTATGCTGGTCCAACTGCAGCAGAATTGCATGGTGCGAAAGGCACTCACACAGTTGCAAAGGGTGCTAACAGAAGGCATAGACACGTGTTTCATTCTACCAGGACTCATCAGTATGCCCTGGCCTGTTTGACACCCCAGTGGAATGGACCAGCTACCCTTAAGGCAGTGTGCCTTGGATATATTGTGGTGAACCCATTAAAATAAAAAACTATTTAAAAGACAAAGAACCTCTGTGCGCAAACACTGAGGCAAGGGTTACCCCAAAGGGCATTTGGCTGGGAAGCCAAGTTTCAAGAAAATACAAAATCACACATGCCCCCACAATGCAAAGCATCATGGGCTGCATATGCAAATCACCACGGAATGTTATGCTGGTCCAACTTTAAGCAGAATTGCATGGTGCCGAAAGGCCTCTCACACACACATATATATATATATATATATATATATATATATATACATATATATTACATGTCATTACGGCCCCATTTGCATGCAGGTGCACGATCGGCGACTTGCACCTGGTGCTCTGCCAGGCTGCAGCCGTCGGGGACTGACCCCCCCTGCATAAGCAGCACAGTGCCCCACTGCATGATCGTGGGCATACGTATGAAATTATTATGTCCAATATCCCTGGTGGTCCAGTGGATTGCTCGCAGCCCGATCATGGGCATATATATGTAAATAAGCATGTCCAATATCCCTGGTGGTCCAGTGGACCGCTTGCAGCCCGATCACAAGCAGACATATAGAAAAAATGGTTATATCCCATCCCTGGTGATCCAGTGGTACCCTCTCCCCACCCTCCCACTGAGCCCCGCCACCCCGCTCACCCCCGTCAGCGGCGGGCGGCAGCTCCCCACCGCAAGCCACCCAGCCGCACGCCGACTGACTGCATACAGTACAGCTGTACACCTGTTGGTCCACAGCGTGGGCCAATGGGTGTGCAGACCATATCATACTACACAATCCAGATATGTGAATGAATCCATTCACATATCTGGACTGCACCTGTACCTTCAGCGTCACTTCGCTGTCAAGAATTACTCCCAGATTTGGGACCTGTTCAGAAGGTCTCAACTGGGTACCCCCTAACATAAGACCAGAGGAGAACCCAGGAGTCAACTTCTCTGCACGGTGACCCAGGTCCACCACCAGCAGCTCAGTCTTGTCCGGATTCAGTCTTAACCAGTTAGCACTCATCCAGTCCTGAATCTCAGCAAGGCAGTTGTTAAAGACTGATAAAGCGTCATTCTGTTCGGGTACAAAGGACATATAGAACTGAGTATCATCTGCATAGCAGTGAAAACTCAGCCCATAATGCCTTATAATGTCTCCCAACGGCAGCATATACACCACGAACAACATGGGGGAAAGCACAGAACCCTGCGGCACCCCACAGGGCAGAGCAAAGGGAGCAGAGGAAAACATTCCTGATACTACCCTCTGGGTTCTGCCCATGAGGAAAGAATGGAACCATCTGAGAACTGTTCCTGACAGTCCACAGAGCTACCGCAGACATTCCAGCAACATCCCATGGTCCACGGTGTCAAATGCTGCAGAGAGATCAAGGAGAACCAAGATCGAACAACACCTACGATCTCTCACTATTAGGAGATCATTCAGTACCCGAACCAACGCTGTCTCGGTACTATGCCTCTTCCTGAAACCGGACTGGAGAAGATCATAGACTTCATGGGTGGTAAGAAAGTCCTCTAGCTGCAACTCGACTACTTTCTCAATAACCTTGCCCAAAAAGGGCAGGTTAGAGATCGGTCTGTAGTTAGCCAGACAATCTGGGTCAAGGGAAGATTTCTTCAAAAGGGGTGTTATGGTAGCCTCTTTTAAAGACTCTGGAAACACCCCTTGGTCCAAAGAGCACCAGACTATCTCAGCAAGGACTGGTCTGATCGCACCCCACAAGGAGGCGTGTAGGACCAGGATCCAAACTGCAGCAAGTTGGTCGCAAGCCCTGGACAATCTTTATGATATCCATGATCGCTGGCTGGTCAAAGTCCATCCAGATAAACTGAGGGCTTGTAACCTCGCATCGATCACCGCCATGCTCATTTGAATGCATACTGTGAATCTCTGACCTGATCGATGACACCTTATCATCAAAAAACCGAGCGAACTCATCACACTTTATTTGTGAAAAAACTCTCCGACCCTGCAGGCAGGCTGGATTGCACAGTCTGTCCACGGTCCAGAAAAGCTGAGCTAGTCAATTTCTTAATGCAGCTATCTCCCTGGACAGGAACTCTGCCTTCTTATGGGAGATTTCTGATTGATAGTCAGCATAATGGGCCATCAATCTAAGTCTGTCACCTTCCAGGCCAGATTTCTGCCAGCAGCATTCCAACCTTCACCCCACTCTCCTCAGCTCTCTCAAAGTCCCATCAAACCAAGGGGACCGAGGGCAAAGGGAGAGGGGGTGAACATGGACAGGAGCTGTGGAATCCAGAGCCCTCAGCACCATATTATTATAGTGCACTACTAAGGCATCTGGTTCCATGCACTCCATAGGACAACTCGATAGGTCCAGCACCGCCATCAGACCCTCAGGGGTAACTTCCCTCAAAGGGCTGTACTGGACCATCTCCAAAAGGGCTGGTCTCATAGGGGGGCTGTGAAATTGAACCTTATTGCGTGATGGTCAGACCACCCAACTGGTTCCACCACCAGTTCCGTGATCTCCATCCCCAGGGTAAACACCAGATCCAAAGAGTGACCATGAATATGGGTGGCAACGGTAACAACCCATGTAAAGCCCAGCGATATCATCAGTTGGAGGAAGTTTTGACCAAAATGCGAGAGTTCATCGTCGACCCAGGCATTGAAGTCCCCCAGAACCAACCACCTGGGAGGGCTCCAACACCAGGTCGACAATGAAGTCTGCAAATAAGCCATGCCTATAGCTACTAAGGATTTAAAATCAAAAGAGCAGATTAACAGGGTCCTGATGTAGTACTAGAACACACGATCTTCCTGTCTTCCAGCCCTAGAGGTGAGTGTATCATCTACTGTACATGTAACAATGCTTAAGATAACACAGACACATAGATTGTGTTATTAGAAAAAGACCCAGAATTCCAGTCTGCCTATTTCCATGCTTAGCTCCATGCTCCACCTATTGCTAGGCTGGATTTAAAGATCTGCTAGCCACAGAGGTTGATTGTCGCCCAGATCCCACTATTCCCTTATATCTGTCTCACCGAAATGTAAACCCTATAACAGTCTTGGTTTCAACCACCTCTCTGAGCTGTCTATTTCATTGCCCCACCACCTGCTCTGTGAAGAACTTCCTCTCATCTATCCTGAATCCTAGCCATGACCTCTAGTCACTGTTTCCTCATTCCTTGAGAAGTAGTCCTTAAACTCCACCCAGTTGATTTCTCACAAGAACTTGCACATTTAACTCAAACTCTATTTGGGGGGGGGGGAAGGTTACCTTTACTGTTAAGAATGGATTATTTTTGTGCTGAGTTCATTTTGATGCTTTTCATGACCTCCAGGGATTGTGGACTGTGTCAGTGGGGGTTATGAAATGAATGAAGAGGAGGGCTACATCTTTGGTGCCTCCTGCACATAAACTGGTTGCTGTGCACCAACATGAAATATTTTTCACTGACTCAACCAATGAGTAGCTCATGATTGGTGGGGGACTTCCAAAAGCAGTTGCCCTGATTGACCAGACACTAGTGCTTACCCATGCAGGACATGGGACAGGGCAAAAAGTAAGTTTCAAATAGGGCTACAAGTTTGGTTCTGCAAAAGAATAGAGCACTTCAAACTTTGGGTGTTTGGTTCTTTCAGGCTGTGACAAACATTTGCGGCAAATAGTTGGACTTGTAGTTTAAATGTTCCTTGGTCTGAAAGGTGCAGACCAGGAAAACCAGTTTAACCACAAACCGCAGTTTGCACCTGGAACAGATAAGAAGTCAGAGTGTGAGTCACAGCCTCAGCTGGGTGCTAGATTCAGCTTGATGTCATGAGCTAGCACGAAAACTCACTTGCATACTCATTGTAAGGCTAATAGGTAGCTCAGACAGGGATCTGATCAAATTCTAGTTACATAGGAAATTCCTCAAATTCTTCAAAAAGGCATACAGTTCACACTTTAACAGCAGGGCTTTTGAATGGAGGGATATTTAAATCTACTAGGAGAAAAAAGATGACAAAACTTAGAGTTTAACCTCGGACAGAGCAGTGCTTGCAAAGCAACAGGCATCTGGGACCATGGGCTTGCTTAGGGAACTGGGAGGTGAGGACTGGAGTATGCCTGGGCAGTGGGTAGATGAACCATGAGGTGTCAGTCTGCCAGTGCAAAATTGTCTAACAAAGATTTAGCACATATGTTTTGCCAGAATGGATAGACATTATTTTTCTAGGAGGAAAGCTGGGGGAAAAAGTAACCTCAGACTGAACAGTGCATTGCAAAGCAAAAGGCTTCTGTGACCAAGGGATAGCTTAGTAAACTGGGAGGGGAGGGACAGGATTGTTCTTGAGCAGTGGGCTGCTGGGGCATGAGGTGGCAGTCTGCCAGTGCCCAATTGCCTAATCAGCACACATTTTTTTGTCAGACTAGACAGACTTTTTTTAATTTTTTTCAGTGATGATTGTATTGCAGAACTAGCATTTTAACAGAGCATACACAAACAGATTGACTGAGGAGCCTGCCTGAATCCTGGGATCTGGGAGTAACTGGGCCATAAATGTGTGCCAGTTGGCAGCTTGCTGGTGCTTGGCCACTGGTAGTTGGCACCTTGGTGGCATCCCTTAAAAAAAGTTTAAATGGCCAGCCTGGTGGTGCTGAGGGTTGAGGCGCTGGATGCCACACCTTGAGCCATGCTGGTGAACCAGGTTCGCTAATGACCTCTTGTCATCGGTGCGCTGGCCAGGAGGGGAGGAGCAGAATTTAGCTGTCTACTGGTGACTCTCCTCTCCTGGGGTGGATGGCAGCCTGCCCGTAGTTCCATCACCACCGGGTGGATTTCCTGTGGTTGTGCAGGCAGGCAGGTAGAGTGATGACTAGTAGGGTGGGGCATCCCATAGGGTCTGACATGCACATGCCTCCACACGCATGCATCACGTTGAGGACACGTGGGATTGGGACTGGGAGAAAAACACAAAAATGTCAAAAAGTACTAATTAAAAAAAATTAAAATAAAAAAATATTACAATAGTTTTTTTCTTGTGGCAGTATTCATGTTCCCCCAGGTTGCTGAAGGTCCTCTTTCTGAGTCCTAAAGCCGTGCTGTTGCAGTGTGATCTGGGCAGTGGACAGCAAATGTGTGCCATCTGGCAGTGTGCCAGTGTCTGACCAGTAGTAGCTGGCACTTGGATGACATCCAATAATGAAAAGTAAAAAATATAAAATAAATAAATAAAAATCCTCACATTCTCTCAAGTTGCTGAAGTTCCTCCTCCAGAGTTCTGAAGCAGTCTGTCTGTGTGTCTTCATGAGCTGTGCCATTGCAGTGTGATCTCAGCAGTGGACAGCAAGTGTATGCCAACTGGCAGCATGCTGGTGCGTGCCCACTGGTAGCTGGCACCCTGACGACATCCCATAATGAAAAGTAAAAAATGAAGTATTCACAACCTACCAAGTTGCTGAAGTTCCTCTTCCTGACTCCTGAAGCAGTCTGTATGTACAGTTTATGAAGATTAGAAAATAAAAACAAGTACTTTGTGGGTACAGATCTTCAGAAACTGGAGTGGCAGAGATGGTGAGGAGATGGTGGCAAGGGTCATTACATCACATCAAAGAATAACCAAAGCAGAGTGACGTTGGTCAGAGACCCACTGCCTTACTGGGAACTACAACTGTAGAAGACAGTAGTCAAACAGTCCATAAAGTATCACACACTATAGGAATCACATGCAGCGGCACTGCAAGGATGGCAATATGAGCAATTACTGTAGAAAAAAGGGGAAACAAGGGTGCAACAGGTAATGACAAAGCTTATTCCAGGGGGAAACTGTGACTCGCCATGCAGGATCAGTGTTCTGTAAGATGGGGCAGCCAGCCCTTGTTGGCTAAAGCAAAGGTTAGATGTACTGAGCACTCAAAGGAGAAATGCAGCAGATACAGACAAATGCAGTTCTGTGAGTATTTTATTAGATGACAAGCGCTGGTTGAGCTGACAAGGTCCAATATCACAGTTCACCATCAGCAGAAGTCCAATATACAGTACATCCAAACTCCTAGTGCAAGTAAAGTAATAGCTGCAAACACGTCACAGTGTCGGCTATTGCCAAAACCCTGGCACTTCAACTCTTGCCGAGTCTTCCTTAGGGGGCATGACAAAGGCAGTAGAGGAGGAGGATGATCGAACTGATTTGGTGTAGGTTGGGGACTGAGACACAGATCAAGATTATATATCAATAAAACTGCCAGCAGCAGTAGCAGTTCTAGGCAGGAGGAAGAGGTGGAACAGGTGGGAGATGGAATTGGGGCAGGTGCATATATGAGATCAATAATAAAAACAAACAAACAAAAGAAAGAGACCCCAAATGACTAAGGGAAAAACAACAAGCATCAAAAAAGCAGCAGAGAAACACACAGATAAGACAGGTAGGTCAGAAGAGCCCAAGGTCGAGGCTGTTACACGAGGTCCCTGCACCCTAATTGATACCCTCAGGGGTACACCGTAGACAGCTAATGTTTAGGCATAGGCTATACTAATACATAGGGCTAAGGGCGTCTACCGTACAAGAGTAGATGTCAGGATATAAATGCATATTGTTGTAATCCACTTTGCTTGCTAATGCACACATATTACACCATGTATTTTCTGTCTATTTCTTACTTGTCAGATGCCAAGACACCTGTACTTGAAGTAATTATAATATGTAAGGCAACATTGCCATCCTTTGGTGATGTGCACCACTACACCTTGTTATGCAAGACTCTGTATAAGAACTTCTTTGTTCTAAAACTGATGACTTTACAGAATCATATAATGTTACCTTGGACCGTGGAGTCATCTCTAATTTAGCCAATAGGGCTCATCTCTGTAACTAGAAATGTTTCTATCTTTTAGTAACCATAGTAATTTTCACAGGTATATAATGTTATGCACAGGCTTTACACCTCGGAGACCCGAGAGATCCCAAGAGACTACAGAGAAACCTCGAGGTGTAGGGAACGCTTAGCACTGGCTCCCGGTTCATATTGGTAAGAACTGCTTAGGGACAACACTGAGATTTATCCTTTGTAGTAATAAACTTGTTTATTACTCAGATGCAACTTGTTTGTGATTATTTGCATTCCCAATATCGTCAAGAATCTGAAAGTGAGGTTTAGACCTCTTACAAATTGGCGACCGTGTGCAGGCGATATTTGGTGTTTGCAAGTTTTCACTTGTTGCTGTAAATTTTCCCTTCCCCACGGGGATTGTAGGTGTACATTCCCGTATCACCTCTCCCATTTTTCTACCAGTTTGTAGAAACTTGCAAAGTCTGGCTTACTTTTTGGGTGTGGTCGATGCCGTCTACGACCCACTCCATAAGCTTTGGTGCAAGCCTACAACTTATACAATAGCCCGGCTGTGTTTAAAGTACTTGTGTTGTGGATCGATTCGCAACACGCTGTCTTTTTCACAGTTTTAATTTTCGTTCCCTCCCACACAATGGCCACAGTATCAGATATCTGCGCAGAACTGAGACTCAATGTCTCTAATTTCCTTACCTCCCATGGAGGATGGGCTGACTTCACGAAGGATGCAAGTCAATCTGAAAACCCTGTACTGGGGATTTCAACCCAGTATGCAGAGATGCAACAATCAACCAATAAGCGTTGCGTTAAAGGGTCGATGGTCGCCGCTCTCTACGCTGCTTTGGAAGCCTCCAAGCAAGGTTTGCATCCTTGATCTGCAGATTGCATCTGTTAAGCAAGAGATGGGTTTACAGGAAACTGAATGTGTTCGAATACAGCAGAACTTGGAGTCAGAACTCCAATCTCTGTGAAATGAAAAGGATTCACTATTGCATCATTCAGCACAGGCTGGTGAAAAAGAAATGTGTACTCTGAAACAGGAGTGTGAAAGTTTGAGACAGGATAAGAGTCAAGTTGTGTAGATGAATGATTTGTTGAGTGCTGCGAATGCACAGTTGAGTGATGAAATGGGTGAGCTTCAGGACGAGATCAACCAGGTACGTAACGATTTAGAAATAGCCTATAGGGACAATCGCGAATTGAGCGCAGCGTACCGTGTTTTGCAAAAGCAGAAGCAGGATCAGGTTGATATGGATGTTGCAAGTGTGAATCATGATGAATGTAGAGCTAAGATGGATAAACTGCGCCATCAGCGAAAGGTTTTGGCTGGCCATGTTAAGGCAATGGGAGGCGTAGCCCCTGCCTTTCACTCGTCATCAGAAGGGGAGTTATCTGATGATGACGTCTCACAGTACAACGCCCAGTCACGCCCCTACTATGGCCCAGATTCCCCACCCAGCCATCCACAGTATGGCAGGTCCCCGCCCACTACTCCCCAGGTCACATGTTGACGACATTGTGATGCTCATCGTGGGAAACACCATCATGGCGACACTCATGATGGGGGGGAGCAGGCCCAAGCCTGGTCCCGACAGCGCCTCTGGTAGCCATTATTAGTGTGGAAGACAGGCAAGAGATTGAAACCATGATTGACAGAGCATTAGGTAATGTTCCTCTTCCTGAAAGAAGTATGAAAGCCATTAAAAGTCAGATCAGCCAAATTTTCCAAGAAGCTGGCACTCAGGAAGGTGTTGTCTGTACTGCAGCTGAAGCTGCAGCTCGCGCAGCATTAGATGGTGCGCGAGATGCGTTACCTTTGCCTGATCGACCACCGACTAATTCCCTACAAATGGCCTACTCTGTTCAGCAAATTGCTGACAGTATCGGTTGGATGAGCCCGTCCGACAATCTCAGTTGTCACTTGGAAAAGGTGCGCTCCAAATGTGAGATGCTTAGCCTCGCCGCAGAATATCAGGTCCAAATACTACGCCAGACCATCGATCCTGGTTTATGGGCCAAACTCCCCAAAGTAGTTCGCCAGGATAGGAATGCTACCTTTGATAAGGTTGCAGCTGAGCTCATCTCCACTCATAGTCCAGGTGTGGTAGGAGTGATGCTGGCATATCCCGTGAAGCAAAATGCAAAAGAAAGCCCAGCAACCTACCACCAGAGACTCTGGATGGCCTACCGAGCAAGAAAGCATCTGGCACAAGAAGCTGCGGATGTAGATCTTATTGAATATAAGACCTTGTTCCTTAGGAACATGATCCCAACTGTAAGAGAAAAGGTAGAGCCAACCACGTACCCAAATACGGATAGGTTTGCCGATATTCTTTGGAAAACCGAGAGGGTGTATCAACTGTACATCCGTGATTTGGGTTCCAGTTCCAAGAAGGCTGCTGCCATGGAACCCGCCTCTGGGACCGTGACACACTATACCGTGGAAGGGCAGGCCCAGCAACAGCAACCCAAACATCCATCGGCCCCTCCAGTTAGCAACCAACAAAACCCCCAACAGGGCCAACAACAACAACAACAACAGTGGGGTGGGAACCGGAATTGGCCTAAAAACAGAAGGCACAAGGGCAGAGGGAAACCATTACAGAGAGTGAGTTCCTCATACAAGGAGATAGCTGAAGAAAAACAAAAATTTCGAGAGCTCCTGGGGCAAGTGCGCTCCGTAGCGGATGCTGTTCCCGCACAGACCCTTGCTGCAGTACAACCGGCGACCCATGCCACTACTGGTCATGGAGACACCGGAAGTACGAGCTCTCAGGCCCACACAAGCCTGAACCCAGAAGCTCCTCCCTATATTGCATCAGTGCAGCACTGTGAAGTCATTCATGCAAGTCAGGCCCAACCTTTGCATGCCTCTAGCAATACGGATTGACAATTACAGGCCCCAGTCCGCATTGTAAACAAGCTGGTCTTGGATACAAACGGAAGGCCCTGCACCGAGGCCGAGGTCAGGCGCCACCAACTAATTGTCTTATTAGATACAGGTGCAGCTGTATCTATGTTACACGACGAACATCCGGACACGTCTCCCTGGTCTACTGGATGGAAGACCAATATGTCAGGAGTTGATGGTACTAGGCTGCCTGCGTACTGTTCTCTACCCCTACCGGTAGAGCTAGGCCATTTGAAGGCCTCACACGCTTTCCAACTAATGGTACTGCATGATCATCCTAGTATCATAGGGATTGATTTCCTTGCACCACACGGCTGTGTGGTGGATCTAGCCAACATGCTGCTGATACAGATCCAGGGTCAATACCACACCGTCTTAATTCTTGACTCACATGCTGTGGCAACAATATCTATCAGCAACATACAGTATGACATCATAGATTTGTTCAAGAACCATGAACTTTTTCCAAAACTCCTACCTATTCTGCAATGACATTTAAAAGCGTTTGCAGTTAACAAGCATGATTGTGGCAGAATGCATACTGTTATCAAGGTGCCAGGCCCGGCACATGAAAGACAAAGGCAATACCCATTTCCCACTGAAGCCTTACCCTCTCTCCGAGAAACGATCAAGTCACTCTTTAAACAAGGAGTAATCAGAACCTGTGTTTCCACTGCTAACTCTCCTGTTTGGCCCGTGAAGAAACCCACAGGCGCCTGGAGACTTACTATTGACTACAGGAAACTGAATCAGCTCACTCCCAGTTGTTCCCCAACTGTGGCATCGGCACCAGATGTGCTTCAACTTTTAACACCGGATCAGAAATGGTTCAGTGCCCTGGACATCTCCAATGGTTTTTGGTCATTACCATTGGCCCTCAAGAGTCAATATAAGTTCGCCTTCACCTTTGAAGGACGACAATACACGTGGACTTGCTTGCCACAGGGATTCCATAACAGTCCATCCCTCTTCCATCTCCACATGATGGACGCCCTACAGAGTTTCTCAGCCCCCCATGTCTCTTACAGTATGTAGATGACCTGTTGTTGGCCACGGACACACATGAACAACATATGGATCTCTTGGGCGAACTACTGACTCTCATTCAGAGAGCAGGTCTGAAATGTAACCCAGCAAAGGAACAATTATGTCATAAAGAAGTACTCTTTCTGGGTCTGAAAATAACTGACCAAGGCCGGAGCCCTACTTGGAAGAAGATTCAGGGATTACAAGACTTGCCATTACCTACCAGTGTGGCAGCTCTTCGAAGGTTTCTAGGTATGGTAAACTACTTGAGAGATTTTATTTGTGATTTTGCTCAGAAAGCTGCTTCTCTGTATGATCTACTCAAAAAGGATGTTCCATGGAATTGGGGTCCTGCTCATACCCAGGCTGTGACATCACTGAAGCAGGCTCTGGCCTCTGCCCCAGCACTGGTTAACCCCAATCCAGCTTTACCATTCCATCTTGAGTGTGCCACCTCTGACATTGCCATGTTAGCAATGCTGGCCCAGAAGGTGCATGGCACCTTCAGACCTATTGCATATGCATCACAGCTCTTGACTCCAGTGGAACAGAAGTACAGCCTTTGTGAAAGGAACCTTCTGGCCACCTACTGGGCTGTCAAGCACTTCCTGTATATCATTGGGTACTCACCGCTGATTCTCAGCACTAATCACACGCCAACTACCTTTCTGCTCTCAGATAGAGTGAAGGATGGGTCAGTCTCTAACACTAGGCTGACACATTGGTCACTTCTCCTCCAGGATAGAAATATCCAGGTCCACCAGACCAAAGTCCCATCTCTGCTAGCTCATGGTCTCCTTTTTCAGGGAGAACCCCATGACTGTACACTGCAGTCACCTGACCTCCCAGATCCGGGTCCTTTCCTCCCTGCCACACCAGAGATACTTGAGAGTACCTCTTTGTGCCGTATTTTCACTGATGGTTCAGCATCATACTATCAGGGAGAACAGATTGCAGGGATAGGTATTTTGGTGGTTTATCCTTATGGGAACAATTTCAAGATATCTAAACGCTGTAGTGTGGCTTCATCACAGTATGCAGAGATGGCGGCGGTGGCCTGTGCACTTGAGTTTATCCAACATGGAACTCAGGATACCATCATTTTTACAGACTCTAATTGGGTTTGTTGCTCCCTTACAGAATTTCTCCCTTTCTGGCAGAAGAACTCCTTCCTCTCCTCTGATGGCAGTCCAGTGAAATACAAAGAATTAGTAATCTACATACATGCATTGGCACAGAAATACACAGACAAACTTTATGTGCACAAAGTTAAAGCTCACTCTCTACATGATCCCTATCATGCATTCAACGACACAGCAGATACCCTTGCTAAGGAAGGGGCCCGAGGGGGGGACGTCTGGATGATGGATCATCCAGAAGCCAATGCAGCAATACATGTTGCAGCTCTTAAAAAGAAATCTGAGTCTTTTCTCCCTGGACCTCTCAGCAGCCCAACATTTGGACACTGAACTTAAAGAGGTTCCAGATCCTTGACAAGAGTACAAGAAAGACTCCCTACACATAACCCATATCGCGAGGCATGAGTAAGTTACACTTATCCCTGACGACAAACTCATTTGGTTCCAACCAGAGACACTACCACCAAATTGTGGGTAGTCCCAAGACATTTGAGATCTGAGTTTTCCAAGTACATGATACTCCTACTGGTACACCAAGGAGCAGAAAATACCCTCCAACGTCTCAAGACCACCGCCTGGTGGCCTGGTATTACCAAAGATGTTAAACAGTACATTGACAATTGCCTCGTTTGTGCACAAAACAATCCCATACCTACAAAACGAAATGCCAAACTCTTACCACAAAGACACACTGGCCCTTGGCATGCCAACCAAATTGATTTTATTGGTCCTTTGACCAATACCAGTAGAAACAACAAGAATGCTCTTGTGGTAACTGACTTATTCTCTAAGTGGGTTGAGACTTTCCCTACTAAGACATGCACCACAAAGACAACTGCCAAAATCCTGGTGGAACAGATTTTCTCCAGGTGGGGCCTGCCTCTCAAGGTAGACTCCGATAAAGGAACCAGTTTTACAGGTGAGTTGATGAAAGAGCCCCTTGAACTCCTTGGGGTTCAGCAAAAGTTCCACTTACCTTATCACCCTCAGTCCTCAGGTCAAATAGAAAGAGCCAATAGACGGATTAAGCAAATGCTTTCCAAATTCATTGAGGACAATCCCAAAACCTGGGATTCCCTATTGCCTTTACTCCTTATGGCAATCAGGGGTACACCTCAGCCACTACCCAGCTAACACCATTTGAGGTGATGACTGGAAGACAGATGAGATTACCTGAACGCTTGCTGTTTGACCTGCACACCCCCACTGCAGACCGCATGTCTGTGGATCAGTATGTGAAAAGCTCAGAAGACCTCATACACACACACTTGTATGCTGCAAACTGCATGGGCAAGGCCAGCAACAGTCCAAAATACAATTTGACAAACATGCACAAGAAGTGGATTGGCAGGTTGGAGATCAGGTAATGGTACTTCAATTTGCACATCCCACCCACTCCTTCTCCAACAAGTGGGAAGGCCCTTACCCCATTGTCAACAAGCTCAGTACAGCAGTCTATCAAGTTAGACTCCTCCACAACAATAAATGGACTGACAAATGGTTACATGCAAACCAGTTGAAATTGTACAAAGGAACTTAAACTTACTTTTCCCAACCCCACTGGGCGGAATTGTACTAATGTACTAATCTTTGATCTTCCTTTTCAGATACACTGACAAGATGGCTATCTTGTTCCTATCTCTCCTCCTTGCAGGAGTGATCCCTTGCACCCAAGGCACGGTACTGGACCTCCTTTGACAACTGGATCCTCCAGCACCCCCTACAGAGGAGTTCCATCAAAATACCAGACACTATGATTACTGTCCAGGAAGGTTCCGATGTTACCTCACTGCCTCGTCGTTGCTCCTGACAAATCTACCCTTCAAATTGAGTGGCAAACCACATCACAAGGACAAATTCCTCTGGCCAAACTCTCAAGGAACTTTTCAGGGTTGGCCCAATGCTAAATTATCCCAAATGGTTCACTGTCCTTGTTACAAACTGCATTATGACATTCTGGTTTGTGCGACATTACTGCTCTAATTGATCCTTCCTACTGTAACTCTCTTTCCAAATTCTGCCTGCAGATTCTGTGCTGTACACCACATGGCCTCTGCTGCCATGTATCTCTCTGTTTTACCGCCCACTGAAAAACAGCTCTTGGAATGTCCAAAACATAACCCTGGTCCCCATAGTGGCCTCACAGCCACTGCCCTCCCAAGTTCTTTGATTAATAATTTACAGTTCATGCACATACCTGTTTTGTTTAATCTTACTTACTGGAATGTGAAAGAATTTGGCATGTGTCACAATACTAATACTTCTGCATTTTATAGTACATTATTGCTTGATAGTTTAGCTGCATTTCAGATTCGTACTAAGGATCCCTTTACTGGGGTTTATTCTACTGAACATAGAGGTAATTTTAGGAGGAAAACCCCTCCTGGTACTCTTAATCATAGCGTAGTAAATGTGAAGTTGACAGTTCTGGATGTTACAGGTGCTACAGGTACTGTCACAGGTCTTTTGGTACTGCTATGTCCATTTGGAACAAAGCAGACATTGCTGCTATCGAGTCATTCTGCAAAATTCTCCACTGGTTTGGTTAATAATGTTTTACCACCATTATTGCATGGTGTGGATGGTCTTAGTCAGGAAGAAAGATACACTGTATACAATATGTACGACATTGCAAAAGCATTCACTGATTCAAAAGATAAGATTAATGCACTCATACAACAGAACAATAGAGAAGCTGAAAAACAATACATTGGTAAGGAAATACTTTGTTCTGCATATGGTTCATACATCCTCACTACCATCAACAACCTCTTCCGTGATTTAGAAACTGGAAACATCCCTGACATAATACATGATAGACGCATCTCCAAATGGTATTGTCCTAAATGTAAACTTTCAACTTGTGTCTCCTTGTGTATGCAACAGACTTTGTCTATTCCTCTCTCCAGCCGAGAAATTTGGGTTGTGACCAGACACCTAACACTGGTCCTTGTTTTTCTACTAAGAAATGTTCCATAACAGATACCATGTTTGTCTCTTTTATTGTCTCCTTGCTATGTTTTGATCCCACTACAGCTTTGTTCAACAAGCTAGCACTGGCACATTCGATAGGGCATTTGGATGATGACATCTACAGAGAACACCTTGATCTACCACCTCTGCTGGTCTACCACTCTTTCTTGGATGCTTGGGTGGCACCGCACATGGGCTGCTGTGCGAAAAAGCAATACATCTACTTGTGCCAATGTGATGTGTTTGATGTCATACGCCCTGTTTGTGGCTACTCTCCAGACAGCATTGATTGGACTTTCACTATGGATGATGACATCACTGAGAATGGCACCAACTCTTTTGAATCGACTCTGTCACCTGATCAGCTCTACCAGTCCTATCGTGAGGAAGCTCATCGCCTGTCAACACGGATTTCGTAGATGACCTACACATGCCCTGTCCAGTTGCAAAAATGGAGACTACCTACTGTACGCTCACAGTATAACTCTGACAGAGAGTATTGCATTGTTACTAATTACAAGTCTTATACATATGGTTCTGTTACTTGTCCAATTGATTACCCCAACTTCTGTTTTGTTCCCCATCAGAAGACTGTTATTGGACATACTGTTATAACCCCTGTCCCCCTTATGGATGCAGACATTATTGATGGTAACCCAGATTATTTACTCACACTCTCAGAATACCTACCATACTTTAATGTATACATAGATCCGCTTACACTCACACTGAAATCCCTTTTAGATAGAAAGGACACACACCTCATCCACATCAGCAATAATATAACCAAAGCCAATGAAGCTGTTCTTAATCTGATCAATGATGGAGATATGAATAATGCATTGACTAACACCTGGTTAGAGATCACTTTTAAAGGTTTTGTTATAATACAAGCATTTTTGATATTCACTTTGATTATTATGCTTTGCTGCCTACGACGTACACTGCGCCAACACCGTGAGCAACTTGAGTTCCTTTACAAGGCTCACACGTCGGCTTGTAAACGACCACTGCTCCTGTCCATTCCCTTGATTTGCCTGTGTTGCCCTTGGAGGCAACAAGGGGGGGAATTGTTACACGAGGCCCCTGCACCCTAATTGATACCCTCAGGGGTACACCATAGACAGCTAATGTTTAGCATAGGCCATACTAATACATAGGGCTAAGGCATCTACCATACAAGAGTAGATGTCAGGATATAAATGCATATTGTTGTAATCCACTTTGCTTGCTAATGCACACATATTACACTGTATTTTCTGTCTATTTCTTACTTGTCAGATGCCAAGACACCTGTCCTTGAAGTAATTATAATATGTAAGCAACATTGCCATCCTTTGGTATGTGCACCACTACTGTTTATGTAAGACTCTGTATAAGAACTTCTTTGTTCTAAAACTGATGACTTTACAGAATCATATAATGTTATCTTGGACAGTGGAGCCACCTCTAATTTAGCCAATAGGGCTCATCTCTGTAACTAGAAATGTTTCTATCTTTTAGTAACCATAGTAATTATCACAGGTATATAATGTTATGCACAGACTTTACACCTCGGAGACCCGAGAGATCCCAAGAGACTACAGAGAAACTTCGAGGTGTAGGGAATGCTTAGCACTGGCTCCCGGTTCGTATTGGCAAGAACTGCTTAGGGCAACTGTGATTTATCCCTTTTGTAGTAATAAACTTGTTTATTACTCGGATGCAACTTGTTTGTGATTATTTGCATTCCCAATATCGTCAAGAGTCTGAAAGTGAGGTTTAGACCTCTTACAAGGCAGAAGAAGAACTTTTGCCTGACCCTGAAGAAATGCTGGAGGAAAATGAGGAGGATGAGGGTGATGTGGAGGGAGGTCATGGCAGCCCAGCCATAGGCAGCAGCAGAATGCCAGTGGGAAAAACCAAACTAGCTGTATCAGTAGTATGTGATTTCCTTTGAGTGGACAAAGAATCATGGACACATGTAGTGTGCTTTCTATGTAAGGGCAAATTGAGTCAGGATATGGAAGGAACAAGTCTGGGAACATCTATCATAAAACAGCATTGGCTGAAGTCCTACATATCTCACTACTAGAACGCTTGCTAATGCATGGTGTCAGCATTAGCATCACTTGCAGGCAATGAAGCTGATGATGATAATGATGATGGTCAAGGGGAAGAGAACATTAAAGAACCAGGTAGAGAGGAATGGGAAAAAAGTCTTTCAAGCCATAGCCAATGCACAAATCCATCTTACATTCCTAAGTTCTTTAACCCATTGACTCCCACACCTCCAAGGGGCCACAAATGTCCAGTCACTTCCACTTCCAGGGGCAGTAAAAGAAGGAGCAAGAACATTCACAGAGAAAAAGCTCTCAGTTGTCACTGGTTGAGTCCCTGGAAATAAGCCAGCAATATAAACCTGACAGACCCGAGGTGAAGAAGTTTACAAGACCAATTGTGGAAATGCTAGTTAGCCATTAACTTGCTGCCATTCTCCTGTGTGAGCAATGCAGGTTTTCTATTGCTAATGTAAGCTGCAGTGCCATGGCTATCAAGTGCCCAACCATACCTGCTCTTCCACACTGGTTCTTCCAGATTTGTATCAGAGTGTCTAGAAGATGGTGTCACGTGCCCTGAAATGAAAGCATTGTTTGTGTCATTAGTTCACATCACCACTGTCATGTGGTTTAGTGCTCAGACTACTGATTACATGGCAGTGACTGCCCAATGGCTCAGTTTCCCCTCTTCTTTCTCGCAGCAGTGGCCCCTAGTCATCAGGGCCCTCCAACCACCACAAGCAGGCAACTTTATGTCTTGCTGACTTTGACAATGACCACTGTGCAAAAAACCTGTTACACTTCCTTCAGCAGAAATGTGGTGAGTGGCTGACATCCCACTCATTAACACCAGGTGTTACAGTATCAGATAATGCAAAGGACATTGTAAAGGCAGTTGACAATGGGGATTATACACATGTTCTTTGTTTGCTCACTGTATAAATCTGATAGTTCAGGAATACCTGGATGAGAAAGGCATCACTATGCAGACCTGTGTAGGTCGGGCCAAAGAAATCATCACCATGTCAAAATGCCACAACGAAAAATGGTGAGGGCAAAAAAGGTGCCATTCAGTCCATGTAATCTAGCGTGGTCCAAAACCGTGATAGATTATATAAACAAACTCCAAGACTGTGCACGGGTTTATGCCTGTGCGGTTTTTGACCGCATGTATGTGCAGTCAGGGTTTTGACTGGATACCAAGAAATCTATGGTCATTTTAGCCATTCTGTGAAGGCACAGAAAGTGTTGCAAAACATTCAGCAGCAGGGCTATCCCAGACCTCTAAAACTGATAGCAAACTTTTGAAACTATATTTTCTGTGGATGCAGCACCACCAAGAACTGCCCAGAGGATGGTCCTAATGTAAAGGCAGTGCTCCAACTACAATAATTTAGGGTACGCTGGGTGCTTACTTGCATATATCTGCAGCAGACTTGCTCAGCTCTGGAACCACTTCCTCCTCCACAACTTGAAACAAGATGTTATACAAAAGTGGGAACAAAGAGGAAGCAGGGAACTACAGACCAGTCAGCCTCACCTCGGTAGTGGGGAAGATCATGGAAGCACTACTGAAGGAGAGATTTGTGGAACATCTGGTTGTCAATGGACTACAGGACCCAAGGCAGCATGGTTTCACCAGGGGGAGGTCATGTCAGACCAGCCTCATTTAATTTTTTGACTGGGTGACTAGGGAGGTGGATCAGGGGAGGGCAGTGGACATGGCCTATCTGGACTTCAGCAATGCTTTTGACACTGTGCCACATAGAAGACTATTGCACAAACTGGGGAATATGGGTGTGGGCAGGACAGTAGTGTGGTGGGTAGGTAACTGGCTGGGCGACAGGACACAGAGGGTGGTGGTAAATGGCCGTCACTCCACAGAGGGAAGAGTGACCAGTGGGGTACCACAGGGATCAGTGCTGGGTCCGGTCTATTCAATATCTTCATCAGTGACATTCGCTGGGACCTAGAAGGCAGAATTTCACTGTTCACTGATGACACAAAGCTCTGTAACAGAGTAGACACACCAGAGGGTGTAGACAGAATGAGAAGGGACCTGCAGAAACTTGAAAGAATGGTCAGGGTTTGGCAGTTGAAATTCAATGCAAGGAAGTGCAAGATAATGCATATGGGGCACAAAAACCCTGGCACAATATATCAGTTGGGGGGTGAGGATATAGCATGCACCAAGCAGGAAAGGGATCTTGGGGTTATCATCTCTGAACTGATGACCTCAAGGCAGGGAAACAGTGTGACAAGGCAGCAGGTAAAGCAAATAGGATGCTGGGATGCATAGGCAGGGGCATCACCAGCAGGAAAAGGGAGGTCATAATTCCACTATACAAGACACTAGTGAGGCCCCACCTGGAGTACACTGTACAGTTCTGGAGACCTTACCTACGTAGGACATAGACAGGGTAGAGAAGGTTCAGAGGAGGGCAACAAAGATGGTGCATGGATTGCATCACAAGTCCTATAAGGACAGGTTGAAGGAACTAAACATGTACTCCCTGGAGGAGAGGTGGGAGAGAGGGGATATGATAGAGACATGAAAGTATCTTACAGGGAGGAACAGGGTGCAGGAATACACTATTTTTAAAAGAAAAAGATGTTCCAGGACTAGAGGGCATGGGATGAAGTTGGAGGAAGGATGATTCAGAGGAAACGTGAGGAAGAATTTCTTCACAGAGCGAGTGGTGGACAAGTGGAACACCCTGCCAGAGGAAGTGGTGGGGGCTGAAACAATCACGGGATTTAAGAATGCATGGGATAGACATAAAGGAATTCTGTAGGTCAGGGTAAGGGGCAACAGACTTCTTGGAAAACATAAACTGAACTTACAAGCTCAAATGGGCAGACTGGGTGGGCCATAGGCCCTTAGCTGCCGACACTGTCTATGTATCTATGTGCGGTGGAAATTCCACCTATTCCACGATGCAGTGGCTGCTAGAACAACAGAAGGCTATCCACCAATATGCTGTTGAGCATGGTACTGGCAAGGAAGAGGTAAACATGAGCCGGAATCACTGATGCCCAATGGAGACCCTCTGCATTGTGCTGAAACCCTCTGAGAAGGCCACATGGGTGGCAAATGCTGGTGCAGTTGATCTAAGCCAGCTACTCCCCTCATTGCCCTGATTAACCAATAACGTGCTCATATGACAGCTCACTATGAAGACAAGGAGGATACCACTGCTATCAATTTTGCAGAAAAGATAAGACCATGATTCTGGAAAGAAACATACATTTCAGAAATGTTTAGGGCTGACCAGTACATCATGCCCACTTTCTTGGACCCTTGGTTCAAAGACACATTCAAAACATCCTTTGATACCCAAGAATGCAATAAGGATCAATAGTTCTATAAAGCCTGGCCTATCCATCTGGTCCCTGTATGTGTTGCACAAAAGAAGGAAGGGAGCATAAGAAGGACATGCATCACCATTTCAAACCAGTTGAATACCACTGACAGGCTAGGTGGGCAGAAAGAAGATCCCACGGTATGGCCACTGCTACTGCTGAACATCTCGAATATCACAAATTTTTGTCTCCAATCAAGTAAGAAGGTAAAGGCTAAAAGGGTAGCACTCAGAAGGTATGAAGAGATGCAGAGGGAGGAGGATAAGGTGGTGTACCAGGGGAAACAGATGGAAGTGGTGGAAGCAGTAAGGAGTGCAAAGGTGCAAATGGAAGAGAGAATAACCCAGGAGGTATTGAAAGGGGCAAGACTATACCTACAGTATGTTCTGTGGATTTTATGGTTGAGTATTTATTTATTGATTTTAGTGTACAGGTGCTATGATCATTTGGAATAGCGCCTTTGTAAAAATAAAGTGAACTGAATTGAATTGAAAGACATTTTTTAGGTACATAAGTGAAAACAGGAAGAAAGGGGTGGGATTGTAAGGTTACAGAGGGAAGTGGAGACTGTGCAGAGCAGGACCAGGAAAAGGCAGACATCCTGAATAAATACTTTTGTTCGGTGTTCACAGAGGAAGAGAAGGGATGGGCCACAAAAAAGTAACAGAAGCTTTGGAGGGAGAGAAGTGGACATTAGTCCATTTTCAGAGGACAGTGTTCTGAATGGACTCGCTAATCTGAAGGTGGATAAAGCAATGAGCCTAGATGGGGTGCACCCAAGGATGTTGAGGGATCTCAGAGAGATATTGGCTGCACCTCTGACAGTCCTGTTTAGCAGCCGGCTCACTAGAAACATGAATGGTTCTGGAGGACTGGAGGAGGGTGGATGTAGTCTCACTATACAAAGGTGGTAGCAGGGAGTTGGCTGGCAATTACAGGTCAGTCAGTCTGACATTGGTGGGAAAGCTAATGGAATCACTGCTGAAGGAAATAATTATAGAATATCTGAAATTCAGTGGGTTATAATACCCAATGCAGCATGGGTTCATGGGGTGGGGGTGGGGTCACGTCAAATGAATCTGATAGATTTCTTTGACTAGGTGACAAAGGTTATTATATCAGGGTGGAGTGGTGAATGCAGCTTACCTAAATTTCAGTAAGACTTTCAGCACCATTCCACATAGGAGACTAGCAAGCAAGATGGGTAGCGTAGGAGTGGGTCCAAAGGTGATGAACTGGTTAAGAAATTGGTTAGAGGATAGGTGACAGAGGGTGGTGGTACACAGAGTTCACTCTGAGGAAGGTAGGGTGACTAGCGGAGTGCCTCAGGGATCAGTGTTGGGACAGATCCTCTTTAATGTCTTAATAAGTAACTTTGAAGAGGAGATGGAAGAGAAGATTGGCTTTTTTTGTGGATGACACCAAAATCTGCAATAGGGTGGACACCTGGGGGGGGATGATGAACAGATACCTGAGAAAACTAGAGGAGTGGTCAACAGTATAGCAGCTGGGTTTCAATGCAAAAAAGTGCAAAATAATGCACTTAGGGTAGTGAAACCCTCAGGTGGAGTACAAAATGGGTGCAGTGGTGTTGACAACTACCCAGCAGGAAAGAGACCTGGGAGTAATCATATCTGATGTCCTAAAGATGACCAGACAGCGTGACAAGGCAGTTGGAAGGGCTAATGAGATGCTGGGATGCTTAGGGAAGGTATCACCAACAGACAGAGGGAGGTGGTGTTGCCTCTGCATAGATCACTGATAAGACCCCACCTGGAGTACTCTGTCCAGTTCCGGAGACCATCTCCAGAAGGACATAGACAGAGTGGAGGTGATCCAAGGGAGAGCAGCTAAAATGGTGTGGGGTCTGCATCAAAAGCCCTAGGAGCAGAGATGAAAGGAACTCAATATGTACAACCTGGAAAAGAGGAGGGAGAGGGGGAATATGATAGAGACCTTTAAATATCTCACAAGTGTAAATAGCGTGCAGAATGGAAGCATTTTTCAGAAAAAAAGTGCTTAAGAACAAGGGGACATGTTATGAAGCTGGAGGGGGCAGATTCAGGAGGGATGTGAGGAAGAACTTCTTCAAAGAAAGAATAGTGGATTCCTGGAACATCTTTCCAGAGGAGGCAGTGGGAGCAAAAACAGTGGTGGGGTTCAATAATGTAGGATAGACACAAGGGAATCATAGGGGAAAGGGAAAAAGAGCTGTAGATCATGTACAGTCTGTAGTAATAATGTACAGTAGGTAGGGAAAAATGGGCAGACTGGGTGGGCCAAGCAGTCCTTATCTGCCATCAAATTCTATGTTTCTAAGTAAGACCTAATGATGCTGCTACTGCTGCTGCTTCTGCACCCCACAGAAAGACAACAATTGATGATAAACCACTCTGGGAACAACTGCTGACTCTGGCTTATTTATCTTTTATTTATTTATTACCTGTTTCACTAAGACAGGTAAACAGAGCCTTGGTAGGCTTATTTCCAGTTCTTTTTTTTTTTTTTAAAACCTTATTTTTATCCTCCTACCTGCACTCTTCACTCCACTCTTTCAGACCTCTCAAGTAGCCTTCCACAACATCCCGTGGTGCCCCCAGAAGTCTGCTCCTAGAGTGTCCGCACTCTCAGATAGTCCTCAGGTAACCCAGTATACCCCCCGGGCGGGGCGGGGGAAGGTCACCCCAAGCCTTTCCCCCCCACAACGGTAGAGTGAGCAGTCCACATTGGAGTCTGCCCCAGTGAGCGCCGGTGACATGGTCCAGCTTCAGAGGAGTCATCACCTAGGAGTGATGAGCTCCATTTCCTGGTGGGCTTTCCTAGACGTCAGCGTGCAATGGGGTCAATGAGCAAGGAGGCATGCTGAGACGTGCCTTCCGCTCCACCCCCTGCTGACATCTGCCCAATACCCGTGCTGCTACTCCGACACACCACACCTACCACCGGACTCCCCCAGATGGCAGTATTGTGGCGAGAGCCTGCAGAGAACCACCCCCCGGAGAAGGAGAGCAGCCGTTGGGCGCTCCATCCTTCTCCTCCCCAGCCAACCCCCAGTGCCCCAGGCTCGTTCCCGAACCTGGGTCACCAGCGTGGTGCGAGGTGTGGCATCCAGCACCTCAACCCTCAGTGCCACCGGGCCAGACTTGTTTTCAGTTCTGACCTGTGGGAAGGGTGAGAGAACAAAGGATGGCATAGGAAATGTTTACATTTAAGATATAAGGGTGCTACAAAGGAGCTGTATATTTGCATATTTGTAGATTGCCTACTGGGGGAAGTATATACAGAGTGCAGTGTAAGTAGGCTTGTATTAACAGACACAGCAAAATAAGTCTATCAACTTCAATGATGTACAGTAGGATAGAGGTAGGTTTACAACAAATCATAGAAGGCTGGGGTACCAGAACCCATTGTTTGGGGGGGGGGGGAGTAGTATCTTGGACAGTTGTGGCCATCTGAAATGTGTTGTAGTGCTCCTTGATCAAGATCCTGGCTGTTTGGAAATTAGGCAGTGATTTTGATAGGGAGGTCGTTCAAACTACTAGGGAGCCTATAGCTGATGGAGGCCTGTCCAAAGTTTTACCTGCATTTTGAGATGTGGAGCCAGACACTTGCCTCTGACCTGAGAGTATAAGATGGGTTTGAGGAGGGAGGGAAGAGGTCAGTGACATAGCTGGGCAATTTTCTGACTGGTATTTGGCACTCACCAAAGCAATGTGTAGCGAGTGTCTCACAGGGGGAAGGGCCCATCTTTGATCATCGTGCATGAAGCAGTGAGGGGCAGGGAGCTACACAGGGCATTAAACATGTATGATGGACAAGGGAGGCTGAGGCCTGGATAGAGAAATCGAATTTGTCTAACTCTTGCTGTATATTTTATCCTTGTAAAGAGAGACAGTATAGAGCAGTGGTTTAAGGCTCTGAGCTGTAAATCTGGTGATATCCAGCAGACCAGACCTGGGTTTAAATCCCACAGCTTCCACTTGCATACTGTGTGACCCTGAGCAAGTCACTTAACTTCCCTGTGACCCCAGGTTGCACCTGTAAAAAAACTTTCGGCTTAGTGTGTCTCACCTGGTTAAATAACTAAATAAAAAAAAAGTAAATAAAGCTCTCGTGCTGTATGCTGTTCTTAATCAATTTATTGCTATGACCACCAAGTAATCCCCCTCATGTGTCCCTTATGGGAAAGGGTCTAAATTCTCCTTGGTAAGTGAATTAACTGGTTGATTTTGGTACTGTTAACCTTCTGAGCATTTTCCATGTTATGTAATTCTAACATTGCTTAAAAATGAAAAAATAAAGTAAAAAAACATTAGTGTGACAAGTTTGGCTAGGGTGGAGAGGGAGGCTCCACAGTAGATGATATCCCAGTAGTCCAGTAAGGGCAGAATTGTTCAACCACCTGTGTCCTGGTGCTTAGGGGCAGGCAGATTTTTACCCTATAGAGAGTGCCACAGTTTGCAAAATATTTGGCAACTACATGTGTCACATGCTTGAAGCAGTTGAGGTGCTGGTTGAATTGGAGGCCTAAGTATTTGTATGTGTCCAGGTGGTCACCAAGGAGACAGCATTTGTTCAGTCTGGGGGGCAACTTTGCCACTGTTTGGAGCTGAACAGCATAGATACCATTTCCTTTTGATTCATGGTTACCTGATTATCCTGAAACCATTTTTGCAGTTTGTAAACTAGTTGCATGGTCTGCTCACTAGCAAGGGGGGTAGGGCCAGGTGCACAGACAATGGTGTTGTCAACGTACACGTGGATGTATCAGGCTGAGAGAGTAGAGTGGAGGTCATTATTAAAAACTGTGAAGAGTAGAGTAGAGGCCCTAGGATTGAGCCTTGGAGGACCCCAAGGGTAGCTGGGAGAGAGTGATAAGTAGTTGAGCCTAGTGTGACAGACTGGGTGTGATCAGACAGATAATACTGGAACCATCTGAGTGTTGTATGGGAGACCTCTGAGGCCGCAAGCTTGTGCATGATCAGGCAATGGTCCACAATGCTGAAAGTCTTGGTGAGGTCTATGAATATGCCCCACTGTGCCCAATCCTGGTCCTTCTTAGAATGGTTATGACTGGTGACTCTGAGGAAGAAAATAGAGGTGGAGTGGTTGGGTCAGAAGCATGATCGGTATGGGCTCTGGAAGCCAAAGTTAGAGTAGAAATTGTGCAGCTGTCTGCTGACCAATCACTCAAGGACCTTGAAAAGGATAGGTAGCAGAGATATTGGATGGTGGATGGCAGATCAATAAGGCCACACTTGTGGATAGTGACAAACAAGGCATGCTTCTAGCTGTGGAGGAAGTAGCCAGAACTCAGGGACCAGTTGAACATGTTGGCAATGGAGGCCATAATTGCAAGAGTGCCTAGGGCCATAAATTTGACTAGATGCCTTCAGCCCCACAGCTGGAGGCTGTGTTTAATATGGAGAGCTTTTTAAGGATGGTGACAACAGGAATGGCCTGTAGGTGGCAATGGCCAGCTGAAGGAAAGGGAGTCTTGTTAGCGGCAGGGAAGTGGTGGATGAGCACATTGAGGGCTTCAGGGAAGAATCTATTTAGCACTTCAGCAGACAGTGGGGCTCTAGGGTTGGAAAGAGCCCTAGCAGATGGAGGATGAAAAAGTATGTCAAGTCACTGTGTGACACAGTAGTGCCTGAGATGCCAGTATAAAAAAAAAAAAAAAAAAACTGGTGCATGATTATCTGGATGAGAACATGCCACTAGCAAAAGGAGACAAACCTCTGTTGTACTGGTATCAAAAAAGAACATTTGGCCCTCTTTGACACTGGTAACTGCTGAATACCTATGTCGCCCACCAGCAAGTACATACTTAGAGAGAATTTTCAGTGCTGCAGGCAGTTGTGTCACCAACAAGAGCATGTGCCTTTGGACCAAAATGTAGACATGCTCATTGTTTTTCATCCTTTGTTTATCCTCCTTACACTTAGGCAGATCCTATCTGGCAGCTACCCCAAGCTCCATCATCCACTCAACCCAGGACTTATCTCCTACCTCTTGAACCTTCATGGGTGGGTGAGTGCCTTGGTGGGTGGTGCAGAGCCTGTGGGGTAAGCCACCATAATCCTGCCACCCAAGCTTTCTTCCACCACATCTTTCTTCCCAGGTTGGCATGCATGCCACGGTACGCATGTACTATGTGAAAATGCAGTACACCTCAATGACCTGCAGCTGGCCAACAAAGTAGGTGATCACTGTTATTGGTCTACTGGGATGACATAACACAGAAGCCCCGAGCAACGGCAGAGTGGAAACCAAGAGCCAGGATCTGTGAGAGAAAGCGCCCATAGGATATGATAGTACCGGCATGGAAGAAACAATTAACAATGATGCACGAGAAAAAAAAATAAACAGCATAAAATAGAGGACCTTGCATGAATAAGCCTGTACAGGTGAACCGCTGCATAAAGGCCTGTCACTGGAATAAAATGTTGGTACTGAAATGGAGTCTCTTTCATGATTTCTTTGGAATTGGGTTCAAGGCTGCAGAATTGGCAGACTCTCTCAGATAAAGAATGTTATTATTGCTTCAAGTTCTAAATCGGGCATACAAAGCACACCGAAGACAAACAGGCAACCACTGTTATGCCATTTAAGCCTCTACTAGGTGGCAATAGAGCAGTAGTATGCACTGTTGCACCTCCCAGAAGGAGGAGGAGAGCCTTCATAGGACACTTGCTCCACCTTCCCCTGCCCGGCCTCTGAGTGAACGCAGTTTATTCCCGAGCCCAGATACCAGCATGGCAGGGGTGAGGCCCCCTGCCTCAGCATGCCATGCCACTCAGTCGCTGAAATGATCACTTTTTCATAAATGAACCTGACCCTTTTTCTAAAGCCCTGTTTGCCAAAGTTTACGGATGGTGAATCTCCTGCATTTCCAGCTGGGCTAAAGTCAGAGGATATTGAGGTACATGGGGAGGGCTTCTGTGTCCATAAGTCTTTTTCTAGAACCGGTTTGCCTACAAATACACTGTAGAATGCTGCACTGTTGTCTTCATTTAGCCTTCTTCAGGTTAAAGCAGTAATACTATGTAAAAAGAATCTGCACTTTTACTACTGTTTATTCCCTGTGCTCTGCTGAGCATGTACCTGGTAATCTTTACCGCCGGCAATGTACTATTACTGAATAATTTTCTCCGTTATCCTTTGTGTTTGTTTACACTTCTGTCCCCCCCACTCCATTGACTAGTTAGTGACTGCTATATCTTCTGTGGCGCTACAATGGCTGTAACTGCTCACTTCCTGGTTGGGTAGTACTGCTGCTTTCATGTTTTGTAAATTTTTGGTGGCCCTATATAGGCCGAAGAAATACATTTTTGGGCAATGTTGCCAGTGTAACTAGTGTGTACAACACATATCCACAGCATATATGGGAGCCTTGTCCATGTGTTTTTTTGGAACCAGTCATTGTGGATGCTGTACTGCTCCACAAATGGTCTGAAAAATAGAAGTATAGCATATTGTTTTAGTCATGAAGTTGTGGACAGATACTTCCTTCCCATACATCCCTCTGAGGTTCTCTTGGCAAATTGTGCCATTAAGAACAATGAAGCAGGAAAAGGAGGGTCGACAGTCTAGTCGGCCTGCAAGCAGTGGCAGCCAGTATTCCACTAGAAGAAATGTCCACCTGCAGGTAGCAGCAGCCCGTATTGTAATAGAACACATGTTTGCACTTTAATCTTGTACATACTTTACTGGGAGACTGTAAATAACTTAACACTCCTTTCAACTAATCGGAGACTGCCAAATGAAACCATTTGCAAATACAGCTGCACCGCAGCATGAGTGCATGAAAAACTGTTGATACATAGAACAATGAAGTACTTGGTTTAGAGGTGATACCATCTGATGTCTACAGTATTCTTTGTTTTATGTTTATGCCCTTTTCTCTCCAACCTGCCCCTTCTGTTGGCAGCCCAAATCCCATCACCCATCTTCTCCCTGGCTCACTCCTTACCTATATCTCCCATTGCTTACCCCCATGCCAGGACCACCCGCATTCACCAAGCCCCTTTGGTGACTGAATCCAGAAGAGGAGGGGCCAAAGATCAATGCTGAGAGGCCTGCAAACTCCAGCATCATCTTGTGTCAGTGTCAGTTTGGGTCTTTTCCTGTTTTTCTGACCCTGTCCCTAGGACACTGGCAGCAAGGATGCGCATGTGTGTGCACGCGGGTGCTAATGGACAATATTAATAAACATGCCAGAGAAGTACCACATGCAGCGCCACCTGTTGTTCCCAGGTGGCACTTGCATAGTAGCAATTGTCATCCTCCCTACACACTAGTTTCATGGGCAACGTTGCCCCACAAATGGTTTATTATTTGGCCTATGTAAGCTCGCCAAACATTGACAAGCAATTAATCTGAAGAAGACTGAGTGAAGACAACAGTACAGCATCCTACAGTGCAGGCTACTGATTCCAAAAATTGTGTCCATTCAGACAATGGATCTCTAACTCTGCCGCTCATGGATTATGATCCAGCTCCCTCACTCATGAAGATAAATGGCATATTCTGAGTCAGGCCATTGTGTATTCTACAGTATATTTATTTAAGAATTGGTAAGCAGGAAAGGCATACTGAGCCAGATCTTGTTTTCAGGTATGACCGGGGGAAGGGGGCAGAGTGAGTGCAAAACACATTACAAGGTTCATTAATGCAAGGAGGACCAAGACAAAATCCAAGTACAGTTATGAGACAAAATATACAAAACAATCAATTTCATACAGTGATTGCTAAAAACAAAATTAATTGTTTACAGAAGATGCAGAGCAATAAATAATTACTTGTAACAATCACACCGGAGTGTGGTGTACATACTTATGGATCACATACAAACAGAGGTGAGAAAGAAGTTTCTTTCTCACCTCTGTTTGTAAGAGAAATAAATTACTAGTCACGTAAACCAAGAGGCCTGTAAGCTAGAACATCACAGTAGGGGCTGGTTACACATAGCACTAACACACAGGAGAGAACTAGAGGCAGGAGCAAGGGGGGCCGGGAGGAAATTCAATAGTAGAGATTTAGAAGATAGAAAGGAGGAGAGGTGACAAGAGACTTGGAGATTGTTCCAAGTGGCAGGGAGTCAAGCTGAAAAAGCAGATTACCCAGAGTCAGTCTGGCACACAGGGACAGAAAAGGTATGAGAATCAGAAGAGCGGAGGGAATAGTTGGAAGGGAGGAGATGAGATAGCAAACAACTAAGGTGAGGGAGAGGTGAAAAGAACCAAACTTTAGACAGAAAGGAAGCACAGTGTAGAAGAGGTTGGGAATCAAGGCAGTAAATATTGATAGAGGAAATAGTGATATGTGTGTGGGGGGATAGCAACATGGCAAAAGGGGGGTAATGAGCTTATTGGCAATGTTTAAATAACAATTCTTTTGTGTGCTTTGGTACTGGCAGCAAACAGGGCAGACAATATTAATTTAAAAAGCCCTTTTAAGGGTAATTTAGAAAGCCCTTTTAAGTGCTTGAAACGGGGCTAAGATGTGACACTGTCACTTGGGATGGGGCCCATTGCTCATCCGCCCTCCAAGAATCCACACATACAGTGTAGTGTTGGGTCTTAAATGTCCACAGCCATATGTGTATTGATGTCATCTCATTAACCTTCATAAAGACATGTGCGATGTGTGCAGCTGGGAGTCTCATCCTAACCCCTAGCCCCTTGACACAAGGATCAGGGCCCAAATCCACTGATCCTCCCTTACATAGAGAGGTATCCCCTAAGCAGAGGGTCCACCACATATGGGACCATGTTGGGACAGTTGGAACCATGGAAGAGCAAGGGTGAGCCCAACCTACCTGCTAGGGTGGGCATTGATCAAACTCTCTTTTTGTCCCTGCAACCAGAAAAAAAAAACGTTCCTCTGAGGGGGCCCTGGGCCAGGGTAATTGCTCACATCTGGCAGAGATTGCTTTCATCTGGAATAATACCCAGAAGAGTAGCACCTTGACCCATCTAGACTGTGTATGTCTCTTGGTGTACCTCACCAGCCCAGTCAGGATATTCAACCTTCACCACATCTCAAGCTGAGCCATTCCCTGTGTGGCGTTCTGTTGGTATCTTCCGCCGCCTAAAAGAGGAAGTACCCACATATCCATACACACACTATTCTCTGCTAGGGACATACACATGAGGAGACAATGGGAAATCCCTAAAACAAGTATGGACCCACATACTGTATCTTTTAAAGGCCTTGAACTTCCAGTGACCCAAGGCTTGAATTTGGCTATTGGAGCATCCTGTTGCTCCACAGCATGTGGTTACCCCACTGCGGAATGTGTGGGTGCCCAATTTTTGAGAATCCAGTCTGACTGCTTTAAATGCTTGCTACCAACTGTACCTAAATAGGTACTGTGTCAAGGGAGAGCTATTGTTGTACCCGAAAAGTGCATAATCTTCTAGAGAGCTACCTGTCAGCCTTTGAATAAAGCTCTGTCCAAGGATCAACCCTTAAACCTCCCTAACTTCCATTACTAAAACAGATGATAGCATTTGCTTCCATTGATATCCAGTGTTAAGTTGGCTATTGCCTGGATATTTTACCCAACCTAATTAGGTCTCTGAAGTGACATGCTGTAGCACTCAAGATTGTCACTGATGAAGCTAGTGAAAATTTAGTTAAAGAGAAACCAGCATGAAATCCTTTATTCCTTATGTACTGTGTTTTACGGTTGGAACGCCATGCACATAAAACCAAATGAGTAATAGTTTGCCTATACTTAAAGCAAAAATGCATGGCTATCTCAATGCCATCAGCACATGCATAGTATAATGTATGCATCTTATTTTGTTATGTAAATATCTGATTTATATTCTGTATTTTAAATATCTTGCTTGATTATTTTATGACACATGTATTTAATTTGTATGACTGTAATGGCTGCGCCCATAGACTGATAGTGGTTGCGGCTGAAATGTTACGCCCCTCCCCACCTCCAACCTTAATTAAATAGGCCTTTCCCACACCCCTTTCTTGCCCCTCCCCTCTACTTATCTTGTATTGGGTGCCTTTAACAGGCCCTCCCCCTCCTTTGTCCTCCCCTACTACCAGCCCACTCTCTGTCCTGATATCTCCATCCCACAGAATCTCAGTGTTCACCTCTGCAGTATACCTCGCATTCTTTCTCCTACACACTAACCACTCCTACCCTTCCTTTTTCACCTTTCCTATCACTCGCTATCTCTCCATCACCATCCTCTTGGATAGCTAATCATGCACCATACACATACTCTGTACTCCCTACTCCTCTTCCTTATTCTCCCTTCCTCCTCTACTACACCCTCCCAGTGCCTGCTTCCCCTCCCTCTCAAACAGTTACCTACTTGCTCCTATGTATAAACATCTAGGTACCCTACATCAAGAGTCTAGTTTTCTGCACTGGGATCCGACTTCCCATATGGAGCCACCCTCTCCCACCTATGGTTTTTGGCTTCCCCCATTCTCCTCTCATACTGCTCTTACCCTTAACCATTGCTATCACCCCTTGACTCACATCAGTGAGCAGCACGCTCACCAGACACGAAGGCGAAAGCGCATGAATAGGGAACTACGCCTGTGTACCATGAAGCTAGTGCTTCTTCTTTCTGCTATTATCTGGCAACGTTCACCCTAATCCAGGCCCAACACCTACTAAGGCACCAAACCACAAAAGCACACAGGTGCCCTCTCTATCATGTCACTCAATATTTGTAGTCTCCTACACAAAATCGATGCCCTTCAGGCCTTTGCTAGCCAACACTGTCCAGACATTCTAGGTATTGTTGAAACCTGACTCTCTCCATCTGTCCCGGACCATACCATAGGCCTCCCTGGATACAATGTGTTTCGGCTTGACTGAACGACAAAACGAGGTGGTGGTTGCTTAGTATACCTAAAGGATACCATCGTGGGTCACCATGTTAGCACTGCTCCCCAAACCAGTGCTGCACAGATTCTTCCTATCAAAATCCTCCTTGGTGCTCATAACAAAGCCCTTACAGTTATCACAATCTACATTCCTCCAAAAGAACAAGGCTCTGGCCTGAACGCAGCCCTGGACTTTGTCAGGTCTCTCCTGCCGGACACTGAGTCTATCCTTATTGGGGACTTTAATATAAACTGACCTGCTGCTGAGGCTGTGGCTCACAGTGATTCTATAGCAGTGGCAAACCTCACCCAGATGGTTGACTCCCCAACCAGGAAAAACTATAAAACGGGCACCAGCACCCTTCTGGATTGGATACTTACCAGTCACCCTACCCGGATTTCCAACACCACTATGCTCTCTGACGTAATCAGTGACCACTCTCCTGTCAGTTGCACCTGGTCAAATAAATTCAGCAAGCCACCCCCGAGAACCATAACCAGCAGAGTCTTGCCCCGTGGCCATCTAAATTATCTCAAAACCCACCTTCTTCAACAGGATTGGTCACCAGTTTTCAATGCAACAGATGTAAACACCGCCCTGGACCACTTTATCAAAACCTTTAATGGAGCCTGCAACAAATTTGCACCTCTCAAAAAGTGTAAAGTAAAAGCCATCTCTAACCCATGTCTCACAGGAGACCTCCTAAGGTGACTAAAAGAAAGGGATCAACTTTGGGAACTAGCTAGAAACTCTGGGAGGCAAATTGACACCTCTAACTATAAACGCTCTCGAAATGACTGCACCAAAGCCATCCGGCAAATGAAATCTGCCTACTTCAAGAGTGCGCTCACAAATTCCTGGGGGAATGGAAGAGATTTCTGGAACAACATTAAAGAAGTCACCGGGAAGCAGTCTAAATCCCCCCCATCCATGCTCTGGATAGACGGGGTTACCACACTTGACCCGAAAATCATTGCAGATATGTTCAATACTGCTTTCACTGACCTTAGTTCTGTACTTCCCCATGATTTTTTTTACAAAGAGGACACTTCAATGCCCCCAATCTCCTCTGCCCCCACTAGCCACCTTCCTTTCTACTTTAAATTGGTCAAGATGCACCAGACCCGCAGCTATGTTACCAAAGCTATTACCAAGTCCAGATCCAGCAGTGACTCACTTGACCTCAAACTTCTATCCCTCACCCTTGAAAAAGTACTCAGACTACTGACTAAGATCTTCACCCTCTCCCTCAGCCTCAGCCAGTTCCCGGACAAATGGAAACTGGCCACTGTGACTATATACAAAAGTGGTGTCAAAACTGCCCATGAGAATTTCAGCAATCTGCATCCTACTTCCTCTCTCTAAAGCCCTGGAATGTAGTGTGGCTGACCAGCTCACAGAATTCCTGGACATACACAACATCCTTTGCAAGCAACAACATGGCTTTAGAAAGGGTCACAGCACTTCCACAGCATTACTCAAATTCACCAGAGCCATTGACCACTCATTGGACAATGGTAAACTAACAGGGGCTGCATTCATCAATCTAACTAAGGCCTTTGATACTGTCAACCACCATCTCCTGCTTGTCCAACTACGGAAGGCTGGGCTCTCATCCGATTCAGTTAACTGGTTCAATGGCTATCTAAGCAACCGGTCCCAAAGAGTAAAAATAGCTCAAACACTCTCTGCTGCCAGACCAGTCCTCTCTGGTGTTCCACAAGGGTCAATCCTAGGCCCCCTCCTCTTTAGCCTATTCCTGAACACACTCCCAGACTCAAGTCCAGAACAAATTATACTCTACGCAGATGATGCAGTTCTCCTTGCCTCCAATCATGATCCTGTAGAACTGCGAGGAAACCTCCAACGGGGTTTCACATCAGTTGAAAACTGGCTCTTGCAACACAAGCTGTTACTAAACCAGATAAAAACTAAGACCATGCTTTTCAGCAGCTCGCAAAACAAAAATAAACAGTACCACCTCACCGTTAATACCAAACTAGGAGCCACCCTTGATCAAGTTGATACTTTCAAATATCTTGGCATCAACCTTGACTCCAAACTCTCCTATGCCGCCCATATCAATAATGTCGTTAAGATGGCAAACACCAGGCTGGGCTTACTGTTCCGTCACCAAAAACACCTAACCGTTCAAAGCTCCATTGTGAGTGTTATTGACTATGGACTCATAGTTTATGGCTCTGCCACTGCCTCCACACTCAAATGAATTGCCACCTCCCTAAATAAAGCATGTTGTCTCATCACCGGAGCTCACCATCTCACTCATACCTGCGACCTCTACTCTCAAACTGGGTGGCTTCAACTAAACAACCGACTTCAGTATCAAACCTGCATCATAGCCAAGAAAATAATGATGTGCAATGCCCCCCCAGGAGTCTGCTCCCTTCTTAAGACCAGAGTAAACAACTGCAACACCAGGAGCTCAAAACCACAACTACTGCAAACTCCTCATTGTCGTACTACCCAAGGACAAAGGTCTTTTTCATACAGGGCCCCCAGCTGGCTCAATAATCTTGCCAGTGACATCACTGCTTCACCAACTCTGGGTGCCTTCAAAAAGAGGCTCCATAAATCCCTTGTGGCTTCTAGTACCTGTGATTGCCTTAGCTCAGCATCCATCATTTCTGCAGCTCCCCTACCCTCCGCTGCCCATGCTGAGCCCGCTCCTAGCGCTTCTTTATTGCCTATTTGTTCCCTTGCTCAACTTTACACTCAAATACTCTGACCTGACAAAGCCCTCTAGGCTGCTATACTCTGTACCACCCCTTTCTCCCTCTTTCCCCCCACTTATGTTTTAATACACCTCCTATTGTTATTGTAATATGGTGTGTAATTTGTACTTGTAACCAAGTTGTTATAACCACTTGGCATCATGATGGTGTAACTCTGTAATTTCAAAAACTGTAATATTCTGTACTTGTGATGTGGAACCTTTGTAAAAGAGCCTTGGCTCAGAGGTATTATGTAATCCTAGACTTAAATAAAGAAAAATAAAGTAAAAATATATTACTTGGGTGGCGGAAGGGACTTGGGGCTCACCTTGTCCGACAGTACTGCTGGATGGTGGTAAACAGACCGAATCTGAGTATGGAGTATGGACACATATCATTTATAAGCTGAACTGTTGCCCTGATTCATGCTGTGTAACCCACAATGCCATTCTCCCATAGTTATCTGTCTAGCTCTGCTTTTAAATCATGAACAATGCTAACATCTAAACCTCAATGGGTAAGCCATATTCTACTTGGTAACCAGCCTTTGATTGCTGTAACATTTGTCGTCTTGTTGAGGCTATCCCAGGGTGAAGCATTTTTTAATTATTAATAATAATAATAATAATGACTGTATAAAGAATAGTACATTGCAGCTTTTCTATCTTTCAGTATTCACGCCAGCACTGAACAACAATAAAGTACGAAGTAGTATGTGAACATTAATAAAATCTGTAAAGGTTCAGTTCCTATGTGAAATATTGATACCTTCTTTTTCATGACTCAAACCATATTTTGTATATTTTTTCTAATATGAATTATAATGGATAAATAATTCCCAATGATTCATGAATATGAGTGTAAATGAGGCTTAGCTCAAGATATTACTACAGTGAGATACTGAAGCCACTCACTCATCACGTGCTAAGAATGTTCATGTGCATTATACAGTTACTGCCAATGTTTCACCCAAAAAGGCTTTCTTAAGGCAGAAGGAAGCTTGAAATAAAGTCCCCTAATCTCAGGAACGGAATACATACTGTATGTGAGCAACATTACATGTGCTTTAAAACAATTACCAGAACCACTATCATGAGGGAATGTCACTCTCAGAGTCTGCAAAAAAACCCTGAACCAAACTACAGTAGAAAGACAGAAAAATAGAAATTGTTGGCAGAAAAGGACCGCTTGGCCTACGCAGTCTGCTGGACTGTCCCTGCTTATTCTGTCTCCACAGACCCTACCTGGTCTTATTTGACCCTCATTTCTCCTAGTCTATTTCCAATATTCCCTTTATGCCTATCCCCTGCATGTTTGTAGCCCCCAACTTTTTTTGCTCCCACCACCTCTGCTGGTGGACTGTTCCAAGTATCCATCACTCTTTCAGTGAAGTAGTACTTCCTCAGTCTCTCTTAAACTTCCCCCTTTCACCTTCACTGCATGCCCTCTTGTCCTGGTGCACTTCATCTTTTGAAGTAGACTACCATCTTATTCCCTGTTCACTCCCATAAGGTATCTGTAGGTCTCTGTCATGTACACCCTCTCTCTCATCTCTTCTAGGGTGGACATTTTGAGATCCCTCAGTCTAAATTCATATGACTCTTGATGCAACCTGTGCACCATTTTAGTTGCCCTCCTCTGGACTGCCTCCATCCTAACTATGTACTTTCTGAGATGCGACCTCCAGAACTGGACACAGTACTCCAGGTAGGGTCTCATTAGTGACTGATACAGTGGTAATATCACCTCTCTCCTCCTGCTGCTGATACCTTTCCCTATGCACCCAGCACCCCACTGGCCCTGCCCACTACCTTGTCACACTGCCATGCCACTTTGAGGTAATCAGATATGATGACTCCAAAGTCTCTTTCATGCTTAGTGACTGTCAGTACCTGCTCCCCCACCCCCATTTTGTACTCATCTCCTGGGTTTCTATGCCCTAGGTGAATGATTTTGCATGTTTTTGGCATTGAACCCCAGCTGTCATGCCCTCGACCACTCCTCTAGTTTCCTAAGGTCCCTGCTCATTCTCTTTACCTCCTTCTGAGTATTCACCCTATTACAGATGTTGGCATCATCTGCAAAAAGGCATGCCTTCTCTTCCAGTTTTTCTTCATTGTCACTTATGAAGACATTGGAGAGGACTGGTCCCTGTACTGAACCCTGCTGGTCACGCTCCCTTCATTAGAGTGAGCGCCATTTACCACCACCCTCTGTTACCTATACATTAACCAGTTTTTTACCCAATTTATCACTTTGAATTCTATTCCTAAACTACTCAATCTATTTATCGATCTCCTATGTGGCACAAAATCAAAGGCCTTGTTGAAGTCAAAGTAGGCCACATCCACTGCCCTTCCTTGATCTATTTCCCTGGTCACCAAGCTGAAACACTCCATCAGACTAATCTGGCATTACCTCCCCTTGTAAAGCCTTGCTGTGTTGGGCCCTGTAACCCGCTGGATTCAAGATACTCCACTAGCCTTTCCTTTAACAAGGTTTCCAATGATTTTCCCAGTACTGATGTGAGACTCACTGGCCTATAGTTGCTAGCCTCCTCCATGCTGCCCATATTATGGAGTGGGACTATAGCTGCTTTCCTTCAGGCCTATGAAGTCACTCCTGTTTTCAGTGACTTATTGAATAAGGCCATCAGTGGTGCAGCAAGCATCACCCTGAGTTCCCTTAACACCTTTCGGTATATCCTATCCGGTCCCATGGCCTTGTCCACTTTCAGATTTGCAAGTCCCTTCAGGACTCTTTCCTCTGAAAATGGACTTGTTTCCACCTCCCCCCAAGTGTTCCTGCTGTTCCTTGGTGATCTGTCCCCTCTCCCTCCCTCCATCCCCTGTGAAGACTGAGCAGACATACCTGTTCAGGATGGCTGCTTTTACCTGATCCTTCTCTGAGCAGTCTCCCTCTGCCCTTCTCCTTATCCTCACTATCCCTCTATGCCTTCCTCTTCTTGCCTATGTACCTGAAGAAAGTCTTGTACCCTTTTACTTTCCCTTTGGCCAGTCTTTCCTCTGTTTGCACCTTTGCTACCCTCACTGCCTTACCTGCCTTTCCATTTTAACTCGTTCACCTCCCTATCCACATACCTCTGTGTTTCTTCATATCTCCTGAATGCCACCCTTTTTGCCTTCTCCTTTGTGGCTACTTTCCTAGAGTACCATAATGGTCTTTTTATGTTCACCATGTGCTCATGCACAGTGAACATTTTCTTAGCAAAGTGGCTCTTGAGGGGTGTGACACTGTCAGTCCAATGCAGAGTGGTCTGCAAGGGGCTCGTCAGTGTCACACCAACCATCAGCCAGGCTGATTATGACAGTATTCTGGCTTGCTGGGTGGAAACTTTGTGTATGTCAAAGGAAAGAGCTGACCCAATCATAGGTCAACTCTTTCCTTTCATCTATGCTGTCCACCAAGCACAGCTGGTCTGTCAAGATCAGCCTGCTGAGGAACTGCACCTTGTAACAAAGAAAAGCATCCATTGATGTCTGTTACAGGAGCTGTCATAGCTGTCCCCCACCCAACCCTCCCTCTCAGCACCCACCACCCCACCCCACCCTCACAAACATAACACTGACACTGGGGCATCCAATCCCCCAGTGTCACAACCTTGTAGATTGTTTTTGTTTTATTGAGGAATGCTAAAAAAAACCACAGTTCACTTGTATAGTTCACTGTTCACTCAATCACTTCCTCTCCCAAACTGATCCAGGTCAAAGAGGTACAAGAGGAAAAGAGGTAAAACAGTTGTGCATTGCAACTGTAAAAGTAATAGTTTAATAGTTTATTTACAAATTCTGCCACCTGCCCGCCTGCTCACTTGCTAAATTGCTTTTTTCAATGCTCATCCCTGCCTTTGAGCTTGGCTGGTCAAATCTCCCCTGGTTTTTAAAAGAAGAAAGGAAACATTTGGCTGTTGCTTGCTTACCATATCCGATCATAAACTCTTCTACAACAGGAACAGCAGGTGTGTGTCTACAGTATCCGTTAGCTGTTGCCCGAGCTCACAGCGTGTAACAAGAGCGCAGATGAACTGAAAATTGGCACGAGCTGCATTTAAACTTCTCACCTGTCTGCACTTTGTACTCACAGGACCACCAGCCCAAGTTGGAGTTTGGGAAAGCAGAGATGTTGTGGGACATGTAAAGTAAAATATAATAACTAATTGGAGAATGTGTGAGCATTTGCAGCTTAGCAAAACAGTGTCCAGTAACTGTTGCCAGAGTTTCTAACAGCGTGTTTTTAGAGTAGTGCCCCTGTCACTGTGCTGAATGTCCAGCTCTTGGTTTCAGTTTCACATACTCCATTAATTTTACTTTTTTTTATTTATCAGGAAAAAGAGGGCTGGGACTGTATTAAAAATAGACTGGGTGGGTGGGTTTGAAATCAGTGGATCATAAGTACAGTCAAATACTGTACAGAAAAGCTGCTTAGGGAACTGGCAAATAATATCGGGAGCCACGGTCAGGATTTGTGGGTTCACTATAGCGAGGGAGCACTGTGTATATGTATATGTATATATATATATATATTATAGTGGCACGGTCATGCCACTATAGTTAGGGTTGCACGGCCAGTTACATACTAAAGTCAAAAGTTTGGACGTTAATAACTTTGGACCCGTTCAATGGATTTGCCTGAAATTTGGTACACGTGTTGGGGCGCATTAGTCTCTTGATTTGCCAGATTGTGTTTCTGTTGGAGTGCAGGTCTTCGTGTACGAAAGCACTGAATAATGCAAAATTATCCATTTTTGGAGGCACCTTTTGGCATTCTTAATGTGGTCCTGTACGGCCATTGTGTGGTGTGCCACTCTGAGAGATGGCTTGTTTGAAAGAGCTTTGGTGGCTGAACATGCTGCTTTTTGTTTGGTGAAAAAATGTTAAGGCATTCAAAAGTTATGGCACTTTTAAGTTCCCATTATAAGTCAATGGGAAAATTTATATGTATATCTTGCGATCAAAGAATGGAGGTTCTGGCTATCTCGTCCTACCTGGCGATCAAAGAATTTGCAACCTCACAGTTCAAGAATCTTTGTCCCCGAGGATTTTCAAAATTCTTTGATCGCAAGGTCCACCATTTTGGTTTTTATTTTCCAATTGGAAAAACACAAATATCTCTGCTCAGTGGTCATTTCTGAAGTAAAACTTCAATGGGTTTTACTCAGGGGGCTCTGATCTATCGAGCCATGCCTTTGGTTTCATCCAAATCGGTCAAAAAATAGAGTTATAAGCTTTTAAAATCTTAATTTGTGGCTCGCTAACGATCTTTGATCGCGAGCCTGCAAATTCTTTGATCGTGAGATTCTTTGATCACGTTCTTGCATCGTGACCTAAAAACACTAATATCTCAGCTCAGGGGTGGGCTAGGGACACAAATGAGGGTGGGTTTTGTTTAGAACGGTCCGTTCTATTGAGGCACGCTGTTGGTTCAGTTCAAATCGGTGAAAAATTCACGTTTCACCCTTTTCAATTCTTTGTTCATGAGCCTGCAAATTCTTTGATCACGAGTCTGCAAATTCTTTGATCGTGAGATTCTTTGATCGTGATCGTGCGTCGTGAGAGAGGGATGAGATGGGCCAATTTAAAAATCAATTTTCTCAGCCCAGGGGTGTCCTAGGAAGTCAAATGAGGGTGGGTTTTACTCAGGGGGCTTCGTTCTGTCGAACCATGGTGGTGGTTTACTGCAGTTCCTTCAATTTTTAGATTTATAATATTTTTAATTCTTTGTTCGTGAGCCTGCAAATTCTTTGATTGTGAGATTCTTTGATCGCCATCTTTGATCGTGAGGGAGGGACAAGATGGCCAGATTTTTTATAATGGAATAGATAGGGGAATTTTAGTAATCTTTCATATTGAATATCTCAGGAACAGTTTGGTCTTTTACTTGAAATTTGGAAGGTGTTTATGGCATGTCCTGTAGATGTGAATTATGGTGCTTACGTGTCAGAGAAAATTTTTTTGCAGAGACATTGCGTGACGCACTTTACGTGTTGCAGATTGTGTTATCTCATGGTGGTGGCTTGAAATTGATAGGGTACCTAGCCTTAGTGTCATGGATGTAGTTTTCAGTTGTTGTGTGTGTTAAATGTCAACAGGTGCAGAATTGTGCCAGTCTGATGAATGAAAATATCATATGTTAAAATGTTATATCTTGGACACAGTTTAGTCTTTTCACTTGAAATTTGGAGGGTGTTGACAGCATGTCATGTGGATGAAAATTACAGTGTTTCCATGTCAGAAATATTTTTTTGGTGCAGATATGGCGTGGTGCAGTTTACGTTCTGCGGACAGCGTTTTGCTTGTGGTGGTGGCTTGAAATTGATGGGATACCTAGCCTTAGTGTCATGGATGTAGTTTTCAGTCATTGTGTGTGTTAAATGTCAACAGGTGTGGAACTGTGTCACTCAGACGAATGAAAATTTCAAATTTTGATATGTCATATCTTGGACACGGTTTGATGTTTTTACTTGAAATTTGGAGGGTGCTGACGACATGTCCTGTAGATGTTAATAGAGGTGTTTATGTGTTGGACAATATATTTTTTACGGATATATTGTGTGGAGCAGTTTACATTTTGTGGACAGCGTTTTCTATTGTTCTACTAGATTAACATTTGTTTGGTGGCTGGCCTTGCTGTTGTGAAAGTACTTTTTAGTCATTGGGTATGTAATGTGGCCTGACACTTACAAGTTGGAGGGAGCGCAGGGCCCTTCCCCACCAACTTGTGCAACTTTCTACTTGTTTATTCTTTCTTAAAAAGTAAGGAAATTCTATGCAAAAAACTTCATTAATGCGTCAGTTAGGGTTCTTCTACAGCGAAAAAAGCAAGAAAATTCAGGGTTAGGGTTGAAAGCCCCCCTTGGACCCACACAGCCCACCTCCTAACCAGCATCGGGGTGTGCGTTGGGGTCATTGGTCTTAACTCTCACCCCATTCTCCTATACCTCTGCTTCTTCACACATGTGAAGGGGTGAGAGTTAAGGCTGATGACCCCAGCGCACACCCGGTGCCACTTGGGGTGGGCTGGAGGTGTCCAGGGAGCTTTCAAGCCTAACCCGAATTTCCTTGCTTTTTCATCTGTAGAAGAAACCTAACTGATGCATTAACAAAGTTTTTGCATAGAATATATATATAGATATATATTCATTGCAAAAATTGTCATTAATGCATCAGTTAGGGTTGAAAATTAAAGCATCAAAAGCTGGGAAATTCGATGTTAGGGTTACTAACCCTACCACCCCACCCCCACCCTCCACACACCAACAGGTGTCAGGGTGTACCTTGGGGTCGTTGGGCCTAACTCTCACCCCATCCTTCTATACATCCTTCTATACAGTACCATCTCATCTTGTTTACACATAGAATAGGGTGAGAGTTAGGCCCAATGACCCCAAGGCATACCTCAATGATTTCAGGCAGGATATGAACATTTTCTCCACAGTTGTTCATGAGGTGTGGTCATAAGAAGGCTATATTGAAACTTTGGGGCGAAAATATTAAAAAAAAACAAATTTATGAGCCTATGTTGAAATTTATGAATGCAGACTTGTAACTTTGATCAGTTTCAATATTTTGACTTCAAATTTTCAGCATAGCCATTTCTTCACAGCACCTCATGAATGTGACAGCTGACATTTCTCAAATCCTACCCAAAATGTTTTTCATACTTGTGGTGCAAAATCACCTTTGGACAGGATTTGAAAATGTTCTCTGTCCTTGTTCATGAGGTGGGCTCATAAGAAGGCTATGTGAGGCCATAAGAAGTCTATTTTGAAAAATTGGATTAAAAATATGAGAAAATAACAAAGTTATGAGTCTATGTTGCAGTTCTTCAATGCACGCTTGTAACTGTGGTAATTTTCAACATTTTGACCCCAACTTCCCTTATGAGTGTGACTCCTGACATTTCTTAAATCCTACCCAAGATGTGTTTTAGCACTTGTGGTGCAAAATTAAATTTTATTTATTTCAATCTAGGATTACAATACCTTTGAGCTGAGGCTCTTTTACAAAGGTTCCATGTCAGCGTGTGCAACAGTCATCATTTTTAGTTACAAACATATAGTCATTGACTTACAGACATATAATAACCAGTACAAGACTTAAGCTATGAGCAAGACAAGGGAAGGAGGGGGGGTGGGAGGAAGTGAGTGGAGATCGAGGGAAGGAGGTGCAGGGGTAAGGGAGAGTACGGGAGGTGGTTGGGGCAGGGGCAGGAGTGGAGATACGTGGGGAGGTGGGTGAGGGCAAGAGACAGTGCAGCCAGGGGGCCTTGTTGAAGGAATATGACAGGTAAGGTGCTAGGGGGTCCATTCTTTTATTTATTCATTTTTTTTTATACTGGGCTCCTTCCCCCGGTACAGGAGGTTCTGGCTCCCCACTCCACTCGCTGCCCACCCATGCCCAGGATTAACCCTCGGACAGGGTCACCAGGAGGGTGCCGTCTCCCCAAGGAACATGTTCTGGTAGTCCTGGCTTGATCCCCCTGGTGGGGCCACAGGAGTGGGACCCCTCCAGAAGGCACTGTATGCAGCGGTACTAGTGGTGGAGGTGGGGGCTGTCAAAAATGGGCTCAGCATTTTTTGCTGAAGATCCCTGGGGGTAGGGACATGCAATGATGCCAGCATCGGCCACACTCCTCTAATGTGTGGTGCTGGCTGTGAGTGTATCCCCAGCCTCTGCCAGAGTTCTGCATATCACTGGACACTCTTTCCCCCTTCCCCAGAGAAGGAGAGCAGTCCCTGGGATGTTCAGTCCTTCTCCCTCCAGGCCAGCCCATTGTCGCAGGGGCAGGGCACTAACCTTTGATGCCGGTGACCTGGGTTTGGGTACAGACCTGGGATGCTGGAGGGCTGGCTGGGGGGGAGAAGGATTGAGCATCCATAGACTGCTCTCCTTCTCCAGGGGGAGAGAGTGAGGAGTATGTCAGTGCTACACTGACACCCAGCAGAGGCTGGGTGTACTGCTTGCACTGACACCAAGCATGTTCAGAAGTGGGGCGGATGCTGGTCATCATTGCACATGCCCACCCTCGCAAACACCAAGAAAAGCCTGCCACCCACCACCTGGATGATGCTCACCCCCAGCTGCAATTGGCTCCCAGACCAACTCCCACCCTATCATGTCAATTGCAGCAACCTTCAGAGAGGTTTGAGCGCTGCCACCCTACCCTGGGGGGTAAGCCAGGGGGTACCGGGAGGGTTGCTGAAGTGGGAATTGCAGCTGAGGGTCCATGACTGGGCAGATATCACCAGCAGTGGGATGCACCAAAAACAAATTCTTCTTCCCCCGGCCGGCCCTCCGACTCCTGAGTCCGTCACCGAACCCGGGATGTCAGCGCCGCAAGCGGACACCTTTGTGCTGCACCAGCTGGCCAGCCATTCAGACATTGTTTTATAAATGACACCTGCCATGTTCATAAGGAGTGGTCATAAAAAAGATTATGTTGAAAATATGGGGTAAAAATGTGAAAAACAACTGAGTTACGAGGAAACGAATTGTTCCAACATTTACTCATAACTTTCTTTTTTGCATATTTTGGCTCCTGATGTTTAACATATCCCTTGTGTTATCTCACCTCCTGAACATGGCAAGTGTCATTTTTCAAATCCCCTCTGAAACTTGTTTCCAAGGTTGCACAGCAAAATCACCATTCAGATGAGATTTTAAACATTACATCTATTTTGAGCATGTCAGGTCATAAAAAGACTGTTGGACATTTGGGGTCAAAATGTGAGAGCCCACTTAAAAGTAAATATTGCCTCTCAGCTGTCCTCTCCTGGGTAATTACAGTCTGACAATTAGTCAAATCAGGACACCATTGAAAATGAGATATTGCATCTCATTTACTCTATCCTAGGTAAATATATGGTAAGAATGTGTACAAGTATAACCTCCTCACTACTTTACACAATTAGCTACCCCTGGCACCCTTGTATGGGCACAAACTACTTCGCGGAATTAGTACCATCCCTAGCTTTGGGAATGTATACCAAGCTCATTACTTCTAGAGGTCAGAAAAGGGGTGAGGGTTTACAAAAGCAATACTTGTGACCAATAACTCAGATCCTGAGGAGAGAACTTTTTGCTAGGGCTATGCTAGCTATCTATACTTCTTGAGGGGTATCCAGTAATTCCACACACAGGAAGCAAAAATGTAAATGTCCAAACCAGGTTGGGGTTCTAGAGTATGACTTTATTCCATAAGATGTTCTCTAAAGCAAGGGTGGATCCTCAGGGTTTACACAGCATTGCACAAGGAATTACAGAACAACAGAATGACTATATCTGACAGAAACTCTACATATTCCCATTTTTCATAGGACATTGAATTCTCTTCAGTGGCACTGGCCACAACACAAACCTTTCTTCTAGTGGCACTGGCTACAACTGAGCACTAATTTCACATATGGCATAGGACTTTAAAACTTCTTCAAGTGGCAACTGGCCACAACTGAGCACACTGGGGCTCATAACTAGCACAACCCACTCCAGGGGGTAAACTTCTCTTCAGACATTGGCCACTATGTCCAAAATAACCAGGCGCTGTTACAGAACATGCATTGGTTACTCCAGATGGGGGGCTTCCCACCCTTTGCTTCCAAATTCATACCCAGCCATTCTTTCAGAGTTATACCTCAAAACTTCTTGAACACACTTAGGTAAATGCATCTTTGAATGAACATTTGCATCCAGCATTTAAGAAACACTACTTCAGGAGTATAAGAAATTAAAATCCTGAACAATGTGAACAGTCTGCCTCTGGACCCCACAATTGTCAACCAAATTTACACTGAGAAAAGTCTTAACTTCAGAACAGAACTGGTATACCTTTCCCTTTTAATCAGAGAAACACCAAAGCACATGTACTTTCTTCAGGAAGCACAATGTCAGATCAGCTCACTGTTAGAACAGTACAGGCAGCAGCTTCAAATTGTCCTGGATCAAATAGGGGACTGCCCCTAGGATCCATTCTCTAGCAGTCCTTTTCATCCCTTCAGGGGTGAAAATCAGGAGATCCTGCTGTAGACAACAGTTTCCACCACTTCTCTTGGCAGACTGGAGGTTTTCAGGAATAGGGTGAGAAAATAGGCTCTCCTATCAGAGCCCACCCTGCAGCCCACACTCCTCACACTTCAGCTACAGACTACTGCTATCAACTGACTCAAGATTCTAAAACCCCCCACTCACAACCAGCTGCTGTGGCTTATGCTGCTGCGAGAGTTCTAAATGACCTCATCTCTCTCATCTCAGCTGAGACCAAGTAAACAAGAGAATGAGTAGGTGAAAAAATCATTTAACTAGTTCTTCACCAGCTGCCTTCCCTACCTAGCACTGACACTGATGGGATTCTAGTAACCCCAGGGGACTGGGTGATTACACTCACCCCTGCCAGGCAAATTACTGTCCACAGCCATCTCTCCACCCGGCACCAGGCCATCCTACCCTCTGTGTTACCTATTGGGAGGTAACGTTACTTCTCCCCTACCATGTGCCTGGCACAGGCAGGCAACACTAAAGGTACAGAGGCTGGCTGATGAAACTTCAGCCCCTATCCTATGATCTACCTATGGTTTCTCAGTGCCTCCAAGAAAACTGCTTGAAGCATGCCCTAATAGACAACACTGGTGACCCCTATCCGGCTCAGGACCACCAGCCTACCTATCACCCTAGCCCTTTAGGGAAAATCTATCAGACCATGCTGCCTATTGGGGAACCTACCCCCAAGCTTCCCAGGGTACCTGTGAACAACAAAGGAAACATACATTACATTGTATTACATTTCCCCAAAATTTCTCCACAGTCTCACACCTGTGAAGAAAACCACGTTAACACCCTGTTAACCACAAACAATCCTAAAAATCTAAGAAAAAGGGAACTCAGATGAGCTCCAGCATCCTCTTCTCCTCTTCTTTTCTTCCTCAGGAGCACCTGCAAAAGAAGAAAAACACAAAAACACTTTCTGCATTCCACACAATGCCTAAAACTCCACCTGAACAGTAAAGAACCCCCCAAATATTTTTTCTATAAAAGCACAAAAGTAAAATATGGAAAGAAGACAGTTATGCAACATATTTGGGGATGCTAGGCCCTATAAAGTTCAAAACTAGTGACAAGATTACTTTTGCCTGAAGGCATGGTCCATTAAAGAGTTTTTCCTAGGCTGAAGCCTGCTGAAAAACAGTTCATGGACAGGACTAAGCCTGTATAGCTCTGCAATCCATGAGGAGAGTCTTTAATGACATACATTACAGTTCCATGGATAGTCTTCAAATGTTTGATGTGTTATGCAAAGTCAGTAAAGTAAACAAAAAGTTTGGTCTTACCAATTCCTTGAAGACCGAAAACAAACAATCACCTTACTTCTACGAGCTGAGGACCCTCTCTCTTTCAGACCAGGTGGCATCTTCGGATACTGCTGGAATGATTTCCTCTGGAAACCAAACAATGAAACAGGAAAACAGCTGGCATGATGTCATCTGGAAAGCCAGGTGATGAAACAGGAAAATTGCTGGACTGATGTCCTCTGAAAGGCCAGATGATGGAACAGGAAAACTGCTGGGGAGATGAACCTGGATACACCTGAAGAATCCTGGAACACCAGAAGAGCTGCATCTTCCTCCATGGATACTGCTGCTTTGGATGACAGACATTGGGTTGCCACTGCTCGCTTTCTTTTAGGGATGCTGGGTATATTCACAGGGAGTGGCACCATTAAGGGTAGTACCACTCCAGGTGTGGGTGAGGACTATGACCCCATCTAGACGTTCAAAGTTGATGTTGTGGAATGTCTCATTCTCAGCCCCATCCACAATTCACACAGTGTCCATAAACAGAGTCCTGCCCATTCTCCAGAATTTAAGGCAATAACTTATGACTTTGTCCAGTACACATTCTGCTGCACCAGAGTACAAATTCTTGCTCGCCTCTTCCAACAACCAGGATTGCCTGTTCTGTTTGATTTCCTCCCAGACTCAGCAAGGAAAGGTAGGAAAGGACTTCCCATAGATGGCATCAGCCCTCTTATGTATCAGTCTCTCCTCCTTGCTACTCTTCATTAGTCTGTGACCCATGGCCTGGCTTGGGGGTGGCCAGTCCTGGCTGAGCCAGTGCTGCATACTTAAAGAATGAAATAAAGTGTCCCCAACCATCTCTGTGGGCAGGTTACTAGTGCCTTCTTCTACTGTCTCTGACTCCTCTAAGGCAATGCTTGAGGTGACTCATGGGGATCATCAACATGAACATACATTTCTTCATCCTCCTCTTCCTCATTATCTGAGCCCAACAGTGTGCAAATGTCCTCACTCCTGAGACATTCCACTCCTCACTGGTAGCAGAGGTAGACACCTCCCAATTCAGTGTCTCTTGCAATTCATCCTCCCCCACCAGGCAAGGCTTGGACCCTGCTTCCATGGGTCCACAGATCCTTCCATTTCACTGTCCATCTGGGACACAGGTGTGGAAACCTCTCTCTGTTCCTGCCCTTGAAGTGGATCAGCATCGATGTTACTCTCTCCTTCTGTAACACACTCTGTGGAACTTTCCACAACAGGTTCAACCTGGTGCTGTGTGCTAATGCAGGCAGAGTCCTCTGCTCGGGTCCACAAGGGAGCCAATTGAATTCTTGATGCCCTCTCTGGTGCTGCACCCCAGCTCATTCCATACCTCACAAGGCAGTCTGAGCAATGGGGTATGATAAACACATCCATTCCAGCCTTTAGGCACACAATGCACAGTTTCACTGGATAGCTAGGGATTGCTACATCTGGAGGCAACCTTTCACCATAGAAAGCTCTCTCTATTTCTTATAATGCTGTCACCTCCTCTGCGATCATATCTCGGGCATGATCCAGATATCGGGGAGTTCCCAAAGCCATGTCTGAAAGCAAACGCACAAAACTTGTTGTTACTGAATTGCTCACTAGTCTCTTACTATCTCACAAAATGACTCCCTGCTGCTGTTTACATTGATGACCCCACCTGTAATGGTGGCGGTAACTTTCCTCATTCATTAAACTTTGTTCACTTGCTAAAACTGTGTTTCAGACCTTTCCTGGCTACTGAATTTACTCAAAACTGCAATCGAGTGCACTGCTGGTATCTTTCAGCACATTCATATGATTTTAAACTTGACTTTGTGATTAGCATTTAATTCAGGAAAACTATTTACACATGCTCATACCTCTCAACCTCCTGCCTCATAAATCAGGGACAAGGCTTAAAATAATCAGGGACAAAGGACCAAAATCAGGGACACATGTTCAAAATTAGAGATATCCACCCAGAAAGCTGGTAGAATATGGGGCTTAGTGCAAAATGCATTTTCTAAAGAAGAACAAGTCTATAATTTTAATGCTTGACATTGTTTTGTGCTTAAAGTCCCCACTGTTTAGCCACAAAAGCACAAATTTTAGGAGGGACAGAGTAAAATTTTTAGGCAAAATCAGGGACATCCCTGAAAATCAGGGACACTTGAGAGGTATGCACATGCTCAAAGTCACTTGTAAGCCCCACAGTCTTTCTTTGCACAGAATTACCTGTTTGTTGCATTCTCACTATACAACTCACAGTCCCTTTTGCTTAGAAAAATATATTGTTGCTGAACCCATTACCATTGTTCACAGTCTATGCTCAGAATTTTTGTTTGTTGCACTTGCTCTAACAATGCACTTTCCTTCTTTACAACAAAATCACACTGCTTGCAGACAGATTCAGCCGGCTTGATAATCACACACAGTGTGTTTGCACAGTTAACTGGTTTTTCTCACTGAATTCAGTAGCTGTCTTCCTCCAATGGAAAATTTCGGCCTGGTGCCGATCCTGGGAAGGCCTCTGGGGTGAAACGGGCTGGCAGTCCCACTGATCGTAGCCATGAATGCCTCGCTCACTTTCCAGTTGGTCTGACAATGGGTTGAGCCAGAAATTACACAGTAATAGTCTGTTTACTACAGTTTAGAATGTTCACAAGCCCCTCGATGGCTGATCCTGGTCTGACCAGCTCACACTCCACTCTCTCTCTCTCTCCCTCGAATGCTCTGCAGTGCGCAGACGCTGGCCAAGGGGTGGGACTGGATGCAGTCACACCTATCACTCGATGCCATGCAAATGAGCCTCTCTCTCGCTTCCTCTTCCTTCATGGAGAACATTGAGCAGGAGCAAATTTAAACTGCAAACTGTAACTTTTTTTCTCAGCTGCAATTTCAGTGGTGGGAGCACCATTTTGACCATTTTCTCCACAGTTTCTGGACAATTTCTCTAGCGACTCCCCTCAATTTGCACACAAATCACATGAAACTCTCAGGGCACATATCTGAGTTTGTTTCTTAAAGTCCACGCTACTTTTGGCATTTGAAAATTGCAATTTAAAAGTTCTGTAAACACTTTCTGATGCAGAGACTAGGACACACATTTCAAGGCTTTACTGTCCATTGCAAGCTGACAAAACACAAGCAGCACTCTGTTCTTTTCTGTTCTAGAAGGCACACAAGCAGCACATTTGGATGGCACTTTTCTGGGCAAAATCCTCTTGTCCAAAGCTTCCTTTCTGTTTGGGCTACACCGCTACCAGACAGAAAGATGCTAGCCATAGCCTCAGCAAAAAATCTCTGGTTCTCTTCCTCAAATTAAACAGCATAAGATGAGCCCACATTTTCTTTGTGGCACTCCCCAATTTAAATATTTTCAGATGAGTCCCATTTTTTGTAATGCCCCCTGCTACTTTACACAGTTAGCTACCCCTTGTACCCTTGACTGGGCACAAACTACTTCAGAATTGGTACCATCCCTAGTTTTGGGAATGTATATCAGGCTTATTACCTCTAGAGGTCAGAAAAGGGGTGGAGGTATACAAAAGCAATAATTGTGACCAATAACCCAGGTCCTGAGAAGAGAACTTTTTGGTAGGGCTATGCTACCTATCTATACTTCTGGAGGGGTACCCAGTAATTCCACACAGGAAGCAAAAATGTAAATGTCCGTATCAGATTGGGGTTCTAGAGTGTGACTTTATTCCAAAATATGTTATCTAAAGCAAGGGTGGACCCCCAAGGTTTATACAGCATGGCACAAGGAATTACAGAACAACAGAATGACTGTATCTGACAGAAACTCTATGTATTCTCATTTTTCATAGCACATTGGATTCTCTTCAGTGGCACTGGCCACAACACGCACCTTTCTTCTAGTGGCACTGGCCACAGCTGAGCACTCATTTCCCATATGGCATAGGACTTTAAAACTTCTTCAAGTGGCAACTGGCCACAACTGAGCACACTGGGGTTCATAACTAGCACAACCCACTCCAGGGCGTAAACTTCTCTTCAGACATTGGTCACTATGTCCAAAATAACAAGGCACCATTACAGAGCATGCAGTGCTGAACTGGTTACTCCAGATGGGAAGCTGCCCACCCTTTGCTTCCAAATTCATACCCAGCCATTCTTTCAGAGTTACACCTCAAAACTTCTTGAACACACTTAAATAAATGCATCTTTGAATGAACTTTCTCATTCAGCATTTAAGAAACACTACTCTGGGAGTATAAGAAATTAAAGTCCTGAACAATGTGAACAGTCTGCCTCTGGACCCCACAATTGTCAACCAACTTTACACTGAGAAAAGTCTCAACTTCAGAATAGAACTGGTGTACCTTTCCCTTTAAACCAGAGAAACACCAAAGCACATTTACTTTCTTCAGGAAGCAAAAAGTCCAATCTACTCACAGTCAGAGCAGTGCAGGAAGCTTCAAATTGTCCTGGATCAAATAGGGTACTACCTCTAGGATCCATTCTCTAGCAGTCCTTTTCATCCCCCTGGGGATGAAAATCAGGAGATCCTGCTGTAGACAATGGTTTCCACCACTTCTCTTGGCAGACTGAAGACTTTCAGGACTAGGGTGAGAAAATAGATTCTCCTATCAGAGCCCACACTGCAGCCCACACTCCTCACACTTCAACTAAAGACTACTGCTGACTATCAACTGACTCAAGATTCTAAAACTCCCCACTCACAGCCAACTGCTGTGACTTATGCTGCTGCAAGAGTTCTAAATGACCTTATCTCTCTCATCTCAGCTGAGACCAAGTAAACAAGAGAGTGAGTAGGTGAAACCCCCATTTAACTAGTTATTCACCAGCTGCCTCCCCTACCTAGCACAGACACTGATGGGATTCTATTAACCCCAGGGGACTGGGTGGTTACACAAGGATGACAAGCAATACCAGCAGTGAAGATTTGGCCTTGACAAATGCTTGTTTCCTCCTGCTTTTGCTCACTTTCTTCATGCAGAGGCTGGTTGCCTTCACTATGCCTTCTGTAAATTGTCTCCACTGTTCCTCTGCCTCTTCCCAGTAATCCTCTCCTGCTAGGCTGCTTCTGAGGCAGGGCACCATTTCTTTAAAATCTATGCTCCTAAAGTCCAGGACCCTGATCTTTGTGTGATTTGCCTCTGCACCCATCATAATGTTGTAGCACACTGTAACAGTGATCACTGATCCCCAGGGGATAGTCCACTGTGATGTCTGCAGTGCTGTTCTTGTTAGTAAGTACCAGGTCCAGTATTGCCCCATCCCTAGTGGGTTCAGTGAATAGCTATCTGAGAAATGTCCCCTGCAGGGAGTCAAAGATGAACCTTCTTCTAGCCAAAGCTGCAGTTGGAAGGCTCCAAGCTTTTATCCAGAAAGACTTACTAAACACAAAGAGATTAAAAAAAAAACCACTCACATAAGAAGCACAAAGTGGAGTCATTGAATAAATACCATGGTAGCCAACCTAAGTATTTTTGAACAAAATCTTCGCTATAGCAGTGCAGTGTATCTGTTAGCAGGTTAGAGCCTCTGAGAGGTTGATTGAGTGTCTTTCCTTTTAGTGGTTTGGTAATTAGCTCACATTTGATGAATGAAAAATCAGCTTTTGCAATGTTATAGAGAACTTCTTGGCTTGAGACTGACTTTTTGGGTGAAATGTTGGCAGTAGATGGGGACTTGTCTAAATACTAATAAATGTACATAAACCATCCAAACATGTGGTGAGTGAATGGCTTTAGTTTCTAGCTGGAGATTTGAAACCAGACAAATTCATAGTTTCCCCAATTTTTACATGCAAGACAATGTATCATTTTTCACCAGCTGATTTTCATCAACTTCCTAAAGTAACAAATAAAGAATTTCATTTTAGAGAAACTCAGACTGTATGTCTGGAAAAACAGAGACATTTGAAGAGGTTCACAAATTTTACAAAACATCTGGATTTCCATCTGAATGTCATAACTAACTTTTGACAGTGTTGATTCAAGGCAGCACGCTTAGTGTGACACTTGGAAGTGACTATGTACAATCTAAAGGAAATAATCGGCTTTTGAAACCATCAGAGCAAAAAGGACCATGATCTTCTGTTTGCATGGATGTAGAACTTATATATCAGAAGCTAACAAAGTTGCACTGATTCATATCCTTTGCATAAGTGATGCTACTTTCTAAATTCAAGTACTTTTAAAAATGACTTGAAGGATTAAAAATGACTTGAAGGAAACAAGATGTTCTTTATCCTCTTTTTATAGTACATACTGTACAGTGTTGACTCTTAGTCAGAAAACTATTAGGCACACTTGAATGTTATAAAGAAATATTAAGCTAATTATTCCTATCTCTGGAGAAATAAAACACTTTTTTATTCTTTGGTAACTGGGTAAGGGCCACTAGGTACAAGTGCCTGTTTTCAGGGGTGACCAGGGAGCACTGAGGAGGTTCAGTGACTTGTTTAGAATCACACAGCATGCAAGTGGAGGTTGTAGGAATCAAACCCCATGTCTTCTGGATGTACCAAGCTCAGTCACAGCTCATTATTCTAACATCTAGACAATACTGTCAGCCCTGATCCTTTCTTTCTGCTCTAAGTATTTTTAGCACCTTGAGAATTGTGAACTGATAGCCAGCAACATTTATTTTTTGGTTCGTGGCGAAAATCTGTTGTTGGGAGGCATCATGTTCATGTTCCATTGACTGGTATGGGCACACCTCAGTAAAACTATACTTTATTTTTTTATTTTTGTTAAATCCTTTGTTTTTCCTCCCGACAGGTGGTGACTTTTGTTGGCCATCTGACACCAGGCTTCCCTGGTCATTCGAGTGCCTCCCCCTTCTCCCCAGCAGAACCACCAGGGTCGATGTGGTTGGCTTCATCCAGCTGTGGCCCCCTGTTATACATTTTCTCCCATTATTCCCCAGGGTCCTCATCAAGGACAGCTTGTGCATGTGGAGGGGTGCATGCACACCTTGGCCTGTGCCAACTCCACTCTGCTCACCCCTGGCCTAGTGCCTGTCTCCATGATCTTGCCTGCACCACCATCATGCCTCCATGTGGTGGCGACCAAAGGCTGGGAGAGATGATCTCCCTTATCTGGGAGAGGAGAGCTGTCAACAGCTGTTCAATCCTCACCTGGTCCTCCCCCCCGGCTGACCCCCAGCACCCCATGCTCATTCCCAAACATGAGTCACTGGCATGGTAAGAGGTAAGACGTCCAGCGCCTCAACCCTGTACACCACTGGGCTGGCAAGAGTAAAACTATACTTAAAGTAAACTGCAGGATAACCATGGGTTATTGAAAAGTCATGTGCAATTCAGTAGTCAAGAAAAATTATTCTCCCTGAGACTAAAGCTTGGTAAATCAAATTTCTTAGATTTATTATGCTTTCAGTGCACCTCACTATGTCTGTAATTATATAAATGAAAACACAATTAAGTAATCATGATGTAATAGTTACCAACATACCACGCTGGCACCATTGTATCTCCCTTTCTAGAATCTGGCTTAGATTCACTGCATTAAGTTAATGAAAAACAAACTGAATATGCAATTTGCTGTGCCAAATGCAGTGTGTTTGTAGCTCCTGACTAAAAATACATGGCACGTTTCCTGTTTACAGTAAGTCAGAAGTGTGGTAACAGAAAAAGATGACAATTTGATACCTTGATTTGGATCAAGTAATTTTCAGTACATAAGCTAAACATTTTCACAGTGCCCTTCTTCATAAGAGTTGCCTGAAAGCGTGTGCACAAAACATGGCTTGGTCTTTTAAATGGCACCAAATCAGCAACTTGGTCCATCTGTTTGTATAAGGCCCAACAGGGCTTCAGACATTTCACTTAAAGAGCCATTGACGCCTCCAGCAGAACTTTGAAAAAAGTAATATTTGGACACAATTCAGATTATATTTCATATAAGATCTGCATTTCTCCTCCCCATTATTTGTTACTTAGGTTACATGCACGAAAACAGGATCCTTTCTGATTGAGAGTTCATCGACTAAAAGATTCATATATGGGGTGGAGAGACAGGTGGCTGTTGGGAGAGAGGAAGGAGGAGTGTTTGGTGACCGGACCTCACTATGCACTCTCAGCTCTGTGGAGTAGGGCAGAGAAGCATGAAGACAACGCAAGTTTTGAAAGAAAAAAGGTATACCATCAGTGCCATTGGGCTTGTCTCCTTTCCAGAAGTTCTTTCTGTGAAGCCACTGGTCGCGCAGTTTCTGCCGCTGTGTTCTGTGTCCTTTCGCTTCTAGGAGGAAGGCCCACTTTGATGGAATCTGGGGTTTTTCCCTGAGGTGGTGCAGGACCAGAAGCAGAGCAGACAGCCTCTTGGAAAGGCTTAAGCATCGAGTTACTGCAAAGGTCTTTTGAGGAACTGAAGAAGCAGACAGAGAAAAAGAAAGAAGTTAGGAAAAAGGAATGAAAAAGGAGTGGATAAAGAACCCTCAGACCGCAGACGCTACAAACTGCACCCAACAAGAAATTATTTTATTCACTCCTCCTCACTTTTTCCACAGTATGTGGACTTAGACAATCAACATATTGTTATTAATATTGATCTGCCTGATATTTATAACACCATATCATTATTTTTATGTGAATTGTACCATAGGGGTCATTTTATTCAGACAGCCGATTAGTAACCAAACATTATATAGTATCCCTTCCCCATTTCATTAGTTTTATTTTTCATAAGATTATTTTAAAATTTTGGGTAAATTGCATTAAATTTGATTGGTGCTGTTTTCTTAAAAAATTTGCACCATATGCTAATTTGGTACACGTGACCACCCTGTACAAAGCGCATGCACAACATCCTGGTGAATCTCCCTCAGTCGGCCTACAACAAGTGTGAGTGGAGGACTGGATTGCAGTGCGACATTGCTCAACACAGGTGCTGATACTTTTAAATCCTGTATATTTAGAATAAGCTGGACCATCAGTGCACTTGCATGCACACTACGAACGTCTACTGCTGCACAGTATTAGCATTCTTTTCTGCAAAACCTCAGCCGCTGGCTCGCACTTTGATGTTTCCATTTCAAACCGAGGGAGTAATCTGCAAAATCCTGGCACTGTAGAAATTGCAGACCATTATTATCAACGCAATACTGTAAGCTCGAAGGAGTGTAAACTATGGCTCGCAGTGTTTTTCATTACCTTGGTTTTAACCCCTTACGAATGAAACCGGAGAGTAAGTAATTTTATAAAACACTGTTGGCTTACTTTGTTTTATTTTTCCCCCCTGTTTTTGGCATCTCTCTAGACAAATAGCTTGGTACTAATATTTAGGATTGTTTTTAGTTTTTTTTTTTAAAGCTGTCTTCAACCATTGACCTAGTATTTAAAGACTAGCATTTTATTGATAAAAGCTATGCCCTTTACTCTTTTGTAATATAACATTCACTTTTTACAAATAGATTATTGTGCTCATGCAAGACACTCTAGGCCTGAAGATCCCGGTAACAGGTCACCCACTTTTTTTTCTCCTCATTTAATACTTATTATTTTGCTGGCATTTGCAAGTAAAGTTTCATCATTTTGGGGACAATTGCCATAATTTTCTTTTTTTTCCATAGTGACTGAAGATTCTCAGGAAAAGGCTCTTTGTTTATGGTTACCCAGCCTGAGAAACAATGGGTCTGCATTTCACCTGGTTGTTTTCACCCATATCCTTTTGCCCATTTCTGGTCATTCCTGGTCACTATTGACGGTTTTTGAACTCCATTTAGAACACAAGAAACCAAGTAAAACCTTTTCCATTGTATTATGAGTCTACTACTGCAGAGATACACTGTTGTGGGACTTAGAGAGTACTGAACCTAATTGTACATCAAGGTTACAAGGCCTCTGAAGACATGGTAAAGGAGAACTCTTCTTTCCTGTTTTGGAAGTCGTTCCATCTCTAGATATACTGAGACTCTTTGAATATGGTGCTCTCTTATTTTTATTGTGGTGATTTTATATTGTCGTGGTTCTGCTATTAATTAGTGCTAGTGTTATATTGCTCAGTGATCATCATGAACGCTAGAAGTGGTAAAATTGTGGCTTCACAGACAAAACAGTTAACTAACCAGTTATCACAGTCTAAATTATATAAAAGGTGTGTCTTTAATGGGGACCTACAAATGTTACCATCCTCTAATCCCTCTCCTTTCATGCCAGTATAAACCAATAAAAGGTTTACATATGCAGATAAAGTTAGAAGTGTTTCTACCAATGAAAAGAGGGGAGCTGCATGCTCTCAATATAATAATGCAGGGTGCTCTGATTAAAAAAAGGAAAACTTGGGGAGTCATGTGATGCAGCTCTGAGCTTAGCAGCTTTCTTACAATGCTCCCACCGACCCCGACTAACTAACGCTATTATATTGGTTTAAAATACGGTTGTTTCTTCTTTGGTCAACTCATCTGAGGGTATGGATCTGCTGGGCTTACCAGGGTATACAGAGGAACTTAAAATCTGGAAGCGGAGATGATAATGGCGCTACCGAAACACATGCCACCTCTGACACCCAAGAAAGCTAATAAAAAATCTAGGCCTCTGCCTGCACCAGCCGGGTGCACCAGTACCTCCTATCCAGAACAAAACTTGCTGACCCTTGACCAATTCTTGGAGGAATATAGACCCTTTTGAGAGGAACTTAAATCACTTCCCTTGGAGGTTAAATCAATGTCCTCAGCATTAGAGGAGATTTCCTGATGCATAGGTGATAGTGAAGTAAGAATATGCTCACTGGAGAAAAAGATGGACAAGGTAGACCTGGAGTTCACCCTCACAGGGCAATGCATGGCCCTCCTGGAAGCGAAGGTCGAGGACCTGGAGGGCTGTAGTAGGCACAACAATGTGGTGATCAATGGTCTTCCTGAATGAGAAGAGGGGTCTGATACAGTTCTATTCAAAAATTGCTGCTCAAGCTAGCAGACCCTTCTCCATTTGGGGCTACGTATTCCATCGAGAGGGCTCACCAGGCATTGCGACCGATGCCTCCTGGTGGAGCACCAACTGGACCACTAATATTCAGTATTCCTTAACTTTTTGGAGCGGCAGCATTTCCTCACCAATATCAAGGAGCTGCAAGAGGTCAGATGGGGGATGTTAAAATCCAAGTGGCACAGGACTTACCGGCGTCAGTTTGCCAGAGACGCACTGTATTCCACCCGGTGGTAGCCAAATTGATCCCGGCTGGGATTAAATTCTGCATGATGAACCCAGCAAAATTGCAGGTTAACTTGCAGGGAGAGTGGATGAGCTATGATGACTCCAAGGCTAAGGAGACTGCTTTGGTGGAGGCCCTCCCAAATTTGTTTAAACCTAGCTGACTCCTGTCAGCTGAAGTGCTTGGAGGTATAAGATACTGTACATGGGAGACTTTGAATGATTGATTCTATTTACTGCTAGCAGTGCCCCATTTAACTAAGGGGAGACACATCTTCATTAGAGACTGTTTGTGAGTGTACCTTCCTTCTATAAACTGCTTCTTTGGCCCAGTGCTACATGGCCTCTGTGAGGGGAGCAATGAACTTTCCTTCTCCCCCCTTTAGTTTGGATCCGATGGGTCACAGGCCAGGGCTCTGCCATTGACAGACATGGGCTTACATGGAACTGGATGAGATGGAGACCTGTGAGAGCAGAGTTTACTTTGATCCCCTGGACATTATTGACACTTTTTAAACCGCTAAAGGCTAAACTTAAGCCTAAAATCTTTATTTGTCATCGAGTGGGGATACCAGTCAGGCTGTCTCCCAGCGGCACTCTTTTCAATCCCCATGGTATAAAGTTGGGTCAAGTAGTAGCTGTAGCATACTTCTAATGGACATGTTTTTTGACACTGCCTATGGAAGGGTTCTTTCATGTTACAGAATTTTAATTTGTGTTTCACACTGAACCCACTATGTCCTGATTGCATTTAAGTAATGATGTTGCATTAGTAGTTCATGTTACTATTTCTCACTGTTTTGACTACGAATATTAATGGGGGTTTTGGCAGGCTGTTGGTTGGTTGGGGAAAGGTGGGAGGGGTATTACTGGGTGAGATTGTGCACCATGGACAGTAGCAAATTTATATTGGAGGGTGGGGTTACTGTTTTCTGTTCAGAGTTCTGTGGTATTGTGGGGGTAGGTGGGGGCTGGTGGGGGAACTCGAGGGTTAGTTTACGGGGCTTCTTTTCAACCCTCTACTCAGTTATTGTTTATAGCATGAAGGATGAGGGTGGTGGACATGTCTCAGGGGGAATATTAGGGCGGGAGGGAAGGATGGTATCCTTTTTCACAGGGACAGCAGGCAAGCATTCCATCAATATGGCATCATCTTACACAGAGACCCCAGTACACGTGACTAGATATCTTGGAACGTGGGAGGTGCACAGCACAAGACTAAAAGGTACCAGATATTGAAACATCTACAATTCCTTTTTTCGCAATTCAGTTTTTATTAGACATTTCAAGTTACAGGAAGGAGATCCATGTTATACAGAGAGTTTAGAAAACATACATTGTGAATTCTGTGAATCTCCTCACCCTCCCCACCCCCACTCCCCTTTCTCCCACCTCCCCCCCAACTAATCCACACAGAGCACTAATTTATACAAAATCACAGTGGGAATGAAGTGACATCTGTAAACTCTTGAAGGGAGTAAAGAGCTAGTAAGGGGCCCCAGATCTCGTTGAATTTCTTGAACCTATTATGTAGGTTGGCTATTACTTGTTCTGTTCTAAGATTTGCTAAGAGTTCTTGGAGCCATTCTGTGTATGCGATCTCTGCAGTGTCCTTCCAAAGTCTCAGAACTAGTTTTTTAACTAACATGGCAATTAAAGCAATATGATATCTCTGGTTTAGTACTATAATGGATAAATCTCCTCATAAACATATTTCTGCTGTAAATACTTCAGCCAAGCCTAAAAGTGGATCTGCACGTTGTCTTAAAATGTTCCAGAGGGGAGCAACTTTAGGGCATATCCAGAAAATATGAAGTAAGCCACCCATGCCTTGAAGGCATCTTGTACAGGTTGAGGATGGAATCATACCCAATTTAGCCATTTTATGAGGAGAGTAATAAAGACTCTGCAAAATTTTGAATTGCATAAAACAAAGCCTGTCTTTTGTAACGAATTTATGACAATTTTGCCAAAATGAAGGCCAAATAATGCCATGTTCCAGAAAAAGGGAGGACCAGTAATATGTTGGCTGAAACTATCTGGACAGAACCAATCATACATAGTACTGTATGTTTTAGAAACTGTGTGAGGGAAGCCTGCAAAAGGACTTAAATCTTTTAGAAAATATATATTCGGTGATTGGGGTGGGGTAGAACCAAATACTTGTATTAATAGGTGACGTAATTGAAACACCTTGAAAATATAGGATTTAGGGATACTAGCTTTATCCAGAATTTCAGTGGAGGAAAACCAGCACGATTCATTTTTAATGAAATATACAAGAGAACAATCTCCTAATTGGGGAAACCATTTAGATAGAAGAGGTTTACCCTCAATTTTGAGATTAGGGTTCCCCCACCAGATTTGAGAAGTGTCTCTTGTATGTTTATATTTTAAAAATGCACAAAGTTGTGAATGGACCCTGATGGACACTGCTATTGGAGAAGATTTTAAGGAAGAGGGAAGAGATTTGGTTGTGGAGTATAACAAGGCAGAAGGATGAAAGCCTTGTGCTTGTATAAGAGTGGATTCTATTTTAAGCCAAGCCAGTAAGAAAGGTAAGGGAGCCAAGGAATTTTCAGCCAATAGCCACCTGAGATATTTGGCAGCATGACTGGCCCAATAATACATTCCAATATGAAGTAGGCATAGTCCCCCTTTTAGTTTAGGTGTAGCTAATTTATGATACGCTATCCGGGTTTTTTTACCGGCCCAGATAAACTCAGTGATTAGATGGTCAATTTTCGTAAACCATGCCTGAGGGAGCCAGATGTTCAGGAGGTTAAGCGGGTAAAAAATATGAGGTAAGATATTCAGAAACGTCTACAATTCCTGAAAGGAGATATCTGTTATTTACAGGAAACTCTCTTATTATTGAATGAAGCCAATCTTTTTAGGAGACAATTTATAGGTCAGGTCTTCACAGCTGGGTCCAGCAGACAGAGTAGAGGTATAGCTATTCTACTTTCCCATAGGATTCCCTTTGTCTGCTTGCAGTGCATAAGGGATCCAAATGGTCGCTATCTCCTACTCAGAGGGCTGTTAGACAGGACAGATTTAGTTCTGGGGTGTGTTTACAGCCCCAATACGGATTCCCCTTCCTTTTTCATGTAAATAATGTTGGAGCTTACTCCCTTCCTTTCTCTCCCTATTTTTTGGGGGGAGATTGGAATCTCCTCTTCACGCCTGATTTAAATAAATCATGTAGGAAGGCCCAAGGGTTATCTCTAGCCCAGAGAGCCATCAGGGAACGGGTGGACCATGTTGGGCTATGCGACCCATGGCGGACTTTAAATCCAGCCACCTGGGCTTACACTTTCTGTTCGATGGTTCAAAAAGGAAAAAGGGTAGATCGGGTGGGTAAGCGTGGAGGTGGTTGTGCTGTCTACATGCGTGATTCACTCCTTGGACATGCACTTCCACCACCCAAGCTTGATCACAGGGCGCAAGCCCCCAACCCTGGTAAGGGCCCACTCTTTCTCACAGTTGCCTATATTCCCCCCAGAAAGCAAGACCTTGCCTTTCAGGTGCTTGCTGACTACCTCTCTGGCCTACCACCCAAAATGGTCCAGATAATTGTTGGTGACCTGAATATCAACTGGCTGTCTGCCACGGTCACCCAAACCAGAGATATCTTTGCTGCTCTTGAAATGTCTCAGCTTGTCACCACCCCAACTAGATTCAACCCCTCTACTGGCACCAGCACCATCCTGGATATCACCATTACCAACCACCCCCAGAAGGTGCTCGATATCAGTGTACTTCCCAACTCACTTATTGACCACTCCCCGGTCGTATTCTCTTGGTCTGCTACCAACAGCAAACCTGCACCACAAATCACCCCGCAATGTCACCTACTCCCAAGAGGCCTACATCACCTTAAACTGTACCTCTCACAACTGGATTGGTCCCCAATCAGGCTTGCACCATCCATAGATGAGGCATTGGATTTTTTCACTCATACTTTTAACACTGCCTGTGACCTCTATGCTCCCTTCGCTAGAAATCGCACCAAAAAGCAAAGCTCGCCTTGGGATCCCCCTCTCTCCTTCACAAACTTAAAATGAGAGGCAACCTATGGCACATTGCCGTGGAATCTGGCAAGCCAGCTGATAGGTAAGCGTACCACTCCAAGAGCAAGAAGTGTACTTGGGCCATTCGATAGGCCAAAGCCCAGTACTACCAATCTGCTCTTGTTTCCTCCTGGGGGTCAGCTAGGAACTTTTGGGATAATGTAAAAGAGCTGAATGGGAAATCCAGCTCCCCATCCTCCTCTCAACTCTCCTTTAATGGAACTGTCTGCTCTGACCCCCTCTGCATTGCAGACTGCCCAAACCACACTTTCTCAGACTTGAGTTCAGTCCTGCTCAGTAACTTCTTTGATCCCATCCCAGTAGCACCCCTGCCAACTCTCTGGAAACCTCCTTTCTATCTATGTACCATCTCCCCACTGGAGGCTAGACTCCTTCAGCAAAAAGCCGTTAGTAGTAACAACCCCTGCACTGACCTACTAGACACTAGGCTACTACTTCTTCTGACATTGGATGCTATCCTGGTCCCACTTACCAAGCTGCTCAACTGCTCTCTGTGCCTGGGGCAGTTCCCCAGCATGTGTAAAACCACCATCATCGCTCCCATCCTAAAGAGCGGCGATCGAGCGACCCCGAGTAACTGTTTACCTATCTCCATCCTCCCCCCCACACTCTAAGACCCTTGCAAAAGTAGTTGTCAGCCAGCTTGCTGAATACGTGGCCATGCACAATATCCTCTGACCTGAACAGCATGGCTTTCATGCAGGTCACAGCACCACAACCGCGCTACTTGAATTCTCCAACTTCCTGCACTCTGCTCTTGATGCCAGAAGTCCTGCCGGTACCATGTTCATTGACCTCTCCAAGGCCTTTGACACGGTTTGCCATACCCTCCTGCTTGACTCCCTCAGATGCCTTGGTTTCTCCCCCAGCCCCTTGCATGGTTCACCAGCTACCTCTCTGCCAGAACTCAGTGTGTAAAAATTAATAGCACCCTATCTGATACATGATCTGTCCACTCTGGGGTTCCCCAGGGCTCCATTTTAGGCCCTATCCTCTTCAGTCTCTACCTCAACTCCCTTCCCTTGGCCTGCCCAAGTAAGATCCTCCTCTATGGAGATGATGCTGTGCTCTTCGCCTCTGACCCCAACCCCAACACACTCCAGGCCTCCCTCCAACAGCTTTTGATAGAGCTGAGCATTGGTTCACATCACAAAGGCTAGTCCTGAACCTAAAAGAGACCAAAGCTATGCTTTTCTCGCATCACCAAAGCAAAGCCAGTGGTGCATCTCTTGTGATACTGCCTAGCACACTAAACCCTATTGAGCAGGTTTCCTCCTACAAGTATCTGGGCGTTACCTTTGATTTGGCACTCTCCTTCCATTCCCATATCAATACCCTTTCTGCTACCACCAGTGTCAGGATTGGACTGTTATACTGCCATAGGGACTGCCTACCACAAGAGGCCCTTAAATTGGCAATCACCTCCTCTGTCCTGTCGCTAATTGACTATGGGCTGCCCATCTATGCTGCAGCCAACAACACTGTACTTGCGAGAATCCAGCTTTCTATAGACAAGGCCTGCAGGCTAATGCTGGAAGCCCCTAGGTGCACCAATATGTGCCTGCTGTACTCCACCACCAACTTGCTCAACCTTGAAGAAAGACTCCACTTCCAAACCTGCCTTCTTGTAAAAAAGACCCTGCTAGGGCTCTCCCCCCCCCCGTGGTCGCCACCTCCCTGCAGTGTGCCTCCCCCTCAATCTCCACCTGCAGCACTGTCAAAACCTCCCTTATTGTTCCCAGGGTAAGGACCTCTATGGCCCAGAGATCCTTTTGCTATCGGGCTCCCTCCTGGTTCAATTCCCTCCCAGCCAACATAGCTGACTCCACTAAGCTTGGTCCTTTCAAGGTCTCCCTCAGAAGCCATCTGACAAGTACTCGCTGCTGCAACTGCACATAATCTCCTACCTCCCCCTTACCCTCACCCCTAGGCTGGGTTTGCCCTGTCTACTTTTGCTGTATATGCCTGGGGTCTCAGGCAATATCAGCTGACTAATGTAATAAAAATATCTCTGGTTGCTACCTGACGTGGTACTCGTGTTCCTATATTATGACTACTGTGATCTACCTATTACCAAGCTTTTACCGCCAGTGAATTCATGTAACACTGGTTGCTTTTTTAATCTAAACGTTATGTACTGTACTGTTTTGTTTGCTGTGATGTATTACTCTCTTGACAATGTGCCTTTGTAAATGAGTCTTTGACTCAAAGGTCTGTAAACTGATGATCTAATAAATAAATAAAATAAACCTCATCCAGAAGAGACTATTTTCTGGTCAGTAGAACCCTGCTGTCAGGGATCCTAGACAGCAACATTGAACCGGGAGTGATCTTGGATCACTCTCCGGTTTGGTGACAAGTTACCATAGACACCCAGCAGCAAAAGGAAACCATCTGGAAAATAAACAATCAACTGTTAAAAGACAACCGGTCAGTCAAGCAGTTGGCTAGGGTGATTGAATTTTACACTGAATGCAATCTCAACTCGACAGGCAAAATTGACATGGAGTGGGGTGCTTTGAAATGTTACATTAAGAGGGAATTGATACAGATGGCGTCCTCTAGGAAGCACAAACAGGAGGAGCAAGCCTCCAGGTTACTTGCCCAAATAAGGGAACTTGAAAACAATCTTTCCCCGCACACCAGTGAGAGCACCAGAGTGAGTCTTATGAAGCTTCATGCAAGTTACAACAAACTAATGAGGGACAAAGCTGAGTTTGCCATATTTAAGACCCGTTCCACCTACATAGATCAGGGAGAAAAGGCAAGACACCTACTGTCCCTTAGGATCAAACACCAGGAATCATCCAGACTCATCAAGACTATCCGCTCAGCAAGAGATGGTTCCTTAAAAACCAGTCCAAAAGAAATTGCACATGAGTTTGAGCACTACTACAATGGCTTAGATAGTCCCATAGTTCCCTTACCAAATCCCCATGAGAGAGAAGCCTATCTAGACTCAATCCCTTTACCATCCCTAAGCGAGGATGAGAGAAACTCTTTATTAGTTCACCTCACGTTGGGTGAGATCAAGGAGGTGGTTGATAGCCTTCCCCTTGATAAAGCTCCTGGGCCTGATGACTTTTCACTGAATTTTTATAAAATTTTTATAGAACAGTTGAAGCCCTGGTTGCACAGATTATTCACATATATTCTTTCCTCAGACCCCTCGGACCCACGCTTACTGGAAGCCCTGATTATTGTATTACACAAACGGGAAAGCTGAAAATGAGGCCACAAGTTACAGACCAATCTTCCTGTTGAAATATGATATTAAAATCCTATACAAGATCCTGGCGAATAGATTGGATAAAGTGCTTCTTACTCTAATTGGGGAAGAGCAAGTGGGTTTTATGGCTGGTAGAACATCTTCCAACCACCTCCATAAGTTAGCTCACATTTTTTCCGCATCCAGGGACTCCATACATCCAGCAGTGTTGGTTTCCCTGGCCGAAGAAAAAGCTTTTGATAGAGTGGACTGGAAGTTTTTGCTTGGGGCTCTTTGTAAGTTTGGATTTCTGTCCTTGTTTATCTGTTGGATGAGCACCTTATACACTAGCAGAGTGCTAGGATATATTGCAAAGGAGTCTTTCCCTCTACTTTCCCTCCATACTCAGGGACCCGACAGGGGTGTCCCTTATCACCACTGTTATTTAACCTATACTTGGAACCTCTCCTGCACAGGTTGAGACTGAATTCCAGTATTCATGGAATCAACTTGGGAGCTAGGGAAGTGAAGGTTTCGGCCTATGCGGATGATATTTTGCTTCACCTAACTCAGCCCGCACTCTCAATCCAGGCCACCTTTGAAAGTATCTCAGAATTCAGTAGTATGTCCAATTATAAGGTCAACGCTACTAAAATGCAGGTTTTCCCACTGAATAATAGAACCCATAGTAGCATATTAGGGGACACGGGGTTACAATGGGCCCCAAACTCTCTTAAATATCTAGGTATAACCCTGGCCAGGAATGACTTTAAGATGAAGCAACTGAATTTAGATTCCCTGCAAACTGTAATTCATCAGGATTTAGCTTGCTGGAAAAAACTACCCCTGCCTCTTTGGGGCAGGATTAGCCTGATCAAAATGAATGTTCTGCCCCGCATAGTCTAGCCTCTCAACATGCTCAATATTTGGTTGCCCCTTAGTTGGTTCAAGAAGACTCATAGGATTATCTCTGATTTTATCTGGAGGAATAAGCCACCAAGAAAAGCATACTACAAGTTGGCTGCTACAAAGGATCGGGGGGGGGGTTGAAGCTACCCCACTTGGGATTATATTACTGGGCCAGTCTCACAAGTAAATACTTGCGTTGGCTGCAACCACTTGAGTCTTCCCACATGTTCCCATATGTTGCTACTTGGTTGGCAGTAGAGAAAGATCTGATAGCCTCCAAAGGCATCTCATACATGGCAATGCTGCATGTTAAGCAGAAAGATCTTCCTCAGGACTGGCAGGATTCCCCAATAACCACACTGGTGAGAATCCACACCCAACTCTGCTCATTTTTAAAATATTCACACACTGTTGATCCGGACCAGCCCATTCTGCTAAACCCAAATTTTAAGGTTGGTAGGCAAATTCTCAATTCAGGTTGGCTTCCACAATTGGAGGGTGCCCGTCTTAGTGACCTGGTTGAGGGGGAGTCATGCCTAACATCGAAAGAGATCATGTACAAATTTCAGGTAGGCCCTACAGGGATCTTTAAAATTTTCCAACTAAGACACCTTCTACTAACCATGAAGCTGGCACCGGAAGTCGTGGGGGTGGGGTGGGGGTAGGAGCCACATTTAAAGCTCTTGCTATTCTAGCCACACAACCCCATGTGGTTTCAACCATTTATGCTAGCCTTTACTCTCTGGCTTTCCCTTTGGTAGATGGGGTCTCAGCTTTTTGGATGGATTGTTTTCCTCACAGAGTCTTAGACTGTGGTAAAATCTGGAAATCCTGTCACTCCTATATTACCCAGGATCGACTGAGGGTGATGCAATTTTCGATTCTCCATGACACGTATATGATCCTGGTCAAATTACATAAAATGGGGAGACTTCTGAATCCCACCTGTGTGAGATGCAACTAGGCCACAGGCAATCTGTTTCACATTTTTTGGGGAATGCCCAAGTATTATCCCCTTATGGAACAGTATAAAACAGCATACAGACCCACTGTGGGACATCAGTGAGCTGTTTACTCCAGAAATATGCCTGATTGGGGACTACTCTGTAGTGGGGGTCTCCCCGCAGAAATACTATATGGCCATAATTGCACTCTCACTCAAAACTCTTGTGTTGCATCACTGGAAGAACACCACCATAATAACATATGCTGAATGGGTGCAGGAACTTCTGGCCAATTTAAGAATTGAGAGAATGATTGCCAGTATTCACAACAGGCTTCCCAGGTATAATAAGATTTGGGATAGGTTGGACACCGTGTATGGCAGTTAGCAGGCCTCAATGTCTGTCTGTTCTGTTGTCATACTTTGCTGCTCCTTTAACTTTATTTCTACATATAATTGGTGATGCCAAGGGGGAGGGGGATAGGGAGGGGGGAAGGAGTACTGTTTAAATGTAACTGTGGAACTGTAATGTATTGTCTTGTCTTGTAAGTTGTGCAATGGTGCATACCTGTTTTGAAAACCTAATAAAGTTGATTAAATTTAAAAAAAAAAGGGAAACTTAGACTCGAAAATAGCCTCTCAAAACGAGAAAAAAATCTTGAAGAGGTGCAATTGAAGAACTTCTCCCCTTTAAGGGAGAATACACAAGATAGTTCACAAAAGTCACAAAAAAATTTAGTTAAAAGAAATAAAACTGACTTGAATATCAAGTCAGGACCATCAAAGAACTCACCTAAAAAATAAATAAGCAATAATTCTGTGGACTATACTAATAAGGAAAATTAAAAAAAATCACTGATTTTTATAAAAAGAAAGAATCTTGTCCAGTAACAGAAGCTTCTAAATATAATGAAGCAGCTCTGAACCAGATTACTGTTTCACCTAATGCTACTACCAAATCAATTGATTTAATACAGATCCCTAAACATGCTACAAAAAAGGCAAGGATACAAATTTGGAATTATTTAACCCATTATTTATCATATACCTCATGTATATTAGTCTCCCCAGCTAAGCCAGGAGACAAATCATTCTGTCTTAGCTGGCTGCCCTTAGAGTTTTTCAAAATTTGTATAGAGAAGTTGAAAGTATTGAATTGGAGCCAGAATTCTTTGCACAATGCCCAAGCAGTTTATCAAAATATACTATTAAGGCTCTTGCCCACCCCATCATGACAAATATAGTTTTACTTGAAGCTCTAAATGATCTTAGGAATAGTTTTGAAAGGTTAATTAACTTCATACAAGTGAAATTTTAGGCACTGGGGAGAAAGATGGAGGAGGCTGAAAAGCAAATGGGCAATAATAAACTTTCTTTTTCTTCTATTATGATTCCTGATTACACCAAAGAAATGGGGTTTTAAAAAAAAGGCAACACAATAAAGGAAAGAAAAAGAAAAAGAACAAAAAGAAAAAGAATGAATCCCAAATCATACCCAGACAACTCAGACAATTCCTCCTGACATCACAAGAACAGTTCCCTTGTCCCCCCAAATTAACACAGTTAGACAAATGGGTACCACACTCTTACCAGACCAAATTGTGGACCTTAACTCAAATTTACATATGGGGACTAGAACTGAGGATAAAGCTGTGGATCAGGAACTGCCCCCGCCCCCCATTTTACTGAAAAGAACTCCCTTTTTGGGAATGAGGTCTGTATCAGAATAAAGGGCCTTTATTCAAAAGATAATGAGAAAACATCATATTTGAAAGAATTGATAACCCATTTATTTTCAGTGAAACTGTGGATCTGCTTTAGAAATGAAGAGCTTTTATGGGTACATTGTGACCTAAGTGGTGAAGCTCTCCCAGTATATGCTTTTGTCACAGAAATTAATTTAGCAAAAAATGTATCCACAAAACAAGAGAGTCTACATTATTTAGGCCTAGAGGTTTTTTCTTTAGTCTCTTGGAAAGCCATTTCTCAGTATGTTCTTAATGAATGTGAAACAAGAGAAATTCTCACTTTTGAAGCATATGCATCAATCCTTGCCGCCCTAAAATGGAACTTCCAAAGAAAACATCCATCTGATGATGTAGAAGGAACCAAAGATGTAGGCATTATTTCCATCTTTGGAATTAATAAAATATTGGAAGAAAATAAAAGTATGTTGAAAAACTTCATAATTGCTTTGCTGTCTTCAGTCTGTGAAGCTCAAATAGATAAGCGAGACATTCCAAAGATTGAAAGAGAATTTAGATAGGGAGAAGGCAGCCAAATTAACCCCCTATTGCTCCTCCTATGGACTTTTTAAAATGCTCTCATCAGGTGTATGCTGATGCGTGGTCAACTCTTCCACCTCGAACACCAGCACAGCGACAGATTTCACCTGTCTGCAGTGAGTCGCTGTGCTGGTGCAAGGCCGACACCGGTGGTGTGGCTCCCGGTGTTGCTCTCTCTCCCCCATTCCAACTCTGACTCAGAGTTAGATATCTAGAGACCGGGGGTGTGTTGGGGCAGAGCCCCCCACATGGGGGGTTCAGGGGGCACAGCCCCCCAATAGAAACACACCAGCATCCCTGATGGCACAATGCCACCACTCAGCATTGTGTCTGTCGCTGTGGGGGATGTTGGTGTGAGCACTGTCGCAGCGCTATAGTAAAACCTTTAACAGGGGGGCCAAGAAATTGGACCCTGCTGGTATTCTTTTATTGGATATAGTGGTACCCAAAAATTGTGATTTAGGGGCAGATTTTAAGTCTGATTGACTAGTGATAGATGCCTCATCATATGAGGTTTCCCTTGTTAATACCGAAAATTTGGAAAGTAATCCGAATTTAATAAACTAGACTATTGCAGGTCTAGTGGCAAAAAAATGGCTGATAATGACTGGGTAGAATTTATACAAAGATTTGATGTGATTCTTCTTCAAGAAACTTGGACTGAAGAAACTGTGAATATTAAATGGTACCTATTCCTAAACAAGCAGTTTTTTAAAACTGCAGACTCCAAAATCTGACTTCATAGCAAGGTAAAGTAAAGGCTGCTGTTTACATGTATGCTAAAACTGCATTTATGTAAATAACATGTAAATAACATAAATGCAGTTTCATAGCTTTTGGAAAAATGTAAACATCAGCCTTTTCACTGTCAAAAAATAGCCTTGCTTGCGCCCTAAAATGTCTGCCAAGTGTGTTAAGTTACGAGTCATGATGACATCATTGGAGACAGAGGTAGAGACCCACATGGCTCCTTATAATGCTAACTAGTTCTTCTTTCCCCCTTTGTTTTGAATTGTTTCACCAGAATGATCAACACAATGTGTTAACACGTGGATTATTTTGATCAGTACACATGTTAGGCTATGGTTTTGTTCATTTTGTTTACTTTAACTTGCTGAAAATGTTTTGTAATTCAGCTGACTTTCTCTTTGGCAAACCGCAGTACAGTACAACACTTTAAATACCTGATGATCTAGTGGTTATGTGATGCCCTGAATTTTGTAGCGAAGTACTGGTCTGGTCCAAAGTTCATGCTTTCTTGGTAATCCACAAATAAGCTTCTCTTGTCTTTTTCCACATGAGCCCCCTGCACCTAGCCTGCCTTCGGTTGAATGCCCCACCATTCATGCTCTGTTCTTAGTACTGCCTGGGGTTGCATGTGAACTTAAGGCCTCATGAAGAGAATTATTAAACCTCAGATTATAATCTTGTACCTCAGAGTTGTGTACACCTATACCAATACCCTTCATCAGCTGTCACTGTTAAAAAATGCCTCTCAAATAACTCTCCAGTCACTTTCTCAATGTTTGACTTCTGTTCCCACAGTAAACATTGAGTGGATCGTCACCCTTCTGCACAGTGAAGGCAGTATATACAGTCCCCCTATTGTGTTTTTATCTCATCTCATTAACCAACAACTAGTTCTTCCTGGAGGGCCAAGCAATAAGCATCAGGACCCACCAGAAAAATTGCTGTTCATGCCCATATAAGGGCTGCATTTACTATGGATAATAATATTATCAGCAGGAGAGGCATACTAATGCCTTGAGTGAATCCACCCGACTTCCAGTGTTGGTCTACTCCATTACCTGTGATCTGCAGAACCTCGCAGGACAGTTCCCAGCAATTCTTCTCCAGTACTTTTCTGTGCCCAACTCCACAATGTGAGTTGGCTGGCTACTACCCTTCCGAATCTTGAATGAGCTATACAAAGCTCCCGCGATACTGTCCTAACAAACTTTAACATCCCCCCCCACCTGAGAGTAATCTCCCTACACTGAATTCAAGTAACAATTTAGGTGCAGCTCTGCCACTATGAGTATTTGTCATCACTGGCTGCTCTCATCCACAGTCAGGTAGTGATCACAGTGTTGGCAGCCTCACATCTCAGATCTCACAGTGCTCTGCTCAACATCCCCCTTCCTGTCTTCCCCTAACTTGAATATAGCTGTACCCTGCTGGAATGGCCTCTTCAGTCCCTCTCTGGCATTCATTCTTCTCACCTGCTCCCCACACCAAAAACTGGTGATCTCACTACTCTTCCACATCATGAATGCGGACTGCGGTCAGTATAGTCTTCCATGTTATTTTTACATATTAATAATAAACATGATCTTCTGGTAAGCCAGGATGATAGCAGCAGGGCACAAGGGGGAAAAATAGGCGTTCCTACCCATATAAGATCTAAGCCACCTATGATTAGGCTCTATTAAATGACGTGCATAATGATGTGTTCACCCGTCATTTAATAGTGCTTAATCAATGGTAGCCTAGATATTTTAAGGATAGGAAAGCCCATCTTTCCCCTTGTTTCCTGCTGCTATTAGCCTGACTTACTGGAAAGATTTGTTTATTTTTGATATGTCAAAAAACACGGGGACTGTACTACCTGCATTCATGATGCAGAAGGATGATGAGCTCACCAGTTTTTGGTGTGGGGAGAAGGAGTGAAGAATGAATACCAGAGAAGGATTGAGTAGGCCACTCCTGCAATGTACTGCTATATTCATGGAAGGAGGAAGACAGAAGGGGAAAAATATGAGCAGATCACTGTGAGATATAAGATGTGGGGCTGCCAGCATCATGATCACTACCTGACCTCATTGTCCTGGCCAACATTCCCCTTCTCATAAAACCAGTTCATGCAATTGTCAAAGGCTGTGTGTGGGTATTAATGTGTGAAATGGCTGCCACTACATGTTCAGTCACTTCACTACCAGTCTAGCACTGCTTGTAAAACACTTTGGGATACAATGTGTTTGAAAAGCACTATATAAATGCTGATTCTTCTTCTTATTTCCCATGGAAAAAGAAGACAAGACAAGCATAATTTTGATTTCCGAGAAAGTATGAACTCTGGCATTGGACCACACAAGAACTTTGCTACAAACAAGTGGTGGATCTAGGGGGTCATGAAAGGTGCGACTGCACCCCCCCAATTGTAACTTACTCACTTGCTACTGCTGCATTTCACTTTGTCGAAGAAGTCTGATTTATTGATTGTACAAATGTTTACATTCAAAACTATGAATTACATTTGTAGGGTCTGTCAAAAATGTACTAGAAAAGAATAATAGCAGAAAATATAAAGGTTTAATAAAAATGTTAAAAAGTGCATATCAAGTATGCACACCACCCCAGCACCCCCATTATAACATCCTGCATCTGCCATAACCACTAGACCACCAGGTTATTTATGATTTGTACTGCACTGCGGTTTGCCAGAGAGAAAGTCGGTTGGATTAAAACACAATTTCAGCATGTTAAAGTAAACAAAATGAACAGAATCATAGCCTAACATGTGTATTGATCAAAATAATGCACATGTGGTTTTGTCCATTTTGGGGAAACAATTCTATACAAAGGGAAAAAAAGATCTAGTTAGCACTATAGAGAGTCATATAGCTCTCTGACTCTGGCTCCAATTATGTCATCATTTAACACATCTGGCGGCCATTTTAGGAAGCAGGTAAGGCAGTTTTTTGAAATTGGAAGGCTGATTTTACATCTTTCAAATGCTTTGGAACCACATTTAGGTATATTATATAAATGTTGTTTTAGCATTAATGAATACAGCAGCCTTTCCTTTAGTCTCCTACAAAGTCAGATTTTTGAATAGTCTGTTGTCAAAATGTTGTTTAGGTATCCTTTAAAGGGTACCAAGCTTTTGGCTGTCCTGCCACCAGAAAAAAGAAGTTCAGAAGGTACTCCGTGTGGCTTGCCATTTATTTAAAGATTAACAAGGATTTTTTAGAACCAGAAGATATTATTATAAACTCTAATTATATCATATTAGTAATAAGACGTAAAAAAAAAAATTGTTCCTGATTGTTAATGTGTACGTGCCATCTTTTAATCACACTGAAGAACACCTCAAAATTTGGAAAAAGTTATCTGATGAGGTAGAAAGGGTCTCCTTAAAACATCCCTTCAGTATCCCTATGAGTGCAGGAGATTGTAATGCTAGATCATGACAATTTTCATACTTTGGTCTCACTAATGAGCCTGAATGAGTGTAACATAAGTGCCAGTAAGGGTAAAAAACATAAGAATGGTTTTCAGATGCAGAAATTTATGGTGTCAAACTATTTAATAGTCCTTAATGGAAGAATTTATGTGGACCACAAAGAGAATACTACATAGTATACACATAATGGCCAAGAGTAATAGATTTTGTTCTCTGTGGTCCGAATGATATTAAGTTATTTAAAAATCTCCTTTTTAGAGATGAGATCTGAAAGTGACCACATCTCTTTACAATTAACAGTTGATGTTACATTAGAAGCTGGAGATGAATCAATGGCACCAGATTTTTTAGACAATAGGGCATAGTGGGGAAAAATAAATTTGCCAGGGCAAAATTTGATGTCACAACAACAGCTGACACCCTTTCCCCTGCTCTGTTACCAGAACTAATTAATTATGATTCCTCCCAGAATTTGATATCAAGGATAGACTTTATTAATAAAGATATAATAAACAAAATATATCTCAACCACAAAACAGTTAAATTAAATAAATACGATTCTTGGTTTGATAAAGACTGCATACACGCAAAAAGAAATTAAAATAAACTGATGAGATGGACCAAATTGCATCCATCTGGAAATAATTTAGCTTTTTTAATTACAGTAAATCTAGGCAATATACATATTTTTTGCCAAATAAAAAGTTGGAAGCACAAAACAGTCACTGGATGGAAATGTTTAATGCCATCCAATCTAATACTGGGTACTGGGATGTATAGGGAGAGGCATCGCCAGTAGAAAACAGGAAGTTGTTATCCCTCTGTACAGACAGTTGGTGAGACCCCATCTGGAGTACAGCGTGTAGTTCTGGAGACCCCATCTCCACAAGGATATAGACAGGATGGAGGCAGTCCAGAGAAGGGCAACTAAAATGGTACAAGGTCTGTAACAGAAGCTATATGAAGAAGACTAAAGGAGCTTAATATGTATACCCTTGAGGAAAGGAGGGAGAGGGGGGACATGATAGAAACTTTCAAGTAAATCAAGGGAATCAACAAAGTCCAAGAGTGCAGCATCTTTCAGAAAAAGAGATGTGCAAGAACAAGAGGACACAATCTGAAGATAGATGGGAGATGGCTCAGGGGCAATGTGAAGAACTGTTTTTTCACAGAGAGGGTGGTGGATGCATGGAATGGCCTTTCTGATGAGGTCATGAGGTCAAAAACAGTGGGGGAATTCAAGAATGCATGGGACAGACATAAGGCAATTCTTGAGGGGAGTAGGAAGTATTAGGCTGTTGGTTAACTAGGATCTGCAGCTTATCCAATAGGTGGGGAAATGAGCAGACTAGGTGGGCCAAGTGGTCCTTATCTACCATCAAAGTTTGTATTTCTATATTAATGACTAATCTATTCTAGAAATTAGTGGCAAAAGGGACACATTCTTATCAATCCTCACTATCTATGTGCATCCCCAAAGAAACCTGGTTAACTTACTTCAAGTCCATTCTTACATCTAATAATGAAGTTGAAGTTGAGTCCCTTCAGTTATTTATGAGGCAGAGAATGACTATACTCTCTTAATTTTTACTGAGAGTGAGATTGAGGCAGCCATACACAATCTCAAAAATAATAACGTGCTTGGCCCAAACCTGATCCCTCCTGAAATTTACAAAAAGTGTAGTTATTTTTGGATCCCTTTATTGACAAGTTTCTCTAACCTTTGTTTAAAACATAAATGTATCCCTAAAGTATGGAAAAAAAAACATCTTAGTGCCAATACACAAAAAAGGATTTGTTTATGATCCAAGTAATTTCAGACCCATTAGTCTGCTAGATGTCACTTCTAAAATGTTTGCTAGACTTCTTTTGAACAAATTAACATCTTGGATTAATGAAAATAATATAATTTCATATACCCAGGCAGGATTTAGGGAACATTTCTCAACTATTGACAACATTTTTGTTTTTGCCCACCTCATAGAAAAATATATACATATAAGAAAGATGAATCTATACTTATCATTTGTTGATTTCTCTGCGACTTTTGATTTGATAAACAGAGGGATATTATGGGATATATTAAAAAGTAAAGACATCACTGGTTCACTCCTGATCCCCATATATCTGCTATACGCCAACACAACAACAGCTGTAAAATATAACAATGCAGGAAAGTTAACAGATTACTTTCAGACAGATAGAGGGGTTAAACAAGGATGTCTTTTAGCTCTGGTTCTTTTCAATCTTTATATTAGCTCTTTACTTGAATATGAAGATCTATCTCAATTGGACCCACCATCAATAAATTAGATGGAACTATATTCTTTAGCTTATGCAGATGACATTGCTCTATTTTCCTTAACCCAATCTGGTTTACAAAAAACACAGATCTTTTTGTACAAAAATGCAGTAAACTAGAACTTAAAATCAACCTTAAAAAAACTAAAACTATGATGATGGGGTCACATGCCACATCAAAAAAATTCTAAATAATTATTAAGTCAGAAATAGTTGAAATGGTGAAAGACTACACATATTTAGGGGTTAAAATGTCAGCCAATGCTAAATGGAATAAACATTATAGGGAACAAATTAATAAGGCTAAAACTGTGACCAAAGCACTGCTCAAGTTTAATTTCAAATATGGAGGGAACTTCATTACTCCAGCATTAAAGGCAGAAAATGCTAAAATAAACCCAATATTATTGTACGGGGCTGAAATTTGGGGATATGAAATATACGATAATATAGGAACTCCTCTATCTCACTATTATAACTCACTTCTCAAAGTACTCAGCTCTACTCCAACCTCCATGGTGAGGGCAGAACCTGGAATGTTAAAAAATGATTGCTTAAAATAATTAAGACTTATAAATTATTGGATAAAAACAACAACTAATTCCTCCAACATATTACCAAATTTATGTCTTAAAGAAAAAACGTACTGGGCAAGCAAAAATCTAAAATCAAAATGGCTGGACTCTTTGAGAAATATTATGAATAAAATAAACTTTTAACACTTATGGGTCGATTATAACAGAAACATCAATATTTCTCCACAATACAAAGAGTTAATTTAAAAAAGTGGATTATTGAAACTAAGAAAGAAGATATGATAAAAATTAAAAAACAAAAATGTGTTACATGGTTCAAAGAAATGAAAATAGGGGCATTATCTTGAGGAATACCTAATTTTATTGACAACCCCAGAACACAGGAAAAAATATTACATGGTTCAGACTTGAATTAATTTCATTTAAGCAAACATATATATATATTTTTTTAATTATTGCACTTTTTGTTGCCCACAGACTGTCAGCATCTGCCTTGGTCATGGACCCCAAGACTCCCACCTCCCATGGTGACTGCAATCTGCAGTTACCCCTGGCTTACCCCCCAGAGGGCGGGATCAGGGTACCATTCCCCTACCGGCACTGCAAGCACTGATCCTGGTCGGAGAACTGGCTGGGAGACTGATTGAAGCCCTGGGGGCAGGGCTTCACATAGACAGCCATAGGTGAAAATGTTTTCCCCTTGTAAGCAGGGGCAGGGACGTGCAATGATGGCCAGCATCCACCCCACCCCTGAGTTCTTAAGGTGCTGGTGCTATTGCGATATGCCCAGCCTCTGCCGGGCATCACTCTGTGTACTGAGCACACACCACCCTCCCCTCCCCTCTGGCGAAGGAGATCTGTCCAGGGGATGCTCGATCCTTTTCCCCCCCCGGCCAGCCCTCTGATGACACGGGTCTGTTCCCGAACCTGGGTTGCCGGCATCACAAGCAGAAATCCAACCACTGTGCTGGCGGGCCAGCTAAACAAACATACTTTAATAAAATTACAATAAACCCACGAGGAAAAGAACACCAAATACAATGCCCATGCAGTAAAGGATATACAGACTCAATTACCCACATAATTATGAACTGTCCCCTCTACACTAAACCCCAAGCTAAATATTTGCTAGAAATTCTAACAAAAAGCCAGCCCAGTGGTGCTGGAGGTTGAGGTGCTGGTCGCTACACCTCGCACCATGCTGGTGACCTGAGTTCGGAAACAAGCCCAGGCAGCCGGGGGTCAGCAGGGGCGAAAGAGGATCGAGCATCCGGAGGACTACTCTCCTGTCTTGGGAGAAGAGAGAGTGAGGTTTGTTATCTTGCTTGCTGACCACCCTCTGGCACTGGCCTGAGGACAGTATGGGTTGGAAAGGCATACACCAGTGTAATTACATTGGCAGGGAGGGGGGACAGGAGGAAAAGGAAAAAGGAGCTGGCAGGCTCCATGATGGCCACACCAGCACTCCGGCTGGCCTCCCTGATGTCTGGATTTCACTCTGGAGGTGGGGGTAAAGATGGTGCCCCTTCACCCTGGCCTTGCCATGGGGGGAACCCTTGGGAGATTTAGGGGGGTGTCAGGTCAGGGAACAGTGTGGCTGGAGACCGAGTCCCTCTGAGGGAGAGACTGGAGCTGCCTGCCGGTCTCAGTGAGCCAGAAAAATCTATACGGAAACAAACTAAAACAAAAAAGAAATTCTAACAAAATACTCCAACGCACTTTATGATCCAGTCTTTGCCCTTCTCTATCCTAGGACATCTGAAGAAGTTACACTGATGGCAAATTTCATCACTTCAGTAATCAAGCTCAAAAAAGTAGGTTCAGATCACAGAGAACAAAACAATGATATCTTAGCCATCTTTTTCTCTTATTACATACTGATGATGCTACAATTTGCAATTTTTAATGGTGATACCTGAGTCAACATATGAATGTACAGACTTATTTATTGAGTGATTTTAAAACTGTAAAATATTTTTATATATTCTATGTTGTATTTTGTAATATTCATAATGCTATATACATTGTGATCAAGCAATAAAGGAATTTGATTTGATTTGAGAGTTCATTAGGTCCTATTGCTAAATTCCTACCAGATGGCATAATACTCTGCTTAAGACATCACAATTACTTCCGTGGCAACAGATTGTGATGTCACAACAGAGGATTATAGTGTCAAGTTGGGAATAACATGTAAGGGGTTGGGAATAAACTGTAATGGAAGATGAACTCTACAATAGAAAGATCCTGTTTTTTTGCAGATTTCCTGAGTGATAAAAATGGGGAGGAGAAATATATATATTCTGGTGATTTGCATATGCAGCCCATGATGTTTTGCATTGTGGGGTCATGTGTGATTTTGTATTTCTTTGAAACTTGGCTTCCCAGGCAAATGCCCTTGAGGGTAACCATTGCCTCAGTGCTTACGCCAGAGGTTCTTTGTCTTATATATATATATATATATATATATATATATATATAATAGGTAACCACTAAGGTGTGTTGTCGTGCTCTGATATACCCATGCCTTGGTGTGCGTTGTTACACATGAGACCACAGGAAGAGTGCATCAACCACCCAAGGTGTGCATATATCAGAGCATGACCACACACCCTAGAGTGGTTTATCCATATAAAATGGCAAAATTGTTTTGGAGGGGGAGAAAGTGCAGGTGTGCAGTTGTGCTCTGATATACACACAGTCATGTGATGTGTTTTAACCAACCAGCAGAGATAATTTTTCCTACCTATTTTATACACACACACACACACACACACACACACACACACACACACACACACACAATATAAGCTGAATTATGTCTAAATGTTAGGTTTTCCACAGTTTTCTCAGAGGCGTTAGTGGCTCTTTAAAATTATGCTATGAGCAGGGCCCCGAGTTTTCCGCGATTCCGTGGATGCGGCAAAACGTGAAAATATCCGCAGAATTTGCCGTCACCCACGGAATTCGTGGCCGCCCGCGGAACAAACGTCCTCTTCATTTGCTGACGGCTTCACTGTCCCCCCTTCAAATGCTTGTATGCCACGCTGGGAGCCCACCCCAGCATGGCAAAAACGTCCTTTGCCGACGAGGGTGCCCAATCCCCCGTCGGCTTCACTGTCCCCCCCCAAATGCTTACATGCCACGCTGGGAGCCCACCCCAGCGTGGCAAAAATGTCCTTTGCTGACGGGGGTGCCCAATCCCCCATCGGCTTCACTGTCCCTCCTTGTGTGTTATTAAAAAAAAAATAAAAACCTGAAATAAAAAAAACCTTCCATCGTTGCTTCTTTTGCCCCCCTCCACCAACCCGCACCCACCCTCTGCGTTCCCACCTCTCCACACCCCCACCTCAACCCATACTTACTCTCCGGAGCCCAGCGCCAACGATCTTGGTGGACGGGAACACGCTTTGCACTCTTCAAAGCCGGACACGAACTGAAGAAATGCCGGTAAGCTGTATAATGGCATAAATGGATTTTATTCAACTTTAGTGCATATCTCAGCCATTTCTGAGAATTTTTTCACCAAATTTTCAACATGGGGTTTTTGGGGCCCCACCTCATGAACTGTGACACTGTTATTTCGTTAATCGGTCCCGAAAGGTGGTTCCGTAGTCACTGCGTGGAACCACCTTTCCGGAATGATTAATGAAATGACAGTGCTACAGTTCATGAGGTAGGCTCCTAAAAACCCTATGTTGAAAATTTGGTGAAAATATTCCCCAAAACGACTGTTTTATGAGCGTGCGTTGCACAGTTCCTACGCACGCTCGTAACTTTGAGCATTTTTAATATTTTCACTCCAGATTTTCAGTATTGCCATTTTACCACACCTCCTTATGAACAGTACAACTGTCATTTTTCACATCTCACCCAAAATGTGTTTTCTCACATGTAGTGCACAATAGAGCGGTCGGTGTGCGAAATCAATGTTCCAGACAGATTAATAAAATCACAGTGATACTGTTCATGAGCAGAGGTCTTGAACTGCTGATGTTGAAAATTTGGTGACAAACGCCCATAAAATGACTGTGTTACGAGCATGCGTTGCGCAGTTCCTACGCACGCTCGTAACTTCGAGCATTTTTAATATTTTCACTCCAGATTTTCAGTATTGCTATTTTACCACACCTCCTTATGAACAGTACACTGTGTTACGAGTGTGCATTGTGTCAGATATGGCAAAAAAAACAACAAAAAAAGGAAAAAAATTAAGGGTAAAAATGTGACGCAGAATTGCCGCAGAAATTGGTGTTGAGTGCCGCGAAGTTCTGCGGCAAATAAGAACCCTGCCGCAGAACTTTGTTCCGATGTGCCACAGAAAAATCGGGGCCCTGGCTATGAGCTGAGTCAGGTGGTTATGAAATCTATTATAATTGCTGCAGGGCCTGCAACAGAAGCCATACCAAGAGAGACTAAAGGAGTTTAATATGTATACTCTTGAGGAAAGGAGGGAGAGAGGAGACATGAAAGAAACTTTCAAATACCTCAAGGGAATCAACAAAGTCCAAAAGGGTAGCATCTTTCAGAAAAAGGGATGTGCAAGAACAAGGGGACACAATTTGAAGATAGAGGGGGGACGGCTCAGGGACAATGTGAGGAAGTATTTTTTCACAGAGAGGGTGGTGGACGCAAGGAATGGCCTTCCTGAGAAGGTTGTGGGGTTAAAAACAGTGGAGGAATTCAAGAATGCATGGGACAGACATAAGGCAGTTCTGGTGGGGGATAGGAAGAAGTAGTCTGTTGGTTAACTAGGATCTGCAGCTTATCCAATAGGTAGGGAAATGGGCAGACTAGGTGGGCCAAGCAGTCCTTATCTGCCATCAAAGTCAAAGTCTGTGTTTCTATGTTTCTATGTACTATCTTGGGCCAGATAATTAGGAGGTTGAGGGTTATAGCCCCACACCAGGTACTTGGGGTAATACTCAAAGTTGACACTGTAGTGCAGTACGAGGTGCGTGCTGAACTGTCTGGGTGTGGCCTTTTGATGAGATGTTCAACCAAGGTCCCTTCTGCCAGGTTAAAGATCCCATATCACTTATCAAACAAGAGTAGGGGAATTTTATAGAAAAAAATATCAAAACAAGAACTAGTACATACCAACACTCACACTGAAACATTGATATCATAGGATAATTTTAATAGAAAAAAAGAAGCACAAAAACAAAAGAACGAGTTGTCATGAAACATAAATAAAGGTACAAGAAGAAATAAATTATCCTAATATCTACCATGCTTGGTTAGTTGTTCTATCGTATCCAGACCTTGCCTTTCCACAAATCTGGGGACCTGATGAATGGTAAACATTAGCATATTCTGTGTTATATACTGCTCTCACAGCTCACTTCAGAAACACCTTTTTTCAAATAAAACCTCCAGAGTATACGTTTTTGTTGTAGAACAAACTGACAGCAATTTTGCCATATGCACCATTTAAAACAGGCAAATCATATAATCAAAATGCTTTTGTGCCACTTCCCCCAGTCCCTCGCAAAGCTGCCAATAAGAAGAGTGGGTACAGTTAGTCGGAGAGCTTAAGGCAGTGGCCTATGCTGATGAAATCATGATGACTCTTCAGCACCCAGAGGAATTAATCCCAGACCTTTTGGTCCTCTTATAAAAGTATGGCCACCGGCTGGGATACAAGGTGAACATATCCAAGTCTGTTTTCCTGGCTTCTGATCAGCATTTGCAATCACTCCCACAGCTTCCCTGGGGACTGAAACCTGCAGCAGATCACATTACATAACTGGAGTTTCATTTCTGTGGAAAATGGAAATGCTGGATAAGCTCGGTATCATCCCACTGCTCAATGAGCTAGGGAAAGACCTGGGCAGATGAGGCCACCTGCACCTGTCTCAGTGGGGAAGGGCACAAGCCTTCAAGATGATGGCAGTTCCCAAGATACAAGTCCTAGATAACCTCCTGCTGACCATATGCCTAAAAGTAATGACATAACACCAGCAATGTCTTCAACTGTGCTATGCACTGACCACAATCTTGGGCCCAGGATATAAATTCCAAGGTCACAATATCCTGGATGAAGTCCTGCGAGTGAGTCATGTGGGTGCTTTAAGCAGCAGCATGACCAATAGCAAACTCCTGCTGCTCAACCCAGAGCCATCACAGGTCATGGCAAAGAGATGGCATGTAGAGCTAGGACATGATATCTCCCCACAACAGTGGGGTAAGTGCTGGTGAAACTGAATGCAGCAGTGAAAGATACAAAGAACCAGTTTACTCAGTTTAAGACACTACATACCTATGGATGGCATAGGACATCCCTGAAGTTGCATGCCTGTGGCCTAACTTGCATGAATAAATATTGGAAGAGCAACCTAGAGATGGGCTCAATCACTTGTATTATTTAGATGTGCCTGAGATTAGTGTCATTCTGGGGTGAGGTACAGACAGTGTGCAGGCTCATGGTCTCACTGAACCTAATACTGTCCTCTATGCTGGTCATGCTGGGTCTCAACAGGGAGGTGGAAGCCTGGCGGGGAATCAACCCTTGTGTCTGGAGATTGCTTGGTGGGGCCCTGATCATGGCTAAACATGCCTTACTGAGGCACTGGAGAGGCAAAGCCCCACCAGAAGCCATGGAATGACTGTCAGAATTGGTGAAACTGGCAGTTTTGAAAGTGTCCAATTTGCCAACATAGACAGACTAACAGAATTTGCACAGATTCTGGTAGATTTCTGGAATCAGACTACAACACAGCGCCTACTGGTATTTATCTCCTTAGCTATCTAACTTCACTTAAGACATAATCCCCCCTTGGGGGATTCACACCACGGGCAGGATTTTCAAAGCCTTGTGAATGCCACAAGCCTCAGGTGTGCCGTATATATGGCACACAAAGCTTTCAGCATTCACCCACCTGCAATCAGGATTTTCTATTCCATGTGGCAATTGCTGAAAGCTAGACCAGCTTTTTGTGGACTAGCTTGTGGCAATCCTTGGGACAGTTTTTATGGAGCTTGCACTAGATAAGTGGCACAAGCTGCCATAAATAGTGGAGACTGTCACAGCTGCGCCTGAGATTGTAAAATCAGGTGTAGTTGTGGCAAATGGGTTTGGTGCACTGCCAACACTTCAGTGCCATGATGCAAGGCTTGTCGGAACCCTGTGGCATGCTTTGAAAATCCAGCCCCACATTCCTAGTAGTCCCAGCACTTACCATATTGCCACCATCAGTGTCTAGTGAACCTCACTAAAATAGTTCACTGCCTGTTCACAGAGCTCCCTGACCACAGGATTTTAACATTTGTAGAACTCAGTGGAATACTGGCGACTAATATACCCCATCCTCACAGTCAGTAGGTTTAGTGCTGTATGCTAGTAAGATCAGTATGATTGCACAAGTAATGTATGAGAATTAAGGCACTCGAGTTACTACACCTACAGTCACAGTTGGCATGAATGTTTGTTGGATATTGGATTAGAATTGTTTATTCAAGAGTCCTAGGCCTTGTGCAGGGTTTTCACTACTGCTGATACAGTATTTCAAAACAATAAAACAATAAAATATTAACTACAATGCTAGTTGCCCTAATTAAACTGGTAAATAGGCAATGTTCTTCTTCACTGGGTTCAGTCTGTGCTCCCAATGGTAGTTAGAAGAACAAACTGAAAAAGCTTGTTTCCACTCTTTGAATGGATACAGTCTCTCCTTTTTCACTCATGGGCCAGTTCTTTATCCCATCCACCTTCTGTTTACCAATTTATAATTTATTCTGCCAGATAAACAAAGCCATGTCCCAGTTTAAAAAAAAAACAAAAAAAATACTCAGACATTCTGTCATCTTTATCCTTGCAATGTCCTACTGCAATTTGTCAGTTAAAAGAACGTATTTCAAATTACAGTATGATTAACTTGACCCATATTAACTATAATTTGTATGCCACCTTTATTTTTGAATCAGTTGTTTTTATTTTTGTTCTGACATTTTGAAATCAAGTTCATTCCTCAGAGAATGGTTACAAGGAAGGAACTTGATTCTGAAACGTTGGAACAGAAATAACAAAATTGATTAAAATAGAGAGGTGGCAAATAAATGACAATCGATATGGGGCAAAGTCATCATAATTTGTCATGTTGTTTTTAACAAATGAGACATGAAGAAAATATGACTTCTCAAGAATTGAATGTGAAATATTACTACCTACAATAAATATGTTTTCCGGTTGAGATCAACAGATTTTTCTTTTCTTAATACCTCCAGTTTTTATAACGACTCCCCAGACCTGTGAAAAATAACGGAACCAGGGATATTATTGGTTGCTTTGGACTTATGAGTTATCAGTAGCCATCCCTAGTTTCATTTCTACACTTCTTTTAGCTTTTATTTTGGAACCAGAAAAGCTATTGAATGGTTGCACTGCCTCCCTACTAGAATCTTCATCCTTGACTAACATGCATACATCATCTGCACAAGCAATTGTTTGAACATATGAACATATGAAGAAGCCAGCAGAAGAAGGCCATTTGGTCTATCTAGTCTGCTCGTATTGCAGGGTCCACAGCTTGATCTACTGTCCGTGCCCTCCCTCCCTCCCCACTCCTCCCATCCTCCTACCCATGATCCTTACCTTCCCCTATGCCTATCCCAGCCTCTCTTAAAGCTGCCCAATGTCTTCAACAAGATTACCTCTTCTGGCAGCAAATTCCAAGTGTCCAGCACCCTTTCTGTGAAGAAGTGCTTCCTGACCTCACTCCTAAACCTCCCACCCTCCATCTTAAGACTGTGCCCCCTCGTGTTATGGTTGCCACTCAGCTTAAAGAGACTCTCCTTATCAACCTTATTTATCCCTTTCATGTACTTGAAGGTCCCAATCATGTCCCCTCTCTCTCTCCTGTCTTCCAGGGAGTACATGTACAGTGCCCTCAACCTCTCCTCATATGCCTTACCCTGCTGACCCACTATCATCTTTGTAGCCCTCCTCTGTGCCTTCTTTATCAGGTTAATGTCCTTTTTGAGGTGTGGGCACCAGTACTGAACTCCATACTTTAGATGCAGTCTTACCAGTGACTTGTACAAGGCAGTATAACCTCCTCTCTCCTACTACTGATTCCTCTAGAGATGCATCCCAGCATCTTGTTTGCCTTTGCTGCTGCTTTCTTGCATTGCATGGAGTGCTTCAGGTCTCTAGTGATCATGATTCCCAGGTCCTTTTCCTCTGCTGATGCAGATACTCGGACTCCACCCAGGTGGTACTCTGTCCTGGGATTCTTCACTCCAGTATGCGTAACTTTGCATTTCTTGGCATTGAAGCCAAGCTGACAGATCCTGGACCATCTCCCCAGCTTTTCCAGATCTTCCTGCAGGTCCTGTATCCCTTCAGCTGTGCCCACTCTCCTGCAGAGCTTGGTGTCATCAGCGAATAGGCACATTTTGCCCTTAATGCCATCCCCAATGTCATTGATGAAGACATTGAACAACACCAGTCCCAGCACCAAGCCCTGCAGGACCCTATTGGTTACCTCTCTGGTGCCAGATAACACTCCCCTCACAATCACCCTCTGGGTTCTGTCACACAGCAAGGTTTCTACCCATCTGGCCATCTTTTCCCCAACCATGAGATCCACCAACTTCCTGATCAACCTTTTGTGGGGCACAGAGTCAAAGGCCTTGCTGAAATCAAGATAGAGGATGTCTACTGCTTAGTCCCTGTCTACTGTCTTAGTGACACAGTCAAAGAAGTCAATCAGATTTGTTTGACAAGACCCCCCCCCCCATGAACCCATGCTGCCTCTCATCCTGGAGACCATGCTCCTGTAGATATTCCACCAACCTTTCCTTTAGTATGGTCTCCATGAGCTTCCCCACAATGGAGGTCAGACTAACTGGTCTGTAATTCTCTGGGTCATCCTTAGGACCACTTTTATGGAAGGGCACTACATGTGCTATTCTCCAGTCCTGTGGTACCACACCTGACTCTAGTGAACTATTAAATAGGTCTGCCAGTGGCCCTGCAAGCTCCTCAGCTAGTTCTATTAGTACCCTTGGATGTACTCTGTCCAGGCCTGGTAATTTGTCCACCTTCAATGTCAGCAGCTCCTCCGTCACTCTGTCCTCCTCTATCACTATATCTGTGTTCCCCTCTCCCCCTGCTCCTCTTTTCCCTCCTGAAGTCATTGGTCTGTCCTTCTCTCTGGTGAAGACAGAACAGAAGTATTCATTTAGTATCTCTGCTTTTCCCCCATTATCCTCCACCCACTCCACCCCTTTCTTAAGCCTAATAATCCCTTCCTTCTTGTCCCTTTTCTCAGTTATATAGCAAAAGAAAGCCTCCCCCCCTTCTTAAGTCCTTCAGCTATCTGCAGCTCCTTCTGTGCCTTTGCTCGCCAGACTTCCTCACTTGCCTCATTAGCCAACCTTTGGTAATTATCCCTATCCACCTCTCTCTTGGTCTTCCTGAATTTTCTATAAGCCAACCTCTTTTCCCTTACTGCCCAGGCAACCCCAGTACTGAACCAGCTGGGCACTTTGGCCCTTGTGTTCTTTCCCTTGAGCCTAATGCATTCATCTGTGGCAGCCAGTATTCCTTCTTTAATGATGGACCTCCTTTGGTGCACCCCCATATCTGCTCTGATGCCCACCAGATGATGCCTTAGCACTTTGCCCATTTTTCTGAAGTCCGCCTTCCTGAAATCCAAGATTTTGGTCTTAGTTGGGATGCTTTCCCTGCCCATATCCAACTGGAACCACACTGTGCAATGGTCACTTCCACCCAGTGGTCTCCTGACCATTATTTCCTGTACATGCTCCCCATTTGTGAGCACCAGATCAAGAATTGCCTCCGCTCTTGTCGGTTCAGTGATGCCCTAAGTCAGGAATCCTGCTCTGCAGTCCATCCAGGATCACCTGACTCCATATACACATATACACATATACATTTAGGGGACCTTCCTAATTCATTATCTTGTGGGCTGTATCAGTTTGTTCAATCTTCCTTAAAAATGGGTCCAGGCACAACAATATATACAGTAATAATGGGCTGAGTGGGCAGCCCTATCTAGCACCTTTATTTACTTTACAACCCCTCCCATACCAATCATTAATCAAACTGGGTTAGTGCAGCTTTTGAATACAGTATAGTAATTAGTGGTGTGCAGAGTCAGAAAAATTAACTTTGTGAATTAATTTATGAATTCGCCATAATTCCTGAAGTTAATTCACCTTGCAAAGTGCCAATATGCAGTACAGAAATACCTTTGCGAATTGCAGATTTGATAGCTTCGCCAGCAAAGTGTGGCCTACAGGAGAAATTTGTTATGTACTATGAGACTGGAGGCCACATGTTACTGAAATGAGCTGTATTCCATGCTGAGGCTATGTTGAGTGCAACCTTTTGAAGAAAGAGTTACAGAGACGTCTGTCCATGCACTGTCTGAGCAAAAAAAAATAAAAAAAACACAACTTTTAAATCAAGCCAAAAATGGAATATTTTGAAAACATAGCACTCACAAAAAGATCTAGAGGGTATCGTACAGCTACATTACTGTTTGTTTCTGGTTTTGCTGCATTATTAAGTTTAAAGTAGTGGTTTTGTTTTGTCTAGTGAAGCACTGCAATGTGGGGGAAGGGAGGTGTTTCAGCTAGCAAGACAGCCCATAAAGATCAGTGACTTTGAGTATTTTTTTTTTTGCTATGAGCAGATATCTTATATTTCTTTTCCTTAGTCTTTCTTGTTAATTTTCTTTTTTTGCAGTCTGTGATTTCTCTTTTTTTTCTGTAGTACTGTTTAGTGTCTTTAAGTGAAGTATTGTGTCAGTGTCTTCTATATTGGTTGTAGTTGTAGTGTTTAGTTCTTAAAGTGATGATGCTACTTACATTAACTTGTCAATTACTCCTCTCGTGTGTCTTCATGTCATGTTAAAAAAAATAAAACAAACAAAAATGTTGGTGGTTTTACTGTAGCTACTATTACCTCAGTAAACTCTTCTGTTCAGTCAGATCAAACTATTAATCCCTCAGGAGACGTGTCATCTACTGCTGCTATTTAGTATTACTGCAGGGTTTTGTTTAAATTTTCTCCTCACAGTATTATAAATCTACATATATAAAATGAAAAGGAAGGGATGCTCGACTAAATGGAGATGTGTCCGCATAGCAGCAAAGAAGTGAATAAATTCTGTGGGGCAAAAAGGTGTTTCATTTAAAAAAAAACTACATCTGCAGTAACGTCACTTATGGGCTTGGGGGCTGGTAGTAGTAGTTGTAGTAGTAGTAGTAGTAGCAGTAGTAGTTAAGAAGCAGTTGGCCACAGTGGTGGTGGCATTAGTGTGATCAAATTCTGCTGTTCCACATCTGTTGCATCCATGCTGGTGGGGCTGGATGAGGCAGTGGCAAGAGCAGCTGTCCAAGAGATAGCAAATGTTCTAGCTCAGGCACGGTGGTTGAGGAGGAGGGTGTTGCTGTCCCCATGACTCCTGGTAGTGGTGAGGTGGAGCCTGATCTTGATTGCTTCGCATTACCAAATGAGAGTGTGAAGCTTGACCATGAGTCAGAGCCTGAGGAAGGAGATGTGACTGATGTGACTCAGAGCAGACTAAATGAACAAGCATTTGTCAATGCTGAATGTTTTCTTGCTGGTATTGACATTGGTAGTGCAGGAGTTAGAGAGATGCATAATAGGAATGGCGATGAAGTATTGAAGTAACGCCAAACCCCACCCTGCAGAGACTGACAGTCATTGGGGGGGTGCCTTTGAGTCATTTGCCATAACACTCACACCATTCCACCTCACCCCACCCTGCAGACACCAACAGGTGTTGCAGTGTGTCTTGAGGTCTTTGGCCCTTACACTCACCCCATTCCATAAGGAAATAAGCTAAGATGGATGCAGTATAGGAGAATGAGGTGAACATAAGGGCCAAAGACCCCAAGGCACACCTCAATGCCTGTCAGTGGCTGCAGGGTGGGGATGGGGTGGAATGGTGTGAGCATTATGGCTGATGACCCCAGCACCTGTCAATCTGTACAGGGTGGGTGTTATGGTCAGCAACCCTAATGCCCGGAGTGTTTGTTGGTATTTTTGCAAGAAATTTTCAACATGGGCTTTCTGGGACTCCACCTGATGAACAGTGGCAGTATCATTTCATTATTCAATCTCAAAAGGTGATTTTGCACAGTGAGTGTGCCATTTGGCGCCACAGGTGCAAAAACAATTTTGGGCAGGATGCGATAAATGACAGGTATACTGTTCATGAGGAGGTGTGAAGAAATAGCAATATTGAAAATCTGGAGTGAAAATATGAAAAAGTGACAAAGTTACGACTGTGCATAGAAACTGTGCAACGCATACTCGTAAAACAGTCTTTTTTTGAATGTTTTCACCAAATTTTCAACATGGCCTTTTTGGGACCTTCCTTCATGAATAGTGGCACTGTGATTTTGTTAATCTGTCTCAAAAGTTGATTTCGCACAGCGACTGTGCCATTCTGCACCACAGGTGCAAAAACACATTTCAGGAAGGATGCGAAAAATGACAGCTGTACTGTTCATAAGGGTGTGTGAAACAAATGGCAGTGTTGGAAATTTGGAGTAAAAATATTAAAAACTGATGAAGTTACGAGCATGCTTAAAAACTGTGCAACAGATGCAGTAATGTTTTTGATTTTTGTTCACTAAATTTGCAACAAGGGCATTTTGGGACCCCACCTCATGAACAGTGGCACTGTCATTTCATTAACCAGTCCCGAAAGGTGATTCTGTGCAGCAACTGTGAAATCACCTTTCAGGACTGAGAAACAAAATGACAGTGCCAGTGTTCATGAGGTAGGGTCCCAAGAACCCCGTGTTGAAATTTGGGACCAAAACCCCCCATATTGGCTGAGATATCAACCTAAGTTGAAACCCCCCATTAACTGCTATTATAGGGCTTATGATCATTTCTTCAGTTCCTGGTTGGTCTTTGAGGAGTGCAGATGTGTTCCTGGTTCACAGAAGATCGCTGCTCCTGTCATCTGGAGGTAAGTATGGGCAAGTGCGGTGCGGGGAGGTAGGGTGCTCAGAGGTAGGGTGTGAGTTGGGGGAGGGGGGCTGGCGGGAACAACGAGGGACCGTTTGCTTTTTTTTCAGGTTTAAAAAAAAAAGACATTGTGGGACTGTTTTCTTTTTTACAGGTGAAATATTAACAAAATGGATGTCGGCACATTGGGGTGGGCTCCCAGTGTGCCAGAGTACTGGGGGGGATCAATGCTGACCCGGGGATTGGGCACCCTGAGTTCGGCTGAGAATATAGGAGTGTGGGGGGGGGGGGCCGCACATCTGACATCGAGTGGGCATTCTGGTCTTGGAAACATCAAAGAAGTATTTTTTGGCACACTGGGGTGGGCTTCCAGTGTGCCACATTAATGGGAGGAGGGGGATACATGCTGACACTGGGACTGAGCAACCCGATGTCAGCAGGGGATGGAGAACAGAGGGTGTGGGGCGGGCAGCAGCAGTGGGAGGGAGATAATATTTAAATCTGTTGTCCTGTTGTATGCCTGGTTGGGAGGGAGGGGGGACTGCTGCTGCAATGATGAAACTGCTCTGATTGCAGCGGCAGATTTCTTTCAAGTGCAGTGCTCACTCTGAAACTGCCATCATTGGCAGCTTCAGTATTAATTGGTGGCCGAGGGATGCGCCCATTAAAGCGTCCACTGCATGGGCCACAACACTGCCACACCTCTGCAATGCTCTACTATTTCAATATGTTTCTTGTGTGCTGCATGTGCAAGCAAACATAAAAATGTGTCTGTAACTAAATATGATAATAGGGAGATAGAGTCTATAGTAAATGAAGATGAGCAGGACAGAGCTCAGGAGGAAGGTGATATCAGTGGCAGTGGGATGAAGGTTTGCATCCCCTATGGGAATGAGAAAAGAAAGAGGAAGGGTGATGCTGCTGAACATGTGGAGCTTTGCACACCAGTATGTCACAGAACTATCAAAGTCCCCCCAACATTACAACAGTTGTTCCTCTTATCAATGTTGAGTCCATTACCCTGTGTGAGACATCCAGTGTTGAAGTGCATAAATCATCCCAAAAAACATTGATTTCTACCCCTTCCCTAGCCCACTCCCACCATCGTGTAAAATGAAGGGGTACAGCATTCTTAGTTTGGGATTTTTATATACTGGACCCAGCTGACAAAACAGTTGCTATCTGTCAGCTGTGTCAAGTGTGAATTAGCCAGGGAAGAAAGGGTTGCCACTTAGGCACCAGTGGGCAACACACACTATAGCACTTAGACTACACACCAGGTGAATGCAGTACACACAGAGTGAACACGGAGCTGCACCACCAATAGGTTCTTCGTCTCTCCTCCCACCCACAGCCACTGATTTGGGTACACACAGGAATGCTTTTGGATTACCTGCCCAATCAGATAGCTGCAGAAAGTGTGTGGGAGAGAAAGGTGCTGTTCTGCACTGACCAAGGAAACCACAGGAAAAGACTCGGACACAGTTTACAAGTGAAAATTAAAGGGAAGGTCCCCTCAACCTATTTTCTGTACATCTGTGTAGTTGGTAGGATGAATAATGATTTCCTCTTTCGTATCCCCCTAATTTCATCCTAATTTAAATATAAATGAGGTTGCTTCACTCTGTTTTGCCCTGTTTTGAAAACCTATTTGTCTCCTTTGAACAGGTCATGACTCCACTCATGCAAGGCATTATGGGAGTTGTTGATGTATACCTGCACAAGCCAGCAGAAGTTATACTCTCATTCAGTTCTTTCACATGTCTTGTGAACTTTCTGTATTCTCTAAAAATATTTTTTTCTACCTCAGATATACTTTAAACTATAGCAGGGCACTTACTATACCTTGAAAAGTTTCCTGGTCAGCATAAGACAAGAACATATGAACTGCAGAGAACAGTGTAAAGAGGAGAGCACAAGGTGTCTGATCTCACTGATGGTGTAGCGGTGCTTGAAGTAAGGAGAGGCAGGAGACAAACTCGGGAATAAAAGCAGGTTTACTGAGTGGGAGGTACCAGGGGAATCAAGCAGTATACAACCAATAGCTATACTACCATTTAGTATGCTGTATGTTAGGATCCTATAACTCTACGGATTCTTATATTCTAAAGGGATGCTTATACTCTATGGGAATTCTTATACTCTATAGGGATGCTTATACTATACGGGAATTCTTATACTCTATAGTAAACTTATCATTACGAGTTCTATACTCAATCTGGTACTGCATTCCAATGTACAAATACAACCTGTTGATCAATAAACTGACAGAACATAAAGTCCTTCCTAAGTCCGGAGAGGTGGCCACCAATATGTTCCGTTGGCCGGCTTTTAGTCGAATTGGAACAGCAAAAGGGATGAAAGAACTGAACAAGCAAGAACCCCAGCTGCGCAAGCCTCCTGGCTAGATAGGGTTCCAGAGCAATAGTGCTGTAAAGAAACTGAGATACTGGAGGCGAGAAAGATGTGGGAGCCTCTGACCAGTGGAAGACCCCAAGGAAATGAGAAGACACACTGCTGTAGACAAACTCCTAAACTGGAAATTGGCTTCAGGGACATTCAGGATGCAGACACTGAGTCGAAACTGGACTCCAGGGAGCCAAATAGAATGAGAATGCTGGGCCGAGGCAGGACTCCAGGACATCAAACATGACACTGGGCCGAACCTGGACTCCAGGATACCAAGTAGGATGCAGACACTGGGTCGAAGCTGTATTTCAGGATACTAAGCAGGATGTAGACATTGAGTCGAAACTGGACTCCAAGATACAAGTAGGATGCAAACACTGAGCCGAAACTGGGCTCCAGGATACTTGCATCTGAGGCCCCGCCCTTACTTTTATGATGGATCCCTATCTGTGAACCAGGGCAGTTCCCTGTACTTCCTAAACACTGTTGGGAAGGGGAATGACTTGACGTTCTGAACAGGAAGTGGTTGGCCGGGGATTAACCTCGCTAGACCTATACTGGCGACTGGCCCCAACTGGTAGCACTGAGAAAGTAACTTTAGTCTCTGAGTGGTCACTGTGATCAACAGTACGTGAATAAGGTGAGAATCTGGTGAAGACGATTAGCATCAGGCTGAAAGGTTCAGTTCCTGGACAAGCGGACAGTTTGGTAGCAGACAAGGCAGTTCCTGAGTGGAGGCACTAGTGTAGAATTGATCCCATAGTCTCTAAGCATACTCCAAGGGAAGAAAACCAGCATAACAGTCCGACATAAGCACAGCATACACAAGGTTAATCCAATTGTTATTTGCAGCACAACAGTTCAAGCAGGAAAGGGTGGCTATGATATAGGATTCAGGTACAGTCTTTGTAAAACACAGTCTCAATATTTCTACAGTGTTTTACTTCTCCATATACTCCCAGCATTACTCAGCAGCAATTTGGACAGGGGGTTTAGAAAGGGGATACACTGGTGAAAAACCTACCAAAAGCTAAGGGCTAGCTATATGGAGACCCTGGGGTATACTTTCTGTACCCTTCCCACTGATAATAAGCTCCAAGAGCATCTAATGGGAAAATTACCCTAAAGCAAAGGTAATCTGATTAACTCACATACTAAGAGTCCCTCCTTAACTGTCCTTCCCCAGACTAGGGCTGATGGGGAAGTTACAGGGGTTACTAGCCCTTGGGCTCGGATGTGGCTACTGAACTGGAGGGGATGGCAAACTGCCTGACTCACTCCCTTTTACTTTCTGCTGGCTTATTACTAAAATCAGAGTGCATTTCCACACTACAGGAGAGCACTATTAAATATTTGCTTCACTTATCCATTGGTGGCCACTTGGCTACTGGCTGATGAACCACACTTTGGGGTAATATGTCTTATGTGAGGCTGGAATCCCCTCACTGGCCCACCCAGAACTAGAGAAACTATGTAAAATGTGAATAACATCAAGAAAATACATTGGCTACCTGACCCCTAACTCAATAGCCCACCTGACTACTGTGGCTACTGAAGTAACTGGGCTCACCCTGCCCATACTGGCCCTTATATGTGCTACATAAAAAAATAACCAGTAGCAATTGGGTTAACTAGCCCTTTCTGGTAGCCCACTTGACTAGCCAGTCCAAGACACTGGGGCTTACTATACTCTGAGCAGGGCACCTTGACTTGCTGAGGTCTGTATGACTTCCTAACACAATGAAAACCAGCAGTTCCCCTTTAAATCTGCTGGATCTGATGTTGCCCCTTTAAATCTGTGAGGTCTGGTAGGGACCTCTGTCTATCAAACGGGCTAGCCCTGCCTTAGCTCCACCCCCTGCCTATGCTCCAAGCTGGAGTGAATTTAAATAAAATATCCCCGGCCACTGGTGCTCCCTCCTCTATGGGGCCTTGCCTTGCCCCTCTAAGCTGCCCCTCAGGCTGTCCCTTCCAGCGCCCGATGGTGCCGAATAAACTTTTTAATTATTTAATTAAAGTTGTGGCGGTCAGCAGGTGCCAGTTGGTGCTGCCGCCGACTCACCACACCGACCCAGGGAGAAGCTGCTGAAGGAGAAGGCTGAAGAGGGATGCTGCTGGCATTGGAGGAAAAGCGAGCATGCAGTTGGCGGACGACTATGGGGCCTTACTGCTTGGCCCAACTCTCGGTTGCTGTGGCTGGTGCTGGGATGCGGCCTCCGCTCGTGGGTGCCACCACCAAGGGACCGAATTAACTTTTAATTTGAAAATTATATGTTTACTGGGCCAACTAGCCCACGCTGCAGTCGATCGCCGTCGGGAACCCGATGCGGCAGGACGACTACTGCCACCGGGGAACCACCGGAACTCGGGAGCTGCTGCAGGGACGAGAGGAGGACTGCAGTTACTTTTACCAATTACTTTTACCTCCCTGCATCCTCTCTTTCCCTGCTTTGAGCCACACACTTCTTCTTTTCTTCAGTCGGGGCACCTGGTAGCGCTCGCCTGACCACACTGACTGTTGGATCCCCGAGAACATTTGAAAATGGCCGTTACCAGCCACAGAAGCCCTCCCTGGCGTTTGGGATGCCGAGTCCCTAGCGACCAGGGAGACAGGCAACTGCCCAGCTCGAGGATGCCATTCCTTCGCACTAGGGCTGGGCAGGCTGCGGAAGAAAGGGAAAAAAAATTAATTTAACTGCAGCTGCAGTTTTATTGTGGAGCCTTGGGCAGACAGGGTACTGGGGCAAACGGGAGAGGGGCAGTGCACTATTTTGGGGCATTACAACAGTAACAGCACTGATTTATACAGTGTAACAATAGCAGGCTTTAGTATTAAAACATCATAAACATGAGTTGAGTCATGACCTTTGCAATGGAGTCAAGCAGGTGTTCAAACCAGATTTAAGTACTTTCATTTACATTTACATCCTGATGAAATTAGGAGGATGCTATATTATAGATCATGGCAGTGCTCCCCACCAATTGGAGCACTCCTTTCCCCTGCATGTGAGACACCCTTATTCTGTGAAGAGGGTCTCACGTGCAGATGCCCTGGAAATGGGCACATTCTGGGACAACTGTATTTTTTAAATAACATTGAGCACTCCCTTGATCTATAATATATTAATTTGTCCCTCATCACCACTCGTTGCAGGTAAGAGTGGTTTCACTTGCATTCTGCTCGAGTCAGAACAGCTCAGCTTCACTTCTCTGTTTTGTCTTGAGCAGAATGCGTAAGAAACCACCCTTATCCTGCAATGAGTGGTTCTGGGGGACATATTAATTTATAGAGGCAATCATTGTTCATGTCTACAAACTACACAGGTAAAAAGAATAAAAGGCTGAAGGGACCTTCATTTTAAGATAAAGTTGACTAAACTGTTCTGCCAACTTACAGACACAGCTTGCATAAGAAACAATTGCAATTAGCAATAACAACATACACGTTTGCAAAATAATCTGTTGAACTGAACAAATATCTTGAGCATCATGACACTCTCACTTTACATTCCCATGCATTTATACCTGCTAACCCTGGAGACTGTAGGCTATTCCACCACCCAGCAGCCCTCCAATTACTTTAATGCCAACGCAGCACTGGTCCACTCCTCGAATCTCAGTCATTGCACATTCAGTTGATTTGCCTTAAGGGCATACAGCGGCTACTAGGCCTATGCCTACCTCAGTCATTCCACTCACTTCTTACCATCAGATACCATTTCCTTGTATCTAATACAGAAATACATAACTCTATACTGCTTATACACGCTATTCACTTACTGTATACTCTCAGCACTTTGGAATAGCATTCACTTTGCATTACACAACAATTTACTTCATGGCATTCACAACACATTTGCCCCCCTCCAGCTCTGAATTCAGTCATTCAATTGCTGAACAGTAGTTCTTAAAGCAATGGGTATTTCAGACTTGAATATAGCAGATGAGTGTTCCTCTTGAACTAGTCCCACAATGAAATAAAAACTATTGTACCACTTTCCTTAAATGGCTGTAAGATGTTGGCAACTTGGACCCTCTGGAGATGGCAGTGGACTGGTTGCTGTTGATCATCAAAGATGACCTGGTTGCTTGAAGCAGATGCGAACTTGCTGGATGCAGCTGAAGATGCCTGAGAAAAAAAAAACAGGTACTCAAAGCAGCAGGTTATTCCATCCCTGCTCTCACTTTACTGCTCTACTATCACTTACACTGGGATGCAGGTGATCCCATATATTCTGAAATACTTAACTGAGGGCTAGTCTCCCAGGCACTAACTACAAATAGGCCTCAGTAGGCTGAACTCTGGCTGGATGGGTGTGGTCCTTTCACGTCTGTCTCCCTGCTTAATCTCTCCATATGAGCTGTGCAGCTCCTTTTATACCACCTGAACATTCCATTCCTTTCAAATCCTGGTCACTGAATGGACAGGACCCTGTTCCAAACCTCAGCACCAATCGGCTTTGATTCTGCTTTGGAATTCTACAGCAGGATGAGCCACAGTGGAATCCCAAGTTTGAATTTTCAACTGCCTTTCTGAAAATTCCGAGCCTGCTCTGCTCTATTAACTTGGATTGAAAGAGAATACTGGATGGGTAACTAAGCACAACCAGTGTGTTGCACCACTGAGGAGTTCTGATTCCCTGTGACCTCAAGAGCAAAGCTCAAGAGATCACAGGGAATCCACCATTTTTATAGTGTATGGTGCCCCCTTAGTAAAATAAATGTGGTTTTAATAGGTTTTTATTTTTAAAATATAAGAAAAAGAATGTTGATAGTGGTGCCTTCTTCTATGGTATTGGGCTGGTTGCCAGGGTGGGATGTGTGGTTCATAGGGAGTAGACATCCCTATGTTTGTAGTGCAGCATTTTATTGGCTGGAAATTGGGTATGGGAGGAATAAACAAAATGGCAGCTCTAGCTCTCGGTTAGTGAGGGGGACCTTGACTGTGAGGGAGAGTTTTGTTCTATAAGTTTATTTTTATATCTGGTTGATCCTGCTTTTAAGTTGTTTTTTTTACATTGGTATATCTGGTTGATCTTGCATATTTTACTGTTATCTGGTTGATCCTGCTCGAGTCGCTGGTTCAGGCGATCATGTCAATGCCACAAGTGTTATATGGTTGATCCTGCCTTTTCTGTGGCTCCTGCAGTTCTGTGTAGAACGTCTAGTGGTTTTCAAAGTGTTGCTGTACCACAGTAGGGTACAATCATGTTCGATGACCTTTTGAACTGTGGTACAACAATATTTTGAAACTCTCCAATTTCCATACAGAACAAGCACTCACCATACACTATATTACAATTGTACATTACATTAAGCACAATAATATTACCTCAAAATAAAATGTAATCACCTTTGGCATGGGATCGTAATGTTGCGGCCAAGAGGCAGTATAGTGCAGTGGTCTAAGGCTCTGAGCTGCAAATCTGGTGACACTCAACAAACCAGACCGGGGTTTGAATCCCACAGCTTCCACCTGCATACTGTGTGACCCTGAGCAAGTCACTTAACCTCCTTGTGCTCCCAGGTCACTCCTGTAAAAAAGCTTTCAGCTTAGTGTGCTATAATTGGTTAAACAACTGAAAAAAAAAACAAAAAAAAACTGCACAAAACAACAATGCCGCACACAGAACAGTGTATGACAAAAAAAGGTCAGGAAAAAAACACCGACCATAGAAGTAACAATGCACATGGTAAAAACAAACACAGTGTCTTTTTTTGGGAGGGCTTGACCCCCACACCCCTCGGACTAAATATATCTAACTCTGAGGGGGTGTAGACTTCAGGGATAGGATGAAACACTGGAGGGGGAACGTTTTTAGCTGCAACAGTATTGGACCTGGCGGGAACCGAATCATGGTCCCAGGTCCCCCTTCCGCCGGGTCCCGGTGCCCTAGCCACTCCACTGTGGGAGCAGCTCAACCAGGTACTGCACTGGCAGCCTCCTTGACACTCCTTCAGGTGAGTTTACATGACAAGGGGTAATGGTTATTACCATACACTGAGCTACCCGTCGCTGTAGAAACTTTTGCACTTTTGGCAGCACTGTATTCACCTGTTACCATCACCTTTACACTTTCTCCATAAGAAAGCTCACACTTCTGACTTTCTACAGGATTTTATATTAATAAATTGAGTTAAGGGATCATTAAGTCACTTAAACTTAAAATTTTCACCCTGAGAAAAAATAACAGCTTGCTGTTTAACTCTCACACTAAGCAGGGATAACATTTCCACTTAAATGAAACTATTTCCCTTTAAATAAACACTTTCCCTTTTGTCTGGCTCACAGGCAAATTAAATATTCATTTGGTCCAAGAATCCTTACAGGGGCTGTCCCAAGGGCTCCGGTAACCATTCCTGCCCAAGAGCACAGACTCATTCCTGACTCCTCCTTCAACTTTCCTGCCTGCTAGCATGACTTCAGGGTTACAACTCCTCCTTCCATATTTGTCAACCTTAACAGGCCAGCGATTCCTCCTTCCTGAACTTTTAATTGGATGGTCTATTTTTACCTGATAGCCCACCTTTTAATCTATAAATCTGCCAAATTTGGTTTTAATCCAACTTAAAATGGCATGGCATTGCCTTTTGCAAAAGTTTGTGCTGTGCTTTGCGATTGCCTAGTGTAGGTGTCAAAGGTTGCTATTCACAGTTGGATAACACACCGTGCTATCCAGCTGTGAATAGGGCCAAGACAAAGCAATGGTAACCACCTTACTGCTACCTCTAACCTCACTAGCACCGCCCCGACATGCATCCTGGAGAATAGAACAGCAATGAATAGTGTAGGTGTGCTAGTTGGAATTCACAAAAGCAGCTATGTAAATGATCCCATTGGGCATGCAAGGTGTTGTATGGCTATTTGCATGCCAATTATGGGCCCATTTACATGGGCCACAGTGGAGTTTAGTGCACCCCCTTCTGATTGCCAGCCCAACAATAATATAGTTTACTTTCCCTTGTGGTAGTGCCCCCCCACTGTTCGCTGATCTGAAGGTAAAATCCACATCTTCCTTGGTGCTTGTGGCTCCCCCCCTCGCTGATTGACAGTCAAAAGTTAAAATCAATACTTCCCTGGTACTAGTGGTCCCCCCGGCAATCGCTGGTCTGAAGTTAAAATCAACATCTTCCCTGGTGATAGTGGTCCCCCCGCCAATCGCTGGTCTGAAGTTAAAATCAACATCTTCCCTGGTGATAGTGGTCCCCCCGCCAATCGCTGGTCTGAAGTTAAAATCAACATCTTCCCTGGTGATAGTGGTCCCCCCGCCAATTGCTGGTCTGAAGTTAAAATCAACATCTTCCCTGGTGCTAGTGGTCCCCCAACCCCGCTGATTGCTTTTCCAAAGTTAAAATCAATATCTTCCCCGGTGCTAGTGGTCCCCCTCCTGCTGACCACTGGCCTGAAGTTAAAAGTAACATTTTTCCTGGTGTTCAGTTGTTCCTCTCCCCCCTGATCACCTGCCTGAGGTATATGAACATTTTCTGTGGTGTCCAGTGGTCCCTCACCACACCCGATCACCCACCCGAAGTATGGACACTGTTTACTGGTGTTCGGTGTTTTAACCATCCCAATCCCCTGAATTACATATTTAAACCATTCCGTGGTGTCTAGCAGACCTCCCTTCCTATCCCTGATCCCCTATGAAAGACATATAGAACAAAAAAAAATATCCCATTCCCTGGATCCTAGCGGACCCACCACCCCCCCCACCCTGGCTGGTAGTGCCCCACCACCCCACTCCCCCTGCTTCCCCATCCCAATCCCAAGCTGGCAACCAGCACAGCTCTCCTCTCACCACCATGGTCGGCTGCCGACTGAGATGTCAATGAGCCACTTCTCTCCATTTCTCTCTCACACTAACCATCACCGTAGCAAGCCTTAGCCTGCTCTGTGACTGCACTTGCGGTACATGTTGAGCCTCTCCCTCAGCTCAACAAAGGGAATTCCCCTCAGTGCAATAGTGTTATATGCTATGGAGCCACAACTTGGATCTCCACCATCGCTCCTTACTACTGCTCTTCTCCTTGGTGCCTCGGCACCACGAAGCTGCCACTCTGCAAACATAAAACTAGGCAGCATCTGGGGAATTTGTTTTAACAAAGCACAATATTTTATTAAAACAAGCATCATTTTTAAATTATACATGCTGTTTTAACAGCACACCAATGGACACAAATACCACTGTACCACCAGGGCTATTTAAACAAATAAACAGGCATACAGAAACTAGCCAGGGCATACAGATACTAGCCAGGGCATACAGATACTAGCCATGCTACCAAAAATTGCTGCGCCTCCTATTTCTTTACAAAAAGGTGACAAGCAATATTTGTTATTGGCAATGCCTATGTGTACTGCGTGTAACGGCTGTAGGAAATCACTCCCCCCCTTAGCATTAACCTACTGGTACAATTAATGACATGCTCACTACCTTTCTTTTATTTTACACAGGGTCTAACCTCCCACCTGGGCAAGATCCATACAGTTCCAGACCTTCCACCAGATGGCCCCATAGAAATTAAGGTACCCAAGCTACTTTCTACTGGAACATTTGTTCCATGACTGTTACAACACACCTAAAGTCCAGGCACCTGCTATGTGGGACTCAGCACCAAAAGAAAGCTTGTGCAGGAGGCCCCTGACCCTTATCATCTGCATATGCCAAGGCATCGAGAAGGGACAGGGAAACAGTCCCAATGGAGGGAGGGTTGACTGGGGAGGACTCCCTACAGAGATGAGGAGGAGTCTGTAAACTGCCTAATAGTGGTCACACTGTACCAGGAACACCACACTGCACGTCAACCAAATCTCTTGAGCCCCCAGAGCCCCTCAGTCCCGCCAAGGGTGAGGTGGAAATTTCATCTGGAATTAAACTTATGAGAAATTAATTTAGCTGCAAAGAAAGGGGAAAAAGGTTTCCATTTCATTAGCTCCCCCCCCTTCAGTTTAAATAAAGCACATCACTGCTATTCATCTCCCAACTAGCTTCTTTATTTAGTTCCTGAATAGCAAATGATTCCAGCAATGCAGGGGTAACGTACTGCGTTCAAATAAATAAAGCAGATCCATGGGGCTAATCGAACCTTTTTACAAAGATAATGACGGGACATTTAGAGCAGTGAACACGATGGTTTCAAGGCAGTAAACAAGCAATGATTCTTCTACTCTCTCTCTCTCTATCTTGGATGCTTTACCCAAGGACTTCCTGACTCAGATTCCTCAATCTCCTGGCTCTCTGGATCTGGTAAGCCAAATCTTTTTTTCTCTCTTTACTGTTGGGTTACCCTCTCACTCTGTAACTGGTCATCCCCCAACTCAGGCGTAGGAAAGTGGACTGCTTCCTCCACCTGGACCCCTAGGCACTGGTCCATGCCACAAGGGGTGCCAGGATTTTTCCTTATGACCCAGGCCCCATAACCCATTTGAGCTTGGCTCTGTGCTGGTGCTACCCTTTCAGCAACTGCCCCCTCTTTTCGCTCAGCTTCTTATCTTCACAGCTGCACTGATGCAGCGGCCCCAAAACCCAGCCCTGCTCCAGTACTCTAGCCTCTGCTTCTGGCTGTCCTGTCACTGTAGAGTCCCTGGGTATTGCCAATGCCCAGGTCCTTCCAAACAACCTGACTTCACAGAAATAGTGGCCCAAATCTGCTCCACTTCCAGCTGACACTTTTTCTTCTTTAGGGGGAAGTCACTGCCAGGCCCACATCCCCTCAGCACCTCCTGGGCTTGTGTTGAGCTCCATCCGAGGGCCACCCTCCAAGGCCTGTCTTTATTACCTGTGACCCACCTGGCCTTATGCACCAGTGCCCCAGGACCTGCCCCTTGAAGCAGGTACCATGTTTGGGTGAAAGGTCCCCTGGATCCTTCTGTCCCCCCAGGCCACCCTGCCATACTAGGTGCGAGAGAGAGCCACTGCCACCAGCTTTCCTCCTGTGGGGATCCTGCCACTGCCTCCACAGCCCTGGTGACCCAGGAATACACACTAGAAGGGGTCTCTAAGGGCTCTTAAGTTTCCCGGCTCTCATGGCCACCTACTTTCCCTGCCCCCAGTGACGAAGGACCTGGCTAACCTTTCTTCCCCCATAGAGCTCCATTCCCTCAGCTCCTCATCACCATGATGCTGTGAAGACCACCATTTCTACACTTTGGGGGGATCCTCCACTGGCCCACCTGGACCACCGAGCTCCCTTACTTCCCCACCTAACTGTGCTCCTCCAGCCACCCCCCTCAAGCCCCGGCCTAATGCCTGGGTTGGAAAGGTCCTGAAACATCCTGTCTGCCCCCTTATATACTCCCTAAATATACTCTTTGCTGCCACCTTGAGGTGTCCAGCAGCCAATATCCCCCAGAGCATTAACAAATTCCCTAGCTCTGGGGGGAAGGGTAGGAGGGGGAAGTGATGCCTAAAATGGGAGCATAAGCCCCTCCTTTAAGGGTGGCTTACACTTAGGATTAAGTCTTGTTGGGAATTTAATTAATTGAAATAAACCAAAGCTTGATGACAATTTTAAACATTTATTCATGGAAGTTACTGACACCCAATCCATAGTTAAGTCCCCCAATAAGATAAGCTCATGACTAGACCTAAAAGGAAACAGATCATAAAGGGCCCAAAGGTTCTGATCATCTCGTTTTGGGGAGATGTAGCAGCCCATTAATATAATGGGTTTACAATACAGAATTATTATTTCCAGTGCTTACCTTTCTATACCCATTGTGTTTGCACTGCAATCAATACATTTAATTTCCAAGGCCAATGATCCATAGGCCATAACTCCCCCTCCCCTTTTTGTATGGTCATGCCTCCATAGCTGATATTCTAGGATATGAATGTCTACATCTGATATTTTCCTGTTTAGCCAGGTCTCAGTTATTATCAGTATAGCAGGCCTGTATTCTAAAACCCATTCACTTATAACATCAAATTTGGGAATATGCTTTTAGCATTAAAATGGATGAAACTAATTCCCCTATCTTTTATAATGCCTGCTGTTTCAAATGCTTCTTGACCTGGCCCTGGATTCAGGTGAATGTTGCCCGACAGAGAAAGACTCACAATATTAAGATTCTTAATTTAATCATTCTCCCAGCTTGTCTCAGGAATAGTCTACTTAATATGGGACTAAATTGTGGCCTGCAATTTATTTTATTTCTGAGTTTCGTTGAACTGGGAAATGATAATGCTGATAGTTTACACATAATTGAAATCAGGGGCTGGCCAATTAGATATGCAGCCATCTGTATCGTGTTACCCGAAAAGAAAGAGGAGGACACCAAAGTGTCCCCAATTGGTTTAATATGTATTCCATCAAAGGTGGACCCATTTACATAAATACATCAAAAATAAAGTAAGGCAAAGCAGGTTGCCCAAACAGCCACCAAAGTGCTAAAAAACCCCATCTTCAAAATTAAATTACAACAGGTAGGCGTGAGGTAAATAAGAATCCTTATCTAAAATATGGACTGGCAATACCAGTTCAGGTTATGTACAATTACATTTACCCAAACAAAATTCTAATTCTACAGTAAAACAAGTAACAAGCTACTAAGTGCAGATTACTAAACAATATCACAGGGCCTGCACTTATGATTCCTTATAATTAGTATTTAAAACTTAGTAGAGAAAAAGAAAACAAATATGTTGCAGGTGATACCTTTTATTGGACTAACAAAATCATTTCAGGGACTAGCTTTCAAGAGATAATACTCTCTTCTTCAGGTCAGGTCAATGAAAACAGAGCTGAATAACATGACAGATATAGAGGCTGGATGCGGATTTGAAACATGGAGTAGCCAGTTTACACATTAAAGCACTACAGTTAATTCCCATTCCTAGCAAACAGGCAGGAAGAAACAAATTGTCATTACAGTGTGTATGTTGAGGAGCTCAACTTATAAGATCAAAGGGCAGTTCCATTTTAGTCTGGACCATCAAGTCACATTTGTAAACAAGCATTTGTCAATGCCGAATGTTGTCTTGCTGGTGTTGGCACTGGTAGTGCAGGAGTTAGAGAGACACATAATAGGAATAGCAGTGAAGTATAAAACCGACATCAACCCCACTCCACCCTGCAGAGAGTGACAGGCATTGGGGTGTGCGTTTGGGTCACTGGCCATAACGCTCATGCCATTTCACCTCACCCTACCCTGCAGAATCTGACAAGTGTCACATTGTGCCTTGGGGTCATCGGGCCTTATGCTCACCTCATTTCATAAGAAAGTATGTTGAGATGGGTGCAGCATAGGAGAATGGGTTGAACTTTTGGGCTGAAGAGTCCAAGGCACAGCTTGATGCCTGTCAGTGGCTGCAGGGTGGGTGTGGAGGACCAATGGTGTGAGCACTACAGCAGACAATCCAAAGACACACCCCTGATGCCTGTTAGTCTGTACAGAGTGGGACATAATGGTTAGAAACCCTAACGCCCTGGGTGTTTGTTGGTATTTGCACTCCAAATTTTAAAACATGGCCTTTTTGTGACCCCACCTCATGAAAGCATTTGGACCTTTGCTCAAGAACAGTGTCCCTGTGATTTTGTTATTCTGTCTCGAACATTAATTTCCCTCAGTGACCATGCCAGTCAGCACCACATTAAAATATCAGCTGCACCATTGATAAGGAGATGTGAAGAGATGGCAATGTTGAAAATCTGGAGTGAAAATATTAAACATTCTTGAAGTTACGAGCGTGTGTGAAAACTGTGCATTGCACTCTCATAACACAGTCATTTAATGGAATTATTTCACCAAAATTTTAACATAGCCATTTTGGGACCACTGCTCATGAACGGTGGCACTATGATTATCTTAATTTGCCCCAAACGTTGATTTCCCACAGCGACCGCACGATTGTGCTCCAGATGTGTGAAACTACATTTCGGGCAGGATGTGACAAATGAGCTGTACTGTTTATAAGAAGTTGTGGAAAAATGCAAATGTTGAAAATCTGGAGTGAAAATACTACAAATTCGCGACGTTACGGGAGTGCATGGAAACTGTGCAATGCACACTCGTAAAACAGTAAGTTTTTGGATTTTTTTCACCAAATTTGCAACATAGGCATTTTAAGAGCCCGCCTCATGAACAGTGGCACTGTCATTTTGTTAACTGGTCCCAAAAGGTGATTCCAAGCAGTGACTGCGAAATTACCTTTCAGGATCGAATAATGCCATGACAGTGACTGAATTCATAAGGGGGGATTGCAATAACCCTATGTTGAAAATCTGGTGCCAAAATTCCCCAAAATGCCCAAAATATGCACCAAAGTTGAAACAACCCTATTTATGCCATTATACAGCTTACTGGTATTTCTTCAGTTTGCAGTCGGCTTTGAAGAGTGCAGATGTATTCCCGGTCCACCGAAGATCATTGCACCAGGCTCTGGAGGTAAGTATGGGGTGAGGGGGAGTGTGGGAAGGTGGGGTATGCAGTGGGTGGGTGCAGGTTGGGGGAGGGGCCGCAGACAGGAAGGGACTGTTTTCTACTTTACAGGTAAAAAAAAAATTAAACATCGTGGGAAGGTTTTTTCTTTTGACAGGTACCTTTGGCATGCTGGAGTGGGCTCCCAGCATGCCACCTGTGTGTTTTGGGGTGGGGGGGACTGGAGCTGATGAGGATTGGGCACCCCGTCGACAAATACAAAAGGGTGTTTGGCAGGGGGATGATGCCAAGGGGGATTGGGCACCACCCTCAGCAAATAACTGGCATGGGACATGATGCTGATGGGGATTGGGCTCCCCCATTGGCAAATGAACTGTGGAGAGGGGCATGATGATGCCAACAGGAGGATTGGGCACCCCCAATGTTGACTTTTCTGGGGACTGTGAGAGGAGGGCGGCACAACCGCCGCCATGTCTCATTGAAATGTTACACCAGGGAAAGCATGCCCTGCAATGAGGTGGATCTCCCTCATTGTAGCACCTAAAACATTTGAAGTTGGTGGCATGCTTCACAACTGCTCTCATAGACAGCATGCAGTCTCATTCGTGCCACACAGCCAAGCCCGAAAAAGCAGTGATGCCACTGGCCACAACACGACTGTGCCTCCAAAACCTGCTCTTCCACTTCAAGCAACCCCAATATGTTGTCTGCAATGCACGCGCAACACAAACATAAAAAAAACAAGTCAAGAAAAATACCAATGTCATTAGAAGGTACCTGTTAAACGAGCCAGCCTTAGGATCAAAGTGAGTGATAGCTGCATTTTATTTCAGGGGAGGGAGCCGATGTGATGTTTCAAGTATGAAAGAAGAAACTCAGAAGCATTGTTTTGGGCATTATCACTGTTAATGTGCTAAAAAACAAACATCTTTATTAAGTCCTTTCTCTTTAGTGTCAAAAAATTGTATCATTTTAGTTCATTTTTAGCACATTACCAGTGATAATGACTCATGCTTGGACCTCCTCTTCCTGTTTCTCAACCACTTTGTATGGTCTTACTAAAGTCTACCTATCCTTTGTATCCAGCATGAATACCCGTCTTCATCCTGATGCTGCTGCCTGCTTCTACATTGTCACACACCTGAAAAATACCAGAAACAAGAGAAACAGGAATAAAAAACAGAAATGACCAGGAATAACATTTAAAAATAAAAAATAAAAACAGATAAAAAAACAACTTACCTTCTGTAGTAGGAAACCCTGCTAAATTAAATAACCAGATCTTGGCTGGACCCATGCATCAACCAAGTGATAAATACCTGAAAAGACAGAAACAGGAACAACAGATGGTTAGAAATTCGCTGTTTCCACATCCCCCCCACCTGCCCACAGCCAAAAATCAAAGAAAAAAAATAAATACTTATGTTTGCTGGTAGGACACATAGAAATACTTAAAGATTATCATCCAGCTCTGCTCTCCAAACAGGCATTATCATTTCAGAAGCAGCATATTAATTCAGGGATCCCATCTTATTTTGTGTCCTCATGTAAAAATTTCCAGACAGGAGAATTTATTAGACTGAGAATTTCTGGGCACTAAAGTTCAACCCTAAAATGCAATTACATTTTCCTGTAGATTTCTATAAAACCCTTTCTGATACTCTCTGCCCCCTTTTGTTTAATGTTTTTCAAGAAGCAATCAATAACGGCAATGAAGCTGGTCCATCGCTGGTTGACTTACTGAATAGGTTCATTAAAACTTCAGGCCTCGCCTGATATGGGAAATCAGAAACCTTACCCCTTTATGATCATTGCAAACCTTCTATGAACCTACCCCTTGGATTCCGTTGGTCTCCACAAGGCATTACTTACCTAGGATCAAAATAACTCAAAACCTGGAAAGAATCTGGGACACTGATTTCAGCCCTTTAATTGATAACATCAAGATGATTTTCGATAGGTGGAAGCTTCTTCACCTTTCTTTCATGGGGAAAATCATTGCCATCAAGATGTCCATTTCACCCAAGATGCTCTACCTCTTTGCCAATATTCCTTTAATCTTACCATCCTCCTTCTTATCTAAAATTGATAAATTAATTGATAACTTTTTATGGGATGGGACACCACCTAGATTTAGCCGTAACAAACTTCGGGCACCAAAGAAAAAAGGAGGATTTGGACTTTCCTGGTTCAAAGGTTACCTGTGGGCTTTTCATACCACTCAAATCACTAAATGGTTTCCGAAACCCTCATCTCATTCCCTGTTATGGGTTGCAATGGAATCGGCACTGTGCCCTGGTGGAGTTCCTACTTCCTTTATCTTTAATCCTCTTTCCTCCAAGTTAAAATCTTATCCAACTATATCATCTTCTGTTTTTTACTGGAAACTGATTCACAAATTTTTAAAGTCTAACCCAACACCTTGGCTGTATGTCCCCCTCTGGGGCAACCCAATACTCACCTTAGAGAACCACCCAATCTTTCCTGGAGAAACAGAGGTATATTTTTCTTAGGAGACATTTTGGATCAGAATTCACTCACTCTCAAACCATTCCCAGGCATTCAGAATATCTGGAAGATCCCTAAACAAGACTTTTGGAAATATTTGCAAATTAGGGCTGCTTATAATTCTCTTTGCCATTATATGTATAAACATACTCTACCAGATCAATATATTTTGCACTGGGCTAACCTGTCTGTAAAATGGAATAGTTCCATTTATAAGGATATTATAGACAATTTACCTGACCATTCCATCCCAGCAAAAAAACAAATGGAGTGCACTACTTAATTATAATATCACAGACACACAATGTAATAATTGTTGGCGTCTTTCTCATAATACATTTAAAGATGCCCGTAGTTCCCTAATACAAATTAAAATCTTACATTTATGGTACAGAACTCCTGCTGTACTTCATCGCATGGGACTATTAAATAATAATTGCTGGCACTGTAACTCGCCTAATGGAGATTTACTTCATATTTTATGGTCATGTGCTCCTATCAATAAGCTCTGGCATAAAGTCAATTTACTTGCTACTAGAGTTATTGGACAAGGTATTCCTTTTGATCCTAAACTTTTTCTATTACGCATCTTCATCTCAAGTAATCCTCCCCTCTCACATGCACACTTTAGATGGTTAAACATACTATTTCTCCTTGTTAAATGCTTGATTCTCATGAAATGGAAAACAACCTCTGTCCCAACCCTTTCAGATATCCTTCAAAACCTTTCCCAGTACGCATCTTTAGGTAGGCTAACTCATGTTATCCATGACTGACTCACTGTGTATGATAGATGTTGGCAGGATTATTTCAGGTTTATTGAAACTTTTGGTCCCTTTACACTTTAACATATATATATATTTTAACCTCTTCTTTTATATCAACCTTAGATTAAAGACACCTCTGTCCTGTATGCAGATATCTCTCTTTTCTGTCTTCTGTCTCTTCTTTCTCTCCTTAGCTCTTCTCTTTCATTGTTTTCTGGTTTACTGTTTACCCTTTGCATATTACCTTTCTACTTTTATCCTCCTATTATTGAGTTCTGACTGTTCTCTCATATACATCATTTTATGCATTGTACTTCAACTCCAAGTTACAGCACCTGTTAATACTTGGTTTGCTGGCCAAGGCACCTAGCTTCACCTGAGCTCTTTCCTTCTAAGACTGCTTGAAAGGCAGAGTAGAGAAACTTACCAGAGCAAGGGAGAAGGATTAAGACTTAGTTTGGCTAAGCAGATTTACTGTGTGGTGGTGTTTTTATTTTTTACTCACAGGGATTGCTACTGTTTGTTGCTAACATTTCATTGCTTTATTTTTCTCTGATTCAAATTGTTGTTGCTGGTATACCTTCTTCTGCATTATTACAAGGTGTGCCTACAGGTGTGTGCTAACAGATTACTGCTGTAATCTTCTGATTCAAATTGTCTTTTGCAAGGTATATCTTCTGTTACTGCTTTATTTTTCTCTGGAGCAAAGTGTTTCTTACAGGGTATATCTTCTCTGAAATTATTACAGGTGGTGCTTTACAGGTTTTACAGTTTTATCTAACATTAGGATAAACTTTCAGGGTTACTGCATTTGTTGTTGACTGATTGTTTCTGCTCTTACCTCCTTGTTCTTTCGTCCGTGGTTCTTCTTTTTAGGCAGGGGAAGGGCCCAGCCACCCACCCCATCCCCAACCACCCCACGCTACACTCCTTTTATAGGGTACCACAGTTGTGACATTTCCTGTGGCAGAGCAGGAAGGGGAGGATCAGTGGGGCCTCCACAAGGTGATCTCATTTACAGGGGCACTAGTAATTTAACTTGTTATAACAAGTTAAACAAAGCACAATTAAACCATTACTTGCATTTTTTCCTTTTTTTTCCTTCTAATTACTCTGACTAGGTTACAAACACAGCAACTTATTTGGAATGGATTTCATTAACTGCAGGTACTGTGGAACAATTTTCAGAAGGACAGTCTTACAGGATTTAGGACACTGTCCTACATGCTGGGCCTTTGGAGATCTTAGGTCTCAGCTCCGGGCAGCATGGGCAGAGATTGCACGCCTCAAATTTCATATTGAAGAGGAAATACATTATAAGAACCACCCGCCATTTCCCCAGCATCCAACAGAAAACCTCGACCGCAGAGGGTAGTTGGTCCAGGAGGTTGGCAGGTGGTTAGGAGGAGCAAATCAGGTGCCCATCACTCTCTGCTCTCCAACATTACCTCAAAACCATATAAACACTACAAACAGGTATCTGCCTCTATCTCTGAAATCAAATAAAGAGGCAGAAGACACTGCAGAGCAGGACACTGCGGCACAGGAGCTAGCACAACAATACTCACCCAAATCAGGAACCAAAACTAAACAAGCACAAAGGAAATCCAAAAACTTCTGATCATAGGAGACTCCATGATTCAGGAGTTGATACCCATCTCCAGCCAGGGTGATGGTCAGATGTCTCCAGGTACATCAGCATGGAGAGACACTGACCACATTGCTAAAATTGTTCACAAAGCAGGAGAAAACATTGATGTCCTAGTACATAGGACTAATGATCTCACCAGCTGGTCAGTTGTGGAGACCAAGGAACACCTGACTAAGCTGGGTGACAAACTATCATCTATTTCGTCCGGCATCTCCTTCTCTGAGATCCTGCCAGTCTGGGAGAAGGAGCAGATGGACGAAGGTCAGAAGGGGATGAGGGAGCTAAACACGTGGCTTAAGGACTGGTGCCAGGAAAAGGACACAGATTTGTAGGAACTGGCAACAGTTCTGGGAGCAAGTTCTTTAAATTTGATGGACTGCATCTGACTAAAGAGGAGTCAGTGCATTGGGGCAGAAGTTTGACGTCTTTGCAGAATATTTAAACTAGCAAATGGGGAGAGGGGTGCAGCACCCCATACGTCGAATGGGAAGAACACCCCTCCCCCCTCAGCTAGTGGTCAAACAGCAATTCAGCGTGTTTGCCGTTCATTTGCATCACCAGGTAAGAAAAAAGGTTTGTCTCCCCATATGATGCACAGGGGTAATGCCAAACTTCACCCAACAACTAACACACCAAAATCTGGCCAATGGAAAATCATGTACACAAATGCTCACAGCCTGGGAAATAAGATCCCAGACCTGCAGGCAATAATGTCAGAGGCTAAACTGGACATAGTAGCAATTAATGAGGCGTGGTTTACCAGTAACCACACTTGGGAGACTTCAGTACCTGGCTATGTATTGTTCAGAAGAGACTGAGGTGCAAAAGGGGGAGGAGTGCCCTGTATGTTAATGAAAATATCAAAGCTACAGAAATTCAGAATACACATAAGGAGCCAGAAGAACTGTGGGTCACCCTGGAAACAGGAAATGGGACAGCCATAAGAACTGGGGTTGTCTACAGGCCCCCAGACCAGAGGAGGACATAGACACATTACTGTTAGAAGATACAAAACATGACAGCTAAAGGGAGGTTCTGATAATGGGAGACTTCAACATGCCAGATACTGATTGGTCAATACCAGCAGGAACATCTGCCAGAACTAGACTCATAGTGGATTCCCTGCAGGGAGGGCCTCAAACAACTGGTACAGCAACCCCACAGAGACAGGGCTATCCTAGATCTAGTACTGACTAACAAAGAAGGGATCACAGATCTCCAGGTAGAAGGTCACCTGAGGGCCAGTGACCATCACATGGTATGGTTCAATTTGGCTACTACATCTAAATCATCCCATTCCAAGGCAAAAATATGGGACTTCAGAGGAGCTGACTTTGATAAGATGGCCAACAGAGTTAAGCTAGCCCTGGCAAAAAGAAACACAGGTGAGGAGGTACAGGCAAAGTGGGCAAGCATTAAGGATACAATACTTGAAGCAACATCCCATTGTGTTAGACAGACAAGGAAGTGCAAAAGAAGAAGGAAACCACTTTGGTTCTCAAATACAGTAGCAGAAAAGGTCAGAGCCAAAAGGCTGACCTTCAGGAAATATAAGGAACACAGCGGGATGAAGATAGGAGGCATACCAAACTGCCCTAAGGGAAGCAGGTAAGGCAGTAAGGCAGGCAAAGTCCCAAACTGAGGAAACACTAGCATGAACAGTAAAAGAAGGTGACAAGACTTTCTATAGATACATTAGTGAAAGGAGAAAGTCCAGAGGGGTATTGCTAAGCTTAATGGAGAAAAGGAGCATGTGAGGAGGAGGACCCTGTAAAGGCATCTATCCTAAATAGATACTTTTGCTCAGTATTTACTTGAAGAGAAGGTAGGGCAGGGCCCACAGCTCAGCATCATGGACACAGGGGGAGGTGAGCACTACTCCCTTCACAAAAGAAAGGGTCCTACAAGAGCTTGCTAAGCTCAGGGTGGATAAGGCAATGGGACCTGATGGCATACATCCCAGGGTATAAGGAGCTAAAGGAGGAACTAGCAGAGCCATTAGCAGAATTGTTTAGTGAGTCTCTGAGCACAGGAGAGGTCCCAGAAGACTGGAGAAGGGCTCATGTGATCCCGCTCCACAAGAGTGGTAGCAGGGAGGAGGCGGGGAACTACAGACCAGTCAGTCTTACCTCAGTAGTGGGCAAGATTATGGAGGCACTCCTTAAGGAAAGGATAGTGCAACACCTGGAATCCATAGGGGCACAGGATCCAAGACAGCATGGGTTTACAACAGGAAGGTCCTGTCAAAACTAATCTCATAGATTTCTTTGACTGGGTAACCAGAGTGGTGGACCAAGGGGGAGCAGTTGATGTCACCTACCTTGACTTCAGCAAAGCTTTTGACACTGTTCCACATAGAAGATTGATAAATAAGCTAGGTAGGCTCGGGGTGGGTCAGAAGTTGTCAACTGGGTGGCAAACTGGTTGACGGGCAGAAAACAGAGAGTGGTGGTAAATGGTATACAGTCAGAAGAGATGCAAGTCACAAGTGGGGTACCTCAGGGATCAGTCCTGGGGCCAGTCCTATTCAACATCTTCATTAGTGACCTCTAGATGGACTAGAGGGTAAGGCTTGTCTGTTTGCAGATGACACCAAGATCTGCAACAGAGTAGATGATCCAGATGGGGTGGGCAGAATGAGAAGAGATCTGGATAAACTAGCAAAATGGTCAGAAGAGTGGCAACTGGGATTTAATGCAAAGTGCAAAATCATGCACATAAGGAAGAAACCCTGAAGCCACTTATAGGCTGGGAGGAGTTGCTAGCAGTCACAAAGGAAGAAAGAGACTTGGGCATCATCATCACTGATGACCCAAAATCATCAAGCAGACCTCTAAAGCAGTAGGTAAGGCTAGGGGTGTTAGGGTGTATTAGTAGGGTATCACAAGTCGTAAGAGGGAGGTAATAATCCTCTGTACAAGACATTAGTTAGGCCCCATCTGGAGTACTGCGTGCAGTATTGGAGCCACACCTTCACAAGGACATTAACCAAATTGAGGCAGTCCAGAGAAGGGCAACCAAAATGGTGCAGGGACTGCATCAGAAGACATATGAGGACAGATTAACGAGCTCAATATGTATACCCTTGAGAAAAGGAGGGAGAGGTGATATGATCGAGACATTTAAACACCTTAAGGGCATAAACAAGGTGAAAGAGTCTAACATGTTTAAATATAAGAAAAATAGCAGGACAGAGGACACAGCATGAGATTAGAGGAGGCCGATTAAGAGGAATGTGAGAAATTCTTTTCACAGAAAGGGTGGTAGGTGCATGGAATAGCTTACCACAGAAGTGGTGGCTATGAATACAGTGCAGGGCTTCAAACAGACATGGGATAGGCATAAGGGAGCAATACAAATGACTATGAATAGATAGGTCACTGACAGAGCAAAGGCCGATGGCACATTTATAAGGTAGAAAAAGAAATGGGCAGACTGGATGGACCTTGCGGTCCTTATCTGCCGTCAACTTTTATGTTTCTATGTTTCTACTCACTTTACATATGGTAGATATGTCTTTGTTTTAAATGAATTGGTGCTTTGCTTGATACTAACTTTGTCATTATCCACCTGCAGTTTTGTTCAGGTTCAATGACCTAAGAATAACTTCATATAGAGACCTCTGTATTTTTTTTATATAACCCATATATTATTATGGATAATGTGATGTTCTATCCCCTTTACAAGGATGATATCCTCCAATTGTATGGTACATCTGTTCCTTATTTGTACTTAAATATCAATAATAAGATAAAGTGAAAAAAAATAAAATGCATTACAAGAACTATGTCAGTGGGACTGACACATAGCATGGCACCATGTGGCAGTATGCAGCAGCCTGTCCATTTTTCCTGCTGATGAGAAAAATACATGGAAAACGGACTTTCGCTGCATTGTACTTTTCACACCATTTCCCCTAAAGTGCATTACAAGACTGAAACACATGGTGGCACCACATAGCACCATGCAGAAGCCTGCCTTTTATCCTCGATGTTGGGTATATTATGCTTTTTGCACAATTTCCCCTAAAGTGCATTACAAGGTAAGGACTGTGTCAGGAGAACTGACACACAGTGTAGCACCATTTAGCAGCATGCGGTAGCCTGATATCTTTTTTTATGGTAGGTGAAATAAAAAATCTGCATGCACAGAATTTATGTATGTTGTGTTTTTCTCATAATTTCACCTAAAGTGTATTACAAGAACTGTGGCAGGGAGAGACAGACACACACTGCAGCAACTTGTGGTAGCATACAACAGTCTGACATAGTAATTCTGATAGTTCAGAAAAAATCTGGGAGCACTGAATTAATGTAGGTGGTGCTTTTCACACCATTTCCCCTAAACCTCCACTAAGAGCTCTTCCCCCACCCAGGGTTACCAAGCCCACCACTGCTACCCCAGAGGCTGCCTGAAAGGAGGACAGACTTGACTGTCGTGGGCTCTGGGATGATGGGAGTGGGGTAAGAGAACTTATTCTTCTACCAGTTCCATTAGAGAACTCTTTTGCTGCCCTGATGGAATGGGACAGCCGAAATGACGTACCTATGGTAGTGTCAAGGGAGGATGGGGTCCCCGGGATCGAAGGCACCAAGGTGGGGGGAAGAGGACTCCAGCAGAAGAAGAAACAACTTCTGGCAGGGGACTCATTCATCAAGGGCATTTCTTGGGCAACTGGTTACAGATCCCACTAGGGATGGGGCAGTGCTTGATCTGGCATTTATGAACAAGGACAGCATTGCAGACATCACAGTGGGTAGCCCTCTGAGTACTAGCAATCATCACACAGTGTGGTTTGGCATACACATTGGGCAGCAGAAAAAACATACTAGGACAAGGGTCCTGGACTTCAGGAGAGCATAATTTAAAGAAATGGTAGACTGCCTCAGAAATTACCTTGGGGAGATATAGCCAGGAGGAGGAGGTGGTGGTACACTGGAAAAGAATAAAGACAGGAATAGCTATGGTAATGGCAAGCAGTTTAAAGGTATCAAGAAAGGGAAAGAGAAGAAAAGTCCTTCCTGGTTCTCAAAGGAGATGACTAAGGTGGTAAGGGGAAAAAAAACTGCTATCAGGAAATATAAGGAGTTCCAAACAGAGGCGGACAGGTAGGTATATCTAAAGAAACAAATGGAGGCAGGAAGAAGGGAAGGACAGCAAAGGCTCAAACTGAGGAAAAGATTGCCCAGGACGTCAATAAGGGGCACAACATTTTCTTCAGGTATGTGAGCAAAAAGAGAAAGGAATGTGGTAGTATAGTGAAGATCAGGAGACAATAGTGGGGAATTGTGCAGAGAAGGACTGAGAAAAAGCTAAAATTTTAATGACTACCTCTGATCGGTCTTCACAGTGGAAAGGGGGAGATGGGCCAACATGCATAAACAGGAACTGGGGGGGGGGGTAAAAGTCCATTTATGGAAGAGAAAGTCTACCAGGAGTTGGAAACCCTAACGGAAAACAAAGCCAAGGGTACTCAGAGAAATGAACACAATGCTGGCCACCACTCTGGGAACATTATTTAGCACCTCACTTGAATCAGGGGAGATTCTGAGGATTGGAGGATGGCCAATGTTCCCTCTCTGCAGAGCAGCAGCAGCAGGGAGGAGGCCAGCAATTACAGACCAAATAGGCTCACATCTGTGGTGGGGAGGCAGATGGTGTCTTTGCTGAAGGAGAGACTGATGGGGTACTTAGAGATATAGGGGTTCCAAATCACTGACACAGAGGGGTGGTCATGTTAAACAAATCTCTTAGATTACTTTGACTGGCTAACTAGGGAGATGGATCAGGAAAGGGCAGTGGATGCGACCTATCTGGACTTCAGTAAGGTCTTTGACACCATGCCACGCAAGAGGCTGATTAGTAAACATAGCAACCTGGGGGTGGAGGAGAAGGTGGTGAGCTGGGTAGCCAACTGGTTGAAAGATAGGAGGCAGAGGGTGGTGGTAAATGGCAGTCACACAGAGGACAGGAGAGTGACCCATCAAGTACCATAGGGATCAGTACCTATCCTCTTTAATGTCTTCATGAGTGACATTGCTGAGGAATTGGAGGGGAAGGTTTGTCTCTTTGTAGGGAGCACAAACATCTACATCAGGGTAAACACACAGAAGGGCGTGGAGAGAGTACAAAGGGGCCTGGAGAAGCTAGGGAAATGGTCTAGGGACTGGCAGCTGAGTTTCAATGCCATAAAGGGCAAAGTCATGCACTTAGGAAGGGGAAACCCAGGGGCTGACTGTAAGAAGGGGGGAGGTACTTACAGTTATCAAATAAGAGAAGAACCTTGGGATGATCATATTTGATGATCTCAAGGTGGTAGGGCAGTGTGATGGCAGTAGGCAAAGCAAGCCAGATGCTGGGGTGCATAGGGAGAGGGATCTCTAGCAGGAGAAGGAAAGTGGTGTTGCCTCTGTATCTCTCACTTGCGGGACCCCGCCTCGAGTACTTTGCCCAGTTCTGGAGGCCGCGTCTCTGTAAGAACATCAACAGGGTGGACGCAGTTCAGAGGAGGGCTACTAAAATGGCCTGGGGATTGCACAAGAAACCATACGAGGAGAGGCTGCAGGAACTCAGCATGTACTCCCTGAAGGAGAAGGGAGTGAGAGGGGACATGATTGAGACCTATAAGTACCTCACTGGGGTGAACAAGGTGCAGGAGGAGAGTCTCTTTCACAGGAAGAAGAGCACCAGAACATGGGTACATGCTATGAAGCTTGGAGGGGGGGGTTTAAAAGGGATGTGAGGAAATACTTTTTCATGGAAAGGGTGGTAGATGCCTGGGACAGCTTGCCAGAAGAGGTAATAGGGACAAAAACATTGGGGAATTTCAAACATGTGTGGGATAGACATATAGGCATAGTAAATAGAGGCAAGGGAGGAGGATGGGACACCTGTGATCAAGTAGAGTCCAGGGTGTAATGTTAGGCAGGGAAAATAGACTCTAAAAGTAAAAATGCCTCAAATTTAAAAACATAATTGCCCCCCACAGGGTGGGCTTACTTTGGGTCGTCACGTTAGGCACTGTATTTCCCTCTGCCTGGCAAAGGTCCAACCTGTGTTCTGCCTCTTGAACCTGGCTAGTAGTCCAGTACTGTAAAATGTAAATCCAAATGTAAAGTATTGCTGTATTCCTGGTTCCTGCGCAAATGTGTGAATCAATGCCATTGCACTGTGCCTTTAAGAGATTCAGTCCTTGTACACAGTGTGTAGTTTGTATGGGTCTAAGTGAAACAAAGCTCAAGACTGGCCAGGCAGCACTCCTATAATCTTCATGGTATAGTCACTTACAAGTGTAAATGAAGCTCTATTGAATGCTGTAACCATTTATTACTAATGCCCAACCAGCTGCAACACTTCAGGCCCTCAACTGATTAACACTGGGTACCTAGAACCATTAGCTGGACTGTACAGGGAGTTAAATGTGTTTTACAAAACCAAACAAATTGCCTTAAAGTTAAATCTTGATCTACATCCCCTTCCCTTTGTTCAAGTCCCTAAATAAACCAGTTTTATTGTTTGAATGCTACTCTGATCCATGAGCATATTATTACTAAGTGCTGAGTTACTGGGACAAGCTAAAAGCTGATTTGTTGCTGCTGAAGATTATCCTTTGCAGGTGCACAGGGTGTATTTAAGAAGTCCAGACCCTGTTGGTAAGTGTGGTTACCATGAGCATATTATTAGTGCTCCCAACTAATTGTACCACTGAATGCAAAGTGAAGTGCCTTATGCCATTCCATGTGTGAAACCATTGGTTGGGCAGTGGGTAGGTACAACATCCCAGAGGGTTGTGCTAGCTTAACATCAAATGCACTTTAAAGTCAATCTGGGTAGAGGCACTGCACAAATAGTTCTATTGTTGGTACTGAACCCAGAATAATAGAACAACATTATGAAATACAGCAGTAAGGCTAGGTACTGAGATGGCCAGGAAAATTTATTTAATATCAAAACCGACACATGGGCGGATGGAGGATTAGCCAGGTGGGATGAGATGGCCAGAGGGTATACTGTCACCACAATGAAACTGACATCGTGAAGACCATCACAGTGACAGGAATTGGGTAAAACCTGCAGGTCACTGTGATGGTCTCTGCAGTGACCGAGACTGCCTCGCTGGGTGTTTTGCCCTCCCCGGTCCAACTCTGACATAGGTTGGAATCCTAGAAGACGAGGGTGTGAGAAGCCATCTTGAGGGGTGGGGGCACAACCCCGATAGACTACGGAGGCATCCTTGACACCACAATACCGACAGTCTGCACTGCGGCTGTCGTTGTCAGAGATGTCTCTGTGCTAGCTGTCTCTGTGGCATGGTAAAACCAGCCATAGTTGCAGCATATGTCTGGAGCTAGCTGCTCACTGACAGTGGGGACTATCATTTCTGACTAGGGATTTTGACTAGCCATAGTTAGGAGGATGTGGACATGGTGCAAGTACATGAGGAGTAGAAATGGAGGAAGGAGTAGAGTTGGTTTGCATGTCTGACTTGCCGAATGGTCAGTGGGAGAGAATTCCACAGTTTGGGCATGCGATATGAGAATGCTGCTTGCCCCAAGTTTGTGGTCATGCATGGGATGCTTAGTGAATGAGAGTCAGTATTTCTAAGGGACTGCGAAAGTGGGGGAGGTGTGGACAGTGCTCTAGTGAGATAGGGGTCAGGGACTGGGACCAGAACTTGGCTGTGAGTCTGGCACAGTAAGATAGCCTCCTGTCCTGGAGGGAGGGGAGGTGTAGGTACTGATAGAGGGAGCAGTGGTGTGTCCTGGGGGAGCAGTCAAGGGCGAAATGGCAGAAAGAGTGGAAAAGGGTGTCCAGGCTGGTTAAGGTGGTCTTTGGAGCTTCACAACAGACTACATCACAGTAGTCATAAATAGAAAGGATCATTTTCTGTGTAATCTCCTGCCGGGCTGGAAGCAGAATGCTGCCACAGTTCCAGTACAGGGCCCCAAGCTTGGGGAGCAGCTTCTTGTGGAGCACCTTGATGTGTGCAGAAAAATCTAGGTGTTGGTCGAGCCATACCCCGAGGTATCTAAAGGAGGAGCAAGCCTCCAGCAATGTCCCGTCTAAGGTGTGGAAAGTGGGTCGGTGTGGAAGGGAGCCAAGATAGTCTCTGCCTTGTGCCAAAGGTCATAGAGACTGTTTTCTTGGCATTGAGGAAAAGCTGATAAGAGTGAAACCAGAGCTACACTTCATTGAAGTTGAGTTGCAATCTGAATGCCACGTCAGAGGTAGAGGGGTCTGATGTATACAGGACTGTATCATCTGCATACATGTGAATGGATGTGTGTGGGCAGGCAGAGGGCAGGTCATTTAGGAAAATAGAGAACAGCAGGGGCCCTAGGACTGAGCCTTGTGGGACACCCGAAGTGATGGGGAGAGGAGAGGAGAGGAGATGAATTTATCAATCCTTACGGATTGAGTCCGGCTCACCAGATAGGATTGAAACTATTTAGTTGCTATGCTGTAGAGCCCAGCTATGGAGAGCTTGTTGAGAAGGAGAAGGTGTGATACCATGTTGAATGCCTTTGCAAGGTCGACAAAGATGGCTGAGATAATGTGGGATTTGTCCATACCAGTGAGGATGGCATCGATGAGCCTTAGGAGGGAGGTGGTAGTGGAGTGGGACTTCCTAAAACCAGACTGGTATTGAGTGAAGAATGAGGTAGAGTCAAGGAAGGAGGAGAGCTCAGAGAGGACAAGGTGTTCCTGCAGTTTAGCTAGAGTGGGGAGCAGAGAGATTGGGTGGTAGTTTCCTGGGAAGGAGGGGTCGCCACCCTTTGGAAGAGGGATGATAGTGGCATGTTTTCAGTCGGATGGAACAGAAGCTTGGGAGAAAGATAGGTTGAAAAGGGAGGCCAGAGCTGAGGCAATGGCTGGTGCTGACAGGATGAGCATTTTAGCATCTAAACCTGAGGGACATTTGTCTTTGGTGAGGTTTAAGGTTAGAAAGGCAGTGTAAATGTCTGCTGCAATGACCTGTTTAAAGGTGAAGGCATGGGATGTGGCTTGAGTAGATTTTGTAGGGGTGGGCTGGACTGGTGTGGATGGGAGGGACAGAGGACAGCAGGGATGCTGTGCAGTTTGTGAAGAAAGAGTTGAACTCGGTTGCTACTACTAGTGGGTCATCTAGAGTGGTGTTACCTAACTGAAGGACAGGGGTGGGGAGTTTGGAGGAAGGGGAGAAGAGGGATTAAATTATGTTCCAAAATTTAGTAGGGTTGTTTATATTTGATTGGACAGTGACTCAGAAGTAATTTGCTTTGGCCCGACGGATTAGCTTAGTGCATGTATTCCGAAGAGTGCGGCATTTGTAGTAGGCTGGATATGTACCAATAGCTTTATGGGCCTTCCAAGCCTGATCCCTGGCTCTGAGACTGGCCATGACATCAGTGGAGATCCAAGGCAGGTGGGCCCCCGTACTCGGATACGTCTAAGAGGGGCATAGGAGTCCCAGACCGTGAGGAACTTTGTCTTGAAAAAATGCAGCACAAGCTCAAGGGAGGAGGCAGGGGAGATGGCAGACCAGTCGATATTAGCAAGATCATTTAGAAGGCATGCAAGGTCCAGGGATTTTAGGATCTAACCACCGGGGGGGGGGGCTTAGGCCTGAAGACCTTCCTTATTGAGAATATGAGGTGGTAGTCACTTAGAGAGTAAGGCAGGAGGCCAGCGGAGAGTATCTGATGAGGGTTAGAGGTGAGGGACCTGTCAAGTAGGGAGTGGTTCTGTGTTTTGGGGTTCAGGTGAGTGGGTTCAGTGATCAGCTGGGTCAGGTGTAGTGTGGCCACCTCCTGCCATACTTTAGAGCTGGTGGGGACAAGTCAATTTATATTGAAGTCACCCAAGATGTACAGCTTCCCACCTGGGGCGTGTGATCTGAGGATCGTTATATGGTGCTGTATCGAGGATACGGGGGAATCGGGGGGGGGGCGGGACAGTAGATACCAGCTATGTAGATGGGGATGGTATGAGGTAGGGAGATTTTTACCATCAGGGATTCTATGGCTTGAGAGGTAGGAGGAGGCAGCACCACTGTGTTATTTTGTAGGGAGGAAATTATGTATATTGCTATGCCACTGTCCCTTTTGCTACTAATCCAGCTATGATGGAGTACTGTGTAACCAGGGATAGAGATGCAAGCATCCTTAGTGTGTGGCTTTAGCCAGGTCTCCGTTATGATGAGTATGTCTGGCATTTGGAATAGGACAACTGGCTGGAGCAACTTGATTTTAGGGAGGAGACTACAGATGTTAAGGTGGGTCATCCTGAGGCCTCGGGGTAGCTGCAGGGGGGGCTGGACCTGGATTTGGTTCAATGTCCCCTGTCATCATCAGCAGCATGATTACTAGGAACTTGGACAGGGCTATCCTGACACCCCTGACCAGGGAGGGGAAGTAGGTTTGAGGTATTGCTGTAGTCAGCAGTGGGACTTTCAGAGCAATTAAGCTGGCATGAAAGCTAGGGGGGATTATGGAGGGGCCAGGTGTCCAAGAATGAGGGTGGGTGATGGGAGGCAGGGGATGGGTGGAGGTACCAGAGTTTGGAGGTAGCAGAGGGAAGGAGAGTGTCAGTAGGGGACAGATCAGTGCAGCTGGATTGACAGCAGGGGGTAGGGCCACCAAGGAATACAGCGGATGAGGACTATGATGTAGAAAAGAGCCATGGTGTGAAGAGTTGAGGGATGTGTTAGAGTCTGTATTGAGAGGAAGGGAGGGGCGTAGGTTGTGCTAAAAAGAGATAAATAGGTGCTTAGAGTTGGTCTTTTATGTGCAAAAATGTGGATATTGACCTCTAGTGGCCAACAAAGATAAGCTGCTGATGGAAATTTAGGCTGATTGGTTTCTGACTATAGTAGCGTCACATGAGCCTGCCTACCTATATAGGCAGTTATTCGCTATAGGGTGGTGGTGGGGTTGGCGGGGTAAAATACTCCACAGCAACAGCAGCCGATTTTGAGACAGCCCACTGGCATTGCGGCTTAGTTGATCATACCTGGCTTGTGTTCAGCAGCTCGGGGGAGGGCTGCTGTGGAAATAAAAGGACAGAAGTTCAGGCTTTTTCAGGTAACGACTGGGGGAGGTACTAGCAGTGGGAGGGGAGTAACCTGAGCAGACAGGAGACCGAACCCCAGTACTGCACTTAGGAAATTACAACTTTAAAATTCAGTCCGAGTTCTGTGCTAAGAGAGCTTTGCCTGTACTAACTCAGTTTAGCTGTGGCTTTACATTAAGAGATCTGATTTGTTTGCACAGTTTTCTCTTTCCTACAGCCAGCAGAGTACTGCTGAGTTAAGCCAGTGAAAAATAATTTAATATTGTACAAACAAAAATTCCCTTGTTAGTTCTGTTACCCCTTTACTAAATTTAGACTCTGGAGCAGGGCTACAGAGATTTGGAATCAGGTTTTAAGCTACGGTATCAACCAGAGCTACGGGAGTGACTGACCGAGCAGGTTACATTAAATTTCAGCAGCCTATGAAATGTATGAGTGAGTTTATTCAAGAGATCACATTAGGGTAGTAGTAAATATGAACAGAATAAATTACAGTCAAATAAAGTAACCATTTAGAGGGTGAATGATACAATCAGAAATTAATTAGTTCTTAAGGCAACTACTTTGAATATACTTAAAATACAACAGGAAATGCAATTTAAAAGAGGTAGAAAATCTGTCAGCATTGTTGCGGTGACTTAAGAAAGTCAGAAAATGAGAAAATACTGCGTGGAGAGTCCTTCTTGGCGCCAAAAATTTAAAGTCCCCATTGGCGCCAAGATGCAAAATTTAAAATCCTCCACAACAACAGCAGCCGATTTTGAGGAAGCCCACTGGGATCGCAGCTCAGTTGATCGTACCTGGCTTGTGTCCAGCAGCTTGAGGGAGGGCAGGTACAGATTCCCCCTTTATCCTACCAAACCAGAATCCAGGCCCCTCAACCTTTATCCAGGGCAGCAGGCAGGGGTAGTAGCCTGCTGGGAGGTGGCACCCTGGTTACATAATGAAATGTTATTTGCCCTCATAATCCTCTCCTTACATGCACACACATAACAAACACTTGTCAGTACCGAATGTTTCCTTGCATGGTGTATGTGACGGGTGTACTGTGTTAGCTGAATCACAACTTAAGGTTACTAAACAAATCCTCACCTGCTGCAATGCTTTGCAGGCTTGCTAAAATGCAGATGACATTATAATAGCCTTGTCGTGCCCTGAAACCAGGTACTGAATTTAAAGAGAAACAGTTAAATAATACATTTCTTCCTATATATTATGCTACTGATACCAGGTAGGACAGACTCATATAAGGTGACTAGTGAACTTATAAAGAACATTTCCTTTTTTATGCTAACAAGGAATATAAAGCAATCACACAGAAAGTTGTGAAAAGACCTGTGAGTTCTATAAATCACAGGCACATAGCTCTCAACTGCTATGCATTTCAAATAAGCTATGTATTTTACACATAAATGTACCCTTGCCTTGCTCTTGATTTACTGACATGAAGCATAATATTGGCTATTTATGGACACAAAGACTATTAAAAAAGTCAACTAACTTGATAAAAACATTCTTTACTACCTATCATATTGTGCATGCTATTCTTTAACATATTATTCTTTAAAGTAAAAAGTGCTACACTTTAAGGTGCTCTCCTCTGTATTTTAAAGGCCTGTGCTCTGCATTTTGAAGCTACTGTAAGTGGAGAGGTATGCACAGGCAGACACAGGGGTTGAGGCTTTATTTATTTATTTATTAGCTTTTGGTAACGAGGTAAGTGCGTTAGGCAATTGGACCTGCCTATTTTCAAGCACGACCCGGGAGAGTACAGAATACAGAGATACCAAAATTACAGGGAGCATTAACAGTAGAAAAATGGTACAGTATGACAAGCAGGACCTCACACAGGAGGGTCAAAATACAAATCCTCGTTAATCACATTGGTCACCCACATAGAAGTGAAATAAATGAATAATAAATAACAACTTAAACCTGTACTGAACCAACACAGGAGGGTCGGACAAATTGGATTACATCCAGACAATTGGACACCCAGAGAAAAAGGGGGGGGAGAAGCAAAACTCAGACCACTGTGTAGGGGAATTAACACAGTGGTTATTATGGACAAGGCTTACACCAAAAGGAAGGTCTTTAGGTAAGAGAAGAGTGCTTTCTTGAACGAGTCATGAGAAGTAGATCCCCTAACAAGGGGAGGAAGGGAGTTCCAGAATTTGGGGGCCAAGTGGGAGAAAGCTTGTTCTCCCATTCTTGTACAGCAAGGGGGAACAGAAAGTAGAGGGGAGGCAGAGGACCTCAGGGAGTGAGAATAAGTCACAGGGTTTAACATAGCTCCTAGAGAGTCGGGTCTGTGGCAGGGTTTTATTTAACTCTAAAAATTGATTAGCGTTTTGCTCATAAAAGTGATAAATCTTTATGAAACTGCATAGCTCTTGCCTCACTTTGTTTAACAAACACAGCACTTCTAGAAAATCTATATAAATACTTTCTGTACAGTTAGTATCACCCCAAGAAAAAAACTGCTAATCAATTATTTAAAACCCTGCTGTGGATACGGGTAAGAGAGTCAATAAAGCATCCAAGGGTGTAGGAGCACAAGTCATTGGGAGCCAGCCAGTTTAAGGAGGAGTACAGTAGACAGTGGTGGGTGAGTTGAGGAGCAGACAGGGCAAATCTACAGATGTTATTATATGTGACTTCCCACTTGTGGAGAGCATTAAGATTAGCCTGGGACAGGACAGGTAGAGCATTTTTAAGCCCCAGGAGGAGGATACTCTGGGCTATGGAAATCCTAGCAGAGGGGGTCAGTGAATGGCGAACTTTGTAGGTGACTCCAATCTTCATGTTTATATGTTTACAGACCTCATTTATATGAGAAGAAAAAGTTAAAGACGGGTCAAGTGTCACACCCAGGTATTTAAAGGAATCAGTATTTGATATTATGGGTCCATCAAGGCAACGGACCTGCAGACTGGAAGTTACTGTCAGAACTTTTCTGGTTGACCCGAAGAGCATGGTATGCATTTTGGGTAGGTTAAGGATTAGCTGATTCAAGGATAGCCAGGATTGTATGATTTGAAAGAGGATGATAGTTGATCACTTATGTCAGTGACAGATTTTGAGGATGGCTGCTGAGGAAGAGAGAACTTTATTGAAGGTGACAGCTTCTGTGCGTTTGGTAAGATAGCTGTTAAACCATGACAAGGTGGAGCCTGCCGTCCCTAGCTTTTGGGATTTCCTTAAGGGCAGGGGGTAGTTGACCAGGTCAAAGGCTTTCATGAAGTCTATAAAACTTAACCTCCTTGTGCTCCCAGGTTGCTCCTGTAAAAAAGCTTTCAGCTTAGTGTGCTATACCTGGTTAAACAACTAAATAAAAAAACCAAAAACAAAAACAAAAAAAACAGCCCCTGTATGGAGACCATTGTCCATGTTCGTCTTGACTTCACTAGTAAACAGAATCAGGACCATGGTGTGCTATGTCCTGGCCTAAAACCATGTTGGACAGGAGTCTGGATATTGAACTTGAGGAGATGAGAAGAGATCTGACTGTGGATTAGTTTCTCAAGTAGTTTGCTAAGAGTAGGTAGAATGGCAATAGTTCGATAGTTAGATATGAACTTGGGGTCATCTTTTTGGAACACGGGGATAGTCCTAGCAATTTTCCAGACCTGCGGTATAGTAGAGAAGGAGATTGATAGGTTAAAGAGTCTAGTAATTGGTTTGGCTAGGAGAGGGGCAGCCAATCTAAGAATCCTCGGTTCAATGCCATCAGGACCTGCGCTACTGTGGATAGGAATAGATGTCATAAGTTTCAGAACTTCCTGATGGGGGACAGGGGCAAGAATCAGTGGAGAGGTAATGCATTAGAGTCTTGCTTGGTGAAAATAGGGCATTGGGCTAGGGAGGGTGATGTCATGGGAAGCTTAGTAAAGAGGAACTTGAAAGCATTGGCTATAGTAGAGGGGTTATTACAGCTGATATCATTTACAATCATCTCTTTTGGAGCCTCAGACCTATTAGTCCCTAGGATCTTGTTTATTTGGGACCAGTACCTTCTTGGGTTGGATGAAGAGGAGCGAAGGAGCTCGCAGTAGTAGCTGCTTTTTGCTAAACAAATCTCTCTCTCACAGATATTATGCAGAGCATGATACTTCTCGTAATCAGAAGGAAGAGAGGAGGATTTCCATGTAGACCATAGTTTGTCCCTCTGCTTAAGCTGTTGTAATAGAGGGTGCTTAAGCCACTTTGTGGTTTTGCCCCTTACCCTGCGCATGGTGATAGGGATATGCCTCTTCTGTAGAGAGAGTAAGGTGCGGTTAAAATATTCAGCCGCACTGTTGATGTCATTAGTGACAAATATGGGGGACCAGTCAACCTGACGCATGTCCCGCATAAGGGAAACCAGATCAAGAAGAGCAAAATTAGAGAAAGTTAGCACTTTGGGTGGATATGAAGGAGGAGAGGCATCCCATACCCAGTAGACAGGGCAGTGGTCACTGATCGAGTCAGGAAGTACACCGACTGAGGCAAATCTGTCTTTTCTGTTTGTTAGTACCCAGTCTATTAGAGTTTAACTGGACCCATTAGCAGCAATCTTTGAGGGTGACTGGACAAGCTGAGCAAGTTTTGCCTTACTGATAGTTGATGCATGTTGAGAGGCGTTTGAGCCAAGCCAGTCAAGGTTAAAATCACTCAGGCATATAATTTCATTTTTTGATGTCACAGTAAGTATTAGGTCAATGAGTTCCTCAAGACCTAGTTTGCTATCATGAGGGGGGTAAGTATGCGTTAAATATGTATAGTTTCTTTGAGCCTCCCAGGAGTAAAAGAGAGTGTATTACTTCATAATTATTCAGATTTTGTGTAGGTATAAGGGTGACATTTAGATGGGCCTTATAGAACAGTGCTAGACCACCTCTTCTTCTGGAGGTGGGATGGTCAACCTGAAGTAAGTTGTAACCTTGAAGTGAACATAGGGAGCTAGGGATAGAGGGCTTGAGCCAGGTTTTAGATAGAGCTAATAAGACAGGGTTATTTACTTAAACCCAGCTTTGTAGTTCAGGGAGATTAGCAGTTAGACTCCTGATATTGAGGTGAGCTATGCTTAGACCCAGAGACTGTGGTAGTGTATGGGTGAATATGGGGGCAGTGACTTGACTCCCAGGGCCCAGGTTGGTCTCAATATCTCCAGATAGGGTTAAGGATAGGGTAATGAGCCAAGCGCCGGCGAATGTAAACAAGCAAGATTTTCACCCAGAATAGGTATGCCTCATGCGTAAAAAGGTACCTTATTGGAAAACCAATGATTTTATAACTAAGGCTCATAAGGGTACTGCCCCTGTAGTTTTAAGCACTAACATATTGGAATAGGCAAAGTTATTAGTGGAAGCAGGGGAGTTGGTAGAGTTGGACACAAGGATTTGTCCCAGGAAGTCTATGGTCAGTAGGGCTAACAAAACGAGGATACAAAAACAAAGCATAAGCATGCTAGATTTGGAGTAGGTGAAATTAGTAAAAAGAAAGAAATTTGGAGTGCAGGCTTTTGGTGACAGCATCTCAGTAGAGGAATAACTAGCAGAAACTACTGCTACAACCAGAGGAGAACAGAGAGAATAGCTTTCTTTATGGAGCTGCTTAGCGGGTTCTATTTTTCTGAAATAGAGACCTTCCAAAATGATTTGACTTTATTAGAGCATGGACATCTTCTACATTTTTTTTTTGTGAGCAGGGATAGCAAAGATTGAGGAGGACAACTGTAGCCCCCTCTCTGCTCTGTGCAAGCACCTCCCTGTCATCTAGAGTATGGAGTTCAGTACTGGTGCTCACACTTCAAAAAGGACATTACCTGCTGGAGAAGGTCCAGAGGAGGGCTACAAAGATGATACTAGGTCAGCAGGGTTGAACTATACCCACACAGACATTTTTATGGTTCCAAGAGATTAACTATTTAGTAAAATAACATTAAGGTTTGGAAGTATTTCCTCATAAGGGGATGTGATTCAGATTTTAACTTCCATATTGCATGAGGTATATAAAACACCGAAACAAAACTTTGGTAAGGAAGCATATTTGACAGTTTTTAAAAATCCTAAGGACTGCAGTACCTTTGGACATTTTAGCTTGGAAATATACAATGGAAAGAACCTTATGTTTCAGCAAAAATGTAATAATTGCTTATCTTCTTTTTGCAAATGTGCAATGGGAGTAAAAAAAATATGTAAAGCATATAGTTTTGTTTTGTTCAGTATTTGCAAAGTAACCAGAAAAAAAAAATAGCCAGCATCTCTACTGTAAAATATCTTTTTAAACCCAGTGAGATCTTAGTATCCTAGTTCTGCTTTTGGGATCCCTCCCTGTTAACAAAGTTTGTACATTTTCTTCACCCATTACATTTATTCTGATCTAGTTCATCATTTTACTTTTTAGTTTATGCAATTTATTAAATGCCTTTTTATTTTCCAAAGATTCCTGATCCAAGAACTGCAGTCCTTCCTTTTAGTTAATAGACAGACATTCAAGAGCTCCATGTCAGTATTTTTATTCTGTCTCTATATATATAATATTGTTTTTTGACTGGAGAAGTTCATATTTATTGATATTGTGACTTGCTGATTTAATTTGCTGTCTTATTGTATGCATTTACTGAATATGTTAGTTGTTTGTAATGACTTGTTAGACAAACAATAAATGGAAACTAATAATTATGTCACTTTAGAGACAAGATTGATTGTGACTTCTGAGATCTAAAGGTATATATTTTTTAATCCTATGTTTTATTTTCAGTTGTTTTGATTCTTTTCTATAATATCTGGTGCCTACTCTAGAGTGATAGCTTTATCAATAATTGTCTGTGTAGGTTACAAAACATATAGGCCTCCCATAATCCCTCTATGTTAAATCACAGTACTCTACTCTTTGGTGTGTTTGTTTAGCTGGAAAATGACCCGGCTCATATCACAACAGAATATTTCTGCCATAGCCACAGGTCTAAAATTGAAATAATACTATAGAACTAGTGTAGTGCAGTAAATCTCTTTGACTCTCCATGCCCAGCAGACACTCACACAACCTCAAAACAGAATTCTACATTACTGTAGTCCTGGAGATCAGGGTCCAGTTGGCGAAGAGGAAGAGCGGTGGAGGGGCAGTGTACCATGACCTGGGCAACCTCAACCTCATTTTTCTTCACCTCTAAAAAGAGCTATGACTGGAAGGGTAACCTAGGTCTTGTCACACGCGCTCTGAAGGTTATCCATCCCCACCTGGTACTTGCATGGATCTGGAGTGTTCCACTATAGCTGAGAGTTATGTACAAAGCCTATTGTTTCCGGCACCTCAATCCCCCATCATCCTGCCTTTTCAGTATGCCTTTGTGCACTAGCTTCTGATTGCTGTGAGGCCATTCACGCAATGTCCTCTCTAGGTTATCAAGAGCTCTGTGATCTGATCCTTTACTGCCAGGTCCTTTACATTTATGCATTCCCATAGCAACCATATAGGTATGAAAAGCAATCCTTTTTTCTATGGTAAGAACAACAGTGGCTTGAGGTGTTGGTATTAATTCTGTAAGTCCACCTCTGCTACTTTAGTCCTTTTAGCTTAATGGCACTTCATTGTATTAACAAACACACACACACACACACACACACAGAAACTGAACAAAAAACACACAGCATTTTGCAGAGTTGGGAAGACTTGATTGTCAGAGAGCCATCACACTTCTTGGTTCTGCCCCATTACAGTTTGCACACTGCCTTGCTATAATTGGCTAACAAGTGGGAAATAGCAGTCTGACTGGCAGTTGAAAAAAACCCCGCACTGAAACACGTTTTATCTTTTCTGCAATATCAACAGTGAAAACCTGACCTACCATGGCAGCTGATAGAGAAGTAGCTTTGTGGGAAACAACAAATTTACAACATGGCAGCCTCTTGTAGATACCTTGTGTTCCATGCCCAGCTTTTGCATAGATGGCTGGTGAGTGCATTGGTGCTTTTATTTTGGCCCAGGGTGCTAAGCATTTGTGTAAAGGGTGGCAGGTTTGAAGCATGTGATACCTGCTCGCCCCAGGACTGGCTGCCTACCTAACAAAATAGCAGTCTTGATGCCATGAAAAAGGAAGGAATGTTTTTGAGTTAATTTATTTAAAGTATATTGACAGAACCCGGTGAGTTACAACTGGAGACTAGGAGAATAGCTCAGAAATTCTGAGCTAATCCATTCTCCTCTGGTTGTGACTCGCCAGATTATGTCAAGAAGGAAGGCAGCCAGAGCAGTTCTGATAATTGTATTTCTGAAGGCAATTTCTGGTGGCTTTGTTTTTAACTGCTGATTGTTTCCGGTCACTTCACTAATGATGCTAGTATTAACATCATTAGTGTGGTGATATACATAAAGCTGCTCAGCTGCTTGCTGGCTGATTTTATGCAAATGAAAGTACTGAAGCACTATCTCACTGGTTCACTTCATTTCTTTCAAGTACACAAAGTTTTCGCCCACAAACTGTGAATCACTGTCATAATCTGCTGTGTGGTCGTTGGTCTGTCAGAGATGAGCCTAATGTAGATTGCTTTGCATTGGACTAGCCTGTGACACACCTCTGAAATGCCGTTCTCTGAAGTAAATCAAAATTTTCTTGCTCCTGCGCAAGGAAACATAAAAAATGAAGTACTACAGTACTTACAATTTTAATTTACGGTGTTTCTTTGCTGACTGTGAAAAGTCCCCCTCCTGTCCTCACCTGCTTATTAGGCAAATCTGTATTGTTGAACTTGTTAAAGATAAAACAAAAGCCCTGGTTCCATCTGAAGCCTTCTGTTGTATGCTAATAGGAGTAAGCATACTGCCAGCAGAACTGAGCAGAGGTTTTAATTCTTGTATTTCATCTGTAGTAAACATTCCATCATTTGATGGGGCAATGTACCAACTGGACAGAGAGGTATTGACAACTACAAAACAGGAAAGGGTCATGGGGTAATCATTTCTGATGACCTGAATGTAGCAAAGCAGTGTGGTAATGCAGTGGGTGCACAGAGAGGGATATCACCAGCAGAAAAAGGGAAGTAGTGATACCCCTGTATAGATCGCTGGTGAGGCCCCATCTCAAGTACTGTGTCCAGTACTGGAGGCCCTATCTCTGGAAGGACATGGATTGGGTTGAGGAGGTACAAAGGAGGGCAACCAAAATGGTGCAGGGCCTGCATCAAAAGTCCAATGAGGAAAGACTCAAGGAATTAAATATGTACTCTCTAGAGGAAAGTAGGGAAAGGGAGGAATGATAGAAACATTCAAATACCTCAACAATATTAGTATGGTACAGAAGGGTAGCATTTTACATTGAAAAAGATGCTGGAGAACAAGGGGTCATATCACGAAGCTGAAGGGGGGGAGACTCATAGGGGATGTGAGGAAATACTTCTTCATGGAAAGGGTGGTGGACACCTGGAACAGCGGCCCAATGGAAGTGATGGGTGCTAAAATGATAACAGGATTCAAACATGCATGGGATAGACACAAGGGGACCGTAGTAGAGTAAGGAGAAAGAAAGGTGAAGAAATGGGAAAATGGGAGTGGGTTGGGGAAAATAGGGTTTACGAGCTAATTAAAAATACATGTATTTTGCTGTGCATAAATACTTGAACATGAGATGGCATGTCAGTGCTGGGATGTGCTAGGACTATTTAAAAAAGTCATTAAAGTGTTTCTTTTTTGATTTGGTGCATTTCTTTACCCCACCTCAAAAAAAAAAAAAAATCTTGGACTCATTTTATAATTGCAGTAAGACACCCCAGGGTGTATGTTGCAGTGAGGTAATGGCACATCTCTGGTGGGTGAAGGAATTTGGTGATGTCTCACACCTCACAACACACCTGAGGTGTGCCATTATCCAACCACAGTGCATACCCTGCCTGTCATGTCTTATTGCTTGTTTTTTTTTTTTAACAGGAGTGAATACTGTCCTAACAACCAAGGAAATACAGAAAATAACCATACAGATGCCTCTGCCACAGCATGATTGATCTTTGTAGGAACATTAAATAGGACTGTCAGTATTAATGTGTAAAATTCTGCAAAGTGAACAATGAGATAAAAGCAGGAGTATAAAAATTATTGCTATGCTCAGTGTAATAAAAGCAGCTATAAAAAAGTCCATGTAAGCAATATAGAGTGATGCAGTAAAGCTCTTGAAGGGACTATTTCATCCCTATTTTATGTCTAAAGTTATTGTAATAAAGTTATAACCAGATTTTTTTTTCTTCTCTGTATTTCTTAATTACTCAAGACTGGTAGGATTTTTTACACCCATTTCATAGCCGCAATAATGCACTCCAGGGTATGCGCTATGTTGGGATAATGGCACACCTAGAGAGGTGGAAGCACTCAGCCTTCGGCCTTATGCGTTAACCCATCCTAGGTGTGCCCTTATCCCACCACACTGCACATCCTGTCAAGCCTTATTGTTTTATTGCCCACCACTGGAGAGCTGAACTGATGACACACCATTGTCCCCATCTCCCTATATTGTGAAAAGGAAAAAAAGATAATGTAAAGAGATTCACCAACTTAAATAGTTTCGTTATTGCACCCGATATATAGGTACCTTACCTCCAAGGGAATCTTTGTAGCTCCACATGTTGGTACATATTGCAATAGTTTACTTGAAAAAATGCTCATAATTTAGGTAAACCAGGTCCTGGAGGACTTCCCGGTCTGAAGAGCTGCCCAAGTTCCGCCCCCATGTTCAGCAACTTTATGATGTGATGCTAAGGAGAGCGTGGGGGTGCGATCCATTATAATGAATAGGTGGCAGCTTTCAGAGTGTTTTTTATATTATAATGGTCAGTTTGTGGTGAAACATGGGCACTGGTTGATTAACAAGGATGCCACTTACACCACCTCCATATGATGTAACTCCGCTGCACCAATGCGGCTCTTGTAATTGCATATGTGGGTTACAGCAGCTGCCCTTCTGGAATAGGATGCAGTTGCTGCCATAACCCACCCTTGCACCATGACATTAAAGGTTGTGGTGTAGTGGGTGGTGTAACCCATATTTGGCACAACCCTCATAGGGCATGGTGCAAGGTACATTTTGGAATACCAAACGGTGTAACGCATGGTAACGCATGGTGCAACTGCATGTTATGCCATGGTGTTTGGCATAATTCAGTTTGCGCCATGCATAAGTCGTCTTGGAATCAGCCCCTAGAGCACAGGTGAGCCACACAAGGACTTAGGCTCTGGACTTTAAGAGGGCTGATTTTAAAGAATGGATGACTGCCTCAAAAACTGCCTAAGAGGGGTGGAGGAATACCAGGGAAGGGTAGAGGCACAGTCAGGGAGAAAAAGAAAGGACATAACTAAAGCAACCAACCTATGCATTAAGGAAGTAAGAAGAAGGAAAAGTAGACCATTACGGTTCTCCATGTAAGTGGCAAAGGTGGTAAAGAAAAAAAGGTGATTTGCATATACAGCCCATGATGCTTTGCATTATTGGGGTATGTGTGATTTTGTATTTCTTTGAAACTTGGCTTCCGGGCCAATGTCCTTTGGGGTAACCATTGCCGCAGTGCTTGTGCATTGCGGTTCTTTGCCTTTTAGCTTGTTTTTTGTTTTTATTGGGTTCACCACAACATAACCCTGATAAAAAAGTTAAATCTAACCTGTTCTGCATTGACAATGCTAGTAAATATGTGGTGTTTAGAATTTTGTGACTCATTACTGTTATTGTTTTCAAGTAGCATGCCATGACAGGATAATGTGACTATTCTTTTTAATTGTTTTTAATTGCATTTTATGAATCCTGATTGGTTTAAATCTGATTAATGTATTAATTTAGTGATTTTCATTCTGATTTATTGATTGGCAATCTTTCATTTATTTATCTGTGCCACTTGTGATCTAGTTTGTATTTAAATGCAGTGTTCTAGATGTCCTTTAGCCTTTGAGAAAGAATTACGTTCAGTCCGAAACATGTCAGGCTGACGTTTTTACTTCATGGTTTAATAAATCTGTTATTTTATTTATGCATCCCTCTGTCGAGTTTCTGTGTGTGTCAGAACCTTTCTGCTGGAATATTCTATTTTGTTGGTTCTTTGTGCACTGCATCCCACTACGCACTCATTTGGCAATTCAATAACCCAGATGGACCATCCTAGGGTAGCTGGTTAATTCCACTGGGGGGGGGTGACATACAGATGAGGCACACTGATGAGTCCTGGTAGGATGAAACACATGTCTGTGTCTTTCTGTTGGCACCCTTTTTAAACTGTGTGAAAGGCCTTTCGGCATTTCTGCTTAAAGTTGAACCAGCATAATATTCTGTGGTGATTTGCATTATTGGAGTATGTGTGATTTTGTATTTCTTTGAAACTTGGCTTCCCGGCCAATGACCTTTGGGGTAACCATTGCCCCATTGCTTGTGCACTGGTGTTCTTTGCTGTAAAGAAAAAAAGGGTTGCATTCAAGAGGTATAGTTAAACACAGAGGGAGGAGGACAGTGGGATATAGCTAGGAAAGCAGAAGGAAGCAAGCAATGTAGTGAGAGGAGCAAAGGTGCAGACAGAGGAAAGGATTGCCAAAGGGGTTATTACAGGGTTAAGATTTTCTTCTGGTACATACAGTACTGTGAGTGAGAAGAGGAAAACAAGGATAGGGACAGTAAGAATTAGAAGAGGGGAGGCTGTGCAGAAGGAGACTAAGAAAAAGCTGACATCTTAAACAGACACATCTGCTTAGTTTTCATAGTGGAGAATAGAGGAGACAGACCAACAGGGAGAAGCAGGATAGTGAGGGAGGGGTTGGGTGATGGACACAGGTCCATTTTCAGAGGAAAGAGTGCTGAAAGGACTTGCAGCCCTGAAGGTGGACAAGGCTATGGGTCTGGACAAGATTCACCCCAGGGTACTACAAGACCTTAGGGAGGTTCTGGATACCCCGCTGACATCCTTGTTCAACTACTCACTAATTAACAGGAGTGGGTCCACAGGACTGAAAATGAGCTGTTATTCCTCTACGGAAGAGTGGCAGCAAGGAGGAGGCTAGCAGTTATAGGCCAGTCAGTCTCCAGTCAGTGGTGGGGAAATGGATGCAAAAGCTACTGAAAGAAAAGATAAAGAAGCATTAGTCAATGCCGAATGTTGCTTGCTGGCATTAGCAGTGGAAGTGCAGGAGTTAGACAGATGCAGTAAAGGAATGGCAGTGAAGTATTGAACTGACGTCAACTCCACTCCCACCCTGCAGAGATGGACAGGCATTGGGGGTGTGCCTTTGGGTCATCACCCATAATGATCATGACATTTCACCTCACCCTAGCCTGCAGACACTTACAAGTGTCAGGTGTGCTTTGGGGTGTTCAGGCTTTACACTCACCTCATTCCATAAGAAAATACACTGAAATGGGTGCAGTATAGGAGAATGGGGTGAACTCTGGGGTCAAAGGGTCCAAGATGCACCTCGATGCCTGTCACTGGCTGCAGGGTGGGGGTGGAATGGCATGAGCATTACTGTCCACAATTCCAAGTCACACCCCTGATGCCTGTCAATCTCTACAGGGTAGGACATCATGGTCAAAAACCCTAACACACTGAGCATTTCTTGGTATTTTTACTTCAGGTTTTCAACATGGGCTTTTTGTGACCCCACCGCATGAACAGTGACACTATCAATTCATTAGCCAAAAGGTGATTTTGCACACCGACTGTGCCATTTGGTGCCACAGGCGTGAAAACACATTTTGAACAGGATGTGAAAAATGACAGCTGTACTGTTCATGAGGAGGTGTGAAAAATGGCAATGTTGAAAATCTGGAGTGAAAATACAAAAAAACTGGTTAAGTCATGAGCGTGCATAGAAACGGCGCAACGCACACCCATATTGTAATTAGTGTGGGGATATTTTTACTGCAGGTTTTCAACATAGGCATTTTGGGACCTCCTGTCATGAACAGTGTCATAATTTTCTTAATCTTTCCCACAGCGACCACGCTATTCTGCACCAGAAGTGTGAAAACACATTTCAGCCAGGGTGTGAAAAATGACAGCTGTACTGTTCATAAGGAGGTGTGGAAAAATGCCAATGCTGAAAATCTGGACTGAAAATATTAAGAATTTATGAACTTATGAGGGTGCGTGGAAATTGTGCAATGCATGCTCGCAACACAGTCATTTTATGGATTTTTGTCACCAAATTTTCAACATAGCCAGTTTAAGACCTCTGCTCATGAACGGTGTCACTGTGATTTTCTTATTCTGTTCTGAACATTGATTTTGCACACCGACCGCGCGATTCTGCACTACATGTGCAAAAACACATTTTGGGTGAGATGTGAAAAATGACGGCTGTACTGTTAATAAGGAGGTGTGGAAAAATGGCAATTTTGAAAATCTGGAGTGAAAATATTACAAGTTTGTGAAGTTACGAGGGTGTGTGGAAATTGTGCAATGCACGCTCATAGCACAGTCATTTAATGGACTTTCATCACCAAATTTTCAGCATAGGCATTTTAGGACCTCTGCTCATGAACAGTGCCACTGTAATATTCTTAATCTGTCCCGAGTACTGATTTCCCACAGCGACCACGCTATTCTGCGCTGGAAGTGTAAAAACACATTTCAGCCAGCACGTGAAAAATGACAGCTGTACTGTTCATAAGGACATGTGGAAAAATGCCAATGTTTAAAATCTTGAGTGAAAATATTACAGATTTGTGAAGTTACAAGCGTGCGTGGAAACTGCGCAACTCACGCTCATAAAACAGTTATTTTTTGGATTTTTTTCACCAAGTTTGCAACATAGGCATTTTGAGAGCCCACCTCATGAACAGTGGCACTGTCATTTTGTTAATCGGGCCCAAAAAGTGATTCTATGCTGTGACCGCAAAATCACCTTTTGGAACTGAATAACATCATGACAGTGGCTGAATTTGTGAGGAGGGGTCCCAATAACCCCATGTTGAAAATGTGGTTGCAAAATTCCCAAAAATGCCTGAGATATGCACCAAAGTTGAAAAAACCCTATCTGGCACTGAGGGCCATAACATGAGGATTGTTAAATGATTTTATAGTTAAATGATTTTATTAAAATATTTGGATGACTGCCTTACACAGCATCAGTACTGTAAGGTAGGGAAGTCAAGTTACTACACATACAGGATCACCATGTACTCTTACTATAAGTTTCAAGTTCAAGTTTCCAGTTTATTTACAGGAAAACACCATTGAACACACTCATTTATTTATTTATTTATTTACTGAAGAGAATCAGAATTACAATCCTTTGAGTCATAGACTCCTTTGCAAAAGCTCCACATCAGTACAAAAAAGCTCAAACATAACAATAAACAGTATTATACATAAGTCAGCACAGGGGTAGATATATTGGTGGGTTACAGCATCTAGTATCTTAAAGAAGATCCTGGTTCATAGTTGTGAAATATGCAGGTTACAGTTTCAGAAGGTCATTAACTGAGCCCTGAGTCAGAGTTTATATACATTTACAAGGAGGTCCCTCCTAATATAATAATAATGTGATATAAGCCCTTATGTGATTTATTTTGACATCTGAAATCTCAAGATGTAGCCAATATGTGATTGTGTCAGATGTAGTATTACCAGGGGTTAACTTAGAAACATAGAAACATAGAAGTTGACGGCAGATAAGGACCGCAAGGCCCATCCAGTCTGCCCATTTCTTTTTCTACCTTATAAATGTGCTATCGGCCTTTGCTCTGTCAGTGACCTATCTATTCAGTCATTTGTATTGCTCCCTTATGCCTATCCCATGCCTGTTTGAAGCCCTGCACTGTATTCATAGCCACCACTTCTTGTGGTAAGCCATTCCATGCATCTACCACCCTTTCTGTGAAAAAGAATTTCCTTACATTCCCCCTTAATTGGCCTCCCTCTAATCTCATGCTGTGTCCTCTTGTCCTGCTATTTTCTTATATTTAAACATGTTAGACTCTTTCACCTTGTTTATGCCCTTAAGGTGTTTAAATGTCTCGATCATATCACCTCTCTCCCTCCTTTGCTCAAGGGTATACATATTGAGCTCCGTTAATCTGTCCTCATATGTCTTCTGATGCAGTCCCTGCACCATTTTGGTTGCCCTTCTCTGGACTGCCTCAATTTGGTTAATGTCCTTGTGAAGGTGTGGCCTCCAATACTGCACGCAGTACTCCAGATGGGGCCTAACCAATGTCTTGTACAGAGGGATTATTACCTCCCTCTTACGACTTGTGATACCCCTACTAATACACCCTAACACCCCCTAGCCTTACCTACTGCTTTAGAGGTCTGCTTGATGATTTTAGGTCATCAGTGATGATGATGCCCAACTCTCTTTCTTCCTTTGTGACTGCTAGCAACTCCCCTCCCAGCCTATAAGTGGCTTCAGGGTTTCTCTTCCCTATGTGCATGATTTTGCACTTCTTTGCATTAAATCCCAGTTGCCACTCTTCTGACCATTCTGCTAGTTTATCCAGATCTCTTCTCATTCTGCCCACCCAATCTGGATCATCTACTCTGTTGCAGATCTTGGTGTCATCTGCAAACAGACAAGCCTTACCCTCTAGTCCATCTGCGAGGTCACTAATGAAGATGTTGAATAGGACTGGCCCCAGGACTGATCCCTGAGGTACCCCACTTGTGACTTGCATCTCTTCTGACTGTATACCATTTACCACCACTCTCTGTTTTCTGCCAGTCAACCAGTTTGCCACCCAGTTGACCAACTTCTGACCCACCCCGAGCCTACCTAGCTTATTTATCAATCTTCTATGTGGAACAGTGTCAAAAGCTTTGCTGAAGTCAAGGTAGGCGACATCAACTGCTCCCCTTGGTCCACCACTCTGGTTACCCAGTCAAAGAAATCTATGAGATTAGTTTGACAGGACCTTCCTTTGTAAACCCATGCTGTCTTGGATCCTGTGCCCCTATGGATTCCAGGTGTTGCACTATCCTTTCCTTAAGGAGTGCCTCCATAATCTTGCCCACTACTGAGGTAAGGCTGACCGTCTGTAGTTCTCGCCTCCTCCCTGCTACCACTCTTGTGGAGTGGGATCACATGAGCCCTTCTCCAGTCTTCTGGGACCTCTCCTGTGCTCAGAGACTCACTAAGCAATTCTGCTAATGGCTCTGCTAGTTCCTCCTTTAGCTCCTTAAGTACCCTGGGATGTATGCCATCAGGTCCCATTGCCTTATCCACCCTGAGCTTAGCAAGCTCTTGTAGGACCCTTTCTTTTGTGAAGGGAGCCCTGAGTCAGAGTTTATATACATTTACAAGGAGGTCCCTCCTAATATAATAATAATGTGATATAAGCCCTTATGTGATTTATTTTGACATCTGAAATCTCAAGATGTAGCCAATATGTGATTGTGTTAGATGTAGTATTACCAGGAGTTAACTCTTCTGTCTATGTTTCTAAGAAACAATTACTTAAAAGCATTGCATACTACAACACATTTACATTTTCACAATTCCAGTAGGGCAGTACCTGTACTGATCAATGCCTCTTAGGACTTTTCCCAGTTTGTAGAGAATCATTTTCAGTTTCCCTCTGCAGAGGTAATAGTAAAAGAAATCCAGACGCCTGTTAATTTTCCACCAGTTGACTGCATATAGAGCTATCTTTTGAGTATAACTTCTCAGTCAAGTCACTGGGTGGGAATTAAAAAAAAATACATATTCCTGAAGCCATAATGATCTATACTGATTGGTCCAGCTGATCAATTGTCCACACTTCCTGCATGCGAGAATCATGTAAGTGGAGTGCTGGACCACTTAGGAACTAAATGAGAATTGTAAATCTCTGGCTCTGTCAGTTCACAGCTGATCCCCCACTGTCACAGTCTTGACCCCTTGCTATCTTTACAACTTACAGCTGGTATACATCTCATTTGTCCTGCTACTCTTTGAATCAGCATGGGAAGATTAACCTCTTCACATTGGAATTCTTTCAGCCTGAAAGACACATATATGGCTCTTTTTCAAATTACTTCTATATAATTCTGGTGAGAAGGGGTTAAAAAGGGCAATCTACTTTGTCCAAAAAAAACTGGGTCTGCCTGCTATATAGTCAGATGCTGTTGGTGCAGTGTCTATTCTTACTTTAAGTATTGTAAAGATTTGGGAGCTGCTGTACCTCTGGTAAAGAATGCAGCTGTCCCCTCTATGTACACGTGTGTGTGTGTGTGTGTGTGTGTGTGTGTGTGTGTGTGTGTGTGAGAGAGAGACAGAGAATGTGGGGGGAGGCAGTGGGAGATAACAGCTGTAGACTAATGTGTTTACAGAACATGGCTGATTGTGACATGCGTTTTTTTGAGGATAATGGCATCTCATTAACTGGCCCCACTGAAGCAATGCATTTCTTGCACATGCGTGCAAGCAACACAAAAATACAGTGCAAGTACAACAGGATTGTAACAGCTGTGCAGTTTACTGATCTCCCAGTGAACAAATGCTCTGGCACTTCAGGGTGCTGCACCACTTCCTCAAGGAGCCACTGAAAAGTGCCAGAAAACAGGTAGAATGAATAGCTAAAAGTCACATGTCAATGACATCACATTGTATATTGTGCAAATGATGTTTTAAATAGATATACTGTTTTTTAAATACATAACTTTCATCCTATTAGTCAAAAATTAATATTAGAAACACAATGTAATTAGAAGGGAACTAAATATGTGCAAAATTGGAATGATTTTCTTTTTTACTCCTGAATTGGAATTCAATATTGAGATCAAACAAAAGGCATTCTATCTTTGGTAAGCTGTGACATGATAGAATCCCTGGTAGTTGTAAGTCAACAATCACATGTAAACATTCTACTAAAGTGCCTAAATATCCAAAGTGCAAAATGTACAAAATGTTTGAAAGTACAGATACCAAAGCCTGTTAAAAACACAATGAATTCTAAGAGAGAAACAGATGTTAAGGCAAAAGTCGTATTAGAGATGTTAAGGCAAAACTATCAGAAAGATATTTAGTAAATAGATACAAGAATATACAGCAGGGGGTATGAAGAAAACTCACATACTATACAGATAACATAGAACTGGACAAGACATGATACAGTAACTGATAAATAGGACTATAACTAATGTAAAGTGTGTGTAAAGAGAGGCATACATCTTGTAAATATTCTATAGACCACAGACTTTGGGGAGGTGAAAAAGATGGAGGAAATGAAAAACATGTAAAAAGGAAAAAAATACATACTGGGAAAAATATGCAGGAAAATGGAGGAGGGAAAAGGAAAGGAATGTGAAAAACTGAACTGAAGACAAATAAAAATAGAGAGAGAGAGAGAGATGACATCGAAATTCCTATAAAGTGCACTTATACAATTGAACATAAAATGCAACTGTGTAACAACTATGCTGAAACAGTCTGTACGTGATCAGTGTTACAGATTATACTTGAAAAATGTTCTATTAGAAGTTATTCACCTTTCATATTCCAACATCCAAGGAAAAAAAATAGAAAGCTGGGCAAATGTTATTCTCAAATTTGTGTAAAAGCCTAAGTTTGCTTCCTAATAGAAAAACTACTAAATCTAGATGTCCATTCAGTCCTAAGGGTTGTAATGTCTTCAGTCTGAAAATCAGCTCCGATTCCCTGTGCGGAATTATCTGCAACTGATCCTCCCATGAACAGGGGGTTGAGCTCAGTCCAGCATCCCAAATCTTAAATCATTTGTCTCACAGTGATTATATTCTAAACAAAATCTGGTCAGAGCTAAAACAGCTGCAAAATATGCAACGGATTTTAATGTGTTATATTATAGTGATATCAAAATTCCAGATTTACATCACAATAGTAGAAAAAAAGAAGCATTTGTCAATGCCAAATGTTGTCTTGCTGGCATTGGCATTGGTAGTGCAGAAGTTAGAGAAATGCATAATACGAAGTATTGAACTGGCGATAACCCCACCTCCACCCTGCAGAGACTGACAGGCATTGGAATGTGCCTTTGGCTCATTGGCCATAACGCTCAGGCAATTTCACTTCACCCTACCCTGCAGACACCGACAAGTGTGGCGTGCCTTGGGGTGTTCGGGCCTTATTTATTTTATTTTTGGTTTTTATTTTTTAGTCTTTGGTAACCAGGTAAGGCCCACTAGGCACAAGAGCTTGCTTTCAAGGGTGACCTGAGAGCACTGGGCCGTTAAGTGACTTGCTCAGAGTCACACAGTATGCAAGTGGAGGTTGTGAGAATCAAACTCAGGTCTGGTCTGCTGGATGTATCAAGCTCGTTCACACCTCATTCCTCTAACCTCTAGGCTATACTGCCAGCCCACCCCATTCCATAAGGAAATACACTGAGATGGGTACAGTATAGGAGAATGGGGTGAACTTTGGGGCTGAAGAGTCCAAGGCACACCTTGATCCCTGTCAGTGGCTGCAGGCTGGGGTGGGGTGGAATGGTGTGAGCATTACAGCCGAAAATCCCAAGTCACATCCCTGATGCCTGTCAGTCTCTACAGTGTGAAATATAGAAACATAGAATTTGATGGCAGATAAGGACCACTTGGCCCACCTAGTCTGCCCATTTTCCTACCTGATGGATAAGCTGCAGATCCTAGTTAATCAACAGCTTACTTCCTCCTACCCCCCACTAGAATTGCCTTATGCCTGTCCCATGCATTCTTGAATTCTTCCACTGTTCCTGACTCTGCAACCTCCTCAGGAAAGCTGTTCCATGCATCCACAACCCTCTCTGTGAAAAAATACTTTCTAACTTTACCTCTGAGCCGTCCCCCCCATCATCAAATTGTGCCCCCTTGTTCTTGCACATCTCTTCTTCTGAAAGATACTACCCTCTTGTACTTTGTTAATTCCCTTGAGATACTTGAAAGTTTCTATCATGTCCCCCGTCTCCCTCCTTTCCTCCAGGGTATACATATTAAGCTGCTTTAGTCTCTCCTCATATGTCTTTTGGTGCAGACCCTGCACCATTTTGGTTGCCCTCCATTGAACAGCCTCCACTCTGTCTATGTCTTTGCGGAGATGGGGTCTCCAGAATTGCACGCAGTACTCCATATGGGGTCTCACTAACTGTCTGTAACAACTTCCTGTTTTCTACTGTTGATGCCTCTCCCTATGCATCCCAGTATCCCCCAAGGCCCTCCTTACTGCCTTCTCACATTACTTTCCCACCTTTAGGTCATCTGATATAATTATTCCTAGGTCTCTTTTGATTTTTGTTGTTGTTATTAACTCATCCCCCATTGTGCACTCTTCCCCTGGGTTTTTGTTTCCCAGATGCATTACCTTGCACTTCTTTGCATTGAATCTGAGCAGCCACATATTTGACCATTTCTCCAACCTTGCCAAGTCCCTTTTCATTCTTTCCACCTCACCTTGTGTATCAACCCTATTGCAGATCTTTGTGTCATCTGCAAAGAGACATACCTTTCCTTCCAGGTGCTTTCCAATGTCACTTATAAAGACATTAAAGAGGATCGGTCCCAGTACCGAACCCTGTGGTACCCTGCTAGTTACCCTCCTTTCTTCGCTGTGGACTCCGTTTACTATTACCCTTTGTGTCCTGTTGTCCAGCCAGTTTTTTATCCAGGCTACCACCTTGGGACCCACTCCAAGACTGGCTAACTTGTATATTAATCTTTTGTGTGAGACTGTGTCAAATGCCTTGCTAAAATCTGGGTAGACCATATCCACAGCCCCTCCCTGGTCTACTACTTTGGTCACCCAGTCAAATAAATCTGTTAGGTTCATCTGACATGACCTTCCTGCTGTGAAACCATGCTGCCTGCGGTCCTGTGCCCCACTGGCCTCTAGGTACTCAACAATTCTTTCCTTCAGAAGTGATTCCATCATTTTCCCTACTACTGAAGTCAAACTAACTGGTCTGTAGTTTCCTGCCTCTGCCCTGCTCCCACTTTTGTGAAGTGGAATCACATTTGCTCTCCTCCAGTCCTCAGGTACCTCTCCATCCTCCCATGATTTGTTAAAGACAGTAGTCAGTGGTGTTACTAGTTCTACCTTTAATTCTTTTAGAATTCTTGGATGAATCTCATCAGGCCCCATTGCGTTGTCCACCCTCAGTTTCAAGAGTTCTTTTAAAACCCTTTCTTCTGTGAATGGACTGGTATCGACCTCCTATTCAGAGTTTCTCTCTTGTTTGGTTTAGGTACCTCCCCCTCCTCTTCCATTGTGAATACTGAGCAGAAATATCTGTTCAGTATCCCTGCTTTTTCACTGTCACCCTCTGCCCACATTCCCTTCCCTTTATTAAGTCTATGTATCCCTCCCTTGGTCTTTCTTTTCTCCCTAATGTACCTATAAAAGGTTTTAGCCCCCTTCTTAACAGAGTTGGCTATCTTTTCCTCAGTTTGTGCCTTTGCTATTCTGACTGCCTTCCCTGCCTCCTTCTGCTTTAACTGATAAAGTTCTCTGTCCTGCTCCTTCTGTGTTATCTTATATTTCCTGAATGCTATTCTTTACTCCTTAACCGTCCCTGCCACTTCTTTTGAGAACCATAATGGTTTTTTCCTTTGTTTTGTTTTGTTGATTTGCTTCACACAAAGTCTTGTTGCCTCTGCGATGGCTGTTTTGATTATTCCCCATTGTTCCTCCACCCCTCCTTCTTGCCCATTTGCTAGTGCTTTTCTGAGGCACTCTCTCATTTTCCCAAAGTCAGCCTTCCTAAAGTCCAATACTCGTGTTTTTGTATGGCTTGACTCTATGGCTGTGTTTATTGTGAACCACACTGTTTGGTGGTCACTTGTTCCCAGATGGCTACCCACTTCTAAATCTGAGATCCTTTCTCCTTCCCCATTTGAGAGTACCAGGTCTAAGATTGCTCCATCCCCAGTGGGTTCCAACACTAGCTGTCTGAGGCATGCCCCCTATAGGGCATCAAGAATGATCCTGCTCTTGGATGTGCATGCAGCAAAGTTACTCCAGCTAACATCTGGCATATTCAGGTCCCCCATCAACAATATCTCCCCTTTTTCTGCCATTTTAAGGATGCCTTCTATCATTTCCTTGTCCATTTCCTCCCCCTGAGATGGGGTCTGTATACAACCCCCATGAGGATTGTGGTGCCATTTCTTGTCTCCAGGGTGACCCATAGTGACTCATCAACTTCCTGTTTACTCTTTAGTTCTGTTGCTTTAATCCCTTCCCTTATATAAAGAGCTACTCCCCCTCCTCTTTTACCCACCCTGTCCCTCCTGTAGACTGTGTATCCTGGTATGTTGACATCCCAGTCATGGTTCTCTGAGTACCATGTTTCAGTGACCACCACAATGTGGGGTGTTACAGTTGGAAACCCTAATGCTCCAGGCATTTGTTGGTATTTTCACTCCAAATTTTCAACATGGGCTTTTTGTGACCCTACCTCATGAACAGTGGCACTATCAGTGTGTTAGCTGAAAGGTGATTTTGCACAGCGACTGCGCCATTTGGCACCACAGGTACAAAAACACATTTCAGGCAGGATGTGAAAAATGACAGCTGTACTGTTCATGAGGAGGTGTAAAAAATGGTAATGTTGAAAATCTGGAGTGAAAATATGAAAAATTGGTGAAGTCATGAGCGTGCGTAGAAACTGCACAACATACACCAGTAACACAATTATTTTAGGGATTTTTTGAACCAAATTTTCAACATAGGCATTTTGGGACCTCTGCTCATGAACAGTGGAACTGTGATTTTGTTAATCTGTCCCGAAAGTTGATTTCCCACTGCAACCATGCCATTCTGCACCAGATGTGTGAAAATACATTTCAGGCAGGATGTGAAAAATGACAGCTGTACCATTCATAAGGAAGTGTGAAGAAATGGCAATGTTGAAAATCTGGAGTGAAAATATTAAAAATTCTTGAAACTATGAGCGTACATGGAAACTGTGCCATGCACGCTCATAACACTGTCATTTTTTGGAATTTTTTCACCAAATTTTCAACATACGCATTTTGTGACCTCTGCTCTTGAACAGTGTCACTGTGATTTTCTTAATCTGTCTTGAACATTGATTTCCCATAGCGACTGCCCAATTGTGTGCCAGATGTGCGAAAACACATTTTGGGCAGGATGTGAAAAATGACAGCTGTATTGTTCATAAGGAGGTGTGAAAAAAAGGCAATATTGAAAATCTGGAGTGAAAATATTAAAAATTCTTGAAATTACAAGGGTGCGTGGAAACTACACAATGCACACTTGTAACACAGTCATTTTTTTGAATTTTTTCACCAGATTTGCAACATAGGCTTTTTGGGAGCTCAGCTCATGAACAGTGGCACTATTGTTTTGTTAATCAGTCCCAAAAGCTGATTCCATGCAGTGACCACAAAATCACCTTTTGGGACCAAATAACAAAATGACATTGACTGATTTCATGAGGTGGGGTCCCACAAACCCGGTGTTGAAAATTTGGAGCCAAAAGTCAAAGAAATGGCTGAGATATCCACCTAAGTTGAAACCTCCCCCATTGATGCCATTATACAGCTCACCGGCATTTCTTCAGTTTGCGGTCGGTTTTGAAGAGTGTAGACATGTTGCTGCTCACGAGTCGCCCGACCTCCAGAGGTAAGTATGGGGTAGGGGGGTGTGGGAGATTGGGTGCGTAGAGAGGTGGATCTGGGTTGGGAGGCACCACCGGCAGTGAGGGACCATTTTCTTTGTTTCAGTTGTTAAAGGGTACCTAAACAAGCAGTTTTTTTTAAAACTGCAAACTCCAAAATCTGGCTTCATAGCAAGGTAAAATAAAGACTGCTGTTTACATTTATGCTAAAACTGCATTTATGTAAATAACATAAATGCAGTTTAATAGCTTTTGGAAAATGTAAACACCAAGCCTTTCACTTCCAAAAAACAGCCTTGGCTTCTCCCTAAGATGTCTGCCAAGTGTGTTAAGTGATGAGTCATGATGACATCATCTGAGGCACAGCCAGAGATCCACATATATTTCTATAGTGCTAACTAGTTCTTCTTTCCCTCTTTATTTTGAATTGTTGTACCAGAATGATCAACACCACATATTAACTTGTGGATTATTTTGATCAGTACACATGTTAGGCTATGATTTTGTTCATTTTGTTTACTTAGACTTGCGGAAAATGTTTTGCAATCCAGCTGACTTTTTCTTTGGCAAACTGCATCTAGTGGTTATATGATGCACTGAATTTTGCTTTTTCTTAACCAGGAGAGACGCACTAAGCTGAAAGCTTGTTTACAGGTGTGGCCTGGGAGCACAAGGAAGTTTAATGACTTGCTCAGGGTCACACAGCAAAGTACCGGTCTTGTTCAGTTCCAAAGCTCATGCTCTCTTGTTAATCCACAGATAAGGCTTTCTTTTTCCATGTGAACCCCCTGCACCTAGCCTGTCTTCTGTTGCACACCCCACCATCCATACCCTGTCCTTAGTACTGCCTGCAGTCTCATGAAGAGAATGATCACACCTCAGATTGTAATCTTGTACCTCAGAGGGTTGTGCACACCTATTCTGATATGCATCATGGCACTGTTAAAAAATGTCTCCCAAATCACTCTCCAGACCACATTCTCAGTGTTTGACTTCTGCTCCCACAGTAAACAGTGAATGGATCACCACCCTTCTGCACAGTGAAGGTAGTATGTACAGTTCCCTGTTGTATTTTTTCCCACCTCATTAACCTCCAGGAAGACCTAGTTATTGGTTAATTGGATAACAATATTATTAGCAGGAGAGGCATGCTAATACCCTGAGTGAATCCACCTGACTTCCAGTGTCAGTCTACTCCTTTACCTGTGATCTGCAGAACCACGCAGGACAGTTACCAAATTCTTCTCCAGTACTTTTCTGTGTTCTGCTCCATAATGTGAGTTGAATGGCTACCACCCTTCCAAATCTTGAATGAGCTATACACAACTCCCTCAATACTGTCCTAACAAACATCTCCCCCCGAGTGTAATCTCCCTACACTGAATTCAAGTAACAGTTAAGGTGCAGCCCTGCCACTCTGAGTATTTGTCATCGCTGGCTACTCTCATCCATAGTCAGATAGTGATCACGATGCTGGCAGCCCCACATTTCAGATCTCACAGTGATCTGCTCAGCGTCCTCCTTCAGGTCTTCAACTAACCTGAATATAGCGGTACCCTGCTGGAATGGCCTCTTCAGTCCCTCTCTGGCATTCATTCTTCTCACCTGCTCCCCACACCAAAATCTGGTGAGTTCACTACCCTTCTGCATCATGAATGTGTTTAGTACAGTCTCCCGTGTTATATTTACATATTAATAATAAATATGATCTTCTGGTAAGCCAGACTAATAGCAGCATGGCACAAGTGGAAAAATAGGCATTCCTACCCATATAAGATCTAAGCCACCTATGATTAGGCACTATTATATGACGTGCATAATGATGTGCACACCCATCATTTAATAGTGCCTAATCAAAGGTAGCCTAGATCTTTTAAGGTTAGGAAAGCTCATCATTCCCCTTGTTCCCTGCTGCTATGAGCCTAACTTACTGGAAAGATATGTTTATATTTGATGTGTCAAAATAAAACGGGGACCGTACTACTTGCATTCATGATGCAAAAGGGCGATGAATGCACCAGTTTTTGGTGTGAGGAGGAATAGTGAAGAATGAATACTAGCGGGAGACCGAGAAGGCCACTCTTGCAGGGTACTGCTGTATTCAGGGAAGGGGGAAGACAGAATGAAAGAAATATGAGTAGATTACTGTGAGAAATAAGATGTGAGGCTGCCAGCACCTTGATCACTACCTGACCCAGTTGCCCTGGCCAACATTCCCCTTCCCATAAAACCAGTTTATGCAATTGTCCAAGGCTGCATGTAGATATTAATGTATGAAATGGCTGCCACTACACATTCAGTCACTTCACTACCAGTCTAGTATTGCTTGTAAAGCACTTTGGGATACAATGTGTATGAAAACCACTATATAAATGCTAATTCTTCTTATTATTATTTCCCATGGAAAAAGAAGACAAGACAAGCATATATTTGAGTTCTGAGAAAGTATGAACTCTAACATTAGACTGCACAAGAACTTTACTACAAAAAAATGGTGGCTGTAGGGGGTGGTGAAGGGTGTGGTTGCACCCCCCCATATAGTACTGTACTTGCTCGCTGTTGCATTATACTTTGTTGAAGAAGTCTGAGTTATTGATTGTACAAATATTTACATTCAAACTATGGATTACATTTATAGGTTCTGTCAAAAACATACTAGAAAAGAATAATAGCAGAAAATATAAAGGTTTAATAAAAATGTCAAAAAATGCATGTTAAGCATGCACACCACCCAGCACCCCATCCTGGATCCACCATAACCACTAGACCACCAGGTTATTCAAAATTTGTACTGCACTGTGGTTTGCCACAGAGAAAGTCAGTTGGATTAACACACACGTTCAGCATGTTAAAGTAAGCAAAATGAACAGAAGCATAGCCTGACATGTGCATTATACAGAATAATGCACATGGTTTTGTCCATTTAGGTGAAACAATTCTATACAAAGGGAAAAAAGAACTAGTTTGCACTATAGAGAGCCATATATCTCACTGACTTTGGCTCAAATGATGTCATCACATAACACATTTGGTGGCCATTTTAGGAAGCAGGTAAGACAGTTTTTTTGAAATTGGAAGGCTGATTTTACAATTTTCAAATGCTCTGGAACAACATTTAGGTCAATTATGTAAATGTAGTTTTAGCATTAATGAATACAGCAGCCTTTCTTTTAGTCACTTACAGATTCAGATTTTTGAATAGTTTGTTGTCAAAATGTTGTTTAGGTATCCTTTAAAAAAAAGGAACACTGTGGACGGTTTTCTTTCTTTACAGGTGTAAGAAAAAAAATGTTGCACACACTGGGGTGGGCTCCCAGTGTGCCCCATGACTTTGGGGGGTGATGTTGGCCACACTGTGGTGGGCTCCCAGTGTGGCACACAATGGGGGTGGGGCGGGGGCAGGAACATGCCGACATGGTCGGCTTCTGAACACCATGGAGGCAGACTGGGGTGGGCTTCCAGTGTGCTGCACAATCTTTAGGGGGGTATTAAACATGCCAACAGGGTGATTGGGCACCCCAAAGTAAACTTTCTAGGGATTGTGAGAGGTGGATGGTGCGAGCTGCTGCCATGTTTATCGAAATATTTCACCAGGCAAGGCACGTAGGGGAGGTGTGTCATCTGTGCCACTGCATGTAGAACTTGTCTCTGATTGCAGCGGCAAGTTTGTTTTAAGTTGGTGGCACTTTGCATAAAACTTGTGTTACCGCTAGCATGCTCGCCAATTGGGGAATGAGGGACGCAACTACTGAAGCGTGCCCTGCATTCACCAAAACTGACACACTTCTGCATTTCTCCTACTACCATCTCCTACTGCCACAAAATGTTGCTTGCACGTGTGCAAGACAACATAGGCAGAATCTTAAAGGGTACTTAGTCAGGGTAGGGCAGCTGAGAATCAATATGTCATTTTCAGTGGGGTCCTGCTTTTATAATGTTTTTTCGCAAGAAAGAGTGACTTAGATGCAACACCAGGGGTCTGACTTATTGAGGTCCTGCTTTTACACATGTGGACAATATAGTTACCCAGGACAACTTAGATGAAATGTAGTATCTCATTTTCAGTGGAGTCTTTCTTTTACATATTTTTACAATATATTTCCCTAGGTTACAACAACTAAGATGCAGTTATGTCATTTTCAGTAGAGGTCCTGCTTTTACACATGTTTACAATATAGTTACCCAGAACAGCATACTGATGCTAAGGTGCACCATTTCCTTTTCAGTGGGGTCGTACTGTAATGGGGTCCTGTTTTTACACATTTGTACTGTGTACTTACTATGGGAAGACCAGTTCAACTGCAACACCTTTTTCTCAATGGGGTCCTGCTTTTACACATTTTTACACTGTATTTACTCAAGATAGTACAGCCAAGATGCAATATCTCATTTTCAGTGGGGGTTTTGCTTTTACACATTTTTGCAATGTATTTTTCCCAGCATAACCCAGCTGAGACACAATATGTCATTTTCAATGAGGTCCAGTTTTTACACATTTTTGCAGTATATTTACTAATGCAATATCTCATTTTCCAGTTGTGCCCTGATATTACAATTTTAAGACTGTAAGTACCCAAGATAGCACAGGTAAGATGCAGTATCTCAATTTCAGTTGATGTTCTCCTTTTACCCAGTTTTATAATATATTTTCCCAGGATAGGCCAGCTGAGAAGCAATATTTCATTTTCAGTGGGTTCCAGCTTTTGCACTGTATTCTCCCATGACAGACTAGCTTAGATGCACCATCCCCTTTTTCAGTGGGGTTCTGCTGTAGTGGGGTCCCGCTTTTACACATTTGTACAATATACTTACCCAGGATAGCTCAGCTGAGTTGCAATAGCTATAGTTCATCATGAATATTTTTATATTGTATTTACCCAGGACAGCACGGCTAAGATGTAATGTCTGGCTTTCTGTGGGGTCATGCTTTTATCCATTTCCAGATTGAATGTATCCAGGATAGCACAGCTGAGAAGTATCTTATTTTCAGAGGTGGTCATGCTTTTATACATTTTTGTAATGTATGCAGGAGAGCATAGCGAAGTTGCAATATCTTATTTTTACTGGTGTCCTCCCTTTAGCCATCTTAAAAATGTATTTTACCAGGACAGCTCAGCTGAGATGCAATCTCTCATTTTCAGTAGGGTCCGGATCTGACACGTTTCTATTGTATTTACTCAGGACAGCACAGCTCACATGTAGTAAGAGCACATGTAATATATATTTTCAGTGGGGTCCTGCTTTTATCCATTTTAATGTGAATGTAAGGGGTGTTGAAACCTGACTGCATGACTCAGCCTTGCTAAATGGCCTTATGAACAGGGAAAAGTACACAGAAGGAGTCTGCCTCTATAGCACAAAGGAACAAGCTTAGTGGGCATGTTTGAGGAAGACTCAAGACTCTTTGGACATTCTTTAACTTTTCATTTTGATTTCCGTGAGGTATAACTGTCCCACCTAAAACTACTGACCAACGTTTTGTGACTGTGGGCCCACTTATTCAGGGGCACATGGTGATCCTATGTTAAATAAAAAACAGAAAAACATTTGTAAGTTTATTCATATTCTGTATAGATTTTTTTTACTGACAAACCACAACCTCTATGAACTTCTAACTTTCACCAATTAATTTCGAAAATATAAACAATAACCAGAATAATCAATATAAAAAAGCTCATTAAGCGAGTTACATAAGTTGAACCTGTATGGTCCATGACTCAGAGCTTTCCCTCAAGCCCCTTTCGAACAAATCCTGGTGCCGCACAGTGATCACACTTGTTAAGTGTCGCAGCATTTTTGCAAGCCAACATTCTTTTGTATAGACAATATTATTCAGACTTATAGCTTGCTACAGTAAAAGCTTTATTGAAAACTTAATATTTATATGAAAACAATTTAGATCCCAATACTATACCAGGCAGACTTACTAGACTTACTAGTAGCTTACTGCTTTGAATCTGATCTCACCAGCTTGGTGGTTACCCTTCTTTGTGTTTCCTAAAATAATTTATATGGTAATTTAATAAACTGCATAACCCTAATTTGTTTGTGCCAGTGATGCAAAATAATGTTACTATCTTGTTTTAGCATTAAAAAATTCCTGCTTTATAGCATGGGCTTGCTACGCTGCATCTGATCTTTAGCTCATGTTAGCTGCGTGGAATACTCTGCATAATTCATAAAGCATGCACAAAAACTACTTTCAGCAAAGGTATATATACTTAGTAGAATGTGCTCATTATTTTTCATGGTTGCTTAGTATCAATATACAAAAATAACCTTGATAACCTACAGAGAGCTATTGCCTTATTGCTATTCACAGTGAAACTGTTCTTGAATAATGTTGTAATGTTGGGCAGAATCCTATATAGAATTCTTTTAAGATATTTAAATATCCAAGACACTGTGTACTTATTTGAATTGCTGTTGTTCTAAAAGGTATTGGAAAATGGCTAAGCTCACTTTGTGATATTCTCTGTCATCCTTTTTATGTTGGTGAGCTTGCGCAGCCAACACCTTGCAGCAGTGCAGCTTTGGAGGTGTGGTCGCTGTTGGGTGAATGCAGGGCACGCACCAGTAGGTGCATCCCTCATTCCCCAATCAGCTTGCATGCTGGTGCCACACCATGCATACATAATGTGTTAAGCACATCTAAGTAAAGGTCTGCTGCAATCCGAGCAAAGCTCATCAGATGCAGCGGACCTTCTCTGGACGTGCTCGCTGACATTATGAGCATGGTGGCACCATGGCCGCCAAACTGCCAACTTCCGGGGTGCCCAGTCCCCTGTCAGTTAACTCTGCCCCTCTGTAATGCTGATGGGGGAGCCCACTCCCCGTCGGCATAAATCATCTCCTCCTATTTGTTATATGCCGGTGGCAATCCCCTGGATCTAACCCTTTACTTGTGTGCCAACGGGGAGCCTTCTCTCCATCAGCATAAAGAACCCCCATTGTTAATGCCGAGGGGTGCCTAATCCCTTGGCTCGGTGCCCCCACTTTCTTTTGTGCCGACGGGTGCCAAATCCCCAACAGCATAAATTCCTCCTGCTAGGTGCCGAAGGAGGGTGTCCAACTTCCATCGTTACAGACCCACCCAACATTTAGGTGGTGCACACTGGGAGCCCACCCCAGCATGCCAAATCCCCTAATACAAAAAACTGTCCCGCATCTTTTTTTTTTTTGCTTTCCACTTGTAAAACGGAAACGGTCCTCGAGTCTCCCTGTCCCCACCCACAACCACCCTCTGTGCACCCTGCCTCCCACACCCCTCACCCCATACTTACCTCTGGAGTCCAGCGCGATGATCTTCGTGGACCAGGAACACGCCTGCACTCTTCAAAGCCGACCGCGAACTGAGAAAATGCCGGTAAGCTGTATAATGTAATAAATAGGGTTTTTCAACTTTGATGTATATCTCAGGCATTTTTGGAATTTTGGCCCTAGATTTTCAACATGGGTTTTGGGACTCAATCATGAATTCTGTCACTGTCATTTTGTTGATCGGGCGAAGGTGATTCTCACAGTCGCCGCGGAATCACCTTTCAGGACTGAGTAATGAAATGACAGTGCCACTCTTCATAAGGGGGGGGGTGTCTCAAAAAGCCTATGTTGCAAATTTAGTGGGAAAAATCCACAAAATGACTGTTTTATGAGTGGGCGTTGCACAGTTGCTATGCACTCTATAAGTTCGCAAATTCGCAATATTTTCACGCCAGATTCTCAACATTGGCATTTTACCACACCTTCTTGTGAACTGTATAGCTGTCATTTTTCACATCCTGGCTGAAATGTGTTTTCACACTTCCGGCACAGAATAGCATGGTCGCTCTGCGAAATCAGTGTTCGGGACACATTACAAAAATGACAGTGACGCTGTTCGTGAACAGAGATCCTAAAATGTCTATGTTGAAAATTTGGTGACAATACTCCATAAAATGACTGTGTCATGAGCATGCATTGCGCAGTTTGCACGCACGCTCATGACTTTGTGAATTTGTAATAGTTTCACTCCAGCTGTTCATCATTGGCATTTTTCCATACCTCCTTATGAACAATACAGCTGGCTGAAATGTGTTTTCGCACGTCCGGCGCAGAATTGCATGGTCGCTGTGCTAAATCAGTTTTCGGGACAGTTTGAGGAAATGACAATGACACTATTTATGAGCTGAGGTCCTAAAATGCCTATGTTGAAAATTTGGTGCCGTAAGTCCCTTAAATGACTGTGTTGCAAGCGTGCATTGCACAGGTTCCACACACCCTTGTAACTTCGTAAATCTGCAATGCTTTTATGCCACATTTTCACCACTGGCATTTGTGTACACCTCCTTATCAACAGTCCAGCTGCCATTTTTCACAGCCTGCCCAAAACGTGTTTCCGCAGCTGTGGTGCACAATGGCGTGCTCACTGTGCAAAATCACCTTTTGGGACACATTAACAAAATCACAGCGTTATGCATCTCTAGCTCCGCCACTGCCACTGCCAATGCCAGTGCGACAACATTTGTCATTGACAAATGCTTGTTTTAAACTCTTGCAGGTCTCCTGAACTGATAACACTATCCTTTACACAAGGCTCAGGAAAATGCAGCTCTTAGGAATGTGTTTATCTGAGGCATTTCCTACTAACCTCTGTAATCTGAACCTTGTTCCTCGATGGGAAACGCTGACTAAATTGACATGTATACTAAAGACCATGAGCTATGAATCTTTCTTGAAAGAGAATACTACTCAAACTGAAGCTAGAAACCACATCATCACACAAATCTGGTTATCCGCAAATTAAGATTGAAATACATGTACTGTTAGTGTGACCATTATTTCCCATCAAAACTTAAAAACACCATTTGACTGAAAAAGAACAAGTTCAACATTGTGGTCAGAGTGAAAAAAACAATGCTTCTTACCCACCACTGCAGGATATCATAGTTACAGATACCAGCCTTGTTAGGCAAGCGGTTGCCTTTATTAATCTCCAGCTTGCCATTATTATGTGCAACAAGCCGTTGCCTTGTTTAGAGTCTGTGGTTGTCAAATAATCTTTCTGTCATGATTATAGCCATGGTCTTCAATTAAATTTCTGAATAAAAGCTTTTATGAATTTTGGCGGTATTCAGTTGCTAAATAATGTACCAGTATATGAAAACGCTGAGGAGTTGATAAGATTTTTGGGGCCAGATATTCAAAGCTTTGCACGGTCTGCAAACAGTTTGCACGGGAATACCGCAGGATTAGCTCGGGTCTGCCATATTCAAAAGGCCAACTAGCGTGGGCAAACAGCAGTAGCATAATAATATGCAAGGGACATAGTGAACATGAATAAATTCGCTATGAGATATTCAGTGACTAGCACTGTGCTAAGGTGTTTAACGCGACATAGAGTGACCCATAGTGTGGTACAATTTACTGCCCAGGAAAAGCTGGTCTTAACCCTGGGCAAACAGCATTTTACGTCATTGGTGCATTGCGCGGTGCTTGTGTGGGATTTGCCCGGGTTGCGCGGCCCTAACATAGGAGTACAACACTTAGAAAATGCCAGACATGGAGGGCACATGCTGCTCGCTGATGCCACCACCATGATGCCAGCAGCTGCCACCAGTCTGAGGCAAGCATAGATGGTGAGGGGTGATCTGACCCACAGGGGACAGCATGGTAGTGTGGCCATATAGCACACATCTGCAGACCATACGTCTGTGGTGCCTAACAGATGCCAGCACACACATGCAGCACTGTGGGCATGGTGGCTAATGAGGGGAGGGGAGGGTGTATGGGTGGCCAGACCTCACCACAGCCCAGGTGTGGCCACAACGCTGGGACACATTGCTCAGTGCACATGAGCCAGTAGTGGGATTACGCCACCACCTGTGTGCCTGTCGGATCCTACATGCTCCCCCAGCCACCTACCACACAACTGTACAGATGTCACAGCACACACTGCCAGCCATGTACATGACACTGTGTGCATCCCATGCCACAAGTGCAGCATCTGTGGTTCACACAACAGCATGATAGAACTGTCCACTGTCAGTAATTACCTGCAAGCTGTGCCTGTCACTGTGTACAGTGCAGTGGTCATCACTGCCCTACATACCATAGGCAGTGTCGTGTCCCTCACACTACCAGCCCTCTTGCTACTGTAATGTTTGCTGTGCACTGTAGCATGACCTACAGTGTGAAGGTTGCAAGCAGCACCACCACCACCTGTGCCTATGCTGTGTTGTCCCCTGGGGTACGATATGCTATGCTATGCTGTACTGTTTACATGAAGCCTGCAGCTATCATCATGCACTGCCTGACTGACCTACAGGTGGAGCTGCGGTCGGACCTGGCCAGCCCCGGTACCCCCAGACTGACCTACAGGTGGAGCTGTGGGACCCTGCAGTAACACTGTGCAAACTGCATACAAATCAGGGCATGATGAAATGCTAATGTGGCTGTTTGCCCAGAGACTATCTAAGTAGGCTCATCTGCATGTCACTTTTGAATATGGCAAAGTTTAGCATGGGGCTGACGTGTTTGCACTGGGCAAACTGCTTAGCTCTGGGCTAAAGCCGCGCTTATGTGTTAGCACAGCGCTAACAGTTCGGGGAATATTATACAGTTCTGATTACTGTTTTTTCATGTTTGCTGCTGCCTGCAGCTGTACTGGGTCCATGCATTTGCCAGAACACACATTGGCCACATAGTTCCTCTCTACCTACCCTCACGTTGCTGTGCACTGTGTTGTTGTTGTTGTGGTTTGCACTTCCTGGTTGCTGTATTCAGTGCTGTCAAATCCCAGGGCTATGGTTGCCCTGCACTCCCAGCCCAGTTTGCCCGGCCTTATTCCTATGCTATATTCAGAGGCTGTTTGCCCTGGGCTATTCCTTTTGAATATAGCTTGCTTTGTGCTCCAGGCTAAGTTTGCACGCCAGGCAGTGTTAACTTACCACAGGGCCAAAGCTTTGAATATCTGGCCGTTGGAGTGTTTTGTGTAACTTTTAAAATTCTTTATTGTGGATCATCAATCACAGTTCATTAACTAGAAGTGTATGGCAATTTAAAAACATACACTATTGTGTGATACCGAATGCAGAAATATTACAAGCTGTTAAAATAGAAACGATAGTCCACTCTTTTTTTATCAGAAATGTTCCAAAGCATCTTACAGTTGATGTACTATGAAGACTTTGGTGTTAAACATTTACAGAAGAAAAAAATAGAAATAACTAAATAAATTGGACTTTGTCTCATGTACAATAGAGGAATGATACCTTTTTCCTCAGCTTGCAAGAGAAGTGTGGAACACATACAAGGAAAGCTGTTCAACAGCTCTTTGTGCTCGAGGATACTCTTGAGCTTAGAGGGACAAGAATAATCTTCAGAGCTGCTGTTACACACAGATTTTAATTATATATAGAGGATTGTGTATGAGCACTCATACACAACAAGGGTATTTTTCTTTCGAGAGGTTTGCATGGTAACTGCGCTCTTGAGGTCTCCAGTTACCATGCAAACCTCTCGAATGAAAAATACCCTTGTTGTGTACGAACAATCATACACAGTCTTTTATAGTGTATGGGCGCTCATACTAAAACTGCACTTACTATTTTTACACTTTTGTGTGCAGTTTTCTCTTCATTTGTGCTGTTTCACTGCCGCGGCCCTTCCTGGCACATCGGCGGTCACCCGATTGCGCATGCACACCCACCTTCTAGGTGTTATGCTGCATTAGCTACATAGCTAGTGCAGCATAACAGCTACAATGACGTAGCTAGTGCAGCATAAAAATGCTGTTGGGAGCATGGATTTCCATGCTCAACAGCGTTCTACCATACACTACAGTATATGCTGATAATATTGCTGTCCATATAAGCAAATGCTCATTATGTTTTGCAAAGCAATATACAACTGATCAATGAACTGTGATTGATAATCCACAATAAATAATTTTTAAAGTGACCCCTAAACACTCCAAAAATCTCAACTCCTCAGCAATTCCATGTATTAGTACATTGTTTTGTAAATGAATATTGCCAAACTTCATTCATAAAAATTTTTTTATTCAGAAATGTAATCAAAGACAATCATTATAATCATCACAGAAACACTATCTGACTGTCACAATCTCCTAGCAAAGCAGCGGCTTGTTCTGTTAACCCTTAAAAATATGTGCACATTGTCATGTCAACAAGACTTCTATAGTAAGAAAGAAATGGGTCCCAATTCATAAAAAATTCCAAAGGCAATGCAAAATGTTGCATTGTGCTTTGCAGTTGCTCAGACATCCAAAATTGCTTTTCACAGTCAGATAGCGCACCACATGCTCTGACTCTGAATAGGGGTAGTCTGAGGCAGCAGTAACCCCAGTATCACCAGTGCTACCCAGTAGCACTGCCCCGACATGCAGCCAGGAGCATGGGCCAGCAAGGAACAGTGCAGGGGCACTATTTACAATTCAGAAAAGCAGCCATGCAAATGAGCCCATTGGGCATGCAAGGTGCTAGATGGCCATTTACATGCCCATTATGGGCACATTTGCATAGGCTGTGATGAGCGTAGTACGGCCCCCCAGCCTCTGCCCCATAAACTGTCACAATCACTTTTGGTAGTGGTCCCCCCCACCAGTCCCCAATCGCTGGTCTGAGAAAACAAAAATGTCTCCCTGGTAGCTAGTGGTCCCTCCTCCCCACCATTCACCGCTCCCTGGCCAGAAAAAAAAAGCAACAGTCTTCCTGTTGGCTAGTTGTCCCTCCCCCTCCAGTTGCTGGCCTGAATTAATATCTTGAAAATCTCTGGTGGTCCAGTGGTTCCTTCCTTGCTGATTGTTGGCTGGATATCAATAAAGATATCCCCTGATGATCTAGTGGTCCCCCCCTTGCCAATCACCAGCCGATATCAATAAAGATATCCCCTGATGATCTAGTGGTCCCCCCCTTGCCAATCACCAGCCGATATCAATAAAGATATCCCCTGATCATCTAGTGGTCCCCCCTTGCCAATCACCAGCCGATATCAATAAAGATATCCCCTGATGATCTAGTGGTCCCTCCCTTTCCAATCACCAGCCGATATCAATAAAGATATTCCCTGGTGGTCTAGTGGTCCCCCCCATGATCGCTGGCCCGATATCAATAAAGATATTCCCTGGTGGTCTAGTAGTCCCCCCCACCAATCACTGGCCCAATATCAATAAAGATATTCCCTGGTAGTCTAGTGGCCCCCCCTTGCCGGTCACTGATTGCCACCCAATAACAAAACTATATGATATCTCTGGTGTCCAGTAGTCATCCCCATCCAAAGCCCTTTCCATACTAGTAATACTATTCCCTGATGGCTAGCAGTCCCTACCCCCACCTGATCACCCCCTTCCCAACATTGCATCATATTCCTTGGTGTCCAGTGTAACCCCCCCATCCCGATCCCATGTATAGTCAATATAACCATTTCTCTGCTGGTCTAGTGAGCCCCCATCCCTATCCCCTGAGCCTCAGTAAATTAAATAACATCTATTCCCTGGTGGTCTAGTGCATTCCTCACCCTGGCAGGTAGTGTCCCACCACTCTACTCCCCCCCATCCCAAACCCAAGCTGATAACCAGCACAAGTCTCCTCTCTACACCATGGCTGGCCATCGACTGAGCAGGCAATGAGCATGGGAGGGGCCACTAGAACACCAGGAAATATCTTTATTGAGATCGGGCCAGCGATCGGTGAGGAAGGAAACCAGTAGACCACCAGGGGATATCTTTATTGATATCAGGCCGGCGATCGGTGAGGAGGGACCACTGGACCACCAGGGATTATCTATATTTTATTTTGGGATGAGGATCAGAGGAGGAAGGGACCACTAGCCACCAGGGAAGATATGTTTTAATATATTTAGGTGATTGGGACAGCTATCAGCGGGGCAGTAGCAACTGAAATTTCTGTTTTATACTGCCAGTGATTGGCGATCATGGGGTATCACTAGCCACCACGGAATATTCCTGTAGTAGCATCAGGCTGGCAATCAGCGGGGGGGGGTCTGCTGCAGTATTCCTACCAACCACTAGGGTTGTGGGGGTTTGAAGCAAGGTCTTGGTCAGCAGTACAGTATTTGCTCCATGCAAGGGGACTGGCAAAAGGCCCTTGCATGGAGCAAATGCTTTGTGAATCAGACAGTGCTGATATTCATGTCCCCTTCCCCACATTCGCATTCTGGCCCTCACCACACTTTGCCCTAGTGCAAACCAGGTTTGAGGGTGCAAACCGGGCTTTTGTGAATACCAACTTGGTGCAAAACCAAGTTTGCGCTGTGCAAACCAGATTTGCACCAGGGCAATGTTTTGTGAATCTAGTCCCAGGACAGAGAAATACAGACAAATATATTTCTAAAATAAACCAACTGTATCTGTTTTCAGATGTTTTCCAACAGCTTCAGCAGTTTATTAAGTAAAATGTAAAATGTCAATTCCTTAATAAGAGGCATTTTGTAATAATGAGGCCAAAATAGAATTAAACTCTGAAGATTATTTGAAAGGGTTCCACTGCCACTGTGCAAGTTGCTTTAAAATTTCTAAAAGAGTAAACTTAAAAAAACTCAGTATATGCCCTAATGACGACAAGGGACTGGTGACAGCTGTATTGTGTTGGTGGTGTATAATGGTGTGTGTGTGTGTGTACAGGGTTGCGAATATTGTGCAAGATCTAAAACTAAGGTAAGAGGAATGTAACACAGATGATATTGTATAACACACCTGAAGAAGAGGCAGCACTATAGGCACCCAATGCTTGTTGTATTTAACTTTTCATCAGTATAATAATAATAATAAAACTTTATTTATTAAGTGCCTTTCAAGCACCAAGGCACTGTACAAAATGAACATAGAACAAAACCATATATAAAATCAATATAACAGCAATCTTAAATATTAACAATAAAAACAAAAAGCATATTTAAAATCAGAATAACAGCACTCTTAAGTCATAGAAGCTTGAGTCCAAAGATGAGTCTTAAGTTCGCGCTTGAAGATCTCCACGGTTGTGTATTCCTGAAGCTGGCAAGGCAGAGAATTCCAGAGGGTTGGGGCAGCAAACATAAAAGCCCGAGCCCCAGACGATTTTAAAATAACCCTCGGAACCTCCAGAAACCCTATGTCAGCCGAATGGAGCTGTCGTACAGGGATATAGGGAATCAGAAGCTCTTTCATGTAGTCAGGGCCAAGTCAACAGAGGCATTATCATTACATAGTAAAACAATTTTCAATTTATTTTTTGGCAAATAATATTTCCTGACAGCCAAGAGGAGATACAGTATCATGTTTTCAATGAAGTACTTGTGTTATCAATTTTTTTCAGCTGGGTGGACTGAAGCACCAATAAATTAATTCTATGGGATTTGAACTTCAGTCTCCTCCCTCACAAGCTTCTGTTCAAGGCATGATATCTAAGCAAAATTCATTTTTTTCTTGCAGATTTTAGCAGGCCCTTTAAACCTACAAAAGTCTAGCATTTATTTATTTATTTGAATTTTGATGACCGGGTAGGCCAGCTGAAACAACGAAGTCCCTTTTTCAGTGGTGACCTGGGGAACAAAATATTCCAGTTACAATGATGCACAATACACAGCATAGTAAGCATTCAACATTGGAAGGTACAAAGTTTGGGTACAGTGGAGTGGAGCAGAGTCAATAGAACAAAATGTAACAGGTATACATTATATTAACATTTTAAGATCATTGTGTAGGATTAGTCCATAATAATATCTTATACTCTGCATGTAGGTTCGCTATGCCTGAGATATACCATTGGAAGGATGGGGTGGGGGTGGGAGGGAGTAGACATAAAGGAGGAGTGGAGAGGAGTATGAGATGAAGTAGAGAGGCAGAGAGGACAGGATTGGTAACAAAGGTGGAATGAGGGTAGGAGGACTGGGGAGCAATGAGGGGCTAGGAAGCTTATGGGACACAGTTACCATTGCATTCAGGAGGCATAAAGAAGGTTTGTCTATAGTGTTTTATAAATGTGGGGAGGGTCTTACATGTGAGTAGGGCATAAGGGAGGTTGTTCCACTTGGTGTGCCACAAAGGCAAAGGACCTTTGGCCTATGGCTAACCGAGTTTTGGGTATGTTAAGCATCGGGAGGTAAGAGGACATGAGAGTTCGGGAGAAGGGTTTCAGAGTGATCATGTTAGATAAACTGGGTGGAGAAGGTAGGTGGGTGAGCTTGAAGGTGGTGCAGAGCACTGGGAGGTCTAACTTGGCATTGAACGAAGGCCAACCCAGTTTGTTTAGCACTGTACAGTAATAGGCCCTTGCCAGGACCTTAGCTGCAAAATGAGCAATTCTGTGGTAGGCCGTTTTTAGCTTGGACAGGTGTGTAGCCTTGACTGAGTGAGTGACTGATGCGTCGTAAAGGAGGCCCGGGAGGAGGGTGGTTGAGGCAATAGTTTTCCTTGTGGTAGTCTAGAGATTGGGAGCTGTGCAGTAGAGGAGACTGAGTTTTTGATTGGTAGCTTTAATGATATTGTCTATATGTAGCTCGAGGGATAGGTGCTCATCAAGTGTGAGGCTAAGGTATTTGAAGGAGTTGACCCCTTTGAGCGGGGTACCAGCAGTGGTTCTAATCGTCAAGGAGAGGTTTGAGGGCATGTTGAAGGGGGTATGGCGAAATAATGGTTTTGATTTTTTCATGTTCAGGACCAGCAGGTTATCCTTAAACCAGGCCTCTAAAGTATGGAAGTCATTTTTAAGACTAGTAATGCTGTTGATGTTCTTAGAGGACCTATATAGTATGGCATCATCAGCATAGAGCTGGACAGATGCTCCTCCACAGTTGCACGGCAGGTCATTTATAAATGTAGAGAACAGGAGTGGGCCTAATATCGACCCTTGGGGAACTCCATCTGAGATAGATGCTAGGGGTGACAGAGGTCTGTCCCATTTGACATATTGGAGTATATTGGATAAGTAATTTGAGACCTAGGCAAGACAGTTGGAATTAAGTCCTAGGCGTTGAAGGTTTGAGAGTAATAGGGGGTGGTTGAAACATAGAAACATAGACTTTGACAGCAGATAAGGACCGCTTGGCCCACCTAGTCTGCCCATTTCCCTATCTATAGGATAAGCTACAGATCCTAGTTAACCAACAGCCTATTTCTTCCTACCCCCCACAAGAATTGCCTTATGTCTGTCCCATGTATTTTTGAATTCTCCCACAGTTTTAGACCCCACAACATCCTCAGGAAGGCTGTTCCATGCATCCACTACCCTCTCTGTGAAAAAATACTTCCTCACATTGACCCTGAAATGTGACAAGTTGACAAGTTCACACACCTTTGTGAGGTCAATGAAGATTGCTCCAGTGGCTTTACCCTGATCCATAGCTTGAAATATATCAGAGGTGACCCGTAGAAGAGCGTTTTGGTCCATGTGATTTACGAAAGCCATGTTGGTGGTCAGTAAGGGCACTGATCTGTTCAAGATACAGGTAAAGTTGGTTATATAATATTCGTTCTTGAATTTTTGTGATGGGGCATAAGATGGATATGGGTCTGTAGTTATCAACATGGTTGGTCTGCCCATTTTTATGAACAGGGACAATGACTGCGGTTTTCCATTTGTCTGGTATTGTACCTGTGGTAAATGATCTATTGATTAGTAGGGTGATTGGGAGGACAAGTGCTGGTGCTCTTAATTAGAGGAATTTGGGGGACAAGGTGTTGAACCAAGGGGAGCTATCAGGGTAATTTTTTTTCAGAAGTTTTAGGACCTCTCTTCTACAGGTGATTCTAATATGGTATTGAGGATGTAAGACTGGTGTGTGATCGGCTTGTGAGTCAGGGCAGGTAGACAGTAGCTTGGCTTTGTATATATCAAGGTCAGTAAAGAAATGATTGATCCCAGTGGCTATGTCAGAAGGTGTGGATAATAGGTTGCCTTTTGCAAGCATGCTTTGTAGGACAGTGCATTTATTCCCTTTGAGGAGTGAGTTGATTTGTTTCCAGAAACGTTAGTGGTTGGCTAGGTGCGCTTCCTGACGGGATAGTAGGTGTGTTCTTTTGGCCTTGTTGACTTTGTTTTGGCATGCCTTATGGAGTTGGTGGTAGGAGATCCAATCTGACTGCAGTCCAGAGCTCTTATATAGTTTCCAGTCTTTGTCCTGGGAGTGCATTAGGCTCCTCAGCTCCGTCGTGTGCCAGGGGGAGTGCCTACCTTTGGATTTCCTTGTTATAAATGGAGTATGGGAGTGAAGGATGGATGTAAAATTAGCGATGAGGTAGTCTAGCACTTGGTTTATGTCAGAGAGGGAGTTTATTGGGGACCAATCCACAGAAGTGAGCCATGTGCTGAAGGCTGCTTCATCAAAGTTGGTTAAGTCTCTTGTTCTAAGGATTTTGGGGGGAGGATGGGGAGAGTTATTCTTCCAGATGCAGTAGGTTGGGGAGTGGTCACTGAGGGAATCAGGCAGTATATCAGCAATTTTGATGAAGGATGGGTCGTTTGTTACAATGCAGTCTAGGAGAGTGTGCCTACCAAACTTTTTACTAAGTCTAGTGGGTTGCTCAATAAGCTGTTCTAGTTTGGAGTTTGGTAGGTCAGATTGGTACTGGGTTCTGCGGGGTCCTAGCCAATTAAGATTGAAGTCTCCACAACAGAGTATAATGTCATTCTTAGGGAGGGTGTCCAAGCTGACAAAAAGCTCATCGTAAGAGAATATATGTTTAAGGGGTAGGTAGATACACCCAATGATTATTTTTTTGACTTGTCCAAAGGTAATCGTGATAAATATGTGTTCAGCACCTGAGCAGATATTCAGGTTGGCCAGTTCACTAGCTGCTAGACCAGCTCTAGTGTAGATCAGAACTCTGCCACCTTTACCACAGGACCAGTCCTGTCTGTACAAGGAGAAGCCAGGGAGAGACACTTTGTGGGACAGGAGAGCAGGTTTAAAACATGATTCTGTAATACAAAGTACGTCAGGTTTCCACAGTTTGCACAGTTGTACTCAGGCTTCTAACTTAGCCATTTTAGCCCTGATGCTCTGGATATTCTTATGGGCTCTTTTAAGCCCCTTGGCATTGCGCCATATGGGGGCAGAGGCTGGGGAGTTGGCCATGGAGTGCTTGGATGAGTCTGATTTTTGTCCCGTAGTGGGACCAGGGTTTAGTTCAATGTTGCCTGACAATAGTAGGATGCAAAGTTGGGTCTGAAGTGAGGATGGGTGGAGGAATGGAAGTGTGTGTATGCTTTTGGAATGATGTCTTAGTAGAATAGTTTTATGTTGTAGAGCAGGCTGCAGGGTCCCAGGATGGTGGGGGGCAATCTGGCGAGGTAGATTGGTGGGGGGGTCAGTTTGTCACATGGTCATTGGCATTTGTTATTACTTTTCTGGATGGTGGAGTTGTGTCGTGTGGTTGAAGATAGACCAGGAGGGCCCAGCAGAAGAGTAGTCCATTGGAGTTAGGTAATGGTATCGTGGGTGGATCAAGAAGGGCACTATACCTGGAAAAGGTATAGGGAAGTAGGATGGGCTGTAGGCCAGTGAAGATTAAGTAGCTATGGAGCAAAACTACTAGTGTAGACAATGCAGTGAAACTGCCTGGATTCAAGGGCCCAAGGTATCCCTAAGAATGGTTGTAGCTTGATGATAGTGAGACAGTCATTAAGGTAACAGGATCATTTGTAATCTCTATAATGAAGGGCCAAAAACTGTAACTGGATTAGGAGAGCAGAGAGGGTGAGAAGCAGTGTCTATTACAGAAGGAGGGGAGGTCTTTTCCTGAGTTAATGGGGAGCTTTAGGGATCAACCACAGGCTAAGGTCCTGGGGATGGCTAAGCCAGCAGACAGGGCATGTCAGAAAAGCACTGTAGGGAGTTTGCTATAGAACAGCAGGGTGAATAGGTCCAGCGAGTGGGGAGCAAGTAAGGTGTGTACTAGTGGTATGGCAGAGGGAAAGGTCATGAGGCAGTACTGTTTACTTAACAGGCTAGGGAGAGAAGAGGAACCATGGGGATAGAATGATACTGGCCAATGGAGGCAGTCGAGAAGGCAGGGGAGGGTTGGGCTCATGAGCATTTAATAGAGGTGAGTAGCCAATTGGGTGGCAGACCGAGGAAAAGCACAAGGAATCAAAATTCTATCGGGCTCTTCCAAGACCGTGGCTTTTGCTGGTTTCCAGGGAGCGTAGTTCAGGCAGTGTGGAGTAGCTGTGTGGCGCCACAGGAGCAGGGCCAAAGCACCCGGTCAAAAATACTTTTCTCAGACATACTGATAAGTAACAGATACATCACTTCAAGTGCGTAGTCATTCATATAGTTTCTGGAGCATATATGACAACACAATCTTGTTTACTCTTGTGATTCAAAAAGACATGCTGGCAATCATCGTTCTTGAGCTGCTGATTTTTTCAAGTAACATTCTTTTGTTATTTACTGTATAGCAGGAAATGTTAGCTTTCAGTTTATTTCTGCTGTATTAGTTTAACTGACAAAAGCGCTAAAATAAGCTACTCGTTAATATTACAGGGGAGCTAAGTGCTGTAACTGGACATGAAACTGATGCGCTAATTTAATAGGGCGCTACATAGTACTGCACCCCACTCCTCACTAAATAAGGAGGGCCCTAAAATAAGCTTCTATACAGTACATGGTGCCCAGAGCCTCCTGGAATGGGTATCATATAAATAAAATGTGCCTTGCCAAGTCTTTTTTTTTCCTGAAGTGTCAGTAGTGTGTAAAGTAACAGGAAACAATTTCCATATGCTACCTCATGCCACCGTGTGATTTGTTGAAAACACATATCCCCATTTTAGTTTTTATCCCAAACAAAAATATTCCTCCATCTACTTCAGCAGTTGATCAATTGTTTTAATTCCAGTTGTTTACTTTTAATATATCCATGTTATCTTCACAGGTTTTAGCTATGGGAGTGCATGTTATTTAGCACTTTCCATATCAGTGGGGATACAGAATTGTTCTGCAAGCACGATAGCTCCTTCTTCAACATATTCTGGTACTGGCATGATAGAAGCAGCGCACTTACCCTAATTGCCTCCTTCTATGGCACTTGCAGCAATGCCCAGTATGAGCATGGGTTCTTGACTGATTATCAAGTATTAAGATCTAATGCTACGGCCTCATCTTTAAAGACCATTTTTAATTAAATATGCTGATAATATTACTGTCTGTATAAGCAAATGCTCATTATATTTTGCAAAGTCATACACTACTGATTAATGAACTGTGATTGATGATAAATGTGACCCAAAACACTTCAACAATCTCATCAACTCCTCTTTGCGATTTAATGTACTAGTACATTATTTAGTAAATGAATACTGACAAACTTCATTCATAAAAAACATTTTTATTCAGAATGGCACTTTGAAGGAGAAGCCATGGAGGAGGCCTGCCTGTGCTGGTTGGGGCTGTTTATTTTTCTTTCTTCTTTTCTTTTTAATCATCAGTCCTTCAGTCTGGGCAAGAAAACAGTGCAGTGAGGGAAGGGAGAGAGAGAAAATTGTGTGGTGGGGAAGGAGAGAAAAAGGAAACACATTGTAGTGAATGGGAGGAGGCAAAGAGATTTGCAGGAAGTTGTGCTTTGATTCCACTCCCTCCTAACAACAAAAGTTGTGCTGCATTAGGAATTCTGGTCACAGACTCCTTCTTCTGATAGCAATACATCAGCATAGCATCATGACGCAATGCAGCCATAAAAATGAGATCCTACAGGGGACTCCATGTGACTATTTTTTTTTTTGTCATCAAATTTTTTATCAATTTTTTTAACTGTGATCACAAAAAGGAAGTACGTGGACAATACAAAATCCATTAAACCAGTATGACACAATACAGAAAATAGAACTGGACAAACACACAAATATACACATCTGTTATGCACCACTGTACAGGAAAAAGAAAATGTATTTAGCATGTTAACATTCAGTAAACAGATTTAACAGTCTATTCTTTTGACAATAGGTTTCTTTACAGTAGCTCACCACCTCCGCCTTGCTAACAGTACCCTGCTCATTCCTCTGGACCATTTATATTCGTTTCTCTGCCTACTTCTAACATCTTTAAGATTCTTTAGGTTACTTCAGCCATTCGCTTGAGAACTGGAATATCAAAAGTATTTCCTTTGTATGAAAAGTAAGAGCGCCACCTGGACTTTAATTTCTCAACTGTGTTTCTAAACTTGGCCAAGAGCCATTCCATCTTGAGAGCACTCTTGTAGTTCTCCAACCACCCATCATAAGTTGAAGGTATTTTAAAGCAACAACTTTTGTATAAATGCCTTAGAGGCAGCGGTGATCAGAATAACGAAAATATACTTTTTTTGCCTTGGAGTGAAGGATTCTAGGTAGAAAGCCCCATATAAGATGTTTAATGTGATTTTTGGGGGCCAGTATCAATTGTCTCCCCAATTGCCTTTGATACCTTGTCCCAATACTGTGTTAAAGAGGAGCAACTCTAAAAGACATGCTCATGGTTAGCCCTTATCCCACATAGTCTCAAGCACTTATCTTAGTACGATGCTCCATAATGAGCGGTAATAACTGGGATTATAAAAAACCTGCTGAGCACCTTCCATCTATGCTCCCTCTAGCCATTTGATGCAGATATTTTCGCAACCTGATCCCAACACACCTCCCAGTCTTTGTCAGACAACTGTGCTCCAACTCTTCCTCCTATCTGGAGTAAATTTTGTCTATCCAAAGTGTGGAGTGGATGGTCCCTGGCTTCTATAGTTTTGAGACCAAATGTGTAGGGGTATGACCTGAGAGAAATCTGCCTCCCCCAGCTGTCTGGTGGGGCCTAGACTGTTTCTCAGCATCAGTTTAACTGGGGGCAAGCTCATATAGTGCCTGATCTGCAGATAGCAGTAAAAGTCTCTTGATGAGAGGTGGAATTCTCTTTGCAGTACTGTGAAGGGTTTCACTGTCCTGTCTCCTTTCAGATTCCCCAGTCTATGGAGACACTGACTATCTCTTATATGTTGGGTAGATTCTGCCTGGGCCAAAACCATTTGGTACTCTGACTGAGGTGAGGTCACAAATATCTTTGGGGGTGCCTTCTTGCTGCAGCTAGTGTAGCTAAGCCTGTAGCAGGATTATTAAATACCATCTCTCATATGGTGTCAGCTCCCTCTAGTGCCACCCATACTGGGTGACACTTCCTCTTGTAGGAAGGAATAAGCATCTGGCAGGCATTATAACATCGGTGGATATCTGGGACACCTAAGCCTCCTGCTCCTCTGCCCATTAACAACAGGCACCAAGGGAATTGTGATTTTTTTTCCAGTCCAGATGAATGTGGACCACCCATTTTTTTAATCCAGTACCAGGTCTGCTGGTTTATTCAGACTGGGAAGGATGTAAACAGATAAAGCAGCCTGGGGAGCAGATTCATATGAATCACCTCCACCTGCTCCATAATTGAGAGAGGGAGGGCATCACACCTCTTCAAATCTGCCTCAGTCACCACCAGCAGGGGTCTATAATTTGCTTCAAAAAGGTATTCCATTCTAGCTGGAATTTAGATCCTTAGGTGGTGGAATTGTTTCTCCACCCACTTGAATGGGCAGAGTCAATCAATTTCCTCAGTTCTTTGTTCACTAAGCAGCATGATCTTTGTTATTTTCTGTGTTCACCTTGAATCCTGTTGCCACCCTATAGTCATCTAACTCCTTAAATGGCACAGGGATACTCTGCTCTGGGCTATGTGCAAAGAAAAGGGTATCATCTGCAAAAAGTGCAATCTTTACCTCCTCTCCATTCACTTTTATGCCCTGTAAGTCCCCAAGCTCCCATACCCTGACCATAAGGGGTTCTATTCTTAGGACAAACAAGAGGGGTGATGGGGCAACCCTATCATGTTCCTCTTGCTATCTCTGTGGCCATGTAGAATACTCCATTCACTCTTACCCTTGCTGTAGGAGTGCTATACAGATCTAGCACCAATTTTTGGAAGTTGTCTCCCACCTCAAATGCTGCTAGTGTTTTAGGAGAAATAGTTGAGGTGGTCAAATGCCTTTTTAGCATTGATGGCGATGACTGCCATGGTAACTGGCTGCTTTCTGTTGCAAACACCACATTTAGTAGTTTCCTGACATTGTTTTGGATGTGACATCCAGGAATGAAACTCCTTTAGTCAGGATGGATGAGGGATCGTATCATTTCTTGTAGTCTGTTGGCCAGGATTTTCACTAAAATATCTGCATCTTGATTCAACAGGGAAATGGATCTATATGACCTGTGGAAAGTGGGGTCCTTACGTGGCTTGTGGATAATAGAAATGGTCGCCTCCTGCCAGGATGGGGGGGGTCTTCCTCCTCTGAGACTGCCTGGAAAACCCTATACATGAGTGGTATCAACTCTGGGATGAAGGTCTTGTAAGACTTTCCCACGAAGCCATCCATGGTTTGGGATTTGTGGAAAGGTAAGGCCTTTATGACCACCTCTGTCTTCATCATGGTTACGGGTCTATTTAACCTTTCCTTTTGGGCTTTTGATACCTCTGGGAAGGGTTCCTTATTAAGGAAGTCCTGCAAAACCTGTCCATGATTTTTCAGTTTCCAAATTGTGTGGTGATCTCTTTGGGGTCTAACGCGTACTTTCTTGAGCCTCCTGTTTTCCTTAACTTTTGTATATACCTATCTGCCTGGGCTTTCTTGAGGTGGAAACATGCTTGTAATAAGTCTGATTAGTGTATCTTAGCTGTGTTTCTATTTTCTTGATGCATATTTGACTCAGTTCCTCCCTCACATCTTTAATTTGGGAGAGGAGCTGACAGTGCCCAGTATGCTTGTGTTGGAGTTCAAGAGCTGTAAGCTGTTCTGTCAGTTTTCTTTGCCTCTCTAATATATGTTTTTTCTATTGTGCTCCATATGCTATTACATGGTGTCTTAAAATTGCCTTAAGCCCATCCCACAATATCTTGGTGCTAGTCTCCCTTTCAGTATTAAATTCCAAATAGGTAGCAATAGCCTCTCTGATTTTGGAGCAGAATATTTCATCATTAAGATGGCTGGTCTTCAGCATCCAGAGGGGTTAGTCCTGTTTATGGCCTAGTTCCAGTTGCATTTTTACTGGAGCATGATCTGAGAGAGCTGTGGGCCCCTTTTAACAACTCTTAACTACTGTCAGCATTGTCTAGGGACATAAAATCTGTCTAAGTGGGAATAAGAGCCATTGGGCACTGAGAAAAATGTGTAATTCTTCCCAGAGGAGTTGTGCTTTTTCCAAGGATCAATAAGCCCGAGTTTCTCTCTCAGAGTTTCCAGTATCCTAGCTGCTGCTGTACCAGAGTTTTGTGCCCCAGATGACCTGCTCAGGCTGTAGTTCTCTACTGAGTTCCATTCCCCCCCAAGCAGCACATGGAGATTCAGAAATACAGCTTGCTTCCTGAATAGGCCTCTAAAATAGACTGGTGTTGCTAGAGTGAGACTGTACACACACACACACACCAGATGCAGGACTGTGCTCCCCTGCTAGAGTAAGGGGAAGGCAAACCTCCCCTCCCTATCTGTAAGTGTAAGTCACTTTCAATGGAAAACTTTTCCGTAAGAGGATTGCCACCCCAGCTTTTTAACTGTGAAGGTGGGATGCAGCAATACCTTTGCTTCACCCAGCTTTTCCATAATTTTAGGTGTCCTGACAGGGTAACATTGTTTCTTGGAATAGGCCAATATCACAGTGGAGGTTTTTTAATTCTCTCAGTATTCAGTCTCTCTTTGTCACTGACCCTAGGCCCTTTATATTGTATGTTACTAAGTTAACCTGTGACATTGACATGTTCAAACTGGAAAAAAAAACATTCATTTTTCTCTCCATGTTGGTCCTGGCAGTCCCCATCCTATTGACCCACGCAGCCCCTTCTCCCGGCTCCTCCAGCACTTACTTGACAATGTCCTCTACCACAGGACCTTGTCCGTGCCCAGCCCCAGTGCAGAGCCTGCAGGAGATCAAGCTTCATTCCACCGCCTAGGGAGTTTTTCAGGTTTTCTCCTGTTCCCTCCCCATTGCTGGGGCATGACAAATCAGTGTGTATACCTAGACGCATGTGCATGCTGCGGAGTCCCACTGCTGCCTCCCTTCATTTGGTGTCCCTGTCTCATTCTACCCTCAGGCCTCTTCCTGAGGGCAGTCATTTAGTGGGACTGCCAAACCACCCTGTCCGAGATAGAAGAGCTGTCCTCCAGATGCTCAATCCTCTCCCTGCTCAGCCAACCCCCGGCAACCCACTCGCACGGCAAACACGGGTCATCTGCATAGCAGGAGGTTAGGCAAAATGCCTCAGCCCTCCACACCACTGGGCAGGCTCAGAAAAAACACATTTGAGTTCCACATGAAGGCTCCTGAGCATCTTCTGCCACCACGAGTCTGGGGGATGAGGATGGGGTGAACCTTTGGAACTGCTGGCCACCCTTCTCAGTGAGTGTCCCTGTTTTAGCTTCAGTATGTCTACGCCACGCCTAGACCCAATTTTAAGTACTGACCCCCCAGCTTGCTCCTCACCAGCCTAATTGTTCTCTCTCTCTCTTATCCCCCTGTCTTATCAACACTAGGCCCGTCCATCCCCTTATTCTTCCTTTCCCAACCTCGGATAGGAGTGCACTACCCTGGGTTGTGACATCCTACCATGCCCCGAACTTTATAGCATTCAATCCCAGGGCTCACACATACTCCTTTTCTCCATCCACCTTCTCTACATCCAGTTTTACCAACTCTTTTCTGTGCACCATGCCCTCCTAGCCTTTCTCCCCCCTAGCTCCCTCCCTTCCCCCCTACTTTCACCTCTACCTGGTGTATATTTTTTTTTTCTTCCGTTACTTCCTCCTGCAACCTTAGATAACCTGCTTTATCTTCCTATAGATACTTCTATGTATGTAAATACCATGTAATCTGTACAATATCTGTATAAATTCTATGTACATATGAACTTCTTTTCTTCCTCTCTGTAAAGAGTATTATCTGTATTGCCTTGTAAATACCTGTGTTGACCTGTATATACAATTGTTCATGCTCCACCCAGGTCCATCTTGCAAATGAGCTTCTGCTCAACGATGAACGCCTGGTTAAATAAAGACTTGATTGATTGATTGATGTCTAACAAGTGCAGGAAACCTGCTGCTTCTGTTACTTGACCATTTTGTGTGGCGAAATCATAACTGGGCACATAGAATAACAGTAACTTAGCCGGCCCAGTGGCGCTGTGGGTTGAGTCACTGGACGCCACATCTCGCTCCACGCCAGTGACCCAGGTTCGGGAACGGACTAGGGTCACTGGGGGGTTGGCAGGGGCGGAGAGGGATTGAGCATCCGTGGAACTGCTGTCCCTCTCTGGGGAGGGGGGGACACCAGTATTTAGCTCACTTGCAACCTCTGGTGGAGGCTGGGGGCAGTGAACTGGCACTGCACTGTAAGGGGTGACATTGGGGCATGACGCCGGAGGGAACGCGTGCGGATGCGTGCACGCTCTCTTCCTCGGCATCCTTGTATGCCCCTGTCACGCTGGCCCAGGACAAACAAGGGGAAAAACATGGCACTTCAGTCGCGGCGGCTTGATGGCCGTCTTGGAGATGCCTGGCCCGGGGGGGCACCACTGCCGGTACTGGATCCTGGTTCGGTGGAGAGTGAGGGGGGGCTCCCCGCCACCCCACCATGGGGGGGCAAGCTGCCGGGGTAATTGGGCAGTGGGAGCTTCATTGAGGGGCTGGGGCAGAATCAGATGGTGGCCGGAGGAAAAGACAGATGCCAGATGCGGAAAGCAGACAGGAGATGCTAGACAAAGTAAAAAAGGATTAACAAAAAAAAAGAATAACAGTAACTTTGCCACATACAATAGCAAGTTGACATTAAACTGGAACAACAGGGAAGTTTAGCAACAGCCAACCCTATAGAGGGTGGACACCAGGGCTATGTCCCCCTTGCAGCAGTGCAAGACCTATGCATGTAAACAATAGGATCCTAGGAACTCTGGAAAGAAACTCTCTTCCCCTGGGGGGCTCCATCCGGATGCTTCCGCCCCCCCTCCTCAAAGTTTGTGGCATGGGTGGATGAAGCCTCTCCCTGGAGTATCTGAAGGATGTAGGCCTCTGATGCGTGCCGCCCTCAGCCTCTGCCCCACTTTACTTTTGCATTGATGGAATGTCAGTTAGTGAGCCATAGCACAATAGCAGTCCCTCCCCTGTGCCCTTCTTGGGCTAATCACGCATTCAGACATGTTTGGCTGTATTACAGGAGGGCCTTAGGCCACTGGTCATGAAATGTCTTCCCTGGCACCATTATGTAGCCCAGTCCACCTAAATCCCACATCTCCCTGCTTCCAAACAGTGCTGACCTGTAACCCCATGATAAACAATAATTCCCTCACTTCCCAGATTCCCCAGTCCCCTAACATCAATCCATAAAAGTCCTGTAATTGTCATCTTATGGTGCATAATCTTCCTCTTGGGTCCTGCCCCAAGTCCATTGCAGGTTAGGGGGGGTTTGAAGGCTAAACCCACAAAGTCCACCTGTAATACCCATCCAAGGGGAGAAATTGAAAAGTGGCAGCTGAGCCTTCATGCTCCCCTCATTGTTAGGTACTGTCTCTTCCAGTCGAATTGGTGCAGCTGTGACAGGCAGATTGCAAATATATAGAGATCTGTTGTGTCCCAAGGGGTGGTGGCAATCGATAATGTGGACTAGCAGTGGGGCTCACTTTGCCAAGCATTACTGGCCCCTTCCTGCTCTGGAATTTGCTCTAGCTTCTCAAGTTTGCTTACAATAAATCCAGGTGGGAGCCTGCAGCCCCTCATACACAAACAGTTGAGAGCTCATGATCCTACTCAAGAGTAAAAGTTATACGAGGGCACATGCTGCAACATTTCCCCCCTTCCTGCCATCTTAGCTGTAGATACAAACAGATGCACTGTATTTCCCCATTAAGTCTCTTCAGAAGTTGTTGGTGTTGATTTTGCTCAGCTTACTTTTGCCCCTTACACTTTTGTGCTCACAGTCCAGGTTTCTCTGTGTTGGATGAGGGATGGGGGGAGGGTCACCTCAAATTTATAGGGGGCTTCTAGATGGTGGGAAGCTGTAATGAGCCAACACTCAACATGTAAAAGAAAAGTACTTATCTGGAGCATGATTATAATTTTGGGTGGATCAGACCTTTAACACATTTCTTCAAGTCTGCTCTAGCAAAGTCCACTGCGGTAGTTGATCTCTGGTCTCGGGATCCCTTCTGTTTCCCTGCCACTGCCCAGCTCAGCTGCTGCAGCTTCTTGTCATAGTTCTCTGCTGGCACATCTGGAAGTTCTATTCCCACAAAGGCCAGTAACTTGCTGGTGTATGCTAATGAGTAATCCATAGTTTTCCCCTGTTCTCTGTGGACCAACAGCTTTGCCAGATATGTAAGTTGCACTTCATTTTCTTTTCACAAAAGGCCTTTACCATCACATGCACCTGCTTCTTCTTTCTAAGCATGGCAGGTGAGAAATCTTGATTGACGTAAGAGTGTTGTCTATTAAAGATCAAATCCTGCTTCACCCATGCTTTCTGTAACAGTTGCTCATTCACTAGAAATCTTTAAAACTTTGCCATTATAGATCTTGTGGGAATGCTGGGCTTTGGCTTGGGGTCAAGGGGTCTGTCCACCCTCTTTATCTTGATGAGAAAGTCCTGCGGCAAATTCAGCTCAGTTTGCAGCCAAGTAATGAGGAAGTTATTGAGCTTGTTCCAAGTCCTCTGGGAAGCTGCAAAATCATATGTTCTTCCTTCTTCCTTGAGCCTCCATGTCCTCAGCCCGTTCAGTTAACTCTCTTACTGTCTTTTACAAAGATACAAGACTGTGCAACCTAGACAACTGGTTTCCTCCTGGAGTTCTGATTCTACTTCTTTCACCACAGTTGCCCACTGCTAGAGTTTCCTGAAATCCCTTTTAATCTCTGCAGTGTTACTGTTGATGCATTTAAGTGTCTTTAGGATAGCCACCATGCTGGATCTGTCAAAAGTGGGACCTTCCTCATCCTCGCCACCTGATTGTTGTGTGTAGTCTGATGCTTGGGACAGGGAGTTGCTAGGGCTCTGTTTTCTGCCTGAAGAGCTTGGTGGTTTTGGCTTCTGCAAATTGGATACCTGGCTCTTTTTGGGTAGCTCCATGTCTGCTCCAAGTACTGATTGAATTTGTCCTGTTTTGGTGTCACTTAAAGGGTGGATGATGCAGTACTGTTGTTGAGGGGTAGACAGCTGCTCTCTAAACCACCATCTCAGTTGGTGATGTCACTAGAACCCCCAACTGACCATTTCTGATGTTGCATAGGTGCTCCAGCACCCTTACCTTAAGTACTCATCTAGTTCTCCCTACCTAAAGTTTGGGGCAGGGAACATACACTATGAACGTATTGAAACGTTGTTACCGAAATCCCCAACTAACCATTTCTGATGTTGCGTAGGTGCTCCTGCATGCTTACCTTAAGTACTTGTCTAGTTCTCCCTACCTAAAATTTGGGGCAGGGAACATACACTATGAACATATTGAAACATTGTACAAAATGGTTGCGTTTAACAGTGTATTCCCTTGAGGGATGTTTGAACGTGTCCCTCTGCAGAGCACAGCTTTTTCCACAAACATGGAAATACAATGATTTTGTTGGTAACTAGTTTTGAACACTTTTTGGTCCAGGTGTCAAGTGAGTATTGATTAGCAAATCCTTCAAGTTTTTTGATTGACTGAACATGACTCTTGTTAAAAAAAAACAAAAAAACACTGTGCCACTCGTTTGTTTTCCAAAACAATCCAGTGCTTGAGTGCTCTTAGTATGGGGTGCCAAACTATTGTACTGTAGTACAAAAGTTAGTGGCTGTTCTAATTCTGTCCTCCATTTAACTTCTAATAAGTCCATTCTATTAAGAAGCCTTGCTCCCTCCAAATAATTTAGAAGATTTTCTTTTTTGTAACCCCTTATTCTCAGCCCATTCCTCAGGTCTTCAGCTTAAGATTCAGATTCCAAATTTGAGGAGCAATTGCACTTCAACTTTAGGAATTGACCATAAGGTACGGTATGCTCTGTATTATGGAAGGAGAATGGGCACCGACACATAGAATTTGCTGGCAGATAAGGACCACTTGGCCCACCTAGTCTGCCCATTATTTCCTGCCTATAGTATCATTGTAGATCTTACTTGATCTCCGGCCCATTCACCCACCCCTTCCGTTTCCATAAGGCTCCCTTATGCCTAGCTCATGCAGTCTTGAACCCCTCCAATGTTTTTGGCCCCACCACCTCCAATGGGAGACTGTTCCAGGAATCCATCACTCTTTCTGTGAAGAAGTACTTCCTCACATCACTCCTAAATCTACCCCCTCCTGTTTCTTATCATGCCCTCTTTCCTTGAGTACCTTTTTCTGAAAAAATATTTCCTGTTTATATCTTGCTTACCAGCATGAGGTATTTAAAGGTCTCTATCATACCCCCCTTCTAGAAGGTACATGTTTAGGTCCTTTAATCTCTCCTTATAGAGCTTCTGATGCAGACCGTGGGTCATTTTAGTTGCCCTTTCCTGTTTTGCTTCCACTCTGTCTATGTCCTTCTGAGATGTGGTCTTCAGAGCTGGACACACTACTTTAGGTCAAATCTTACCAGCGAGCAATACAAAGGCAACATCACCTCCTTCTCTCTGCATGTGATACCCCTTCCTATGTACCCCAGCATCCCACTCACCATTCCAACTGTTTTGTTGCACTGCCTGGCCACCTTTATGTCACCCAATATGATCACTCACGGGTCTTTTTCCGTTTTAGTGCTCATCAGTAACCCCCCCCTATTTTGTACTCCACCCCTAGGTTTCTGTTCCTCAAGAGCATTATTTTGCACTTGTTTGCAATGAAACCCATCTGCCATGCCCTTGACTACTCCTCTATTTTTCTCAGGTCTCTGTTCATCCTTACCACCCCACCCCCAACCCCGGAGTGTCCACCCTATTGCAGATTTTGGTGTCATCCCCAAAGAGGCAGACCTTTCCTTCCAACTCCTCTGCAATGTTACTTATAAAGACATTAATGAGGACTGGTCCCAGCACTAATCCCTGTGGCACACTGTTGGTCACCCTCCCTCCCTTCCTTAGAGTGAACTCCGTTTACCGCCAGCCTCTGTCACCTATCCCCTAACCAATTTCTTATCCAGTTTACCACTTTTGGGCCCACTCCTTGAGTTTTCTCAGGTCACTGCTCATCCTTTCTACCCCTTCCTTGGAGTGTCCACCTTGTTGCAGTTTGGTGTCATTCGCAGAGAGGGAGATCTTCCTTTCTCACTCCACTGCAATGTTACTTATAAAGACATTACAGAGATCCGGTCCCAGCACCAATGTCTGAGGCACCCCACTGGTCACCCTCCCTTCCTTCCTCTGAGAGAACTCTTTTTACTACCACCCTCTGCCGCCTATCTCTTAATCAGTTTCTTACCCAGTTTACTACCTTTGTATCCACTCCTAAGCTACTCAGCTTGTCTACTAGTCTCCCATGTGGAATGGTGTTGAACACCTTACTGAAATCTAGGTAGGCTTCTTCCACTGCTCCATCCTGATCTAGGTACTTGGTCACCCAGTCAAAGAACTCTATCAGATTGATTTGGCATGACCTGTCCCTCATGAATCCATTCTGCCTCAGATCTTGTAACCTACTGGATTCAAGTAACCTACTAGATTCAAAATATTCTGCAATCCTTTCTTTCAGCAGTGATTCCATTAACTTTCCCACCACCAAAGTCAGGCTGACTGGCCTATAATTGCCAGCCTCTTCCCCGCTTCCACTTTTGTGATGTGAGACTACATCTGCCTTCCTCCAGTCCTCCGGGACCACCCCTGTTTCCAATGATCTGTTAAATAGGGCCATCAGAGGTGCAGCCAGTACCTCCCTGAGCTCTCTCAATACCCTAGTGGACTCCATCTGGCCCCATTGCTTTGTCCACAGATTTGCAAGTCCCTTGAGGACTCTCACCTCTGAAAATGTACTAGTGTCCACCTCCCTCCCCCAATGCTCCTCTAACATTTTTGTGACCCATCTCTGTCACTTTCCTCAGTGAATACTGACCAAAAGTATTTGTTCAGGATGTTTGCCTTTTCCTGTTCCCTCTCTGCACAGTCCCGCCCTTCCCTTCTTAACCTTACAATCCCTCCCCGGTCTTCCTTTTTTCACTTAGATACCTAAAAAATGTCTTATTCTCTTTTGCTACTGCCTTGGCTATTCTCTCTTCAGTTTGCACCTTTGTGCTCCCTACTGCTCTCCCTGCTTCCATCTGTTTCCCCTGATACACTTACCTATCCTCCTCTCTCTGCATCTTCTTGTATCTTCTTAATGCTACCCTCTTAGCTTTTACCTTTTCCACCACCTCTTTTAAGAACCATAGTGGTCTCTTTTTTCACTTTTGTTTACTTGCTTGATGCAGAGACTGTTGCCTTCACTATGACCCTTTTTAGTTTCCCCTACTGTTCCTCCACCCTACCCAGTTCATTCCCCCACCAGCCAGATCACCCCTGAGGCATTCCCCCATCTTTTTATAATCTGCCCTCCTGAAGTTCAGGAACCTCACCTTTGTGTGGTTCAGTTCCACAGCCATCCTTATACTGAACCACACTACGGTGATTGCTGGTCCCTCGGTGGCCTCCCACATTGATGTCTGCAACACTGTTCCTGTTGGTGAGTACCCGGCCCAGTTTTGCCCAGTCATGAGTGGGTTCACCTACTAGTTCCCTGAGGAATGTTCCCCTGCAGAGAGTCCAAGATCTCCCTGCTTCTAGCTAAAACTACAGTTGGGAGGCTCCAATCTACAACTAGCAGACTTAAGTCCCACAGCAACAGCACCTCTCCCTTTCTGCCATCTTGCTAATGTAACCCCCCTACAAATGGGGGGTTCCTAAAAAGTCTCCCTTGAGCTTGCCTAAATGCTCACTGCCAGGCTAGTGTCCTGCATTTTAGCAGTTTAAATATGATTGCCAGAGCCTGTATAGCCTCTGTGCACTGTCTCTTTAAGAGCTGCTTGATTGCAGCATAAGTAATCTGAGATAGAGCACTGCTGAAAGATGCAACTATTTGCTGAAAACCATTTAGAATGATAATGATAATGTAGTTTTTCTAACCTGCTTTCTTTGTAGCAAGGACTGTTTTGTTTGTCTCCACTGTCATGGTCCTGGACTGCAAATTGGACCAATCAGTTCTGGTGGGACCTAAAATGTAGCCAGACTACAGGAGCTGTCTGAATTCAAAATCTATAGGAACTGTGGTTTGAGTTTTTGCACCTTTTTTGCAACTGAAGAGGGAGCTCTTGCTTTGACTGACAGCCAAATCAGCCAACCAAAGCTTTTGGATCTTGGGGAAGTCCCGGGCTGCTTGCAGTTTTCAGTTAGAACTAAGCTGGAAGCTGAGCAAGAAGGAGCTGAAGTGATTCTGAAAGCAATCCTGAGTGGTTTCGCATGGGAGAACTATGAAAAGTCTGAGAGTTTGGCCTCCATGTCTGCCTGCTGCCCCTGAGAGGAGATAAGAGAATTATTTCGGACTAAATCAAAGTTTGTGTGACTAAAGTAAGCTACTGAAGTGGGCCAGGCTCAACCTGAAGAGAACCGAATATTTTTGCTGAATCACGATCAGCCTGTCAGGAGTTCCAGCTACCCTAAGCTCGGTGTGTGCAGAGACTTTGCGATTGTGCCCAGAAGGCGCTGCCTGGTACAGTAGAATTCCGATACGTATAATGTGCTATGAGCTGCTAGTGGGTTGTGAGTTAGTTCCCCACTGTGTGAACTGTGTTCTGCTTGCTGGAAGCTGTATCCAGCCCAAAACAGACTGCTTCCGAACTTGTCTCCATGCGTCTGGGCTTTGCCAGACTGGCCCAGCCAGACTACCCACTGCATAGAGAAGCCATCGACGAGACCTGCCTGGGGATCAGCCCTGCTCCACGCTTGAACAGGAACAACGGCTCTACGACTTGTGTGGGCCCTGCTTCTCCTGGCATTCCAGATCAACCACCTGCAGTCTCGATTTTTGTCCAGTCTGTGTCCAGTCTTGGGTGTCGTGAGTGAATAGCAGGGTAGCTCCCTACAACAACAGCTTAATCTGAGTGTGTCATCTGATTGTCTTGTTGTTTCATTTCCTTTACGAACTGAGCCCTCTGGCATTGAATTACAAATATTGTGTACTGTGCATGTTATGTTTTCCATCACAGGGCCCCAACCAGCTGCAACCCCGGGCAACTGTCCTGGCTATCCCATCTCTTCTCTACCTGGGTACCCAGAGGTGTGACTGTGTGGGGGGACTCAAAGCACATGCATAACTCTTGATTGATATAACCTTTAAGCTAATTAACCTGATTTTGCCCCTCTCTTGTTCAAGTCCCCTGAATAAATCAGATCTAACTTTTTCTGCATGTAATCTGACTGTGGTTCCAGTTTGTGCTCAAAGTACTGTACTGTTGCTATTTGCTGTGCTTAACCTTGTTTTACAGGGGGTCCCCAGGGTCGAGCCAGAGGAACCAGCCCTGGTGGTAAGTGCAAACAGTGTGGGTACTTGTGTGGTGTACCAGGGGTATTGCGAAAGTGATTATTGTACAGTGTTTGGGCCACTAGAGGGGAAGGAGGGGGGTTACAGTGTCCTGAGGGCTGTGCCCAGTTTAGCTTGACCACTACCAACCCTGACCTCCAGGTGGAGGCACCCATTTCATAACTCAGGCCCCTTAACCTGCTACTAGCCAAGCAGGCAGGGGTAGTAGCCCTTGGGATAGCGCCACCTAGGGGTTAAACTAATGACTTCCATCAGTACGTTATCTAACTCCTCCCTCTCCACAAGAGGTCTGTAGCTCACACTAGTGTGAATAGGAGTTCCATTCCTCATTGCTAGGGTGACCCACCGTACCTCTGCCCCCTGTGTTCCCTGTATCTCTGTTGCTTTAATACTCTCTCTCTCTAACATAAAATACCACATTCCTCCTTTCCTTCCCACCCTCTCTTTTCTGAACAGAGTAAAGACTGGTATGGCCATGTCAAAGTCATGGTTTTCCGTGCACCATGACTCGGTAATGGCCACAATATCCAGGTCAGCATCTGCCTTTGTGGCCTCTAGGTCTGGAATCTTACTTCCTAAACTTCTAGCATTTCCACACATGGCTTTTCAGGTTTTGTTATCATTTCATTTGGTACCCCTTTTTCTTTTTTGCTTTCCCTCTTTTCCCCTTTTTTTAATGCACCAGCTCCCATCTCTCTCTTTATTTCTTCCACCCTGCTTCCTGTATTAATTTGAATCCTGGGGATTCCACTCCTCTTGGGTTCTTCCTACTGTCTACTTCAGCCTATGGAGCTGGGCGATTTCTGCCTCCCTGATCTCTTCCACTACCCCTCTTAGTTAGTGGTGGCTTTCTCAGCCACAAAGAGAAACATAGAAACATAGACTTTGACGGCAGATAAGGACCGCTTGGCCCACCTAGTCTGCCCATTTCCCTACCTAGAGTTTGCCCATTTCCCTACCTAGAGAAGGACCAGCGGTGGCTTTCTTGGCTACAAAGAGGGAACTGGCAGAGGCATTTTCAGCTGCGAAGAGGAGAAGCAGCGGCGAGTTTCTTGGCCGCAAAGAGGGGATTGGCGGCGACTTTTTCAGACGTACAGAGGAGGACCAGCAGCGGCATTTGCAGCTGCAAGGGCAAGCAGCAGCTCCAGTAGCAACCAATCCAGCCACAAGGAAAGGCTGATGGTGGCTCCAATCAGCTATGATTGGCAGGATTCAGGTGAAGGCCCTGAGCACCAATTGAGGCAAGGGGCGTCAAGGACAAAAGCCGCCTAGGCTTTAAAAGACAGTCTCACCAGAAGCAACAAGGAGTGAAAAAAGCCCACCCACCAGCCCCCTCCACTAAGCTTTTTAAATACTCTTTGGAGCATGCAGATTGAAACATAGAAACATAGAAACATAGAACATGGAAACATAGACTTTGACGGCAGATAAGAACCGCTAGGCCCATCTAGTCTGCCCATTTCCCTACCTACAGGATAGGCCGCAGATCCTAGTTAACCAACAGCCTATTTCTTCCTACCCACCACAAGAATTGCCTTATGTCTGTCCCATGCATTCTTGAATTCTCCCACAGTTTTAGACCCCACAACCTCCTCAGGAAGCTGTTCCATGCATCCACTACCCTCTCTGTGAAATAATACTTCTCACATTGCCCCTGAACTGCCCTCCTTCTATCTTTAAATTGTGTCCCTTGTTCTTGCAAGTCTCTTTTTCTGAAAGATGTTACCCTCTTGGACTTTGTTGATTCCACTGAGGTACTTAAAAGTTTCTATCATGTCCCCTCTCCTTCTTTCCTCAAGGGTATACATATTAAGCTCCTTTAGTCTCTCCTCATACGGCTTCTCTTGCAGACCCTGCACCATTTTAGTTGCCCTCCTCTGGACTGCCTCTATCCTGTCTATGTCCTTGCGGAGATGGGGTTCCAGAACTGGATACAGTACTCAGATGGGGTCTCACCAACTGTCTGTACAGAGGGATAACAACTTCCTGTTTTCTGCTGATGATGCCTCTCCATATACATCCCAGTATACCCCCAGCCCTCCCTACTGCCTTCTCACATTGCTTGCTAACCTTAAGGTCATCTGATATGATTACCCCAGGTCCCTTTCCTTTTTTGTTGTTGTTACTACCTCCCACCCATTGTGTATTCTTCCCCTGGGTTCTTGTTTCCCAGGTGCATTAGTTTGCACTTCTTTGCATTGAATCCTAGCTGCCATACTTCTGACCATTCCTCCAACCTTGCCAAGTCCCTTTTCATCCTTTCCACGCCTCCTTGTGTATCAACCCTGTTGCAGATCTTTGTGTCATCTGCAAAAAGGCATACTTTTCCTTCCAGTCCCTCTGCAATGTCACTGATGAAGACATTAAAAAGGACTGGACCCAATACTGAACCCTGCGGTACCCCACTAGTAACCCCCCTTTCTTCAGAGTGGACTCCATTTACAATTACCTTCTGTGTCCTGTTGTCCAGCCAATGTTTTACCCAGGCTACCACCCTGGGTCCCACTCCCAGGCTGGTTAATTTGACTATTAATCTTTTGTGTGGGACTGTGTCAAATGCCTTGCTAAAGTCTAGGTAGGCCATGTCCACTGCCCCTCCCTGGTCTACTACTTTGGTCACCCAGTCAAAGAAATCTATTAGATTCGTCTGACATGACCTTCCCGCTGTGAACCCATGCTGCCTTGGGTCCTGTGTTCCACTGGCCTCTAGGTACTCGACTATTCTTTCCTTCAGAAGTGACTCCATCACTTTCCCTACCACAGAGGTCAGACTGACCGGTCTGTAGTTTCCTGCCTCTGTCTTGGACCCACTTTTGTGAAGGGGAATCACATCCGCCTTCCTCCATTCCTCGGGTACCACACCATCCTTCCATGAATTATTAAAAAGAGTAGCCAATGGTTTCACTAGTTCCTCCCTTAATTCTTTTAGAATTCTGGGGTGAATTCCATCAGGACCCATTGCTTTGTCCACCTTCAGTTTTAGGAGTTCTTGCAGAGCCCTTTCTTCTGTGAAAGGACTGGGATCGACCCCCCTATGAAGAGTGCTTCTGTTAATAGGATTAGGCACTTCCCCCTCCTCTTTTGTGAATACTGAGCAGAAATATTCATTCAGTATTCCTGCTTTTCACTGTCCCCTCTGCCCACCCACCGTTCATTCTATTCAGCCTCACTATCCCTCCTTTGTCTTTCACGCTCGCTGATGTACCTATAAAGGTTTTATCCCCCTTCTTAACTGAGTTGGCTATCTTTTCCTCAGTTTGGGCCTTTGCTATTCTGACTTCCCTCCCTGCTTCCTTCTGCCTTAACTGGTACAGCTCTCTGTCCTGCTCCTTCTGTGTTTCCTTATACTTCCGGAATGCTATCTTTTCTTCCTGACTTTCACAGCCACCTCTTTTGAGAACCATAGTGGCTTTTCTTTCTTTTGATTTGTTTATTTGCTTCACACAAAGGCTTGTTGCCTCTGTGATGGCAGTTTTGATAATTCCCCATTGTTGCTCCACACCTCCTTCTAGCCTGTTTGCTAGTGCTTTTCTGAGGCACTCTCCCATCTTGCCAGAGTCAGCCCTCCTAAAGTCCAGTACCCTCACTTTTGTATGGCTTGACTCTGTAGCTGAGTTTAAAGTGAACCACACTGTTTGATGGTCACTTGTCCCCAGATGGCAACCCACTTCTAGATCTGAGATCCTCTCAGTGCCCCCATTTGAGAGTACGAGGTCTAAGATTGCTCCCTCACGAGTGGGTTCCGAAACTAGCTGTCTAATGCCTGCCACCTGTAGGGCATCAAGAATGGCCCTGCTCTTGGATGTGGCTGCAGCAAATGTGCTCCAGTTAACATCTGGCATATTCAGGTCTCCCATCAACAGTATCTCCCCTTTCTCTGCCATTCTAAGAATGCCTTCTATCATATCCTTGTCCATTTCTTTCCCCTGACATGGGGGTCTGTACACAACCCCTGTGCGGATTGTGGTGCCCTTTCCAGTCTCCAAGGTGACCCACAGTGCCTCCTCTCCTCCTGTTTACTCTTTTGTTCAGTTGCTTTTATCTCTTCCTTTACATAGAGAGCTACTCCTCCCCCTTGTCTCCCCTGCCTGTCTCTCCTGTAGGTTATGTACCCTGGTATGTTAACATCCCAGTCATGGTTCTCTGTGTACCATGTTTCTGTGACTGCTATGATATCCAGGCATCCCTCTTCCATTAAGGCCATCAGCTCAGGGAGCTTGTTGCCCAGACTACAGGCATTGGTACTCATTACCCTCCATTTCCTGATGGCCTTTCTCCCTTTTGCCCCATCCCTGTCCTTCTTGCCTTTGTATTGCTGGATTCGGAGGAGAAGCCAGCAGCAAGGAAGACACGCGGATTGACCATGAAAACTGCACTGCACATTACACAGAGGGGCAGATCATTTAAAGGGTAAGCTGAACAGAGCACACTGGAGAGCTTGCCTTGTATATTTCATGGCTAAATTTGAAGAAAGCCGTCTTGATCTTTTTATGACTAATTTGAATGAACCTTTTTTTTATATACTTATATATCATTAATTTTTTAAAGCATTTGCAGAGAACCATAAATGGTGAAATATTAACCATAAAAAGGAAATTCAAACAAAATTTACACCATTAATAGTAATAATCTGTATGGTGGGTCTAGACCAACACAGATGTGTGTGTGTGTGTGTGGGGGTATACTGAGGCAAAAAAAACTTAGTTACAGGTAGTTGAAAACTTTAGAGACTTTCCTGACTGCCCGAGGTTGGATTGTAGGGGCCGGGGTGTAGCCATTATTTTTAAGATGGAACTGGGCCTTGTGGATGTGCCAGTAGGGTCCACCAGATCCTTTGAGTGTATCCTGGGAGCAGGTATAGGGTACAGGATACTCCTCATCTACTGTTCACTCGGCAATGGTGGAGAATTCTTGAAGGAGTTTGCGGACTTCATTATCAACATAGCACTGGAATCCCCCAGATGGCACCAGAAATCATGGAAGGTCTGGCCAGCCCTGGGGTCAGAAATGTGAAGAGGGATCGAGGAGACCAGGCAGGGTGGAGGGCAAAGGATGGCAGAGGGTGAGGGCTATTGGTAAAAGGGCAAAAGGGTCTCCAAGAACCACAGCAAGGGAGCTCACCTCACAGGAAGGGGATGCTGGTAAGCACCCTACTGGAGGGATCCAGGTTCATATAAGTACTTGCCACTGTTGGAGACCATGGCCAGAGGGGCCATGGTGGGGGAAGACGCTGGGGGCACAGTCAGCAGAGGATGGAAGGAGAAGGAGGGTGAAAGTGAGATGGGAGAGGGGGGCATGGGCACCAGGACTAACAGAGGAGCCAGGGATAGCATGGGAAGGGGAGCTGGGAGTTGGGAGTGCCTGGGAAAGGATGATGAGGGGAAAGTGAGGAGGGAGGTTGGATCTCAGGTGGAAAGGAACCAGAAGGGAGTAAATGTCAGGAGAGCAGAAAAAAGGACAATGGGGGGAGGGGGTAAAAGTGAGAGCCCTGGAGGTCTGGAGGGGTCACAGGCTAACGGGAATGCTGCTGGGATAGATCAGAGTGGTGAGGCGGGGGGGGAGCTAGGACAGAAATGCTCAGACTGGGGAAACAGTTGGACCAGGTGGGTAAGGGTAACCGTTGGCAGGCAAATTGGTGGTGCAGTCAGAGAAAACAGAGAGGCAGTGGGAGTGAGGTGGCGTGGCAGAGGAGGGAGTTAGGCTCAAGGGGAAGGAGGAGGTTAAACTGCTCCTGCTGGAGGAATCCATAATCAGGGTCATTAAGTGGGAGGGGAGGAGTGAGGGCAAGGTGGTGCTGTCATGGTCAAGAGTATATATCTGGCTTGACTGTGCACAAGGCCAAGCACTTGGTCTATACTTTGGTGAAGGACAGTGGAGGATCCTCTAACATTTTAGTGCACCTGGGCACTAATGACATAGAGGAAAATAGTGTGGAGAGATACAGGCAAGGTTTTGGGAGCTAGCCAGAGTGTGTCATGCTGTGGGGTGCCCGGTCTCTTTCTCAGAGGTCATCCCAGTGCCTAGAGCCAGCATGGGAAACAAGCAAAAAATCATGAAGGTTAATGAATGGCTCAGACAATGGTGTTTGGCTAGGGGGTATAGGTTGGTGGGGGACTGGGGTGCAACTTGGGAGGACAAGGGGCTGTATTCTAAGGATAGGCTTCACTTAAATTTGGGGAGGGGGAGGTTTTGAAACTAAAACTGTCTGAATTCATTGAAGCTAGGTGGGGTTTCAGCTTGTGAAGAGGGTAGGGCTGGGGCTTGAGGCTGCTGCTGGCAGACACATCAAGGGAGGACTTGGTCTTCTCCCCCAGCAGGGGGAAGGGGTGCTTAACTGGGGCACCCAACAGTGCGCGAGGGAGTGGGAGCTTGCAGTTAACTGGGGGATCTCGGGTTGAGGGGATGGGCGAAGGCAAGGGGCAGGGATGGAGGGCTGTTCTGATTAATGCCAGGAGCATGGGAAACAAGATGCCTGAGCTTCAGGCAATGCTAAGTGAAGGGAATGTGGATGTAGAGGCAGTCACTGAAACTTGGGCCACTTCTCTGCATGATTGGGACCTAAACCTGATGTGGTACACTGTTCAGGAAGGACAGGGCTGTGGGTAGGGGAGGTGGGGTGGCACTCATCATTAGAAATGGCATTGATATATGCAGGGTGGAGGGGGCAGAGGGAAACGTAAAAGTGTTATGGGTTACCTTGCAGGCACCTGGGGGAAAGAGGATCAACCTGGAGGTAGTTTATAGGCCACCCACACAGGCTGAGGAACTTGATGAGGGCCTGGTGGGGAATCTAAGAGATCACTATGGTCAGGGTAAGGATAGAACTGTGGTACTGGGTGACCTTAACATGCCATGGATTGATTGGGCCACTATGGTATCTTCATCAACTGGGGAGCAGTGCTTGCTGGACATCTTCCAGGATGCATTCCTATCTCAGCTGGTGGCTGACCTGATGAGGGATGGTAGCATCCTGGATGTGTTCCTGTCGGATTGCGATCTGGTTAGGAACCTAGTTGTAGGGGACCCACTGGTGGGGAGTGATCTTGCCATGGTTTGGTTTTCCTTAGACCTGAGGGGAGGAGAAAATCACACTAAAATGGTAGTGGTTGACTTCAGGGAAGCGGACTTTGAGGGTATGGTGGGGATTCTCAAGAGACATTTGGAGGGGATCAAATAGGACATGGACACACAGCAGGTGGGAAGTTATTAAAAGAGGGCTCCTGGAAGCCACCAAGGCCTGCATGAATGTCCGACACAAATTTGGTAGGGCCAGAAAGCCAAGTTGGTGGACCAGAGAGGTCCACGAGATGGCGAGGGAGAAAAACGCTGCTGATAGGACATATAAGCACTCGTGAGGGGACGTGGACGGGTGGGGGGGGGGAGTATGATAGGATATCCAAAAATGTAACCAGAGTGGTGAGATCAGCCAAGGCGAGGATGGAGCAGAGGTTGGCACAGAGGATCAGAAATGGGGAAAAAGGATTCTTTATGTACTTTATATCAGGGAAAGGAGGAAAGTGAAGGGGCAGATTAGCAGATTGAAATCAGGGAGTGGGTGGGCCGAGGAGGCCAGAAAGCAGGTGGAGGTACTTAACGCATACTTTACCTCAGTCTTCACAAGAGATGATGGAAGGCCAACACCATACGGGGGGAGGCACACTATAAATAAGGAAGGGGGGGCTCTTTGACTTTGAAATTCCTGTTGGTTTGGTGAGGGAGGCCCTGCAGTCTGTAAGAACAGATAAGGCACCAGGTCCAGATGGCCTACATCCCAGGGTGCTGAAGGAGATGGCAGATGTCCTTGCTGCACCTCTGGTGGACCTTTTTAACTCCTCCCTTCAGATGGATTGGGTGCCTCAGGACTGGAGGATGGCCCATGTCATGCCTATCCACAAAAGTGGCTCACGGGAGCAGCCGGGTAACTACAGGCCTGTCAGTCTGACATCAGTGGTGGGCAAGATGATGGAGGCCATCTTGAAAGAGAGACTAGAAGTGTTTCTGGAGACACGGGGCCATCTGGATGACTACCAACATGGCTTCGTTCAGGGCAGATCATGTCAGACTAACCTTGTGGAGTTCTACGATTGGGTGACAAAGGCGCTGGACCAGGGAAGACCAGTGGATGTCCTCTTTCTGGACTTAAGCAAGGTGTTTGACTCAGTGCCGCACTCAGGGTTGCTGGACAAGCTGGAGGGAATGGGGGTGGGGGAAAGGATGGTTAGGTGGATAGAGAACTGGCTGACTGAACGGTTTCAGAGGGTGGTGGTCAGAGGAGAGGTATCACCTCCCAGGAGGGTCATTAGCAGGGTCTCACAAGGGTTGGTGTTGAGCCCACTCCTGTTTAATGCTTACATCTTGGACAGCAGGGACAGTATCAGGTGTGAGATGAGCCTCTTTGCTGATGACTCGAAGCTGGGGGCAGTAGTGGATGGGGAGGAGGGTAGAAGAGCCCTACAGGGGAGCCTGGAGACTCTGGAGAGGTGGTCACACACTTGGAAACTGATGTTTAATACTAAGAAATTAGTCTACTGTTAGTTTACTACTGTACACTCGTGCAAGAGACGCGACGTGTACAGTACAGATGAGTCATGTGACTCACTTCGTTCAGCAACAGTTACACAGCAGAAAATCAGTGGGGCAGACTGTCTGCCCCACTGACGTCTTGCTGCATAACTGAGCTGGATGAGTAGCAGAGCAGATGTGTATGTTCTGCTCTGCTCTTTTTTTTGGTGCCTTTTGTTGAACTATCTTGGAACATTTACAGAATGGAGGCAGGCAGGCACTGACAGTCACTGACTGGAAAGCATTTTTACCGTGTGGCAGAAAAAATTACAGGGGTATAACAAAGGAGCAGCCAGGCAGTGGCATTAGTGGCAAGGGTAAGGTGGTTTGTTGGGAGGGGAGAGGAGTAGGCAGGCAGTGGGGACTGTGAACTGACTGGGAACCTTGGTGGGGGGGGATGTCTCAGTGTGTACAGATCATCATCCTGCTGTGTGCACTTTGCTGCACTGTACTCAGAAGTATGTGACTCCTTCTATGTTGTGTACTGGCCAGTCCATCATCCTGCTGTGTGCCCTTTGACTGCACTGTACTCACTGTGTGACTGTGTGCATTGAAGCTCAGCACCCAGTTGTGGGAGGACAGACAGGAAAACCCCTTACAAAGAAATAAATATATATACCTGTGTGTCACTGTGTTATGTGATTCCATCTCCTATGTGGTGCACTGGGCAGCACATCATCCTGCTGAGCACCCTTTGACTGCACTGTACCATATCAGTGTGTGTGACCATGTACAGCCCAGCAGGCAGTTGTTGTAAATATCCTTAAATACATGCCAGAAATATATTTTCCTGTTGGGAGGAGAGACAGAAAAATTCCTTTCACTGTGTTGTGTGACTGTTTCCTGTGGCATACTGTCACCAGCTCATCATCCTGCTGTGTGCCCTTTGACTGCACTAGACATTACACAGTGTGTGTGACCTTGTGTGCAGCCCAGCAGCCAGTTGTGTGGTATCCTTAAATACATGCCAGAAATATTTTCTCAGGGGACTTTGGTGGGAGAGAAAAATCTCTTAATAAAAAAAAAAAAATCTGTCTGTTGTATCTTGCATGACTCCGACTCCTACATGGCATACTGGCTATCATCCTGCTGTGTGACATTTGACTGCTGCACTGTACCCACTACCCAGTGTGTGTGTGTGTGTGAGTCCTACATGGTGTACTGGCCATCATCCTGCTGCGTGTCCTTTGACTGCTGCACTGTACCCAGTGTATGTTTGACTCCTATGTGGTGTACTAGCCATCGTCCTGCTGTGTGCCCTTTGATTGCTGCACTTTACCCAGTGTGCGTCCGTGTGTGTGACTCCTGCATGGCGTAATACTGGCCTTCATCCTGCTGTGTGCCCTTTGACTGCTGCACTGTACCCAGTATATCAAAGTCACACATGATCATTTCTCTATTCCCTTATATTGAACAAATTTATTTCTTTTTGTCCTCAATTTCATGTGTATTTCACAGTTAGCTTAACTATTTGCTGCACATGCTCAGTTTCACATTTATTTCACTATTATCTTCATTATTGGCAACACAATTTAGAAAATAGAGTTTGAGTTCTAAAAAGTTCTAAAAAAGATTAGAACCCTAGAACTCTTCAAAAGTTCTAGATTAGAAGTGGAACCCAGAACTTCAGAGGGTTCTGACAACCCTAACTCCTACCCTAGATATGGGTGTTGCTACTATTCTCAGTTTTGGCCTACCTATGGCTTTTCGCCCTTTCCAGCAGTGACTATTACACAATAGTGAACAGGTACACTACCCTCGTCGACTGGCAGAGTCCCCTGCTTTCCTGCTTCCCTGCTTCCTTATGCCAATGCCTGCTGACACCTAAGATGCCAATCTCCTGTATCACTCATTCACTGTTCTACTCACTCGTTGGGACATGAATGTACTGGACATGTAACCTAAGATGCCAGTCTCTTGTTCCACTCATTCACTGTTCCACTCACTCGTTGGGACATGAATGTACTGGATATGTAACCTAAGAGGCCAGTCTCCTGCACCACTCATTCACTCTTCCACTCACTTGTTGGAACATGAATGTACTGGACATGTAACTTAAAATGCCAGTCTCTTGTTCCATTCATTCACTGTTCCACTAACTGTTTGAAACATAAATGTCCTGGACATGTAACCTAAAATGTCAGTCTCTTGTTCCACTCATTCACTGTTCCACTCACTCATTGGGACATGGATGTACTGGACATGTAACTTAAAATGCCATTCTCTTGTTCCACTCATTCACTGTTCCACTCACTTGTTGGGACATGAATGTACTGGACATGTAACCTAAGATGCCAGTCTCTTGTTCCACTAACTCATTGGGACATTGTCAGAGAGAAGTGGTCAAGGATGGACGTAGAGTCAAAAGGTATCAAGTTGGACCAAGCAATTGCTAGGCAAATTTATTTTAAGCCAGCATGATAAGCAAAGCAAATAAAACAAAAGGCAAACTGAATATGACAAAAGTAAACAGAAGCAAATGAAAAAAGAATATATTAATATACACTTCTCTAGAAATGGCTAGAGCATAACAGCAGGTCAGTGTACTACCAACCTCTCCACTCACTATCTATCTGAGGAGATGCATAAAAGCGGCTCCTTTTATCTCAGTGGGGGTCAGGTGATTTACTTGAAGCTCCGCCCACTTACTTCCAAAATCCTTAATTTTAAAACTAACCATTATTTTCACATATTAAACACAGGACAGCTTCAATTCAGCATAAGACTATGTAGTATAGCTTTTAATATCAATAAATATGCTTTGTTTCTTTTATTGTAATACTGTTCCTGGTAGCAGACTCCTCCCCTGAATGACCCAAGATGTAAGTATGGAGAAGAGAGGGCCGGCTGACTCCTAAGGATCCATTCATAATGATCCCTGCAAGGAGAAAACCCCTTCTAGAAGATTCCCCCTGCTTATACCTCGGTAAGACCTTCCGTTCTTAAGTAACAAATAAACTAACATGGGAATTTTATACATTCTTTTAACCAAAAGCTGAAAGTTATGTAGAATTCTGCACATTTAGGTACAGAAGTTTCTTTTTTATATTTACAAATGTGCTGCAGCACAGGGAAACACAGAGCTCTTATAAGCATTGTGTGGCTTTTGTATTGCCATTATCATTCCTACTTTATGTTAATTCAACTGTAATACTTATGGAGATTCTGCAGAAAACATAAACATTAAAACCATGTTTTCTAGAATTCATTTCACCGGGTTACTAACAACAGAGAGAACTTCATATCATTCAGTGTTATGCTTGGATGCCTAGGCTTAAAGAAAACAAACAGAAAACTGTGTTTGTTTCTGTTTAGGTTTAAAATGCAGCTTCTACCGAGGCAAACTCAACAGTTTAACAAATACCTCCACATGGAGGTCTCTTTGACATCTCACAAGGAAAAAGGAAAAGGGTTTCACCTCGCAAGTCAAGGGGGGGGGGGTCACTTCTTGGCAGCTTTAAACCGCTTCTTTACTGAGTATACTGTGTGCAGGTTTCTAAACGAGACTAACAGGGCAAACGCCCATACGGCAAAATCTCTCTCTGCAGAATGCACTGTGCATAGAAATTCTAGCGCTGTCAAAGTGCCATAATGTTGCAATAATGGGACACAAGTGAAGATATATTAGCTACATTAGCTACCTGGTTGGGAGGGGAGGCATGAAGACATTTTTCTTTCTGAAACCATAAAGAATCACAGGGATAGTACAAAGAGCTTTCCCAGGTGGCCTGTCTGGGAAAGGGGAAATAAAGCAAAGTCAATAGAGACAGGATAGATATGGAAGGTGCTGCTGCAGCAGACTTGAAGCAGGAGAAAGAGAAGAAGGTTCCAGAAATACAAATGGTCTTACAGCACTCTGTGACAGACATGAATGTACTGGACACGTTAGAGAAGTACTTTTATAGTGCTCTTGTAAGAAGGCACTAAGCCTCAGTCAGCTCCACCCCTCAGTTAGACACCTTATTCACAGGGCTTCCCAAATCGATTCACCCCAAGATTAATCTCCTGAGCTAGTTTCCCCCACACCACCTGTTACATTTTAAAACCAAGTTTCAAAGTGCCCCAAACACTTTTTAAAATTATCTTCTTATCTCCCATGAATCCTGCTACTTTTAGTATGAAGAGAAATATAAATAAATATCAATGTGCCTTTAAGGTAAAGTTAGGTGCTTTCACTCCTCTCTGTGAGCAAAGTCTGATCTTCCACCTCAGGACCCCTGCTGGTGGCATGCAAAATAGTGTTACCATCCATAGGTTTTCTATAACCCCTAGTGCCTACCCTTTCATCTATCAGAAAGAGTTCCAGATCCAAAAACTAGATCTTGGCAGGATCCATGTTAAATGGCAGCATTGCTTACTGATAATATTAAGGAGTGGACGAATACCTGGGGAATGACTCTAAACATCAAAAAGTGCAAGGTCATGCACCTAGGACCCAAAAACAACAAGCACCAATATCATTTGGAAAATAGTATGTTAACTGTAACAACCCTAGAAAAGGATCTGGGAGTACTAATTTCAGATGATCTTAAATTCTGAAAACAGGCAAACACGGTCATCGGTAGAATTAATGAGATCATATGGACTATCAGGAAGAATATAGTCTCAAGAGATGCTAGTGTCCTTCTTCCACTGTACCAAACCTATGTATGCCACACATCGATTACTGTTCCCAGTTCTGGTCCCCCCACAAAATAAACAAAAAAACAGTTTAAATCTTGAAAAAATACAAAGAAAATTCACTAAGCAAATTAAAGGTCTTAAGGATAAGGAATACCTAGCTAGACTAACAACACTAAATGTAATGTCCCTGAAAATAAGATGAAGAGGAGGGGATCTGTTGCTCCTATGGGATGTTGTAAACGACCTGCATCTTTTTATGGAAATGGGATTTACCTTTAAACAGGACGCAGCTGAAACTAGGGGGCATCCACTGCAATTACATATGTTCAAGTTTAACACAAACAACAGGAGGTCCTTTTTCTCACAAAGGGTAATAGAAGCATGGAATAATTTACCATTGAACATAATTACTACTGAAAATAAGACCTTATTCAAGAATAGACTGCACAAGTGGATTCTCAATAGGAGAAGTCCTCTTCACTAGAGGTCCTTTGATGGGAAAATATAATGGGCATTCTGCCTCCTGTTTCCAGACAAACTGCAGTACGAACTACAGTATTACTATACCTGGGAATGCTGGGTGGGCCTGCTAGCATATTTGTTTGTTTTTTTGTGAAAGGAAGGAGAGTAGCGTATATTGAATCCAGCAAGCTGCAAGACCACAGACAACATGGATTCATGGGGGTGGGGGTGGGGAGGTTGCATGCCCACATGCCCAGCAGAGCTAATAGATTTCTTTGACTGGGTGACCAAGGAAATCTGCCCAGCAGAGCTAATAGATTTATTTGACTGGGTGGCCAAGGAAATCTGCCCAACAGAGCTAATAGATTTCTTTGACTGGGTGACCAAGGAAATCAATTGGGGAAGAGCAGTGGACATGGCATATTAAGACTTTAGTAAAGCTTTTGACATGGCACCTCACTGAAGGCTGCTTAGAAAGCTGACTAGCTGGGAAGTGTGACCCATAGTGGTAAACTGGGGTTGAAACAACAGTAGTTAACAGACTGGAGGCAGAGTGGTGGTTAATAGCACTCATTCTAAAGAGGGGACTATGACAAGTGAGTTACCACAGAGCTTGATACTGGTACCAGTTCTCTTCAATATCTTTATAGGGGATATTGCAGAAAAGCTGGAAGGAAGGTATGCCTTTTAGCAGATTATACCAAAATCTGCAATAGGATGAACCCTCAGAAAGGGGTGGAAAAACTGCACAGGGATCTTTAGAATCTCAAGGAATGGTCAAAAACATGACATAGAAACCCTGACAATGATTATATGATGGGGGGAGTACAAACAGTCACTAGGAAGGAAAGGGGCAAAATGGTTATCGTATCTGAGGACCTCAAGGTGGTAGGGCAGAGTGACAAGGCAGTGGATAAGGATAGTGGAATGCTGGGTTGCATTGGGAGGGGTATTTCCAACAAGAGGAGGGAGGTAGTGTTGACAATATATTGCTCACTGGTGCAGCCACACCTAGAGTACTGTGTTCAATTTTGAAGACAGCACCTCTTAAAGGACATAGACAAAAAAGAGGTGGTCCAGAGGAGGGCAACTAAAATGGTGCTCGGTTTGCTTGAGAAGCCCTATGAAGAGAGATTGCTGAATTCAGTGTGTGTAACCTGTAAAAAAAGGGGGGGGGATATGATAGTGACCTACCCATTTCTGCACCAGGGTTCCTTTTTCCACCACTCAGGTCCCTCCCACAGTGACCCCGGTAGGTGCCATCCTCGTCTGGTCCTCCCTCAGTGCCTCGGCTCCCTCCCATAGCGGGCCTCGGCACCAGACCACCGCCCGTCGTTACAGGGGTCCTCACATAGCACCCCCCAACCTCAGGCGTGCCATCTGCAGCCTCTGTGATGCAGGGCTCCTTCAGCATGTGGATGCAAAAAAAAAAAAAAAAGGAGAAGAGGGAAAGCATAACGGTCTCCCTAAACATTCCTCTCTCTATTCCAGATGGTGAAAGCGAAGAAATGCTCCGCGTGCAGCGCCATCCTCCTCCCCCAAACCCCGGGCCCCCGCTGTGCGGCCTGTCTCCTAGACGACGACTCCTCCCCGGAGCGGACCCCGCCACTGGCCCCCAGCAACCCTGGACCCAACAACCCTAATTGGATGGACCCGGGATCCCTTCTAATCCAGAATCAACAGGCCGCGGTGGCCATGATGGAGAGCCAACAGAACTTTATGCTCAAAATCATGGAGAAACTGGAGTCCCTTACCCAAAACAGGGCAAGACCACCCAACTCGAACCCAACAAAGCTGGGGCCAATGGAGGAACTCTGGCAATCCTCGAGGACTTCCTCTCCCAAACATCCCACTCTGACAGCACGCACAAGGACGGAGAGAGAGAGGATGCTGGGGATGAGGACGACGAGAGTCGGACACAGAGGAGATGGAACTACAGACGCCCCTTCACTGACTTCAAAATTATGTTCTTTGACACCGATTCCGGGCTCATGAAGGTGATCAAGGCCACAATGGGGTTCAACACCGGAGACGCTGAAGAGGGCAGGCCCGAATCGAAACTCGACCCGATGATCCAGCTAAGGCCGTCCACCACAGAGACTTTTCCAATTTGTCCCGCTATTGAAGACATTTTCATCACTGAATGGCAATCCCCAGAACCAGGCAGGATGCCAAACCGCAAGAACCTGGACAGGATGTATCCGGTACAAGGGGAAAAATCGGATGCTTGGTGCAGGGCCCCCACCATCGACCCTCAGGTGGCAGCCCTCAGCAAGAAGACTGTGCTCCCTTGCGGCACAATAGCACTCAAGGATCCTGCAGATAAAAAGGTTGAGGACATGCTAAAGAAGGCATCTGAGATTGGGGGCATCACTGCTAAGGCAGCCACCACAGCCATTTACACAACCCGGGCGCAGATTCGCTGGCTCGAAGAACTCCAGGAGCAGGCCACCCCTAAGTCTAGGGAGGCGGAGCTGTTGGAGTGCACCCTGGATGCAGCCAAGTACCTGGCCGATATGGCAGTAGACACCCTGTGCCTGCAAGCAAGGTCCACCGCTATCACCAACCGGGCCCGTAGGGCTCTGTGGCTGAAGCTTTGGGATGCAGACCATGAATCCAAGACTTTGTTGCAGAATCTGCCTCTGCAGGAAAGCATGTGTTCAGGGAGGGGCTACAAGATTATTTAAAGCAAAAGGAGGAGTAGGGACCTTCTCAAGAATAGGTACAAGTCTTCCTATCTAGCTTCCTCTAGGCGGAGATCTCGAGGGGGGGAGCAAACCTTACCAATCCCGCAGAGATCCAACTCAGCAGTCTCACTCCTTTCAAGGGAGAAGCTCCTCCACTGGCTTCCGTGGCCCTTACACTCAGAATTATCAGTCCTCAGCGTTCAGAACCCGAGACCAAAGGTAGAGGATTCAGGGGGAAGCAGCAGTGACTGCATCCCACCGAAGGCACGGGGCCAGGACCCTTACCCACCGGTGGGGCAAAGACTCACCCTCTTCGCCCACTGATGGATAGCCACGACGTCGGACAGATGGGTTCGAGACGTAGTGTCCAAGGGGTACTCCATAGAGCTAACCCACGCCCATATCCCACACAGGTTTGTCTCATCCCCCGTAGCCAGGAGAAAGGCGTCCCCTCATCAGGTCCAGCAAATCTTATCAGAGCTAATCCAGAACAGGGCCATTCAGCCTGTACCGGTTCCGGAGCAGGGATTAGGAATCTACTCCATCTTCTTCCTGGTACCCAAAAAAATTGGGGAGCTCAGGCCCATTCTAGACCTAAAACTTTTGAACCAACACGTAGTCCCACACCGGTTCAAGATGGAGACCACCCGGTCCACCCTCCGATGTATCTGGGTAGGCGACTTCCTGACGTCCATCGACCTAAAGGACCCCTGTCTCCACATTCCCATCATCCGGAAACACAGGCAATTCCTCCATTTCCACGTACTGGGCCATCACTTCCAGTACAAGGCGCTACCCTTCGGACTGTTGTCAGCCCCGAGAGTCTTCACCAAGGTCTCTATAACCCTAGTGGCCAGACTCAGAGAACAAGGACTAGACATCATCCCATACCTAGACGACTGGCTCATTCGTGCCCCATCCGAGGTCCGGGCTCGGACGCACACGGAAATCGCCATCCAGGCACTCGAAGACCACGGCTGGGTGGTAAATCAAGAAAAGAGCCATCTCAGCCCCATGCAACAGATCGAACATCTGGGGGCTATCATCAACTCGGCCGAAGGGTGGGCAAAACCGGCCCCAGCGCAAGTTCACAACCTCAGGAGGCTGGCGCGCAAAATGAGGACCAGCCAACACTCAACAATGGGGAAGATCGCCCAGTTGCTGGGCTGTATGGCCTCCTGCATAGACCTTGTACCTTGGGCCAGGTGGCACATGCGTCCGCTCCAAAACTACGTCTTGTCTCGGGGAGCGCCGAGCAAGCACAACCTTCAGTGCATGGTACCTCTACCCCAGGCAGTAAGATCCTCCCTAACTTGGTGGACTGTGGAAGGGAATTTATCCAGGGGAGTCCCCCCTAGAGCCCCCCTGCCCAGTCTCCATAGAGACAGATGCGAGCCTTTCAGGATGGGGAGCCTGTCTAGGAGACTCAACGGCACAGGGCCGATGGTCACCAGCAGAGGCGAAGCTCTCCATCAACATCCTGGAGATGAGGGCCGTATTCCATGCCCTGAGGGCATTCAGGCACCTAATACCCGGTCGGTCGGTCCTAATCCGCTCTGACAATCGGGTGATGGTAGCCTACATAATGAAACAGGGCAGGACCAGGAGCAGGGCCATGATGAGGGAGACAACGACGGTCCTCAACTGGGCCCAGACACACCTCATTCACCTGAGCGCAGTCCACCTCGCATGGAAGCTGAACGTCCGCGCAGACTGGCTCAGCAGGCAACAAGTGCACCCGTGGGAATGGCGGTTACACCCGGCGCTATTCCAGGTGATCCAGGCGACATGGGGCCCGTGTCCATGGATCTCATGGCATCTTGGGAGAATGCCCAGGTCAGCGAGTACTACTTACGCTTCAAGGACGGCTTTTCCCAAGGAACGGATGCCCTATCACAGTCCTGGAAGAGGAGGAACGCCTACGTCTTCCCACCTCTCCCTCTGATCCCCCAAGTCCTAGCCAAGGTTCGGGAGACAGGCCTCACGGTCATCTTAGTGGCCCCATATTGGCCACACAGAGCCTGGTTCACTGCTGCCCGAGAAATATCCGTAGACAAATTCTGGATACCCTACCGGCCGGACATGCTCTCACAGGGGCCAGTGCTCCATCCGACTCCGCGGACCCTGAAACTCATGGCCTGGCTCCTGAAAGGAGGAGACTGAAGGCAACAGGGTACCATGAATCGGTAATCAGTACCCTGCTCTGGTCCAGGCGGGCCTCCACCACATCCACTTACAAGAGGCAATCGGCCATCTTCACTCGGTGGTGCCAAGAACAGGGTACAGTGCCCGAACAGACCAATCTGGCCAACATCCTTCTGTTCCTCCAGCAGGGAGTGGACAAGGGACTGGCACACTCCCCTCTCAGGGTGCAAATGTCGGCCATAGGGGCGGCCATAGGCCTCGTGGAGGGGTATCCCCCGAGTGCGCACCCCGACTCCATACGCTTCCTGAGGGCGGTGGAAATCATGCGTCCGAGAATCAGACTGGTAATTGCCCCTTGGGATCTTCCTATGGTTCTGGAATCCCTCAGATTGGCACCCTATGAGCCCCTCCGAGAGACGGACCTTTTTTGGGTCGGCCTCAAGGCATGCTTCCTGGTGGCCATCTGCTCGGCCAGGAGGATTGGGGAACTTGGTGCACTGTCCTGTGCAGAACCTTACACAGTGTTCACACCGCTGGGGGTCAGTCTGAGAACAGTCCCAGCATTCCAGCCAAAAGTCCCTACCAGCTTCCACAGGGAGCAGCCCATCGAGCTGCCACCTTCCCAGGCGACTCCACACAGAATCGCGGCGGGACCCCTCACCACCTCGACATGGGATCAGTCCTCTCGGTCTACCTAACCAGAACATGCCCCATTCACAAGACGGAGAGACTGTTCATCATCTTGAAGGGGCAGAGACAGGGGTACGCCGCCTCCAAGTCTACCATCGCAGGATAGCTAAGACGAGTCATTCAGAACGCATACACAGCCAACCGACTGGTTCCACCACAGGGGATCAAGGCTCATTCCACCAGAGCGGTGGCCACTTCCTGGGCGGAGAGAGCCAGTGTATCCTCAGAGGATATTTGCAGAGCTGCCACTTGGTCCTCCATACACACCTTCGCCAGACACTACAGGCTGGAGCAACTCTAGGCCGTTCATCCCTCTTTCGCGACCCAGGTCCTAGCAGCGGCTTCCTCAGCCGGTCACTCTTAATCACTCATTCCCTCCCGGAGGACTAACTGCTTCTTATCTACCCATGAGGTAATGTCTGGAGTGCCATGGATGCCAACCAATCACAATGGGTGTTTACTCACCTGGTAAAGGTGATTGTGTTGGTTGGCATCCATGGCACTCCAAGGCCCTCCCTCAGAGCGACTAGAGTGACCGGCTCCGGGCCTAAAGGGGTACCTAACATGTAGTATCGAGGAGGACAGACAGCATGAACGATGCCATAACAAATGACCAGTCGAACTCCCGAGTTCAAGTTTAGATTGTTAGTTCAGGGAATAAAGATCGCCCAGGGCCTTTCACTGCCACGGTCGTAGTACTACTCTTTTGTACCTGATTCATGCTTCTGGTATTTCTGCCAATGCACTACACTGTATGTTCTTTTCTCTTTGTACTAATTAACCTTATTTCAGCTGTGGAAGATTCAAACTGGAGAGCAGGGGTTTCTGGGACCTGGATATGCTGGAAATTTGATCTGGGTCAGTGCATCACTAGTCTATCAGGTGGGCTGAAACCCATGAGGTAATGTCTGGAGTGCCATGGATGCCAACCAACACAATCACCTTTACCAGGTGAGTAAACACCCATTATCTCACTACAACAGACCTCCTGGATTGTCTTATTGTGATTGTGAAATGGATCCATTTGAAATGGTAAATCATTTTTTAAGCTTTTTTTTTTCATTTTACATTAGTAAAAGGAAAGATGGGGAAAATGAAAAGAAATAAAACATAGAAAAGAAAACTGATAGTCCTAATCAGAGGTTACAGTATTTGTGCTAACCCAGAAGGTGGCTCCAGCAGAGCAGGTAAGCTTCTGTATTGCCTCTGAGCAGCTGAAGGACAAAGTAAAAGCAGTATTGAAGAGGCCATGGCTTTAATGAAAAGCATGCCAGCAAGTATGAAGTTAGCCTTGTTAGAACAGGAGCAGTGGACCTGGAAGAATCAAATTTAAAACTTAAGTTTTTATTAAATTGAATCATGTTTTTTATTGGCAGCATGGAGCACAGTCAATAGTTGTGGTAGAGGATTAGATTAGGGGCCTGATGGACTGGAGCCAAAGGGCACAGTAGTGACAGGAATATTTAGCACTGTCTGCAGTTAGGTGAGGTGCATGGGATCAGGCAGAATGCAGAGCTAGACCAAGCAGAAATCAAAGTGGGACTGGGCAGGGAGTGGTAGGGATCCAAGAGGATGTTCCAGTGGAAAACAGAATGGGAAGCCAAGCTGAGCTGGAACAACTGGTAGTTAAAGGTGTGCAATGATGAGCTTGATTGTGGGCCATCTGTTGGCGGGAGCAGGATTCAGAAGAAGCTGGGCGGTCTGGAATAGTGTAACAGTTATTTTGACGTGGTTGGTGGGAAAGTGATAGGTGGGAGAGACAAGAAGCAGTAGTTGGTGACAGCCAAGAGAGAGGAGATAGCTAAGGACTGTGATGATTGCAAAGGATTCCAGAGCAGTCATGTCTAAAGAAAGTGGATTTCAGCCTTGGATCTATGCAGATGGCTTTGATGGTAAGTGCGCAGCATTTTTGGCTGGATGCAGTTTCAGATGGGCTGTTGTGCTGGGATAACTGCCTACATGAATGTACCTTCAGCCAATCAGATTTTAAATTTCTTCTTATCCACTTCCTACTGTATTATAGCAGTATGCCTCAGAAAGTGAGGCATGAGGCAAAGTTGAGTGCCATTAACACCTAGGAAGTATTGTTTTCATGAAATCATGCATAAACTGGAATTCCACCGGTATAATAAAATAATTTAGCTTTTAGTTTTAAAACTGAGAAATGAGGTTCTATGCATTTTTGAGTTGTACGGTTATGCTGGAATAATGCAGTCATGTGATCTCATTTCACCACTCACCTCTTAGTTTCTCTTACCCATTTAAAATTCTCACTATTTACTCAGGAAAGATTCAATATTTTAGGCTCAAATGGATGGAGATACATTCCTGCCCATCACTGTGGATCAAATCTCTATTCTCAAGGACCTGTGATCAAGAAATTGCATTACTGAAACTGGTGTAACCCAAGGGATGGAGTCCCTGTTTTGAAAAATGAGATTCTGTTTATTTGACATCTTTAGGAGGTTTCAGTTACTGGAACATTCTATTCTCCTTAAATGGGACACTGCATGCTTTATCTTCTTATCAGTTATGGGGATTTAATGTTTGACTGTTTCTTGTACAGGCAAGATGAAATGATTGAAAATGAAATTAGTTTCACTGCCTAGTGTACTGCTGGTAAGTAATTAAATTGAGATTCATAAAAATATTGCTACTGGAGTGCTGCCTCTTCTGATTTTTCCAGTGGTTTTCATCAAGCACCTGAACCTGCTTGTAGCATGCTTAGCCCCGGTGGCAGCAAGGAAAAATGATTGCCTGGCACTAGGTAAAATGTTAAAAGATTACTTTTTTTATTACATTTCACAGTCTGGTACATCTTCACATTGCAGCAAGGGGGTATTGTCTACTTTGAATATATATTGACCTTCAAATGATTAAAATGCCAAATAATAAGCATTTGCAATATCAAATAGTAACCTTTCCCACTGTTTACTATTATGGCAAAAGTGAACTTTGAAGAGTTTTGATTATTTGAGAGTAAATTACAGAAAAAAGAGATTATACTGTATCTGTATACAAACATAAACTAGCACAGAAATAACACAAATTAAAACATTATTTTTAAAAATGTATTTTCACTGGTATAGTAGAAATATCTATCCACTGTATCCATTTCTCTCTCTTTTAAGAAATGGTGCCCTCCAGCTTCACCTGTGCCCCAACCTGATCTAATAAAGTTTCATCGGCAGCAGCCTGCTACAAAACTTGGCAGAGTCAGCAAGATCAAAATGGGAAGGAGTCCTAAGCATGAAGCAACTCAATGCAGAATGCAGTTTACAGTAAAATATTCATTTATTTAGTTTATAATAACTGGTCAGCAATTTCTTTCAATGTACTGACCAGGTTGATATTTTCCATAACAACCGGCTGGTTGATATGACATTCATGAGCCATGTCAGTCAAACTATGCTGCTGCCTCATTGGCCAACATTCTGTATGTGGGCGGGGCCAAACAGTCTCACAGACTGCTGGAGAAAAATTGCTGTCCTGTTATTATAAAAAAATAAAAGATGGGAAAGGTGTTTCATATGAGAATTTAGTGCACACCCTCGTTGTGGATGCTTTGATAAACACCTCGGGCTTCGCCCTCAGGGTTTATGTAGCATCCCACAACTCGGGTGTACATTAAATTCTCATATCAAACCCTTCCCCATCCATTATTCTATATTTATTGACCAGGTAAGTGCAATAGATAAATTCTGCCTATTTTCAGGCATGACCTGGAGGGGGACACAGATGAATGCTAGCTGACCTTGAACCAGGTTAAACTGTTGGTGATATTTTTAGTGAATGGGGGGAAATCTGGCCAGGACACCGGGGACATTTCCCTACTGTTTTCGAGAAGTGCCAGGGGGGATCTTTAACATCCATATGAACTACCAGCAGAACAGGCAGATGGGACCTCAGTTTAACGTCTCATCTGAAAGACGGCACCTCAGGAGTGCAGCACCCTCTTCATGCTGCACTATAGTGTCAGTACTGGGATATTAACCCAAGCTCCTGGTGTGGGACTAGAACCTACAGCCTTCTGATCTCCTGGCCTCAGAGGCGAGTGTGCTACCTGCTGAGCAACTGACACTGACAAATTATATATTTAGCTGAAGAATGCAAAGTGCCATGCACTTACAACTTTAAGGTATAGAGAACATAGAAAAGAAATGCATTTACATGTTTAGAATTAAATCGTTTAGACAATGTACAGTACATAGAATGTTACGCTAGCTATACATGGGGACATCTATATTTTCATGGGGGCAAATCTGTAGTGCCCCAGAGCTCCTGGTGCCCTCCAGAAATGGACATCCAGGTGCTCTAGGACCCCCTTTAGGTAAAGGTGCCCCAGAATTGGTGCCCAAGGGCCACAGTGTGGGGAAGGATGGGGATGTTTAAATACAGCCTTCAGCCCCGGCAAAGTATCCCCTGTAAGCAGTGTATGTGCTGTACTATTACTCAGTTTAGGAATATTGCAGCAGTATGTCTTCTGACATTATGACCCTCAAGCAAAGTGGCACCCATACTAGCAGAGACCTGCAGTAGCCCTGTCAGAATATTGAAAGCTGTAGCACCTTCCAATATGTGGGTGTTTTACTGTATTACAATACCATACCTGTACGTTGGCTTATTCACATGTAGATCAGTACAGTACATTGCACAGAGCTGCCAATGGCATGTATATTTTCTATTCTTTCATTGTCATTCTTACGTTTCTCCACATTTCTGCAATCTGCCTAGCCATTTTTAATACAGCATACTGCACTGATTATGCAAGCTCACATAGCATCTGGGTGTAATGGATTAGACAATTATGTATACTGTAATACACACTGTAACCATTGTGTATGACACAGCCAGCTTACACTTCCTGACATTCTGTTGGAGGTAGCCAGCATTGCTGCTTTGTGAAGCAGGCAGTAATGCACATAACACTGAACACATTATGGTCAGGATTGTGGGGTTTTGTACCCCCCCCCACTCTACTCCCGGGGCCGACTTTCCCATGGGCAGGAGAAAATGACAGCCTCCACCAATCCCTCCTGTGTGCCACCTGTTTGATGCACCATTCTGCTTATAGTAGCTGTGGGGATTTTGGCACCAGGACCCATATTCTACTTCAATCAGGTGCAGGGTCTCTGGTGCACCCAGCTTTGCCACAAGCGTGGGTTCGACACACTGTGCATCGATCTCAGAGGGCTTTCAAAAATCGAGCCTCTTGTTTCCCTTCCCATAAATTCTCTGTTGTCTGCCAGCTGAATGTCACACAAAAATCCATCTCAAGGCGGTTGGCATAATTGTAATTCTCTTTCACTGCAAGTTATAGCTGGTTGGACCTGCACCCCAACCTGATCCATTAAAGTTTGATTGGCAGTGACCTCCTACACATATATACAGTAAACATATTCCATATACAAAAGACCATTGTTTATTTCCCTGTATACCTGTAACTAAATTATCAATTGAAACTATATACCTATATAAATCAACTAAAAGTACTATATATACCTACACTAATCAAACAATTAAAAGTGTATAACTTCACTAATAAAAGGCATATAACTACACTGTGGGACAATATTAATAACACAATTAACACATCATTAGGAAGCTAGCCAAATCAGTTAACAAACTGCAAAAAAACCTGGATAAAAGACAATTACACAAAACCCTCCCAAACCCAGAAATCCCCCAGACTCCTACCTGCACTCACTACACACCATTCCCTCCTTGCTGCAAGAGGTCTTCAGGTGCCATAACACAATCGCAGATGAGAGCTCCATAAAAATAACCATTCTAATGTATTATATTCAAAAAACAAAGGGTAAGGGTGTCACACTTGGAAGTACACCAATCTTGGGGGATAATTAGGTTAATAAAGTCACCACTTGCCTTTTGGGCTTGTGGCCTTATAGCACTAATTAGCCCCCTCTATGGGCATACATAAGGGATATGCAATGGGACAACTGGAAATATCAGTGATATTTCCAGTTGTCCCATTGCATACTTCATGCATTCAATACTGTTTCATTTGTGTTGTTGTTTTGGTTTTCATTTTTTAATATATATATTTTTTATGTTTTTTTCCCTCAGTGATTCATTGCACTATTACTAGCAGGTAGGAATGCTAGCTTGGTAGCTAGGGTCCCTACCTACATCCATTTGTGATGAACTAACTGACTGCTGACCATGAACATTGCCTGTCTCAGCTGCACCAGTAGTGTCGCCTCAAGCAGGTCGACTGGCGAGACAATGCTGTGGTTCGAATGGGGATGTGTGGATGGAGGCACCCGGTAAGGAGAGGCAGGAGACAATCTATAAGTTTGATGCCCAATGGGCTTTATTCATACCACAGGGAAAGTTAGATATGGTCACAAGGGGAAGAGGGGAACCAAACCAAACATGAACAGCAAGTAATGCTCTATACCTACTCTAAGAGGTACGCCTCAGCCCAAGACCACTATCTATTAAGCTCTATACTATGCTTTCTCTAAACAAACTAATGAACAAATTCAGAACATCTATTACTATATAATGATATGAGACAATCACTGCAGGGTGGGGTGGAGTAAGCACCTCTTAGAGTTTATGGGTGTTAAAAGGAAGTCCAACTTTTCCTGCCATCTTCATGCACACAACTGAAGAATGGAGTAGTAGCGGGGTAAAAAGGACAGGGTTCCCACTTGGTACCAAGCTACAACTATGTGAAAACCTAGGAGAGGTTGGAGGGGATGTGAGAGATTTTTAAATAGACTCTGATTCTTCAGCCAACCCACTCCTTAAGGTTGCCGGAATACTTTAACACAAGATGCTAAACTCTTCCCCGGCACAAACCCTTGACCAAGGCTGTCAAGGATGAAGAAACAAGTACTTGGCATCAAATCCTCTTGCAAGAATTGCCAAGGATGAAGATCTGCTGAAGTTTCCCTGGCACAAACCCTTGACTAGAGCTGCCAATGAGGACGGCAGGTTGAAGCTTCTTTGGGGAAAGATCCACAAGAAGATCACCAAGATCAAGCTGAACCCCGGAGGACAACACGGTGTAAGCAAGGCAAGACAAGCAGGAAGAGGAGGATGGAGGACAAATATCAGAGCCCTATAGTATCTAGAACCAGAAAACAACAAACCGACGGACATGGACACACTGGCCACGTCTGACTCAACTATCAGTAAATGACTGGGAGTGATGGACGAGGCTTCTTCCAGGACATTCCACTTCCAGGCTAACCAAACCACAAGGAAACCAGGAGCCGACGGTCATGAGTCACACAGGATGGCATTGGTTTTGACCAATGTCAGATGACAGGGAAGGGGTTGCTGTGAAGTTCTTCATTTTCTGAAGACTGCTTCGGTGAAGAATCAGCTGTGAACAACCCCACCAGGGGTGTTGCGTCAGAAGGTTGAATCCATACACATTTATTTGGCACTAAGAACATTGGTAATTACACTATTTACTGCACCAAGGTGCTTAGTTGTTGCTGGGGCAATTTGCCTGGAACAGGGGCAAATTGCTGGAATTTGGGGCACTTGTTTGTTGCAGGAGCAATTTGCTTGGAGCAGGGGCAAATTGCTGTAATAAGGGGCAAGTGTTTGTTGCAGGGGTAATTTGTCTGGAGCAGGGGCAAATCACCAAAGGCTGAGGCAATTGTTCATTGCAACAGCAATTCGCCTGGAGCAGGGGAAAATTGCTGAAATCTAGGGCAATTGTTTGTTGCAGGGGCAATTCACCTGGAGCAGGGTCAAATTGCCAAAATATAGGGCAATTGTACATTGCAGGGGCAATTTGCCTGGAGCAGGGGCAAATCTCCAAAGGCTGAGGCAATCATTCGTTGCAGGGGCAATTCACCTGGAGCTGGGGCAAATCACCAAAATATAGGGCAATTGTTCGTTGCAGGGGCAATTCGCCTGGAGCAGGGGCACATCACCAAAATATAGGGCAATTGTTCATTGCAGGGGCAAATAACCACAATCCTAGTATAACACAGTCTTGGTACTTTGCAATCAACACAACATTTCAGATACTAGTCAATATACAGTTTCATCAGATAGCAGTCACTAGATGTAAGTGTAACCCCTACCTGGTATGACGTTTGTATCTGACAGCTCTACCAGGTGGGCTGGGTTCAGGAAGGAATATGTCACTCGGCACATAGGCTAGGTTTGGATACTCTGCACCAGGGCACCGGAGTAACTCCGAACACAGGAAGCAATAACTGTAATGTCCAATACCAGAAGTGTGATTCTAAAGTGTGGCTTTTATTCACATCCAAACAGAATAAACAAAGCATAGATGGACTCCCACTGGGCTACACTCCTGGTAATGCAGATTAAAGGAGACCAGAACACATCCTCATCACTTTAGCCCCCAGGCTCTACAACACATTGAGCACCACAGCCTGGACTTGTACGCTGCTTTGGGTTACACAGCCTGAACTTGTACACTGCTTTGGGTTTTCCTGACTCGGCCCCTTGCCAGCCACTTGGACACCTTCCATATTTCATGGAAACATTTTCTGGCGGCTCTCTAAACCACCTAAGAGCACCTCAGCTCCATCAGGGAAGCATCCTCTTTAATCCCATGTCTGGGTACTTTCCTCAGGCACTGGCAAAGTACCTGAGGGAAAGCAAAAGGTGTCTCAGAACAAATCCGTAGAGGTGAATTTGGGTATTACTGATGGGGGGTCTCCCACCTCTCGCTCCCACAATTCATACCCTGCCATTTCTCTGGACTGTAAACACCTCATCCTTTAGCACTTTGCTCTGTAGATTCTTGCTAAATGCATTTCACATTCAATCTGCTTGTCTTGCTTTCCATTTGTGCTGGACTTGAACATACTTAAAAATAAGTGGCATTGTCCATTACTCTAGACCCCCCACAGGTTAAGCAGTCCAATCCCCACATTATTTCTTTCCATTTTGTGCTGGCCTTGAACATACTTATAAGTGGCTTTGTCCATTACTTTAGACCCCCACTGAGTTAAGCAGTCCAATCCTCACATCTTCCAACTGTACTTGGCTGTCTTTTCCTGACCCCACAGTAACAGTCCCTTTAGTTTCTTTACGTTTTAGGTGAAAACACTTGGCCCTTTTTCAGAGCGAACTCACCCTTTGGTTGCAGGGCCCCACAGGTGTTTCCTCCTCAATGAATCTCTTACAGAGCTTCTGGTGCCTCAGCACAACTCAGACAGGCAGCTTCTTTCCCTTAGCTGGACCCAGGAGGGTTGCCCCTGGAAAACAGGCAGACACCTTCCCCCCATCCCCTCAGGAATGGGACTCTGAACCATTGAGAGTGGTCTCCACCACTTCAGTTACCAGTTCCTGAGTTCCTCTTCAGGTGGAAACACACACCACAAACAAAAGTAGCTCTGAAACAGAGCTTAAAGCTCTGAGAGCCTGCACACACTCTGCTGCACTACAGTCTCTCTCTAAGACTGCACACAGACTGCCTTCAAATTCCCCAATGTTCTACTCTAACCTCCAACTGCAGCATTCCAGTGTGGCTTATGCAGCTGCAACAGTTCTAAAATAAATGTCATCCCTCTGTCTCAGCTGAGACTGAGAACAGAGTGAGACAGTGTGAAATCCATTTAACTGGAGTTTCACAAGCTGCCTTCCCTGCCTACCACTAGGTCTTGCTGGGATTCTAGTAACCCCGGGTAACAGGGGGGTTACACTCACCCTGGGTCAGCAGAATGACTGTCCGCAGTCATTAATCACCCGGCTTAGGCCATCTCGCCCCATGTGTTGGCTAAGGGGAGGTAGCGCTACCTTCTCCCCAACCATGTGCTAGCACAGGCAGGCAACTCTAAGGGCCTAGAGGCCTTTGACTGACATATCAGCCTCTACTCTACCCACTAACTATGGGCACCTAGTGGCTCTGGTAGAACTGTCCAGAGCATAGCCCTAATAGATCAGTACTGCGTCCCCTACCGCCATTCAGGACCACAGCCTGTCTATCCCCCCAGCCCTCTAGGGAACACCTGTCTGCCTCTAACTCAAATTTCCCCAAACAAAACAAACAGGGGACCTCCCTGACCCTGGACACCATGCAACCATACACCAGGAGCTAATACCATACCCTGTGCATTACTCCCACACTCCCCCACAAACATACCTGTGGAAGGAAAAAGTTACACACAGTAACAACAACAACAACAACAGTACTTTAAACACTACACTCTAAAGTACTAGTGAGGGACTCCGATAAGTCCTTCCTCCTCTTCTTGTCTTCTCTTCTATCTTCTTCGGGAACATCTGCAAGAAAAAAGAAAGACAACACACACTCCTAATCTGCATACACAGTCTATCTAACCCCCTACCATCAAAACACTGGAGAATCCCAAAAAGATTTTTTTTAGAAAAGTAGAAAAAACAGTATAAACATTAGAAAACAGTAGAAAACAATGACATTATTTACAAAACACAATATTTGGGGGATGGAGTGCCCTAAAAGTCCCATCTAGTGACCACAGTGCTTGAAGGCGAGTCCATTAAAGAGTCTCCCCTGGGCCAGAGCCTGGTGAAGCACAGTTTTAGCAAGTCAAAGTCCCGAAGGGGAGAGTCTTTGAGGACAGGTCAAACATCTGGAGTCTGCAAGTATAGGATGTGTACTGCATTGTCATAAGAATAGAAAAGTCTGGACTTACCAGTCCCTTGAAGAACAAAAACGGCACCAAACCTGGTCATCAGCTGAAGACTCTCCCTGGCAGCATTCTTCTGAAACAGCTGGGCTGACATCTTCCAGGAACGACAGAAAGGCACATCTGGAAACTGTTGGGGTGATGTCATCTCTGGAGATGAAACCTTGAAACAGGAACAAAAAGGAAAACAGCTGGTCTGAAGTCATCCGATTACCAGGCGATGAATCAGGATACAGCTGGGCTGGTGTCCTCTCTGGATCTGAAATCATCTCATGGGCCAGTCAATGGATTCTGGGAGCCAGTACACTGTAGAACTGATGAATGTGGGGCACTTGAGTCCTGGACGTCCATACTGGCGGAACAACATAGGTACTGCAACGGCTGGAGTGGCAGCACTGGCTACCACTGCTCTGCTTTCCATTTGGTAGGCATGGGCAAATTCGCAGGAAGGTCTTTGCATTGTGGCCAATAGCACAATGGGTCAGGTGCTTGAATTATTGCCCCATCTGGGTGCTCATAATTCACACTGTGAAAGGTTTCGCGTCCCTCTCCATCCACTATTCAAACCGTGTCCATTAACAGTGTCCTGCCTCTTTTCCACTGGCTGTATTTGTCGTGAAACATTCTGTGCTTGACATGCTTGTTTGCACCAGGATGCACACATTTCATTGCTTCTGCCCAAATCCAGGACTTCCTGTTTTGTTCAATCTCCTCCCAGACTCTCCGAGGAAAGGTAGGAAAGGACATCCCATAGATTTCATTCGCTTTCCTATGAACCAGTCTTTCCTCCTTACTAGCTTTGGTCAACCTGAGACCTCTGGCCTGGCTTGGGGGTGGCCAGTCCTGGTTCTGCCAGCTACGCATTCTCAACGAGACAAAAAATGGATCCCTAGCTGCTTCTTGCACAGCCAGGGCAGTGGCGTCACCACTCTCTTCCATACATTCCTCAGCGGCAAGAGCTTGAGGCTGTGTACTAGTTCCTTTTTCACAAGGCCACATAGGTTCCACCTCTTCTTCTTCCTCACTGAGAATCTGTGCCCAGGAGTGAGCAGTCGTCCTCACTCCTGAGACTATCCACTCTTCGCTGGGTGCGGAGGTCGAAACCTCCCATTCAAAGGCCTCACTCATCTCGTCTTGACCTATGAGACTTGGGTTAGGCCCCGCTCACCATGGGTCTACTGCTGCTCTTCCTGAGATGTCTCTCTGTGACTCAGAATCCGAAACATCAGAACATTGCTCTGTCTGTAAATCTGCACCCTCTAGCTTTGTGCCACACTCCCTGAGGGGCCTTCTCCAACAGGCTCTGTCTGGTGCTGTGTGCTGCCAACTGCAGATTCTTGAACTTTTGTCCATGTGGGAGCCAAATGAATCTTGGGCACTTTAAATAAACTATATTTCTCTAAGCACCCAGAACAGTGAGGTACCGTGAAGACGTCCTTTCCAGCATTTAAGCACATTAAACATACTTGCACTGGATATCCAGGAATCGCCACATGAGGAGGCAGTCATCCTCCGTAGTAACATCTCTCAATGTCCCTTAACTTGTTTACTTCTGCTGCTACCACAGCCCGGGCATGATCCGGGTAACGGGCTGGTCCTGAGGCCATGACTGCAGAGAAAAAACAAACAATGCTCACTGTTATTTCAAGTCCCACATCACTGAAAACTTTCCTTCTCTTTCAAAATGGCTCCTCTGCTGCTGTGTTTACATTACTATCCCACCCTGTAATGGCGGCGACAGCACTCCTATGCATCAACATTCTGTAACTGGGTCAAGCCACTGCGCATCCGATTTACACACTCTACTGATAACTTTGCTCAAACTGCACAAACTTGCACTGTTCTTTTTCTTAGCACATTTATACGATTTACCATGGACTTTTCACTTGCTGAAGACATTTCTCTAGCTCACAGTCCCTTAAAGCCTCAGTATTTCAGAGCACAGGATTGCATGTAACTCTTGCTGCATATGATACAACTCACAGTCTCTCTCATGGCTTTGAAACTTATACTGACGCTGAACCTATAATTATGCTCACAGTCGATGCTTAAAATGCTTGCTTTTGCTGGTAAAACTTAACACAGTCCTTCTTTGCAAAGCGATTACACTGCTTCACACAGATTCAGCTGGCTTTTGGAAAAATCACTTAGTTTGAGCAATTATTTCTGTTGGTACTCACTGTTATCAGTAGCTGTTTGCTGCGATAGAAATCAGCCTGCAGCCAGTCTTGGAGGCCTCTGGAAAGAAGCGGGTTGGCAGTCCTGCCGATCGTCTCTCTGAACACCACACTCACAGTCAAGTTGATCGAGATGCGGGTTGAGCCCGAATTTAAACAGAAAAGTCAGTTTTTTGAACTTTTTACAGTGCTTTCAGTCACTGCAATGCTCCTCCTGATAAGCCAGTATGCACACTCCACTCACTCTCCCTTTCGAATGCTGGGCAGTCGCTCTAGAGCTGGCTAGGGGGCGGGACCGATTGCAGTCTCACCAATCACTCGACGCCGTGCAAATGAGCCTCTTTCCTCTTGAGTGCTGTTCTCCTCATGGCGATCATTGAGCAGGCAAATTTAAACTGCAAAACCACACTTTCTTTTTCTCAACTGACTCCACGGTGGGAGCCCATTTCAACCATTTTTCATGGCCATTAATACAACAAGTCTCTCAGTTCACAAGAACGCATTTCCAATGTCTAGGGCACAATTTTTGCTTTTGCTACCCACAGTTTTCCACACTTTTCTTTGTCACAAACACTTTCAAAAGCTGCAAACGCTGTAATTTGATGCAGGACAAGGGCATACACTCTCAGGCTTTACTGCTCCTTGGTAAACAGTTGGCATTTTAACAGCAGCACATGGACAACAGCACACAGCGGCGCATTAGTTAACCTTGCTTCAGCTTTTTGGGCTACCCACTGCCAGATAGCCAAAATGCTAGCCCTTTGCCCGAGCAACCTTTCTTACATTCCTCCCTAAATTCCAAACCCAAATCCTCAGCACTGCCTCCATTTTTGTAACCCCTACCTGGTATGCCGTTTGTATCTGACAGCTCTACCAGGTGGGCTGGGTTCAGGAAGGAATATGTCACTCGGCACATAGGCTAGGTTTGGATACTCTGCACAGGGGCACCGAAGTAACTCCGAACACAGGAAGCAATAACTGTAATGTCCAATACCAGAAGTGTGATTCTAAAGTGTGGCTTTTATTCACATCCAAACAGAATAAACAAAGCATAGATGGACCCCCACTGGGCTACACTCCTGGTAATGCAGATTAAAGGAGACCAGAACACATCCTCATCACTTTAGCCCTCAGGCTCTACAACACACTGGGCACACAGCCCGGACTTGTACGCTGCTTTGAGTTACACAGCCTGAACTTGTACACTGCTTTGGGTTTTCCCTGGCTCTGCTCCCTTGTCAGCCACTTGGACACCTTCCATACTTGATGGAAACATTTTCTGGCGGCTCCCTAACCACCTAAGAGCACCTCGGCTCCATCAGGGAATACTCCTCTTTAATCCCATGTCTGGGTGCTTTCCTCAGGCACTGGCCACGTTCCTGAGGGAAAGCAAAAGGTGTCTCAGAGCAAATCCGTAGAGGTGAATTTGGGTACTACTGATGGGGGGGGGGTCTTCCACCTCTCACTCCCACAATTCATACCCTGCCATTTCTCTGGACTGTAAACACCTCATTCTTTAGCACTTTGCTCTGTAGATTCTTGCTAAATGTATTTCACATTCAGTCTGCTTGACTTGCTTCCAATTTGTGCTGGACTTGAACATACTTAATAATAAATGGCATTGTCCATTACTCTAGACCCCCCCACAGGTTAAGCAGTCCAATCTTCACATTCTTTCTTTCCATTTTGTGCTGGCCTTGAACATACTTATAAGTGGCTTTGTCCATTACTCTAGACCCCCCACTGAGTTAAGCAGTCCAATTCCCACATCTTCCAACTGCACTTGGCTGTCTCTTTCTGACCCCACAGTAACTGTCCCTTTAGTTACCTTACGTTTCAGGTGAAAACACTTGGCCCTTTTTCAGAGCGAACTCACCCTTTGGTTGCAGGGCCCCACAGGCGTTTCCTCCTCAAGGAATCTCTTACAGAGCTTCTGGTGCCTCAGCACAACTCAGACAGGCAGCTTCTTTCCCTTAGCCGGACCCAAGGCGGTTGCCCCTAGAAAACAGGCAGACACCTTCCCCCCATCTCCTCAGGGATGGGGCTCTGAACCCTTTGAGAGCGGTCTCCACCAGTTCAATTACCAGTTCCTGTGTTCCTCTTCAGGTGGAAACACACACCACAAGCAAAAGTAGCTGTAAAACAGAGTTTAAAGCTCTGAGAGCCTGCACACACTCTGCTGCACTACAGTCTTTCTCTAAGACTGCACATAGACTGCCTTCAAATTCCCCAATGTTCTACTCTAACCTCCAACTGCAACATTCCAGTGTGGCTTATGCAGCTGCGACAGTTCTAAAATGATGTCATCCCTCAGTCTCAGCTGAGACTGAGAACAGAGTGAGACAGTGTGAAATCCGTTTAACTGGAGTTTCACAAGCTGCCTTCCCTTTCTACCACTAGGTCTTGCTGGGATTCTAGTAACCCCGGGTAACAGGGGGTTACATAAGTTGTGTGCTAAGCACCCTTTTCCTACTGACCTTTCAAAAAAGTATACACTTACGGGTTACTTATGGTACTAGGACCTGGCTACTCCTAAATGTCTTTAGCACAACGCCCTCTTTTACCTATGGGCCTACTTTTCCTGTTTAAAACCTAGGCCTAGCTTGATGCCCTTTTAATCTCTGGGACCCCCTTTTCCATATAGGTCTTTCTTCTCTTAGCCCCTCTTAGCTGTGGACCTCTTTTGCTGGGCCCCTTTAATTATTTAGTGCCTTTGCTGCCCTTCCAACCTTTTGTGGGCCTACTGACTGGGCCCATTTATTTCCCTGGGGCTTGCTTTTAGCCCCTTAAATCCCTTGGCTGGTCGGTGCCCCTTTAATTACTTAGGCCTGTTCCAGGCCTAGCTGCCAGTCACTCAAGGCTTCCCCACCTCTATTCCACCCCCTCAATGAATATTTATTTACCTCCCTCGGGTTTTTAGGTAGGCCCCTCCCTGTGGGCATCGCTGCACCCAGACTGTTTAAATTAAAGAGAGGGTCTATTGCCCGATTCCCCGGTAGCGCCACAGCACTAAACAAAATAATATTTTCTTTTTTTTAAGTTTAGGCGGTTAGCACTCTTCTGGTGTGCTGCCGCCGACTCACCACCCCGGGCCAGGGTATAGCTGGTGCTGGGAGGAGTAAGGACCTGTAGGAAGAGGGAGGAGAAGCGTCACAGGGAAACCAAGCAGTGCGGCGGACAGCAGGAGGCCTCTGGAGGGCTGACAGCTTCTTTGTCAATGAGATGCAGCTCATCTCTGTCACTGACGAGGGACCTAATACATGGGCAACAAAAAAACAAATGGGGCATTTACAGCCCACTCTGGAGCATCGGGGGAACCAAAGGAGTCTCTTCTTCTTTCATGGTCACCCTGACGGACTCAACCACAGGGCAACTGGGGCACACACCAGAGCAGCAGTGTTCTGTCTTCACTGGCCAGAGGATAGGCACCACCACAGAGTTGACGGGATCGGCTTCAACACCACAGGTAAGCCCAGGGTCCCCGTTACACTGTTTAGGTCCTATCACCTCCACAGCCCAACTCGAACAACCACGGGAAAATGGCTCTCCCTTTTTAAAAGGTAATCAGGGTTCTAGCGCTAGAATCCTGAGTCTGTGCCTCAGACCAACTTCCAGAATTTGAAATGGGCACCACTCGCTGGCCAGGGACAGTGGTCCCAGCACGTGGGTGCCTACTCTTGTGCTGTCTGCTCAAGGGGAGGGAGAATAGAATGGAGCAGATCAGGCAGCAGAGAGAAAACGTATTTTTTTTTCTTGTTTCTTTTCTGGCCCTGCCTGGCCATAGCGGGGGGGAGACACACAGGAGCCCCTTTTTCTGCCCCCTTCTAAGCCCATACTGTCAAGGGGACACCCCAGGGCACATTTTCTTACAAACATTCCCCATTTCTGTAGTGCCCCATACTTTGGGTCATTACACAGTGTCAGTGGTGGCATTTGACTGGCTGCTTTTTTGTGGGTGTTGACTAAAGAGTGTTGTTAATATTGTGGCTCAGCTCCCGCTTAGTGAGGGAGCAAGGTTTCGGTCCTGTAGTTTTTTTTTTTTGTTTGTTTGTTTAAAATGTGTAATCTGGTTGATTCTGCTTTCTGTTGTTGTCAGCATGTTGACACAGCACAGGAGATTGCCATCCGGTGGAAGCACTGTTCAGCAGAAGAGGACATTGTTGGCTGGCAGAAGCACTGTGAGCCGGTGACAAGTAGGTAGTGGAAGCTGTGGGTGGGAAATTGGCTGCAGCATTTTAGGTTTTGGGCAGAGTGTGAGACTTTGTGAAGGAGATTATATTTTTTTGTGAAAAAAAAAAGAACCTCTCTCAGTGTGAATGCTGGTTTCACACTGAAGAGGTTCAGACTTGCAGCCAGTGAGTGGGTCAGGTTGGAGATAATATGAGGGGTGGTTTAAGTGCAGTTTGTGCCCCTTGTGTGGTTAACTTCAGATAGTACCACTCATGGACCTACTGTAAGCTACAGCTACTATAAGCTACAGTGAGGATAAATGTGATATTTTCACTGTAGGTCACATGGCAATGAAAATATTGTCAATATCTGCCACTTGATATCCTCACAGGCATTACATAAATATATTATCATCTACACATATATAAATTAAGGAAATGCAATAGGAATAAGTTAAATAAATGATTTATGTGTACAAGATTAGTATGACCTTGGATAACCTCATGAGTGGCATAAGCCACAAGTGAGGTGTCTGAGGTCAAACTGCTTGTGTGCGCATAAATCATTTATTTAATTTGTCCCAATTGCATATTCCATTTATGCAATAGGGAAGGAGTTTTATTAGAAAGATTATTTACTTCTAGTGTAGTTTGTCTCTCTGTCTCTCTGTGTGTATATATATATATATATGTATATATATATATATATATATATAATTAACAGGATTATTTTGTGTTGTGTCTTATATTGCTCCGCATGCATAGCAGGTTGCTATGGGATAGTAGCCTTATTGCTATGGACGCCATGTCTCTACATTGAAAACACTCATCCTGATTGGGCTATTTGTTTGTGTGGATGGGCCAGTGAATTTCTTAAACATGATGGCAGTATCTCTCACTTAGGAGCAGTCAGATAGCTCCGCTCTAGTTTGCATTTCTTTCTTTCTTTCTTTCTTTCTTTCTTTCTTTCTTTCTTTCTTTCTTTCTTTCTTTCTTTCTTTTTCTCTCTCTCTTTTTTAATCTAGATGTTAATTTATGTGGTTGATCCTGCCTTTGGTGTTCAACTTGCTTGTTTTGGAATGGTATAGTTAGAGTTTTAGGAATGAGCAAGTCAGACCACAAGAGTGCCATTATAGGCAGTTAGCAGCAACGAAAACGTAGGACCATTGAGAGTGCAGCTGGCAGCGTTGCATTTTATTTATTAAAAATAAAAGGAAGGTTTCCAGTTTTCAACTTTGGGATTACATATCTGGCTGATCCTGCAGTTTGTAACAGGGTCCAGTTTTATTTATTTTTTCTGAGTGAGTGTGCCTGCCTGCTTCTGGACCAAGTCAGTGAAACCCGTCATAAGTTTTATTTAAAAAAAAGCAGCACTTTAAGATAGGATAAAGTAAACAGATGGTGCAGTGTGAGATTGTAAAGATGTGCAGGACAGAGCAATTTGTTGGGATTCCTGTGGTTTGAAAGTTTCAGTGTTGGGGAGTGGAGCGGGAGACCGCTTGAAAAATGACTGCTTGCAGCTTCAGAGAGGTGTCTGGTGGTAAAAGAGTTGTGTTTCTGTTTGAAACTTGATAAGTGTTGAACCAACAGGGGTGGGAGAGGGGAGAATCAAATCCGACATGACCTGAGTGTGCAATTTCAATTTAAAAACAAGCTGTTGTTCAAATGAACTGAAGAAGCCATTTTGTGTCAAGCAGTTATGTGGTGGTGCAGAGAAAACAATGTGCAATGGAAGAGTGGGTTGTAAACGGGAGAGCTGGTGTGCAGGAGGGGCAGACAGCAAAGAACGGCTATAGTTTAGTTAAAAAAAATAAGAATAGGTGGGGGCATGGCCTGGCACCGAGCAAGATGGATGTCTGATTCCTGAGCTCCCTTATAACAACAACTATCTAACATCATCCTTAGCCATCTAAGCCAGACCAAGTATTTTCTTTACGAGAATAAGCAGATAGATAACACTACAGCAAGTTTAAAAAGTTATTTTGATGTTTTACTGCCCTCAGCACCTCTACAAAACTTGGAAGGCCTACTGCAAATCTCTAGAATGGCTAATACCGACAAGCAGCTGAATCCTCTGGAAAAAATAGAAGCAATGTTTACTAAGCTATCTGCAGACGTGATGGACTTAAAGATCGCTACACAGCAAAATACTCAAACCATGAAAACTATTGATTCTCGGCTTGCCTTCACAGAAAACAAAGTTCGCATTAACGAAGAATCAATACAGGAGTTAAAAACTACTATCAGAACTCAAGACCGAACAATCAAAGAACTACAATCTAAGGTAGAGGACATGGAAAACAGAAATAGAAGAAATAATCTCCAGATATTCGGATTCCCAGAAGGAGTGGAGGCTAATAACACTACAACATTTCTAATTCAAGTGTTACCACAAATACTTAAACTACAAACCGGCAACGATCTAATTATAGAGCGCTCACATCGATCACTAGGCCCTAAGCCCTCTGCAGAACAAAGACCTAGGCCAGTAATTGCCAAATTCCTTAACTATGCAAATATTGAACTTATTTTACAGAAATCAAGAGATATCGGTCAACTTATCTGGCTGGAAAATAAGATTTATATATACCGCGACTTTTCAAGGGAGCTGTCTGCAAAACGGAAAGCTTTCACACCAGCCAGATGGATTATGCACCAAACAGGGCTCCGTTTTTCACTTAGATACCTTGCAGTAATGAGGGTCTATATTGGAAACTCTCACAAGGACTTTCATACCCCGGAATCTCTATTGTCCTTTTTGAATAGCCATTCCATAAATCACCACGGAGATTTGGTAGTCCGGGGGACTCGCTCTGTGCCCGAACTCCCAGCTGACGGTGGTTCCGACATGATTTCCAATGCTGTGCCCTTGGAGAAGACGTCTATTACCTCTGAATCCCTCGATGTGCCAATAAGAAGGCAATCTAACCATGTACAAGAAAGGCTATCATTTGGCACTGGTCACTCAAGGATGTGATGTTGTATCCCTGAAAAATCATGTAGCATTACGCCTAAATCCACTGAAAATAATCTTGCTATTCCTAATGTTCCTGTGCATAACAAATATGCACTGCTGCAGGACTTACCCACTTCTGGTGAAAACCCAGCTGAAGTGGGGGTCATCTTGTCGGGAACCGACACGGATTGCAACCCGATGGAGGCTTCTTGGGTCAATAATGGGGACAGCTCACCTTTTAAAGTGAATGAACCCCCAAAAAAGAAACATTGCGGTAAGGGTAAATATAAAGGGACCTCTACACCATTAAAACACTCGAGATGACTGTACTTAACTTTAACAGCTCCAGTAACTACTGCCTAATTTTATTCTAAAGACGAACTGACTGAGTCTGTGTGTGCTGATTGCTGACAACCGGTTGATTAATGTGCTCTAAACGTTAGTTAACTTACTTTCAACACTATCAGTACATCATGGTCACATATATAATATATGTTTCTAGTAAATAAGTGCATAAGTCGGTCACCAACGCATGAGCTGAATGAATAATTTTAGGTGTATGGTTACAAAATCTGTCTGCATATGGCTTGATGTGCTTATGATGTGATGTCAGTCTGCAATTAACCTCTTAAGGGCAGTGTCGAAATACAACTGATAATTTTATTATGCCCTGGTCTTATAATTAAGATGAATCGTTTGATTATGATTAAAAAGGTAGAATTCACGATAGCCCTGTGGAGGATGTTGGAATGCCCATAATGTTATTTTGGTATAGCCATATTGCAGAGCAGCATCTTATGATGCCGGTTGCTATAGCGAACTAGCTATACGGACATTAAGAAAACTCTCTCTCTCGGAACATTTATCCAGTTAATAGATGGACGTTTTTTGTAACGCTGCTAATATGTGATCTTCATAATCCTTGCAATTTGTATCTTATATTGTCTAATTATTGGAGGTACCCCCCCGATGATCATTAACAATATCTAATCCATATGTCATTGTTGCATTTACAAGATATAGCATTTTTTTTTCTTTCTCACGCTTTGCTGTAATACCAAATCCCTAACCTGTTACTGATTCTCTTTGTATAGGAGATGCTACTAGATTTATTAATGTTGATATAACTTAATCACCTTCAGAGTAAATTTAACACAGTATCTGACACTCCATTTTGGGGTTTTACTTTGCTTAAAACATAAACACTTTAATATTGTTATACAAGTCTTATTAGACAACTTGTCAAAAGAGAGAATTGGATAGTACTTTATTATTTTCTTGTACTATCCTAGTTCCTAATTGTTAAGCTTCGTCCTAGAGAACAGAGAAGTGGTCTTGGTCCCTATCTGTTTTTCATTTTTTTTTTTGGACTGACCTTTCTTCTTTGATTTATTGTTACACAGTTCAGATACTTAAAAGTATTAAGGTTATACTGTTAGTCGGGAGCTGCATGGAAGGAAATCAGGAAGATTTTATATATCTCTTTATGCTGATGGTGTTATATAGTTTTGCCAACAGTTCTTTTATATTTGATATATATATATATATATATATATATATCTATATATTGAGCTGATCTGCATACTGTTGTTATACATACTTGGATATAAGAGTCCCTTGACTTCATATTTACTTTATTACAGATGGAAGAATCCAATATATGATGGCTAATTTAACAATATGCACTTGGAATGTCAAGGGACTTAATACACCAAGTAAACGTAAACAGGTTCTCAACCACCTCAGAAAACATAAAACACAGATTGCACTATTACAAGAAACTAAACTTTTGGATGCAGATAACTCTAGACTAAAACGTGATTGGGTTGGTCAGATATTTGCGGCTTCTGCGTCCTCAAAAAAAGAGGCGTGGCTATATTAATTCATAAAAACTTAAAATGGAAACCTTCTAGTACTTTGAAGGATCCAGATGGTAGATGGCTTATTATAACTTTTGATACTCCCTCAGGTCCACTATCTATAGTTAATATATATGCACCAAACTCTGATGACCCACAATTTTTCCATAGGTTGATTCAACATTTAATCTCATTAAATCTGGTTAATTCTCCCTTACTGATTGGAGGAGACTTTAATTTTACTCTGGATGCATATATGGACTGAAGTAACAGTTCCCATGAAAGTCACCCTAAAAGCCTAACTTTAGTGTCCCAGTTAATGAAAGATCCTGGTTTATCAGACATTTGGAGGACTCTTCACCCCAGAGATAGGGATTATACATTTTATTCTCCTCGCCACCAGTCCTACAGTAGAATAGACTATTGGTTAACTTCCCCTATAGTTACGGCCAATATAATAGAAGCCAATATTCTTCCTTTACTCATATCTGATCATGCCCCGGTTAAACTTTCATTTACTTGGGGCTCTCCCCCCTTAAAATCTCCCTCTTGGAGACTAGATCCCTTACTGCTTAAAGACCCAGAATTTCTACCCTGGATTAAAACACAAGTAGAAGAATTCATTGCTCACAATGATCCAAGAGATACTTCTATGGGTACTACCTGGGAAGCGCTTAAAGCTACCCTATGTGGTAAAATAATTGGCTTTGCAGCACACAGGAAGAAACTCAGGGAACAACAGATTAACAACCTTGAAAATCTTCTCAAAGCAAAACAGAGATTATATCTGGCTAACCCCCGTCGCAACCCTTCATCTCCTTTGCATTATGAAATTCTGCAATTACGTATGCAAATCAATGAGTTAATTTCTTGTAAGACAAAAATAGCATTATTAAGAATAAAAGAAAAGTATTGGGCGGGAGCGGAAAAGGGGAGTAAAATGCTTGCTTACAGACTTAGAACGCAACAAATGGAACAGCATATTGTGGCCTTAAAAGATCAGACATGTGAAATTCGAACAAACTAATCTTCTATTAACCAGATTATGGCATCCTTTTATAAAAAGTTATACTCCTCTTCCTCTTCAATGTCATCTCTAGATATTACCTCTTTTTTAGTTTTTTAGTTTAGATAAGTCAGCACTTCCCTGTCTCACCCAAGATGTCATATGCTCTCTAGATACACCTTTTATTACAGAAAAAGTAAAAAAGGCACTTTTCTCGCTTAAATCTGGAAAATCTCCCGGGGGAGATGGTTATCCAGTGGAGTTTTACAAACTCTTAGCAGATCAATTATGCCCCTTACTATGCAGTGTATATCAAGAATCCTCCAAGAAAGGTCATTTACCTCATACTATGACTGATGCAATTATTACAATCCTTCCAAAAAAAAGACAAAGATGTCACCCTTCAGGCGAATTACCGTCCTATATCTTTACTTAATACAGATGGCAAAATTTTCACCAAGATCTTGGCTACTCGTATAGACCACATATTCCCAAATTAATACATAGATCTCAGGTGGGTTTTGTTAAAGGTAGGGTGGGTTCTGATCATCTTCGCGCCTTAGTTAATCTAATACATAAGGCCAAATCTCTTAACTCTCCAGCTGCAGCTATTGCTGTGGATTTCGAAAAAGCTTTTGATTCTTTAGATTGGAACCTTCTCTACCTGGTGTTAACACGTTTTGGCTTTAGCAATCTCTTTGCTCCTGGATCAAACTTCTTTATACAGCTCCTCAAGCTAGGGTTCTCACCAATTTCACGTTATCACAACCTTTTAAATTAGCAAGGGGCACCAGGCAAGGATGCCCACTTTCCCCATCCCTTTTTATTTTAGCTCTAGAAACTCTCGCTACCTTTTTAAGACAAAATAATGATATTAAAGGTATATCTATTGGGCACACGTAATATACATCATTGACATTTGCTGATGATATGCTCATCTTGCTAGAAAATTTAGATTTATCTGTACAACCACTTACCCAAACATTCAACTTGTTCTCCAAGCTTTCTGGATTAACAGTTAATTACAAAAAAACTGAGATATTACCGTTAAATACTGTAATCCACTCACAAACAATCTACTGGGATTTCGTTGGGCCCCACAAGGTATTACTTACTTAGGGATAAAAATTTCGCCTGATTTTGATAAAATCTGGGAAATTAATCTCCAGCCCTTACTTACAGATATTAAAACAAATTTAATTAAATGGAAAAATTTAAACTTATCTCTTCCCAGCAAAATAGCCGCTATAAAAATGAATGTTACACCTAAAATTCTTTATTTATTCTCCTGTATCCCACTTAAAATCTCTCCTTGCTTCCTTCACAGAATTGACAAAATGGTAGGAGATTTCTTATGGGAAGGTCATGTGCCAAGATTTAACCATATTAAATTACATTCTCATTGGTCTCAAGGTGGTTTTGGACTACCCTGGTTTGCGGCCTATCTCTGGGCATTCAGAGCCTCACAAACTACTAAGTGGTTTTCTAAACCTAACCATAACTCACCACTATGGCTTGAAATGGAAGCTTCCCTAGCCCCAGAACAGATACCTAACAGTTTTATATATTTTATTTTAAATTCTAAACTAAGAAAACATCCCACAATTAATGCGTCAATTCATTATTGGTTTAGAATGCATAAATGGCTTAAAACAGATCCTACTCCTATATCCCATACACCTATTTGGGGAAATCCAAAAATTATCTTAGAGAACAAACCTATATACTGTAACTCCTGGAAACAAAGGAACATACTCTTTTTGAAGGATATCTTGATTGATAATGGTAATGCACTAAACTCCTTCAGTAATTTACAAACAAAATGGAATATTCCTAGAAACAAATTCTGGAAATATTTACAGATTCGTTCTGCTATACTTCCTATTACTCAACAAACCACTAAACCACTACCAACCTCTACAAACATTAATTCATGGACTAATACCTCTTCTGGTTTAATCAGTAAAATTTATAAATTAATCAGAGAGGTATTACCGAATCAATCTCTTCTTGCTAGGAATAGATGGAATTCCAGTTGGAGTATACTGGAGTAGAGAGGTAAGTGGGTGGGCAGATCTTCCTCATGGGGGGGTGGTAGGGAGAAGTGGACTGGGGTAGGGGAGGAGGGTGGTTTTGGACTTTGTTTGTGGGATGGGGGGGTGAAAACAGTGACTTGATTATTTACCTGCCAACTGTTTGATAGTATAACAGGTCCTGTTTACTTTTATTTTCCTTGGCATATGTTGTATATGGACAATAGTTCTCGTCACAATAAAATTTTGAATTTCAAAAAAGGAATAGATGGAATGCGGCACTAAATGATAATATATCTGACTCCCAATGGAATGAATGCTGGAAATCTTGCCATAATACCTTCAAAGATATGCGCAGCATGCTTATACAGTATAAGATTTTACATTTATGGTATAGAACCCCCTTCCATTTGCATAAGATAGGTTTACTACCTAACAATAACTGTTGGCGTTGCAACTCACCAAATGGTGATCTTTTACATATATTGTGGTCATGTAAACCAATATCTAAATTATGGCAATCTATTCACAGCCTTGTTTCTAAAATTATTGGCCGCCATATTCCATTTGAACCTAAATTCTGTTTCCTAGGAGTTATAAATAAAAGAATAAAGTTAACAAAATATCAACATAAATGGTTACATATTCTATTTATGCAAGTTAAGAGACTAGTACTAATGCATTGGAAGTCTCAGTTAATACCTACTGTGTCTGACATTCTGAATAGCTTAACCTATACTGCCTCTTTGGAACGGATATCATATTTGACACAGGACCAACTCAATGAATTCTATCTCTGTTGGCAGGACTATCTAAGCTTCCTTCAAATGCATAGATGATACACCACCAGATTTCTCTGCTTGGTATTACCTTAACATAAACAGCCTCCTATAATAATCCTTTCATGCAGCTCCTCTAGTTGATTATAAAATTGCTTGACTATATTAATTTGATTCATTTATTATTTTTTTTCACTTACAGTACAGGTATTTAACTACATAGAGATTTCACCTTATATATAAAGTATTTTCCTCTTGAAGGTAGGCTATATAATATCATATGTTAATTGTTATATAACATGCTAAGCATAACATTGCCTGTACTTCATACTAAAAAATGTACGTTCATATTTGCTTACTGTACCATGTACTGTATTTACAATATTGAAAATCACTTAATAAACAATTTAACTGTAAAAAAAAATAGGAATAAAACAGAATTTGTCTGGGACTTTTTTTTTATCAAGGTTTTTATCCTTCAGGCACATCACAAGTGCTTCTTAGCCCCATCCCTGTCCTCCTCACCTGGTGACGGGCTCCCCCGGTCCAACAAGCCCCATATTCCCCACGGACTGCCCTCCGTGGTGGGGCCAGGAAGGGGAGAGCTGTCCACCCCTACCCAGAGACCTAGCATCTGGATTTGTGGGTCAAAGAACCAATGGCAGCACGGGGTGAGGGCAGGCAGGCAGGACTTCATGGAACCTGCTACCACCTTTTTCTATTTTTCTACCCATATGTTCCGGGGCCTCAGCAACATGGATGCACTTGTGCATGGAGGCACACGTGCACTCCAGAACTGATGACCCCATCCACCCACCTGATCTAGCACCAGCCCCATATTTGCCCAATACTACCACTAAACCTCCACTTGGTGGCAGAAAAGAGCTGGGAAGACTTTACCTCCCCAGTCTGGGAGAGGAGAGGAGAGCTGCCTATCAGCCATTCAGTCCTCTCTCAGCCCTCCCCCCAGCCTACCACAAGCATCCCAAGCTCCATTCCTGAACCCGGTTCGCTGGCGTGAGAGAGGTAAGGCACTTGAAGTGCCTCAGCCCCCTGCGCCACTGGGCTGGCTTTGCCTAGGACTGCTTAATTGTCACTTGCATTTTGACAGGACGGAAACAGGGATGTTGCAGAGAGGAACAGTAAAGTGATACTCAGGAAGCTTTTGTGGAGAGAATGACAAGTGCTGCAGTGCTGGTGGGGAATTAATGCTGGCTGGGGGGGGTTGATTGACAAGTAGCATTTATATAACATATCTGATAAATTTTGGGTTCTAAAATGTATCACATATACGTGGAAATAAATGGATTTATACAATGGGTTTCATATGTCTATTGTATAACCACATTTATAAAATGGGTTTGTTGAAACTAAAAATATGATTGGTCTAACAGCATCGCTTGACCGTTGATTAAATATCCTGTTTAATCAACAGTTTGGCAGCTAAACTACTTCTACCTCAGCCTGTAGAGACCCATAACTGCTATCCCTCCCCACAGATGGAATTTCAAAACAGTAAAGCAGCCATTGTGTTCCACAGAAGGTTTCATTCAAGCCTGTGCAAGTTAAAAATTAGTGATATAATGCATATCAGTTTCAGTCTGTTTGGCCACTTAACAATAAACCAGTGGTCAGATGAAGGATTTACATATAGCGAATGTCCAACCAAGACAGTGAGATAGCAAAGCAAAGAAAAATCTACAGGAAATGTGAGTAGGCACTTAACAGTGACCAGCAGTGAACTCGATCTACTTGAACAAAAGAAGGATGAAAAGAAACACACAAAAGAGCACTGTGTGGGCTGGGAAAAGTTTTTGAAGACTTGCTTCACTGTACAAAAAAGGCAGTAAATTACAGAGAAATCGCAGCTGAGAATCTGTGTGCAGTGTTAAGGGAGTTCTATGCCTCCATTTGTAGCTGCCAGGGTAAAGAATACAGAGTAAGCAGCCTCCTTTGTTTAAGAGCAGGACCGTAATCCAGTCCTAATACGTAATCCTAAATCCCTCTCCCAGAGATCTTTACTTTTGCATGACAGGTCAGGGAACATGTTCTGTCCTGTTGTGCCACCTTCTGTATTAGCCCATTACTGTACGTTCTGGAGGTATATACCAATTGTTCTATTTGTGCTAATGTGACATTTCCACAGGGTCTCTACCCAGGCCTCTGCTAAAGGCCCTAACTTGTAAGTACAGTATTGGAAATGATGAGAGTTCAGGAGTCACGTTTTCCCCTGCAGGTATGCAAAAGAGCATATTCTCTCTTTTGTAAAGAGGTTACTGAAACATCGCACCCCCCTTTCCTCCCATTCCTTAAAGCTACCATCATGCAGTCCAGGTAAGAAGTATGGGTTGCGTGCCATGGGTACCAATAACGTATTATCCTCTGCAGCACCCCTGTGTTTTTTCACTTGCTCCTATGCCTTTAACACCCCCATTGCTAGTGGATTTGCAATACCTAATCATTCATGTATCTTACATCCTCCCTTGGCTAGGTATGCCGAGAAATGTCCAGGGCAGCCCTCCTCCTCCTCTAGATCTAATCAGTTAGCTACTAGACTTTGGTTCACCCAGTCTTGAATATAATGGTGTTGGATCGCTAAATAATATCCTTTCAGATGTGGAAAATTCAGGTCTCCCCTTGGATGCATCAGTTTTGAGGTTCTGTACACTCATTCTAGGGTGTTTTCCTTGCCATATAACTGTAGCAAAGCCCTTTTCCAAACCTCTATGGTCAGTCTTAATGAGACCCCATCGGGAGCATTTGCATCGTGTATAATATTCTCAGAACATTCATCTTCAAAAGATTGACCTGTCCCATCCCTGAAATAGGGAGTGCCCTCCAATGTGTGAGATCGCTATGAATTGTATTAAGCAGGGGTTTATAATTCAGTTGGTACAAGCTACCCAGATCTTTATCAATTTGGATCCCTAGGTATGTAAGAGAGTCTTTCACCTCTTTTAAACCCCGACCTTCTACTTGCCTTCCCCCATGTGGCCATCCAATATACTGTATAATAGCTATGAGTTATATAAATTAATTTTATAACCAGAGAAAGTAACGAATTCAACAATCTCTCGGAGTAATGTGAGCATCAAACGCTGTGGCTCTGTGATATACAATAGCAGATCATCTGCATATAAAGTAATATTCCTTTCACTCCTTAAATTTCTCTGTTTTCCTTATCTTCACTTCTAAGGGATTTATGACAAGTGTAAGTAAGAGAGGGGAGAGGGGACACCCTGCCTTGTCCCTCCATGAAGCTGGAACTCATTGCTATGAGCTCCTTCCACCACAATGACCGCCACTGGAGTCTTGTATAACTAACACAGTTCTCTCCCAGGCCAAACCATTTCAAAGTTTCAAGCAGATATCCCCATTCTGTATGGTTAAAGGCTTTCTCGGCATCCATGGACAGCACACAGGTGTGTCCCAGGTGCCGAGAACCCCATCACACCACATTTAGCAACTTTTGCATTTTGTGATATGATAAATGGCAACACACAATGCCGGTTTGGTCTGTGTGGACAAGATGTGGAAGGACTTGTTCCAGTCTTCTAGCTTAAATTTTAGCTATGATATTAAGATCACAATTTAAATGGGATATGGGGTGATAGGAAACACATTCACATGGGTCTTTACCTCACTTTAACAGTAGACAGAAGGCTGCTTCACAGCAAGCTTTGGGAAGAATCCCCTCTTCTCTAGCCTCTTTTATTAGTTCCCATAATGGGTCAACAAGGAATTCTGCCATCATCTTATAATATTCAGCAACAAAGTCATCAGGACCTCCTGCTTTTCCTTTCTTTAGCCCTCCAATGGCCCTGCTAATCTCTTCCTGGGAGCTTTCCACCCCAATCATAGCCCTTTGCTCCTCCGATATAGTAGGGAAGGTAATCCCATCCAGAAAATTCTTTGCCACATTAATTTCTCCCTCACATTCTGCCTTATATAATTGTTCATAAAAGGTGTGGAATGCCTCTCTAATCTGCTCCTTCCCACTCACCACTAGACAATCTCTGCTTCTGATAACAGGGATATGTGTAGCGCTTCTCCTGCCTTTTACCAGCTGAACTAGCAGGTGGCCCGGGTTATTTCCCCAGTCAAACATTCTTTGTCTAGCAAAGAACCAGCTCATTTTGGCTTCATTGGTGAGTAAAAGATTTAGTGATTCCCTTACTACTATAATTTGCTGTGTAGCTTCTTTATCCTGTCCCAGGACTACACACCTCTCCAGTTTCTAGAGCTTAGCCTCTAACATCATCCTTTATTCTATTCTTTTTTTTTAAGAGTAAGAGCTTTTTATTGATTTTTTTTATTATGAGATAGTCAATATATTTTAACAGTTATGTAAGAGCTGATACCTGTTCATCATGTTGTTGAGCACTGAATATTTAACAAGGGGTAACAACTACAGAGTGCTAAGTACAAATGCACAACAGTTCTACATAAACTTTAGGAGCACTGTGCTTACATTGTTTTGCTTGCATGGGTGCCATGGGGGAGGTAAGTTTCCTCCTTAGGAGGTGAGACTTTTGCATACCAGTAAGGACAGAAGATAAGGCTACTTATTTACAGCAGCATGTTTATCCTAGGGGAAATTGACGGCTTGAGTCAAATAATAGATCTTCATGGCTTCCTGAAAACCATGGAAGAGTGCACCCGAACACTGAGGAGGGAGACTGAGTCTTGCTCTCTGAAACAAAACAACAGAACAAAAGAGGGCACTAAGCTCTAAACATACAGTAAACTATTTACATTACAGTGTAAAAGGATTTGCAATATCTTTGTGTGAGAGAGACCAGAACAGGTTGTCTACAGCGAGTGCAGGAACAATAGCTTGTCGAAGGGATTGGCCTTTAGTGGAGGGTCTTTGTGACCCGTGGATGGAGGATATTTATCCCACACCAGTGGGTGGGTAAGAAATGCCATGTATGGAGACAGCAGGAGGTTAAACTTACCACTCAGTTTGCTGTGACGTGAGACAGTCTATCCAGTTCTGCTAGGGAGGTGAGAGAAGACATTATTTCTCCCAAGGTGGGTACACATAGAGAGCACCACTTGCATAGGAGGGCTCTTTTTGTTTGCATAGTTAGTAACATCAGCCATCTGAATATAGGATGTTTCAGTCTTAATGTAGCCGGTTCAATACCTAGTAGGAGGAGGTGGGCCAAAAGTGGGATGGGTGTGTAAAGCACTGAGCTACCCATTTGACAGATCTGCTTCCAGAAGGCCTGAAGTTTGGGACATGCCCAGATTATAGGATATATAGATCCCCACCTTCTGACTGGCATCTCCAGCATTTGTCATGCTCAAGCAAATGAATGGCATGAAGAACTGCTGGAGTTCTGTACCAGGAGTGAAAGATTTTATTTTGGATAAGCCTACTGCGGGCATCTCTATGCATGAGCATTTCTCCATGCCTGTGACCATTGGTCATCTGAGATACTAATGCCAAGAAGCCTTTCCCATCTGATTTTTGAGTCCTTGGATTGACTGGGTAGCGTATCTCTTAGTTTTGAATAGATCCTGCCAGACCTTTAGGAATAGATAGCCATGGGTTACCATGTCAGGAGCTTTATGAGTATTGTGGGCTTTTTTTTAGGACTTCACTGCTTCCCTGATTTGCAGATATCGCCAGAAGTCTTTTTGTTTGAGGTCCCATCTATTTTGTAATGCCTGAAAGGAGGCTGCCATAGCTGGTTGGCCCTCGGTGATATCCCTAAGGAATAGTATGCCCTTACTGGACCACTGGGGCCATGAGATGGGTTTTTTATCCACACTGACTAATGGGTTATGCCACAGGGGAGTAAGGGAGAGTGGTACTGGTGTAGCTGTTAGTCTACTGTGCATCATCTTCCAGTATTTAATAGGGGAGGTGTTGGTGGGGTGAGAAAGGTCTAGACTCTCCTTAGAGAGGTGAAATAGTGAGGCGGTTATAGTAGCATTGCCCATAGACTATTCCATGTGTACCCATAAAGGTGATGTATCAGTGCAGGGGCACGGCCAGTGCAGGTTTTGAGCAGTCTGGAATGTGTATTTGTACCCCTCAAGCCATGGCAAGTTCCATCTCCCCAACTTCCAGTGGAAACAGAGTTTGTTGCAGCTCAAGCACGGCTTCTTCCCCTCCCATAGAAATTCTCACACTAGTTTGTTAATCGTTTGATACCAGGCCTTTGGTAGCAGTATGGGGATGTGGGTGAGTAAGTAGAAGAGCTTGGGAGCAATAATCATTTTAATGGCGCAATTTTCCCAGCTAGGGTGAGATTCAACAATTTCCATCTGTCAAACTCTGTCTGAACAGCATGAACCAGGGGTTGTAGATTTATGTCCCATATCTTGTCCAGCTGATGAACAGTTTTGATACCCAGGTAGGTTATACCCAGTGCCGCCCAGTGGAGTCCCAATCGGTTGACTACATTTTGTAAATAAAGTATCTCTCTCAATCTCTCTCTATTTATCTCACTCTCTCTCTCTCTCTTTCTCTTTCTCTCTCAAGTAGCAGCCTTTTTATGGCTGTGGACAGAGCCTACTGCCATTTTGGCATGTCTTACCTTAAAACGGCCGATCGTGGCACCTTCCATTGAACTTTTGGAAGTATCCTTCTGAAAGTCCAATGGAGCTTAAAACACTCTGCCACAACTGGACACTATGGAGTAACAGCCACACTATTTCAGCTGTTACTTCCTGATTCTGGGGCAAGAACTGCACAGGCCTACCTAGACTTTAGCAAGGCATTTGACTCAGTCCCACACAGAAGATTAATATACAAGTTAGCCAGCCTGGGAGTGGGTCCCTAGATGATAGCCTGGGTAAAGAATTGGCTGGAGAATAGGACACAGAGGGTAATAGTAAGTGGAGTCCACTCTGAAGAAAGGGGGGTTACTTGTGGGGTACTGCAGGGTTCAGTATTAGGACCGGTCCTCTTCTATGTCTTTATAAGTGACATTGCAGAGGGACTGGAAGGAAAAGTATGTCTCTTTGCAGATGACACAAAGACCTGCAACAGAGTTGATGCACAAGGTGGGGTGGAAAGGATGAGAAAGGACTTGGCAAGGTTAGAGGAAAGGTCAAATGTATGGCAGCTTAGATTCAATGTTAAGAAGTGCAAGGTAATGCACCTGGGAAACAAAAATCCAGGGGAAGAGTACACAATGGGGGGTGAGATACTAATAACAACAAAAATGGAAAGGGACCTGGGGGTAGTCATATCAGATGACTTAAAGGTGGGAAAGCAATGTGAGAGGTCAGTAAGGAGGGCTGGGGGGATACTGGGATGCATAGAGAGAGGCATCACCAGTAGAAAACAAGAAGTTGTTATCCCTCTGTACAGACAGCTGGTGAGACCCCATCTGGAGTCTGTGTGCAGTTCTGGAGACCCAGTCTCCACAAGGACATAGACAAGATGGAAGCTGTCTAGGAGGGCAACTCAAAATGGTGCAGGGTCTGCACCAGAAGACATATGAAGAGAGACTAAAGGAGCTTATGTATAGCCTCGAGGAAAGGAGGGAGAGGGGGACATGATAGAAACTTTCAAGTACCTCAAGAGAATCAACAAAGTCCAAGAGGGTAGCATCTTTCAAAAAAGGTGTGCAAGAACAAGGGGCGCAATTTGAAGATAGAGGGGCAGCTCAGAGGTAATGTAAGGAAGTATTTTTTCACAGAGGGGTTGTGGATGCAGGAACGGCCTTCTGGAGGAGATTGGAGTCAAAACAGCGGTTGAATTCAAGCATGCATGGGATAGTCATAAAGCAATTCTAGGGGTGGGGTAGAAAGAAGTAGGCTGCTGGTTAACTAGGATCTGCATCTTATCCATTAGGTAGGGAAATGGGCAGACTGGGTGGGCCAAGCGGTCCTTATCTGCCATCAAATTCTATGTTTCTATGTTTCTATGCGCAGTTCCGCTGGCACTGCCATCTTGTGAATGGCAGAAAGCCATTCACTGCAACTACGTATGTGCGAGTGCCATGCATGCGAAGTTGCGTCACCACTGCCACCTTCCAATGGCACTCCTCCCACACCCTGCCACTGCTCCTGTCCTCCCCATTCCCTCCCAGCACCAGCAGCAAAGAAAACCCTCCTGCTCCCTCCTATTGCTGTTGTCCTCCCTGCTCCCTCTGTTCCCCATCCCCGTACCAACATTGGGGTGCCCAATCCGCTTGTTAGCATCATGTACTCCCCCCAACTCATGTGGCACACTGGGAGCCCACCCCAGTGTGCCCAAAAGTATGCTTTTTTTCCCTGTAAATAAAGAAAACCATCCTCTAATGTCTTTTGTTTTCTTTACCTGTAAAAAAGAAAACGATCCCTCATCATCACCCCAGTCTACCTTCTCCATCCCCACCCTCTCACTGAGCACCCACCTCCCTGCACCCACCTCACCTCACCATGCCCACCCTTACCCCATACTTCCTTCCAGAGGTCAGCGCTGTCATCTTCTCTGGACCGGGACACGTCAGCACTCTTCAAAGCCAAAGCACAAACTGAAGAATCAAAGGTAAGCGTGGTATAATGGCAGTCAATGGGGTTTTCAACTAATGTTGATGTATCAGCAATTGTTAGGACTTTTGCCCCAAATTTTCAATATGGGGTTCTTAGGACCCCACCTCATGCACACTGTCACTGTCATTTCGTTACTCAGTCCCGAAAGGTGATTTCATGGTCACTGCATGGAATCACCTTTCAGGACCAATTAACGAAACAACAGTGCCATTGTTCATGAGGTGGGGTCCCAAAAAGCCCATGTTGCAAATTTGGTGAAAAAATTCCAAACAATGACTGTGTTATGAGCGTGCATTGAGTAGTTTAATGCACACTCCTAACTTCACCAGTTTTTTTCCCTCTCCTCTGCCCTCCACTCTCCCATTCTTTGGGAGTCGCCCATGGTCTGTTACGCCCTCGCTCACCTGTCCACCCTCCAGTGCAGTCCATCGCCCATGGAGCCATGGTTATGCCCCCCAGGTGGGTATGGGGTGAGGGCCCTTTCACCCCGACTTGTCTTTTTACTTCATTGGGATGCTATCTCCGGAGGTTGCTGGGTCTTTGAGGGTTGGGACCTTGGTGCTTCATCTACTGGGAAGCAGTGGGTGTTTTTCCACTGTTCTGGGCATGCCGTGTGCCCCTGACATCAAGGCACTATGAGTGATGACGTCCAGCGCGCCTACCCCCTTTAGTCCTTGGACCTGCTGTACATCGAGTCTCCATTCAGGGTCACCCAGGCACTGGGTCCAGTACCCACCCTCCCCCAGAGAAGGTGAGCCATCCACAGGATGCTTGAACCTCTTCCCCACCTGGCTGGCCCTCCAGCTCCTGGGCTCATTCCTGAACCTGGGTCACTGAAGTCGCAAGCAGAAATTCAACCACTGCGCCGCCGGCGGGCCAGCCTACTTTGAAAACTTTTAATATTTTCACTCCAGATTTTCAATACTGCCATTATTGCACACCTTCTTATTAACAGTACAGCTGTCATTTTTCACATCCTGCCCAAAACATGTTTCGCACCAGTGGCACAGAATGGCACGGTCACTCTGCAAAATCACCTTTCGGAACAAGTGAACAAAATGACAGTGACAGTCATCATGAGGTGGTGTCCCAAAAAGGCCAGGTTAAAAATTTGGTGAAACAGCTCCAAAGAATGGCAGAGTTATACCTGGATATTAAAAATTTTGTACGCACATGTGTAATTTTGGTCATCTGGCAGTTCGCCACAGCTGTATCATCTCTGGCTAGAACTTGTTGCATTAGCTGCTGCTTTTGTGGCGTAGGCATTGTGTTTTGCAAGCAGAACCCAAAACATATGCACAGATACACATAAATGCAAAGTCAGGTTAAACAAATGCACACAGCAGTGACCGACCATGTCTCAATAATCCCATAAACCTGCTTCGTCCAATCCCAACAATCCATCTGCTCCACTGACCCCAAATGGTGAGGAAGAAGGTGACATAAGGTCTGGGTGCATTCCACTTTCTAAAATCTTTTTTCTGCCTAGCCAAGCCTTTGGTTTCTGTTGGTATTACAAGTACTACTACACTCACAACTGCTAGTAGTAATAGTAGTCTCAGTAATAGTATCACATTTGCTGTGCCTTTTTTCTATGACAGTAGGATGGCTTTACAGCTGAGATCGCCTGTCACAGAAGCAGGAGCCACTCCTACTAGCAGTTGCAGTACTATTCTCCCAACTACCACCATGGCAGCTACATCACCCACCAGTGTGTTCCTCCCTTCTACCACCTTTGTTGTTATTTCAGCAGCCAGTCCTTTATCCAGTGGCAGTGTCACCACAAGTGCATCCACTGTGACCACCACAATTGCTACATTGGCTTCAGCTGTACTTCGGGCCACACCTACAACCACTGTGACCACCAATCCTGCCACAACTGCCATTTCCACCACTGTGAGTCCAGCTTGAACAGCTGTCACCAATACCACTACAGCCACTGTGTCCACAGTGCCAACTGTGCCGTGAGCATGGGTATAGTGCCTACTGTTGAATGGTGTCATTCAATTAAGCAATAAGGTACGATAGGGTGTGTGTTATTACACAATAACACACACCCTGGAGTGCCTTATTGCTATTATACAATGGCTTGTTTAAAAATAATAATAAAAAGTTTAAAAAAAAAAGTTTGTGACATTTTTGTCTTTTATTTTTGTGTAGTAGGCATATGTTATAAATATAACAAAAAATAGTCCAGTAGGTGGTGCTGGTGGCTGATGGTCCAGTGCCCAATGTCGTTCTGTGTATTTGTCAGTCAACCCCCCTTCCCCAAGGCATAGACATATAGGAACAGGATCGTTTGTCGGCATGTAGTTCAAGGAAAACGGGTTTCTTGCTTTCTGTTATGGGGTTTTGAATGGCAATGTGTGGAGGAACAAGGAAGCACTGAGGAGCGAGCAGACACGCTGATGGAGCAATAAAGACTGAATGGTACAATTGTCCTTCTTCTCGCTACTCTCCTGTTTTGGTGACATTTGCGTAGTATTAATAAAATAAAGTGATGAGAGGCTGGCGGTTTGAAAAAAGAAGCGGTTTCAGTGAACACAGCGACTGGAAGATACGATCTCTGTGGGTTTAGTGAAGCGCGTGCGAAACCATAACCAGATGGAAAAGAAATGGGCATTAACATTAGGTTACTTTTGTCTTTGCTTTATTAAGTTGTTTGAGGAATTGGTATTTTGGGATCGTGACATTCTCGGGGGGGGGGAGAGACTGTAGTGCTTTACAGGGGCTGGCGAGATTGGCTGTTTGTGTACGGGAGGAATGATTTTATGTAGTGTAATGTGGTTATGTGTGTGCCTGGTCTTAATACAGTGATGTTATTGTGTAATATCATCACTGTGCCAGGCACACACTGACCAATCAGATTAAAGGAATTTTCCATGCCATTGTATAAGTACTTTTAGAATTATTCTTTAACACCTTTCCTGGCTGAATAATTAAGCAATAATGCATGACAAGCAGAGGGTTATTCTGGGATTTATCCATGCCTGGTGTGGTGTGTCACAAAGCCACAGGCTGAGTGACTTAAACCACATGTAAGCCTCCCCCCACCAAGGTCTAGGAGTAAGTCTGATGTTACAGGGGTAGGGGGCACTGTACTTCCAGAAATACAGTCCAGAACTTGTTCATTACCTGGGTCAGTGACAGATGGTCCGAGGGTGCAGACAGTCTTTGAGGGGCACTGCAGTTGTGGGGGCTTAAACTTGGTTAGGAAAATCACAAGCAAAGCAGAAAGTAATCTATTATGCACAACTGATTAAAAGGTCCAGAACTGATTTAATTGGGCAAGATTTGACAGCTACTCCATGGGAAGTAGCAGCAACACAATACGGTGGGCAGTACATAAATATGCATGTCTGAGACCAAGATACAACATACTGATCCAGAGATATAATGCAGGCACTCCAGGGATCTGAATCAGGCTCCTATCAAATGATGTTGGCAAATGTATTCCTTGACCAAGCATGCCTATAACAGGAAGCTCTCTAAATTCCTTCCAGCAATAACTTTAGACAGCAAAACTCAAAGAACATCTCTCTCTGCAGCTGAATGTCTCCCTCTTTTACCTCCAGTTCATGCCACACTGCAAACAAGCACCCTGTGGCCGACTTTCCTATGGGCGGTCTCAAATCCACAGCACTGGGACTCTTAGGGGTCTTCAAACAGACGCACAAGGTGGACACAGGATCAATCCATCAGTGACTGAACACAGGCTGCCACCACTGCATCCCCAATGAGCTGGGCTGCCACCACCAATCCGCGCACCAGGATCCTCGGGCAACCGCCAAGCCTAACTTGCAGGGACCTCTTCACGTCGTCCTGCCCTGTTGCCAGCGGTCATGTTGCAGGCTCCATTTCTCCCTGGGTCCTGGCTCCCCTAATGTGGTGTGGCAGTCCCCAAATCAGGCATTGCTACAGAAGCACCATTCTGGTCCTGATGACTCTAGGCACTAATCTTTGAAGGCAGTGGGCCAGGGGGAAATCGCCCCGCCCCAGCCCCAAATTTCGGCCTCTGGCCAAACTGGCTGAGACTCCTGACTCCTTCCTCTTCCTGCCTGCTCTCACCCCCAAAAGGCACCATAATCCTCCCTTATATAGTCCCTGGCCTTCCAACCCCACTGACCAGCAGGGGGCCCCAGAGAACAGGCAAGCAAACACTGGGAAAGACTAGGAGTAAGCTCCCAGAGGGGGCTTACACACACCAAAAGTGGGTAAATCCCAATGCAACACACACCTTGGAGTGAATAAGTGTGATTATACAATGAGTCATAACTAAAGAATTAAGAAAAGTTATTAAACATTTTACATTTACTGTTTTAAAGCTTTTTTATTGATTTGTTTTATATCCTTTGTCCCTATATTAAATAGTGCCTTGTTGCTAGGTAGAGTATGGTTGACGTTGTTTCCCCCCAAATCCCCCACACACACAGACATGCTGGAATGTTTCTTTTTAAACTCTTTTATTATGCTTTTTTGTTTTTTCAAACAGAGAGCCTGGTGCGAATTGTGAGTGGCTCTCATAGTTGAGCCTAGGCAAGAGTGTCTGGTGCTAGCACTGAATGGATTCCATAGTTGAGTGTAGTTCTGTGGTGAGTGAGGGTAAGAGTTTTGCAGTCAGATTTAAGGGTCAGACTCGGCAGATTTTTGTTCTTTTGTATTGTGATCAGGACAATGGGGAGTTTAGAGTCGCCATGAATGAGTGTCTGGAGCTGGGAGACTGAGGCACATCAGAAAGAGACAGTGGGAACGTGAGTCAAAGCGCAAGTGAAAGGGTCCACAAACAAGTGATGTCAGTTGTTTTATTTTCAGCAATGAAGCTGGTAGAGAACAGTTAGACATTTAATTTTTAAAGGTGTTGTGATGTAGAAAGTTGTTTCAGAAGGTTTTTGATAATGTGGCTTGTTTTGGGAGCCTAGTGTAGTTTCTTTGTATGCAGTTTTATTTTAGAAAGAAAGATGGTGGCCAAAACAGAGTTTTAAAAAAGGAAAAAGTGTATTGATTTCTTGTGTTGTGCAATGGTCCATTGAGATGACTAGAACTTTTGCTGTGGGTTATACTGGAGTTTACCCACTGGTAAACACCTCAGCCAACCAATCAGTTTAAAGGATTTTTGGACCCCTTTGTATAATAACAAATAATACAATGGACCTGAATTTCTTAAAAATCTCTCCTGTCCACTTCTGTCTGACATGTTTTGAACCTAATCAAAGCATTTTTTCCCCCTCACTGCCTCTGTTATCCCTATGGAAAACTACAGTGATTTCCTCTTGGCCTTCACCCCTGTATTTATACAGAGATCTGTCGCATCCAGTACTCCCTCCTAGTGCTGTGCAGAATTTTTGAAATTCTGGCAGAATTAAATTTTGTCGAATTTTCAAAATTTTACTGAAATTCTGCCAAATTTCACTGTAAACAGAATGATGGAATTCTGTGGCAGAAAAAAGTGGATTGAGATTTTCTGCAACATTTTCACAGAATTTTATTCTAAAGATCTCAATATTGTCTGCAGGAATGGTTGTGGAATGATTGTCTGTGGAAAAAATTCTGTTCCATGGAATATTTTTCTACGGATTGCAGCAGATGGAATTCCACAGACCAAAAAATGAAATTCCAGCAGAAACTCTGCCACTTAAATGGTCATTCCATACTAATTTCACCTGTGGAATTCCATGTTCTGTACAGCACTACTTCCTCCCTTATCAAATCCCATTTATTGGCCACTCCTACCACTGATTTCACAGCCTGCAATTTTCCCCCTAACGCTCCTCTCATCCTTTCAAAATCTGCTCTCCTGAATGCTAGGAACTTAGTCCTGGAGTGCACCCTATCTGTCTGCAGTTTTATCTCAACCCACATAGTCCTGTGGTCACGTGATTCCAGTAGTTTCCTCACTTTGACTCTATGCTGTTCTTGTGTGCCAAGCTCAGATCCAACATGGGCTCTTCCCTAGTGAATTCTACAACCTGGATTGTAAATGTCTCCCACATTTCATCTACTTGGGCCTGGCTTCGTGCATTCCCTTCTATTGGGATACTTGTCTCCAGTCCATGTCTGGCATGTTGAAGTCCTTCAGTTTAGCACCTTCCCTAGTTCTGCCAGCCCCCTTGAGTTCCTCATCCATGAGTTTCTTCCCTCTGTGCTGGGAGACTGCACACACTGCAGCCCTAATCAGCCTCCATCTCCCTACAGTGACCTGCACCCAAACTGTTACAGTCACTGCACCCCTCTCTTCTTCCTTCATACCCCCTTCTGCCGCCCTACTTCCCTCCATTTGTGTACATTTTATGTCCTCTGCCTCTGTTCCCACTGTGCTTACACTGCTCCTGCTCATCTCGACCCCATCACCTTTTATGAGAACAACTTTGCTACACAAAAAAATACTCTCATGGCAAGATCAGCAGGCTATAGCAAATGACATTTTGAATGCACAATCACCAGGTGTGCCTCACAGTCTGTTAATGAGAATCAGGCTTAATGAGTCTGAGATCCACAAGGTTCAACACAGACATTGTATGGCATAGCAGATGGATGTCTACTTTTAGAATAGTCACTGTATTTCCACTTTATCAGCAAGAACAAGTGCTTGAAACTCACTCCAACTGGAACTTTGGATGCATGTCAAGACGGTAAACTAAGTTAAACTAATTTTCACAATGGAAAATTTCTCAAACTCATGTTCGATGGACCACAGAATAAAGTACATTTTTTAGAAGTTTATCTAAAGTATAATTTAGATAAATGGCTACCTTTTTTGTAATAAGTAGTGGAAAATATGCACGTTGTCAGGACATATCAGGAAGACAATTGGTACATCTGGCAATCATTTTTTAAACATTCCAACAACTCAGAATAAAAGACCTGGCATGGTCTTCTCCAAGATGCCTAATTGCTTTATTACCTTGCTTTGCCTGCCTAGCTTGGTTATCTTTGGCACTGATGGCTGACAGATGTTTATAATGGCTGTTGTGAAAATCAGGGTTAACAAAACGTGTGCAACAAACTTGGTGTCCACTGTTATTTGGATGTGGCAGTATATGAGAGTGTACATTTCAACAAAATGGTTCATCATTTGCTCTTGGAAATGTTAATTTGTGTGTACTGTATGTGAGCATTAAAGAGTGAGAGAAAGGGAAAGAAAAATATATTTCAGAACAGTTGCATGTTTTGGACAAGCAAATTCCTGTCAGTCTGTCCCAGATTGTGCACCATGGTGAATTGTTCTTTTTGCCATTCTTAACCAAAAAGTGCAACTGGTCCTAACTGTGTAATCTAAATCTTTACTTCATAGGAGTGTTCATGACCTGAATATTAATTCCCAAATGTCATGTATAATATATAGAATAATACATGGGTGGGAGTGCATAGCAAGAATGTTATGCACACCTGAAGTGTGGAATGCATAATAAACCTTGAGGGTGAAGCCCAGTTTTGTACCCCCATGTGTTATTTTATATAATTACTGGAAGACTTTTTTTACCAAACAGATTCAGTGAAACAATGTGTGCTGAAAATGACAGCTACTGAAAACTGCAGATAATACTTAACTTTCTCATGCTAAAACTTCCAAATATTCAAAAATCAAGTTGCAAGACTATCTTTTAAACTGCATTTTGTTCATATGATTCAGCTTTTCTGGAGGCCCGGTTTGAGGATGTCAGAGTGATGTGCTAATGAGGTGCAGAGTTCAAAGTTCACATTTTTTCCTATAGAGATGAGAGGTAGAGTTTTACTTTCAGTGCAAGGGAGCAGATTTAGTGAGAAATGTACAGTTTTACTGAGTTTCTTTTTTAACAGTGAAACTCCAGTTTCACTTAATGAAGGGAAAGTGGCTGTGTGTTTTGTTATTTCCAGACTGATGGCACTTAAGGAGACAGCTGAGCGGGTGACTCAGTGTGAGCAGTGGTGAGCAGAATTTGATACGTGTTTGCCATTACATCTTGCTAGTTATAATGGCAAATTATAAACAGCTTCTGCTAAGTAAAAAAAGTCACCCAGTTATTACAAGGTTATAATAAATGGACCTTCCTTTTTCCCATAGAGAAACCGTGGCATTGGTGGCTGATATGGTAGCCTCAGCAGACTTGGCTTGCATCACCGAGACCTGGCTGGATGAAAATGCGGGACCCACTTTGGCATCCGCTATTCTGGCCAGGTTCTCGGTGTTACACAGCCCCAGAGTGGGCCGAGGGGGTTGGGGAGTTGCGATCTGTTTTAGATCAGAACTGGATCTCAGGGAGATTCCAGTGGGATCTACCAACTCCTTTCAGTGTATTATGGGGGTGAATGCAGGCTGCAGAATCCTTCTCATTTACCGTCCACCAGGTGATGGGAGGGCTTTCCTGCAGGAGGTAGCAGAGTTCATTGCCAGATTGGTGTTGGAGTGCCCCAGATGGTTAATTCTGGGGGACTTCAATGCCTGGGTCGACGATGAGCTCTCATCATTTGGACAAAACCTCCTCTGGTTGATGGAATCACTGGGCCTGACATGGGTAGTTAACACTGCCACCAATGGGGGGGGGGGAGCACTTATTGGACTTGGTGTTTCTCCTGGGGATGGAGATCACCGACATGGTGGTGGACCCCGTTGGATGGTCTGACCATCATGCCCTGAGGTTCAGTTTTATGACTCCCCTTAATAGGCCTGCCCCAAGGAATGGTGCAGTATAGTCCTTTAAGAGGAGTTACCTCAGAAGGCCTAATGGCAGTACTGGACCTTTCATGAATTCTGACTGATAGCAGTGATCCTGGCTCCCTTGTTCTCGTCCATAATAGTGTGGTACAGGGGGCCTTGGATATCATCGCTCTGGCTCATGTTCATCCCCTGACCTCTTGCCCCAGGGCACCATGGTAATGATGGGACCCTGCAGAAGTTGAAGAGGCAGGGACGAAGATTGGAGAGAAACTGGCGGAAAACTCACCTGAAGGAGGACAGGCTTAGATTGTTAGACCATTATAAAGTCTACCAATCAGCAATTTCTAATAAGAAGGCCGAGTTCCTCTCCAAGGAGATTGCTGCAGCCAAAAACAAGCCAGCTCAGCTCTTCTGCACTGTGGACAGACTGTGCTATCCAGTCTGTCTGCAATCTGGTCGAGCATTGTCACAAGGAAAGTGTGATGGGTTTGCGCAGTTTTCTGCAGATAAGGTTGCCTCCATCAGGAGAGAGAGATTATCCAGTGCCTCCCATTGGTCCTTGCATTGATCAACAGAGTGGTACAGTTACCCAGGTGACCTGGTCTGTCTACAGCCTGCCAGTAGTCACTGATATTGTGAGGAATGTCCAGACTCTGCGGCCAACCTGCTGTAGTTTGGACCCAGGCCCAACTCACCTTCTTGTAGGGTGTGTTGAGGTCATTGTCCCAGTCCTGGCCAGGATAGTGAGGAGTTCTCTGGTGAGAGGGATCTTTTCAGACCACTTAAAGGAGGTGATTGTTCAGCCCCTCCTGAAAAAACCCTCCTTAGACCCTGACTGCTCTGCTAACTACAGACCGGTCTCTAACTTGCCTTTTACGGGCAAAGTTATTGAGAAGGTGGTCACTCTGCAGCTGGAGGAACATTTGAGCAGCCACAATATCTATGACCCTCTCCAGTCAGGTTTCAGGAAAAGACATAGCACTGAGACAGCCCTGGTTTGGGTACTAAATGATCTCCTGATGGCCAGAGATCAGAGATCTCACACCAGCTTGGTTGTCCTTGATCTCTTGGCAGCCTTTGATACTGTGGACCATGGGGTGCTGCAAAAGTGCCTGTGGCTCTTCTGTGGACTGGGGGTGAGACAGTCCTCATTTGGTTTTGATCGTTCTTCAAGGGCAGATCTCAAAGTGCGGTGTCTGGGATTTATTCCTCAGCCACTCATGAGCTGCCCTGCAGGGTGCCGCAGGACTCGGTGCTGTCCCCTATGTTGTTTGCAGTGCATATGCTGCCTTTAGGAGACATTATAAGATGGTATGGTCTAAGTTCTCACTGTTATGCAGATGACTCTCAGCTATGCATGTCTTTTGTGCCTGACCAGGAGAAAGATACTGTCTCAGTGCTTAACAGCTGTCTGAGATTCAGGACTGGATCAGTGCTAGCTGGCTGAAGCTAAACCGGACAAAAAAGAGGTATTGGTTGTGGAGTGTGGACCCAGATCATAGGTCGGCCGGGACATTGGTGGGACAGCCCTCTGGATTAGAGCTGGAAGGAACACCATCAACTGTCTTGGACCAGGTGCATAACCTTGGCCTGATTTTTGATGAGAGCTTGACCTTGAAGGCTCAAGTTTCAGCTGTAGTCAAATCTTCCTTTTACCATCTTAGGAACATAGCTAGGGTGAAACACATCGTTCCGACTGAAGATCTTCCCACTCTGGTCCACGTCTTTGTCATCACTCATCTTGATTACTGCAATGCCCTCTACCTAGGGCTACTGGGGGTTGATATCCACCAATTGCAGCTGGCACAGAACATGATGGCCAGGTTGTTGACTGGAGCCCCTAGATCCAGGCACATAACACCTGTGCTGCGTGAACTGCACTGGCTGCCAGTACAGTGGTGGATAACCTTCAAAGTTGCATTGTTGACTTATAAAGCCCTACACGACCAGGGACCACAGTACCTGCAAGACCTTATGTCCCCTTACTATCACTGCTGCCCCCTCTGATCCTCCAATGAGGGATTGCTAGAGATTCCCAGGATCTTTTTGAAAACATCTGGAGGAAGAGCATTTGCCTTCATGTCTCTGACCCTGTGGAATTCTGTACCTCGTCGGATACGAGATAGCCTGACCATGGAGGGTTTTAAAACAACCCTTAAAACTTATTTATTTAATCAGGCCTTTTCTGGTTCTTGAGGGGCCTATTGTAGCCTGCTGTTGATATGAGGAATGTACTATATATGCTTCTGAATTTTTATGTATGTATATTTTAATCTGCACAATGATGTGAGTGAATGTAACTTGTGAGTTTTATGTATTTTATGATTGTAAGGGCGCTCTGAGCTCTGGAAGGGTGCTTTTTTAGAAATCAAAATATGATGATGATGATGTTATAAAGGAGTGTTTATAATGGTGAGCACGCACCCATTTTCCCTTGCTCTGCACATATGCCCACCACAGCTTTTGCTTTCTGACTGCTAGCTGCCTTGTCTTCCCACAGAGACTGAACCACCATTCAGACTTGGTGGCAAGTGACTACTATAAACAAAATCAAGTACTAAGAAATAAAAAACTAAATTTCAGCTGGTGACAGAAAGAAATGAATTAAAATAAATAAATAAATAAATAAAAGTGACTGTGGACCAAGCGCTCAAACCTGACCAGACCGCGGCTGCACAGGAACGTCTTTTTATCTTATATAGTTGCTGAGGCAAAAAAGGAAAACCCAGCAATTATATAAAATAAAACATAGAGTGGTGTTTAAACTCAAAGTTTACACACACCCTCGGTGTTAGATGCTTCTAACAAACCCCTTGAGCTTCACTCTTGGGGTTTATGTAGCATCTAAAGCCTTGGGTGTGTGTGAACTTCTCATTACACACCACCCCATACTTTATTCTATATGTCATTTGTACTTGGTACCAAGCACTGTGTACTTTTTTTCAATTTGTAGCACTCATAATTTGGAATTAATAAAAAATGCTAAAAAAAAGTCTACCAAAAACCATATCCTTCCGTAGGTGACCAGGGCTAGTATGATGGCCACTTCCTCCACAATCCCAGAAATTTCCCTCACCCCCCCCATCTCCCCAGAGATATTTGTTTGAAAAAGAGAATACCTCAGCTTCTGGCACTTTGCCAGGAGCTGGCATCATTATTTAAAAGCAGCCCCTTTCTCTAGCTTGACCCCAGACTACTAAATGGTATTATTTAATGCTGGACCCCCTGCCTTACTCCATTCCCAGATTTGGGGGGAACAATAGTCAGAAATCCTGGTTTACTCAATCACCCCCTAGCCCATCAGAAAAACAGGCACACAAGATTTCATGTTGCATTGAACAATGAACAAAGTTTATTTACAAATCAGTGCACTGCCCTTATATGCAATTCTCATCAGATATTAAACAGTTGACTTATGGCTGGTATTCAGGGTACCCTATATCTGGTCTTGGAGTAAATAATGTACAGCTGATTTTAAGGATCACACAACATATTAGACGCTATGGCTCACGCTTTGGTGATGGAATGCCAGAATCTATGATTGGACTCGAGGCTTCAGATCTGAAATCTAAGGTAGTAGCATTTCTCTTCTGGAAGCAGGATCAGGAAAATAATTATAGGGTGTCTCCACTGTGCAATTAAGGCAGTCTTGATAATGCTCACACAACATTTTACTTCTACACCTGCACACACTTACATACTCAACTGACAGGCAGCAATGTGAAGCCCCCCAGTACGATTATGTGGCACTAATAGCACCTAGTACCTCCCTGCATTCCCAGTACATATTCACCTCTTCTTAGGCACTTAATTTCTGAAATAGGGTCTTGCCCCTGCAGCTCACTAGGCAGGCACACCTATAATAGCAAGCACTGCCAAGCTCCTGTGGATATTCTGTTCACTGTCTGGGCATTAACCCTGGCATACAAAAAAAACATACATATTCAGAATCCAGACTCCTGTGCAAGAGCACATGTACCTTAATGTATACCATAACCCCCAAAGTGACTGACGTTTCTGAACTTACAGAGTCATGTCATGAGGATCAAAGTGGCACTGTAGCCATGAACCCCTGGAGGGAGAAATTCCATACAGGTTCCTCACCATACTATAGGTGTTGCTTCTCCTTCTCATGCAGTCAGTCATACTGGAGACTGGACATGACAGAAGACATGTGCCATATCGCAGACTTGGGACACATAGTGCCATACCCTGAGCCTGGCAAGTTCCCCTGGTGAGTCACAGACAACACTGTGGGTAGGATAGAATCACTTGAGGCTCTAGTCTTCACAGTAGAAGTGGTGCACTAATTTTCTCCTGTGTCATTCCTATCAATGGTCTTTATATCACCCAGAATACAGCATATCAAGGATAGATCCTGCACACAAGGAGAAACTGGATGCTACTAACAGCCCCACATTTGTTCAGGGGGATTTTGCGTATGTATGTTGTAATCTTCACTTCTTCAACTTTAAATCAATTAATGACTCAAACTTATTGACCTGTTAAATCTACATTACATTTTAAAGAACATATTATACACTGTTTAGACACTGTGAGAGTTCTAACCCCAAATAACTGTAATTTCATACTGTTGTTCTCTATCCCCACAAATCATGGGCTGGGTGGCAGGGAAGGGACCCAGCATAAAATAATACTGTTCTAGGATTGGGGTCATGCTAGGGAAGGGTGGTTTCAAATGATGGTGTCAGCTTTTAGCAGATTATAAGGGGTTTGCGGCACATTCTTTTTCAAACAGGTGTCCTGGGAGATCAGGGAAGGGGTTAAAGAGCAGGAAATGAATGGAGTGTGGAGTGGGTGAATGAGGGACCTGAGGAGGTCTAAGTGCATTTAATATTTTTAAATTTTTGTTTTGACTTAATATGGATTACAAGCAATAAACTGCCAAGTATTTGGGGTGCCAAGTATTGGAAAAAAGTTCTAGCACACCTACAACTTCATGGCTTCTGATAATGAGATTCTGAAACTTGCCTGCACAGGCAGGGTTCACACCTTCTGGAGTTTTGATCAGAAAGGGGTAAAAAGAATTAAAGGCATTCTCTCCAACAGCACTATGATTCCTCAGGCTGGAGCAGTATGCTGAAATGAGAAGCAAAACCTTGATTCATATGTTGTATTTTAGTTAAACAGGAAGCAACTTGGCCTAGCGTGTCCAGATGGCATTAACCCAAGAATACTATGGTGCAGGTGCCTGCAGCACCACTAGTAGACATTTCCAACTGCCTGCTGAACACTGGGGTGGTCCCCAAGGTCAGGAGGACAGCTGGCATTGTGCCTCTACACAAAAGAGGCAGAAATGATGATCAAGATAACTACAGACCTGTCAGCCTGACATCTAGAGTGGATAAATTACTGCAGGCTATAGTATTTTTTTTTTTTTATTTAAAATTTGATGACCGGGAAAGGCACACATGGTGAGAGAGTGGTGCTTTTTTATTTGCCCTTCATGTCCTAGTACGTGAGTGGAACAGCAGAGGAGTGGAACAGGTATAAGACTGGTGTCTTAGGCATCAGTAGGTGTCAGCAGTAGGAAGCAGGAAAGCAAGGGACTCTGTCAATCAACTAAGAAACGGTACCTGTTCACACCTGTTGTAACATTCATTGTTGAGAAGTGTGGATGGTGAAAGGTAGGCCAAAACTGGGAATAGGTGCAACACCCTATGTAGGGTAAAAGTATAAAGGAATTTAAACAGGGTACGGGGAACACTGATTGCAACCTTTCTAGTGTCAGGTAGCAAATGTGTTAGGGGAAGGTGAAAGCGCTGTTACCATGGTAGGAAAAATGGTAAAGGGTAAAGGAAGGTAAGGGGGTAAATGAAGGAGAAAAACACTTCAGACAAGAGGGAAATACATTTTGAGATAGGTAGAAGGAAAACTCCTATCTAGGGGAAAAGTACAAAGGAGAATAGCAAACAAAAAACAGGGAAAACCAGACACACCCTTTCAGGGGTAAGTGTACCAAAGTATTCTCAGGTGGCACATGGAGACTAGGTATTGGAAATGCTGGAAGTGGTGCCGTACAGTGGCTATGGGGTGGCAGTTTTCAGAGAGACCTGGAGACTGTGGTGTTACACTATCTGCATGCACCTCTCTGGGCTGAGGGAAGTGGTCACCAGACTTCAGGCCAGGTTGTCTAGGATACAGGTGACCTCTTCCCCCCACCCAGTGGGCCATTAAGTCTGCCACCGTTACCTCAGAAGATGTCAGAGAGGAGGAATGGCTGGATTGGGGTGGGCTCTGAAGGTGGGTGTGGTGGGTCAGAGGCATATTTCTCAATCGATACCACTACGTCATTCCTACACCACACTGGTGGTGTGGGACTGCCAGGAAGAAGTATCTGTGGTAGTAACTAGGGAGGATGTAGGGGTCTTCTATAGTGAAGACCCAAAGTGGTTGGTAGAGGATCCCAGAGGTGCAGGAGAACTACTGGTGGGGGACTTGACTGTGAGGGGGATAGATTTGGGAATAGGAACTGGGTAGAGGGAGGTTAGGTGCCTGCATGGCACCATGACCTGGAGGGATGCAAAGGGGATCCTGAGGATCACTAGGGCAGCAGGACAGAAGGGAGAGCTGGATGTCATTGTCCACCTGGGGACTGATGAACTGGCTAGGGACGTGGCTGTGGTACTGCAGGTGGAGGCTTTTACTGAGGTTCTGCCTGTCTAGAACATGGAGGGAGAAGTGGGAATTCTGCACCAGGAGCTTCAACTCGTAGTTGAAAGAATGGTGCAGAGAGGAGGGGTTCAACTACATTGTGGACTGGGGACCCATCTGGTGGGATATGGGACTATACAGGGGTGATGACCCACATCCATCCGGGAGAGAAACTGCAGTCCTCAATGGACAGTTTAAATGTTACTTATGATACTTTGATGAGCATTTAAATCAGCTGAGAAGGTAACTGAAAGACACGGGAAAGCAGAAACTGCCCCACCCCCCACAGATTGAAGTAGAGAGTAGGAAGAACCCAAGATGAGAGGAATACCCCAGGGTGCAAATTAATAAAGGAAGTAGGGTGGGAGAAATGAAGGGAGATGGGAACAAGAGCATTAAAAAGGGAGGGAGCAGGAGGGAGGGCAGGAAGGAAAAAGGGGTTTAAAAAGCAGAGTGGTAACAAAATCTGAAAGTCTATGTGTGTGAATGCTCGAAGTCTAGAAAATAAGGTTCTGGACCTAGAAGCCATCATGGCAGAGGCTGACCTGGATATTGTGGCCATTAGAAACTCATGGTGCACTGAAAACCATGACTGTGACGTGGTCATACCAGGCTATGCTCTGTTCAGGAAGGACAGGGTGGGAAAGGCGGGTGCTTTATGTGAGGGGAAATCATAAAAGCGACGGAGATACATGGAATACGGGGGGGGGCAGAGGTACTATGGGTCACCCTGGAGGCAGGAAACAGAGCCACGTTTTGCACTGGTGTGATCTACAGACCTCCAGCACAGGAGCACAGGGGGAGGAGTTAGATAAGGTACTGGTGGAATCCACTGGCAAGATGGCAGAAAAGGGGGAGGTGCTGTTGGTAGGGGACTTCAATCTGCCAAAGGTAGATTGTAGCCTCCCAGCGTCAGCTTCAGCTAGAATCAGGGACATCCTGGAATCCCTGCAGGGGGCGTTTTTCAGGCAACTTGTCAGGGAGCCCACTTGTAATGGGGAAATACTGGATCTGGTACTTACTAACTTGGACAGTGTTACAAATGTCAAGGTGGGAGGCTACCTAGGAACCAGTGATCTCCATACAGTGTGGTTTAATATAAGGATGACTGTGGAATTGAACTACACAAGGGTGAGGGTCCTGGACTTCAGTAGGGCAGATTTTATAAAGATGGGTGATTATCTCAGGGATGACCTGCCGTGGTGGGATGACCTGGGTAGGGTGGAGAAACAGTGGGCAAAGCTAAAAGGGGGCATAGTGAAGGCAACAAACCTCTGTATCACGTAAGTGAGCAAAAGCAAGAGTAACAAGAGACTGCTATGGTTCTTGAAAGAGGTGCCTGAAATGGTAAAGGCTAAAAGGGTAGCTTTCAGAAGGCATAAGGAGATGCAAAGGGAGGAAGATAGGGAGGTGTATCAGGGGAAACAGAGGGAAGCAGGGAAAGCAGTAAGAAGTGTGAAGGCTCAAACTGAAGAAAGAATAGCCCAGATGGTAATAAAAGGGGACAAAACAGTTTTCAGGTATGTAAGTGAAACAATGAAGACCAGGGAAAGGATTGTAAGGTTAAAATGGGAAGGATGGGACTGTGCAGAGGGGGATCAGTCAAAGGCAGACATCCTGAACAAATTTTTATTTTCAGTGTTTACAAAGAAAGGAGAAGGAAAGGGGCCACAAAAAAGTAACAGGAGCTTTGGAGGGAGGAAGGAGGACACTAGTCTGTTTTTAGAAGAAAGAGCCCTGAAGGGACTCACTAATCTGAAAGTGATCAAGGACTCACTAATCTGAAAGTGAAAAAAGCAATAGGGCCAGATGGGGTGCATACAAGGGTACTGATGTAGTTCAAGGAGGCACTAGCTGCACCTCTGACAGTCCTATTTAACAGCTGACTGGAAGCAAGAGTGGTTCCAGAGGACTGGAGGTGGGCAGATGTAGTCCCACTTCACAAAAGTGGTTGCAGGGAGGAGGCTGGCAATAATAGGCCCATCAGCCTGACTTCGATGTTGGGAAAGTTAATGGAATCACTGCTGAAGGAAAAGATTGTGGAATATCTTAAATCCAATGGGTTACAAGACCTGATGCAGCATGGATTTATGTGGGGGGGGGGGAGAGGTTGTGTTTATTAAATGAATCAGATACATTTCTTTGGCAGGGTAACCAGGGAATTAGATCAGGGTGGAGCAGTGGATGTGGCCTACCTAGATTTCAGTAAGGTTTTTGACACCATTCTACATAGGAGACTAGTAAGCAAGCTGGGTAGCTTAGGAGTAGGTCCAAAGGTGTAAACTAGAGAAACTGGTTAGGGGATAGGCAACAGAGTGTGGTGGTTAATGGAGTTCACTCCAAGGAAGGGAGGGTGACCAGCGGGGTGCCTCAGGGAGCAGCTGTGAGACTGATCCTCTTTAATGCTTTTATAAGTGCCTTTGCAGAGGAGCTGGGGGAGATCTGCCTCTTTGCAGAATTTTTTAATTTTTTTTATTTTAGTCTTTGGTAACCGGGTAAGGCCCACTAGGCACAAGTGCCTGTTTTCAGGGGTGACCTGGGAGCACTGGGCGGTTAAGTGACTTGCTCAGAGTCACTCAGTATGCAAGTGGAGGTTGTGAGAATCAAACTCAAGTCTAGTCTGCTGGATGTACCAAGCTCATTCACACCTCGTTCCTCTAACCTCTAGGCTATACTGCCAGCCCAAATGACACCAAAATCTTCAATAGGGTGGACAGGACACTCTGGATGGGTGGAAAGGATGAGGAGACACCTTAGCATACTCAAGGAATGATCAAGGCTACGGCAGCTGGGTTTCAATGTGAAAAAGTGCAAAATAATGCACTTGGGCACAGAAACCCAGGCGCAGAGTACAAAATGGGTGGAGTGATACTGACAGACACCAAGCAGGAAAGAGACCTGAGGAAATCATATCTGATGACCTAAAGGTGGCAGTGTGACAAGGTAGCTGGAAGGGCTAGTGGCATGCTGTGGTGCATAGGGAAGGGCATCACCAGCAGAAGAGGGAGGTGATGTTGTGTCTGTATAGATCACTGGTAAAACCTCACCTAGAGTACTGGGTCCAGTTCTGGAGACCGCATCTCCAGAAGGACCTAAACAGAATGGAGGCATTCCAGAGGAGAGCAACTAAAATAGTGCAGGGTCTGCATCAAAAGCCATATGAGGAAAGACTAAAGGACCTCAATATGTACACCTTGGAACAGAGGAAGGAGAGAGAGGGGATATGATAGAGACCTTTAAATACCTCATGGGATATATAAGATATAGGAAGGAAGTATTTTTCAGAAAAAAAGGTGCTCAAGAACAAGGGTACATGTTATGAAGCTGAAGGGGGTAAATTCATGAGCGATGTGAAGAGGTATTTCTTAATAGAAAGAGTGGTGGATTTCTGGAACAGCCTTCCAAGGAAAAATGGCAGACTGGTTAGGCCAAGCAGTTCTTATCTGCCATCAGATTCTATGTTTCTATGCCCCCCTGAGAAATCTGTGTGGTTGGGTTAACGACTATCCAGTAAGCCCATGACTTTAATATCTGTTTGGCTGGTAATACTGGGGCAGCTCTGTTGTGTTGAATTCATCAATGCCTTAAGCCTGTGAGAAGCTTGTGAAAGATGTTTCCTACTTTTCTTCTGATTCATTGATTGCTGCTGCATTATTACTTGGGCAGTGAATTTTCAATTTTAAACTTTGTGGTCAAGCTGTGCCACATGGTGACCGAAGGTGACCGAAGGTGGACAGCTATCATGCTGGCTCCGATGGCTTGGAACCAAGGCTACTAAAAATGGCTTCTCACTACATCTCTGGCCCCCTAGCAAGAATATTCACCCTCTCTCTCTCCAATGGCGTTGTCCCTGAAGTCTGGAAAGCAGCCAGAATCACTCCAGTATTTAAGAAAGGTAGCAAAAATGACACATCTAACTACCGGCCTATTGCTATTTTGTCTGTCCTGAACAAAATCCTGGAAAAATAGTATCAACACAAATCACAGAATACATTGAGAACTTCAATATGCTCAGTCCAGCCCAACATGGCTTTAGAAAGCATCACAGCACCATGACTGCACTTGTAAAATTCTCTTCTGACATTGTGACAAACATGGATAGAGGGAAGTTAACAGGGGCAGTCTTCATTGACTTAACCAAAGCTTTTGACCTGGTTGATCATACATTACTACTCTCTACCCTCAGTACCTTGGGCTTCTCTCTTCCAGCAACTACCTGGTTTAAAAGCTACCTCACCAATAGAACCCAGGCTGTGAAGTTTAATTCAGCGATTTCAGACAGTGCTGTCATCAACATTGGTGTCCCTCAGGGGTCCATACTTGGCCCTCTTCTATTTTCATTATTCGTAAATAATCTCCCAGAGATGGTAACCACTGGTCACTCACTGCTGTATGCAGATGAGCTGGTCGTTTATGCTCACTCTGACAACGTTCTGGAACTGAATGCTGCCCTCACTGCTGATTTTCACCGGTACAACACTGGCTGAACTCTCAATGCCTTGTTTTAAACACAAACAAAACCAAAGTCATGCTATTTGGCTCCACTCACAAGCTCAGATCATGTCCTTGACTATCTCTGTTCCTGACATTGATGGGAACCCACTAGAACCTGTCACTTCTTTCCGTTACCTGGGCATCCACCTCGACCAAACCTTGGACCTAAAAACACACATCCAGGCTACTTGCAAGTCAGTCAATTGCAAGTTAGGGGCTGCTTACAGAACCAACTACCTCCTTACCCCTGCTGCTAAACTGGCAGTAGCTAGAGGTATACTGTTGCTGCCCCTTACATATGGTTGTCCCATTCTGTCTTTGGCCAATAAATCTGCACTGCATCTGTGGGACACTACTTTCAATAATGTATGCAGGTATGCAACCAAAGCACCTCGACTGCAGCATCACTGCCAACTATATCAAGACCTTGGCTGGCTCTCCCTCCTCTACCAGACAATACTACCTGTACAATCTATCAGATACCATCATAAGGACATCCAAACCTGCTATCCTATCAGAACTCCTTAGACCAGCTATTCCCACACGGAACCTTAGATCTGCAGATCAGACCTTATTATCCATCCCTCTGTCGGACAAAAAGGGCATGGGCTCCTTCCATTATGCTGCTCCTCACCTGTGGAACCTGCTGCCTCAGGAACTAAGGGATGTCCTACTCATGCAACTTTTAAGGGCAAACTCAGGACTTTTCTTACTGCTTTGGACAAACGTGTTTGCTTTGATCCTACCTGATCCCCTTGCTCTTAACCTGTTTTCCCCACTTCCTTATTGCTAGCACTTGTGCCTTTCCCAATGGTTGTTTTATGTGGTGTTTACTATAATTGCTGCTTGAATCTGTTTGACTGTATGCCAAATATTAGCTTTTGCCATTTACAAGTTGTTGTTTACTTCCTGCCACCACTTGGCTTCCCTTGATCCCTGTTCTCTTCTCCCTCACCTCTCAGCCTTCCTTCACTCAACTCCCCTGCTCTCTCTTCCCCCGACCATCTCCTGCACTCTCCTTTTCCCCTCCCCTCTGCCTCCCCTTCCTTTCTCTGCTTGCTTGCCTCGCCTTTACCTCCTCCTGAGTCACCCCTGCCCGTTCGTCATTCCCACCCTCCCAGCTGAGCATTGTTCCTATTACTCCACTCTGTCAGAACTTACCTCCTCCTACCGCCTCTTTCTTCCCTGCCCTGCCGTCTCTGGTTCCACTGGCTCGGCTTGGCGTTGTTATCTTTTCTGCTATTGCCGTAACTCTTTCGCTTCTCTCCTTCTCTTACCGGCATCATCACCCTTGCCCTGCCGTCTATCGGTTCCACCAGCCCGGCCGCATTCTGCTACCTTTTGCCACTGTTGCCGTCTTTTGCCGTAACCCCCTGTCACCCTTTCTCCGCTTGCCGTCTTTCGGCTCCACTGACCCGCCACAGGTTGGAACCTTGTATCTCCGCTGCCGTATTTGCTGGCTTTCTTTTAACCCTCACTCCCCTCCCTCCCCTCTCCCAGCCATCCCTCCTCTACTCCCTCCTACCTCCCTATTCCTGCCACCGCCTCTCTGTCCTTATATTCTTAGCCATTCCTTTAGCTCCCCCCCCATTTTGGCCCCTTGCCCTCTATCCTTCCCTCCATCCTTTCCTCAGCTCCTCACCTTCCCCTTTGTCATTTTCCTCTTGTTTCTGGCTTACCCCTACACCTATCCTCTCCTCTCCCGTTTCCTAGGTCCTTCAATGCACTTTATGTATGTGCTCAATGGAAAATGTCCTTGAAATGTATTTTGCCTTGTATTTTCCTTTGTCATGCATTGTATCCTGCCATATGTATCTTCCTGTATTCCTGTGCATCATGTATTTTCGTTATCCTTACTGTATCGTTATGTTCTGTAATTTTACCTCCCGGGTCGTGCCTGAAAACAGTCACTTGCTGGCTAGTGCACTTACCCGGTTAACAAAAACTAAATAAATAAAATAAATAAATGTATTGAAAAACCTTCTCAATATGCAAAGATTTTATTTACATTTTGGTTCTGGATATTGTCAGTTGTCACTCTTGACTTACATATTCTACAATATTTTATCTGATTTGTTTCATTGCACTGTAGGATTGAGACTGTGTGTCTGTGTAGTACTATTTTATTGTGTTTGAGTGGTGTTTATGTGTGTTGGGTTATTATCATTTGGGTTGCTTGGGTTTTTAGGGTGTGGTGTTAGCCAAGTTATTATTATGTGTTTAGGCCTTTTCCCAATGAGGCTTGTTTACTCTGGGGACCACCTGTGGCAGTTTCTTCCCTTTGATGGTTTCCCAGTTACCCTGTCCGTGAAGGTTATTAACCACTGTTTGTGGCTGGTTATCCTCTGGGGGTCTGTGAATAGTGGCTGGAGGGTTCTGTGAGTGGGCAATGGAAAGAGTAGGACTGAGAGGGTAGCATTTAGGAGACATCTTGGAGAAACTGGAACTGGGATAGGGGTCCTCCCTGTTTAGGTCCTGTACAGTACCTGGGGCATTGCTAGGTACTAGCAGGCAGAGGTTAATGAGACTGGCCTATTGTGCTCCTCCCCTGTGGGGCATTCTGTGTAAAGCAAGATCTTTGAGAAATAAGATGGTAGTGATGGAGGTGTTCATCACTGATTCATCATCTGATCTTATTTGCATCACTGAGACCTGGTTGGGGGATGAGTCTGGTCCTGTACTGAAGACTTCCATTCCAGCCAGATATTCTGTGGTGCATTGACTGAGGTGGGATCACAGGGGGTGGGGTGGCCATATGCTTTCGATCCTTATTGGAATTTACAGAATTCCCTACAGAAACCACCAGGTCTACTGAATGTGTGTCTGTCAGTGGTGGGACAAGTGTGGGGGTACAGTATCATCCTTGCATACTGGCATCCAGGCATGAGGGTATTTTCCTGCAGGAGCTGGTGGATTCTATTGTCAGCCAGATGTTGGAGGCCCTCAGACTGCTTGTTCTTGGGGACTTCAGTGCCTGGGTTCATGACGAAACCTCATCTATTGGTCAGCAGATCTTCCAGTTGATGCAGTCACTGGGCTTCACACATGCTGTTGTCTCGTGTACTCACTCACATGGCCACACACTGAACCTGAACTTCTAACTTTGACTTGAAGTTAATGTGATCAAGTTGATCCATTCATTTAATTGGATCATCATGATGTGTTGTTTCTCTGCAGGGCCCCTCTGTAGAAATACCCCCTGTGGAGCTGGTCTGTTACTACCCTTTTTTTCTTTATACTTCTTTATTGAATAAGTTACAGATGCATAATCCATGTAGCATTCTTGTACAGAACCTATGGCCATATTTAAACATTGCGTAATTGCACAGTAAAATGGTACAGAGTGAAGGAAAACTGGAAAAACAGCAGTAACAGCATAACACAGCTACCACTGGAATGCTTGTATCTGATGTTCAAGACTGAAAACTAATGTCTGGATTCAAGGCTGTCAGTTACAAAGAATAAATACAGATTTCAAAAAGAGAGAGGACAGGGGAGGAAGGGGTTCTCAGGGGCTGTGATAAATGGCTGCCAACTCCTCACACCAAACACTTATTGGTATGTAGGCACCTGACGACATCTGAGCCAGTTCCCAGAGTGTCCAGCAGTTAATATAGGCTGGAGTTCTGTGCTGCACTGCAAAAGTTAGCCTCTCCATTTCCTGGATCTGAGAGATGACACTGACCCATTCCTTATATTCTGGGAAGTCAGCCTATAATGACATCCTAGTGATCATTTTATAGCCTACAGCAAGCAGAATACTCCAGAAGTAGGCCCCCTACCATCCCTTGAGCCTTGGAGGTTTCAGACCCAATATTAGGTGTTTCCTCAAGGGAGTGGCGTGCAGAATCAAAATTTGTATTTTTTTTTTTACAGCAACCCAAAAAGTAGCAAGCTTGGGGCAGAGCCAGCATATGTGAGCATGAATGGCAAGTGATTCTCCACACTACTTCCAGCAGTCAGGGCATATTGACAGGTCCCATTTAGCTTGGACCTGTGGGACCAGAAAATATCTAGAATGTGCCCGCTACACAAATTCTCTCCATTTTGGAGATGAAGAAGTCAACCACACTCCTGCCCACACCATCCTCCACAGCATTTCAGTTAAAGGAATATTTAGATCTTGCTCCAATTTTAACCAGAGATAGTCTGTAGAGTAGGGTAAGTCAAGAAGGTGATAATAAGTCATGAGAAATACATCAGGGAAATAATACTTAAAATCAGGAATTTTGACACTTAAATGCATTCTCTGTGGGACAAAGAAGCATGTCACATACCACTTGACCACCAGTTAAATTACTACCTAAAGCTGCCTCAGAATGCTGCACTGTACTGCCATGTGGCTGAGAGAGCCGGTGCAGCTTTGACTGCTTTATTGGCATTCTGCACTACTAAAATGATCGAAACCGTAGCTTAACATGTGTACTGGTAAAAATGATGCACGTTAAGTCATGATTTTGATCATATTTGATAAAATACTAATGCATATCAGCATTTAAAAAAGTGTACTGTACTGCAATGTATAGGGAGCTGTCCAGCTCTCGCTTCATTGAGGACATTATGTCTTATGTTTGGGCCATTCTATACAGCAGACAGAGCGGGTTTTTCAAATGGAGAGGGCTGCTGCTTACATTTTTAAAATGCTACGAAACTACAGCTATGCTCATTAAATAAATGCAGTTTTAGCATTAATGTAAACAGCACCCTTTCCTTTACAACTCTATGAAGCCATTTTTTTCATCAGTGAAAGGGAAAAATAAGCTGTTTACTTATCTAATTACTTAATTCTCCATACTTACAGTTCTGTACATGTAGAAAATTTAAGAAAATAATGTACACAGAATACAGTAGAGTAGAGTACTGTAAATGTAGATGAGAACTGCAATGATGGAGGGAAATGCAATGAATGGGGGAGACTAACAGCTGTAAAGGATTATTGTGCTGTGAAAAAACAATCACTGCACTGAAAATGCATTGTGCCAGCACTGCAAAGAAGCTGAGGGAAATTCAGAGAACAGCTGCAAGTGAGTTGCATCTGAGTTGAAGAGTGGTTGGAAAACAGTTTACAGCTGCAGAAGTTAGAATTGGCATGGCATTGTCATCACAAAAATATAATGAAACAGCAGTGAGTTGGACAAACAGTTAAATGTGATTTGTACTATACAAGGCAAAAACACTTGAGCAAGGGGGACAGCTCTGGTGCGATCCCCATTCAAATTTTACATTTGATGAAATGTACCCATTGGCTCTAATATATTCAGTGGGGGACCTATATATTGTGGCAATGGTTTGTATGAAAGATTCTGCAAACCCAGCAAGGACCTTCCACAGGTAAGACCTGGAAACTTTATCAAATGCTTTCTCAGCATCTAAACACATAATAAAAGCTGGAGTCCTAGTTTGATTTAAGAGGTCAAATAGGTGGTCTGATCTACGGATGTTGTCTTGAGTCTGTCTACTTGATATAAACCCTGTTTGGTCGAGGTGTACAAGGTGAGGGATTACAGAGTAAAGCTGTCTAGTTAAGACAGAGGTCAAACTGTTATAAAGACAAAGAACCTCTGTGCGCAAACACTGAGGCAAGGGTTACCCCAAAGGGCATTTGGCTGAGAAGCCAAGTTTCAAGAAAATACAAAATCACACATGCCCCCACAATGCATTGTGGGGGCATGTGTGATTTTGTATAAACTGTTATAGTGTGTATTGAGAATGGAAATGGGTGGTATTAGCACTACAAAGGAAAACATAAAATATGGAAAATACACTTTGCTATAAAAATTTGTGGCTGGTTGGAGTCCCTAATATAGGTGATAAGGCTTACAACTGATTGAGAGATCTCCTAAAAGATTTATATACAACTGTGCTGAAACTTCCAGAAAATAACTTGCCTTTTGTAACCAAGGCTTTCCAGGTGCCTACTAGGCAAGCTAACTTAAATTTAAACTCCCAGACAAATCCTGTTAATCAAGATGTCAGCTTTAGTCTTCTTTCACCTGAACAGCTGAACTTCTATGACAAGCACAGTCGACTGAAAACACTTTCAAATATACAGCAGGCTCTAAGAGTATGATTCTTTTTACATTGACTTTCGATACTGACTAAGATCTAATTCTAAATACTGCAAGGAAGATGGGGGCATTAAAATTTAAACATATCGTTTGTCATATATTTCCGGACATAGCTCCAGAAACTCTTAAATGTCATAAACAATTTCTGCAGTACAAGGACGATCTTATTGACTTAGGGGCAACATTTAAATTCTATATCCTGCTAAATATATGTTGACCTGTGGAGAAGAGAAGCAATTATTCTTTGACCCTGAGCAGCTTAAAGACTACATAACATTAAAAAAGTCTCAAAAATTCGAACAGAGCTGCACCCTTGATCAGGATGTGCAGGAGGAGATGCCTTCCCTTGAGGGAGAAGAAACATAAATTTGGAACATTATAGCTCTCCATATCTTATATATGCGTACTCGACAAATCAGTATTTATTTTTGATATTCGAATTTGGGAAAGGGAACATTGTTTAACCAGGAGTAACACACTAAGCCGAAGCTTGTTTCCAGATGCGACTTGGGAGCACAAGGAAGTTAAGTGACTTGCTCAGGATCACACAGTATGAACCTAGGCAGCTGTGGGATTCAAACCCAGGTCTTCAAATCTACAGCTCAGAGCCTTAACTCACTGCACTATACTGCCTCTTTGCTTTGGTAATGAATCTTATGATGGCTTGGGAATTATTGGTCTGATATCTGCCAAAGAGTTGAACTTGTACTTACTTTAAATTCTTGTCCCCACTGAATAGATAGACCTTAATTAACAATCGTTATAAGCTATATAATTTTTCTTTATTTGTTCTCTCCTCACTAGTGGACTTTACCTAAGATTAATGTTGCTGTATGCCTGTATAATGGATTTAAAAGTTATTATTATATCTCTTATTAATATCTATATCTGTTACAGCACTTATTATTGATTCTTATAAGGATTCAGTGTAGTCAAATGTATCTAAATGGAAATTCAATAAATAATATAAAAAAAAAAAGAAAGAAGAATAAAGAATGGAAATGGGCTAATAGGAATTACATTGTGTGGGGTCCCTGCTGGGTTTTGGTATCACAGACATTAGTGCCTGTGACCAGGATGGAGGCTTACAGTCATCAGGAGTGATGGCAAAACTGTAAGCCCTCAACAAAAGGGGGGCACTTAGTGCCTAAATTGTTTATGGAATTCACTGCCTAGCCCGTCTATGACAGGGCATTTCCCTGTCTTGAGGCGTGCAATTTCCTCTGTAATAGCCACAGTGGATATGGGAGCCATAACAGCATTCTGGTCTTCTGTTACTTGTGATAAGTTTAATTTATTCAGGAAGGGGGTCACCTCAGCTTCCAAAGTCGAGCCTGTCTCTGTAAAGTTGTATAATACTATATACAGATGTTTGTACTTGTTTTTATTCACCTTGAACTCCCACCTTCCCTCCATGTTCACTGTCTTCCTTTCCTTGCTTCTTTCAACAACTGCACTTAATCTCTGCTTTCTCTCTACATAGTCCTTCATATCTGTGCAATACTTTCCTTCAAATCCTATCTTTGACCTAGTTTATCTCTCTCTCTCTCTCTCTCTCTCTCTCCTCTCTCATCTATTACTTAGACTTATCCCTCCCTATAACTGATCTGTCTACCCTATGAATACCCCTTACACATTACTTCTCGTCTTTCTCCTGTTCATCTGTTACCTTCTTTTATTTAGCGTTCTTTCTTTCTTTTGCTCTCACAATTGTATGCAACATTTTATTTTATTTTCTGTCTTGTATCTAATTGTGATCTTCAGGCCAAATGCATTTGCCCTTACATTGTATTTGTTCCATTTATTTTCATTTTGTCTTTGTCCTTCCCATGATGTATCTAATTATGATTTGTCTTTAACTTTATTGATGTTACTGGTGACGTTGTTGCTGTAACTTCTATTAATGCAACTGATGACACTGCTGTACTTGTGCTGTACTTCTCCATACCTAATCTGACTTGTGACTTGTTATTTGTATTTCTGTTGGACAGTTTTTCTTTTGTACATTCCTGGGTCGTGCCTGAAAATAGGCATTTTTATGTCTAGTGCACCTACCCAGTTATCAAAAACAAAATAAATAAATAAATACAAAAAGCCTCAGCTACTTCATGAATGGTACCTAGATTATGACTGGATCATTGTGGGGATTTGGGCTCTGGCACGTTGAACCCTACATTGACCAGCTAGCAGCCTGACAGATCTGGGCCCTCCCTCGTAATACATTTGTCTTAAGAAACCCAGTTTTTGCTCGACCTGATAGTCTAGGAGGGAACTAATTTCCTTCTTGAGCAACTGTAATTATTTTCCCATGGCTTTATTTAGTTTTTGTATTTGTTGTGATTCCAAGGTCCTTATCTGCTCAGGCAGTGTAATTTTCCTAGCCTATCTCGGTCTCTGTCTCCTAGCAGAGTATTCAGTAAACCTGCCCCTAAGGAGAGCCTTCATCATGTCAGTATCCCATGATTATAGCGAATGAATTTGAGGGAGTAAATTTCAACATCATCAAAATAGCGAATGTGAAATGGGCTATGTGCACTTAATAGCCCGTTGCAAGTTCAGCAATTTAATTTCTTTGTTTCCATATGGAGTAGTTATGTTTAGAGGATAGAATTTTTTTTTGTCAGTCTAGTTCCAAGATGGCCATGTGCACTAGCAGTTGTGGTCACCACCTCTGTAGCTGGCAGATCTGAGTTTGGGACTGGCTGCGGGGGATAGTTTTTTGTTTTGTTTTTGTGTTGTTGTCTATTTTTTGTGGTTGCACTCTTGTCCCCTGCCCTCCTGAGTTTGGTCACCCCCACCCACAATTTGCCCCCCAACATTCTCTCCCTGCTGTCTTGTGCCCCCTTTGAGTAGCCCTCCCCCACATTTCCCCCTGTCCCCCATTGTCACCCCTGGTGGTGATTATATTTTTATATGGGGAGTGCGGGGTGTAGCCCCCCCAAACTGTTACTACGGAATGTGCCCATAAAGAAAGTAAGGAGTTGTTGCTGTTTTGACTCCTCGATGTACTACTTATCCCCGTTTTGAGTTTCACTGATAATCAGTCGCTGTTTTTGGAGCATGACAAACTCTACTCTTGATTTTCTCAAAAATGACATTGTATAATGTCTTTTAGTAAGGTTTGACAGCTCAGTTCACATTATATGACAAAATGTGTCTACTGGATTTACCCATGGTTCCACTTCCTTATGTTGAAGTAGATGTACACAGTTAAGCACTTCCCCCTTAATGAAATCAAAACTAAGTGACAGCCATTAGTACATTACAGTAATATAAACATGCCAAAATTTTAACCAGTGACATAACCAGTGTGCCAATAGGGCACTGCTTCATGGTCTGAAGCTTTCAATGTAGGAAACCTGGTGGAGTGTTTTTCTGTTCCCACCCATGAACTGAAAAAGGGATGGTATTGGTGCCAAGAGGGGGATGGTTGGGGAAAATTGCCAGCCAACTAGGTGGTCAAGAGGCTGTAGCTGCACAGAGGAGCTCATAATGCAGAATAAGATGAATGCACGCACTAGCCCAAACACGTGTGATCAGTATCATCCCAAAAAGATCCTTCCTCTTCCCTGCATAACAAATTCTGTTAATCAAATTACCACTGTACATTTGCAGTAACAAAGTTCCCCACACAACTATGGGGGCTTTTCAGGATAGGAGCAGCTAAGAGTAAAAACATATCTGCACGTACTGTAGGAGCTCTGTGAGTTGGTGAGGTCCCCATTAAATGTAAAAAATAGCTTAGAAAAAACAACAGAAAATTGTCCAAAGTTCAATCTACACCACAGGTTTGAAAATATAAGTGAAGTGAACGGACCATGGTGAATCCACAGTCAGTGTTATGCCCACAATCAACGAATGTTAACACAGAACCTATAGCTGAAACAGTACATGCAAGCTCAGACTTTCTGGGCCTGAGGAGTATCTAAATAGAGAGCATGGTAAAAAAATCCAAAGACAGTTCCGTATGAGGCAATTCAGGCTGCCAACCCTGGCAGGTACATTATGCAATTTAGGAAAGTACCTGCAATGTGCATTTTTAGGTGGATTGTTCATTCTGTGAGGCAGTTTGTTGGGGCTGTTGATGAAACCCACAGAGCAGCTTAAAATTTGTTGAAGTGCCTGAAGTGTTGAAGGGATCGGTTGGCTGACTCTTATTTATAATCCCTTCCCCTTCACAAAATAACACATGGAAAATTTTAAAATAGCTGCAGTTCAACTCCACTGGAGGTAAACTACTAGTGGGGGACTTCAGTAAACTTAAAGGGGAACAGTCTGTCCGCAATAACAGCCTCACAACCAAGTATGAGGCTGATCTTAATTTGCACTTTGTGTACAAAAACATTTGTTTTACTTATTGTTTACTGCAGTAGAGTAGAATGTATTAGGGCAATTTTGCTGATTTGTAAGATGCTATTTCCTGTAACCAGAAATCCCATAATCTGCTGCAGCTGGCATCACAGGAATGCTGTACAGTTGGGAGATTCAATAGCCCACAGTATACATGTTAAATATTTTTTAGCTAACTTTAGATGTTTGCTGCTCCTGTTGTGCTCATGAGGCTTAATACAGTCCTCTGTGACTGCACCTAGCCCCGGGAGAACAGCAGACCAGCTAACAGAATATTACAGCTTATAAAAACTCTGACTTTCACTGCAGGCTATTGAATCTCCCACTGCTGCAGCTCTCCTCTGATGTCAGCAGCAGGGGAGTCTGGCATTTCTGGTTATAGGAAATGTTACCTTACAAGTCAATGAAATTAGCCAGATGCAATATACTACACTGCAGTAAGGAGTAAGTAACAAAAAGTGTTTTTGAACACAGAGGGCTAATTGAGATCAGCCTCACACTTGGGTGCGAGGCTCTTATTGCTAACAGTTACCCCTTACTTGAAATGAACATGATTGGTCCTATTTGTTTAATGAAGACTATTCATTGATCTAGTTAAGGTAATTCAAACTTATGCATGTTTATTAATATTTATTGAATGTTCTGTTCCTCTGTGATACATTGTGAGGTGCCCTGTGCCTGTGGTATAGGGTGCCATATAAATAAACTTTGCCTTGTCTTGCATTGGATATATTTAGCATGAAAACCATTATATGAAACCAAACTCCTGCTGTTGCAAAATAAAATTGCACCAACCTTGCTCAGTTGTTTGTTCTTCAGACAGCTTTGTCATTTTGAAAGAATTCACAGAACTTTCAGATGGTAATGGTTTAATTTATCTCTAAGCCGACACACATACACTTTCTTAAAGTCAGTCCCCTACAGTGGAACAATTCTGTACCTAATGATGTCAAAATTTGTCTGCCACAGTTGGGCTGCTTGTGGTCATTTTGGGCCACTGATAATATAACGCTTAGTGAAAGGGTGAGGAACCAAAGCAATCAAAATGTAGAGGTCCTTTTGGAGCAGAGCAAGGAAGCTTGAACATACTGTAGAATACATCAAGATGTGACTCCATTCACAGGATCAGAATGCTATGTGAACTCTATAGGGTGAGAGCAGTTTCCAGTTTCATTTCAACTGAGATGAAAATGTAGGACAAGCAGCTGCTCCTTTTAAGAAAGACTTATGAAATTTTGGATGGGACTTTGTCTTGTACTACATAAATTAAAAAGTTTAAAATGAATGAATATGAGAAGTTTTTCATTCAAAAAGCAACAAATTATGTTCTAGAAAAAAAATTAAAACTGCAGACTAATAAACTGGTGTAACATCATCATTGACAGCTATATTCTGATTTATTCTTTTGTTGCAGATCTTACTTTCATTCTATTTGACAGGTGTGGGCTTTGATAACTATATATGACAGACTAAAGATTAATGTGTATCTAAGTCTATTAAATATATCGTAGTAACATCTTTTGTGTGGGCATCACAGAACATAAATGGGGGTTTTACATGCAGTAGTTTGTCTGTCAAGCAGGAAGCCTCTTATTTTACAATAATGAACTGAATTCCACAAGGATGACAAAGAAAAGACTTATGATGAATTCCCTGACACACACAGTGAGGCTGCATTTAATTATAAACACTATGGGTGCTATGCACAAAGGGTGATTATGTAGACTATCAGACCAACACAAGTAGTGTAGTGCAAAACTATTGGCATAAAGCAATGTGAGGCACACAGTCACCATTTCCAACGGGGTACGATGAATCAGTATGCAAAACATGCATGTGCGGCATGCAGAAAAGATGCAGAGGTGGACAGAAATGCAATATCAGCAGACGTGTTGCACAGAGGCAACACATGTGTGGAGGGGCAGGTGCACACAACGGACCATGCATCCCCCCAGGAACGTGCATGCATGATGCTACATATGTTGGCACAGTGCATGCAGCTGCATGGGAAGCACTATGCCAGGCAAGGGCAGCCATAAAGTGCATCTGCACAATGCACATGTACATGGCAGCACATAACAGCACAGTGGCATGGACATGGAAGGGGGCACCAGCACCCTGAAGTGCAGTGACAGTGGACAGGCCACCATGTGAGGAGATGGATGGTCAGTGTACATGACCTGACATACGATACAGATCGACACTCAGCAGGTGGCTGTCCAATGAACACTGACCACATCTGGGGACAGACATGAAGTAGCACACTGCATATCTGGTGTGTGTGAATTGCACACACAGCAGCAATGTGTACCGATGGCATCTGCACAGGCAACACTGTGCAGCAGAACACAGGCAGGCAACACTCTGTGAGTGGCATTTGCTGCATTACCTGTTGCACACAGCCCTACAGAGCCACAGTCAGCTGTCTGCAGCCATGCCCAGGCACTACCAGCACACATCATCGATGATGTATGTCCACCCAAAAATCCCTACATACAGACCCTTCAGACGGTCTGGTGCAATCCACATGAATAAGTAATGGACACATGGAATGCTGGCAAACTAACATTTGTTAGCACAATGATAAACTTTCCCCCAGGCAATGCATTGTGCCACATTATGCCTTCTGCTCCTCCTCCTCCTCAGAGTCCTCTGATGACCTTGGTGGTGTGGTGTCACTGAAAGACTTCTGGACAAGCACTATTCAGTGCAGTGGACCACAGTATCTTTGCAATGAAGAAACACATGGAATGGTGCACATGAGTGGAATGCACATGTAGTGTGTCAACAGTACCCATCACACAGACACATGCTATGCAGTACCAACCTTGAAGAGCTGCAAATTGGCCCACTGCTCCACCACAGCATCCTTATAATAGATATCTAAGCTTACCACCCCTAGGCTCATGAACTCTGAGAGCTGCAGTGGCCAATGCTGGTGATTGGTGGCCACCAGTCCCATGGCCCCATCCGCTAGATCCACACAGCTTGATGACAAACTCCTCTGTGTGGCCAACAAAGTCCTGTGGAGACACACGATGGAGGACAACTTCAGGATGGGGCATACACATGCATCTCACACACGCCCACACAACACCTGATACCCACCTCATCAGGCTCTGTGATGTGCCATATGGCACCGCCCTCCAGGCTGTCCTGATAGAATCATGATGATATGTGCCACAGCTTATAGGGGTACGTTCCCAGATATCCTACATCAGCTGCATGACTTGACACCACCACCATGCCTTCCACCATGATGAACAGGAGTGACACTGTCACACAAGAGCACACAGCGTGACAACGCTGCTTGGGGGGTTCCACACCCCCCCAGAGGTACATCAGGAAGCACTGCCATGCTGGTTAGTGTCATTTGGAGCTTGGCCAGTACCCACATAGCCATGCTATGCAGAACTGCCTACAGTACAACAGAGGGCTACCAGGATGTGTCCAGGGCTACTACTCTCCATGCAGTATTGCTGGACTAGGCAGTGGCACATGGCCATGCATGATGGCCACAGAGACACCCACATGTGTTCCGCCCATGGCTACAGGCCCACAGTCTATGTGACACACACTGTCTGGACAGGTTCTGTGTGGACCATGTGTGTGACATGGTCCATCCACATGTGCAGTCAAGGACACAGTGGTCGCAGGCAATGTGTGTTGAGACTAAAGCGCTATGTGCACTTTCGTAATATGCCACATGGTCATTCCAAAGGGTGCTGGGCAATGTCACAGGGGTTAGTCAATCCTCTGTGTCATGCACCCTGCATTAGGTAATGGATACCCTTCTGCATATGATCCATGAACACATACGTTTCTCCACAACACTGCTGGACATACAGGCAACCAAGGAGGCATTCTATGCCAAGCATGCCATGCCCAACACCATAGGTGCAACTGACTGCACACATGTGACAGTCCTGGCACAGTCCATGGACAAGGAGGCCTACAGAAATTGGAAGGGGTTCCACAGCATAAACTGCCAGATGGTGTGTGATACACACAGCATCATAAACAATGTATGTGCAAAGTACCCCAGGTCATGCCATGATGGCTATCTCTTCTACAATTTGGGGCTCAGTGCACACTTCACTGGACATGGCAGTGTGGATGGGTGGTTGATAGGTGGGTATTGCCAGGGTGGGTCCACAGCACCACTGGGGGAAATGGAGGGCACCCACAGTAACACTGTCCTTCCATCTTTGCACAGGTGACAGTGGATATCCACTGTGTCCCTACCTGATGACACCATACCAGGCACCGCAAAGACCAACAGAGGAGTCATACAGTGAGGCACATCAGAAGACAAGAACTGTGGTTGAATGGACTACTGGTCTACTGACGATGCGGTTCTGGTGCCTAGATCACACTGATGGCACAATGATGCTGGCACCAGAGATGTCATATAGAGTGTTCACTGCCTGTGCCATGCTGCACAACATATGTATGCATCATCACATTCCCGTACAACGTGATGTCCCACACGATGTATCACCTGTGACAGTAATGCAGGTGCAGCACCACAGCCAGAGTCACTCACTGGCCATGTGGTGCAGCACGCAGTTGCACAGGGATCATTTGGCAGATAGAAGGAAGGGCCATTTACAGTCTAATGAACCACTGAGTGCACATGTGCCATGTGTCACACATGTATGTCGCATACACGTATGTGTGCAATGTGTTATGCTGGAGGGGCATACCTCACACCAGTTCTTGTTTGTCAGGGACATCCCTGATTTGCCCCTTCACATTCCTCAGTCCCTTGTACTGGGTGTGAATGTGCACCTGAACAGTGTGGTCTGTAGGCACACACTAATGTCACACATTACATGTACAGAGATGTTTTTCTGCAGCACATCGGTCCACCACCATGTCCCTTATTCTATCATCTTTATGTGTGCCTTTTGCCAGTCTCTAGAAAGTGTCCCTGGGATTGGGGCCTTGACCCCATCTGTTGTATGCCTTGCCCCTGATTGGTAGGGCAGGGGATCAGAGATATGATGGAGGGCATGTGTGGTGTGTGGGGTATATGTACCTGTGCTACTATATGTGCATCAGTGACCGTGCACTGTAAGGTGTACACTGTGATGCATCATGGCTTTTTGCGACTGTGGCTTGTCCATCCATGTGCCTAGGTGGATGTGACTTGCCACAGGCCACTGCTCCCCTTTCAGGGCATGAGGCCCATTGCCTGGTGGTTGCCCAACCCTGGTGGTTGTTGCCCTGCAGTGCTGCAGTGGTGGTGGTGGTGGTGGTGCATGGCTGTTGTGGCCTGCACAGTGGCCACTGTCAGTGCCATGGTTGGAAGGCATGCATCGGTGGCGGATCAGAGGTATCAACAGTAGAAAACAGGAAGTTGTTATCACTCTCTACAGACAGTTAGTGAGACCCCATCTGGAGTACTGTGTGCAATTCTGAAGACCCCATCTCCGCAAAGACATAGACAGAGTGGAGGCTGTTCGGAGGAGGGCAACCAAAATGGTGCAAGGTGTGCACCAGAAGACATACGAGGAGAGACTAAAGCAGCTTAATATGTATACCCTTGAGGAAAGGAGGGAGAGGGGAGACATGATAGAAACTTTCAAGTATCTCAAGGGAATTAACAAGGTACAAGAGGGTAGTATCTTTCAGAAGAAGAGATGTGCAAGAACAAGGGGCACAATTTGAAGATAGAGGGGGGACGGCTCAGAGGTAATGTTAGAAAGTATTTTTTCACAGAGAGAGTTTTGGATGCATGGAACAGCCTTCCTGAGGAGGTTGTGGAGTCAGGAACAGTGGGAGAATTCAAGAATGCATGGGACAGGCATAAGGCAATTCTAGTGGGGGGCAGGAGGAAGTAGGCTGTTGATTAACTAGAATCTTCAGCTTATCCATCAGGTAGGGAAATGGGCAGACTGGGTGGTCCAAGCAGTCCTTATCTGCCATCAAATTCTATGTTTCTATCAGGCCATCAGATGATCTGCCAGCCTCTCTATCATGTCTTCTATGTGGATGATTCCATGGCTCATGCCCTTCATCACCTCAGTCAGGTCTTGCAGTGCCTCTGTGTTTTCATGCTCTGCCTCTAGCTGGTCCCATTCCAGGCAGTGCAGGTCATGGTAGTAGGTCTGCAGTATCCCCATGATGGTTGCCTCTGGTTGTGTCTTACTGTGGTCCTGGTTGAACTACTGTGTATGGTGTTGCTGGCACCCAGGGAGTCACCTTCTATGGTTGTAAGTAGGCATGTGATCAACATTGCCGGTACAGGATGGACGGGGGTCACTGGCTGCCTGGACACCCTGCTCTCCATATCTGTCTGCACCAGTCATGGTCACAGGGCCTGGGCACATCACTGGTTGGGCTATGGCATTGTGTTAGTTCACCTCCCTGCGCCATTGTGGGGGGCTGTCCATGTGTTGTGCACTGGCAGGCATATCCACCTGGGTCCCTGTGGTGGACCCATCCTGGTTCCCACTCACAGTCCTCTGTGGACATCTGCTCCTGCATGGTACCTATGGGTGGTGGAACAGCAAGGTGTTAGGGTACTGTCTAGAAAATGAGCATGTGATATGGTCCCATGGACAACACATTGCTACATATATATAGTACCTCCACTGGACTCATGCTTTGTGGGTCTGTCCTGCAATGTGGTTGGACCCTCACTTGGGCTGGTCCCTGTGGTTGTCATTGTGGAGTACATGACTCAACTGTTAGTGTGGGCACAGGTCCGGGCCCCCCACTTTGGCCCACAACATCCTCCCTTTGGGAGCTGCATGCCTGGCACTGTATACACTCCCTCTGCCTCCCCATGCCAGATGACCTCAGTGATGATTTCTGCCATGATCATCTCAAGGGGGGGTCAGTGTGTGGCCCTGTGCTGGGGGTCCACCACCCGTGGCCATCCATGAAGAGTTTGCTGCTGCCAGCTTCTGCTTCACAGTGGACCAGGGATCATACCACTTGTGTTTGATCGCGGACAATGTCCTGGTCTCAGGACTGGCAGCATTGAGAACTGACTGTATTTCAAGCCAGATCAGGGACATTGTACCGGACCGTGTGGTTGGGGCATGTGACCCGTATAGGACGATGTAATGTGTGTGGATGTCCGTGACCAGGGTGGTGACCTGCACACCTGTGAAGTTCATTGCCCTGGTCTTTCATACGCCTTCAGAGCCACTACATCTGACTGAATCCATGCACCCACTACTGCAGCTGCCTGTCTGCTGGCTGTAATCTTTCTCCCATGCCTCCTGTGCTGCTTGGGCATCCACGCTCCTTACATCATTCACTTCCATGGTTGCTCACCAGCGATGGGCATCTCCATATATGGTGGGGTCAAGGGGCATGTCCACGTGTCGGGCCACCAGCTGGCATGCCCCTGCATGGGTCTACATTCATCTGTCTTCCCTACCCCTGCCTCCGCCACTCCTTGCACACTCGTTTTTGCACATGGCATTGCCTGTGCTGTCTGTGAGGCAGGTAGGCATGCACGGCAGTTCTGACAGTTTTACATGCATTTCCTGTGCCTTCATGCATAGCTACCAATAGGCATACATGAAAGTGTCCTAATGAAAAGCAAATTCTGAACCGGCCCGGTGGCGCTGAGGGTATAGGCACTGGACGCCACACCTCGTGCCACGCCAGCAACCCGGGTTTGGGAACGAGCCCGGACCGCCGGATGTCGGCAGGAGAGAGAGAGAGAGAGGATTGAGCATCCAAGCGACTGCTCTCCTCTCTCAGGGAGGGATCCAGGGATAGCCTGGTGCAGCAGTGGCTCCCAGTGGAGACCGGTGGCACTGCTATGTACAGGGGCTTACAAGCTTAGGGCAGACTTTGGGCAGCTGCCTTCCAGGCGTGGGTGCAAGAGCACCCACGTTGTGGGCTGGGCGGCATTGCACGTCCCATGTTGGGGGCGTAAACATTACTGAAAAACCCATCTGGCCTGGATAGGCGACGGCCCTCCCAGAGCCTTCCTGCCACACACCCAACAGTGGAGCCCCACCACTGCCCCTTCAATCTCGTTGGGACCCTATGTCACCCTGGAGGGTGCCCGGGGAGAAAGTAATGATCTTGAGGATGGTAGGGTTCACAGTGGGCGGTAGAGCGGCATCAGCCAGTGGAGAGGTCTGAGAGAGTTCCGGAGTCGGGGGAGATAAACAGAGTTAAAAAAAAAAAAAAAGAAAAGCAAATTCTATATACCATAGACAACATACATATACTTATTTGGTGCTCTTCTGCTTCTCCCATGGGTTTGTACTATCAAAATATGCTTAAAAGTTGTTAACTTAAGCAGAAACACCCAAACAAGTAGCATTTACAGGGGATTAACATTGGTTGTGTAGAATCCATAGAAAAGAATCTGATTCACTGGATTTCAGGCTTTTTTAGTTCAGAATTTCAATATTAAAGGACAAAAATCCAGATTGAAATCCCCATTTCAGATACGGAATTAGAATCAGTATCATGATCCAATTCTGCATCTGACTGCATACTACATTTTTACACCCCCATCCCCACCCAGTACAAACTCAAAGGACATAGAAACATAGACTTTGACGGCAGATAAGGACCGCTTGGCCCATCTAGTCTGCCCATTTCCCTACCTACAGAATAGGCCGCAGATCCTAGTTAACCAATAGCCTATTTCTTCCTACCCCCCACAAGAATTGCCTTATGTCTGTCCCATGCATTCTTGAATTCTCCCACAGTTTTAGACCCCACAACCTCCTCAGGAAGGCTGTTCCATGCATCCACTACCCTCTCTGTGAAATAATACTTGCTCACATTGCCCATGAACCACCCCCCACTCTATCTTTAAATTGTGTCCCCTTGTTCTTGCACGACTCTTTTTCTGAAAGATGCTACCCTCTTGGACTTTGTTGATTCCACTGAGGTACTTAAAAGTTTCTATCATGTCCCCCCCTCTCCCGTCTTTCCTCAAGGGTATACATATTAAGCTCCTTTAGTTTCTCCTCATACGGCTTCTCTTGCAGACCCTGCACCATTTTAGTTGCCCTCCTCTGGACTGCCTCTATCCTGTCTATGTCCTTGCGGAGATGGGGTCTCCAGAACTGGACACAGTACTCCAGATGGGTTCTCTCCAACTGTCTGTACAGAGGGATAACAACTTCCTGTTTTCTGCTGCTGATGCCTCTCCCTATGCATCCTAGTATACCCCTAGCCCTCCGTACTGCCTTCTCACATTGCTTGCTAACCTTAGGGTCTTCTGATATGATTACCCCCAGGTCCCTTTCCTTTTTTGTTGTTGTTACTACCTCCACCCCCCTTTGTGTATTCTTCCCCCTGGGTTCTTGTTTCACAGGCGCATTATTTTGCACTCTTTGCATTGAATCCTAGCTGCCATACTTCTGACCATTTCTCCAACCTTGCCAAGTCCCTTCTCATCCTTTCCACACCTCCTTGTGTATCAACCCTGTTGCAGATCTTTGTGTCATCTGCAAAGAGGCATACTTTTCCTTCCAGTCCCTCTGCAATGTCACTTATGAAGACATTAAAAAGGACCGGACCCAATACTGAACCCTGCAGTACCCCACTAGTAACCTCTCTTTCTTCAGCATGGACTCCATTTACAATTACCTTCTGTGTCCTGTTGTGCAGCCAATGTTTTACCCAGGCTACCACCCTGGGACCCACTCCCAGGCTGGTTAATTTAACTATTAATCTTTTGTGTGGGACTGTGTCAAATGCCTTGCTAAAGTCTAGGTAGGCCGTGTCCACAGCCCCTCCCTGGTCTACTACTTTGGTCACCCAGTCAAAGAAATCTATTAGATTTGTCTGACATGACCTTCCCGCTGTGAACCCATGCTGCCTTGGGTCCTGTGCCCCACTGGCCTCTAGGTACTCAACTATTCTTTCCTTCAGAAGTGACTCCATCACTTTCCCTACCACAGAGGTCAGACTGACAGGTCTGTAGTTTCCTGCCTCTGTCTTGGTCCCACTTTTGTGAAGGGGAATCACATCCGCCTTCCTCCAGTCCTCGGGTACCACACCATCCTCCCATGATTTATTAAAAAGAGTAGCCAGTGGTTTCACTAGTTCCCCCCTTAATTCTTTTAGAATTCTGGGGTGAATTCCATCAGGCCCCATTGCTTTGTCCACCTTCAGTTTTAGGAGTTCTTGCAGAACCCTTTCTTCTGTGAAAGGACTGGGATCGACCCCCCTATCAAGAGTGCTTCTGTTAATTGGATTAGGCACTTCCCCCTCCTCTTTTGTGAATACTGAGCAGAAATATTCGTTCAGTATCCCTGCTTTTTCACTGTCCCCCTCTGCCCACCCACCGTTCATTCTGTTCAGTCTCACTATCCCTCCCTTTGTCTTTTCTACGCTTACTGATGTACCTATAAAAGGTTTTATCCCCCTTCTTAACCGAGTTGGCTGTCTTTTCCTCAGTTTGGGCCTTTGCTATTCTGACTTACCTCCTTGCTTCCTTCTGCCTTAACTGGTACAGCTCTCTGTCCTGCTTCTTCTGTGTTTCCTTATACTTCCGGACTGCTATTTTTTTCTTCCTGACTTTCACAGCCACCTCTTTTGAGAACCATAGTGGCTTTTTCTTTCATTTTGATTTGTTTATTTGTTTCACACAAAGGCTTGTTGCCTCTGTGATGGCAGTTTTGATGATCCCCCATTGTCGCTCCACACCTCTTTCTAGCCTGTTTGCTAGTGCTTTTCTGAGGCACTCTCCCATCTTGCCAGAGTCAGCCCTCCTGAAGTCCAGTACCCTCACTTTTGTATGGCTTGACTCTGTAGCTGAGTTTAACGTGAACCACACTGTTTGATGGTCACTTGTTCCCAGATGGCAACCCACTTCTAGATCTGAGATCCTCTCACTGCCCCCATTTAAGAGTATGAGGTCTAAGATTGCTCCCTCATGAGTGGGTTCTGAAACTAGCAGTCTGAGGCCTGCCCCCCCGTAGGGCATCAAGAATGGCCCTGCTCTTGGATGTGGCTGCAGCAAATGTGCTCCGGTTAACATCTGGCATATTCAGGTCTCCCATCAACAGTATCTCCCCTTTCTCTGCCATTCTAAGAATGCCTTCTATTATATCCTCGTCCATTCCCTCTTGCTGATATGGGGGTCTGTACACAACCCCTGTGTGGATTGTGGTGCCCTTTCCAGTCTCCAAGGTGACCCACAGTGCCTCCTCTCCTCCCTGTTTACTCTTTTGTTCAGTTACTTTTATCCCTTCCTTTACATAGAGAGCTACTTCTCCCCTGCCTGTCTCTCCTGTAGGTTATGTACCCTGGTATGTTAACATCCCAGTCATGGTTCTCTGTGTACCATGTTTCTGTGACTGCTACGATATCCAGGCATCCCTCTTCCACCTGTTAGTGGGCCAGAAAAAGCCCCCCCCCATTGTCTCTCCTCCCACTCTCTCATACCTTAATTTAGAAAATGGCACAGTAAATCCTAGCATTTTGATGGAGCCCACTGAAAAAACAGGTGCCAATTCAGGGTGCCCCATTACTTGGGATATCATTGGGCACCCGAATTATCAAACATGCCAATTGCCATTTTGTTCCCACTGGCTTAGCGAGATGAAAGAGCTGGAGGGACCACATATAGGATAGTGCATGAGTACCAGTTAACAACAGGGCTATTCTTTCATTGAGTTGGTACTATGATGACAGATTACCTCGAGAGCGCAGCTCGAGAGGTAATCAGTTGTCATTGAACCAACAAGGATAAAGAACAGCCCTGCCATTAAATGGTACCCATGCACTGTTCTGTATAGTGTATAGTGGAATGTCGTTGCTTCAAAAAAAAAAAATACTACATCTTTCTTTTTAAAATAAGGCTAACTGTCAGATTGCTGCTCGAGGACACCATGTGTGACGTCCGCACTGCATCAGAACGAAAAGTCATTCTGCTGTCCTGTGGACGTCACTTTTGGTTCTGCTGCATTACAGATGTCACTAGTGCAGCAGAACAACATTTTGAGAGTGCTAGATTTCAGTGAACAACGACGTTCCACTATACAGTATAAATGGCTTTTCTTTATAACTAAGTCGGCTCCTTCTTTTGGGCGCCGCCTCGCGAGCCGATGCTGCGGGCCAAAATAATAATAATAAAAAAAAAAACACTGCCAACTCTGGGGAACAGAGATGGAGAGAACTGAGAGCACAGCACAGTTTTTTTTTCCTTTTTCTGTGTTTTCAGTGCTCCCGGCACATGAAATTGTGTGCCAGCTGTTGTTGTAAAACTTCAGGTCCTTTTGTGATAGTGATCGTAATTTCCATGCAACCAAGGGGGAAAAAAAACAGTGACAACAAATGGTGCACAGTACCTCACAGCTCCTGCTCCCTCAAAAGCCGGCGCCTGTACTTACTGGAGACCTCCTGACCAACGATCCTTGCCCACTCTCACAAGAGCTCCGCCCCAACAGCCCGACTGTACCTGGGTAACACAGTTCAAAGAAGTTACTGGAGTCATCATCTCTTCAGTTCCCGAAGTCTGCAGATTCTCTTTTTTTTACCCAGTTCTTGTACTGTCCTTGTCTACTGGAACATCGGACCCAGAACTGCAACTCCCATAAAACAGTGGGGCACAAATCCAGACAGGCACAATCCAACAAACTCTCCTAAACAGCAGCACCCTCTATTGGACACTGCAGCACAACACTGGGACTACTTTACAAAAAAAAAACTTTTATTCTGTTTTTAACATTCATTTAACTTGTTAATTTTATTTTTATTTTATTAAAAAAGTTACATATGGGCCATTTTCTAAGTGCAATGATACCCTCCAGGATGGGTGACTATAAGGCCCTCCACCTGTGGCATCGGGCCTCATTATGCCCCTGGACGGTCCAGTATTTTGCAATACCGCCCACTATGTTGGGTATTATTACTTACATATTGGCCTGTTGGGGTCCAGAAGAGTGCGGTGCTGACTGCTGTGGCCTGAAGGATAGGGGAGACAGTAAGGATCCAGCTTCACAACTTCACCTATCTTTTTTTCCATAAAATAGGCCCCCTACCCAGCAACAAGTCATGTACACAGCAGATTGCAGCCTCATTGCTCACTGCCAAGCCCCCACCCAGTAAGCCAGTCCCCATAGTCCCAACCAATCTAGAGACTGTCATAGCAGCATCCCCACTTCCTTTGCTAATTTACACTGTGTTCTTTAATGACAGTCCAGTCCAGTTCACTCCTAGGTCTAGCGATCACTTAACCAAATAGCCCAGCAGGTCTCAGTTCTCCCTGTGTGACCTTGGTAAAGTAGGTAGTCAACCTAAAGAAAATCCTGTAGCTCAGTGTGGCTTTCCTAGCCAAAAATTCTAAAATAAAAATAAAATAAAAAAGACCCTTCATATTTCCACATGCAAGGGTGTTATTGCAATCACATGTCTAATTGCTTCTAATCTCCGGCAGTGTGAGAGTAAAAAAACAGCATTTTAAAAGAAAGACACCCTTTTCACAAATGTGTGCTATGGTACTGTGGTCTGTATTGGGTGTTTTGAACAGATTAATGCCTGGTACAACAGTCACAAAGTGTACTGGCCGGCCTCACATATAATTAGACTTTTATTTTCTGTTAAGGCACCCGATGAATGGATGGGTCCATGCTGACTTAAAAATGAAGCACAGTAACATCTAAAATGTTAATCTTGTTTTTTTTAGCTTGTCTCATTAAGCATATACCTACAAAATAGTGAAAATCTGGTGTACCGCACTTACAGTAGTTTTAAAACATTGCCTATTGTTAAAAAGAAACAGTCCCATAGTAACTGTTGGACACACATGCGTACTTATGTTTATTGAAGACTGTACTACAATCAACAAGAAAACATCACTTCCTTCTATAACCCCCCTCTGAGGGCTTACCTTAATTGCCCCTTGCTCCCTCGTTTCTCTCCAATTGCCTCCGTTTTTCTGGGTATTCCCCAGAGCTTCCTGGTGCCCCAAACAGAGTCCCCATTGCAGTTTTGTGGTATTTAGCCCAGCTAGGGCTTACAAAAAAACTAACTGCGATTGCCATGTGCTTCTTTTGCACTTCAGTGCATGGCAGCGATTGCGCATGTGTGGAATGCATTTTGGTATGCTGACTACAGGTTTTGCAGTCAAGTGGGAGGGCATCTAGTGGTCCTGGTGCCCATCCTCAGCTAATAAGAGGCCGGGGACCAAAACACTCTGGTCTAGATGCTGCTCGGGGCGATTAAAGTTTGAGTTTGGACACATAGTGAGGGCTCATGAATACTTCTATTTAAACATGTGAATGTGGTCACTTAGGAGGGCCCAAAAGGGGCTAAAACATAGTGGGGTTGCTGCTTAAATAAAGTATTTAATTTACCTTGGCTGCACAGATGGTTGAAGTTGGGGAACTGTTGGACTGCATATATCTGAATGGGAGCAGACATATTGATAACACTATGACCCCACACAGCAGCCAATCACATAGTTAAGTGTGCCTAAAACTGAACTAGAGGGACTCCTGGGAAAAGGAGGGGATTAATTCAGGTGCCTAAACCCTGCCCCAATAAGCCAGTGGGAAATATTGATCGCTATGGTTATGGATAATTGATGTGCTCAATCAGTCAATCAGAATATTGGATTCTCGGCTGAAACTCAGTGGACTTTCTGGGACTGAGTCAGTCTGTTCCTGGGCTCTGTATGAGTCAGACGTCTTCTGTGAGAGTTGATCTTGATTAGGGAGGCCTTTCCCAGGCTTCTAGAGGAGATTGCTTTGTTCATGAAAGGATTAGCAGGGGAAAGAGAGTGAGGGATTGAACTGATACCTTGATTCCTCAGGTACTGTGAGCTGTTTGATTATTCTGGAGAAGATAAGTGCTGCAGAAACCCTACACTGATGGACACTGAGCTGAGAGAACTGAGCTGTTCTATTTGAATGCCACAGTTGCATGCCGGGAGTTTGTTTTACCTGTGTGGGACTGCGACTGTGATTCTGAAGAGGCAAAGCATCTCTGGAAGTCGGGGTGCTAGCCAGGTACTGTACATCTCCTGAGTGAAGAAAAGGTTGTGGACATTTTCTAACTGGAAAGTGCGGACTGGTGTGCAGGGGTCTTTTGTGTTTGGATCCCCCTGTTGATTGCACCTGTGCTTAATTGATCTATGGTAGCACCTCCTTCTAACTGGCACTGGACTTTGCTTGAGTTTTTGCCTGTGATTTCTGCAATTTTTGAACTCAGTGTAGGGGCTGCAGAGGACCCCCACTATTTGGGAGTTCTCACCCAGAGCCAGGGAGGGAATCAGTTAACCCCTTCCAAGTGGGACTCATGGTCTCAGGAGGTCACCAGCACTTGCTGGGTGCTAGAGCACCTGGGATCCATTGTGGGGAGCCTGGCTGTGGAGCCACTCCCAGGTCTGGGCCTTCTGGGGCTGGTGTGGTCCTGCCATTGAGCTCTGCAATGGGCCAGAAGCGGCTGAAGGTGACAAGCAGTCAAAACTACAATCAAGGTGACCAGCTGCAAGATCCTTGAGCAAGTTCCATCCTGCCAGGGGAAACAAGGCTGGCCTTCTCTTGCCTGTACTGCACTGACCAAGGAGCTCCATTCTCCAGGCATCTGAGATCTACTAACAGTGAGTACCCAGTACCTGGCTCCTGGAAAGGGTGAAGGGAAATCTAATTTTCATAAACCAAGCATTTTTATCAAGTTTCAGGGTCCCAACAGTCAGCCAACCTGCAGCACTGACCAGGCCTGCACCTGGTGGGTACCCCTAAAGACACTCTGGGGGACACTGGCACCAGTGGGGAAGGGCTTGGCCTGCGGGCCCAAATGTTTGTTATTATTTGTTCTTACTAACCATTTTTCTGTCCATAGCCATCCTTTGTCCCAGTATCCCCTCCCTAGTCCTTTTCCCCAAATAAAGCTGTGGTTTACCATTTGAAATTGTGTGTGCAGGATTTCTCTGAGTCTGTCAAAGCATTACTGTTCATGGTTTATGGTGTCACTGTACTGTACTGTTGGGCATCCAGTGTGTGGGGTGGTTGGTAGGGGAGGCTGGTAGGTGCAGTATCCCATGGGGCTGTGCCAGCCAGTCACCTGACCCACTTCTTATTCTCTCTGGGTGGAGGCACCATGCTATTTTTATTATCTTTGGGATAGAACCCCTGAACACCGCAGTAACAGGACCCAGGCCACTTAACCTATTAGAGGGCCAACAGGCAGGGGTAGTAGCCCGCTGGCACACGGCGGCTGGGCTACACTTCCATAAGGAGTCAAAGACCATTTCTGTCTTTTTATTTCTTGGCTATCTGATTGTTGACCCTTAACCCCTGACCTGTATTTATGCAACCTAACCATTACAGCACACAACTGTGTGTTGATTTCCCCATGGCCAAATGTTTAATGTTGCACTACTGTAGTTGTTTTTCAGTAATGTTCTAGTACTGATATTGCTTTAAAAAATAATCCTGTTACAAATACAGCTACTCAACCCATACATTTCTTGAAATTATGCACTGGTAGTTTGTGCTTACTACTCATGGGTTACCATTCACATTTTGCATGCTGCTGTACTGTTCTAGCTTATCCACTTCCAGCCTGCCTCTAACTTCTTGAAATGTTCTTTTTTATCACAGCACTATTTTCACCACCTCTGCAGACCTGGCAGGGGCTACATCCCCCTTGGAGGGCCATGCTCTCCAGCTCCATCGGGGCCATCATGCGTGTCCTGCTGGGTCCCTGCATAAGTTTTTCCTCTGGTTTTTCTCCCACCCCTGCACCCATGCAATGGGTGCAGCAGCCATCTCCACCTCCACGGAGGCAGCCAAGCACCCTGGGTGAAGGACGAACCCCTCCTGTTGTGCTGACGCACCTAGCACAAAACCCCCTCACTGAGGAAGGAGAGCAGTCCTCCGGATGCTCAATCCTTACCTCCCCCAGCTGACCCCCAAATGACCTGAGTTCATTCCAGAACCCAGGTCACTGGTGTGGTGCGAGGTGTGGTGTCCAGCACCTCAACCCTCAGCGCCACCAAGCTGGCACTAACGTTCTGAAATTTTCTACCGGTTTCACCCATCTCATATCATTATCTGCCCTGCCTTCCCTCCACCTGTTTGCCTCCCTAGCGGGACTCCCTCCATTCCCCATTATCTCTTTTACTATGATTTGTTTTCCCCATTTGGCTAATTCTTCCTTCTAGTTACACTGGTCCTCAGCTTTCCCCTGTAACTGAGTCACCATGCAGATGTTAGGATGCTGTTCATGGTTACTACTCCTGCCTTGCACCCGTGGGGGCCACAAACAAGGGATGAGGGATATGTGCTCGTTAAACTCCTCAAATAGAGGGCTTGGCTCAAAAAGGGATAGGGAAATAGTGCAGTGCCTCCACCCAGAGAATGAATAGTCGGCCAGGTCAAATATATGATACTACCTGCTGGGATGCAGTATCAACCCACCTCCCTGCAGGTTAGGTGACACCTTCCTGAGACCAATCAGTACCCACAATTTACCTTTGGGAAAACACACTTTTGTACCATTAAATGTAGATCTCTAATGCTGTGCTTACACACCAAATTGTGTAATTAACAACAGGACTTTATTTAACGGGAAGATAGTCCTACATAAGGAAAAAGGAGTTATGCATTTAGCAAATAAACAGTTTTCAATCAGTCTTGCAGTAGGATGATTAACTTGCAAGCAATCTCCATGTTAAGGTATAGGCCCCAAACATATGTCACAGGCCCTTCCAGCCCCACCCATACAATATCCTTTAGCCAATTGTACTGCAAGCCCCAGTTACCCATGGAATCTGTCTCCAACAGCAATAGTAATTCCAACAAGAATTTTACTTTCAGAAGTAATTAATGTACTGAAGTTTGACTAGTTACTAGGTACCTAGGTTGACTAACAGTTGCAGGATTGATGGCAGAGTGCCAGAGATCCTGTGTTGGTGCACTTAAATAATTATGAAAGTTTGAAAACAATAACAACCCTACCCAACTAACCTTTGACTAGCACTTTTGAACCAAGCAAAGTTGTATTCCAATGGGGAAAATTGTACTCTATGAAAACAAATTGTAATCCCAACAGGAGAAGAGGTTGTTGCAACCCTGCCTGGTTGTCCACTACTCAGATGTCTGATGACCAAATGCAGCTGGGGCTAAACCAGGCTTAAATGAGTGGTCCTCAGGTATAGGCTAGCCACGATGGTTTCTTAGGAGGCAGTGTACAGATGGAACATTGGCAGACCTTGGCTTGGATCTGGTCTCTCTCTTTCTCTGCAGTGACCCCTGGCTCAACTTTTGCGTGACATAACGGTAATCAAGTTTCAGGCAAGGCCAGATTGAGCTGCTCCTCACTTCACTCTTGGTGCACTCACATTTAAAGTTACTGCAGTACCTGGAGACTACAGTCTTGATCTCATTCTTCTCTCAGTCACATCACATAGAGGTAGAAGAAGCTATCTCCTTCCTTTAATTCTTGCAGCAGTATTGGATTCTCTTTTCTCTCTCTCTCTCTCTCTCTCTGCAGTACTTTTTCAACAGCTCTCCTCCAGCTTTTCTCCTACTCTCGGCAGGCAAACAGATAGTTTCAGTTCAGATTGAACTTCTGCAACTCTGTTTAACACAAACACCATTTCTGGCTCTCAGCTCATCTAGATCCTCAGCACTTCCTTGTTTGCATGTCTGACTCCTCTGAATACCTGAGCAGGACTGCAGGAAACCCCTTCTAGCCAATGGGAAGATTTGTATGCAGGACCCAGACATCCCAGCTCCTAACTGGCTGACTTGGGTGTCAATCACAATTCTTGCTTTATCATTGCTGCAAATATAGTCCAAACACTCTGCCCCTCTGGCTTCCAGAGTGCTTTAGGAATTTCTCTGTGACCATCAGGTTCCAGTTGACTGGTCCTGGGATCATCAAGATGACAATGTCCATATTGTTTACCCAGGCACTTACTACTGAGCTGCTGTTTCTAAACAGTTGTATAGCCCAAATGCTGCAGTACTTTTACATTCTGAGATTAGCCTAGGTAGAGTCATAGTCTAGTTGTATTGATGATGGTTGCAGTCCAGTTAGTCCTCTTCAAGTGCAGGGGTACTACCTTTTTTGGTAGCATGGAGCACTGGATTACCTTAGCAGGCCTTTCTCCTCTTCACTACCTCATCTCCACCACCAGTCTCAGTTGTAGAACACAGACAGCACTGGTGGACCCACCTCCAGCCTCTGTTAGGTAAGAAGGTAAGCCCCACTATGGAGGGAGGCAAACCCTTGGTGTCAAACCAACTTCCTTCATCCCCCTCCTGTTTCTCACCCCCTACATTCTCTCTTCTCCAGCCCTAAAGCACAAACATACCTACTGGTGCATAAACTGCAGTCTCCCCTGAAGAGGGCCAGTAGCTACAGTACTCTGATGCAGTTTAAAGTTGGCCCCCAGAATTTAGTTAGACTTAATTCAACAGAACAGCTCTGCTTCCCAGTGCAGTAATTGCCATGGAACAGGGCAAACTGACAGGGGTGGAAATATAAAACATTAAGGTCAGCAGTGAATATTAATTGCTGTAGCTAATTTCTGGCATGAGGTGTTGATGTGCACCTGCTGTGGATTAGGGTTTGTGGTTCTGTGACAGGCTACAAAATTCACTAAGATAACCACAGCTTAGTATGAACTACACTAATGGTTGCTATTCATTGTTGATCTCAAAGGGTATAGTCCCTTATCGTCTCTGCCTATACCGCCATGCTAATTACTATATTCTCTTTGGGCCTATTTATGTTTTAATTATCCAGTAATACCCACTCAAAAAAACAGTTATACCATATTTCATTGTTTTGAAGCCTCGCTCAAGTAGTAGCCACCCTCGTATAGAAGTCACTGGCAGTTTCAATTAATGTAATAGAAGCCGCCCCCATGTTGAAGCCATGGATTCAAAATGGTAAAATGTTGGTTCCTGCCATGTAGACTGTGGCTTGTTTTGCATCCTGTATATGGTGTGTAGTGTACCATTGAGAGACACAGAAAGACACACAGAGGCAGTTCAGTAATGTGCAATTTATTTTGTGCTTAAAAAGAAGTATTTAGCAATATTTTATTAATTTCATTATAAAAAGAAAGTGAAAAGTGCTTTAAGTTTAAGCAAGTCTGTCCTCACTATCAGGTTCAGCTTTGAGGTCTGAGCAGGTGTCTGTGTCGGTGACATGATCATCGGAGTCTGCATCACTATTGCTGGGACTCTGACTGGGACCTGCAGAGAAACAAACTGGTTAGTGAGCTCTGTTTTTATAATGTGTCACTATGTAATGATAATTTTCATTACCCTGTAAGGTTGACAGCTTCGGAGCAATCGCTTGCCGTGCCTCAAAGATGACACCTTCTAGGTGTGTGCAGTGTATAACATCCACATCAGTGCTGGTAATCCTGCAGACTTGAAATGAGTGCACTATGTTTTCTTTGGTCACTGAACTCCAAGTGTCATTGACCCATTCTACCATTTTTACTTTTGAAGGGGGTTGAGGGTTTCCACCTGCTGTTTTTTCTGTTTCTGTCTTTCATAGCCAGCCAGTGATCATAGCACTCAAGATATCATGACTTGAAGGGAGAGTTTGAAGACATATCAGCAAGCTGAAGTAACTTCATGCACCCACCTGGTATGGCAGCCATAATGGCAATTCCCTTTTTTTAATCTGATTTTAACAAATGATGATAGGTGGCACCTAAAGGTATTCCAGACAAGCAGCTGCTTGCTGAAGGCTATCCCATCAAAAACATAAGGAAAAATTAAAAATGAATGGAAAGACAGTAAATATAGGGCATTACATTGCCCTCCACATTAGTTTCCATCCATGAAGGGATTTGTTTTGTGTGTTTTTCTTTTTTCTTCTTTTTTTTTTTTTCACAGTAATTGAACTTACAATAGTTGGAATACAGACACTGTTCTTTGGCAGCCAGATCTGTAGTAGTTTACTACTGAGTACATGAGATCAGGCTGGATAGCTGTGTGCACCTGTTCATGTCTGCTCAGGTCACTAATTCTGTTACCATCCAGTTTATGGGTCTTATTCGCCTGATACTGTACCAATTCTATACATTCAGTGGCACTCCTGGTCATATTGAGCTTGTTGCTGATGGCAATAGGAAAATAGTTCTAGTGTCATCAGGAGAGGAATTGTGCCACTGCTGCTGAGAGTGGTGAGCCAGACTGTGGTGTCATTGCCAGTGGGGGTCCAGGGAGTCTTTCCACCAGGAGGTGTAGGAGTGCAAACAACAGTAGATGTTGGATATGTGTTGATTTTTGGTAAGCTCAGTTTGAGAAAGACTAAGAATTCAAGATTCTCAGGATCTAGTCTTGAGTGATGGGATGAGACAATACCCAAGTTGTGCTGAAACCTCATTCTAAGATAACTGACGTTGGAGGGTATCCGAGAAAATACAAAGCCACTTTAACTCACTGAGGCCTCAGGAACTCTTTGAGAGTTCCACCACATGTGACCTGTATACTTTAAATAGTGCAACCTGGAGCTTTCTGAGCAAAATCAAGCCATAATCAGCATGCCACAAACAAATGCGAATACCTCATGAACTGTAAGTGCTACTCACGAAATATGAGTGGCAAAGTTGTTCGGCACAAAATTACCTTTCTAACAGTGCTATGCAATAAATAATAAGTAGTTCACATTTTTTTCTATATTGTTTGAAATAGGAAAAAAAATTCAATAAAAAAGGCAATGTAAACCATTTTTTTGTTGGAAAATATTTAACATGTCAACACCAAATTTTAGCATCCGTACATTAGATGGAGGTACAAAACTAATTTTGTACTAAAAAAGCTATTTTTCTAATTTGATGCATGTATTTTTTTTTCCATTTTATTAACTGTGGCTAGGTGAAGCTTGAGAGACAAATGTCAGCCATACACACCATACCATACAAAAATGTGAATATCTTCTAAAGTATATGTGACATACACAAAGTATAAGCAGCAAAGTTTTTCAGCACAAAATTACCTTTCCAACAGTGCTATGCAGTCAATTCTACTCACTTTGGTTTGTGAAATATTTAAGTTTTAAGCAGTGATGTCCTCAGATGTCCTAAGTCCTCAGTGCCACAAGGTGCAGGACGTCTGGAGGTGTTAAAGACCTCAGGAATATCTTTTCTGCTGCCACCTACAGGCATCTTGGGGCCTCAATGAGTTAATCTGAGCAGACCAAATGACTTGCCTGTCTTGTCAAAATTTGACTGGACCACTATTTCTGCAACTCAGTGGTTCTGCTAAATAAGACTGCATCATGTATTCTAGTAACAGGTCTGAGTCTTCTCACACATCTGAGTGGTTCAGCATTCAGTAGTAAAAAGCTCCCAAATGCCCTAAGTTGTCTGAGGATCATCACTTTCTAAGTCATATTACATGTCATGCTGATGCCTGGCACTGACACTATGAGAAGTCAGCAGAAGGGGAGGAAGAATATGAGCAAGAGGTTGAGTATGCACAGTCTTATTGGCTTTTTGAAGCTGTATTTGCTGCTCAAACATAAGTGCATGCAGCAGGAGAAATTAATACGTCTTCATATCTGGGATCCAAATTGCTTGTCTGATCTAATACTGTACAGCCTGCCTGCAAGTCCTGTCAAAAACATCTCTGCTACTTTTTTAAATGAGTGTTACATACTCCTGTTGGTATGACCCAGATGAGCTTGTGGTGTCACTAACTCTTCCCCCACCATCATTGCTGTCATACCTGCACCTGTCACCAGAGCTGCAATGGCTACCTTGTCCAACAGACTTGCTTGGTCAGGTTGCTGTGCACTCTGCACTGATGGCCAGTTTGGTGGTGTATGAATTTTAAGATCTGATTGATGACACACAAGGCCCTACACAATCTGATTTCTCACTACTTAAAACAGGTCCTGCCATACCACACCCCTGTGCACCCTCTGTGTTCCCCTGATTGTGGATATTTTAACAGTTCCTTACTCCCAATTAAAGCTTTCTGGAGGCAGAAAAAAACTTTGGGGTTGCAGTGCCAGTTTTGTGGAACTCTTTTCCTTTTTGGCATCTATTCGTCCCACTCAGTGGATGCTTTTAAGGGGGCATTGAAAATTTATTTTTTGAAGTGACCTACTGTTCTTAATTCTGTTAATGGTGGTCTTACTTATAGTGTTTCTATACTAATTTATTGTATTATATTGGTGGTTCTCCTTTTAAGGCACCTGAGCCACTCAGAATGGGTGCCATAAGAAATAAAATTTGCCTTGCCTTGCCTCCAGATATCCCATGTGAAATGCACACAACTCACCTCTGCCTCCTTCAGACACGTCATCATCTTCATGCAGCATGAAGCATGATGGGCTATTGTATTTGAGCTTCATTTTATACAGCAGTCTTAGAAAAGCATCATCATCATCTGAAATGGGGAATAGCTGAAGATCAAGGTCCATTATCTCTCCAACAAGTTTTGTAATTTAGATGAAACTTGGGTGCGTATGTTGCAATTTAGTGTGGGCATGTAATGACTTAGGCAGTGTAGTTAGTTTTGTTACAACAAATTTAGAGGACGTGCTGGTGGGTTATATATATTGGGCCAGAATTTGTCTGGTGGTGGTTGCTCATAGAAGGTAATGAATTCCATACTGAAGGAGCAGTTAAAGCTTGTGAGCATTCCCCTGCCACAGATCTAATCCTTGGTATTGATACATTGCGCTGATTAATGAAACATGTGTCATAATTGTTCCTGTATACAACAAGTTGTTCACATACAGTAGACTAACTGGACTTCCTGTTTTCAAAGTTTTGTACAGTTAATTGGACACAACGTTATTATTTTGTTGAACTAGCAACCCTCTTAATTTGGATAATGTGTGTCTTATTATACATCAAGAAACTGTCTAATCCTGTCACTTTCCATACCCGACCGTCTCTGCTAATCTTGGCAATTCTGACTATAGTGGGGATTGTAAATGCATGTGGTTGTTAGGAAGATGCCATGTTCACATTTTAAATGACCAGCCAGAACACTGGTTTCCAGTGTTTGAGTAAACAGGAAGATGCCATGTTCACATTGTAAATGGCCATCCAGAACACTGGTTTCCAGTGTTGAGCAGACTAAACCTGAATGATTTTTCTACTACTCTGATTGCAATGTGCTTTCAGTGGCTTTGTGGTGTCATCTGTAAAATACTCCCACACTGAAAAAGACCTTTTTGTTTCCACTAAATGAGTAAACCACTGGGGATGCTTCAGGAGGGAATTGTGTGGAGATCATGAGATTGTTTATTTCTGCCAATATGATATGATGTGGGTGGGTATGGTGAGGCAGGAAAGCAGCAACAGGAGGTACAGTACTATTGGACTGATGATACCGCAGAATGGGGAGCTAGGTGTCAGGACTGATCTTTGGAGTTACTGCCTGAGAAATGCATTTTCTTGCTTTCCTCTCTTGCAGTATCTATTTAATTTTACCATCTGCTCTGGTGTCACACTCATTACCACCACTAGTTGGTGGGGTAACTGACATCAGACCTGAAGCTCTTCTAGTTCCTCATCTTGCTTTCCTGCACCTAATTCCTCATCCCCTTTCACCTCTTCTGCTTGTTCCCTCTGTTTTTCCTCCTTTTATTATTTTTCCCTGTGCCCTTCCATCTCCTTGCATGAATCATGTGCTTTCCCCAGTCATTTCTCCTTTTCCTCATGTGTTTTCCTCTCCCCTGCCTCTTCACTCTCTTTCCCCTGCTGTGACAGCTCTACTTCCATATCCTTCTCACTGACATCCTCCATAAGGTGCTCCAGTGGAGGTGCCACTCACTTTTGTATAGCTGTGGAGTTGATATACCTTGTTTGTTGTTTATTTAGCAAATTGCAGCCAAAACTCCCTCCAAAGGTGGGGTCGGCTGCAGTTAAGTACGCCAATTTGTAACAAGAATATAAAAAATACAAAAACATAATACATAATAAAAATATTCCTTAAAAGAAAGGACAAAAACAATAAACATTTGATTACACAGAGGATGCAGACATTAATAATATTAACAATCATTTAAAAATTTCATAAAAAAGAAGTCTAGTATTTGATTGTTCTAAACATTGGTTTTTGCCATCTAACCTGTTTTCTTAAGTCATAGATGGCAGTTTCTCAAGGTGGTAACAGGGTATACAACTTTTGTTGAGGATTACAGATTCCATTAAACAATTTCCTTGACATTGCTATTCTTCTCTCATCCAACCTTTCTAACTTACAAATGTTCAGTGCATCACTATATGACATTACCTGGCCTAAAATAATCCTCTCCTCTGAATTCTTTCAATTTCTTAATTTTCTCCCAAAGTTAACCCAGCATCCTATGCAATAGCTCCATATTCCAAGATGGGGCTAACAACTGTGCAAAAAAAAAAAAAATACACTGTCTTGGTGACTCATACCTGCTTCCTTTAACACTGTCAAAAAGTACACCCTATAATTTCCTTTTTTTATCATCTCTGACACTTGTTCTTTCCATCTAAAATCATTTTGAATTGTAAACCTAACAATATGACACTCTTTATCACCTTTACAATAATACCCCCAAACATGAGAGGGGTCACTCAGCTTCATTAGTTTTCCCAAATCGTACTTCTTGTGTTTTGTCTGGATTTATCTGCATCTTCAATTTTTACTAGGTCCTGCTGTATTGCACTTTGACTTACTTCCTTGAATCTATCAATAACAGTCGTGTCATCCACATATTTAATACAGGGTTCCATTGTATGTAGGTTGTTTATCATAATGAGAAACAGGACAGACCCCAATTTGGTACTCTGTGGAACCCCCCCCCATATGAATAATGTGGTTCAGACCACCATCCCTCTTTCTTAATCCACTGTGACCTACCTACAAGAAAATCATGGATCCACCTTATTATACAGGCAGAAACTGCCAAGGACCATAATTTATCTATTAAAACATCATGCGCTATCAAATCAAAGGCTTTCCTGTATTCGATTAGGGTTGCTCTTACCATTTCACCATTCTCCCATGATCTCATACATAACTCCTGAACTTTCAATAATGCTAATGTGGTAGAACTCCCTTTTAGGGAACCAAACTGATTAGGATCTATATACTGACTTATTATTTCCAGTAGCCAATTGGTAATGAATTCCTCACATAATTTAGAAACAACACAGGTCAAAGAAATGGGTCTAAAATCCTTATTTACATCACAAGGAATATTTACTTTAGGCAGTGGTAAAACCTGGGCCTGTTTCCATTGATTGGGAATTTTTCCCAACAACAGAGATTTATTGAACACATTACAGATCCAGGGTGCTACCAAATCATCTCCCTCATGCCTAATCCAGTTAGGTATATTGTCTGATCCTACTGCTTTATTTACTTTTAATCACTTTAAAGCTTTAGAGACATCCTCGACTGATACTAGGTATTTATCTGGAACTACCCATAATTCTTTCTCGTATTCCTTCAAGGGTGCCAACCTTTTGCTAACTTCACACAATACTCTATTTAGCTCCTACACAAATTGCATCTCCTTGTTTTCATCCTCAAAACCACAGTTAATTGCCCACTTACCTATCTGTTCCTCTTCATTGTTGCTTTGAATAATAACCTTTGTGGATTTCCACCATTTTTTTGGATCAGCATTACGTAACCCACTAATCTTTTTCTCATAATATTTATTTTTATTCCATTTTCCTAGCCTATTAATTTTATTCCTCAATTTATTGAATTCACCCATCTACCCTGCTTCCAAAGCCCTTTGTCTTTCAGTTAGCAACCCTTTAAATTCCTCCATAACCCAAGGTTTATCACCCCCCCAACTTCAACCTCACACAAAGGTGCTATTCTATCCATTATCTCTTGAATTTTAGTAGTTACAATAGTCCAGGTAGAATCAAATGATTCAAATTTGAGCCATTTATTATCAAATTACCCTGCTATAGCATCTAACACCCTTTCCTTTTTTATACTATTCCACTTCTGACTCATCCACACCTTTTTCTTCTTCTCTCTTTGGGCTTTACACCTTAATACACTTGAGGTGACAAAAACAGATTAGTGGTCAGAAGAACCAATGGGAGGACCTGTTTCAGGGGGACTATACCAATCGGGCAAATTAGTGATTACAACATCCAAAACATTTTTCCCCCTAGTCCCTTCCCTATTGATCTGTTTCAAATTCCTGCCTTGCATAACTTTAGATAACTGCAACTGATTTGCATCTCCCATTAAAATGATCCCACACACAGGATATTTTTCCATTATTCTGTCTAAACACCAATTAAGGTGTATAATCATACTACAACTATTGCTCAAGGGAGGATTGCAAAAAACATTCACAAACAATGAGCCACAATTTCTGGGAAGTCAGGGCATATTTACTTGTCCTGCCTCTACTACTATGGACAACTTAAAACAACCAAACAGCATGCTCAAAACCCTTGCATTGCTCAAAATGCAATTCACATTTCTGGAGAAGGGTGCTGCTGGTGTGTGGCATCCAGTGCACCCCTCCAAAAAAAAACATGGCATATATTGAACATTCAAACATTTTAACTGCCTAATGGCTTTTCTTACTTTAAACTCCATTAAAAAGGGGGTTCTCTTAGTTTTCAGATTGGAATTCCAAAGTGAGCAAGCTATGCCACCCCTTCACAGTGGGACCCTTTCGGTATAGTCCCTACACTAGCTTCTCAGCTCTGAAATACCTGCAGTGGCTACTCATAAATACAGAGTACTGCCTAAATTAGCTTAAATCACATGGCCTTATTGGCTCCTTAAATTGATTCCACCCAGGAATTTCCAAAAGTGGTGGCAGTGAGCATGCTAAGGGGAGTACCACAACTCCCAAAACTCTAAAAAAACAACCAAATAGCATGCTCAAAACCCTTGCATTGCTCAAAAGGCAATTCACATTTCTGGAGGAGGGGGCTGCTGGTGTGTGGCATCCAGTGCACCCGCCAAAAAACATGTCATATATTGACCATTCAAACATTTTAACTGCCTAACGGCTACTATGGACAACCGTACTTCTTCATCTGTGACAAGATACTGTAGCTGTAGTGTCAGTGCCAGACTCACTCACTGTTGCCTTCCTTACACAATGACTGAGTAGCAGCACTTGATTGGAAGGTAGTGATGTTGATGCATAATTTAGGGTTTAGGGGGCATCATATACTGCTTTGGGGGGAGACTGTCAATTGTTCATGACCATACACAGGTGGCTGTGGTGGCAGCTGTTTTTGTGCTGTTTGAACAAGATGGACAGGGATACGCTTGCCTTTACAAATCTGGATGGATCTCTTCTACCCTGGTAGGGAAATTGAAAGCACTGGAAGGAAGAAGAGGAGGAGCCCATTGTGCTTCTGTATCTGGCAGTGGCATAGTCTCAAAATTAGATCTTGTAGGCTTGGGCAGACTAGATGGGCCACTAGACATTTATCTGCTATTATAGTGTATGTTTCTGTGGATTGCTCAAGGTGGGTTGATCACCAGATACCCTGGATAGTTGGCTGGGAAAGCTGCTTCCAGTGGGAGTGGGCTTCCAGGGTATAATGAACCATGTTTTCTTTGGTCATACTATCATGTGCCCAGTCTACTTTTCAGCCCCACCACTGTGACTCTCAATCTCAATCCTACCACCAGCATGATCTCTGAGTCCTACTGCACCACTACCACTTCCAGAACTGGTACTTTGTGAAACTGGCATGGTAGACCATTTCTCTGTTCCCTTTCTCCCCCCATCACTTCCTCCTAAGATTATTTTCCTCATGGTTTCTGCCTGATGACAGACATCCCGACACACCCATCACCCACAGATAAACCTGGCTTCTCACCCTTACTGAGGAACTTAGTTCCTCACTGCACCATCCTACTTCACTTAGTCTACACAAATAAATAAAGACAGGTTTCTGTGCCCTGCATGCATCACCAGCAGTCAGAAAAAAAAACATTATTTCAATGTGCTTACACAACTTGGTGTGCTGTTATGCTTGTGCAACTGGCTGAATAAATGTTGATATGGCTGTTCACTTCTTTGTGCCTCAGGAATACCACCCTGTAGGGATGCTGAAGGCAAGGAACCCTGCAGAAGGGTTCCATCCCTAGAAGTGCTGCTGGAAGGATTCCCTTGGGCTAAAGGCAGCTTACAAAAAGCCTCCAAGGAGAGAAGCTAGCTACTGGAGGAAGAGGGGAGAATGGTGGGACAAAGGAAACTGCTTCTGAATGAAGCAGGAAGGAAGAGTTTAAAAAGGTCAGGTGGGGTGTGTGGCTGTTGCTTTAGCCATTGAACCACAGGCAAGCCTTTCAATCCACTGTGCTTATGCAACTTGGTGTGGTTTTTTGCTTGTGAAACTTGTTGAATGAACTTTGATGTGGCTATTCATCTCTCTAAGCCATGGGAATACCCCCCCCTGTAGGGATGCCAAAGGCAAGGAACCCTGGAAGAGGGTTCCAGCCCTAGAGGTGCCATGGGAAGGATTCTCTTAGACTAAAGGTAGCTTATGAAAAGCCCAAAAAGAGAGTGGATCAGAAAGCATTGCAGAGGTAATGAGTTAGTTTTGAGATTTGAGCAAACACATTGGTAAGTAGAAATAAGGGTAATGGTCAGAAATAACTGAATGAGTAATGATTTTAACATAGGTCAAATGAATTATAATGAGAGGTCATGACTTCCCAAGGAGAGGGGGAACAGCAAAAGAGGCCCCCCATCCATTTCCATCCAACAGCGGAAACCTATCAAAATAAATGTAGAAACCTACCTGAATAACTGGGGAATTACAACTAAAGTAACTAGATATTATGACCTTTGGCACTGAGAAGAGGAAAAACACCTTTTGAGGAGGAAACCTCTGGGGATCCAAGGCCTAGGTCACCTTCCCTCCAGGCTAGGGATGTTTTATTTTGAGATGACACTGTTGCTACTATTTAGAAACCCAATCCATGGGGAGGAAAATATTCCTATCTGGTGGAAAGCTCTCACAGTCCCTCTAACAGGAACACTGTGAAGGGTTGTGAAAGTCCTCTGCAACAGTGAATACTCTGAAGCAAGAGCAGGACCCCTCGAGGTGGGAGGAGGAGAAGAGCAATGATCACTGAGACACTCATCTTGCCTACCAACTAAAAACAGACCAGGTTAACCAGAGGTGGTCATGGGGAGAATAGCATAGAAAGCACCGTCAAAGCCAATTCAAGTAGCTGAAGAGTGCTCTTGGGCATGAGTGTTCCATCTCTCATAGCTAAAGTCTTAAATTCTACATCAAGAGGTACCGTAGATCAGCTGCATTGCTAAAGCTTTGCTCAGAGGAGGACATTCCCACTATGGATCAGATGAGAAGGATCCTGGCCTGAGTTTCACATGATCACGAAGTGGACTTCGGTGCAGAGTGAGACCATTGGCTAAAGGGCAGGCCCTGAGCCACAGAAGATAATGGTTATGGTTGACATGCCTCTGATTTATAAATGAGAACATACAGTCAACTATGAAGTGCTAAGTATGAGGAGGCAGGGCAAAGCCAGTGGAGGTCGGTTAGGTGTTGATATGCCAGGTGATATTATTGAGTGAGATGATTGACTGAGATACCTGTCTGATACACTGGACTGATACAATTGACTGATGAGATAGATGGATAGGAATGCTTAATATGATTGACTGGTATGAGCAAAGCCAGTGAAAGCAAGTGAACCAGTTCCATTAAGGAAGCCAAATTAATGGTGTCATGGAAGGAGGTGATTAAGTAGTGTGAGGCTGTAATGCCAGAAATTGATTCAATGAGGTTTAGTGTAATTGAATCAATGAGGTTTAGCAGTTATTGCTATGGCTGCAGCATTAATAGATAATTGTTATGAGTGCATAAATACCTTAAATGCGATTAAGGCAGAGTTAGGTTATTCAAGTAAGGAGCATTTGCAATGCAGTAATGGAATGCAATGAATATTTTGAAAACCATGTAGGCCATGGATAATGTAGTTATGCAAGGATAACTAAAACGCATGTAGGCAAAAGGAGCAGGGCAAAATCATATACTGTAGCTTACATAAAAGCATACTCCTGCTACTTGGTGCCACAATGCCTCACTGTGACATCACAGTCCCCCCACCATGGGAATAACAGTGCTGTCACAAGCCAAGCACCATGAGACTACACAGCAACTGTAATGTTGGTAAGGTAGAACCTCCAAAATAGAAGTAAATTAATAGCTGATGTTTCAGTATGGTAGAAGCCAGAAATGGACTGCTGAGGTTTTGGTAAAAGTATGGTTTGGTAAAATTCTGAAATAGCAACAAATGAGCCTGAATAACACAAACATATGAGGGAGGAGTGAAGTAGTAGGGCATGACACCACAAGAGCAGCCAGAGAAATGAATAACAGAGTTATAGCTAACAGAGTTATAGCTACTATGGGGAGCCAGTACTGAGTGAGGCAGGTGTAAACAATTAAAGTGATGAGCACACACACTGCTACAGCATGGAAACAGCAACTGGAACTGAGAGCACACAGGTAACAAGTGCAGATAAAAGACAGATTGTTGAAGTATGATAAAATGAAAAGAGAACCAGATTAGCAATGCATCTGAATATAACAAAGCAAACAAGAGGTGCTAGAACTAAAAAGACCCCAAAAGCAAACAAAGCAAATACAAGCACCAGAGCAGATGGGAGAAACAAACAACTAAGATACAGTAAAAGCACATACAGACTGCAATCTGAGTCAAAATACTGACCTGGAAGCACAAATAGAAACTAGACAGAGAGTTCAGCACAGGCAGCAGATTCCAAACACAAGGGAAGGTAGGAGACAAACTTCTGCAGAAGGGGGAAGGGCGGGGCCCAGGGAAAGACCAGGCCCAAATAGATGATGGACAGAGCCTCCAGCTGCAAAGAAAAATGCTTTTGAATAAAGCAGAAAGGAACAGTTTAAATAAGTCAGGTGGGGGGCTGTTGCTTCAACCATTGAACCACAGGCAAGCCTTTCAATTGTCAAATTACTCTTTCAAAACCTCTCCATGCACCTTTCTCAGTTTACTAAATTCACTCTGCCTTGTTCTCTGTGCAAGAGGCAGAAAACATTAATATGGTTTTCTGTTCCCTCTACACCAACAGCAGTAGTGTTATGAATTTAAAATTTGTTCATGAATTGTGGTGAATTTGGCCTCTATGTGATATGCATAGTATTTGCAAATTGCACACTATACACTTGCAGCAAATTTTATTGTACACATTGCCAGAATTCACACTTTGCAGCAAATTGTTGATGTGAAGTGCGGCATTCACATAATAAAATCCATTGCAAGGTGCTGGTAGTGCAGCAATCCATGTAGTAAAATGTGTGCAGTTGCTCGAATTTCAGTTCGTGGATTTGCACTCTATGCTACATGCTGCATGATTTGCATATTTTTTTTATTCACCCACAGCTAACCACTAGCCCAATAAAACAACATTTTTTTGTAAACAAATACTTTATCCCCTCCTCACAACCTGTAGGATCTATGGGTCCAAGTACAGGTCTAATCTGGGACATGATTTGCTTAGAAGGCAATGAAGTTCATTTTCATTCAGCCTGGTTTTGTTAAGAGTAAAATAACAATGCTATTTTGCTTTGCCTTTGTATGGACCCATTTCTTATCTAAGTATTTTGTTTAAATGAAAGTTATGCTAGTGTCTACGAAACTGTGACAAATGTGCAGTCTTTGTTCATTGTTTATGAACATTCAAACATATAGTAAGTTAGAAGGATGTACAATGCTTAATTTATCAATGTGAAACTTTAAGACACCAATCCCCTCTAGCAGTCTTTTTACAAAACCGATGTGTGTTAATCTAAAACACGTCCTTCTATTATATATCAATTCTCACCTTGTGAAATACAGTATTTAAGAAGTGTTTTTGTAATAACTGTGTGACTTTGAAACTTCTGTTCAAGCAGCAGGACAATGAAATTGGACAAAAAAATTGCCCCTACTTTTTTTCCACCATAAAATACTCTGGGAATCTTCTAGATTTATTTGGTGATCCCCATTTTAGCTCCATCAAAATCTGAGTATTTTATAAATGTTTTAATTTAGTTTTCTCAAGAAAAAAGAATGCTGTCAAATTTGGCTAAGAAAAATATTTGTAGACCTCGAAAGTTTTAGGATCAAGAAAAAAAAAACATGTTGCACTGCATGGGGATGCCCTGAACAGTAGATTTGACAAGTATGATAATATTTAGATTAACTGTAGCTGAAACTAGCTCTTTAGAAAAATATTATTCATTGCACTGCTGCTTTAAATTGTAGCCATATGATGCTCTTGTTATATGTGTGACAGAAAAAGGGGACCAAAGCCATGTAGTCCTTTGATTCATTTATTCTTTTCTAAATATGCATCTTCTTCAGGTACAAGATAGTTACCAAATCACATAATCAAGTAGGATATGCCAGCTTATGCCAGCTAGGATAGATGGTCTGATATTCTCATGGGAAAGTTAACAGGAAAGCTAGGGAGGAGGCAATAAAACAATAAATCCAGTGGGGAGTCCTTCCTGGAGATGTTCCTGTGTTTGACAAAGGATCCAGGTGGATGTCATAATGCTAGCAAGGAGGTGCTGAAGGGTAGGTGGACACATGCACACACACACACACACACACACACACACACACACACACACACACACACTCTGTCTCTGTCTCTGTCTCTCTCAAAGATGGCTGGGACAACATGGTATTGTCACTCAAAGTGAGTGCTGCTAGAAGTCTGGTAAGGAAAGACAGCTTAGTGAACAGTGTTTTCTTCAGACAGCAGCAGGTAAAGACATAGGTTAAAGTGAGAACAGTTCAGTTTTTTTCTATTTGCAAACTGTCTTGTATAACTTCTATTATTTTAATTTCTAGTAAACTGTAATCCCTTTATTTGACTGTACATATATCCTTTTGTAAATACTTGTAGTATTTTAGTAAAGCGTCTATTTTTATAGAACTAGTGACTGCTTGTTTTATTTAAAAGGGTGATTTTACTATTTCTGCTGGACTCTGTTTGCAGTCCGACTCTGAAGGGGCACTCTACCCACAGTCATTGTGCTGACCTTCCTAACCTTGAGCAAAAAGGAGGTAAGAAACAGGTTTCCTGGTTCCTGTTGGTAAACATCATGTGGTGGCAGTGATCTTGAGGTCCCTGGTGAGAGGGATTTTTCATCACTTTGGTGTCAGCGTGGTGGGATCAGTGTGGCAACTGGTACCAGTCCAGTGCAGAACAGCAGACAGTGTGCTTTTCTGTGAGGCAGAAACTCAGTGTAAGAGAGAGAGAGAGAGAGAGAGAGAAAGAGAGAGACAGAGACATAGTACACTGGTGATGGAGTGCCACCAGAAATATACAGTGAAGCCCACCAGGATGAAGCACAATGCTTCAAAATTCTGCAGTAGAGTTACTGCAGCAAACAATGCAGTTTCAAAGGGAGTTAATCCCTTTTGTCATGCAGTAAACCTGTGACACTGCTCTTCATCTTGGGCTTCAATGTACTTTTTAACAGTCATTATAAACAGGATTTCAAAACGTTGCATTGTTTACTACTTTTTTTTTAAAGCATTTCTAGACAGTTTAGTGCAGTGTAGCTAGAGAATATGAGCTCCTCAAGCTAAGCTTCATGAGCTGTGGACAGCAAGGGGGATTGTCTATTAGGGCATGACAAAGAATGCACTTATGGAAGCCCTGTTGGTGCATTATCAGCTGCAGGAAAGGCATACAGTCTCAAATGGGCATGGCCCAATACCTGATCAGCAGGTAGTTGCTGAGGACAGTGAGCCAGGTAGCGAGACTGAGGTCCCAGTGACTGAGCAAGGGTCGCACCTTGTGGCACAAGCTGGGAAAGCTGTGTAGCCCAATCAACCTCAGCTTCAGATCCTGAAGGCAAAACTTGAACTGAGGGATGCCAAACTGCAGAGGGCAATGCTAGAGGCTGAGGAAAGAGAAAGGGCCCAGCAGCATGAAATCTGGATGCAGAGGGAGAAAGCAAGGCAGGAGGCAGAGGAAAGAGAGAAGATTCACCAGCATAAGATCCTGATGCAAGAGGAGAGAGAAGGAATGAGCAGAGTGAAACAGAGAACGATGGCTTGAAATCAAGATGGAAAAACTGAGCCAGCACACACCACATCAAACCATAAGAAATGGCAAAGGGGATTTAACCCACGGAGCCACAATTAATTCTAAAATGTTCCCACAATACCGAGAGGAAGATGATCTGGATTTGTTTTTAAAATCATTTGAGAGAGTTTGTGGGCAGTTTAAAGTAGATAAGGCTTTGTGGATGATCCACCTGGCTCCATTACTTACTGGCCGTGCCTTGCATTCATTTGCTCAAATGGATGATAATGATTGCATGGACTATGATAAAGTTAAAAGAATGTTATTAAAATGTTTTGAACTGATTCCTGAGGCCTATAGATGGAAATTTAGAGAGTTAAGAAAATACCCAGGAGACAGCTATGTAGAACTGCATGTCCAAATGTGTGCTTATTTAGATCATTGGGTAGATGGGGCTAAGGAAAGGACTATAGAGCAAATTAAAGATTTAATCATAAGGGAACAGTTTCTTAAAATTGTACCTGATGATCTGCGCATTTGGCTGCTGGACCGGGCATGCAGCTATGCAAAGGAGGCAGCAGAAAGTGCTTATCTCTATGTGGCCAACAGTTCACATTTGCAGCGCAAGAACTATGGGGCTGGGGCAGCACATGGGTTTAAGGGGACCCAGGGACTGCAGCCTAAAGGAACCAGCTTGCACTGAAGCCCAAAACAGAACCCACTGGTTCTAAGGGGGAACAAGGAGCCAGGGCAAAGGAATGCTGGATTTGCCAGAAAGTGGGGCATCTATCCTATGGCTGTCCTAAAAACAGGAGTAAAGGGCAAAAGCCTGTGGGAGGGGGTGACCAAGAAGTACACCACAATTGGTAAACTGTGCACACACTGTAGTGCCACCAAACTCTACCAAGCATATGCACCCTATTCTAGTCAATGGGACGGTAACACAAGGACTGAGGGACACTGGTGTCTTCATCTTCATGGTAAGGTAGGATCTGATCCAGGCAGACCAGGTTCTGCCTGGGCAGTTCTCCAAGATTCGGGGAGTAACTGGTCCAGTGGTCCAAATGCCAATGGCTTGGGTCTTCCTGAGCTGAGAGGGTGGCCATGGACTACAGGAGGTGGGAGTTGTACCTGATCTCCCTGTGGATGTGATCATGGGGAAAGATTTTTGACCACAGGGAAAACATAGTATATGTTACTAACCGTAGCCAGGAAAAAGGGCAAGCTTCTGAGGGTGGGGAGGGGGCAACACAGCCTGTGCAGACCCATCCCTCAGCAGCTGAGGAAGTAGCTAGCGTGGGTGAAGGGCTAGCTAGGAGTAGTAGCCCTAAGCTCTATCTGCAAGCAGAGGAGGTCACCATCAGGGGTAGCTTTCCTCCTGAAGGGGAACTGGGGAGCATCAGATGGGAGGAGCTGGGCAGGGCACAGCAAACTGATCCTACCCTCCAAAACTGAGAGAGATAGCAAATAGTGCTGAGGCCTCTCAAAGGAGTAAAAAGTCAGTTTATTGGGAAAATGGGTTTTGTACAGGGAATGTACACCACAGAGGGGGCTAGAGGGAGAGGTACTCCAGCAACTGGTAGTCCCCTGGGACTACTGAAAGCAGTTTCTGGTCCTGGCCCATTATATTCCTTTTTCAGACCACCTGGGTATTAACTGCATAAAAAAGCAGCTTGTCAACAATTTCTTTTGGCCAAGCATGTACATAGATGTTGCAAATTACTTTCAGACTTGTCCACAGTACCAGTGGGTCGGAAAGGTTGGGGACAAGGTGAAGGCAGCTTTGGTGCCCCTGTCTATTATCGATGAACCCTTTAAGAGGGTAGCCATGGACATAGTGGGGCCCCTGAGTATCCCAAGTTGCATGGACAAATGATATATACTGGTTGTTGTGGATTTCACAATCAGGTACCCCGAGGCAGTGGCCATGTCCTACACTAAGGCAGTAAAGGTGGCTGATAAGCTCCTGGGAATCTTTAGCAGAGTGGGATTTCCCAAGGAGATTTTATCAGGCAAATTTTATGTCTTCTTTAATGACCAGTTTGTGGAAGAAGTGTGAGGTGTAACAGCTCCATGCTTCACCGTATTACCCTGAGACAAATGACCTGATTGAGCAGTTCAATGGGACTCTTAAACTGTGCTCAGGGCATTTGCTGACAAGCACAAAAGGGAGTAGAACAATTATTTGTCCCACCTCCTGTTTGCATACAGGGAAGTCCCACAGGAGCACACAGGGTTATCACACTTCGAGCTCCTGTTTGGTCACAGGGTGAAGGGGTCACTAAATTTTGTCAGGGATGAATGGGAAGGTAACCATACCACTCAAAGGGAGTCTGTTATGGAGTATGTACTAAATTTCAAGACCAGGCTTAAGGAGCTCATGGGGCTCACCCAGAAGCACTTAGCCACTGCACAACAGCAACAGAAAGTCTAGTACAACCATAGGGCCAGAGCCCAGGAGTATGAAGTCAGACAGCGAGTGATGGTACTCATCCCAGTCTGACACAGTAAACTGCAGGCAGCATGGGAAGGCCCATTCTCCATAATCAGGAAGCTGAGTGATGTTAACTATATAGTAGGACTGACTGACAGAAGGCACAAGCAGAGGGTATATCATGTGAACACGATAAAGCCCTACTATGATAGGGAGGAAATGATCCTCACCATGTACAGCTTGCCAGAGGATGGGAATGAGGCTGATTCCCTAGTGGACCACATTGGGGAAGCCCGGGAAGGATTCTCAGTGAATAACCTCACCCTCTCAGGGCAGCTGACACTAGCCCAGGCCAAGTAGGTGAGGGGGGTGCTGCCAGAATTTGGGGACATGTTCATGGGAAGTTCTGAGTACACCGCAATGGCTGAACACCATGTGGACACTGGGGCCCAAGTTCCACTGAGGCAGCCCCCCTACAGAGTACCTGAGGGGGTTAAGAAGACCATGCTGGAGGAACTCAGGAAAATACTGGCCCTTGGAGTGATCTAGGAGTCCAGTAGCCCCTGGGCTTCACCTGTGGCCCTGATCCCCAAGAAGGAGGGTGCCACATGATTCTGTGTTGATTACTGGAGGCTCAACAGCTGTATGGAGTCTGATGCCTACCCCATGCCCAGAATGGATAAGACCTTGGAACAGCTGGAGAGAGCCTGGTTCCTGAACCCAAGAGACCTGATAAAGGACCCACTAAACCCCACAGTCAGGGAGAGGTCTTCTTTTGTTATCCCATATGGCTTATTCAATTTCAGAGTAATGCTGTTTTGGATGACGAATGTGCCCGTAACCTCCCAGAGGCTTGTAGATCACATCCTGGCTGGGGCAGGTGAATATGCACTGGCTTACATGGATGACATCGCCATTTACAGCAAGACCTGGGAGGATCATGTCAGGCACATGAGGGAGGTGTTCCACAGACTGAAGGCTGCAGGGCTGACAGTGAAGGCAGAAAAATGCCAAGTAGGCATGGCTGAAGTGTCTGTCCAGAGCCAGGTTGATGCCATCCAGGCCTGGACCACTCCTGCCACAAAGAAACAGATAAGGGCATTTCTGGAAACAGCCGGGTACTACAGAAGGTTTGCCTCTCACAACAGTGATGTGGCCAAGCTCCTGACATTCCTGATGAAAAAGTTCTTTGGACAGAGGACTGTGGGTCTGCTTTCCAACAATTGAAGGAGGCATTATGTGGGTCACCCATGCTTACTAGCCTGAATTATGACTTAAAGTTTGCAGTACATGTGGTTGCCATGGACCATGGGCTGGGTGATGTCCAGAGCCAGGTTACACTGCAGGGGGAAGAGCAGCCCATATTGTATCTGAGCCAGAAGCTTCTGTCCAAGGAAGAGTCATATGCCACAGTGGAGAGGGAATGTCTGGGGATAGTATGGTCCCTTCAGAAGCAGCAGCCATATCTGTATGCAAGGAAGTTCACTGTGGTCACTAATCATAATCTCTTGACATGGCTCCATAGGACTAGTGGGCAAAAGACAAAGTTATTACGCTGGAGTTTGGTACTACAGTCATATAATATGATCATTCAATACTGAAGTGGGGTGCAGAATGCCAATGCAGATGGACTGTCAAAGCAAGGCTAAATGCATGGCATATTCCTTTAGGCATTCCCCATGCCCTAAATGAACAGCAGTGTCTCTTGGGGGTTGCCCAAAAGAGACACACCTTCATTTCTTGGGGGGGGGGGTTGACAGAAAGGAGGACCAAAGCCATGTATTCCTTTGTTTCATTTATTCTTTTCTAAATAGGCATCTGTTTTAGGTACAAGATGATTACCAGATCACATGATCAAGTAGGATATGACAGCTTATGTCAGCCAGGGTAGAGGGTTTGATGTTCTTATGGGAAAGTTAACCAGAAAGCTAGGGAGGAGGCAATAAAGCAATAAACTCATTGGAGAGTCCTTCCTGGAGATGTTCCCATGTTGGACAAAGGATCCAGGTGGATGTGATAATGCAACCAAGGAGATGCTAAAGGGTGGTTGGACACAGACACACACACACACACACACTCACTCTCTTTCTCTCTCTCTAACAGAATTGGGGCAACATGAAATTGTCACTCAAGGTGAGTGAGACCCCTCCCCACTGGAGTAAGAAATATTTTGAGGGTTTGTAAGCAGGGTCTCTCTCTTAGGCTTGGAACATTTGACAATGCCAGAGCTCTGCAGCTAGAAGTCTGGTAAAAAAAGACAGCTTAAGGAACAATGTTTTCTTCAGACAGCAGCAGGTAAAGACATAGGTTAAAGTGAGAGCAGCTCAGATTTCTGCTATTTGCAACATGTCTTTTTGTAACTTCCATTTATTTTCATTTCTAGTAAACTGTAATCCGTTAATCTGACTGTACATAAATCCTGTTATAGATACTTGTAGTATTTTAGTAAAGTTTCTATTTTTATAGAATCAGTGACTGCTTGTTTTATTTAAAAGGGTAATTTTACTATTTCTGCTGGACTCTGTTTGCAGTCCATTTCTGAAGGAGCACTCTACCAACAGTTTCTGTGTTGACTTTCCTGACCTTGAGCATGGAGGCAGAAAGAAACAGGTTTCCTGGTTCCTGTTGGTGAAAACCATGTGGTGGCAGTGATCTTGAGGTCCCAGGTGAGAGGGATTTCCATCACAATATGTATATCATTTATTCCTAACCAGAAAAATGAAACATTCTAGAATAACTAGGACAAAGTTCAGACTCCATCTTGTGGACTTTGGCAAAAACAATCTGATCAAATGTTTCTTGGTGGTATGCAAACAAAATTACACGTGACCACCCCTCAGTCTGGTGACTTGGGGAGAGGGATGCTGCTTCACTGACATTTTAGTGTATAAAAATATGATCATTTTCTTGGAACTGTGTGTGTGTGTCTGTGTCTGTGTGCAGTACTTTGAAAATCTTGTTGCCATCCTAAGAAGTGGCATTCATTACTGGGGACTGTTGGGGTAGAGTCTGAATGTAATGTATCCTTCCAGTCAGAAGCGCTAGTCAGCCATCAGGTGGGCACTGGTTGGAGGTCTGTTTCTGCTTCTATTGATGCTATGGATGTATTGGTAGGGGTATTACCAGTAGGAAGCGTGATGTAATCCTCCCACTGTACAGGTTTCTGGTGAGACCACACTTGGAGTATTGTGTGCAGTTCTGGAGACCTCATCTAAAAAAGAACATAGACTATCTGGAAACCATGCAAAGACATGCCGCCAAAATGGTACAGGGTGTGCACCATGAAACGTACAAAGCTAGGCTCAGACAGCTAAATTTATTCTCCCTCCAGCAGAGGAGGAACAGAGGAGACATGAATGAGGCATTTAAATTTGTTAAAGGGATCAACACATTACAAACCAGGAACCTCTTCTGGGAAAACAGGGCTGCATGTGCTAGAGGACACAACATGCGTCTGGTGGGAGGTAAATTCAAAACAAATGTTAGGAAGTACTTTTTCACAGAGAGAGTGGTGGAATCTGCCTGCCACTAGAGGTAGTGGCAGCCAAGATGGTCAATAAATCCAAACAGGCAAGGGATAGACAGTATAGTCACCTTAGCAAGACAAATTGATAGTGGGGGGTAGAAAACCCGGGCAAACTAGATGGACCACACAGTCTCCTTCAGCCAGCAAATTCTTATGTTTTTACTGACAATGCTGCTACTTGGGAGTTTAATCATTATGGTATGTACATAAACTATTTGAATCTTGAAACAAGGTATTTATGGCCCTCATTCTGGTGTGTGTGCAACAAGCTACTTTTGCATTGCCTGTTTGATGTTCCGCTCTGAGCAATTCCATACTCGAGAACCGCCTCTTTGCTTTTTTTGCCAAATACTGTCAGCAGGCAGCAGTTGTCTTGTGTTAATTGTTTCTTCAGTTTAATCAATATAAAATCAACTAATAAATTCAGAATATTAAAACAAAGAAAAATGCTGTTTCAGTGCATGGTGATACATATGAAATGTAAATGTAATGTTCTAAATGTATTGCCTTTGAATGTGTGTGCATGTTATAGTATGTATAACTATTTTGGGAAGTATTATAAGTTTTGAGATTATATGGGTCCAGTGAGAAGGTAGTAAATGGCATGAAGGTAAAACAAAGACTACAGTGGGTATGCCTTGAGTTCAGCTATGGATACAGCAATGAAAACTAACAATCATGATAGCAGGAGTCTGAAATGGGACATGGAAGTCATACTTATTGCAGACTGTGTTACACCACCACAAACAGTAATCCACACCAGATGCATATCTACAGCACCTGCTACAAGTAAGATACAGTGATTTATATTCATTGTTAAACTGAAGTCTCCCCCTACAGTTGAGGTCAGCTGCATGTGGCTTTGTGCCATATGGCCAGTCAGTGGAACCCATCACAGGTGACGTGGCTAAACACTGGATGAATAAAAGGATAACAAAAGCCTTTATGATCTTTTAATTGCAGTATGCCACACAGTGTCATGATCTGCCATTGTGGTCATGATGCCACATTACAACCTGCTGCTGGCCTTGACTGTATTTCTAGTCTATTATATCCTAGTACAATTACTGCATTGAAATCCAAAGTGGTTCAGCAGACTTGAAGCTGAACCAAATTTTGAAACCAAAAATAACTCTAGCCCATGCCTTTTACCCATAATTTGGGGGTTTGGGATTAATTTTTTTGTTTAAATAATTTGGTTTGAAAGTTACGCAGTAAGCATATACAGTTGGTAAGAATTTTGAGAGATCATACACTGCATGCACAAAAGAAATGTATCTGAACTGGTACAGTAGATTCCAACATTGTTAAATACATAGGGTGGTACATTATATAAGCAGTAAGACACATTGTGGTGTTGGTTGTGCTGACACAACTGCACAGCCAGAGGCATAGTAAAGCACATGGCCACAGGCAGAGCGTCTTCAACCACTGGAAGTGCAGTTGTGTGCAGACTGTGTGAGAGACCATTTGGAACCATACTCTCTTGCTTATAGCAGAACCAGTTTAAATTATTTTATGGAGATTTGTGTATATGTCCCATGATGCTTTGCATTGTTGTGGTATGTATAATTTTGTACAGCTTTGATTGCCCAGGCCCTTCCCATTTAGTACTTTCCTCAGTGCTTGTGTGCTGAAGTTCTTTGTCTTTTAGATTGCTTTTCTAGTTTGGGCTCACCATGAGCCAACCAGTAAGACCCTCATAGGGCTGGTTCCTCCTTCCCTGGGCTGAGATACAGATGTGGCACACCAATGAGTCCTGATAAGGATAAAATATGTGTCTGTGTTTTCTGTTTTCAGCCTCAGCAAATTGTATAAAGGGTCATTTGGCACCATACACTCTTGCTTAAAACAGAACCAGTCAAAATTATTTCATGGTGATCTGCATATTATTTCCATGATGTGTTGCATTATTGGGATATATGTAATTTTGCATTTCTTTGAGACCTGGTTTTATTGCCTGAGCCCTTCCCAGGTAATCTTTACCTCAGTGCTTTTGTGTGGAGTTTCTTTCTGTTAGATTGTACACTATCAGTTGGCAAACTTTACCAAACAAATTAAATGTTTACATATGTAAGGCTGATGATAAGTGTGAAACAAGCAACCCATATGGGATTGGCTCCTGGCCAGCAAAGATTGCTGGAAAAATGTCTGAAGGCACAAAGCTGAAAAAATCTAGCCCTGTGTATGGTGCACAGGACCAATCAACGAAGGTTAGAAGAGAAGATAGCAAGGGCAGTATAAAGATGGACTCAGGGTACTATAACAAGTTCAGAAGCCCTCACCATCCACCACATCATCTTCTTGTGTCAGAGCTGGTAGTGTAGAAGATTCATCATCCATAAACCTTGGAGAGGAGTAGGTCTTGTTGACAAACTCTGGTCAGAGTCAAAATGGCAGCTACTGCTTTAACCTGATACGATATATGTATCTGATGCAGTGCACAGTCCCATCAGATCACTAATGTACAGAGCCGGCTTAACCTTTTGTGGCTCATGGCTTCAAAAAGGTTTTGTGGGCCCCCTTGCCCCCACCTAGCGTCCCATCCCTGCCCTCCCCACCCTCTTTTTTAATTTGTTGGTAACCAGATAAGGCTCACTAGGCAGAAGTGCCTGTTTGCAGGGTGACCTGGGAACACTGGGAAGGTTAAATGACTTGCTCAGAGTCACACAGTATGCAACCTATGCAAGTGGAGATTGTGGGGATCAAACCTGGGTCTGTCTGATAAATGTACCTAGCTCATTCACAGTGTGATACTCTAATCTGTAGACTTTAAAAACAAACATCAAACCTGCTCACAGATCCCTTTGCCCAAGGATATGCTGGTGGGGGTGAGGGTGGGGGGCTAATTGTGCCAACCCAAAACCATACCCCATTGCAAAATTTCCTCACGTCTGGAGTGAAAATGTCTAAAAGGTGTTTCAGGAAAAGTCTGACACTAGCCAGGAAAATAAAACATCATAAAATCAGTAAAGTGATTTACTGATTTTGCGTTTTGTGATTCTACTAGTTGCACTTGCAGGAAGTTGCAGAAAATAGTTGAAAACTTGCAAAAATTTCCAAATGATTAGATTAAATGTCATGTCACAAAATCATATAGACTGCAAAAGCCTGGCCTTGGCTGGAAACAGAATCCCTTTCCCCCTTGACACTCAGAGTCATTGTGATGATATCAGCAAACTTTGAAACTAGGCAGGTGTTTATCCATTCTTTTCTTTGGATCAAAAAATTCTGAACTGCTATCACTGCGGTCCATGGAGCTAGAAGCTGACTGGGTTGGTTATCGGGAGACTAGGAGTCAGGACTGCCGGGGGGGACTTGGGAGTTGCTCACAAACCCGACCTCAGGCTCAGCTAAATCATTCTTCCCCAGGCACTGAGTCCGAGAGAGATCACAGACACCAACTGTCAAGACTGGAGTGTCAGAGTGGACTGCAGACCAACCAGGTAATGCCTTCAACTGAACTGCTGGCAGGTGGACTGACAGTGCACAATACCTGTCCACTTTTTTGGTGCAGGTATAAAAATACTTTCACTCACACCGCCAAAACATTCACAATTACAGGTGTCAGCTTGGCCTAGCTGTTAAAGCACTGAGCTGTAAACCTGGAGACCTGGGTTAGAATGGCCACTTACTCCCTGTGTGACCCACATGCGTAACCTTCTTGTAATCTGTTTCTCATGTCACACAGAAATGTATCCATGTTGGTTCTTATACAAAGAACAGACAAAATTGGTGATTTGAATTCTTTAATGGAACCAACACAAAAGTTTCAGTACACAAGCTTTCAGACCTACATTTATACCAACATTATACATCTCCTCTGTTTTGTGACTAGGCTAACTGCTTTAAGAAAGTAACAACCTAATCTGTATTTATATTTCTTGTAAAATCTGCCATCACCTGAAAAAGGGCCTTGTGAAACCTAGAAACTTGTGAACTGAAACTCTTGTGTTGGTTCAATAAAATATACAGAACCACCTAGTCAGTCTAATCTCTCCATGCTATTTTAATCTCCCTGTGCTTTGAAAAATGATAGCAACATTCTGTACCATCCTTCACCTGAATTTTAAGGCTCTTTGGGATACAGTTTAAGAAAGGTGCTATATGAAATCAAATTCCAAACCATCCTTTCTACATACACCAACAAACCCTTTTGGGAAGGACACATTTCAACATGTAGTTTCTTGTTTAAGATGGAAGACTTTCACATAAATTCAAGGGTGGGGGGGGTCTTTGTTTCCCTAACCATGCCTTCTTGGTTTATTCCAAAGCCTAGTCTTTCCTCTACAGTGACCCCCCTGTCACTTGTATACAGTCGAATGGGAAGAACACCCCTCCCCCCTCAGCTAGTGGTCAAACAGGAGTTCAGCATGTTTGTAGTTCATTTGCATCACCAGGTAAAAAAAAAGGTCCGGCTCCCCATACAATGCACAGGTGAAATGCCGGACCTCACCCAACTACTAACACATCGAAATCTGGCCAATAGAAAATCATGTACACAAATGCTTGCAGTCTGGGAAACAAGATCCCAGACCTGCAGGCAATAATGACAGAGGCTAAACTGGACATAGTAGCAATTAATGAGATATGGTTTACCAGTAACCACACTTGGGAGACTTCAGTACCCTGGCTATGTACTGTTCAGAAGAGACCGAGGTGCAAAAGGGGTGGGGGTGGAGTGGCCCTTTATGTCAATGTAAATATCAAAGCTACAGAAATTCAGAATACACATAAGGAGCCAGAAGAACTGTGGGTCACCCTGGAAATAGGAAATGGGACAGCCATATGAACTGGGGCTATGTACAGGCCTCCAGACCAGGGGGAGGACATAGACACGTTACTGTTAGAAGATATACAAAACATGATAGCTAAAGGTAAGGTTCTGATAATGGGTGATGTCAACATGCCAGATACAGATTGGTCAGTACCAGCAGGGACAACTGCCAGAACTAGACACATGGTGGATTCCCTGTGGGGGAGGGCCTCAAACAACTGGTACAACAACCCACAAGATACAGGGCTATCCTAGATCTAGTACTAACTAACAGGGAAAGGATCACAGATCTCCAGGTAGAAGGTCACCTGGGTGCCAGTGACCATCACATGGTATGGTTCAATTTGGCCACTAGAACAAAATCATCCCATTCCAAGGCAAACATATGGGACTTCAGCGGTGCTGACTTTGATAGGATGGCCAACAGAGTTTAGCTAGCCCTGGCAAAAACAAATACAGGTGAGAGGGTAGAGGCAAAGCGGGCAAGCATTAAAGATGCAATACTTGAAGCAACATCCCATTGTGTTAGTGAGAAAAGGAAGTGCAAAAGAAGAAGGAAACCACTTTGGTTCTCAAAACACAGTAGCAGAAAAGGTCAAAGCCAAAAGGCTGGTCTTCAGGAAATATAAGGGAATGCAGCAGGATGAAGATAGGGAGGCATACCAAACTTCACTAAGGGAAGCAGGGAAGGCAGTTAGGTAGGCAAAGGCCCAAACCGAGGAAACACTAGCACAAACAGTAAAAGAAGGTGACAAGACTTTCTATAGATACATTAGTGAAAGGAGGAAGTCCAGAGGGGGCATTGCTAAGATCAAAGGGGATAAGGGGGCATGTGATGAGGAGGACCATGTAAAAGCATCTATCCTAAATAGATACTTCTGCTCAGTATTTACTGAAGAGAATGTAGGGCAGGGCCCACAGCTCAGCACCATGGACATGGGGGGAGGGAGATGTGCACTAGTTCCTTCACAAAAGAAAGGGTCCTACAAGAGCTCAATAAGCTCAGGGTGGATAAGGCAATGGGACCTGATGGCATACATCCCAGGGTACTAAAGGAGCTAAGGGTGGAACTAGCAGAGCCATTATCAGAACTGTTTAGTGAGTCTGTGAGCACAGGAGAGGTTTCAGAAGACTGGAGAAGGGCTCATGTTATCCCGCTCCACAAGAGTGGTAACAGGGAGGAGGCAGGGAACTACAGACCAGTTAGTCTTACCTCAGCAGTAGGCAAGATTATGGAGACACTCCTTAAGGAAAGGATAGTGCAACACCTGGAATCCATAGGAGCACAGGATCCAAGACAGCATGGGTTTACAAAAAGAAGGTCCTATCAAACTAATCTCATAGATTACTTTGACTGGGTAACCAGAGTGGTGGACCAAGGGGGAGCAGTTGATGTTGCCTACCTTGACTTCAGCAAACCTTTTGATACTGTTCCACATAGAAGATTGATTAATAAGCTGGGTAGGCTCTGGGTGGTTCAGACGTTGGTCAACTGGGTGGTAAACTGGTTGACAGGCAGAAAACAGAGAGTGGTGGTAAATGGTATACAGTCAGAAGAGATGCAAGTCACAAACGAGGTACCTCTGGGATCAATCCTGGGGCCAGTCCTCTTCAATATCTTCATCAGTGACATTGCAGATGGACTGGGGGGTAAGGTTTGTCTGTTTGCAGATGACACCAAGATCTGTAACAGAATAGATGATCCAGATGGGGTGGGCAGAATGAGAAGAGATCTGGATAAACTGGCAAAATGGTCGGAAGAGTGGCAACTGGGGTTTAACGCAAAGAAATGCAAGATCATGCACATAGGAAGAGAATCTCTGAAGTCACCTATAGGCTGGGAAGGGAGTTGCTGGCAGTCACAAGGGAAGAAAGAGACTTGGGCGTCATCATCACCGATGACCTGAAATCATCCAAGCAGACTACTAAAGCAGTAGGTAAGGCTAGAGGGATGTTGGAGTGTATTAGTAGGGGTATCACAAGTTGGAAGAGGGAGGTAATAATCCCTCTCTCTACAAGACACTGGTTAAGCCCCATCCGGAGTACTGCGTGCAGTACTGGAGGCCACACCTTCACAAGGACGTTAACCAAATTGAGGCAGTCCAGAGAAGGGCAACCAAAATGGTGCAGGGACTGCATTAGAAAACATATGAGGACAGATTAACTGAACTCAATATGTATACCCTAGAGCAAAGGAGGGAGAGAGGTGATAGGATTGAAACATTCAAACACCTTAAGGGCATTAACAAGGTGAAAGAGTCTAACATGTTTCAATATAAGAAAAATAGCAGGACAAGAGGACACAGCATGAGATTAGAGGGAGTCCGATTAAGGGGCAATATGAGGAAGTTCTTTTTCACAGAAAGGGTGGTGGATGCATGGAACCGCCTACCTCAGGAAGCTGTGGATATGAATACAGTGCAGGGCTTCAACAGGCATGAGATAGGCATAAGGGAGCAATACAGATGAGTATGAATAGATAGTCCATTGACAGAGCAAAGGTCAATGGCACATTCATAAGGTAGAAAAAGAAATGGGCAGACTGGATGGCCTTGCTGTCCTTATCTGCCGTCAACTTCTATGTTTCTATATTTCTATGTAATGCTCACTTGGTAACAAGTGACCCTGCAAGCCTTCGCACACTGATACCCTGCCAGCAGTAACCAGGAAGAATTAGCACAAATCTAAAAGCAATGATGATTAGGATGCTTAGAACAGCTCACCCTGTTGGTTCAACTGTTAAATCCTGTTTGTTTTTATATCTGGCCAGTAAACATTTCCATTAACTAGCTGAGCTGGCTTGTATTGCAGAAGATAACATTTCACTACATATGCCAGTTGATCAGATGAACATTCTGTGTGATCAGTGGATTTTCAAAGTAACCAGCCCTGCTTGCTACTGGCTGCAAAAATTAGTTCTGACCACTGCGGAAGCAGAATAGAATTAGGCATGCAATTTTACTAGAGGTTAGAGGCAGAACTATGAATGCTGAGATCCAGGTTTGAGTCCCAGAATCTCCACTTACTCACTGTATGATGGAGTTACACCGGATTCAGGGAGACAGATTCTCATTTTGCAAATGGGTGGACACAGAGGCCAGTGTGTGCTCCGCTTCTGTCTACAATTGGCCATCTATGTCCAACATTCAAGTGACCAATATTCAGGTGATCCAACTTTTTGTGAAAGAAAATGTCACAATTTGTCAAGACAGGGGATATGAAGACAGTACAGAACTTCAAGGTAAGCCCAGACAAGCATGATTAAAAAATTAACATATGGAGCCTGCAGCATTTTGGCATGCTTACCTCTCTGGTGGATGGCAGACTCTCCCCTCTGCTTTGTGGAGTGTTTCTACCCTCTGCCATGCCATTTCTTCTATGATGGAGCCTGGGTACTTCCTCCTGTGTTCCTGCCACTGGAATTTGAATCAGCGTAGGATGCACTCCTGCTACAGATGCCATGTTTAGGCCATCTCCCAGTTCCAGCAGTCTCATTTCTAGCTGCTAGGTCACAATCCTAAAGATATCTTGGCACCCATCAAACCTCTAATGCCATGTTGAGGGCATTATATCTAGCTTTCTTTTGTGTCTGAAGGTGTGCTCTCACCATACTCTTGTGAGAGGTGTGGACATCTTCTGCTTCTCCCCATACAGTACACTGTGTATGGACATAATCTCATGAGACTCACCCTTGGTCTCACAACAATGAAGTCATCTTGTTTGTAGTCTCACGTGCGGGATCACTAGAAGTGGCCACCTTGAAGATGAATTGGCGGGACATGAAGCAGTGATTAATGTCCCAGCTAGTGGGCCCTCTCCCAGGTGTGGGCCCTGGCTCCACAGCACCACTGGCACCATTGTAAATCTGGTACAGCTAATGTATGGAAATTTCTAAGGGTGTTGGAGGGTGGGTGGAAGGGTGTGCGTGTGCATATGTGTGCATATGTGTGTATCAGAAGCTGTCAGTATCTTTCGAGATTGCATTCAGATGTAAGAAATAAAATGATACTGTAACCAGACTGAATAAGCTTTGATCTGATGACTGCAGTAGCTCCTAAGTAGACTTTGAAATGGGTACAGATAAACTATGCATTAAAATGTTAATAAAAGGAAAAATGTTAATTATTAAAGGTATAAATAATCAAATGTTTAAACCTTAAGATTTACTGTAAATTTATCTCTCTGTCCCATACATTAAGATTTATGCACTATTTAATGTAACATTGCTGAAGATTAATACTTTCCAAATAAACTGAGCCTATAAATACATTAAATGTATAATATATTTGTTCATATATGTCACGAGAATGCTAAACATTGTAAGTCTTCAGAGTAAAGGACACAACAACATCCTTTGCATACTTGTAGTATGTATTCTATTATTCTATTTGTGAGTCTCCACATTTCAAACCAGGATACACAATACTACGTGTAATTCATCCCAATATTTGGGGCCAGATTCACAAAACTTTTCCTGGGCACAAACCCAGTTTTCCTGGGGCAAACTGGGTTTTGCCTGGATTCGATATCCATTAAGCCAGTTTGCCACCGGGCAAAGTTGGAAGGGGGGAAGGTTGCAATGAAAATGAAGGGGAAGGGACCTGTGTTTCCCCACAATCCCATTCACCAAACTTGTGATCCACACAAAGGCCATTTGTGATGGCCTTTTGTGTGGACAAAAAATACTGCGCAAAACTAGGTAATCTGCCCAACCCTTAGTGGTTTGTGGCAGTACTGCAGCCCCCATACCCCCCACCCCCACCTGAAAGTAAAAACAGTTTTGCCATAATGTAGTGTCCTTCCTCTTTCCCTGATCTACCACCTAGTAATGAAATATCCATTTTCCATAGTGTAGTGTCCCACCTCCCCATCACCGATTGCTGTATAACACCCCTTTCCGTATTGTAGTGTCCAACCCTCCTCCCCGAACACTGACCTACATGTAAAATAACTTTTTCCACAGTGTAATGTCCCTCCCCCCTCACCGGTCATCAATCGCCATGTCCAAAGTCCAACACACCATGCCCTGGTAGTCTAAGGTCCCTCCCTCCACCCCCACCCTATCCAATGTGACCCACCTCCCCACTCCACCATCCCAATTGGCAATCAGCAACCAACACAGCCCTCCTTACACCACCACAACTGGCTGCTGACTGAGCCCTGATGGAGCGCATACTGTATACAGTACGGCTTCTTGACTGTGATTCACTGTGCTGTGCTGGTCACTAATCACTGATTGGGATGGGGGGACCAGAGTGCTGGATCACACTGGATGGGATGAGGGGTGGGAGAGGGACCCTAGACTACCAGGGCGTGGGGTGTTGGACTTTGAGGATAGTGATCAGTGACCAGGGAGTGTGGAGAGAGCACTACACTATGGAAAAGGTTATTTTACATCTGGTTGGTGATAGGGAGGGGAAGGACATTACAATATGGAAAAGGGGTATTTCAGTACCATGTGGGAGATCGGGGAATGGAAAGGAACACTACACTATGGAAACTGACATGGACATGTCATGTCAGTGATCAGGGCAGGGAGGGCACCACTAGACTACTGGGGAATGCTGCTGCATGGGGCTTTGGCTGGTGGGGGTGTGTGAAATGCCACACTAATGCCATGCAAATGAGCCCATAATGGGCATACTAATGGCTACTAGCATCTTGCATGCTCAGTGGACTCATTTGCATGGCTACTTTTGTGAATTGCACTTTAGTGCATGAGCGCTATTGGCTGTGGGGCCATTTTCCTGGCTGGCTGTGGGGGCAACGCTACTGGGTTTTCCATTGCTTTTCCTGGGTTAACACTGCCCCTGCCAGCCCCTATTCACAGTTGGATAGTGCACAACACAATCTGACTGTGAATATCATGATTGCCCTTCAGTGCAACTGGGAGGTGCCGCAAAAACCTTTGCATGGCACATTTAATTTTTTAGCAAATCCTACCCTTGGCTTTTATTTGAAGCTGCTGCATAAATCCAAACAGGTGTTATTTAACTGGCAAAGATTAAAAAATCAATAATCCCATGTGTAGTGAGATAAAACCTAGTGTTAAATAACACTCTATAAATTTTAGTGGAGAAATGTGGAGTGTGCCTTTTAGAAATATTACCAAAGATAGGCAGACAGAAAAGGGATATAGCATATCAGTCTTGCATTAGTATTTGCAGGTTTTCAGATGCTGGCAGGATCTTATTATAGACCTTTTAACTAGCATATGCATTTCTGATTGGATGCTACACAGAGTTCTTGTTCAGCCAATAGAATTCATTTAAACTTGGCAGTAACTAGTAAGCAAGCTCAGTCAGGGAATGCAGTAACCCTTTAAAGTCAGGTTCTGAACAGCTAAGTTACCTTTTGATTACCTCAGAGTAAAGGCTGGTGCTGTGTGACCAGCAATGCAAGGGGTAAATTAAATGGTATGTATGATGATCAGTCAAAGTCTCGGTATCCCTTTGTACATTCCAGGCATGAAAACAAAGTGTGGTGGTACTAGTAGTATTTGAATATCTTTATGCCTTTTAATTTTATTTCTTCTGAAGGTTGTTGTTTCTAATGTGTAAATGAACAGCTCTCACAACAGTTATTTTACAGTGGCAACTGAACTACAACACTGTTCTAATGAACACAGTAGAGTGCTTTAACTAAAGGTTGGAGGGACCATGCTGTGGTTCCAATATTTGTGTTCATCGGTAAGAGTTGGTGAGGTGCTTTTTTGATAGCAGGACTTCTGCAAGGCTCCACCCATTACAGCTGTAAAAATGGGCTGGTTTATTTTTTAAAAAGTAAGCATCTCTCTTTTTGAAAAGGCATATCTTTTAGTTGCAGAATATATCACCTGCAGTACTGAAGATTCTCTCTGAGTATATACCTGCAGGTGGGTAACAGGTATTTAACGACTCCCTCTGTCAAAGAGGGCAAGATGGTCTTTTTGTGGTACCAGTACAACAAAGACTTATCTCCTTCTGCCAGTTCATTTTCTTATCTAAATAGTCATGCGCCATTTGATTTGCTGCAACACTATGAAAGACCATGGCTTGTGGATAATTTAAATCAAGTCATAGTCAGATATCAGACAGCTGTTTCCACAGTGGCTTGTCATTATACGATGTATTTTAATATTTCTTAGCAGCAGTAGTTTGCTGTTTATTAGCTGACAAGAAGGATGAGTGGCTCCTCTCCTGTTCATCAGTATCACCTTGTGATCCATAGGCTCCCTTCTTCTCTTCCTCTACCTGGCCTGTCACTGAGGGTGCAAGTGACCACTGTTCTTTATCTGCTGTACTTGTAGCTCTGTGTTTTTTTTAAGGCCATACATGCAGAAACCAGATGGATAATCTAGCCTTTATAAGACTGAACATCCTTAATACCTTATTCCACAATAAATGAACATATCAAATGTGCCCTTAAAGATCATGTGCAATTAAATTTAGAGAAATTAAACTGTCAGCATCATTCATTAAATATTGTTATAAAAACAATGTCTACCTAGTGTTTTATATTAAAATCTATCATTTCTTACAATTTATAGCCATTTATTGTGTGGGCTGCTTCAGCAACTCTGCTGGATGCTGAGATGTTTTGTTCCCTGTGGTAATCAGCATGATGTCATTTCAGGGTGATATTCTCGTTCATCTATGCATAAGCTAGGGAGACTGTCACATTGCTGAGGTCTGCGTAAGATTTTGTTCTTTTCTTGCACTGTGCCTGTTGCAAGAAACTAAAAGCTGTTTGATTGTGGTTGTGTCATACTCAGTGCCAGAAATGCACAAAACCAGTTTAAATTGATTATTTTAGCCTGTGCAAAAGTCACGGAAAGTAACACATTGATGTAAGGTTTACAAACTCTATAACTTTCTGTTGTGCCCAAAAGCATCAGTCCTACTGTCATGTTAGAGACTGCTGTGCATATTCACATCTGACATTCAATAGAAATGATTTCTCAGGATGGCAATAAAACAATTATCCCATCTCCCTGTAAATGGGGGTGGGAAAAGTAATGCTGTTTTGAAACCTTAATAAGAATTTCTATGCAATAGCCAGCCCAGTGTTTTCTCCGTGGCAGTTTTTTTTACTTGACTTACATTCAGGCTCAGCTATTCTTTACTCCAGACTATAACGAGTAGAAAAATTGTACTGATTTGGTTAGCTGAAACTACCTCTGACTCCAAAATGATAATGTAAGATGAACTCTACCTGAAATAATTCAATGCAAATACTCGATTGGTTGTTGAATTATATCTTGTTCTTTAATTTATATTCTTCTGTAGTCAGATAATTATTATGCTCTCATATCATACAGTTAAATTCCTTGTTAATGTTTCAGGACTAAGTGTCCCTTCATCAGAACTTATGGGCTGAAAAACACAATATTTTAAATAAACTGTATTCAGTATACATTGTCTACACACAAATTTCTTAATGTATTTATTTACATAAAAATACATTTTCATTTGTATTATGGCAGGAGGAACATACCTGCTGATTTCAAATGTATACCAGTGTCACAATAAATATATCTGTAACCCCTAGGTGGCGCTATCCCAAGGGCTACTACCCCTGCCTTCACTGCTAGTAGCAGGTTAAGGGGCCTGAGATCTGAAACGGGTGCCTCCACCTGGAGGTCAGGGTTGGTAGTGGTCAAACTAACCTGGACACAGCCCTCCGGGACACTGTAACCCCCTCTTTCCCTTCTAGTGGCTTGAGCAATCTATAATAATCACTTTCACAGTACCCCTTGTACACCATACCAGTACCCACACTGTTTGAACTTACCACCAGGGCTGATTCCTCTGGCTTGACCCTGGGGACCCATTGTAAAACAAGGTTATGCACAGTAAATAGCAACAGTACAGTACTCTTGGCACAAACTGGAACCACAGTCAGGTTAAATGCAGCAAAAAAGACAGATCTGATTTATTTAATTTTTTATTTATTTAAAGTCTAGGAATTACAACCCTTTGAGTCAGGGACTCATTTACAAAGGCTCCACGTCACACAGAGAATGATGACAGGTACAGAGGATGACAGTACATAGATTAAATACAGTGTCATTGTACAGTACTACTACATCGAGTGATTCAGAGGTGTGTATGGTACAATCAAAATAGAGTCATGTACATATATAGCAGAGGAACAAGGGGTTATCTGCAGTCACAGTGGGAGTTGGTTAAGATATAGTCACGCAGCTCAGTTTTGAAAGGCCGCAGCCTGGGAATAGATAAGGTGGGTCCAGGGATTGAGTTCATCCAGAGTGGAGCCCTATAGCAAAAGGACCATTGGCCCGTACTGGTCTTTACAAGTGGGATGTGGAAGGAAGCAGTGTCAGCCTGCCTTGTGGCCCTCCTTGGCAAGTTTGGTTGGAGTAGCGACAGGCAGCTAGGGGAAGCGAGACCTAGCAGGATTTTTTTGGACAGGAGGCAAGTGTGATAGAATAACCGCCCTTGGAAGTTAAGCCATGAAACCCATTGGTAGAGGTCACAGGTGTGCGTAAGCCGTTCACTGCCTGTGGACAGCCGGCAGGCCTTATTGAGGGTGCATTTAATGGTAGTCAGGGCACTGTCTGATGCAGCCCCATAGATGACTATTGCATAGTCTACCAGGGAGATGATGGAGCAAGAAGTAGCTAGTCGGAGGGCATCAGGTGGGAGACAGGACCTAAGTCTATAAAGTAGGCTAATTCTGATGTTAATTGCAGAGCATGTTGATGCTATATGCTCACAAAAGGTGAGGGCCGAGTCGAGGTAACCCCAAGATATTTGAAGCTGGCAACTGGTTCCGGTCTGGTGCCCCGGGAATTTTGTATAGCCAGTATGGTCGATTTGTGTTTATGTTGCGGGTGGGTGAAAAGCATGGTTTTTGTTTTTTTATAGTTGAGGACAAGTTTGTGGGAGGCAAACCATGACTCAATTTCTGTGAAGAAGGCCTGTGGGGATGTTTGGAGTTGTGAAGGGTCAGGGTGCCAACTAAAGATCACTGCGTCATCAGCATAGAAGAGGAGATGCCCAGTGATGGCCATAAGGAGGGAGTTTAGGTACAGTGAGAAGAGGAGTGGACCGAGGATGGACCCTTGAGGAACACCTGATCGGACAGGTAGGCTCATGGAAAGGGTGTTATTTATTTTAACTTGCTGTGTTCGGCCGTTGAGATAGTTGTAGAACCAGCCAGTGGCCTCTTGTGATATGCCAACAGAGAGGAGAGAGCTTAAGAGCATACAGTGATTTACAGTGTCAAAAGCCTTGGACAGGTCGATATAGACAGATGCTGCCAAGGCTCCCTGGTCAAGGGCATCATGGATAAAAGAGGTAAACTCGAAGAGGGCAGTAATAGTACTATGCTCTTTTCTGAAACCATGCTGTTGCTGGCAGAGAAGGTGATGTGAGTCCAAATATTCAGTAAGTTGATCTGTGACAATTTTTCCCAGTGCTTTTGAGAGGGGAGGAAGTATGGAAATGGGTCTGTAGTTACTAGTGGAGGTTCTATCTCCGTTTTTATGTACTGGTGTGATAATCGCTCTTTTCCACAATGACGGGAACTGCCCAAGACACAGAGACATGTTAAGTATTTTAGTAAGAGGTGTTAGCACTGTGTCAAGTGTTAAAGAGAGCAGATTAATATCAATCGAATCAGCACTCTGTCTAGTTTTTCCGAGGAACTTGGTGAGGTATGAACGGGCAGCACTAGGGGAGATTGTTCTAAAGTGGAAAGGGGGCACCGGGGTGGGTGGGAACTGCCCAGTAGATGCAGAGAAGAAGTCAGGGGGTAGAATGGAGCTGAGGTTGGAGAAGGATGCATTAAAGGTATCCGATATCTTGTATGGGTCCTGGGTGGGAGCTCCATCAACAATCAGCATGGAGGGAGGGGGGATGTGGATTTACCACTTAGCTCCTTTATGTTCTTCCGGAATCTTTTCCCATTTCCCCATGTGGAAGTAAGTTTGTCCTTGTAATAATCTGCCTTGGTCTGTCGGATAGCCCAGGTACATGAGTTTTGGGCAGCTCAGTACAGTTGGCAGTCAGTGAGGCAACCGGACTCTAGGGCATGGTGCCATAGGTTATCTCGCTCTTTCATTAGGTAGAGCAAGGACTGATTTATCCATGGGGCTGATTGAGATTTTTCAATATGTTTTACAACTGGGTCAAAGATATCGCAGGCAAATTTAAAGGTGCTTATGAAGAAAGACAGTGCAGCATCAATTGATGACTCATGATCAAGAGGGGACCAGTCAAAGTTAAATAGGTGGTTGCGGAGATGTGCCAGGGATCCTTTCTTTAGCTTTCAGTGGCTGGTGATCCTGGGAGGGGGGAGCTTCCAGCTGTTGGACCAGCAACAGGTGACCGGGGAGTGATCACTAAGTGAGTCAGGGAGGACCTGGACATCCTGTATGCGTTCAGGATAATTTGTGAAAATTAGATCAAGAAGGGAACTAGTGTCCCTTTTGTAGTTTACCCTAGTAGGGGTAAGTACCATCTGAGAAAGATTATGGGCTGCAGCTGCATCCCTGAGACAGGTCTGGTGGGGGGAAGACCAGTTTGTGTTAAAGTCACTGAGGGCTACAATTTCTGAGTTTTTGGGGAGCTGGTCAATGATCTTTAAGATGGATTCAAAAGCATCCTTCTGGTTGCGAGGAGGTATGTAGACTGAGATAAGATAGAGTGATTTACCTGAGCTGCCCACAGCAACCTTAATGGTGAGGGCCTGGGCACCTGCAGTGGGGTGCATAGTTTCAAATTTGATTCTCTGCAGTTGTTCTCGAAGGTACAGTGCACACCCCCACCACTTCTCCCCCTTCTGTCAGATCTGTATAATGTATAGCCTGGCAGGGTAACAGCTGAGTTTGAGGTACTCTGTGATAGCCATGTTTCAGTTACAGCTAGGGCATCCGGGTTGTGAAGGCAAACCCAGGCTTGTAGTGGGGCAAATTTCTTTTGTAGACTGCATATGTTTATTGTTGCCAGCCATAGTCCTTTGGCTTGCAAGGAGCGGTGGCAGTGGGGCAGGATTGGGGTATATATTTCCCGCAAGTAGCAGGAGGATAATGGAGTTCCTAGATAGGACAGTTCTGAGTATCTTTTTGCGATCACACTGCAAAGGTCTTATATAGTGTCGCATCTTGTTGGCAGTGTGAGAGCAGGCAAAGCACAATATTTCTGGGCTATATAGTACAGGGCATTCCACGGTTACTAGGAGCAGGTGGGCAGAGACTGCCGGGATAGGGGTGAGGTGGGACATGGTGATTGTAGTCAGCGTAATCACAGGGGTGGGCAACAGATGGGATATAGAGGGGACGAGATGGGGTATAACATTAAGGGTGGCATGGGGGGAGTTGGGGAGGGGTCGTGGCTGGTTAAGCAGAGATGAGAAAACACCATAAGGGAAAGAAGCCAGTATGTCATTTTTTGTGGGTGGGATTGAGAGATGTGGCAGAGTGGTTGATTTTGGTGATGGCTGATAATTCATCTCATGTGGTTATTTTACTTGCAATCTTAGGTGTGGATTGACAATTTTGAAAATAGCTGGAAATAACATTTAGGAATATAGGATGGGCTGTGCTTTTTAGTGGAGAGTGCCTTTGTTACCCTCACCCTACAGTGGATAGGAATTGCTAGCTCAGGCAGACAGTGGCCACTAGTGGCAGGTCCCGATAACCTGCCTATGGGAAAGTGGGCTGATTGGTTAATTTGGTCACCTGGTATCCCCTATGAAATACTAGGCCAACCAAGGGTGGTGGTGGGGGTGGTGGGGAGCCAGCACGCAGCGTTGGTGGGGCTCCTTTCCAAAGCTTCGGGTAAAACGGATGCCCGAGCTGCTGCAGTGCTTCAGCTGCATCTGCTAGGAGATGGTCTTTACCTGGATTTCTGTCCACGTTGCTCAAGGGAGGGCATCCTGCCCTCTCGGCCCACACCCAATGAGGGGAGCATGGCTGTGTGCTGAGGAACAAACAGAGAGACACTGATTAAGTATGGCGAGTTGGGTGGGGCTTCTACAGGCAAACTTAAATTTGGCATCAATGGTGAAATCCGAAGCTGTTTCAGACCTGCACTCAAATTGATTCAATGAAATTAAGATGGCAACTGCAGATAGAGTTTTGGGCTAGTAGGATGGGCTAATTAAGATGGCGACTACAGAGGGAGTTTCTGTGCTAGCAGGAGAATATAAAAAGAGTTTTGGTACTTGTTATTCAGGGGACTTGAACAAGGGAGGGGTGTAATCAGGTTGATTGGCTTAAAGGCTATATTAATCAAATAGTTATGCATATGCTTTAAGTCGCCACACAGTCATATACTCTGGGTACCCAGGTAGAAAAGTGGTGGGCTAGCCAGGAACATTGCAGCTGGTTGGGGCCCTGTGATGGAAGAAAGCAATATGCACAACACACACCACTTGTAATCCTTAGCCGGAGGGCTCAGTTCGTGAAAGAAAAAAGCAACAAGACAATCAGATGACAACACTTTAGATTTAGCTGTTGTTGCAGAGCTACCCTGATGATAACTCATGATACCCAATACTGGACACAGGCAGGATGAAATCGAGACTGCAGGTTGTTGAGCTGGAGTACCTGGAGAAGCTAGGCCCACACGAATCACTGAGGCATTGTTCCTGTTCAAGTGATGAGCAGGGGCTGATCCCCAGGCAAGTCTCTTGTTGACGGCTTTCTCTGTGCAGCAGGTAGTCGGGCTGGGCCAGTGTGGCAAGGCCCAGTCTCAATGGAGATGATTTTGGATTCAGTCCGTGGGGCTGGATGCAGCTTCCAGCAAGCAGAATATAGTTCAAACCACAGTGGGGAAACAAATCACCACCCACTATAAGCACACAACACATTCACATGTAAGGAAATTCCACTGTACCAGGCAGAAGGCTCTCTGGTCACATTTACAGAGTCTCTGCACAATCCAGGAGTTCAGAGGTGGCTGGAAGTCCAGATAGGCTGATTGCATTCATCAAATCTTCGGTCTTCTTCAGCTAGGAGCCTGGTCACAATTCAGTGGCTTACTTCGCTCTCCAAGTTCAGATTCAGTCCAAAAAAGGTACAAGTTCCCTCTCAGGGACAGCAGGCAGGCATGCAGGCCAAAACCCAGGCCTTTCCACAGTTCTCCCATGCGAATCCACTATGGATTGCTGCTCAAACTGCTTCAAGCTGTTACTTCTTCACTTCCCAACTTAGATCTAACTGAAACTGCAAGCAGTTTGGGACTTTTCCCCAAAATCCAAATGGTCCGGTTGGCTGATCTGTCTGTCAGTCACAACAAGGGCTCCCCCTCCAAGTTATTTTAGGCACAAAAAGCCCAAAACCACAATTCTTACAAGTTTTGACCCCACCAAGCCCATGTAGGCAGGCTCCATTTTAGAGTCCCAAATGTACTGATTGGCCCGTTTCAGCAGTCCAGGACCAAGATGGTGGAAGCAAACAGAACTGTCTATGTTGCAAAGAAGGCAGGTTAGAACAAACTGCAATATTATTGCTACTCTAACAAATGATCAGCAAACAAGCACATTTTCTAACAGAGCTCCCTTTTAGATTAATTATGACTGCAATCCAGGCAGCTCTTAAAGAGAGAGTACACAGAGGCTATATAGGCACTCTGTGGCAATCACATTTAAACTGCATATCAATTGTATCTTGGTCTGTAGATTGAAAAAATATTGTTTTCCTTATTTCTTTTTCTTCGTAGACCTCACATTTTATAAAAGACTGTTTTCTGCATGTTCATCAACGATGTGTTAGAACATGGGGGGGACTTAAAATTTCATTATATTCAAATCTTCTTCTAAAACTTGGCTTATTTTACATGTAGTCGATATATAAATATTATTGTCCAGTGTTATTATATTCAGTTTACCTACCTAGTAGTTAGACTGCTGTAACTTATATATATTTTCATTTCTTTTCATTCTGGTGCTTTAGCAATCTGGAAAGGACATAAACATTATAGGATTTTGTTCTCCCCTCATTTCTCCCTTAGATTCTTATTTGTTGTAGTTCATTTTAATCAACTAGTTCACTCACCAGCTCCTGATGATCATAATCATAGTGACAACTTGGTAACTTCAGTTTCTTGATTTAAGGTTAAAGGTACGTGAACTTCAACGGTGCTTTAGCGCCATTACACAGACTGCGTTTCTTCAGTGCTGCTTCAATATGCAGCAAGAGGAGGCAAAGCCACAGATATTGAGCTCTTCCTGCCATAATAAAAATGAAAATTAATTTTTATGTAAATGAATACATTTAGAAATTTGTGTGTAGACAATGTATACTGAATACAGTTTGTTTAAAATATTGTGTTTTTCAGCCCATAAGGTCTGATGAAGGGACACTTAGTCCTAAAACGTTAACAAGGAATTTTAACTATTTGATATGGGAGCATAATAATTATCTGACCACAGAAGAAAATAAATTAAAGAACAAGATATTATTGAACAACTAATCAAGACTTTGCATTGAATTCTTTGGGGGTAGAGTTCATCTTACATTACCATTTTGGAGTACTAAGGCAAATTGGCTCCAAGATGAAATCCCCCATTAATATTCAAAAGAAACAACAAGAAACCCTGGGAGAACTGCTTTTCATCAATTTTAAAGCTATTTCTGAGCCATGTAATTATTTTCCCATAGTTATATGCCAGAACTACCTACACTCTTTCAAGCCCAATAACATGACCATATAAAAGTATCACTAGTCTCTCACATTCTGAGGAGCTGACACTTAAAACCTGTCACTTCACCAGCAGGCAGTACAGTGTATCAGCATCTACACAGAATGGAAAATGATCTTTTTGGCCTACCTACATCATAATAAACATTTTCCAGAGAGTTTTCTAAAGACTGTTCTGCTGTAAACACTATGAAATAGGAGACTGCACTTTGATTTGGGAGATAGAAAAAAAATCAGCTATTTACTGTACCAACAATGCCTCACTATGTAATTTAGCATACAGGCTATTATATTTTTGTACTCACTACAGAAATAGGAGACTGCATCTCTTAGTAAAGAAATCTTGTCAGCTGTATACTGAGTGCACAATACCTCATTTTGAAAATAAACATTTGGGATCTTATATTGTTGTAACCATTACAAAAATAGGAGACTGTACCTCCACATAAGGAAATTGGAAGACAACTTAATATTGTACACATAACGCCTTGCTATGTACATTTACATATTAGGTACCATACTGCAGGCACCACAACCAAAATAGGAGACTGCACCTCTAAGTTAGGAAAATGTAAGTCATCTTTATAATGTACCTAGAATTCCATGTTGCTGTATGTAAATCAGCATATCAACTGTTACACTGCTGTAACCATTACCAAATAAGAGATTGCTGATTTAACAAAAAGGGACTACTTCATGTCCAAATGCAGTTACAATAATAAATTAAAATGTTTTTGCAAGCAGTATTATGATTCTTTTTTTTATTTTACAGCATTAACAATTTTTATACATATGTTATGAGTGCAATAAAGCACTCCAAGGTTTGTGATTGTGATCAATAATCACACCTCTCGGTTGTTTAATGGCACTTGGTGCAAGTGCCTCGTGCCTAACAACACCCTTGAGAGGCGTGCGATTACTGATCCATAATCACACACCCTGTCATGCTTTATTGTACTCTTAAAATTATCATTTTACCAGGGCTAACACATCCATGCCTATTAGTAATTAGTGCAGATAAGGTCCCTATTAAATCTAAGTTATTGCAAAGCAGACACTGACCAACAGCAGTGAAGTTACCAACATTGTAATACTAGCAGCAATACAACTTCCTAACAGGCACAGCACAGTAGCACCCCAAATGACATCAGCAGCCTGAAGGCATGGTAACTCAGCAGCCTGAAGGCATGCTGACTCAGCATCCTACAACCTTGGAGAAATGGACCACAACAAAAAGACACTAAAAAAGTATGAATTTGTTGATTTTTTTTTTTTACAAAACCTGGAACACACATCGTTTTTATAGCAATGTTTACTTGAATGGTGCATGCCTTTTTTAGTTTTAAAAACCATTACATATGATCTTTAAGGCAAGGCTGTAATGGGTTGTCCATGATGTACTAGTCAACTTTATCTATGTCCTTAATCTGTGTCATGAAGTAAAATGCTCTTAGTTTCTCTGTCACATTAACATAACTGGTAATCTCCTTCTCTTAGACACATAGAAACATAGAAACATAGAAACATAGAATTTGACAGCAGATAAGGACCGCTTGGCCCACCCAGTCTGCCCATTTCCCTACCTACTGGATAAGCTGCAGATCCTAGTTAACCAGCAGCCTACTTCTTTCTACCCCCACCCTCCAGAATTGCCTTATGACTATCCCATGCATGCTTGAATTCCACCACTGATTTTGACTCCACAACCTCCTCTGGAAGGCCATTCCATGCATCCACAACCCTCTCTGTGAAAAAGTACTTCCTTAAATTACCTCTGAGCCACCCCCCCTCTATCTTCAAATTGTGCCCTCTTGTTCTTGCACACCTCTTTTTTTGAAAGATGCTACCCTCTTGGACTTTGTTCATATTAGGACTTCATGCAACAAGCCACACCGAATCAGGGCAATTTGGGGCATATCTGGCTTAGGCTGGCTGCATCAGCACCATGAGTGGCAACTGATTAGGGCTGATGTTTGCCTTTCCCTTGCTAATACCATGCTAAATTGCTGGTGAATGGCCTTCAATTTTTCCAGGAGACAATGCATAATGAAATGGATGGAATTCTACCTTGCTTGCACATCTTGTTTCAACTGGTGCTGGGGAGTGGTGGTTCCACTGCTGAATGTTTACCAGTTAGTGTCAGTGAATTAACATAATTGTTAAAATGATCACAGATGCTAGGGCCACCCTAACACAACTGTATATATAGCTGTTTTCAAAAAGGATTTTTTTAGAAATAAATTTCAGAGTAACTGGGAAAATCCCAAATATTCTTTGGAAAATGTAAATGCTTTGCTTTCCCCAAAACCAGCATCCAATGTCTGCTGGTAAATAATGTTGATGTTACTGATCCTGTTAAAATAGCTAATTTTCTGAATCAGAAATTGTCTGATTTATCTAAATACAGAGGAACAGGGACACAGATGGGTGATGAGGATTTACAACTTGAGCCCAGCTTGGCTGATAGACCATCTTTTAGATTTAGGAAAATCACTGAGGAAGATATGCTCCGGTTGTTGAACAGTCTTCCCAATAAATACAGTAACTGTGGGTGTGGGTTGGATGGTAGATTTTTGAAGCTTGCAATTCCATTTATAGTTAAACCCTTATGTTGTCATTTCAATTTATCTTTAGAATATAGTCAATTTCCATCTGACTGGAAGTTGGCAAGACTTGTGCCAATTCCAAAAAAGCACAAGCAGTCTTACTTGATGACTTCAGGCCAATTTCAATTTTTAATCCTTTGAGCAAGATGTTAGAGAAAGTAGTGGCTAATCAAATAAATGACTATCTTACTACTAAAGGGTTAGTTTCACCACAGCTGCACGGTTTTTGCAAGAACCACAGAACAGAGACTACCTTGGTTGGGTTCACAAGCACTGCCTTAAGAGGCTTTGAAAAAGGCCTTATGACTGCAGCAGTGTTTGTGGACCTGACCAAGGCATTTAATTTATTAGAATATGATTTAATATGTCAAAAATTAAAGGTGTTTGTTTTTTCTGCAACAGCTGTCTCTTGGTTAAGAGACTACTTAATTAACCATTCACAATTTGTTAACATCGTGTTTAGTGTATCTGACACATCATTGATTAGTTGTGGAGTTCCTCAGGGGTCCATTTTGGGCACCTTACTGTTTTCCATTTTTGTAAATGAACTTTTCTCTGTTTGTAAAAAATGTGAAACTATTTTACATGCAGATGACCTGATTATTTACTCTCAGGGTAGATCTTCTGCAGAACTGTTTGCTGCTTTGAGTCATGATTTTGAGAATGTGTGTTCTTGTTTCTTGAGAAACTTGCTGGTCCTGAACTCTGCAAAAACAAAATCTATGATTTTTGGTACTAAAGGAAAGTTTAGAAACAATCCATCTATATGTTTAACTGATCTAAATGGTTTGGTTATAGAGTAGGTCTATCTTTTTAAGTATTTTAGCATCCTGCTGGACCCTGGCTTGACTTTCTCATCTCAGGTTCACATGATTATTCGAACCATATATCAAAGGTTGGGGCTCTCGTATAAATTCAAAAACTATTTTTCACCTGAAGTAAGGAAGGTTATAGCTATAGGCTCATTATTACCACTCTTTGATTGTGTTTCATATATTTATCTGGGTCTAGGAAATAGGGAACTGCAATCCCTGAAAGTTACTTATAATAATATTTGTCGATTTGTTCTTCTGATACCATCTCAAACTCACCACTGTGATTGTATTCTAAATTGGGTTGGATGGTTCCAGTTTCCAGAATAGAATATTTTTTTGGTTGTATAACTTTCAAAAGGTTCTTCTTAGATATCAATTTCCACTGTACAATTTGGTTAATTTGTGAAATGTTCCCTCTAGCATATGCTCTTCTGATAGTATTACATTGGTTATTGCATTGCCCAAACTGAAAATTGCATCCCATGCATTTTCAATTGCTGGTCCATCATATTGGAATGCATTTTCCTTATATACATGGCAGGCATCATTCATATTCAGTTTTAACAAAAAATTGAAAAACATTTTATTATTGAAATATTCATGTAAATGTTTTTTGTAACTTGCTGTCATTGTGTAAAATACTGTATTGTCAATGTTGTAATTGTCTAATAGTGTTGTGACTTTTGTGCTCTGGGTTGGACCTGAAAAAGGGCCAATGTTCCAGTGTCCCTTACCTGGTTAACAAATGAATAAATAAATAAATAAAAATAAATCTAGATGAGCTACCAGTTTTGTACAGTGACAAAAGCATGAACACGGGGTACCTCACCTGCCCTGACTGCCTTTACAATGTTCTTTGCATTATCTGTTATTATAATACCTGCTGTGAGAGAGAGAACAGTGTCAGCCATTCCTCAAACCTAGCTGAAAGCTGAGTGTTTCTCCCACTCGGGAGGTGCTGCTGTTCCTGTACAATGCACACCCTGGAGTACCTTACTGTGATTATGAAATTGATTCAGGATCAAAAAAATGTAAAGGACATAGACTGTGTTAGCAACACACACACACACACACACACACACACACACACACACGTGTGTAACCCTTGGCTACCTTGTTTAGTCTGTTAAGCAAGGTGTGCACTACTACCAAAACTGAGTTGGTGACTGAAGAAGGGCAACAGGACCAGAGGACACCATAAAGGACAGGTGATGGAATGAGAGGAGATGTTTTTTTTTTAAAGGTAGCAGCATGCATATATAGAATATATTGGACCCTCCCATCCACCCTTTTGAACTGATGTTTTTTTTTTGATAAGCCAACTTTGTGTTGCCAGTGATGGGCCACCAGAGTTTTGACAATTTGTTTTCATTTTACTCAGTTAGGATGTGCATGCATGCTACAATTAAAAAAAATGTTTTTGTAGTACAATGCCATGAAAAGTCAGACTGAGGTAGCATTGTGATTTGTGAAAGAGAATACCCACTTTTATGTGGTGTTTGAATTTTTTTTCTTTCATAGATGACTATCAATTCAAGAGCAGCATATCAGTCAGAAGGCAGAATGGGGTTAGATGTTATCCAAGATAGAGACTTGGAGTATAGGGTACATCACTGGAAGACATCTACCAGAAATCAATACAGTCATTTACACATTTAAGTTAACCTTACAAATAAAAGATTGAAGAAAAACTGAGTGAGTGTGAAATTCTTTGATATGTTCCATAGAGTCAGAGAGTAACCACTAGATTTTGTAGTATTGCTAGACAGCAATTCTGTGGAAGAAACAAAATGGTGACTGGCATGAGACAGGACACAAATGGCATGAGAGACAGGCTGATGCAACATTCTCTTTCCCCAGTACTGGGCCAGTAGTACTACTACTCTTCTGCAACATCATTGCCAATAGACTCATCATCATCACTACTGTCCAAGCAGTGTTTTGGAAGTGCCCCTGAGTATCTTCCATATGCACCATAGTTTAATTTAATAAAAGTTAGAATTTCAATATTTTCTGGAAGGAGTTTTTTCCTCCTGCTACTAGCAACTTAACCAGTAGTGCAAATTATTCTTTCTGAATAGGCACCTGTTGCTGTGCAACTTAAATAGTAAAGGGCCACTTTTTGCAATGCTGGCTAGATTGTACCATTTTCATGCCAATACTAAAGTGGGTCATCTCAAACATTTACCTTTCTGGGATCCTTTAAGAAGTCATCCACCTGAGTAGCTTGTGATGGTAGAGGTAACAGCACTGTCTTTCTCTATGTCATCTAGTCCTGCCCAAATATCCATGGAGGCACCATAGAAATTGTCCCTGGGTTCCGACTCATAATGCAAGGCTTTTCTTATTCTTCTGCTTTCACTGGGATCTGTTTCTTGGAAGGAAGCATGGCTATTTTTGTGATCAGTAGTTGCAGCATCTCTAGTTTGAGTTTCTGTTGTCATTCAGAGCAACATTATTAATGAGAAGTTCTTTATAATGGTTAAGGTCTACACTACCAGATTGGAGAAGACCTGGCAAACTAGTTTTGAAACATGGGTCCAACATTGCTGCTATCACATAATGTCCAGATTCCAAAATCTAAGCAATCCTGCAGTCCATTTCCAAACACAAAGACAGATTTTCAGCAAGAGTGACACCTGTGCTTGCACCTTGCTCTTCAAATGTTTCTTGGAATCTTTCCAGTCTCCGCATGAGAAGATGTATGGATGGAATTACTTGACTTATAGTTGTGCTGTCAGTAGTTGCTTCATGTGTGGCTTCCTCAAATGGCTGTAGCAACTGACATAAATATGATATAAGATTCCATTGCCCAGAGGTGAGTGTAACATCCGCTTCCCCTGCTACATGTTCCATGGTGTATAGTGTTGTGTGAAACTAAAATACTTCACCTGATGAAATATTTCACGTAATTCAGCAATTACACAAAATATTTTGCCTATGCAAAATGAAATTTCACCTGTTTTTTGATCTTGTGTAATGGCAAGATTTTGCTTAACATGCCTTGGCAACATTTTTCACCTATGAGAAGCAAAATTTTGCTTGGTTTCACGATTTTGCATAAAATGGTGACATTTCGCTAAATGAGTTGGTCTGCCAATTTCGCCTATTGATGCTCCATTTTTTGCCTTGTGGCATATTTTCACCAGCGTAATTTTTGATTTTGCTGGTGAAATTTTGGTCCAAAAGCAAAACTTGCAATGAATTGTGGGTAAATGTGTCCAGAGTCACATGTAGCTTGTTTCCAGCTCATTCTGCTGCTTGTTGAGTTGGAGAGCAGTCTGTCGTGGTGCATCAGAACCAATAAAACCTTTGAAAACATAGCTAAAAATTGTTTTTGAGAGCTAATTGCTGGAAAATATACAGTAAACTTTTTTCTTAGTAGTATTGTAATGCTAGGAAACATTTTCTAATTTTGTGGATTTTTGTATAATACTTAGTTTAAATTAGGTTTTACTTTTCTCTGTGTCTTTGAAAGAGTTGTGTGAGGTAGGAGGTAGGAGTATAAAGCAGTGCAAGCTATTTCTAGCCAAGCAGATTGGTATTTACTCACAATTGTTAGTTATTTATTTATTGTTATTTCTTATTAATTTTGTTTTACCTTACCATTTATTCTTTTTGAAAAGTTTCTCTGTCCTATTTGAGAGAGTTCCTACCACTGTTAGCTGTATTATATACACCATTCTTTCACTTTTAGTTGTGAATTGATTGTGAATTCTAAAGTTTTAAACACACAGAGCTGATCCTTTGTTTTATTTGTTTTGTGGTTAGTTATGTTTGCTGGAGTGTTAACTTGTCTTACTAAAACTGTTAAAATCAACAGTTTTAATAAGTACTTCTACTTGATCACTTGAACTTGTCCATTTACAGTCACACTGCATTGTTGAATTGTTCCCCTGTGTTACTGCTGGAGCTTGACTCTGCACACTGCACAGTGTTCCTGTTTTAGTTAACTTATGTTACTCTTTCTCATATAGCATTGTTTGCACAATACCTGATGTGCGCATTATAAAACAGTACATATTAAAATAGTCATTTTCAGGAGATTTCTTGGTGATCCCTTCCATCCAGACCACTACCATATTGTGTGGTACTACTTGCATTTGTTTAGGATTATGGTTATCTCTGCCCAGCCTTGTATTAAAAAAAATTGTGATACTAAGTAATAACGCATTACAGTACTTTATTTGTCAAGAGACACAGGTGATCTGTATTTAAAGTTGGCCGCTAGTACACTTTTTCATTGTGTGTGTTTCTTTAATTCCTTCCTGTTTGGGGGAAAACAGTTACCTTTTTAATTTTTACTAGAATAGACTGTCTACCATATATGGTATTAGTTGTACTATAAGTGCTGGTACCTGTCCTGATTGTGTGTGGACTTGTAAGGAAGCCAGTACTGTAGGTGTGTGACATCATTCATGTGTGAGGTATTATTCACACAGGTAGTAGTAATACATCCTTTCTTCAAATACTCACACAGAAAGGAAAGCTTTGAAGTAGCAGTCAGCAGAAATACCTTCTAAGAAACAGCCAAGTACAGGGAGAAAACGTGGCAGGGGGGTATGAGGGAGCAAAGAAGCCTGCTGAAAAAAAGTACAATTTCAGTTACAGTGTTCCACAGCAGTCAAAGCACACATATGTCTGCAGCAGTGTCTTCTGATGTGGGCTCTGATGGTGCAGCAGGAACCAGCAAAGGAGTTGGTGGCCAAACTGGGTCAGGCATACCTGTGTCTTCCTTTTTTAAGGCTCAAACTGTTGCAGCTATGCTAATGGGGGTTGCTGACAGTGAGAAGAAGGGACTGGAAGGCACTGACATCAGCACAGGAACAGTGGTCCAGGACTTGGAGAAGGGTGATAATAAGTATGTCAGTGTGACTGTCCATGTTCCTGCAGGAGCTGGTGATGATAGAATTCAACAAGAGTCTGATAGTCTTGGAGATAAGGATAGTCAGCCCCCTGAGATGGTTGTAGAGAAAGAAAAGGTGCCATCCTCCAAGAAGACAGTGATGGGGGGTGAGGAGGAGGAGGAGGAAGAGAAGGACATCATCGCTATTGTTGGTGATGATGATGATGACTGGGATGATCCCATATGGGAGCCTGAGTTAAAAAAGGTCAAGGGTGATGTAGGCCATTTACATGTACAGTCCATGGGTCAGTCTATCATCAAGCCTATAAGCAAACCTCCAAGCAGTCAAGTAACCTCCCCCTCCCAAATGTGGCTTTACTGAAGTGATGAAAGCAGCCCAAAAAATACACACTTCCACACCTGTTTCTGAACTATCCTGGTCCCAGAACCATCTAAAGTCCAGAGGTCAAAAGTCCCTAGTTTGGGACTTTTATGTGCTAGATCCTGCTGATGAGACCATAGCAATATGCCAACTTTGTCAAGCCCATGTTAGTTGAGGGAAAAAGGGAAACCACATAGGCACTGGTGGCCAACACGCCCACCTGAAAAACAAGCACCTGCTGAGATGGCAGCAACACCAGAAGGATGCCAGAGCTGTTGGTAGCAAGTTACATGTAGTAGAGCAAGAGGAGAGGGGAGGGCAGAGTGGGTTGGTAGTGGAGGGTGGAGGAAGAGGGTGAGCAATCCTTTGATCTCTTGAGTAGTGGGCATAGTAGTGGCGGTGCGAGTCCCAGTCCCATGAATCTGAAAAGTACACCACCCCCACACCCACAAGCAACCAAGATAACCGGTTTCATACAGTCTACACAGCCCCAAGAGTCAAATGTTACCCCTAAAAGAAAATCATTGCTTCCACAAGTACAGCGTTCTGGTCAGACAGCCCCAAAGATGCAGCCCATTCTGAAGATCATCCTTGAGCGGCAGACAAAGTACCCCCCCAATCATGCTGCTGCATGAGAGTTAAATGCTGCCACTGCTGAAATGCTGGCTATCAAACTGTTGTCATTCTCATTCAAAGAGAATGCTGGTTTCCACAAGTTGATGCCCGTGCCTATCCCAAATGGCAAGTTCCATCGCAAACCTATTTTAGTAAGCATGCCATGCCAGAGCTGAACAGTAGAGTTGCTGATTACATTAGACATGCATTGAAGATAGTCCATCACACTATATCCATCTTAGCATGGATATGTGGACCAGTGAACAAACAGCAGCAAACTTGTATCTGTGTATAACAGCACACTGGGCACAGTTGCCTGGTGTGGTACTTGATTTTGAGCCTGTCAAAACTTGAGTGAAACAAAATTGTGTGGTAACAACACACCTGGTATTTGGCAGCATGCAACCCTGAGTATGATAAGTGACACAGGTTCTCACACAGTTTTGAAAATGTTTAATGTTCTGCTGGATGACATTGATGGGTGGCTACACACACAGTCACTCATAGCAGGAGTCATCGCAAGTGATAATGGCTTCAATGTAGTGAAGTGCATTAGCGATTGCATTTTTTTCAGAAAGCCCTGCCTGGCACACTGCCTTAATCTTGTCATTCAGCAGTTTCTCAACCATGCGGACATTAAGGAAACAGTTACTGTTGCCCATTGCATCTGTGTCCACTTCGCCCATTCTGCAAAGGCCTGTACCATCTACGTGAGCTACAGCACAATAACCATCTGCCTCAGCCCCGGATGAAGCTTGACGTTGTCACCAGGTGGAACTCCACACTGTACATGCTTGACCAGCTGTGTGAACAGTATAAGGCTGTGTCAGAATACCTGCTATTGCACACCACCCATGACAGTGCTGGAGTATCCATCGCCCTAACAACAGAGCAGTGGTCCCAAATTGATGGGCTAATATGCATTCTCCATCTATTTGAGCATGCTACACAGGCAGGGAGTGGAGACACTGCTTGTATAAGTCAGTCCATACCCCTCATATGTGTGATGAGGCAGACACTAGTGACTGTGTGACACCAGACAGAGGCAAGTGGGGATCATGGCACTCATGATCTAATGGATCACGTGCTCCATGTGCTGGACACAAATACCCATGTATCTGGCATTTTACAGTCAGCTGATTTTGCAATCACCACCATGCTGGATCCATGCTATAAACATCTTCTGCCCTCTATAATTGAAGGAAGTCATCAGCGAGTACAACAGTTGACAGAGAAATTCATTAAACTGGTACATGTTGCACAAATGAAAAATACACGCACTGCATCAAAAATTGGTGTGGCTACCACCACCAGCAGCTCACAGACAACCCAATCAGAGAAAATGGGCAAGGCAGAGCAGAAAACATCAAGCAATCCCATTTGGGATGTTCTCTTTCAGGTGGGAGTGGGAGTGGAAGATATGGAGGAAAAGGAGGAGGAGGAGGAGACAGATGAGGCAGCTGGACTCCAGACAATAGAACAAATGGTGGAGACCTACATAGGGGACCCAAAGCACCTTGCCATTAATGACAAGCCACTGCTGTACTGGAGCAGTAAAGTGACTGACTGGCCAGCACTAACATTGGTTGCTGTGAAATACCTGAGCTACCCACCATTCAATGTCACTGTGGAACGAGTGTTTACTGTGGCTGGGACAATTGTGAGTGACCGTAGGACCAATTTGTCACCCAAGAATGTGTCCATGCTAACATTCATTAAAATGAATCAAAGGCACATTCCACACAACACAGTGATGTCAGTGGTGTTGCCACAGGAACTGTGTCTCTATGACGAAGATGATGATGATCCCTCGACTCAGGCATCCACCGGCAGCCAGGTGGATGAGGCAGCAATGTTGAAAAAATTCCCACCTGATGAGAACTCCAGTCTTGAAGACTGTAAGGGGTACTTCTTGGATACTGTGGAATTGGAAGTTTAAAAATGCTGAGTTTACTCCAAGGCCCCCTCCCAACAACTTTCAAGTCACAGTATGGTGGCTGGGGTGTGTATGTTATACCTTATTTTTACCTCTGAACCATGGATTGGTTATGGAAATGTGTTGTTATGTGCTGCAGTGTGTATAAGTTTCATTTGATCACCCTTGGCAATAACCCGTTGATTGGTCACATCACCACCAATCCCCAAAGCCTATATAAAGCAGCAGCAATGCAATTACCATAACTGTAAAGATTTTGCAATTGCATGGTTACAGTTATAATGTTTTTCTTCCAAAAATATCTTACTTTTCATGTTGACATGCTATGTGAACCCCATCTTACAGCAAGATATGTTGTCTGGATGTCCTTTAAAGTGTTCATGATAGCAAATTCCACACTGTCCCACCGCATGTCTCGTCACCTGACCTGATCTGACCTGACACAGCCATGCACTCCATGCGACTGAAAAATTTTTTTATGCCACTTCGTATCGGTGACATGTACAAGAACCCTGGTTTCTAGACTAGTACAAGTAGAATATGAATGTAACATGCTAATTCAACAGTTAACACCACAAGTGGAACACAGTTTGAGAAATGGTGAATGTTGGCCATCTTTAATGATGTGAGTCATTAATTACAAAAGTAATCATGAAGAGGCTTAACAACTTACAACATCAACCCCCCCCAAAAGGGTTACTTATGCTACAGTACCAGGTTAAGGTACACCTAAACCGCAATGGTTTATGACCTGGGGGGGTTAGGGGGGGCAGGTGGAGGGTTCTGCTGTCCTCATTTTGGAATGGATTCAAAATGTTCATGATTACTGCAGCTATACAATCTCCATTGATTAGACAAGATATTAATCCCTCCTCCACCTAATTATTTACTAAACACCATCTCAACCATGTGTTTTCGCACATAGTTCCTCCCTGTATGTGGGGGGCAGTGGTGATTACTCATTAATGGTAATGGTATGGATACCAGTCCAGTGGCCAACATCTTCAAGCAACACCCCTGTCTTCCACAGACACAACACAACTCCTGCATGGCCTGGATTAATCATGTAGTCTTCAAGAAATGACATATGATGAAACCTCAACAGAGGAAAATGACCTAAGCAAGACCAAAGATAAGAAAAAATGTTGGATACTCATCAATCTGCACACCTGGTTTTACCTAACAAGTTGGAAGAAAAAACAGAGAAAAAAATGTATACTTACCATACCCGTGATGTCATTAAACTGAGGACATTCCCCACAGGAACATGCTGTGTGGTGCACTTGATTCCAATCCAGACCAAGGTCCATGATGAAGCACAATAGCACTAGCAGGCATTTCCCTTCCCCTATCAGCAATGCATACCTTGAAATAAGAAAAAAATAAGAACACATTCTGAGGATTGTTAAAAAGTTCCACTCCATCACACCCATAACCATCCACTCTCCCCCACAGAAGACCATAAAAAATGAAGAAATACTTACTCAAGGACTGTGAAAGTGGAACCATCGCATAATTAAATAAATCCCCCAGATCAAGTTCAGCAGCCAGCAGAAGCAGCAGGATGGAATGATACTTAAAGGAAAACTCCATGTTAAAATCAGAAAAAGATATGCAGTAGTATTTTTTCTGTGTTCTAACCAGTTCCCAGTGTTTTCTTTTCCTCTGGCTGTGAGAGATGTTTTTTCTAACTTTCCCTAACTGTTTTACTGCCCTTGGAGGTTGCCATTCTGGTTTCTTTTATGGCCTGTAGTCTTCCCAGAGTGCCCTTTGGTGTGATGTCTAATTGTCCCTGCAGAAAGCCAGTGTCTTGTTACAGGTCTGTCACAGCTCAGCCACAGAGAAAATACTTCTTCCAGAGAAGACACACTACTAGATTTTGGGTGAGTGTAATCATTATTATTTTTTGATATCAGTACCTTGTTCTGCTGTGTGTGAGTGTGTGTGTGTGTGTGTGTGTGTGTGTGTGTGTGTGTGTGTTTGAATCATGTCACTGTTTACGCTGTTCCTCTCAGTCAATTTCAGTTTTTGCACCAGTACTAAATAGCAAAAATTGAACATCACCTTATAGGTTGTAACATAGCAGGACAAGGTACTAATTTCAAAAAATAATGATTACACTCACCCAAAATCTAGCAGTGTGACTTCTCTGAAAGAAGTATTATCCTTGTGACTGAGCAGTGATAGACCCTGCTAAATCTAAGGGCATAACTACATCATTGTCACATGAGCCAGGGTCCCTCATAGGAGAAAGAAAGCCAATAAACCTATTTGTGATGGAGATCCCCAGGGGTCATAAAACTACCATAAAGCTAGCAGGCTAATTTAGGAAAAACTCCTAAGAGCAGACAGAGGGAAGGACACACTAGGACTTAACATACATATCAAAACACTCTACATAACATATGCTTTTGCACATTCGGGGTGGACTTCTCCTTTAACTTCGCCGGAATTCCTGATGTTGACAAAAGCAAAAAATAACACAATTACTATCAAGCTCAGATAACCAGATGGCAGCAACAGACATAGTACACTTGTATGAAAATTCCAATACTTACCGTCTGCGTTGGGAAATTGGGAAGATCCATAGATCTCCCTCCCTCATGATGATGTCATCCACAGCACACTGAAAAATAATATAAGAGCAGTACAAGCACATTAGAACTCAAGATGCCATAACAGCAACCCACCGACACCCTTACCTTGCACAGGAAAAAAAATGAAGTTAGATACTTATGTGTTCAGCAGCAGGAGTATGGACTGTGTGAAGACAATCCACCAGGCATCAACCATCCAGAACAGTAGTTCTTGTGGCAACTTGGAAGTAGTAGTCAGAGACAGCAGCAGGCAACAAGCTGCAGTGCCCCAAAATTTCATTCACTTCCCCACCGCCAGGCAAGCTACTACCACAGAGACAGTCAGTCAACACAACTAGACAATCAATACAGCAGCATAGGGATAGGGAAATGACAATTGTACATTTCTATCTCAATCAATTGAAACAGCAGCAGCAAGAGGAAAGAACTGCAAGTAGCAGCAGCATTTTGCAGGAGGAATTAATTTTCCCTGCATGGGTTAGCACCCGTTTTCAGGTCCCTGAGGTGGTGGTACACCCTAAAACAACAGGACTGATGCCACATTTCAGTATCAATTTGATGTAGTATTTTTGTTAAACATTCTGGACGTGTAGACTCCGTTTGGCACTGGCAGCAGAGAGTTTCAGGCAGAAATATTTGGCAATTCACTAAAAATACTGCCAACGCTTAATCTGGTTCAATTTCAGTTGGTCACCATCTGTATCCCCCTCCCCCCCCCGGTCGCCCCTGAAAAAGGGACTTCTAGGCCCAGTGGGCTTACCGGGTCAACAAAATTCAATAAATAAATAAATAAACAGGCCTGAAAACAGCTATTTAATATCTGGGTGGTAGTGGGGGGGCACCCTAAAACATCATGGCTGAGACCAGATTTCACTCTCAATTTAATGTACGATTTTTCCTGCAATTTTTCTGGACATTTACTGCCTGTGCGGCACTGGCAGAACCAAGATGGGGCTGAAAAACAATTGTAAACAGTGGACCAAAGACCATTGTTTGGGCCGGGTGGTGGTTTGGGTGTGTAAGGTTGCTTTGTGTTTGCAAAAGAATTTCACTTGAGCCTTCAGATTACTTCTAAGAGTTTGAGGTTGTCCATCATCACAAGCAGGCTCATACTTTTCATGCATATTGGTACTGCCGCGCTTCATGTTACACATTCTAGCTGTTATTTCACACTGATATTGTACATACATTTGACAGATGTTGGCTAACTTTGTTTTTTCTATTTTAACTTTTTCATTTCTGTCTGTGCATGGCCTAGTAAAGCATTGGTATACATCTTCCTGTTGTTCAGGAGAGCGGTACAGCCCTTCCTTTAAATATGTTTCTAAAAATTTATGTAAAATGGCATCCATACTTACGTCTATCTTGTGGCTGGTAAATCATGTCTGACTTCACACCAGTCCTACTTGAGTCCCTTTTCGACACCCTTCTGTACTTGATTGATCAGGTCAGGTGCAGTAAGACGTTCCCCACAGCGTGTCCCCTTCAGTTCATTTGATGTCTTCAGCAACCATATGGACTGTCTTCAGACATCCGGAGTCATGGCACTAATTATAAGATTGTGTTGTGTTTGCAAAAGAATTTCACTCGAGCCTTCAGATTACTTCTAAGAATTTATTGCAGTTGTCCATCTTCACATGCATGCTCATTCTTTTCATCCATACTGGCACTACTTATTCAGTTTACATGCAGTGGTTATATATAAAATTGTTATCTTGAAAAAGCCAACACCCCAGTATAAAGCAATCACAAAACAAATAACGTGTTTATTTTAGGCTTTGGTGTACGTTTTTCTCCAAAACATGTTATTAATAGACTGCTTTGCTTCACAACATGTTATTCATAGACTGTGTGCTTCACAACATGTTATTCATAGACTGTGTTGCTTCACAACATCCTGTGATGCACACAACCATCTTTGTTGCACACCTTCCTAATAAGGTTATTACAGGACATTTGGTGTTAAATGTTGTGAAATGTTATACTACAATTTAATGTTACACTACAATCCCCCCTTTGTGACTCTTTATAATTGGAGATCACACAAGACGTTGTTGCCATTGCAACATTTGTATTTGTTTGAGCATCTGTCTCATCTTACGATACAAGAACATTTGTACAATAACAAGGAAACAGATTACTGCAATACCGCATATTACCACTATTAGGGTTGGACGAGTACCCAAAATAACTGAGCCCCAATCCCACCAGGATATAATAGATATATAAGACAACTGCTTCTCTACCTCTAAAGTAGAGGCCTTTTGTGAGAAAATAAGTCCTTCAGTTTGTTGACGACATAACAAAGCATCAATCGTCATTTTATCAAATGTGGGTTATAAGAGATGAGGTGGAGTTGCCAAATCAGTGAACAAATCCAAGGCCATACTGGAACTATCAATATGGGTAACATTTGTTCAGCTGTATGCAGGATGTTCCCAGAGCGTTCAATTGGCAACCCACCAGGTCTTGTCACTACACCCACATACATTCCAAGGTTGACCTGCGATTACACACCAATATTGGTTCCATCTCATAGCTTGGCGGTATTCATTAGCAGATGTTAGGGTAAATTTACATTGATCAGGAAACCATGGGGCGGTAGATGTCTCTTCCCCACATATCAAGGTTTCATGTTCTTGTACATACTGTTGCTTAGGTAAGACAACATATTAATTGTGTACTGTGATAATAGTATCACCTGGTATTTGGAGTCGCATGATCTGGTCATGTATTAATACTCCCAAATTACTGATTTGCCATGAGATTTTTGGTGGTTCATAACATACAGGTATTATCACTAGTATGGGAATCACATGTCGCAGCACATGTGCTTATTGATTTGGTGAATTCCATACTTTTACCATAGCTAAGGGTGGTAAGATTATGGTGGGATCATCCAACAATCTAGTCACATTGGTTTTTACCAATTCCTAAGGGTAACCTATTGGTATCAATTCTATTTAATTCATTGACTAGATAAACATGTGCCTCAGCAGCTAGTTGTGAGCAAACCAATTCTATATAGCTGTTATTAAACATATCAGAAAGTGAGCTATTTAAAAGCCTTACTATTTTTGCAATAATTAGAAAATTCTGTAAGGTTTTCCTAAAGGCAAACCAATCAATTTCTTCATTATCTGCCGCTAATCTCACAGTAGTTGATAATGGTCCAGTAGCCATATCCTTTAAAGTCATTTCTAAAGAATGAATATGACCTTTTAAAACCATAGAATCAATACCATTAGCAATTCCCAATCCTGAGCCTAACCAGCCCCACACTTCTTGTTTACGACAAGATAAAGTTATTGATGCTTCTGCAGGGAATTGAAATGACTACATTCTGTGCCTTTCATGGTATTGATTTAACATATTATTATAATACTGTTGCCACAACAATACTGAAGTCCAACCCCTACACTGAGGTGGTAATCATGGAAAAGGCAAACGTAGCAAGATATTATAATACCCCAACTTACATGAATAATACAAAGGATATACATTTTGCATCAAGATGATACCATCTGATGGGGCAAGAATTTTTGGCCCGATATACCTTGTTTTTGATACACTATATTCCATGCTGCAAAATTGTGCCATGATGTTAAGTTAACATTACAGGTCATTCCCGCCATCGTGCATTGGTAGTATATGTTAACAACCTTACACACTATGTTAACAACCGACACACTACCTTAAATCCACAGGGAGCACCCAAAGCAAAGAGTGGCAAAGGAATAAAAAAAGGAGGACCAAAGACAGCCCCATCTCCCTATCACTGGCAGCCCTTATGAAATTACTGATCTTCCTATTGCTCGGTATTGGTAATGTGGAAATCAACCCTGGACCTCTTGAAAGCATCACCTCTCCATCAGACCTAACCTCAACTAAAAGCCTCAGGTTCCTGCATATTAATGTATGCAGTCTGTTGAAAAAATTTACATTGCTACAAGCCTGGGTTGCCCATACCTTGCCAGACTTTCTTGTGATAACTGAGACATGGCTCAAGACCACCACAATGGACAGGGAAGTTAACCTACCTAACTACCAGCTATTCAGAACTGATCGCCAAACAAGGGGAGGCGGAGTAGCCATATATGTAAAAGCTGGTTTAGTTGTATCCTGTACTGCTGCAACATCTATGCCCAAGGAATTTGAGTGTCTATCTCTAAAAGTCTCTCTCCCCAATACAGCAGCTTTTCATTTAATTGGATGCTACAGACCCCCTTCTGCTGAACACAAGCTCTTATCCCACCTGGGAAACCTGGTCAAGTCCTGTACTGAAGAAGTTATTATCATAGGGGACCTGAATTTCAACTGGCTCACCCAGGCAGCTACACCTCTGGTATCATTCTGTGACACCTATGGGCTCACACAGTTAATTAATGAACCAACAAGATTAAATGCAAGGAATAATAGTAACAGTACTCTACTTGACATCATGCTAGTGAGTAAACCACATCTATTCACACATACTCTCCACACTGACAAAAGTTCTATCTTGCACATTCTGTAGAAAAAGCTCAGCAGGTGCTAAATAGCATTATAAAAAATGCCCTCAACACCCATGCCCCAATCTCTAGTATCCGAATAAAAAACAAATCCTATCGCTGGTTTTCAGCTGACCTCAAAGCTGCACTGCTGGAGAGAGATAAACTTTGGAAAGTAGCAAGAAAAACTAAAAATATCATGGACTGGATGATCTTTAGGAAAGCCGGAATAAATGCACCAGGAAAGTTAGGGATGCAAAGGCTGCCTACTACTGGCTAAACTCGACTCCTCCTACCATAATGCTGCTAGATTTTGGGGCACCATCAAGGGTATGAAGGGCCAGGATGTTAACAACCCCCTTCCAACCCAATTAGACAGTAACTATGGCCCCATTACTGGCACAATGGAAATCCTGGATGCATTCAACAACCACTTCACAACAGCTGGCCTTGCCTTTGACTCCTCCCCAGCTAACCTATTAAGGGATCAATTAAGCTCCCACTGTACTGGTGATCAAAGAGTTGACTCCTTCTTTAACCTTTAACTTCAAACCTATACTGTTGAGACAAGTTGAGGATCTATTATGGCATGTGGATACCAAAAAATATGCAGGAGCAGATCTTCTGGACCCATTCTTTCTAAAGATTGCGTGTCATGTACTTGCAGTCCCCCTAACTCACCTCTTTAACCTTTCCCTAAACTCTGGCTCTATTCCCACACTATGGAAGACAGCCCAAGTGGTCCCCCTTCTAAAATCAGGTGACCCTATGGATCTTAATAACTACAGGCTCATTTCTATCCTACCTGTGTTATCCAAGATGCTGGAGAAATTAGTGAGTATTCAGTTAAGGGAATATCTGGACAATGCTAATCTATTAAATCCAGCTCAATCTGGATTCAGGGCCAAACATAGCACTATCACTGCATTAGCCAAGGTCACCAATGATTGGCAAACCGAATTGAATAAAAAGAACAATGTCTGTGCAGTATTCCTGGACCTGAGCAAAGCATTCGATGCTGTGGACCATGAACTGCTACTCTCATCCCTACACTCCATTGGCCTAGATCCATCCTCCCTTAAGTGGTTCAGATGCTATCTCTCCGGTAGATCACAGCAGATAAAAGCTGAAGGTGACCTATCCCCATTAAGACCACTGTCAAGAGGAGTCCCCCAAGGCTCTATTCTGGGTCCTATCCTTTTTGCCATTTATATAAATAAAATTGATTCAACCCTTACCAAGTCCTCAGTACATCTCTTGCTGATGACACTGTACTGTATGTTAGCAACCCTTCACCTGAAGTTGCTCATGAAATCCTACAAGCAGAATTCTCCTGTTACAACATCAGCTTCTCGAGAAAAGCTTCTGCTAAATGCAAAGAAAACCAAAGCAATGATGTTCACAACCCAAAACTCCACCAACACATCCTCTTCAATCAATCTTCCCCAGCTATACACTATACTTGGAGAAAATCTGGAGTATGTTGAAAATTTCAAATGCCTAGGTGTGTGGATTGACAACAGACTTGACTTTACTCAGCATCTAGAACAACTGCTGAAAAAGCTTCACCTAAGGCTTGGCCTCCTCTACAGATTAAAACCCTTTCTTAATAGAGATTCAAAGATGAGATTAGTCCAGGCCATCTTTCTATCAGTCATTGACTATGCAGACTTCCTCTATAGTCACTGCCCCACTGCCTACCTTCAAATGTTGGATACCTTATATCATAGAGCAATAAGGTTCATTACAGACCTGCCATATAATACTCACCATTGTTCTCTCTATGACGCAACTGGATGGGTTTCCCTTCATGTCAGGAGGAGCAGAAATGCAGCTCTATGGATCTACAGAGCTTTATCAAAAAAACTCCCAAGCTATATCCTGGACTGCTTCAACCTGACCACTCCTAGCTCCTATGCCCTAAGAAGCAACAATATCATCCTGCTCAAATTGCCCAAAGTCAACACTAAAATAGGGAGGGCAGCAATCAGCTATTCTCTAGCCATAGCATGGAACACCCTACAAAAATCCCTTAAACTGTCCATTATCATTCCATTTACATCCTTCAAGCAGCACTGTACAGCCTTCTTCACAGAGAAATGCAGCTGCTATTGCTAGAGATAGAATAGTCATCCCACAAAACCATATTCCAATCACATATGGCATATTCCTTCCAGTCAGACACTGCCAGTATATGGCACCCAATATTCCCTTCAGCATCCTTGTACTCATTATGTGAGTGACTGTCATGATCCTCATTGAGATATATATGTACTGTACATATTGTAGATGTTAGTTTAACTTTCTCTTAGCCAAGCTTTAACATGTGAATTCTCTGTATATTATTGTGTTATAAATAACATTTTCCTTTCTTCTGTATGTATAACTGTCTCATAAGTATGTGATGTAATTGCTGTGCATCAGCTCGAACCTTGACCTTATCAGGTCCATCTTGTAAATGATCCTTGCTCAATGATGATCACCTGAATAAATAAAGATTTGATTGATTGATTGATTGATTGATTGATTGATTGAACAAAGGATATTCATTTGTTAATGGCAAGACTGTGAAAAATTGTTTTATCCCTACAGTATATTTTGCCACAGTAGTTGTAATATATAAAAAATGCCACCTGTTACATCGTAATCCATATATACCATGATAAGACTCATTGAACAATGTTATATTAGATGGATATTGCAACATGTCCTTTAATTTTATTCGCAACAAGTCTTGTTCCTCTTTCGTTAAATTGGTCGTATCGCCCAAAGTAGAATGAATGTACATCCCCTTTTGGGTTGCTGTATTGATCACACATATTGCGTTGCCAGGCCAGGCTTCTGATGAGCATCCCCAGGTTGCATTTTGACATTATCCATAACAAATAAAATACCATTTGATCACAAATATCCCGTATGTTCATGTCTTTCCCCTAATAGTACAGGGATACCCTACACGGTATGATTTTTGGCATATGTTTTGTTGTATAAACTGTTCCAAATATGCCTTGGGCATCCATTTTTGTCAGAAGTTACCAGGATCAGTAAAGTACTACCCAGTATAAGTACAGGAAACATCATTGTATTTCACCTGTTGGGAGAAACAGAGCAGTATCAGGTGTTATCATTTAACGTCTGATACAATTTACATTGGTCCACATGTACCCATTTAGTCTCTGTAGACCCTTGTCAGATTCGACGGACCTGAATGACACATAGCCCCAATACATTAATAACTGTATAGGGCCCCATCCAATTAGTGTCCGATGGTCCCTTTTGACCAAAATTTTTAGTCATGACTTGTTGGCCCCTTTCAATGGGCGGTATCACCTTTTCATCATGTCTCCTTTTGTTTTTCCAATGAGTCTGCGCCATGTTTCTGGCAGCATGGGGTAAATACAAATCTAATTGTTTTTGCAACTGTTGCAAAAACACATCAGTTCTGACACAGTCTAACACAGGTGTAGACAAATCTGGATCTGATGAATAATACATCCGCATATCTCATCCAGTCATCAATTGATATAGGCTATAGCCAGTACTCTTGTTTTCTGTACCTCTAATATCCATTAGGATTCCTGGTAAGTGCATCACCCACCCTTTTCCAGTATCCAACACTGCCTTTTTCAGTGCATTTTTCAGAGTGCGATTTAACCTTTCTACCATACCTGAAGGTTGTGGATGGTAGGGTAAATGTAAGCATTGAGTGATACCTAAGATATCACACAAGGCTGTCAGTATTTTTCCTGTAAAGTGAGTCCCTCTATCACTTTCCAGGACTCTGGGAAAACCCCAACATGAGAACACTTGTTCCCACACTGCTTTTTCAGTAGCTTGTGCACTATCATTGTGTACCAGTAGAGCTTCTACCCACTTGAAAAATATATCAAAAATGACTAGTAAATATCGGAACCCCCCCTTTTGCAATAGGCAAGGGCCCTACGTAATCAATTTGTAAACTGGACCAAGGACCATCTGCCAGGAGTATATGCCCTAACAGAACCCTTTTACCAGGGACTGGAGGATTCATTTGTGCACAAATGAGACAAGCCTCCAGGCATTTCTTGATATCTTTTCCCATTTTTGGCCACCAATATTTTTGAGCCAACATTTTACAAGTTTTGTGGAGCCCACAATGGCCTCCAATTCTATGATTATCCACGATAATATATTTTCTAAATGAAGTGGGTGGGATCCACTTCCTAAACCCTGGTTGTCATTCCCACATTACCATATCTTCCCATATGGTAACATGTTTGGTGGTACACTGTCCTGTATCTTTCCATTGGTTCCAACAACCAAGAAGCCAAGCATCAGTATCTTGGATTCGCCCAAAGCTAGGGACTTGTGATAACGCTGATATCCATTTTGGATGATTTTTATCATGCTTGTTAGCTTCCCACAATTGTATACAGTCACCTCCTAGACGGTCTACCCATAAGTTTGTTTGTTTTGTGGCTATTTGAGCCAAATTATCTACCAAATTATTTTTTAGTTCATGAATATCTTTTGGATTTTTTTGATGAGTCCTTACTTTACAGATAGCAATTTTCAATGGGGTTTGAGCTCCTATATCCCATATATGTTGTAATATGGCAGCAAAAGCCACAGGTTCAGTGGTGGCTGTTCGCATTCCTCTTTTCATCCAAATACGAAGAAAATCTAACAATGAATTGACAACAAAAGCACAGTCCAAGAAGACATTAATGGCTTTCTGTGGATACACCATAATAGCTAATAGGACTGCCTCCAATTCTGCTCGAGGGATGGAGAATGAGGATGGACAGCGTACTAATATCTCCTGATTTGTTCCAGGGGCCCAAATGGCATACCCTGTATGGAAATGGCCATCATCCCAAAAGTGGGAGCCATCCACATACACATCGATACCCATTACATTAGGTTCAGCAGCAAATACTGGTTTGTATTTAATACTCATGACTTCCCCACAGTCATGCGCATCTCCCTCCCATGTCATTAACTCTACTAACATGGGGGAGGTACATTTTTCCAAAGTGATATTTTTCCCTTGTAGGGCCAATGCTCATTTCACCAGTATTTGAGAGGATACTCCCCTTACATCTCTTTCTAGGAGAAATTTCACAGGTGTATGTGAGGTTTGCAAAACAATGTGATTAAACCCCACAATATGTTTAGTAGCTTGTATTGCCCAATATACAGTAGTAGCCACAGTCATTGCCAGCTATTTCCAGATATTTTGCAACATTTCTAAATAGTTTCTCTCTGCTGCCCCTATTGTGGAAATGGAGAAAGCATTAGATATTTCTGGAAATATCACAGAAATGTTGGGAAATAGCTGGCAGTGTCTGTGGCTGCTACTGTACAGCTAATAAGTGTTTTACACATTCTTCATCAGTTTCCTCTACTGGAGTTAATACCCAGGAAAAATATCCCACTAAATGCAAGGTCCCTGATTGTTTCTGTAACAGGACTGCATTGATCACTTGATCAGTGGTGTGTACCTGTATAACAAAATCTGATGACTCAGAAGGGCTAATGAGGGCAGGAGCTGTCACTAGTGCTTGTTTAAGAGCCATAAAAGATTGTTGATGCTCTGGTTCCCATTGGAGGATATCAGTCTCTTTTCCTCCCTTTAACAAATGGTACAGTGGTTTTACCGTATTAGAAAATGCTTCTATAAAATCCCTACAGAAGCCTACCATTCCCAAAAACTGTCTAAGTGCTGTTTTCATTTTAGGTCTGGGTAACTGTCATTTGAACCAATTTTTATCTGGGTCTACAGTACGTCCTTCCCAAGTAATACAAATCCCTAAAAAGGTGACTTGTGATTGCTCAGTTTGAGCTTTGCTTGGGTTTAGTTTTAATCTTCCTTTGTGTAATACAGTTAACAGCTCGTCCAATAAACTGACATGTTCCTGATAAGTGTCTGTTTGCAGTAATATATCATCCACATACTGGATTATTGCCTCAGGATGAGAAAATCCCAACAGTATCTCAGCTAGACTGTGATGGAATAAAGATGGAGATGAGTGAAAACCCTGTGGTAAACAATGAAAAGTATACTGTTTATCCTGAAAAGTTAATGCAAATTTATACTGACTATCAGGATGGACAGGGATGAACCAAAAACCATTTGGCACATCTAGTACAGTATAAATCATAGCTATAGGAGACAGCTAAGATATCAAGTCTGGAAGCCTCGATATCACTGGGGTGACCAAGGGTGTGACCTTATTTAACACCCTATAGTCCACTGTTAAATGCCAGGTACCATGGGCTTATGTACCGGCCAAAGAGGGGAGTTCACTGTTGAACATATAGGTCTAATGACCTTTTGTGACTGTAACTGTTTCAGTATCACACATATTTCTTCATGTGCTTCCTTAGGAAAAGCATATTGTTTTTGTGGAGGGGGGTCTGGTCCTTCAATTTGGACTTCCATATTAGACACTCACCCACATTCTGTTGCATTCTTAGCCCATATTGGCTCATGTTGTTTTATTACATATACTATCCATTTTGGTACATGTTTCCACAAATCTTCCAAATAATACATCTTTGATGATTTAATAGTATATATACTATGAGACTGATCCACATTTGATCCTAGGTTAGTAGTACTTCCTTTCCATAAAATCATGTTACTAATATCTACTACCAAACCATGTTGTACTAAAATGTCCATACCCATGATGGTACCTTCATGTGTAGTACATTTCCAAAACATACATTTTAATTGCTGTTCTCCAATCTGGACCATAACAGGTTTAGTGACATACGCTGTTAACACCCCCCCAAGAACCCTTGCAAACTTATTTGCTGCTTCCCATGGGTTGTTAAAGGCATATCACTATCTGTAATACTAACTGTAGCTCCTGTATCGACCAATATCACAGTCTGCCAGACCCTGACCATAGCTGATACAGTAGGACGACCCTCCCAGTCCTCTATTAGTTCCCCTAAGACTTGGAAGGTGAAAGCTTCATCCCGTCATTGCCCTAATTGTATCAGTTCTTCTTCATCAGGTTCCCTTTTACTGGCTGCCGCAGCCTTGGTATTGACCAAATTACTGAGCATTTCAATACATTTTTGCAAATCTGCCTTACCACCTGGTTTAGTATTATTACCAGGATTTTGTGCACATCTCCTTTCCATTACCTGTTTCTGTTTTCGCTCCATATCTCCACCTATTGCCCAACAATCTCGTTTGAAGTGTCCCTCTCTTCCACAATTATTACAGGTGTATCTACTCCTACCTTCTGTTTTGACAATAGGGGCTTCTCATCTCTTGTCCCTCCCCTTTTCTGGGCTATGATTATCTTGTTGCATCCGCCACCAATTGGTAAGCAATTCTTCTTTTTCTGCGCATGTCAGTGCCCGTTTACACAACATGAGTATCGAAGCAGGCACCAAAGTTACCTGTCTATCGATTAAACTTAAAAAGGGCTCCCTATCCTTACTAGGGTGACACACACACCCATAGATGGTGTATGCAACATATAATCGATTAATGAACATAACCGGAGATTCCCCAGGAAGTAACTGTATTTCATATATCTTTTCCCAATCTGTTTGTGACACTCCATGCATCGACTGCAATGAGGCTTGGATCTCATCTATATTTGCCCAAGTACTATTATTATCTGGATTTGTCTGGGCACCAACCATATTGGCTGGTAGACTCTGAAGCAACACTGCAGGTAGGGACAACGTCACTACTTTACATGCATCCTTGTTAGTCAAATTAATATTTGCTAGTAATGTTTTTAGCTTAGCACAGTAGAGTACTGGATTTTGTCCAGGTTCCCATTTCCCTAACTGATCTACCAGTTGCATAGATTCTTGAATGGCCAAATCTCTTCGCGAGAATTTTTGCAACACTTCTAACTGTTCACTGGCTTTCTGTAGTTCTACTTCCTCATCACACGCTGCACGATCTTCTTTTATTTTTTGTTCCAGTTTATCCTTTGATTTTTCATAAACACCTTTTTTGACCTCAGTTTTTCGCTTTGCACTATCACCATCTGCATCCTCTAATTTCTTTGATAGTCTCTCTGTTTTTGGTTAGCAGAATTAATATCTGCCAAAATCAGTTCTCTTTTGCCTTTTCAGTTATTTGATGAGGTGTTGACCTTTACGGGGTACTTTTAAACTCTCTCCTGTTGTTTTGACATAAAAGGGAGCCATCCTTCCTCACCTCTTTTGTGTGGGCTCTTCCTCACTCTCTGAACCAGTAGAGCTTGAGGAACTTCCTTCAGTAACTACCCCACAGCCACAATGATGTTTTGGCTGAAATGGATGTTTTACTTGCACTGGAGCCATTTTATATTTTTGGACATCTTTGCCCAGTAAGGTCATTTGCTGCCTTAATTCTAAGGTGATTTGGCACTGCAGCTGTACCTCTGCTTGTAATGTATACAAGGACTGCTCCTTATATGAGAGGTCCTGGGCATGCTTCTGATTGGCATGATCTAATCTCTCTATTGCCAGCCGTAATTGCCTAGCCAATTCATTAATTTGAGCATGACTTTGTTTATTTACAGATTTGAAATTCTCTTCTGATTATTCTGATTTTTAACCCACAATCCTCCTCTTGTGCCACACTTAATTTATATTCTGTTTATTTTGCTTCAGTTGCACACTTTTGTAGCTCCTTCTCTACTTTTTCTTCCATACCTTTAATTTCTGCAGCACATTTCTGCAACTCTTTTTCCTGAAGGACTACACCTTCATTACATTTCTCTTCATTTTCTAACATCTGCCTCTTCATGTTACACATCCTAGCTGTTATTTCACACTGATATTGTACATACATTTGACAGATGTTGGCTAACTGTGTTTCTTCTATTTTAACTTTTTCATTTCTGTCTGTACATTGCCTAGTAAAGCATTGGTACACATCTTCCTGTTGTTCAGGAGAGCGGAATGGCCCTTCCTTTAAATATGTTTCTAAACATTTATGTAAAATGGCATCCAGACGTATGTCTGTCTCGTGGCTGGCCTATCATGTCTGACTTCACACCAGTCCTACCTGAGTCCCTTTTTGACTCCCTTCTGTACTTGATCAGGTCAGGTGCAGTAAGATGTTCCCCACGGCGTGTCCCCTTCAGTTCATTTGATGTCTTCAGCAACCATATAGACTGTCTTCAGACATCCGAGTCACGGCACTAATTGTAAGATTGTGTTGTGTTTGCAAAAGAATTTCACTTGAGCCTTCAGATTACTTCTAAGAGTTTATTGCGGTTGTCCATCTTCACATGCATGCTCATTCTTTTCATCCATATTGGTACTACTTATTCGATTTACATGCAGTGGTTATATATATAAAATTGTTATCTTGAAAAAGCCAACACCCCAGTGTAAACCAATCATAAAACAAATAACATGTTCATTTTAGGCTGTGGTGTACCTTTTTCTCCAAAACATGTAATTAATAGACTGTATTGCTTCACAACATGTTATTCATAGACTGTGTTGCTTCACAACATGTTATTCATAGACTGTGTTGCTCCACAACATCCTGTGATGCACACAACCCTCTTTGTTGCACACCTTCCTTCAAATCTAGTCTTGATTCTTGGCTGCTTGCACAACAAATTGTATAATATCCCACTGCTGTGGGAGGACAATCTCAATGGGCCTTGCACCTTCCTTTGTCCTATCCTATCCAGTAAATCCAGTAAAGGTTATTACAGGAAATTTGGAGTTAAATGTTGTGAAATGTTATACTACAATTTAATGTTACACTACAGAGTGCCATTAAACATCATGGCAGGGACCCGATTTCAGTCTGAATGCACTGTGCAATTTTTTTGGAAACATTTCTGGACTTCTGGGCCATGTTAGGCAGTGGCAGCACCACAGTTAGGCCCAAAAAGCAGTTAAACGGTGCAGAAAACAGCACTTTTGGGTCCTCACGGTGGATGTGAACCATGTAACTGCATGTCTGACACCTGATTTCAGTCTCAGTTTGATGTAGCATTTTTTGGTAAACATTTCTGGACTTGTAGGCCCCATTTGGCACCGGCAGCAGTGAGTTTCAGGCAAAAATATTTGGCAAACAGGCCCTAAAATGGCTATTTAATGTCTGGGTGGTCGGGGCACCCTGAAACATCATGGCTGAGACCTGATTTCAGTTTTGATTTACTGTAAAAAATTTTGGGAAACATTTCTGGAATTATGGACCATGTTAGACAGTAGCAACACTCTGTCTCACTCTACATTCTCAATGCCATCCTGATTTTTTCCGGTCATACTGTATTTCTCATCTGATCATGCCTACTCTGCACAGCATGTCTTCAAGAGGCTGAGTTAAACTGTAGCCCTACTAGAGCACATTTTGGACTGGGTGGTGGACGCAGTGTGGTTGGGCACTGTAACACCAAGTTAACATTGTGGCAAGCCATGGAGCCACACTTGTTAAGCACAAAAAAAATTTACATTATGTTTAACTTCACAATTAAAGTGCTTATGTTTCTATGATTGTTGTGTACATGTTCATTCAGACTGATCCTGCACACAGCCAAAACAACTGCTGCCAGACCACAACATCACACATTACTTTGGGAAAAAATGTTGTTCCTGGGAACAATTTACAAATTACAATACTTGACATTTGTGGATAAGAGGAGGAAATACATAGAAGTCAGAGGGACTAACATAAACCAAGTAGAAAGGTACATGATTATGAGTAAAAAAGACTAAAAGTAACTGACTGACAGTAACACATGACGGGGGTGCATCATAAGGGTCAGGTCAGGGACAGGGTATACATATGAAAGAGGAAAGTGAGGGAGCATAAACATTGCATAACACACAAAAAACTGGACAAAAACAAATTAAAGGATATAGAAGAAGATGACAGATATATATATATATATATATATATATATATATATATATATATATTATTTTTGCTTTTTGTTATTTTTAGAGGGTGTAGATGAGGGAAGAGTGACAGTAAGAAAGCAAGGACAAGAGAAAGGAAAGAAAAGAAAAAAAATGTTGCTTCCAGTGCTGCACTGACTGGTCTGGAGTCTGACTGATACACTGCACAGTACAGATTCTGCCCTGCCACCACCACGCAGCTCTGTCAGGAGGTCAAACATTTTTGTTGCTCCTCAAGGAGTTTCCTGAGGTCCCCCCGACCTCCTAGCAGAAATCAGTGAACTCACTGTGCAGAGCTCCCACCTCTCTGTGCAACACTGTCAGGTCTTCTTCAAGGTTCACTGCTGCTGGTGCGGACACATGAGTGGCTGGGGTGGCTGCAGGCTGTGCTGGGTCACCACCATGAACCTGGCAATGCCTGTGTCTGTGGGGTGAGGGTGATGGGGGCTCTGCAGCTTCCTCCTGCTGCTGCTGCCACCTTCTGCAGCACCTCTGCTGACCACTGGCCCCTGCCTCCTGTTGGCCCCCTTCTCCTTCTAACTGCTCAGCAGCACCCCAGGCCCCTCTACTACTGCCAACTCATTCTGTTTTTTAAACCAATCTGCAGTGTGGTGGTGCTGCAGATGGCTCCTTTGGCCACCAGTGCCAAAATAACCCCCGGTCTTGCCCCTTCTAACAGATCTGCCACACAAGTTGCAGATCATAACTGTATTATCATTGGTGTTTTTCCTGAAAAAAAAAACACACACAGCTGATGACACTTTCTTTGGGGGGAGGCAACAGCTGATGTCCTGGGGCTGTTGGGAACATCATGCTCCTGCTCAGGGGAGGTGGAGGTGCATGCTTCAGCTGGGGGGGATGGTATCTGGAGGTGCCTGGTGCTGCTGCTGAGTGGGGGATGGGGCCACATGCTGCTGCTGGACAACAGGAGGATTCTGCTGCTGCTGGTACGGGGTGAGGGGCTCATGCTGCTCCTTGGGAGTGGGGGCTACATTCTCCTGCTGGGGGTGGGGAGCACATGCTCCTGCTGCTGTTGGAGGGGGCGCAGACACAAAGGCCTGCCTATAAATGTGAACACTGGGTGTGGGTGGTCCAGCTTTCTTCCTCCCAGTCTGCACTTGTCTCTACCTTTCCCATGCATTCTAGTTTCACCTATCTCATCCTACAACTCACTGCTACAAAAAAATAAAGAGAAAAATAAAGGGGAGAGAGTGAGGGAGTTTACACACACACACACACACACACACACACACACACACACACACTAAAAAAAGATAAATATAAAAATGTAGAAAAAAACACCAACAGAAAATATTAACTTTTTAAACTAATGGGGAACAGATCACAAATCAGATAAGCTGCAAACACACACACACTAACACTATTTTTTATAAAGACAAGTTTGAGCTCTCCTGCTGTAGTCTCTCTCCTACTTCCTACTACTAGGCTGAAACAGCTCCAAAGGAAGTACATTTAGTCTGGCTTCCTGACTAAATGCAGTCACCCATGTGACCAGCAGTCTGCTAGAGAGAAAGTCATGTGATAAGCTTTTTTCCCCCCAATTTCACCTGATACTTACATGTGGCAAAATGTGCAGGTGAAAGGCGAAACTGACAGCGAAATGGTGCTGAAATTGACAGCTAAATTTGGCCAAAATTCACAGGCAAAATGTCATCAAAATTTACAGGTGAAATTTTGCTAAAATTTACAGGTGAAATTTTGCCATAAGGGCACAATTAAGTGAAATGTTTCATGCAGCAAAATTGGTGATTTTGCCAGAATTTTGCTGGTGAAATTAAATTTTGCTGTATCTCTAATGGTGTACTGATACACTGCTTTGCATTGTTCTTGGAGCCTCTGTAATATGTAAAAGGTGGAGTTCCACCTAGTGGCAACTTTCGCTTTAGCTGGTGAATTGGTAAGTTGTTCTGTTTTTGCAGTTCCAGCAACATTTTACAAGTTCTTGCAGCATGTTTAAAGTGACCACATATTTTATGTGCAGCACACAGCATATTCTATTTCCCGTCTTCACTGAGGAAGTCCTGTGCCATGAGATTGAGTGTATGTGCAAAACATGGTAAATGCAGAAACCAACCATTCTTTACCGCTTTCACAATGTTAGCTCCATTGTTTGCAACCACAAATCCTTGGGAAAAGCCATTGGGGAAAGTCATTCATTTCTTTAGCTCCTGTAAGTTGTTCACACCAGTGTGATTTTCTTTGTCAAAGCTTGCAATACAGAGGGCAGACTGTTTGTGAAGATGTTGTTGCTTGCTAGTGGTGCCAGAGAATGTTGCAGAGGAAAATGATGCCCACTGGGCGATGACAGTCATACAGTCTACTGTTTGACCACTCATCCACATATCTATTGCTATATATACAGTACTTCTTCAACAGCCAAGAACTACAAGGCACTGTTTACCTTGTGGCGCAGTTCCCTATAAAGAGCTGGCACAGCTTTCTGGAGAAATATGTCCATGATGGCAGCTGATATTGAGAGGTAGCAAGTTTCATCACTTCCTGAAACCCAGCAAAGTCAGCAATAAACAAGCATTTGTCAATGCTGAATGTTGTCTTGCTGCCATTGGCAGTGCAGGAGTTAGAGAGATGCAGCATAGGAGTGGCAGTCAAGTATTGAACTGATGCCAACCCACCCCCACCCTGCAGAGAGTGAGAGGCATTAGGTTGCCCCTGTTGGTGTTTGTTAGTGCAGTGCGGAAAAACATGCTGGTCAGGATGTGAAAAATGACAGCTGCACAGTTCATAAGGAGGTGTAATTAAATGCCAGTGCTGAAAATGTGGCATACAAATATAACGAATTTCGGAGTTGCAAGGGTGTGTGGGAAATATGCAAGGCACGCTTGCAACACTGCTAGTTTGTGGGCGTTAGGCACCAAATTTTCAACATAGGCATTTTAGCACTTCTGCTCATGTACAGTGTCACTGTTATTTCCGGAAAGTGTCCCAAGAAGTGATTTCACACAGCGACCACGCTATTCTGCGCCGGAAGTGCAGAAACACATTTTGGGCAGGATATGTGAAGTGACAGCTGTACTGTTTATCAAGAGGTGTGTAAAAATGGCAATGGTGAAAATCCAGAGTGTAAATATCACAAATGCATGACGGTATGAGCATGCGTCCAATCTGCCAACGCACGCTCGTAACACAGTCATTTAATGGAGTACCAGCTCCACATTTTCAATATAGGAATTCTAGGAACTCTGCTCATGAACTGTGTCACTGTCATTTTCATAATCTGGCCCAAACACTGATTTCCCACAGCGACTGCACAATTGTGCGCTGGAAGTGTGAAAACACATTTCGGGCAGGATGTGGAAAATGACAGCTGTACTGTTCACAAGGAGGTGCACAAAAATGCCAAAGCTGAAAATATGGCATTAAAATATTGTGAATGTGTGAAGTTACGAGCCTGCGTAGCAACTGTGCAACACACACTCGTAAAACAGGCATTTGTTGGATTTTTCTCACCAAATTTGGAACATAGGCTTTCTGAGAGGCCACCTCATGAACACTGGCACTGTCATTTTGTTAATGGGTCCCGAAATATGATTTCATGCAGTGACTGTGAAATCACCTTCTGAGGCCAATTAACGCCATGACAGTGATAGAATTCATGAGGAGGAGCCCCAAAAACCCCATGTTGAAAATTTGGTGCCAAAATTCCAAGAAATGCCTGAGATATGCAGCAAAGCTAAAAAAAAAACCTATTTATTGCATTATACAGCTTACCGGCATTTCCTCAGTTCACGGTTGGCTTTGAAGAGTGCAGATGTGTTCCCGGTCCACTGAAGATCATCGCACCAGAGTCTGGAGGTAAGCATGGGATGAGGGGGGGTGAGGTGAGGCAGGGTGCTCAGTGGGTGGGTGCGGGTGGGGGAGGGGGGATCTAGACTACAAGGGATGTTTTTTTTTTTTCAGGTAAAAAAAGAAAACCGTCATGACAAGCCGCATTGCAGGCATTTGGCACACTGGGGTGGGCCCCAGCGTGCCATCTAAGTAGGTTTGTTGGGGGTGTCAGTAGATGATGGGGGATTGGGCACCCTTGTCGGCACTCAACACGGGGTAATGCCGCTGGGGATTGGGCACCCCACGGCAAACAGAAAGGGGAAGCGTGAGCCGAGGGGACTGGGCACCCCTTCAGCATTCAACAGTTGGGGGTGATGTCGACTAGGAGTGAGCTCCCTGTTGGCATGCAAAGAAAGTAGGGGCGGCGAGCTGAGTGGGAAGACTTGCTCCCCATGCATTCCACATTTGCGGGGGATGCCGACGGGGAGTGGGCTCCCCGTTGGCACACAAACACGGGGAGTTTGCCGACAGGGGGATTGGGCACCCCCGATGTTGACAAAGGTGAGGCGGCTGCCCATTAGCTGACCATGACCATAATGGCAGCGAGCACGTCAAGCAAAGGACTGCTGCGTATGACGATTGCAGCGGACCTTTGCTTTGATGTGCTCGCCCCATTATGTATGCATGGTGTGGCGGTGGCATGCAGACTGATTGGGGAATGAGGGACGCACCTACTGATGCATGCCCTGCATTCACCCAACAGCAGCCATGCCCCCAAGACCCGCACTGTTGCAAGATGTTGCTTGAGCATGCGTGCAAGCCAACATACAAATGGGCGCATGTCCAGTGCAATCACTGCAGATACTGCTTTTAGCTGGATGGCTTTGGTCATATTTAGTTCTCTGTTCAAAAGCCTGAGTCATAGTTAACTGTGTCTGAGATGTAACTGGCACCCTAATACAGGCTGGATGAGACAGAGAAGATCTCATTCTGTTGTTAATTGGGGAGCTTTCTGATTCTGATTAAGACCTGGCAGGTAAAGGTGGTGATGCAGTCAAAATCCTGCTCAGTGTTGGAGGGGTTCTTTGTATATGGAAAATTTAGCTATAGTGTTATCCTGTACATCCTCTGCCATGCCACTTTGTGACTTACTCCTGGCCCACTGAAGTGGATGTATCATCTGTAAGTGCTGTATTAAGGTTGATATGCCAAGATTGCTTGCCTGTCTTCATCTGCTGAAAGATGCCTTACATATTGCACACATACTGTTCTTTTTTATCGCAAAAAAGATACATAAAAATGGCAATTAGAGCACAGACAACCTTATATAAATGTACATCTAAATATGAACATAAATAGGTGTGTACATGCCAGTGGTTCAGTTCATTATATCACGTATAATATATATCATCCCTTGGGCTATAACCATTAATATATAGATATAACTAGGGGTGGGCGAAAGTGGTGTTTTCCGCCCTTGCAGAACTTCCGCGAAAATCCCAGAACTTTCATGAAAGTTTCCGAACATCCACATGCGGCAGAGCAGAAAACTTCTGTGAATGTAATAGGTGAAATTGTGCCTGCTTCTACTAAAAAGTAAGCCCTGGTGGCTAGTGGTCCCTCCTGCCCACCGGGTCACCTGCCCGGCCAGAAAAGAAATACCCCTGTGGTCACGATCCCTCCAACCCACCCCATCACCTTCCCAACAAATCTGCCCTGGTGGCTAGTGGTCTCTACTTTCTCTCCACCATGACCAAAGTGTCCAGTAATCCTATCTCATCCTGACCATCCTGTTATGAAAAAAATTCTCTGGTGGTTTAATGGTTTCAGCCCCACTCCCCATTCCCGATCCACAGTCTCTGAATAAATTACCTGGTAGTCTAGTGCCCACCACCCCAGCAAGTGTCCCACCATCCTGCTCCCACCCCATCCCAAACCCCAGTGGGCAGACTGTCACAACCCTCCTCTCTCCACCATGGCCGGTTCAATCACTGAGCTGCTGTCAATGAATGAGTGCATTCTAACATGCTCATTCATTGACAACTCAGTGGGTGGGCTGGCCATGGTGGAGGGGAGGGCCAGCCTGTCCACTTGCTGGGGTTTGGGATGGGGTGGGGATGGGGTGGTGGTGGGACAACTGCTGGGGTGGGGTGCAGGGTGGGGCACTAGACCACCAGGGAATTTATTCTGGGACTGGGGACAGGGAGGTTGAAACCACTACACCACCAGGGAATTTTTTTCATAACAGGATGGTCGTGAGGGATGAGATAGGGATGAGGGGTTACTGGACACATTGTCATGGTGGATGAGGGAGGGGACGGACCACTAGCCACCAGGAATATTTAATTATTACTTGTGGGGAATTGGGTGGGAGAGGACCACTAGCCACCAGGGCTTATTTTTGAGGGGAATTGGGTTGGCCATTGGGCAGTGATCGCAGGTGGAATTTCCACGAAAGTTCGGAAATGGATTTCAGAACTTTTGCAGAAGCAAAAGTCCAACTTTCATTTGCATTCCACCTGCAAAAGTTTTTTTTTATTTCACACACCCCTAGATATAACTCTGATAACTATACATTCTGTTCTAAATAATATCTTCTGGGCAAGAAATTGACTACCAGTAGGCATAATTTTTACCTCCAATTGTTGAAGAAGGTACCTTAGTTCAGGTGCTTGTATCTAGGCAGTAAATAGTCCCACATTTGTTCATACTTATTCAATTGATTTATTGTTATATAATATACCATTTCCATTCTATGTGTCCCTATCATATAATTTATATTCGGAGGTGTCTGGTCTTTCCATCCTTGAAGAATGCCATAATTAATCCAGTTCTGACAAGTTTGGCTTTGATATCTGACAGCTTAATTAGCAGGCCACCTTGTCCTAATAGCATCTATGATTCTTGTTTATTAAGGGTTAGCCCTGAAGACCAAGACAGAATATGTAAGATTCCCTACCAAAAGGTACCCAGTTGGGGACAGTTATTTAGCAAGTATTTTAATGTCCCTGAACAGTTATGACATCTAGGGCATACATCTGTGGTATTAGAGTTAAAGAGGTTAAACCTACATGGAGTAAAATATACTCAGTTAATGATATTAAAATGAATTAGCTGTAATTGGATAGAACATAGACTAGTAGCCTCAATATCTATAGCCTTTTTCCAAGCTGAATCGGATATAATAGTATTTGTTTTATTTGACCATTTACCTTTTAGTTAGTCACTATATTCATTTTCTTGTGGCATCAGCCAACTATAAATAGCAGATGTAATTTGAATTACAGTAGAAGAAGTAAAAATATTTGCAGTATTTTGCAATTCTATAATATGATTTTTGAGCATATTCTTGTTAATATAGTCTTTTATTTGCAAAAAGGCATAACAATGAGTATTGGATAACTGATATTGATTCTTAATATATTCAAAATATACACAAACATTATTTTTAATGAGTTGCCCCATATCAATCAATCCCAGACTATGCCATTTCTTAAAAACCTGATCTGTTAGTGATGTTATAAAATAAGAGTTGTGAAATATGTTATGAGAATACTGACCTTTTTAGCAGAATTTTACATGACTTACAGGCAGCATACCAGTTATAAATTGTGGCACATGAGGTAGTAAGCAATTTCTTATGAAACTCACTGTTCTAATAATTTAATAAATTATATTATACAATGGCAAGAAAGAACCTTGGACTGTGATTGGTCAATTTGGGGCTGGACCTATGGCGTTATACCAGCATAATGTCACAGTTTCCACACTAATAAAAAGATTCTTTAATTTTTTTTTTTATTTTATATATAACAACAAGCCATTGTATAATAGCTATAATGCACTCCAGCGTGTGTGTTGTGCTGGGATAATGCTACGCCTGGTGCATTGGACTCACTCAGCCTGCGGCCTCATGCCCAACCCCCCCAGGCTTGGCATTATCCAAGCACGACACACACCCTGTCATGCATTATTCCTTTATTTAATAACTTGATATGGGGAGTGTATAGATCCTATTAAGCTTATGGGTTCTTGTCCATTTGAATAGAACCAATTCCATTGGCCACAAAGTAATAGAGTTTGAAATTAAGTAAAACCAGGCCTCCTTTAATACAACTAGGATTTAATTTATTTAGCTTTAACCAAGGCTTTTTACCCTTCCTCAAGAATTTTTTCACAGATGTAGCAAGTTGCTTAAAGAAAATATCTGGCAAGAGAATAGGAATATTTTGGAAAATAAATTATAGTTTTGGAAGAACCACCATCTTAATAGTATTAACTCTGCCAATTAATATAAACAGTAATGATTTCCAATGTTTTAAATCATTATTTATTTTCCTAATTAATGGGAGAAAATTTAGTTGATGAAGGTTTGTACCCTGTCAGTCAATATTAATTCCCAGATATTTAATAGTATCCACTCTCAAGACTGGACAGCCCTGTGGAGGAATGAAAGGCAGTGAGACAGCCCTTGCTTTGAAGTGGTTTACAGTAAATACTGCTTTTATGTGAGCTGAAATCTTCTCTCCAAGACTTTTAAAGCTTATATATTGGATTTTCTGTTGGTTTTGGATGTGAGTGGGGTTGTTTTTGGCTGTGGGTGGGGGTAGTTCGGGCAGAGTGTGTGGTTTTCAATTAATTATGTATGTGTGTGCAGTGGTTTAGATTTTTCTGTTTTAGTGTGTATTAGTATTTTGTGTGCTTGTTTAATTAGTATTTTGTGGGCCTGGGAATGTGCAGTCAGGAAGGATGTGTCTGGGAAGGTGCGAGGGCCTGGGGCGGGCTAGGATAGTGTATGAGGCATCCCAGTTGCTTGATCTGTGACCTTTCTCCAACCTCCCAGTTTCTATCACTACAGCAAGGCACTGTTGGGCGGTAGGAATAAAGAGGACCCACATTGCCTGATCGGGTCGGGGTGCCCTGTGCACTGCAGTAGGTGGTAGGATTGAGGTAGTTGGATGTAGAAGGTGCCCTGGGGTTAGAAGAGTCTTAGGGAGAGGCCAGACATATTTAGTTCCCATCACCAGGGTTCCCACCAGACCAAGTGGGCAGGTAGCCAGAGGGGCTGTACTGTTCACCAATCCCCTAAGGGCAGTGCTTTGCAATGCCAAATCGATCAGAAACAAGACAGCAATTATTGCGGACTTAATTTCTTCAGTTGATCTGGCTTGCATCACATAGACCTGGATTGGTGATGATGTTGGCCCAGTTCTAGAGGCCGCCATTCCACCCGGGTATACCGTAGTGCACTGCCCCAGAGTGGAACACAGGGCCGAGGGGTAGCCATCTGCTTTAGATCCAAACTAGGCTTTACCCTGCACCCAGTGAGAGCACTAGGTTCATTTGAGTGTGTGTGGCTGTTCATGGGGGTCTGGGCAAAGGGTGCCAGATTCTCCTGATTTAGCACCCCCCGGGGCAGTGGGAGAATTCCTGCAGGAGGTAGATGACTTCATTATTGGTGAAACATTGGAGGCCCCCAGATATTTAGTGCTGGGGGACTTCAATGTTTGAGCCGACAGTGTATCCTCTCAGCTTGGTTATATCTTCCTCCAGATGATGTCATCTCTGAGCCTGTTGCAAGACATTTCTTCTGTGACCCACCAGGGCAGCCATATGTTGAATCTGGTCTTCTCACAGAGCCTTGAGATAAACAATCTTAGGACTGATTGGGTATTTGGTCCAATCATTGCACGGTGGAGTTTTTGTTTGGGCACCCCCCAAGAGCCCTCCCCTGCCCAGATGGTTAGCTACCGTCCTTTGAGGGGCTTGACCCCTAAGGACTTTTTGGGGGTGGCTGATCTTTCTAGTGTGGACAGTGCATGCATTGGGAGTGTGTGCATGGCAGTTGTTGCCTATAATAAGGTGATGTCTGGTGTGCTCGACTCCCTTGCACCAGTCTGTGTATGACCCAAATCTTCTCACTTGAGGTCCCCCAGGTATGATGGGGCGCTTAAGGTGATACAGATTATGGGTCACAGATTAGAGTGCTGCTGGTAGAAATCCAGTAAGGAGGTGGACAAACTGGCCCTGTGTACACACCATGATGTGTACCAGGGGACAATCAACTATAAGAATGCAGAATTCCAGTCCAGGGAGATTGCTGCTGGGAAGAACTGACCAACTGTACTCTTTCAGACTGTGGACAGGCTTCTCCATCCTTCCTGCCTACAGCTGAAGAAAGTCTTTTAAAATGCATTCTGTGAAGAGTTTGCTCAGTTCTTCTCTGAAAAGGTGTCCACCATCAGGCAGGGGATTCCACCAGTGAGCCATATTCCAGCCGACAGTGGTCACCGTGGGCATCTGGAGAGCATTCCACCTGGTTGGGGTAAGTTTAGACCAATGGAGGTGGTGGTGGTGGTGGTCATTGAGGTTCCTACCAATCTGCGGCACACCTTTTGTGAACTGGACCTAGTGCTGACTTGTTTCTTAATGGGATGTGTTGACTCAGTTGGCCCGGTGTTTGCCTTAATTGTCCTGTGCTCCTTGTCGGAGGGGATCTGTCCTGATGTCCTAAAGGAGGCATTGGTAAGACCCCTTCTGAAGAAACCATCTTTGGACCCTGACCTCAAGGCAAATTACTGTCCCATCTCCAATCTTCCATTTTTGGGTAAGATTGAGGAGAAGGTGGTGGTGCTTCAGCTTGAGGAGCACCTCATGACCCATGATCTATACGAGCCTCTCCAGTCTGGGTTTCTAGTGAGGCATAGCACAGAAACTGCATTAGTTTGGGTGCATAATGACCTGTAGGGTGAGAGATTGAGGGGAAGGGACAGTTCACATACTCCTTGATCTCTCCTCTGCATTTGACACGGTGGACCATCATGTGTTACTTGACCACCTGAGGGAATTCTGCGGACTCACCAGCACTGTCATCTGCTGGTTTGAGTATTTCCTCACCAACAGGAGGCAAAGGGTAGTGATTTGGAATTTCTCCTCCTCCTCCTCTAGCCTCCAGGGCTCGGTCTTGTCACCGATGTTGTTTGCCATGTACATGTTGCACCTGGGAGAGCTCATAATGAAGTACAGTTTGGGTTTTCATTGCTATGCTGATGACACCCAGCTGTATCTTTCCTTTGCCCCTGGAACATCCAACGCAGTAGAAGTGCTTAACACCTGCCTTGCTGAGATCAATGACTGGATGGACTCCAGCTAGTTGTGACTGAACCCCAATAAAATGGAGGTACTGATGGTTGAGTTGAACAAAGGGCGTGATAGGTTGGCCTGTGGTGCAGAAATGGGGCTTTTTCTTGGATCTGTACCATTGAAGGCCTCCTCTAGGGTGCATGATCTGGGCAATATTCTTGACAGCAGACTGATGCTTGAGTCTCAGGTGTCGTCCATTGTTCGTGCCAGTTTTTTATTATCTGAGGAATATCACCAGGATAAAGCCCCTAGTTCTGCCCCTGGACCTCCCCACCTTGGTTCATGCCTTTGTAATGTCTAGGCTTGACTACTGTAATGTGCTCTATCTCAGGGTCTGTGGAGGTACCCTGTACTAGCTGCAGCTGGTGCAGAATACAGCTGCCAGGATGTTGACAGGGCAGTCTAAGTACTGTCACATCACCATGGTGCTATGTGAACTGCACTGGCTGCCGGTCAGGTGGAGGGTCCTCTTTAAGGTGGGCTTGCTCACCTTTGAGGCCCTACATGGTCTGGGACCTGGTTACTTGAAGGACCTTCTTACACCTGCTGTCTTGGTCTGCTCCCTCTGCTCCTCCTCTGGGGCTTCCTTTGCGATTTCCAGGATGAGGCTTAAAATGGTAAGTGACAGAGTGTTTATTGTTGCCACCCTGTCCTGTGGAAATCACTGTCTCCACCTATAAGACAGACCCCTTCTGTTGAGGTTTTCAAAGCTCACCTCAAGGCCTTCCTGTATAATCAAGCCTTCTCAGACTTTGATTTATAATTTCTTCTGATCCCTGACTTTCATGTTTAATTCTGTACCTGGATATATATTTAGTTTTGTATTTTTTTGTCGATCATATTATTTATCAATTTTATAATAGTGAATTATAGTGTAGAATATTTATTATTAGGTTTTATATTGTGGTGTTATTTTGTATATATAATTATACTGTTGGTGTTATTTGTATGTGATTTTTTTTCACTACGTTTTACATGCCCCTAGCCCCCATGAATGGGCTCACCCTGAGCTGACCCCTCACACCTCACCACTCAGGAAGCCCCCTGAGTGGGGCCACTGAAGCAGAACTTGTTGTGCTGGAAGGTTGGCCACAGAGCCCCGGCTCATACACGGGACCAGCAATTTTAGTGGTTTTTGTCTTCCTCTGGAACTGGGAACATGCAATAATGCAGTGGAGAGCATCTGTCCCAGCTCCAACCCACATTACAGCACAACACCATGTCCCCCAGCCTCTGCTAGGGGGCAACCAAAGCCAGGACCATCTAACCCCCTCCCTGGAGAAGGAGAGCAGTCCTTCAGATGCTCACTCCTTCTCCTTCCCTGCAAACCCCTGGCAGCCCATGCCCATTTCTGAGCATGGGTCACTGGCAAGGCATGATGTGTGGTGACCAGCGCCTTAACCATCAGCACCACCGGGCCGGCCATTTGTATGTGATTTTAACTTTTTCCGCACCCAGATCCTATGTGATGGGCATCTTTTTAAATAAAATTTGCCTTGCCTTTCCTTACTTTGATGCATATTCTCCATAAATTCTGATTTGGACCAATTAATTCTAAAGCCCAATATCTTGCAAAACCTATCCAATAATTGAATTATGATTGGAAATTACATATTCAGATCTAAAGTATATAATAGCACATCATTAGCATAAAGGTGATACAATGATCAATTTCCCCAATTTTAATGCCCTTGTACCTTTTATGCTGGTGAATAGATTTTGCCAGTGGCTCCACAACTATCACAAACATTAAGGGCAATAGGAGGCACCCCTGTCTCATGCCCCACTATAGAAGGAAGCATGGGGAGGCAGTATTATTGGTTCTGATTCTCACCACCAGGCCAGAATGCAGTATTGAGATCCATCTTACAAACCCTGGAACAATACCAAATCTACTTGAGACCACTATAATATATGACCATTCAATTTGCTCAAAAACCTTTTTGGCATCTAACATTAAGAGTGATAAATCTTTGTTCTTACAATGATCTATGATATTTAAAGTATGTCTTATATTAGCTTTCATTTGCCTGCCCTTAATAAATCCATTTTAGTCCAGGTGGGCAATCAAGGGTAATACCCCTTTCAGCCTGGTGGTGAGAACCTTGACCAATATCTTGGCATCTCAGTTAATAAGTGATATTGGGCAATATGAAGTTGTTGACATGGGGTCTTTGTCTTTTTTAAGAAAAAACATTATAACTGCTTTTTTAAAAGATGACAGCATTTGGCCGGTAGCAAAAATATAATTAAAAAGAGTGGAAATATGAGGAACAGTAATTGATGCAAAATGTTTGAAAAAATCCATAGGAAGACCATCAGGTCTGGGAAATTTTCTGGCTGATAATTTATACTGCCTGATTGATTTCATCAATTGATAAAGGTTGATCTAACTTAATTTTATGTCCCTGTGATATTTTTGGCATTGTGATGTTGGAGAAAAGTTGCTCCATTTTCACTGCTATATCATTCATATTGGAGGTATATAAATTCAGATAAAATTCACAGAAGGTTTTATTAATTTCATCCGATGATTCTGTGCTAATACCATTTTTATTATTAATATTGTGAATGGTTGTTTTGGATTTTTGGGCTTGTAACTGCCAAGCCAAGATCTTCTCCTGTTTCTCACCCATTATATAATATCTAGTATTAGTGTAAATAATCTGTCTTTCCACTGTTTCAGAGGAAATCTTATTAAATTGGTCCATTAAATATGTTAGTTCTTGCAAAATAGCCAGATAATTTGAAGCAGTGCGTGCATTTTTTTTAGTTTAATTTGTCTCTCCAAGTCCGTAATTACTTGAGATTTTTCCTTGTTTCGCTTAATAGTAAAAGTTGTAATTGCACCACGAACAATTGCCTTAATGGCAACCCACCATGCTGAAATGGAAATAGCTTCAGGATGATTATGAAAAAAATAGGTTTCAATTAATTTTTTAATATATTCTAGATACTGTTTATCTTTCATTAATATAGGGTCTAATTAAAATTCTGGTATTTTAATATTTTCAGTAATGCTTAAATTGAGATTAAATGGTGCATGATCAGAAACATGTATACTGAAATAATCAATATTAGAAACACTGGGCAATAGTGAGCTAAATAACAAAAATAAATGTAACCTAGAATAGTTCTGATGGATGGGTGAGAAATAAAGTAATTTTTTACCAATAGGGTAGTGATATCTCCAAACATCCACCAGATTATAATCTTCCATATACTGTATGACATTTTTGGCCAATGAAGTGATAGAGTCCTTGTATTTATTAGATATCTAATGTAGGGTTTAAAATATTGTTAAAATCACCAGCAGTTATACACTGCGGTGGGAATGAAGCAACATTCAAAAATAAATCATCAAAATATTGTAGACAATTTTTGTTAGGTCCATACACATTATCAAAGTTATTCTCTGATTTAACAACTGTATTTCAGCAATAATATATCTTCCCTGTGAATACCGGATTTAATAATATTCAAATTCAAGTTTTTATGGAAAAATGGAAACCCCTCTGGCATTATTAGTAAAGGGGGCATTCAAACATTGACCCCACAATTTAGAAAAGTATAAAAACATCTTGCTGCAGGAGATGAGTCTCCTGTAGAAAGATACAGTTGATTTCATGTTTATTAGCATAGTTGAAAAATGTTCTCCCTTTAAATCAATTCTTTATGTCCTGTACATTCCATGATAGACATCTTAAATCAGTAACAATAGAAAGTTTTTAACTATATTATCTAGTTATATAGCCCAAAATAAAGTACTAATATTAGCACCATCTGCACCATGTATGCACCAACTAATTTCAATACTTTATGTCTCCAGATTTCGTTGAATTACCCCGCTCCCCAGCTTCTAATAGTGAGACTAAAAATAAAAAGAAGTAGTTGAAGAGTGTCTTATTATTGCTACCAACTGCTCTCCAAAGCATGTTAGCAATACTGAATTTATTCTGCTTACTTAACTCTATGGAGTGAAGAAAGGTCCCCCTACTTTTACCTTCCCAACATCTCCCTTTAGAGAGATTAATATACAGTATGTACTTACAATGCCCCCAACCCCCTCAGTCACAGTGGTAACCATGTATGATATGAATTATGGCCCTCACAGCACCCGAGGTGTTGATTAATCCACAATAACCACACACCCTGGAGTGGATTATTGCGCTTGTAACATGGGGTACGTTTAAACAACAAAGAAATATCTAAAAAGGGTTTTTTTTTTGTTGTTTAAACAGCAAAATAGGTACTGTACCTGCCACCTTACAAAACAGTCAAAATAAATAATGCATAGAGCACTGCTGTTATGCACATAGAAATGTCACACATACACCACTTAGATGATGTGTGACTTTTCTTGTGCATGACAAACTACCCAACAATGATAAATTCAACCCCCTCCAGCAAGACCAACACATGCAGCTCAGAACTTTCTCTCCGACAGTCCTTGAAACGCTTGCTCTATAAGTGCAATATCCACTCTCCCCATTGAAGCACACACAGCAGCAGACATGCTGCAGCCCACAAAAGCACATTGCAGTAAGGCAAGAGAGAGAGAGAGAGAGAAACAGTGAAAATGTAGACACAGAGAGGTACACTGCTGCATCTGCCCTTCATGTTATCTCATTCCCGGACTCCTATCGTTTTGTCTATCTCTCTCTCTTTCACACACACAGTGCATACTGTACTGTACATGACCGCATACATCACAATGAACATGCTGCTGTCACTGTTCATTACTGTCTCCCTTTGCCTCTTAACAGATAGCACTCTTGCTGTCTCTCTCTTAAATAATGCTCCACAGAGAGAGAGAGAGAGAGAGAGAGACAGAGTGGAGATTGTTATTGAGGGTTGTTGGATGGGGCCTTGTTGAAACAAGGCCAAGGACATGAAGACACTGTGCATGAAGATCACTCACACTCCATAAGTTACTTTTTGAGCAACAGGCATGGTGCAGTAGTTTCTTTCTCTCTCTCCCTAACCCCCCCCACCACACACAACATAGACACACAGACGGAGATACCACAGAGTCAACGCAACATACAGCTTACTTGCGTGCACAGCCTCTCACAGTGCACATCTCTTTCTTTCTCTTTCCTGTCTGAGATGATGGTGTTGCTTGCTACTGTGTCCTGCTCTCAGTGAGTCCTGCAGTGAGGGAGAAGAGAGTTTCACCGTGGGTTGTGGTGGCTTGCTGTTTGCACTCTGTGGGGGACTGGGGGTCAAATACTGGGGGTGTATGGGAATGGACGTTCCTTGGTAAGCAGACATCTGCACGCTGGCTGGTTGGCGAGGAGTACTGCTTGCCACAGTGGGTGACTCACTGAAAATTTATTGCTGCAGGTAAAACATGAAACACATGAGCCTACAAGGTCCACGGGGTGGGTGGGTGGGTACTGCAGCACAGATGCAGAGTTATGAGCATCTCACATAGTAAACAGAATGGAGGGACACGATGAAGGGACTATGAGGTGCAGTTAGAACATGGGCATGGAGATGTAAGGCATATCACTACAGAGCAGCACGGGATGTGTTGCAACACTGTCACCCACTTACTGAGAGAATTAAATGGCTGCCACTCAGTATTAAAATTTTACAAACACAGACAAAGTTCTGGTTTGCCCATGGATCTCTGTAGAAGACTCATCACCCTAACTGTGCATATAACAGAGATTAATGTATGGTCATGTGCAGCTCGTTAGCCAATTGCCTTGCTCCATTTCCCTGTCCCATGTTATAATATAAATTTAACAATGTGGGACACGTAAACAAGTAGTAGAAGTCAACAGCAAGGAAATATTATATAAAGTCATTATAAATTACATAATCAGCATATTGTAAGTAAAACAGCAGTGGTCAACATCTAAAGAAATACTCAGAATACTCTGCAAGCACCCAGAAAGTAAAGGATTGTCACTACTGTGTAACTTAAAAGAAAGCAAGGTGGAGCACGGATGATAGAAATGAGGGCGAAACAGGAAAGGGAAAAGGAGGAGTGTGTCCATTGTAGGGGAGGGCATGTCAGGTTAGGAGAGGGAGGAGGATTTGTTTTATTTCTTCGAGATAGTGTAGCAGAGGGAAAGTTCAACCTGGCTAGAAAGGGAGTGGGAGCAGTAAGTGCCCCTGTGGAGTTCAGGTTAATTTGGCAAATGTACTTTTCTTAGTTGCTGGTTCAGCACCCGAGATTTTCTTACTGCCTTTTGCTTGGCCTGTATTTGTTAACTGAGTATCACTTGTAACAGTAGATGAACATGATGGGATCTCGGAAGACAAGGACTTGGAGCATGAGGAAGATTCAATCAGTAAAGAAGAGGATGCACTTACCACCGTAGAAGAAGCACTTTTTGGTTTTGTGACTTTTTTTTCTTCTGAATTGCTGTCTTTGTCTTGGAAACTTATTTAACCAGCCTAATCCCTTCCATCATTATTTTAATAACAGTGCTGATCACTAATGAAGCCAGCTCCCTTCCAGTACTTCACCGTACTACCTTCCTTGGTCACCTTGGGGAAATAGATGGCTAATGATAATGAGTAGTTAGTGCACATCTCAAGGTGAAGAATATGAACTGGCTAATTAGCAAGACTACAAGTTGGGGCTACTATGTAACTGCCAAGAGTAGCCCCCTCCCTCCAAAACATTTCACATGTGATACATTCCTGCCCCGTCCCAACTTCTGCTTGTGTGGGAAATGGCTGGTGACACTGTGCAGACAGAGGCTACTCAACTGCCAGGCTGCTCCATCTCTCCAAAATATTTCACACGTGATGCAAGCATTTATTTGACAGGACTACACACACACACACACACAAATAAAATTGTCCTCCTGTTTGTCCCTGTCCCGACTCCTGCTTGTGTGGGAAATGGTTGTTGACATTGTGCAGACAGAGGGTACTCAACTGATGGACTGCCCCCCTCCCTCCCTCCAAAATGTTTCACACATGACGAAAGCCTTTATTTGACAGGACTACACAAAACAAAATATTGTCCTCCTGTCTTGACTCCTGCTGGTGTGGGAAATGGATGGTGACACTGTGCTGACAGAGGCTACTCAACTTCCGGGCTGCCCCCTCCCTCCAAAACATTTCACATGTGACGCAAGCCTTTATTTGACAGGACTACACAAAGCAAAATATTGTCCTCCTGTCTTGACTCCTGATTGTGTGGGAAATGGATCGTGACACTGTGCAGACAGAGGCTACTCAGCTTCCAGGCTTCCCCCTCCCTCCAAAACATTTCACATGTGATGCAAGCCTTTATTTGACAGGACTACACAAAAAACATGTGGTTCTTCTGTCCCTGTTTCAACTCTTGCTTGTGTGGGAAATGGCTGTTGACACTGTGCAAACAGAGACTGCTCATCTGCTGGGCTGCCCCCTCCCTCAAAAAACATTTTACACGTGATGCAAATCTTTATTTGACAGCACTACACAAAAAAATATGGTCCTCCTGTCCTTGTCCCAACTCCTGCTTGCATGGGAAATGGCTGATGTCATCATGCAGACCGAGGCTATTCAACTGCCATGCTGTCCCCTCCCTCCAAAATGGTTTCACTCTTGATGCAAGCCTTTATTTTACAGGACAACACAAAGAAAAAATATGGTCCTATCCGACTCCTGCTTGTGTGGGAAATGGGTGGTGACACTGCTCTGACAGAGCTTTGGGTTTACACATGTGACTTCCTCAGCATCTCACAGTATGCCAGATTTGTATCCCTGCTGAATAAGCTCAGTTACCACTCCACTGTCAGCTTATTTTATTCTTTACAACCAGGTAAGTTCCACAAGCACAGGTGCCTGCTTTCAGGGGCAAGCCCGGAGCACTGGAGAGGCTAAGCGACTTGTTCAGAGTTATACAGTATGCAAGAGTAAGTTGTGGGACTCAAAATCAGGTCTGTCTGCTGGATGTACCACCAAGTTCATTCACAGCACATTAATCTCTAGGCTATACTGCCAGGCAGCCAGCTTTAAGTACCAAGATAAGTGACAATTCAGTGGAATTTAACTTGAACTGAACTTCTTGCACTGCAGCACTTGTGCTTTTCTGTTTCTGTCTGGTGCTGCACTGTGCCACTACTGTGCTTTGGGGCTAGCAAATAATACAGTCTCCAACTGCCCCCTACACACAATCTCTCTCTACTAGCACCTTGCCCTTTGTTTGGCAGCCAGATTCTATCATCAGGCACGAGGTGCCCCTCCCACACACACACACACACACACACACACACACATATGCAGTCAGTCCTTGGCACACATCCCTCCTGAGTCCTGAGCCTCTCAATTTTGTCTTTTATTTTCTTTTATTTTTGTTGGTGGTGTGGTCAATGGAGACCCATTGTTTCCCTTCATGGACGGCTGCTCACTGCCGCACCCCAGTCCCTAGCACACGTACCTCCCGAGTCCCCACCTCTTAGGTATTTTTTTTTTAATGTACTGTTTTTTCCTTTTGTTTTTGTTGGTGCCTGGTGTGGGTGGAGAAAGTTAAGTGGTGATCCACAAGAAGGCCCTTCCCTTCCCACCTGGCCACTCGCATGCTGATACAGACTCCTGAGCTCCTCTCTCCTCAGTGGCTCAACTGAAATGGCACCGAGGACAGCTGTGGATTGCATCTATACTCTGGTTTGTGCATGCATAAACCAGAGTATCTGAACTGCAGACTCACCAGCTCAGTTCTCTTTTGAGGAGCTGAAAAACAATAACAAAAAGAAAAAAGCTTGGAGATCCGAGCTGATCGGAGCCAAATTGGCAAGGTTCGGCTCGAGTCTCATGGAAACTGAGCTGTATGTGTTAAGGATGGCATGGTTTCACTCCCACAGGTTCGACACACCAGTAGTGTAAAACACAGGTTTGCCTTTTCAAGGTCTCAATGACTTAGTCTGCGTGGGTGAAGATAAAAAGCAGGGGGGTTCGGAGGCAGTTTGCTTAGGTATTTTTTCAAAGCATTCACAGGGCACAATCTGTCTCCAGGTATTTCTTTCATGCATCCATTGTGCAAGTCTCAGCTACTTTCAAGGGGGTTTCTATGGTTTGTAGTTGCCTCATTGTAGGTCAGTGCCACTCTCAGCTCCTCCCTAACCAGACTGGTCATCCTCTTTAACTCCTTCTGTCATTTCGCCCTGGATTCTCCATCTCTTATGCATCACTGCGACCTCTAACGCACATTGTCCCTCCCATCGCTTGCAAACAGGCACCTCTTCCACTGTGCCACATTTACCTCCAAATTCTGGTTTGAAACCCCTCCCACCCTATCTCTCCTCCTCTCTATCCATCCATCCCACCTCCCCCTCTCACTCCCTTAGATCCTCCGATGCTCACACATTGGCAGTCCCTCACTGTCTAACAAGTGCAGGACAAAGTGCATTCTCACATAGATTCCCAAAGCTCTGGAACTCTCTCCCTCCTTAAATTCAGCACTCCTCCTCCCCAGCATCTCTATTCACTGCTCTAAATAACTTCTTAATGACAAGCTGCTCCTGCTCTTAATCCCTTTTCCCACAACTTTAGTCTGCCCTCCCTAGCTCCCCTCTGTCCCCAGCCCCCCTCACAGTTATCCCATGCACTACTTACCCTTCCCCCACTCCCCATATGTCCCCCTTTCCTCCACCCCATATGTCCCCCTTGACTTTCTTACCCTCCAGACCCCTGCCCCTATGCTAACTTCAACTACCTCTTTTGACCCCACTCCCTACCCCTCCTCTAGAGCCCCCCTCCTGTTCTGCTTCTTCCCTCCATGTCCTTGCCCACATAATCCCTCCTCTGACACCCACATTCTTTACCCCTTGGTTTCCCACAAAACCATCACTATCTCTCTCTGCCCCTCCATAGCACCTACTCTGCACTTCCCTACTAGGGCTGCCCTTACTCTTGAGCACTTCAACTATTGTGGCTGATTGAATGTTGAAAATTGAAAACAGTTACAATTTATTTTTTGTTCTAATCCATGTATCCACTTATTACTTTCACTATATGTACATTCTTTTTACCAGAATGTATTGCATCTTGTGCCACTTGTTTATGTGAATATGTAAAATGCAATTGTTATTACTTCTCCCTCACCCTCCCATCCCCAGGATGCACCATGAGATGAGCAACTTGTTGTTCAGTGTGCCCTTCCTGGAGAAACAATTCAATAAATAAATAAATAAATTGATATAGTAAGTTGTTTTCATCTGCTTACATTTTTTTTTAAATTTAGTATGCTTTTATGACCGCAGCTGGCCATCCATGGGTCCGACTCAGTCATCCACCATTCCTGAATTACTTGTAACCCCCAGACTGCCTCTTCGGCTACCCCAGCGTTGGGTCACGGGGGAGGGCCCTCTACTCCCCAACAAACATTTGATCTTGATCTGGGAGTTGAGTGCCTCAGACAGCTGTGTGGGACATGACAGAGTGGGCATCCTCAGTGCATTGGCCAAGTGGTATTTTTTCCATTTCGCTCCCCAGGGAGCTGTGGCATGCAATGACGTATGTGGATCTCACTCCCCAATGCCCGGCATGCCTCCCAGCCAGATACAGTCCTGGCAGTCAGACTCCAGGCCTCCAAATTGTATTTATTTATTTTATTCTTTGGTAACCAGGTAAGGCCCACTAGGCACAAGTGCCTGATTTCAGGGGTGACCTGGGAGCACTGGGCGGTTAAGTGACTTGCTCAGAGTCACGCAGTATGCAAGTGGAGAGTGTGAGAATCAAACTTGGGTCTGGTCTGCTGGATGTATCAAGTTCGTTCACACCTCGTTCCTCTAACCTCTAGGCTATACTGCCAGCACAAGGGGCCAGTACCACGCTGATGACTTCCCTGCCCCCCCAGAGGAGGAGAACAGTCCATAGAACACCCAGTCCTCCTTCCCCTGGCCAGCCCTCTGACTCCTAAGATCACTTTCGATTCTGGGTTGTCAGTGTCACAAGCAGTAGTGCTGCTGCTGTGCTGGCAGGCCAGCTGTTTCATCTGTTTGAATTTGAAAAGTACTTGGCATTAGTGCTCAGAGTTCCTCCCTTCCTTGATGGGTAAAGAAAAGCTGGACATCCAGCCATACTTTTCTGACAAACCCCATAGCAGTGTCTGGATTTTGAGCCTCTCGGTGCTTCATTTTTCCTAGGTCACTTGTACTGATGACTGGGTGATGGGCTGCTTTATCTTTACTTTGACTTCTTAGTTTTTAAAGATGCTTACAAAGACATTGTTAGATACTGTACTTAGAAAATCTGGGTCCTTCAGTGTGTTCAGAGACCAGCACACTGGGGGGTCATTAAGAAATATGCTTATTCCAGCTCTCAAGCAGACATATGACAAAACACTACATTTCACCTTGTGTATTTTTAACTGTGGCATTCATTTCTCTTAGGATTCTGTTCAAGTTTTCTTTGGAAACTGAGGTAAAATTAACAGGGAGTTTTTTTTTCTTTCAGCCAGTCACTAAAAACATTAATCACCCAGGAAGTCTGTCCTTCAGCATTAATCTAATTTCTATCTAATTCTATGAGATTTAGTTTTGTTTTGCTCACTGTGCTGTAATGGTTTTTGGATTTCATTTTTAGTTATCCGAGGTACTGGGTCAGTAGTTTCTCTCCCAGAAACCTGTTCCATTTCTGTTGCCTGAGGTGCTGTTTCAGCATTCTCTCTCACAGGAACTTGCTCAGTTTCTGTTGATGTCGCAGTGTCAGTAATTCCTGTGACAGGAATGTTTTGACTATTGTTTTCAGAAGCCGATAACTACAATATGTTGGGATCATCAGAAAAGTGAAAGCTGATCTCCATTGTAGTCTCTTAGTCAGGAGTCTGTCACTCTGACATACAATGGTGGCTGTCACATGAGTCGTATGATTCTGATAATGTAGGTTTTCTGAGCACTGACTGAAAGGTGAACAGGCTGGACAGGTTGACCGATCTAATTTCAGTGCTGTTGTACTGAGATAACAGATCTGGGTTCTGAAGCTCTTGCCTAATCAGGTTTCTGGATTTGTTAGAGACATTTCATAATAGGTACTATATTCATTACAGATATGTTAAAGTGGTCAGAGAAAATTAAATCACATGAGTTGTGTAGAAATTTGTTTTATAATGCAGGAAACATCTGAAATTTACAATCACGGATGACCAGGGATGACCAAGGTCAATATGAATAATTCTTAAACTTTATTGACCATAGTCATCCATGGTCTATCCCTTGGTCATTTACCATCAGTGGTTGCCATAGATAACCTTGGGAAGAATCATAGGCAAAACATGAATGGCCATTGTTGCTGATCATGTATATCAGTGATCCTAAGACTGGGGTTGTGAATAGCTGAGGTAGAGCTAGCGGTGATCAGTTGGCATTGCCCCACACCTCATTTCTTTGAGTAGATCTGTCAATGTGCTGATTCACCTGCTGGGTCTGACTCCTAGTATGGGCCAAGGTTGAATTTTTGGTTTTCTTCCCTCCAGGCCCTGTGCTCTCAGCCTGTAGTTGACATGGCAACCCCTCTGCACAGTCTATGACCCCAAGGGTTGACAGTATAGATGTTACCAGTCTTGTTGCCCACTTCCACTTCACCCAGTTTGCCTCCTCCACAGCCGACTGAGAAAGAGCTGGTGGACCACCAGCTGACACTGTCACTACACCTGCAGCCCTTTCAATCAGATGGTCAGTGTGCTTGCCCTTTCTCAGTCAGGACTCTTGCTTCAGCACAAAAGAGTTCTGCTTTGTGGTCTCAGTCATTCTATAAAATAAGACTCACTGCTAAACCAGAAACCACCTGAACTTTGGTTTATATGCTGAATTCCACTAATTTAAAATCTTCCTTTGCCATGGAAACCTGGGCATTTCCCATCCCCCCCCCCCGGACAGTAAATAGTATACTTCCCCTTCAACCATCATTTCTCCCCAGTGAATGCCTTCCTCACCAGGGAATGCTTACACCCATGTCAGTTAGAGCAATTGTGGAGCTGGTAGTTGGGGTCATTATGATTGTCTAAGGGTTTTATTTCTCTTTTTTTGATAGGTTCGCCTGGTGGAGTGGATGTGACATGACATCTGGTGAACATCTGGTGAGCTCCCACACCTGATGTACCAACATCTGCCGCTCCACCAATCCTGCAGCTCATTCCGGACCCAGCCGTCACTAGGAGTTGGTCTGTTGTCAGGTGCCACGGCCCACCCACTTCAGAGGAGGAGAATTGTGCAAAGGATACATGATCCTCCTCCCACAAGCTTACCCACCAATCCTCTGGGCTCATTCCTGAACCTGGGTAGTTGGCGCTGCAAGCTGAAGCACTGCTGCTGTGCTGGTGGGCAGGCCCCAAGAAGAGTTTCTTAACATTCATCTTACATCTGCTTCTGACCAGCCTCCATCCATGACCTCTCATCATCGTTTTAATTTAATTTCATTTTTATGAAGGTTGCGGAGACAGGGGCGAAGGTTAGAGTGTTGTTGGCACAAGTCCACCCTTGATGCCGACCGCCTTAGATTGATGGAACATTATTCTATCTATCAATCTGCAATCACCCATAAGAAGGCAGAATTCCTGCCCAGGGAGATTGCAGTTGCACAGACTGGACCGGCTCAGTTGCTTCAGACTGTAGACAGACGGTGCAACCCAGCCTGTCTGCAAGTTCGAAAAGCTTTTTCGCAATTAGAGTGCGAGGAGCTCACTCATTTCTTTGCAACTAAGGTGGCTGACATCAGGGCGGACTTGTGTCCGGCAGTCTCTAAGGGTGATGTTGTGGAACAGTGCGAGTTCACAATACCTCAGTTCTCTTGGAGTTCCTTTTGCCGACCTGAGTTTGTGGATATTATGAGGATCATCCATAATGTGTAGCCCACAAGCTGTGGTTTGGACCCTGGACCGACTTCCCTAATTTTGGGCTGTTCTGAGATCATTGGTCCAGTCCTGGTGCAAATAGTCTGGTGCTCCTTAGAGTCAGGTGAGTTTTCTAACTCCCTGAAAGAGGCAGTGGTGACACCCCTCTTGAAGAAAGCTACTTTGGATCCAGACTGTTTCTCAAACTACAGACCTATCTCTAACCTTCCCTTTATTGAGAAGGTAGTGGCAGCCCAATTGGAAGACCATTTAACTATCCATAATGTCTACGAATCCTTCCAATCTGGTTTTTGTAAAAGACACAGCATCGAGACTGTGCTGGTTCGGGTGCTTAATGATCTTCTGAGGGTGAGGGATCAGAAGAGATGTTCCATTCTAGTTCTCCTTGATCTCTCGTCAACTTTTGACACTGTGGATCACCTGGTGTTGTTAGCAACCTGAGGCTAATTTGTGGAATGTCGGGAACTGTTTTAAAATGGTTCACTTCATCCCTCACTGGGAGATCACAAAGAGTTGTGTCGGGGGTTTATTTCTCTGGCCCAACGTCTTTGTTGTGAGGGATGCCTCAGGGTTCAGTACTGTCACCCATGTTATTCACAGTGTATATGCTGCCTCTCGGAGACATTATAAGATGGTATGGGCTGAGGTTTCACAGCTACACAGATGATACCCAGCTATACTTGTCTTTTGCACCCTACCAAGATGGAGCTCTCTCGGTGTTTAATAACTGTCTGGAAGAAATCCAAGGTTGGATGGATTCTAGCTAGATAAAGTTGAACTCAGAGAAGACAGAGGTTTTGGTGGTGGACCCGGGTGGTTAGATAGAGAGGTCGTATGATGGCACGCCCTCTGGAATTTTTCTTGGTGGTGTGTCACTCCCAATCTCTGAATGGGTGCGCAACCTTGGGATTGTCCTAGATGACAAGCCGACCCTTCAATCTCAAGTGTTGGCCATTGTCAGGACTTCCTTTTACCATCTCAGGAATATTGTCAGGGTGTGCCACCTTGTTCCGTCTGACTCTTTGCCAACGCTGGTCCACGCCTTTGTGTCCTCGCACTTGGACTACTGCAACACCCTTTACTTTGGGCTTTCTGGGGTTGAAATCTGTCACCTACAGCTGGTGCAGAACGCTGCAGCCTGGGTTTTGACTGGGACAAGGAGATCCAGTCATATTACCCCGGTACTGCGTGAACTGCACTGGCTTCCTATACGGTGGCGGATCACCTTTAAAGTCATTTTATTGACTTTCAAAGCCCTCCACGATCAGGATCCGACCTATCTGAAAGAACTTCTGGTGCCTTACTGCCCTGGCCGATCGCTCCACTTGGCCGACGAGGGGTTGTTAGAGATTCCAAGAGTGAGGTTAAAATCTTCCAGCAGTAGAACATTTTCTTATGCTGCACCTACTCTTTGGAATTCTCTACCATGCCGGTTAAGGGAGTGCACCTCCGTGGAGGTATTCAAGGAAAACTTAAAAACCTGCCTGTGGCAAATGGCCTTCTTGGAGGATTAATGTAATTTGAATATAAATACTGTGTTTTGATTTTATGGGATATTTTATTGTTTGATTTTAATATGTGATGTTGTTATGAAATCATTTTATTTATATGTTTCATTAATTGGTACTGTATGTTGTGGTTTTGATATGTTCAGCACCTTGATACATTGAAAGGTGCTTTCAAAATAAAATTATTACTACTATTATTATTTATTTTATACTGAAAGTTCTGTGGGTTAAAAGCCCATTTTCACAGACGTCCAGTTTTATTCCTGGTGCCGGGGCTGGCAGTATAGCCTAGAGGTTAGAGGAACGAGGTGTGAACGAGCTTGATACATTGAGCAGACCAGACCTGAGTTTGATTCTTACAACCTCCACTTGCATACTGTGTGACTCTAAGCAAGTCACTTAACCGCCCAGTGCTCCCAGGTTGCCCCTGAAAACAGGTATTTGTGCCTAGTGGGCCTTACCCAGTTACCAAAGACTAAAATAAAACAAATAAACAAAGGTCTCCACTATCTGCCTTGTTTATTCCTCTCAGGAATTTGTAAGCCTTGATCCTATCCCTTCCTCTTCCTTCTGGGCTCCAGAGTGTAAATGTTCATTTGCCACCCTCTCCCTGTAGTATCTGTCTTGCTGTACTTAGATCATTTTGATGATGCTGCTTTACACCATCTCAGGCCTGTCACTGTTCTTCATTGCACACAGACTTAGAACTGAGTACAGTACTCCAGCTGGGGCATGAACAGAGACCTTTACAGAGCAACCACCCTCCCCATAGCAGCCTCGTTGCCATCCTATAAGCTTTGCTGCAGTGGCTTGAGGTTTTGAGACTGTTACTGTTAATAACCCTCTTGTCCTTTTCTTCTGTTGTTCCATCTCTCTAGACCAATCCTCTCCAGTAGTATGTGCTCATAAAATAAATTCTCATTTGTATCCAAACAAATTTTGGAATTGTTTTTTTTTTATTTTGAATTATAATTTTATTGATTTTCAAAAGAAATAGAATACAGGTGTTAGTGAGACTACTAACCACAGTCATCATTCTACCTTATATAGATACATCAAGTCAAGTACATTGGTGGAGGAAACAATAAATATCATACTTCTATAAAGAAAGAAACACCATATGTCTATAAAGGAAGAAAAAAACTTGGAACCGATAGCTGTGTGGGTCTCACTATACATGTAAATTAGGCCTTCATAACTTTACACTATTATAATTAACATCCCACCACACATCTACCAAACACCTCAGCTCTTAGTATCTTACATAGCTGAATAAATTAATTTCACCGACGAAAGAAATAAATTCTTTGCAAATCAAAAATCAAAGTTATTCCTATTCTTACATTGTTTCATTGTCTTATATATCAATATTTGTCAGACATCAAAAATCATTTCCTTATTTCTATTATCTATGAATAAATGCATCAGACAAACATATTTTTAATGTCAGTTCATGCCATATTCATAACATCAGTAACATCAATTTGCATCTTTCAATGATTTCACTCGAAGATTTCAGTCAACTGGCACTTCAGATCTGGCAGCATCAGCTATTACAAACATTTCTTGCACCAATGAAGTAGGAGATTCTCCTTAATTCTCAAAGGAGGGTTCATACTGTGTCCTTAAGGAACTGGCAATTTGATCTGGTTAAAAAAAAATGAACAATTAATTTTTATGTGTTACATGTACTTTAGCTGGTGTACGTAACTGGAGTTCGGTTCCCAGTTCTGATATATCTTTCCTATATGCATGAAATTTTCTCCTCCTCTGCTATGTTGAAAAGGCCAAATCAGGGTATACACAGCACTGATGTGACTTTTGAAAAAATACTTTTTATTGAGGAAAGCAAATATCAAACATATAGAATTCAACAACCAAACCTCATTTTACAACAATTACAGAAATAAACACTAGCTAATACAATTACATCCTATCTCAAACTGTGTAAGAAAAAGAAGTTGAAAGGTTAGCAAGAAAACCAAAGGGAATGTCAGAAAATGCAAGAAAATTTGGAACACTCTAAATCTTAAACTTTATCACGTAAATAAACAATTCTTATACATTTAATAAAATAAATTAGTTACACCTTCTTAGAAATACTATACCTCAGTTACTAAAAAAAAACAATACAAAAGTGGTATCTTGGCATACCCAGGCAAGTCTGAAAGTTCAATTCAGAGAGTGAAGATAGCATATCTGAAATGGGAGGCGGGTGAAGTAATACAGTTAAGAAAGGGGTCCTATCTGTGCATAGAGTAGTTAGTAAGTTGAGTACATTTCTCAAACTCTGCTAATTTAATGAGGGCAGTTAGCCATTCTTTGAAACTAAGAAGTGTGTGTCTATTCTCCATTTAAGTAAGATTTGCCTCTTGGCTTCTAAAGCTGCTGAAAGAATCCAATATTTGTGCTGTGCTGTAATGCAAGCTATATGAGCTGTGTGCTCCAATATCAGAGGGTAAATTGGTTGCTAGGACTGAGCTTGCAAACATTTAGACCTGGGACCAGATAGATGTAAGTGCTAGTCAGGACCATCATTTATCTAGCTGAATTTCTGCCCTCCAGACACCAAATGATTGGTTCTGCTATCTGACATCTAGCCACAGAGGATCAGGGAATTGTGCATGTTTTAGGGGGTACTTTAAGCCAGAATTAGTCACTGTCGGTTACCTGTACCGTTTGGAATTACTTTGGGTCTTGCTAAGTAGTGCAGCTGTACGCTAGCGTTTCAGCTCGGTGGAAAGTACTTTGTTAGCAGTCTCCTGCCTGGGGCTATTGTAGTGTGGGGGTTCTCTCTTTATTACAGCCTGTGTTTGTTATTTGTAGTGAGTATTTCAGTGTTCCTTACCTGGTACGGTGCTTCTCTCTCCCCCTACACTATCTTAGATTCGCGCATGCACAGTGCACCACATTTTTGCGCATGCGCAGTCGGGTATCTCATCGGATACCTGGTCGGACCCTCCTGCTGCATACTTAATTAATGTCTTTGTCTCCATCCCCATATAGGCCTCAGGAGATCCACATCCCCACACACCAGCAAGCCCTGCCTGCACAGCACACCTCGGGGCAGCTAAGGACACTGAGACACCCGTAAAGGTAATCTTCAGCACTACATGCCCAGCTACTTTTGGAAGGGGTGTTAGACTGTCGACACTGCATCAACTGCCCCAGCTACCTCAGCCACTCTCCTACCCAGGGGCATCCCTTAATTTACAGTACCTCCCCAGTCACATGACTAAGTGCCCACTTTCCCATTAGCAGCTTGTACTCCCTCCCCACTAGAAGCCACTCTAATTCACTACTACTCCTCCTCTGAGCTTGCCTCTCTCTCACGCTCTGCAACTCACTTTCCACCCTCCCTTCCTCAAACCTCATTGCCTGTTATTGCACCATCTGGCCCCTAGGAGGCGGTATTACTCCCCTGACTCTTGCTCCGGAACTAGCTCTCCCTCTCCACCACTCTGCACCCTCTCCACAGACCTCTCCCCTCCATTCTTATCGCTATATTACTAGACCATCTTTACACTCCCTCACTGGGATTCAAACCCTGTACCTTTCACACCAAAAGCAGGCACCATTACTCTGCGTCATCCCAGCTGCCTCACTAGTAGGTATCTTTTAGTCATTCTTATAGCTTCTTCTCACTTTGACTGCCACTAGCATGGCCATCCTCCTCACCCTTCTTAGCTGCACCTTCATGCTCTTTAGCACTATCTCCACCTCCACCCCCTCCCAAGCCACTAGCGACCCCACAACTTTCCACACTATTCACACTGGTCATCACTCCACCTTATCCTCTAGTCACTCCTCCCCCCCCCAGATCCCCTGCCAACACTCCCCCACCCCAGCCCTAGGCACCAACACTTGATACATGCCTCCCACACCATTCTCTCACTTCCCATTCCCATCTTCATTTCTCAACAAACCATGTCATGACCTAGTAGACTAACCCCCCAAAAAAGCCATTCAACAGCTGCTGCTCAGAACAATTTTCCTCCTCCTACTCCTCTCTGGCAATGTCCACCCCAACCCTGGCCCCCCCACTGCTGCCACCCATGCACAAGCAAAATCCCCTGGACTGTGCATCGTGTCCATAAACATATGTAGCCTTATCAAAAAACTCAATTAACTCCAAGTCTGAATGGCCCTGCACCAACCCAACATCCTTGCCCTCATTAAGACTTGGCTATCAAAATCTACACCCGGACGCCTATATATCCCTGCCCGGCTATACCCTGCACTGCCTAGACAGAGTCAGGAAATGTGTGGGGGGGGGGCTGTGCTATCTACCTCCATGACCACCTACTGGCCCATGTCCCCCCAATCTGGCCAGTAGTGCTCAAGCCCTGTCCATTAGCATCACACCGGTCCCCTCAAAAGCACTCATGTTCATTACCACAGTCTGGGCAGACTGGATGGGCCTTGCGGTCCTTATCTACCATCAACTTCTATGTTTGTATGTTTACATCCCACCCCATGGCCAGAAACCCACTTTCCAATCCCTTCTTGACTACCTCATCACCCTCCCCCCAAAAAATGAACTTATCATACTTGGCGATCTCAACCTGAACTGGCTCTCCCCTGCCACCTTCCACCTCAAAGATTCACTTGCTGCCTTTGACATCACCCAGCTCGTCTCCACCCCAATACGCATTAACCACAACACTGGGACAGCCACCTTACTTGACTTAGTCCTCTCAAATCGCCCCCATAAAATCACTGACCTCTCCATCTTATCAAACACCCTCAGTGACCACTCTCCTATCCTTTTCAAGTGGTTCTATCATGTATCCAAACCACCCGCAAGACAATATTCTCTAGACTACTCAAACCCAGCAATCTAAGGAGTCTTAGAACCCACCTAGAGTACCATGACCGGTCCCCACTTTACTCCAGCCAGAATATAGATGCAGCCCTCTGCTACTTTATTGACACTTTCAATGGTGCCTGTAACAAATTTGCACCACTGAAAAAAAAGATAGTAAGGACCCACGACACCCCATGGATCACATCTCACCTCCTGGATCTTATGAGGCACCATGATGAATTGTGGAAAAAAGCCCTTGACACTGGCAATGCCCTGGACAGACAACTTTACCATGCTGCTCGAAACAGCTGTACATGGGCCATTAGAAAAGCTAAAGCTGACCACTTTAAAGCTGCACTAACAGCACCTGGGGGGATGGACGAAAATCCTGGGACAATCTGAAGTCTCTTGGTGGAAAATCACACTCCCCACCTCAATCAACTCAGCATAAATGGCTCCATCTCAAACAACTCCCACCTAGTGGCAGAAGCATTGAACTCCACTTTCTTGGACCTCAGCACTACTCTCCCCCACAACTTCTTCAATCAAACCCCCCTGCTGCCATCACCCCCACCAACTTTTCCTCCTTTTCACTTCCGGACCCTCACCCCTCGGGAAGCTAAACCCTACCTTATCAAAGCCCTCAAGAAGGCCAGTTTCAGTAGTAACACGATTGACCTTAGAATCTTGTGACTGGCCCTCAGTGAGGTCCTCTCCCCTCTAACCTCTCTTCTAAACCTCTCCCTTTGCCTAGATAAGTTTCCCTCTCTATGGAAGACGGCTCTTATAACCCCCCCATCCACAAAACTGGTGACCGTCTTTTCCCAAACAACTACTGGCCCATATCTATCTTTCCCCCACTCTCAAAGGTCCTCGAATGTATAGTTGTGGATCTGCTCATGGAGCACCTATCCAGATACAAACTCTTGACTCCTGAACAGCATGGTTTCAGACGTGGGCACTGCCCTACTACTGCCCTTCTCTCCTCCACTTCACTATTTTCATACACTCAGCCCTGGATAATGGCAAGCTGGCTGGGGCGGTCTTCCTTGACCTCTCAAAGGCCTTCGACACTGTTAACCACTTGCTTCTCCTCTCCACCTTGTCTCAGCTCGGCCTCTTTCATGGTCCCTTGAATTGGTTCACTGACTACCTATCAAACCAGACCCAAAAGGTAAAAATCAACTCCACCACCTTGAACCCACTCACTGTCTGCTCCGGAGTTCCACAAACTTCATATTAGGACCCCTTCTTTTCAGCCTCTTCCTGAATTCCCTCCTCAAACCCTGCTCTGGAAAGGTTCTGCTGTACGCTGATGATGCTGTCCTCTATGCATCTCACCCTAACCCCACCCAACTTGAACTCTCCCTCCAAACCTCCTTTACAGAGGCAGAGACCTGGTTCACTAAACACAAACTTGTACTTAACCAAAAAAAATCCAAGACCATGCTATTCGCCCACCACCAGAACAAACTCAAGCACACCCCACTAAACATCTACACATCCACTGTACTGCCCCTTGAACAGGTCCACTCCTTTAAATATCTAGGCATAACCTTCGACCCTGCCCTTACCTTCCATGACCACATACATCAACTCTGTTCTAATCTCAACTCCCGCATCAGACTCCTCTACCATCATCGGCAATGCCTTCCCCCAGAAGCCCTACAGCTTACCATCTCCTCCTCGGTACTATCTGTGATTGACTATGGCATTGTTATCTGTGGGGCGGCAGACAGCACTGCCCTAAACAGGGTCAAAATGTCACTCTACAAAGCCTGCCACCTCTTTCTGGGCTGCCCCGGTAACACCTATACCTGCTCCCTTTATAACCAAACAAACTGGCTGAACTTTGATAGAAGGCTACAATACCACACCTATTTATTAGCCAAAAAAATCACCAATGGACCCATGGCTCCTTGCCTCTCCACTCATCTGTAACCAACTGCGAATGCAAGACTCACCAGGAGCTCACTCAAACCAACTCACCAGGTACCTAGACAAAAAAAACTCACTGGGCCAATGCTCCTTTCACTATTGTGCCCCATCCTGGCTAAACTCCCTCCCTCCACACATTATGGAGGAACTGAAACTTGGCCACTTTAAATTCCTTTTGCGCTTCCAACTTCTATCCTCATGCTCCCGTGCCTGTTACTAACTCCTATAATCCTGGCAATGAACGTTGTCCTACTATCTGGCCTTATTCCTTCTGGCCATAACCTGGACATGCCTATCCCTCTCCTCCTTTCCTTTCTCCTTCTCTCCCCTGTTCCACCTTTGCAGACAATGGACCACGTCCAGCTTTTGACCTTCCTGCTTTTCCCTATCTACTCCTCCCAGCTACCTCTACCCCCTAGTCTCCGCCTAACCACCTTAACCTCAAGGATCTTGGCTCTTACCCTTAGCCTTACCCGTACCTGGCCAACCCTCCCCTCACAGCTTCTATATCTGAACTGAATTTTGTACACAGAAATTGCTTTTATGCTCTGTTCCTGTTTCTACCCATTATGTTATATATAACTGGTTACAATATGCTCAACTTGTATATGAATTGTACTTTAATGTAATATTATGTCTGTACTGTTATTGTCTCTGTATTTGACGTGGAGCCTTTGTAAAGGAGTCTCTGACTCAAGTGATTGTAATTCCGAATAAACCAATAAATAAATAAACAAATATATATGTGGAGAGAACCCAACCCCTGATGACATCTCCAGCATGTGCCTGCGGGCATAAGGTCCATTCTCTTCAGGACCTGGGGAGTACAGTATCACCTATGAAAAATCTTTTTTTGAATTAGCTGGCATCTCATATTTCTAAAGTCAGAGTAGGCACTTTTAAGCATCTTTAGCCAACTGTCATTAGGAATCTGGTTCTGTAAATCCTGTTCCCAATCTGCTTTTTCCTTCAGCAGGTCTGGGATGTTGGCGAGAGGAGAAAGTCATATATTACCTCTCAACCTTGATGTGTACCAGGTCCAATTTGAAATCATTGTAGGAAGAAGGCTGTCTTTGTGCCCTGCAGCAGCATGGAGTCTGGTTAGAACTGCCTTCCATAGTTGGAAATATCTCCAAAAGTCTTACTTGGGCAGGTTATAATTCTTTATTAGATAAACAAAAGAAACCAGCATATCAGCTTGAGGTTCCATAAGTTGATCTACCATCTTAATTCCTCAATTGTCCCACAAGGGCCTGTGGAAGGGTATCTTATTGATGGTAAGGTAAGGGTTATGCCATAATGCTACCCAGCATACTAGTGACCTCACAAACTACCAGATGCTCCAAAACACCTGCATCAGGGCTACAAGGCTAGCCAAGTCCGAATATTTCAAATATACCTTCATCACCAACATAAATTCCCCTTCAAAGTTCTGGAAAGTGGTCCATGCCTTATTTACCCCCTCATCTCGCCCACCCCCCTGGTACTTAGAGTAAATGGCTCACTAGTGTCTGACCCAGCAGCCGTAGCTGTGGAATTTAACTCATACTATACCTTCTGCACCACAGAGCGTCTGAAATCCCTCCACTCCTACCCACCCCTCCCCTTCCTCTACCAGTGTGCCCCCTCCTCCACCCTTCCACCTCCCCTTCTTTTTCACTATTGTAACCCCAAATGATACCCTAACGGCCCTCCTCACTATCAACCCCTCTAAAGGTACCTCCCCTGATGGTCTTGACCCTAAACTCCTCTCCCTCTCCACCTCGACCATTGCCTACCCTCTCTCAATAATCCTCAATCTTTCATTCTCTACTGCTTCTGTTCCCGCCTCATGGAAACATGCAGTGGTCCTCCTCTGCTACCTAAAGGGGTAGCCCCTCATCCTGAGCAACTATCACCAATTTCTCTCCTCCTACCTTGCCAAGCTTCAAGGCGCATTGTCCTCTCCCAACTCATCTCTTTTCTAGCTGACACCTCCTTTTTCACCCCCTTCCAGTCTGGCTTCAGGAAAAGCCACTCAACCACCACCTCTCTCCTACAACTCACTGACTCTATCCTAACCAGGATGGACCATGGCCAAATCACCTCTGCCATTTTTGTCGACCTGGCAAAGGCCTTCAACACCATCTCTTACTCCCTTCTCCTTGACTCACTCCCGACAACTGGCCTATCTCCCTCCACCACAAACTGGTTCAAGGCCTACCTTATTGGCAGAACCCAATCAGTAAGGGTCTTGAACGCCATCTCACCTCCCCTCCCAATTAGCACTGGCATCCCCCAGGGCTCTGTATTAGGCCCCCTCCTATTCTCCATCTTCTTAAATGACCTTCCCTCTGTTTGCTCCCCCTCCTCCACAGTTCATATGTATGTCGATGATACAGTCCTGTATGCATCTGGCTCATGTCCTGTTGATGTTACAATCAACTTACAGCAAGACTTAGACAAGGCCCAGCTCTAGTTTGCTAATCATCAACTTTTCCTCAGTGCCAAGAAGACTATCTCCATGACCTCTGGCACAAGGTAGAGACTCTCTAGGCTTCCCTTCCTACCCACTTTCCACACCATTGATTGGACATTACTTGAGGACACATCCTCCTTCAAGTACTTAGGTGGTTGAACCAACACCTAAACTTCTCTGGACATATTGACATCATCCAGAAAATAATGCACCCCAAGCTTGGTGCCTTGTTCAGGAACTGTAGTTGCATCCCTCCCATGGCAGGCATGAACTTGTTCAGAAGATGATACTGCCCATTTTTGACTACATAGTCTATAGTGCTGCTCCTAAGTCCTCCCTGGCAAGACCAGACACCCTCTTCAATTCCTTCTGCTGCTTTACCTTAGATACCCCCCGCACCCATCACTGTGATCTTTATCAAGCCTTGTCCTTCCCCTCTCTTACAAAAAGACACCTCTCCCACTGTGCCAAAATCACCTCCAAGCACTGGTTGGCTGAGCTCCCTTTCTACCTTGCCTCCTCCTTGAAAACACCCCCCACCTCCCATTCCCTTAGATCTACTGACTCCCGCATCCTGGTAGTCCCCCGCAGAAACACCTAAATCGGCCAATCCGGTTACTCTCACCACCTCCCAACAATTTGGAATTTCATCCCCCCTCAAATCCGGCACTCATCCTCTGCCTACTCTATCAGCTATGCCCTCAAAAACTAACTTGCACCTAGCTGCTCCTGCCATGTCCCTCCCTAATACCCTCCTCTAATTCCTGGACATTCCCTACCCCTCTACGGTCACCTTCTCTTTACCAGGTGCACCCCTACCCCCAAAATTTCTATCTCTCCTCTCCCAAATTGCTTACGGGCCTCCACTGATCCCACATGCTCTCCATGGACCCTTCTCCTACCTAACCAAGGGGCTTGTATCTCTCATCAACTTCCTTCCCCTACCATCCCTACTTTCTCCCCAGACTTACTGTCCTCTTGCAGGGTCCTAGCATCCTGAAGGGGTCCTACTTTGCATAGGCTCATCACATTACCCCTAGCCCTTGAAGTCCTCTTCAAAGGTTCTCAGCATCCTGAAGGGGCCCTACTGCACCTAGGCATCTCACCTCTCCTTCCCCGCCCCATCCTCTTTTCTCCCTAGTCCTTGCAGTCCCCCTGCAGGGTTATCTGCATCCTGAGGGGGTTCAACTACACCTAGTCTGTCTCCTCTGCTTCCCCTTCCCACCTACTTTTCCCCCTGGTTATCACATTCCCCTTACAGGGTTCTCAACATCCTGAAGGGGTCCAATAGTGCCTAATGCACATCTTCCCTCTTCTAATTAGTACTCTTATGGCTTTTCATGACTACTACTAGGGTCCACTGTATCTTGCAGGGCTATTGATTAGGCCCCATCCTCTCCTGGGTGCTAATTCTCCTCCCCTCAAGGGGTCTATTCTCACTCACTTATTAATCCCCCCAACCTCTCCTATCTCTCTCATATTAGTACTTGTTTACTTATTAACCCAGCACTTATTATTGTTCCTCTCTTTCTACCTATTATGTGCTACACTGTTGTAATAGTGTTTGCATCACCTGCCTTTTGTAATACTGTTTGTATCACCTGCCTTACAACTGTATGTTAAGGTTGATCTTATAATTTGAATGCTTAATGTCTCATCCCTATTGTACCCCTTCCCCTTAGGTCACACTGTGAGACGAGTGACTTGTCGCTCAGTGTGCCTTCTTGGTGAAACATTTCAATAAAAACATAAATACAAAATAGTGGTTCCCACTTTCCTAAGTGCTTAACATTCCAATTATAATCTCTAGTGAGACACTGCCATGTTTGTCTTGCAAATAATTCCATTGGGGATGGGGAATTCATTTTAGATCTATTGCAGCTCTTTAGGCAAGTGCCCCATGGCCGGCATGATCATGGACCCAATTCTAGATGGAACTAAACAGGGCTCAAGTTTCTCCTGGGGGCAAACCAATAAAGGATGTGCCTGATCCCAGCTGCTTGATGGTAATCCCAAAGCCACGGTAGAGCCCAACCACCTTGTTTGTCAGGGGCTCTGAGTTTATATATATTAAAATATGGCTTCTTCCTTTTCCACAAGAAGGGTGCAAAGAGTTTTTCAAAGCAGATTAGTTTCTTCTGAGGGATAGACATCAGAAGACTGTTTAAGACAAATTCAATGAATTGGTGAATAGAGTATAGGGTTAATAGCACTTACGCAACTGTAGTTTACTGTTTGGCTTTTCTCTATTCCCACCATTGGTAGGTAAGCAAGGTAATGAGTAGGGACTAGAAAGCCCAGCACCAAGGGTGAGCAGAGTGCCAGAAAAGGAAGAGGTAGGGGTGGCTGGCGGGTGTGTCGCAATGCGCTAAGCAGGGAACTGCCATGGGAGGCTGACTTTTATCAGAGATGTGGAAGAAGCTATTCCTCCACATTGAACCTCTGGCTTTAGCCCTCCCATTCAATGTTTTGGTGAATAGAGCATGGGGTTAGTAGTGCTTATGTAACTGTAGTTTATTTTTTGGCTTTTCTATATTCCCACCCTTGGTAGGTAAGCTGGGTAGCGAGTAGGGAAAAGAATGCCCAAAAAGATTACCTCTTCCAACTCATGGAGAGTATTACCAGAAGCATGCAGGAGAGGAAAAAACCCAGGTCAATCAATCAATCAATCATCTTTATTTCTAAAGTGCCTTTCAAAACCAAGGCGCTGTTCAGAGAAGATCATACATACATATATATTTTAAAAACAGACATAAATTAATCGACCATAGCTAGGATACGCTAAACTAAATAAATGAGTCTTTAGCTCCATTTTAAATCTCTGGACAGTTAGGCATTCTCTTAACCAACGAGGTAGAGAATTCCACAGGGTTGGTGCTGAAAAAGCAAAAGCACAAGATCCTGATGTTTTTAATCGAACCCTGGGAATCTCCAGCAATCCCTCATTGGCAGAGTGGAGAGGACGGAGGGGGCAATAGGGTACCAAGAGATCTTTCAGGTAGCTGGATCCCTGATCATGTAGGGCTTTAAAGGTTAACAAACCAACCTTATAGGTGATCTGCCACCTAACAGGCAGCCAGTGCAGTTCACGGAGCATGGGCATAATATGGCTGGATCTAGAAGTCCCAGTCAAAAGCCTGGCCACCGCATTCTGCACCAGCTGGAGGTGATGGATATCAACCCCAGGTAGCCCTAGGTAGAGGGAATTGCAGTAATCAAGATGGGTAGTGATAAAGGCATGGACCAATGTTGGAAGATCACCTGGTGGAACCAGGTGTTTCATCTGGGCGATATTCCTCAGATGACAAAAAGAGGATTTGATGACAGCTGATACATGAGATTTTAAGGTCAGGCCATTGTCAAAAATAACACCCAGGTTATGTACCTGATCAGAGGTAGCGAGCGACATACCACCGAGCAATAAGTCTGATGATTGTCCAGCCCCCAAACCCACCGATGAATGACCTGGGTCCACTACCAACACCTCAGTCTTATCCGGATTCAGTCTCAGCCAGCTGGAACTCATCCATAATCTGATTTCAGCAAGTCAGTTATATAGCATGGAAAGAGCATCATCTTGCCTGGGTGGAAAAGACAAATACAGCTGAGTATCATCTGCATAGCAGTGAAAACCCAGACTGTATCACCTGATGATATCTCCCAATGGCATCATATACACTGCAAACAACATGGGTGCTAGAATGGAACCCTGTAGTACCCCACAGGGCAGGGAGTGAGTGCCAGAGGCATAACTTCCAGTGGCAACTCTCTGAAACCTGTCCATGAGGTAAGACTGGAACCATTTGAGGACTGTTCAGACAGCCCGCAATAGATCCGCAGGTGCTCCAACAGCACACCATGGTCTACAGTGTCAAATGCCGCAGAGAGATCGAGAAAGACCAGAATGGTACATGCCTTTCAATCTCTAGCCATTAGATCATTCAACACCCAGACAAGGGCAGTCTCTGTGCTGTGCTTCTTCCTAAAACCAGATTGGAAAGTATCATAGACATTGTGAGTTGTAAGATGATCATCCAATTACAACGCAACCGCCTTTTCAATAACCTCACCAACAAAAGGCAGGTTAGAGATAGACCTGTAGTTAGCTAGACAATCTGGATCCAAGGAGGGTATTTTAAGGAGTGGTCAGACTACTGCCTCCTTGAGGGGGTCAGGAAAGACCCCTCTCTCCAAGGATTTCCAGACAATGTCAGCAAGGATTGGGCAGATAACTACTACACATCCTACTAAAAGGGGTGTAGGACTCGGATCCAAACTACAACTGGTTGGTCGCAGTGTTTGGATGATCTTCACGATGTCAATGAACTCTAGCTGGTGAAAATCTGACCAGACAGACTGGGTGCATAACACTTCCTGTCAACAACTGCAATCCCTCAAAGGAGAGGTCGGACCGATCCCAGACCTGATGCTGGCAACCTTATCTGCAAAAATCCAAGTGAACTCCTTGCATCTTAGCTGAGAAAAAGCTTCTCTGGGCTGGAGAGAGATTGGATTGCACAATCTGTCAATGGTCCGGAAAAGCTGAGCCGGTCAACTCTGTGCAGCAGAAATCTCCCTGGACAGGAATTCTGCCTTCTTATGGGTGATTTCTGATTGATAGCCATCATAATGTGCTATCAACCTAAGCCTGTCAGCATCACTGCCGGACCTCCGCCAGGCTTTCTCCAACCTTCGGCCAACTCTCCTTAACTCCTTCAAGTAGCCTTCAAACCAAGGGCTCCTTGAACGAAGGGTGAGAGGACAAACACAAACAGGAGCAATCTTGTCCAGAGCATCTCCCACAGCTTTTTTATAGGCTAACACGAGCTCATCTGGACTCATGCATTCACCAGGTGGAGGAAACCTCTGAGGACCCATGGCTACTGACCCACCCATCCTGAGGGAAAACTAATAGTAGATGATCCTAGGTTTTTACAACCATATTCTAATTTCTAAGTAAGGTGGACCGTTTGTGGAGATGATGTTCCATCTTCAGAGACTGTTGAATGATGTGTTCTGGAAGGTCAATTCTGAGGCTGAAGAGGCAAGTCCATTTTGAAGGAGTGTCCAGATTCCGAATATGGATTAAGTCCATCTGGAAAAGAGGTACACATGGTCCAGGATCCCAATGTGGTATTGGTTGATGTTCAATGGGGTTACAGAGTCAATGTGAGCACGAAGTGCATGAGATGATTACATGAACTGCCAGACTCTAACCTATGGGAAGTATGATTGGTTATGAAATTCTTAAAGTAATCTCTCAGACTTTGTAGAAGGGTTGACATCTGGATTAGGGTCTCAAGGCTTGGGGTTCAGCAATATGTGATATGTCACTATGTAGGCATCTATGGAGATGATGAAGGATTCAGACAAAAGCTTTAGGTACCTGATAGGAGGGGTTAACATGTAAAGTTTTAGGCCAATGAAGGAAGGGTGGTATATGCTGAAAACATGGTAACTGGATATCAATGGGAATAATTGGAAGGTTCAGTACAAGGAATTTGGGGACTGACTAGAGTAATTGTTCCTATAATGAGAGTTGCATAGGCTCATACTGAGGAAGGAATGCTAGTGGAAAATTGAGGATATGGATATTGCTGTGGCTTAATTGCCCATGGCAGGAGCTTAAGTGGCCTTGGCAGCTTTGCAACGCTGTAGCATCCAATGATGGAATGTGGAGGGGAGCCTGAGAATGGGTCTTTGAATTAGTCAATAGACTGAATTGGAAATGGGAATTTGAGAGCAGCGTAGAATGCCATGGGTGCCTAGTGTGCTTAGTCAGATATATGACTGTTACGAGGCATAAATCTGATAGTGAGACAGCCAAGTCAGTTGTGGATGTGCAGACTGTGGAATCAATGGAAGCCTGATCTTGATGATGGTATTCATTGGAGGGAGTATGGAAGGTAAATCCTGAGTGATGAGTTAGAAGGACCGCTGGATGGGTAGCTGGCATGAGTTAGGGTAATATAGTGAAGAAATGTAGACAACTTTATAAATTATTGTGATGTCCAGGGACAGAGAACAGTAACTCAGATAGAGTAACTTTAGCAAAGCAGCTAGGCACCAGATAGCCAATGATACATGTTTCCAAATTGACAACAGTGATGTCAAAGTTCGGCATGGCGAGATCCCCAATGTTGACAGGCAACATTTCACCTGTCAGACATTTTTGTGTGTGTTCTATTGGGGGGCTGTGCCCCCCCGCAACCCGCTTCTATAGATTACTAACTCCAAGTCAGAGTTGTTTTGAATGCGGGGGAAAGACAGTGAAAGCGTGAAATTTCACCTTCGGGTACTTCACAGTGAAAATCTTGAAACCTGTTGAGATTGTTGCTGTCAGGGATTTCGCCATTATGGTTTCGCTGTGCGGTTGGCACACCCTGGAATAGTAGGCGAAGAAGGCCTTAGAAGCAGCCAATGGTTATTAAAGGAGTACGAGTCGAGTAATTGTGATCAAACTGAGTCAGTGCTTGTAGCAGAAGACTATGAGGGGAAGGTAAGACGGATGATGCCAGTATTGCTATGAGATGTCTTGCGGTTCCTGTTATCCTTAACAGTGATGGTTATTAAGAAGTTGGTACATCTCAGAAGGAATTAGGGTCATGTTTCCAGGTAAGATGATAAGAGTGAAGGAGGCTCCACTAAATCTTTGATCCTATGAAGACATGGGAGGTAGGGAAGCCCATACTGCTTGAATTAACAGGATACCTAAGGAAGCATCCTGCAGAGTTGTTTGAGGGGATGAGATATTCTATAGTCCAATTGACTGGGATTCCAGAAATGGGTACTAGGAAGGTGACTGGGAAGTAATGATGATTCTACGGTGACGTAAGAGACTGTAGGACATGCTGTTCAGCAGGTGCAGGGAAGGTACGGGACTGGGGCAAGTGCCACAGCATACCAGAATAGAATGCAAGATAGCAGAATCAGGCCTCAGAGGGAGATCCATGTCAAGTCAAGAAGTGAATCCAGGTACAAGGTGCTGCAAAGTTGTGGAGCGAGGGTCCCACTTTTGAAGGAGATGGTGAACTGGAACAGTTAGTAGCAAGGTGCTGCAGTGATAGGGAATGGGTTCCCACCTCCGAAGGAGATGGTGAACTGGAACAGCTGACAGGAAAAGTGCATCAGTGATGGGCAATGGGTCCACACCTCTCAAGGAGATGGCAAACTGGAATTGCAGGTAGCAAGGTGCTGTGGTGATAGGGAATAGATTCCCACCTCCGAAGGAGATGCTGAACCAGAATTGAAGGTAGCAAGGCGCAGCAGTGATGGGGAATCCGGTCCCACCTCCAAAGGAGATGGCAAACTGGAATTGCTGCTAGGAAAAAAGAGTCCTTGCATCACCAATGGTAGACTTCTGGCTGGAGACAAGGGCAGCTGAAGGGGAAAACTGTACAAGGCCTCAGACACACATCCTCAAAGATGAGCAAATGTTACGTATCCAGCAGGAAGCAAAAGGGGAAGTGGGCAGACATGCTCAAGAGGAAGGCATGTGTGAATCAGAATCATCCAAAGCAGCAATGAGGGAGGAGATGGCCACACAGAGCTGAGAGTGGAGGTGGTTGAGCCAGATGGCATGCCACAACAACAATGTACAGGAGTACAGAAGTACAGGGAGAAGTGGAAGACAAGCAGCAAGGAAGTCCAGGAGTCTGCTGGACTGGGAGGAGTTCAAAACTGAACAAGCTGGTGTGGTCCAAATCCAGGACATAAGGACACCAAAGCCAAGGGGATATACATTGATTCCATGGAGGTATAGGATGTAGTTGGGTGAGATAGAAGATTGGAGGCAAACGGTGTTCAGTGGTCCCATTCCTGAGGGGAAGTGGTAACCAGATATATGGTATAGAATGCATTTGGTTGAAACAATAGACTGAAGACATAGGCTCCCATCCCCAGCAGTCTGGGTGAGCTATCCTTCACTCGATGCCATGCCGGGCAGAGTTAGGGATGGAGACTGTAGGCAGATTGTATGGAACAGAATTAGTTGGAAATGAGGTTGAAGACACATACTCCCATCCCTGGTAGACAGGCAAGCCCACCTTCACTCAATACCACAGAAGGCAGAGTTAGGGATGGAGGATGTCAGGTGCTGGTATGACTGGTAGTTGTTGGTAGAGAATCCAGCAGGTTAAGATGGTAGATGGATTGAAATGGACTCTCATCTTCTGCAGACAGGGCAAGCCTACCTATGCTTGATGCTTCAAAAGGCATAGCTAAGGACGAGGACTGGAAAACTGCTGGTATGGGCTGAGCAAGGAAAGGGCAACTAACTGCTGCATATTAAAAGTAAGCAACAGCAAAGAGGAGGATATAGGAAATGCAAGCAGGGAGCAGGGGAGGATGAGGACAGTGGGGAACAGGAAACGGATGAAACATATGAAGCACATAGAATGGACAATGGCAAACAATACAGGAAAGATATGGGAAGGAGCACTGTAATAGAGAAGGACAGACAAAACAACCAATTGGGATCTGGAGGAGAGGTAGGCATGTGCAGGAGCCCAATAGCAACGTAAAGGAGGCACAGGAGATTATGAGTGCTGGAAAGGTGTAAAGTACTAGGGTACCATGGGGTAAATTCAGAAGTAATAGGCTTAGCAGGGTATATGAACACTGAAACCAGAAAATGGAGCAAATGGGGGTAAAAGCATTGGTACTATCAGTAGCAGACAAAATTGCTAGGGAAGGTTGCTTGCAATAAATGACAGAACACAGTAATTACTGAGAAAATACATGCACCAGATGAGGGGAGAACATGATGGATGGCTGTTGGGATAGGAAGCAGCAGCAATGGAGATGGAATGCTGGCGTGAAGAGAGAGAAGCCCAAAAGAAAATACAAGGGAGCAATGGACAAGGACAAGAATGAGGGATGGGGGAGGAGACAACAGGGAGGAGAGGTATGTTTTTCTTTTATTTTTTAAGGTAGCTGCATGAGACCCATGCCAGAAACAATGAGAGAGGCAGAACGCCAAGGATTTAAACAGAGGTAGGCAGGCAATATTATATGAAAATGTTATTCATAGTAGTGTGGAAGGAGAGCAGACACTCACAGTCAGCTAGACAACAAATAGACTGCGGCCAAGCCCAGGTTAGCACAGCCATGAAGTCAGTCCATGGGCAAATTGAAGAGGAAGACTAGCAGGCCAAGTATGACCTAAGCTTCCAGCGCCAATGGGGAAGCGATCCAGGTTGTGTGTGGAGAGCATCGGGGTACTGGCTGAGTGAGGCAGCAAAACCGCAATATGGGGCCAAAACAAGGAAGAGAAAAGTAATGCGTCAGGCGGCGGGAATGATGTCACCCATGCAGGTCAGTAGCAGCCGACAGGAGCAAACTGCAAAATGGTACCTGAGTGCTAATGAAAACTGGACAAAGTGAACAGGTCCCTACCTGTGCAGTGCAACAAACTGGGACCAGTGTAGGAAAGAGGCAGCAGGATGGAAAGCACAAGCAGCCAGACAAAGAAATCATTCAATTCACATTGCGTGGCTGATGGAAAATTGAATGAGCAATACCTCAAAGGGAATCAGAAGCTGAGCGAAGCAAGAATGTCTCCATTGAGATGTAGAGCACAAAGGGAGCACAATGGGGTGAGGCAAGGCAGGGCGCCATGTAAAGGACTTGCAGATCAAAGATCCGCAGTTGTGGTCAAGGGAATGGGGTGCAACCAAGGGAAAGGGGCAGGGGAGCAGGGCACAGCACAGGAGGGAGAGTGGTCAGGAATCAGGGGAATGGGTAGAGGCCACAATGCAACAATGAGGAAGTACTAGGGGCCAAATGGAGGCTGGGGAGATGTAGGCAGCAGGGCAGCCAAGTGGGTGCAACAGGGATAATGCTGCACACCAGAAGAGCAGGCACGTTGGAGAGGTGGCCCTGAGTGGAGCAGGGTCCTGAACGGAGGGACAGCCCAAAAGAGCCACGGCAACAAGGGAGAGCAATGAAAAACAGGTACGGGCAAGGGAGGAGGGAAACCACAGGCAAATGGGATAAACAGGATACCAGACTGGAGGAGGGAGACTAGGAGAATGGTGGAGGGGGGGCAAACAGGAGCAAACAAAGGCAAAGGGGAGGGGAGAGCAACAAGCAATGGAGAAAGGAGAGGAGCAGGAGGGAGCACAGACAAAATGAGCAGAGAGTTGGAAAAGGAAGGAAAGGAGACTCAGCCGCACTGCCCACACAGGAGCCCAATGCCTGTGAAGTGGGAGGGTTTCGAAACGTGGTAAGCAGGGAACTGCCATTGGAGGCTGGCTTTTATCAGGGATGTGGGAGGAGCTATTCACCCACATTGAACCTTGGGCTTTAGCCCTCCCAATAAAATCCTAGGGAAAGCTATCATTTTGTATGCAGTGATTTTCCTCCAAAGGTAAAGCTAAGTTTCCTCCATCTCTGAAACACCAGTTTTAAATCAGAGAGGAGAGAGTTTAAAGTAACATCTACCAGTGAGCTGATTCTAGTCGTAGAAGGATACCCAAGTTCTTAATGTGTGAGATGTGGTCCATATAAGGCCCAGACAGGTAATATCCTTCTCATTAGTTTGAGCAGAACCAATGTGATTTATACAATCAGTTTCCTTTCATATTAGACAGTCTCACTATTAAATCCTTGTCTGAATCAAAAGCTAAAGCTATAAATATGGTTATTTTTGCATCCAGATCCAACACTATAACTTCAGATGAACTAAGTTCATTACTATTTTTGACTCTCTTTGGAATACTGAAGGCCTTAGTGGTGAATGGGAGGTAACTTGTAGACCTATATAAGAATGCTTTAACCAGTTTCTGCACATAGTCCAATTCTGCATCCAGTTTTGATGGTAGCCCCACAATTCCGAAATTCTGACACCTCATCTGGTTTTCAAACATTTCTAATGTTCTATTTATGTTTTAGTTGTCTTTTACCGGGCTGTGATATGTTGCTTCAACTTCTTTCATTGTGGCATCTATGGTTCTGATATTCTTAATTTGTCTTAACCTGTATGTTGAGCTTACATAATGTTTGTTTGTTGCTTTTGGCCTCCTGCTGCTGCTGCAAAAAAAATCAACTTTAGAGTTCAAGGCATCAAGCCTTCTATCCAAACGGTGAATCCAATCTAATATTTGATCCACTGCACTTCCCAAACTTTCTGAGGAATGTGTTTTTTGTTGGGGTTAGACACTGAGGTTGATTTAAACTACTGTGCCTCTCTTGTTGTACTAGTTTGCTTTAAACATAATGAACTTGACTGGGATTGCATGCTTCATGGGCTAGCTACCATTCCCTTAAATATACCAGGCATTACAGGCATCTTGTTTGCTTCAAGGAACTCAATCTCTACATTTTCTTCCACTTGAGCTGAAATCACTGTTTTATCCCTTGTGTCAGATGCAGGCTTTACTGCTTCCTGAAGCTCTAAAGGTAAATTGTGATTGGTTGGCATCTCATGGCACTCCAGACATTACCTCATGGGTTACAGCCCACCTGATAGGCTAATGATGCACATGACCCAGATCAGATTTCCAGTATATCCAGGTCCCAGGAACCCCTGCTCTCCAGTTGCAATTTGTGCATCTGAATAGGCTAGAAGCATCCAGAGAACCCCTGTCTGCTATTATCTCTAAGGTAGGAAATATCTTATTTAACCTTTCATATGCTGTTATTTAGGAACATTCTGTGATTATGGTTTAAGATGGAGCCCCTGGCTCCCAGAGATTATGCTTGCAAGTTCCATTTGTTGTGTGATTCCTGCCTGATACTTTCCTAACGAAATCCATAGTAGGCCTTCAGGCCAAACAGTGTGCTACCTCCCCGTGCAGCCACGCGGCAGCATACGTCCCCACTAGCAGGCCTAGCCACCAGGAGCGCCTGAGTCGCCTCTCTTCCCAGCGACTCCGCGTCCCTATCTAGAGCCCACACTCAGGAGGCCTTTTTCCTCCTCCTGGCCTTGAGTCACCTCTCCTGTGACTCCACAGCTTATCAGTACCCAGCGGTCGCCTCTGCCCCCACGACTCCATGGTCCCTGTTCTGCTTGGCTTTCAGCACCGCTTGTCCTCGGCTGGGAGGTCGACCTCTGAGTCACCTCTGCACCCGTGACTCTGCGGTTGCCTAGACCTCCACCGGCATTATGCTGCCTACTGTTGTGCCCGTGAGTCGCCTCTGCTCCCCGCGACTCCGTGGGCCGTCCGAGATCTTACCCGGCCCCATCGGCACAGTGAGGTGGTGGACATAAGCATCTAACCTCCACCACACGGCCCCTCAACTACCAGGTCGCGGCCTCCTCTCGCGAGTCGCCTCGGCTCCACGCGACTCCGCGAGACCTCGGACACTCCTCCAGCCGCCCGATTCCCCAGGCCTCGGCCCTAACCCTTAGCCATGAGTCACCTCTGTTCCCCAGTGACTCACGGCACCTCCTCTCCCAACTGGAAGGGGGATAAGGCCTACAGTGGCAGTCTGGCCATACCTCTCGGTGGGAGAATGGCTACCTAGCGATTCCTTCACCCAGGCCTCTAGCAGAGTGAGGCCGGGGCCGAACTCTGGGATTCTATCTAATTGAGAAGCATATACCTCGAGGAGAGCTGGGACCATGCAGGCCCAGCCCCTAAGTACTCCCAGTAGCTACCACAGCCTCCTGCTACTCAGAGGAGGAGAAACAACAGCCCCGGGAAGGGCCCTCCCGAGAACAACCTGGCCCCCAGGGGCCTCACTCACTCCTCTCGCTCCATGGAGGCAATGTAGCTCAGTTGATAAAGATCCTGGAAAGCTGCATTTGTACCATGGCCCTCAACTTGCCAAAGGGGAAAAAGAAAAGGAAAAAAAAAAAAAAGAATGGGAGACCACACGGTCCACTCGGGTCCCTCTCATAGCGACCCCAGTAGGACACCACAGAGCCACTGCCCTGGTACTTCACACAGCGACCCAGGCAGATCCTGCAATCCACATCCCCATCCTGGGGGGTTGTGGCTCTCCCACAGCGGGCCCGCCCTTCTGAACAGAATTGCATGTCTGGGTATGGGGAAAATGGTTTTACACAGAAGTCCCCACCCTCACGGCTCGGGCTAAGGGTCCTCACATAGCGCCCTTACCACAGCAGCCTCCTAACTTAGTCTAGGGGGAAGAAACACTGGAGTCTTTTCCTCCACTCAGACCTCTCTCTCTCTTATCTTGCAGATGGTTAAAGCAAAGAAGTGCACCACGTGCAGCGCCGCCCTCCTCCCTCAAACTCCCGGCCCCCTATGCGCAGCTTGCCTTATGTACGACGAGCTGTCTTCAACGGAGAGAACACCACCGCTAGTTCCCTCTCTCCCCGGCCCCAGCAACTCGACGTGGGTGGACCCGGGCTCTCTACTGATTCAAAACCAACAGGTGGCAGTGGCCATGATGGAGAGCCAGCAAAACTTCATGCTGAAGATCATGGAGAAGCTGGAGGCACTTACAAAAAACCGAGCCAAACCATCCAATGCGGAACCACCCCGTGAGAGAGATCCTCCAGAGGAGCTACCGGCACCAGAGGCACCGCCCCCCAGCATTCCCCCAGATGGCAACACTGAGGAGAGAGAGAGAAAGAGGATGAGTTCAACGAGGAAGACGAGGAGGAGGAGCATGGCATGGATTCGGACTTGGAGGACCTCGACCGACAGGCAGCTCCGTCCCTGACCTCGAGAAACCATGCACATTCGACTCAATTCCGGCCTCATGGGTCATCAAAGGCCACCATGGGCCTTGCCGCGGAGGAACAAGAAGGCGAAAGAAGGATCCAAGCTAGACCCTATGATCCAGCTAAGGACCACCACCCCAGAGACCTTCCCAGTCTGTCCGGCCATTGAGGAACTCGTTCACACAGAATGGCAATCCACGGATCCGGGCAGAATGCCGAACAAAAGGAACTTACTCAAAATGTACCCGATTCAGGGCGACAAGTCCGACGCCTGGTGCAAGGCCCCCTCCATCGACTCCCAAGTGGCAGCCTTGAGTAAAAAGACTGTGCTGCCATGTGGCACCATTGCATTGAAGGACCCGACCGACAAGAAAGTTGAGGACATGTTGAAAAAGACTTTCGAGATCGAGGGTACCATGGCCAAGGCAATGACAGCAGCGATCTACACCTCCAGGGCACAGATCCGCTGGTTGGAGGAACTGCAGGAGCAGGCAAGTTCGAAGTCGAGGGAGGCTGAACTATTAGACTGTACCCTCGACGCAGCCAAGTACCTCGCAGACATGGCAGTGGACTCTCTACGCCTCCAGGCCAGGGCGGCCGCCATCATACATCGGGCCCGCAGAGCATTATGGCTAAAACTCTGGGACGCAGACTCAGAATCCAAGACTTTACTTCAAAATGTACCCTTAAAGGGGGTCATGTATTTGGGGAAGGCCTACAGGCTTATCTGAAACAGAGGGAAGAGGGTACGGACCTCTTAAAGAACAGGTCAAGACCCGCTCACCTACCAGCTGCTAGACGCAGGTTTCGGCCCGGAGCCAAGAGCCAACACCACAGGGAACCCTACTCGCAAAACCACTCCTTTCGGAGTAGGGTCCCCACTTCCTTCCCACGCAGTCCCACCTTCAACAGCTACAGGTCCCCTTCCTCCTTCAGATCCCAAGGTTAAAGGCCCGGAGGCCGTGGAAGAGGATTCAGGGGAAAACAGTGACTCTGTTTCCCCGAGGCTCCCTCAGTACCCTCTGGTCGGCCAACGGCTGGCTCTGTTCACCCACCGCTGGGAGGCCACCACGTCAGACAGGTGGGTCCGGGACGTGGTCTCCAGGGGATACACCATAGAGCTGACCCACCAGTCCATACCCCTATGGTTCGTCTCATCTCCCATCTCCAAAAGGAGGGCCTCACCACACCAGGTACAGGGTATCCTGGCAGACCTGATCCAGAACAGGGCCATTCAACCAGTCCCAGTTCAGGAGCAGGGGGAAGGTGTGTACTCCATCTTCTTCCTAGTGTCAAAGAAGTCGGGAGACCTCAGGCCCATCCTGGACCTAAAGCACCTAAACAAGTACGTGATCCCACGTCTGTTCAAGATGGAGACGGTCCGATCCATCCTAAGGAGAATCAGGGTAGGCGACTTCCTAACCTCAATCGATCTGAAGGACGCCTACCTACATATCCCCATCATCAAGAACCACAGAAGGTTTCTACGTTTCCACATCTTGGGCCAGCACTTTCAGTACCGGGCGCTTCCATTCGGCCTGTCCTCAGCCCCCAGGGTCTTCACCAAGGTCTCCATCACATTGGTGGCCAGACTCAGGGAACCAGGGCTGGACATAGTCCCGTACCTGGACGACTGGCTCATACGAGCACGGTCCAGGAATCAGGTGCAAGCCCACACAGACTTCACCATACGGGCACTCACGGACCACGGATGGGTGGTGAATGAGGAAAAGAACCACCTCCACCCAACCCAGCAGATCGAGCATCTTGGGGCCACCATCGACTCAGCAGACGGCTGGGCAAAACCGTCCCCCAAGCGGATCCGCACCCTCCGGCACCTGGCTGGTCATCTGAGGTCACACCCATGCACCACAGTAGCAGAGGTCGTGAAACTCCTGGGCCTCATGGCCTCCTGCATCGACCTCGTCCCGTGGGCCAGGTGGCACATGCACCCACTCCAAAACTTCATCCTGGCAAGCAGCGCACCAAACGAGTTCAACCGGCATCACTCGGTACAACTACCCGCAGGAGTGCGATCCTCCCTGAGGTGGTGGACCACCCCAGGAAATCTGACACGGGGGTCCCACTGGAAGCACCCCCTCCGATTCCCATCGAGACGGACGTGAGTCTCACCGCCTGGGGAGCCTGCCTGGGCGACGAGTCTGCGCAGGTGACCTGGTCCCCAGCAGAGGCCCTACTTTCTATAAACGTACTAGAGATGAGAGCGGTGTTCCACGCTCTCCAGGCCTTCCGCCACCTCATCCACAAACAGCTGGTTCTGATCAAATCAGACAACCGCGTGATGGTGGCATATATAGCAAAACAGGGGGGCACCAGGAGCAAGGCCATGTCACGCGAAACCATGAAGTGATGAACTGGGCCCAAATCTACACAATGACCCACATGGCGGTCCATTGCCGGGAAACTGAATATAAGGGCGGATTGGCTCAGCCGTCAACAGATTCACCCCGGAGAATGGCGTCTACACCCAGACCTGTTCCGCCTAAACCAGACTACGTGGGGCCCAGTGTCCGTAGACCTAATGGCCTCAAGGGACAACACCCAGGTGGACAAGTACCTGTCCAGATTCAGGGACGCGCACTCCCAGGGCACAGACGCATTGTCTCAGGAGTGGCCTCGCAGAGGTGCATATGTGTTCCCCCCTATACCTCTCATTCCTCAAGTCGTGGAGAAGATTCAGAGATCCCGAGTCACGGTCACACTGGTGGCCCCATATTGACCCCGAAGAATGTGGTTCGCAGCAATCACAGAGATTGCTCTGGCCAGCTTCCAAATCCCAACCTGGCCAGATATGCTGTCGCAGGGTCCCATGCTGCACCCGGCCCCTCTGACCCTAAAGCTCATGGCCTGGCTTCTGAGAGGGAACGGCTGTCGGCTCACGGGTATCACGAGTCGGTCATAGGCACACTGCTCCGATCTCGTAGCGCCTCCACCACCTCCACATATGAGAGGCAATATGCCGTCTTCGCACAGTGGTGCCACCGCCGAGGCTCGATACCAGAACAAGCGGATCTTCCCACTATCTTACTGTTCCTGCAACAGGGGGTGGATAAGGGGTTGGCACCCTCCTCCCTGAGGGTGCAGCTAGCGGCCATAGGGGCAGCCAGAGGCCTGGTCGATGGGCACCCTCCAGGAGCTCACCTGGACGCTATCCGATTCCTACGGGCCGTGGATCTTATGTGACCCAGGACCAGACCCGGGGTCGCTCCTTGGGACTTACCCCTGGTGTTGGACTCCTTACGGGCACCACCTTATGAACCCCTCGCCGAAGCAGACCTTTTCTGGGTAGGCCTGAAGACCGCCTTTCTCGTGGCCATCTGCTCAGCCAGAAGAATCGGAGAGCTGGGTGCACTGTCCTCCGCACCACCATTCACCACTTTCACCCCCCCAAGGAGTGTGACTTCGGACCGTCCCGGCTTTCCAACCGAAGATCCCCACCAAGTTCCATAGGGAACAGCCAATAGACCTACCCACCCTAACCCGTCCTTCCCCCCAAGAGGGAAGTAGCCCCCCGGACCCTCTAGATGTCAGATCAACACTCTCAGTATACTTGGCCAAGTCTCAGTCCATCCGCAAGACGGAGAGACTTTTCATCATCGCCAAGGGTCAGCATCAGGGGCTACCAGCATCCAAGACCACCATCGCAGGGTGGATCAAATGGGTCATGCTCCATGCCTATAAGGAATCACATCTGACCCCTCCGAAGGGGCTCAGAGCGCACTCCACTAGGGCGGTTTCCACCTCTTGGGTGGAACGAGCACTGGTATCCTCTGAGGACATCTGTAGGGTGGCCACTTGGAGCTCCCTACACACCTTCGCGAGGCACTACAGGCTGGAGCAGCTACAGGACTTCAGGCCAGCCTTCGCCTCCCACGTCCTCGCAGCGGCCACACATCTCGGTCACTCCGACACACCCGAATCCCGCCTGGGAAGTTGAACTGCTTCTTAGCTCCCATGAGGTAATGTCTGGAGTGCCATGAGATGCCAACCAATCACAATGGGTGTTTACTCACCTGGTAAAGGTGATTGTGTTGGTTGGTATCCATGGCACTCCAAGGCCCTCCCCCAGGCATGATCGGAGCTCCCCACAAGAAAAGAAAAGGAAAGAGGCTGGAGGTCCCTATTCCTGCAAAATCAACACGGCATTAAATGGAAGTCGAACCTTGGTTCGAGATAGTGTGTACAGAATAGGCAATAAACTCAGGCCTCCGGCCCCATTATTGTACCTTGTAGTTGAATGTCCCATATGTTTTAGTGATATCTATTGCATGCGTTGCTTGTTTGTGTTATACTTATTCCTTTCAGCTATGGAAAATTCAAACTGGAGAGCAGGGGTTCCTGGGACCTGGATATACTGGAAATCTGATCTGGGTCATGTGCATCATTAGCCTATCAGGTGGGCTGTAACCCATGAGGTAATGTCTGGAGTGCCATGGATGCCAACCAACACAATCACCTTTACCAGGTGAGTAAACACCCATTAACAATTGGAACTGTGCTACTTTTCACAAGGGCAGGGGATACTACCTCCTCAGCAGTGCTGGTGACTGAAGCACTGACTCTCCACTGTCCACCAGTGTTGATTGCTGGCCAAACTGTTTGATGAAATAACAAACTTTGGGGATTTCATATTCCACAGATGAAGAACTACAGCAGCTCTTCCTTTCCTCAGACATTTGGGATTGGATTTTTTTGTTTTATAATTTCTATTTATGCCCCTGACTCTCTGGTCCCTCCCATGTTCCTCAGGCCCCATGAGCAACCCCCCTGAACCTCCCCAATCACGGTCACCTACCCCCAACTGAGCTGTGGCATTGCCCCCCAGGCAGGGTCAGGGTGGAGGTGAACCCCCAAACTTATGCATTTTGTCAGGCTGGTGACATGATCCAGAGAGGCATAGAGGCCCGGGAAGCTCCTATGGGCTGTCATCATGGAAGTGCTGGGGCCATTTTTCATTTTTCTCTCTATGCCAGAGACATCACATGCAAGGACAGCAAGGTGTCCCTGCCCATGTAATCTGTGCATCCAGATGCCAGCAACATCTCCTCCCTCCCACTGCCTTTCCATCTGCACTGCCACCTGTGGTCACCCAGGTGGCAATATTGTGGTGGAAGATGGCACCCTTCCACCCTCAGATGAGGAGATCATCTTCTGGGATGCTCAGTCCTCCTCTCCCTAGCCAGCTCCTGATGACTCAAGCTTGTTCCTAAACTGGGGTAGCCAGTGTCACGGGTGGTAGCACTACCGCTGCGCCATCAGACTGGCCATAAGGTTGGATTTAATAACTACAAATGTGATTAAGGAAAACTGCTTTTTAAAGTTTACCCACGTCTGGGAGCCCTCCTCAAAGGTGTCTGCCACAGTCAGCCATCACAAAATGTTGAAATTCTACAGTTTATATCAATGTATGTTCTATACAATTGTATAGGTGAGAAAAAACTGTGGGAAAAGAATTTGCATTTCACATCAACTCTAGAAAATATTCTGCAGTTTAAATACAAATTTTGTAGTTTACTTTTTGTCCAAAGTTTGCAGAATGTTTCAAGAAGTTCTACAAAACATTTCTGAAACAGAATAGACATTACACCAGAATTTCACACGTGAAATCTATCATTCCTTCCTAACTGTTGGCTAGATACCTCTTTAATTCTGCCAGTGGGGAGATGTCCCGCAAGACTGACTATGTATTTTCCTCTACAGGATGAAAATTGCAAAGCATTTCAAATGTTCCAAGAAAAGTATGAATATCCTCTGTATCTGCCTGGTTTTGCATACATTTGGCCATCAAACCCATAATGCTCCCTAGGGCAGGATTGTTAATAACCCCCATGCTCATCAAGTTTTGAGCACATGCCATTTCATGTTTTTGCTCTCTGTTTACCCTCCATCTTGAGCAGACACCTACTCTCTTTCTCATCCACCTCCAATGGATGCTGTCCCTCCCTTTCTTTTCAGCCTTGCACTGATACTGTCTCTTATTCTCCTCCACCTTATCCAGAAACAAATGATTTGATACCTTTTATTGGATCAACATGGATATTACAGAAAAGAACAAAGTGCTCTAGCTTTCGAACCTACTCGGTCCTTCTTCAGAAGCTTTATGGCAGTTATTTTGAAAATCCCATACTATTAACACCAGATTATGTTGAAAAAACAGAAATAATTCTCATTGGTTTAACATATACATTTAAAACATAACATAAGATTACATCAGAAAGGCTAATTAACACCAGTCTGCTTTTAACTGAGGAGCCTCAGAAGGGCAAAGGTTATCAAGAATTTTCAATAACCAGAGAGTTCTTCTCACATAAATTTTAAAATGTCTCAGTAAGCTAAGAAAGCATTCTAGTGGTAAACAAGCATTTGTCAATGCCGAATGTTGGCTTGCTGGCATTGGCATTGGTAGTGCAGGAGTTAGAGAGATGCATAATAGGAATGGCAGTGAAGTATTGAACTGATGCCAACCCACCCCCATGCTGTAGAGACTGACAGGTATTGGGGTGTCCCTTTGGGTGCTGGCCATAATGCTCATGCCATTTTACCTCTCCTTATCCTGCAGACACTGACAAGTGTCACAGTGTGCATTGGGGTCTTCGGGCTTTACGCTCACCCCATTCCATAAGGAAATACACTGAGATGGGTGCAGTATAGGACAGTGGGGGGAACTTTGGAGCCAAAGCATCCAAGGCACATCTTGATGATTGTCACTGGCTGCAGGGTGGGTGTGGGGGTGGAATGGCGTGAGCATTACGTCCGACAATCCCAAGTCACACCCCTGACACCTGTCAGGCTCTACAGGGTAGGGTGTTATGGTTGGAAACCCTAACGCCCAAGGTATTTTCACTCCAATATTTCAACAAGGGCCCGGATATTCAAAAGGGCTGCGCCATGCGCAACAGGGTTGCGCATGCGCAAGTCCAAAAATGCGCCATTTTGCGATATTCAGAAGGAGGCAGTTGCGCCACCAAAAACATGCTGAGCAACAGCGCAATGCAAATGAAGGCATGCGCAACCGGAGGTGGTGAATCCATGCATAAAGAGCGCAATGCGATATTCAAATACTTGAGCAATGTGCAACAGCGGAACAGCCGGAAATTGCGCACTAGCGGACATGAGCCAAAATAAAAAGGCTCAAGGAAGCAGCGCAAGAACGCTACAAGGATGCCAAGTGGGGGAGAGAGAGAGAGAGAGACAGACAGACAGACAGTGACAGGCTAGGGCAGGCAAGGCAAGCGTGGGCCATAGGCTGTAGAGGCCAGTGGGGGGTGCCCGGTGCAGTGGAAGTAGCAGTGAGGACAGTGGAGGTAACACAGCAACAGCAGCCAGGGGGGTCAGAAGCCAGGGAGATGGACAGTGCCAGCTTCCACATGGAAGCTGTAATGAGAGGGTTGAGAACGCATGCTGCAGGGGGACATGGCTGTGGAAGGTCCCGTCAGCAGTATGCCCCCAACAGGCAGTACCGTGCCCGCATCAGCTTTGAGCTGTACACAGATGTAGAGATCATGGGCCGGTACCGCCTGAACAGGGCAATACTGAGATGGCTCTGTGAGCTGTGCAGTGATGTGATGCAGGCACCCTCATGACGGAGTCACGCTCTGTCGGTGGAGACCAAGGTGACAGCCTGCATGGGCCTGCTCACCACGGGCACCTTCCAGAGGCCAACAGGGGACACCACAGGTATCACACAGTCAGCCACGTCATGCATCCTCACCCAATTCCTCAGCGCACTGCTGCCACATGCTGCGGAGTACATCCTTTTCCCCAGCACCGTGGCAGAGCGTACAGCAAACATGCAGGAGTTCCACAGGGTAGCACGTATGCCTGGTGTGCTAGGGGCCATAGACTGCACCCATGTGGCCATTCGCATGCCAACTGGCCCCGATGGGGCTGCCATAGGAACAGAAAGGGCTTCTCCAGTGTCAACTGCTAGGTGATGTGTGATGCCACTGGGCGCATAATCAATGTCTGTGCCACACACCCTGGTGGAGCACATGATGCCTTCATATGGTATCAGTCCACACTGTGCCATCGATTCGAGAGTGGGGACATCCCCACAGGCCATCTAGTGGGTCAGTATGCATGTATGGAATGCAAACTCGGGGCAAGGGTGGGAATGCCACAGGTGCCATGGTAGTGGCACACAGGGATATGGGCAATATGGACCTGAACATGAGACTGATCTCCACTATCTCCACACAGGTGACAGTGGATACCACTCTGTCCCTGGCTGCTCACACCGCACTGCGCCCATGACCCCCGCCAGAAGCGCTATAATGAGGCACATGCTTCCACACGCAACATCATAGAGCTGGTGTTTGGGATGCTCAAGGCATGCTTCCGATGCCTAGACACCTCCCACGGTCTCACAGTACAGCCCCAAAAGGCCTGTGGGATATTCCTGGCCTGTTGCATCCTGCACAACATGGCCAAAGACTATGGGATAGCCCTACAGATTGAAGAGGGGGACAGCGATGGGGACGCCAGTGGCGTCGGTGTTGATGGTGATGAGCAGCCCCCCCTAGGATGGCGGGACCCCCGACTGATCCGGCAGGCCCAGCTGCACTGGAACGCCATCACAGAGGAGCACTATGCAGAACACAGGTAAGTCAAGGGGACATGTGCAACCAACACTGTCCATGCGCAAACCACAGGCACACAGGGTAACACCAGGGGTGCATGATGGCCAGGAGAGTGGAAGGGTCCAGGCATGCAAACATACCATCAGGGAGGAGTGAACACTCATATGGACACACACACACCAGGCACAGAGCGTACATGGGCAGATGCACAGCACAGCAGAACCGACATTGCTAACACACAGAACCACCGACCACCTCCACCACCTGTACTTTCCAAGTATGTGTGTCAGATGCTGGGCACATTTGCACCTTGGTGTACAGTACAATGCAGGCATCATCATGCACACGCACCTGTGGACAGCAGTTGGGAGGGTGTGCAGGTGGTCTGTGTGTCGGCGTGTTGAGCAGAGCACCCAGCAGTGCACTGCCCACCGTGACACACATTGCACACAGGGCAGCACCAGACAGGGCCCGCACTGGGAGACAGGTCAGTCATGTAGCACTGTCCCACGGCCACCGCGGATGCATGGGCGGCCCCACCATGACCCAACAGCCCTGGCAGGCTGAGCAGGGGCCACATGGGGTGGCACTGTTGGACCACCAGGGGTCCCACTGTGCAAACGCTACCTTGCCTGCACAGGGGTCTGCAGCATGCCGAACAAACCTGCACCAGGGGTGCTCGGGATGGCCACAGCAGAACCCGGCGTCAACAGGCCTGGTGTCGCATGATGCCGGGAACGGGGAGTGGAGAGTGAACTGTGTGGGGTGTGCGGTACAGGGGCACCTGGCTGTGTGCCCAATGCATCCACGACAGAGACCACTGCCTGGGTCAGCCTGTCAATGGCGGCGGTCACATCCGTCCACATACGAACCAGCTCTGCATGGTCCAGAGCACACTCCCTGCTGTGCTGCTCCACAGCCACAGACAGTGCCTCCATGGACATTGCAACCCACCTCTGCTGCTGTACTGATTCCTGCAGCAGGCGGGTGTGCTCGTCCAATGGGTACTGTGCCCCAACGGCATCCTGTCCCCCAGGGTGTGGAAGGTCCTGATGCATAACACCCCTTGAGGGTGGGCGCTGTTCACCAGGACCAGGAATGGGTGGATCAAAGGGCCGCGGACATGTGCCACCACTTGACACTGTACCCCCAGACCTGGTGGGTGACTGCTGCTGCTGCCCCTCCAACAGCTGTGCCCCAGGGTCCACTCGTTCCACCGCTGTGCCAGACACCTGCACAGCCACCAGTGCTGCCCCACCAGTGCTGACAGGCACAGCCTGGGACTGTGCCAACATGCTGGTACACAAGTTGGAACCAGAAAGGCCCAGGGGCATGTGCTGGCCTGCTGTGTGTCCATCATGGGACACACACCTATCACTACCCATTGCAGTCCTTGCATCATCAATGGTGCAGGTACGTGCTATAGCCACAGTCACAGTGTGCTGGCATGCTTGCATGCCAGACTGCTGAGACACAGGCTGTGCACCCCCCACACCCGAATCACCAACACCAGAGTTGGTGGCCCAGCGTGCATGCTGCTGCAGTGCATGCTGGCTGGTGACAGAGGTGGATGGACCCTCCTCCATGTCCAGCAGGTCATCATCACTGCCTGGACCCACCACCACCATCTCCTGAAGATGAACAGGATCTGTAACAGAAAGAAAGTACATGTGAGTGCATGTGAACAATCTTCCCCCCACCCCCCCAACACCACCACCATGTCATACCGTACAGTGATGGGCTTCCACCTGTCTGGAATCCACCTCCTGGTATGCCCTCAATAGCGCTCCGCTGCATTGATGCAGTCAGTGTCTCATCAGCCGGGGTCAGCTCCAACACCGCTGGCTGGCCCCCGCCAGTGCCAGCACGTGCCACCCTGAAGGCTGCCACCTTCTCCTTCAACCTCCTGCGATCTGTCCCCATCTTCTTCTTGCATTCCTGCACAGAGCACTGGTGGCTTCCGTGCAGGTTCATGGCCCGAGCTACCCCCTCCCATGCAGCCGCATGGGACTGAGGGGTGCCCCTCCATCCACTCAGTAGTGGCTCCTCCTCCAGGTAGGCCTGGAAGAGGGCCTCTGTCTCTGCTGGGGTAAAGTTGGGCCTCCTCCTACGCCCACCATCCTCACCCTCACCTTGTCTCTGCTCGGTCATGGCAATCTGTATGGGGGGAAGTGGACACCTGTCACTGTGCAGTCTACAGCATTTTCTCATGACCATTGTCCAGAACATCACACAGCATGCAACTCACCTCTCACCTGCAGTACCTGAATTTGGCCAACGCAGCCCAATGTCGCACATTTATAGCGCAATGCATGCAAATTAGGAGTGGAGCAACTATAATGAGATGCAAATTGCGCCACTGCACCTTTGAATGGCTGATCAGATGATTTGCATGTGTTGGCTGAATATCGCGAAGTTGCGCTTGCGCGTCTGGTTAGTCGGCTGAGCCAATGGCGCAGATCTGTGACTGTGTGGTACACTGCATTGCGCATGCCCAGATAGCTTACGCAGGTGTCTGCCGTGCTGCTGATGTGCTGTGCGCAATCGGCAATTCAGGCCATGGCCACCATTGTGCCAGTGGCGCTACAGCACTGGGCACTATATGGCACTGTGGCACTACTGTGCAATAGTCCACTGTGGCACTGGTACGCAGGTGGTCGGTCGCGCAGGATGCGTATATGTCAGATGGTGCTGTGCGTGGTCTTGCGTCATTGCCCATGACCTGGTGTCCGACCTTTGCCCCCTGGCGCTGTTCAGCTGCCATGTGTACGGCCCTATTGCGCTGTCTGGTGACAGCGCTATGTGAAGTGACGGCGCTGTTCAAACAGCGCGATTGGAACCTATGGTGGTCTATTGCACAACATCTCCACGTGGGGTTATGGCGCAGCGGGGCACCATTTGCCTGCTGTAAAGTTGGTACCATGGCACGCAGGAGGGCAGTGCAGTGGAGCCCTGTAGAAGTGGCCAACTTGGTGGCCCTGGTGGAGACCCACTATGGGGCACTGTATGGTGAGGTGACCCTCACCATTGCTAGGACCCAGGTCTGGCAGCAAGTGGCCAGTGACCTGGTGGGGGTCACTGTACCGGTGCCGGCACTGCTCAGCTGACCAGCACATGTACAGTGACCTCCGCAGGAGGGATCCTCATCTTCTGGAGTGGCTACGGTCACGTGCCAGGAGGAGCGTGGTGCCTAGGCCAGGTGGGTGTACCATCTATGCACCTGTATTCTCTGTAGGGGTATGAGTGTATTTTGGTGGCTGTGCATAGGTGATGGCTCTGCCATGGTTGGCTGTGTCAGTGTGTGCAGGTGTGAGATGCATGGGTCTGGCTGTGTGGGCAGGACTTTCACTGGGGCAGGGGGCAGTCTGCTTTGGAGTCACACTGATGTTTTTCTCAACATATGTCTCCCACAGGCCGGGATGTGAGGATGCAGGCACGGGGTGAGAAGGGCCATGCCAGGGCCCCGGTGCCAGTCGGTGGTGCTGTGGGTGTTGAGCCCCAGCAGCAGCAGCAGCAGCAGTGGCAGACCCAGCTGCTTGAGGAGTGTGAGTATCATTACTTCATGGATGCTATTGCATGCTGGAGGCAAGACCACCAGCCATGCACAACAAACCATGCAGGAAAGGGAGGTCATAATTCCACTATACAAGACACTAGTGAGGCCCACCTGAAGTACAGTGTACAGTTCTGGAGACCATACCTACGTAAGGACATAGACTGGGTAGAGAAGGTTCAGAGGAGGGCAACAAAGATGGTGCATGGATTGCATCACAAGTCCTATGAAGACAGGTTGAAGGAACTGAACATGTACTCCTGGAGAGAGGAGGGAGAGAGGGATATGATAGAGACATACAAGTATCTTACAGGGAGGAACAGGGTGCAGGAAAACACTATTTTAAGCAAAAAGATGTTCCAGGACTAGAGGCATGGGATGAAGTTGGAGGGAGGACGATTCAGAGAAACATGAGAAAGAATTTCTTCTCAGAACGGGTGGTGGACAAGTGGAACACCCTGCCAGAGGAAGTGGTGGGGGCTGAAACAATCACAGGATTTAAGAATGCATGGGATAGACATAAAGGAATTCTGGAGGTCAGGGGTAAGTGCAACAGACTTCTAGGAAAACAAACTGAACTTACAAGCTCAAATGGGCAGACTGGGTGGGCCATAGGCCCTTATCTGCCGACACTGTCTATGTATCTATGTATGTATGCATGACACAGGTGACATGCATCACTGTCCAGTGTCACAGCACGTCTGTGTATGCGTCACTGGTGGTCCATGCATGCACTGGGCACATAGCTGTGTAACTGGCATCGCACCACGTTGCCACGTCACTTGACAGCCTTGTTTGTGCTGTGATGGACATGGGCAGTGTGTGTGTGCAGTGGTGCACATAGCTGGTGCCGCCTGTTTGTGATGGCCATGTGCATGTTCACTGTGGCTGGGTGCATGCCATCACAGGTGCGGGACATTAGGCTGTATGGCTTGCAGGTTGGGTGGTGTTCAGGGTTGTGGTCAGTCACAGCCATTGACTGTGTTCCCATTTTCCTAGACCTCACTGTTCTCAGGAGGATACAGCGGGAGATACGTGTGCTGACACAAGTGTCCCTAGACAACCAGGCCATCCTCAGTGACATCCGTAGACATGGCCTGCGGAGGAGGCATCGCCGGGAACAGCGGCACCAGGTGGAGGAGGACCAGCCTGCTGGGCCTTAGGCCACATTACCCTTCCCACTTCACCCATCCCTACCACCCTGCCTTCCCTCTCCAAGTTGTTCATCCCTACCCCTTGCTCACCCCTACCTTGTACCCGTACCCCCCCTTGTAAATAGTTATGGTTGATTGTTTTGTGTTTTACATTTTAATAATACATTTATATTTTGATATGAATACTGTGTTGGTCTCTGATTTGCAGCTGGCTATGGTTGCTCAGTTGCAGTGGTGTACATGTCATCTGGGGTGGTATGGTCCTGGGTATATGTGTATATGTGTATGTGTGTGTGTGTATGCGTGTGTGTGAGTGTGTGTGTGCATGGGGAGGTATCTCCAGCATGGCAGTGACTTTCTGTTGGTCTTGCCGTCTGCTGCCACCCACTGCTTGGTGCACAGGCTGTGTCTGGCTTGTATGCTTCTCTGCTGCATGGGGTTGACGTGTGCCGGGGGGGGGTTCATGGTTTCCTGCAGTGCCAGTCACTGCACATGGGTGGTGTCTTGGGGTCATGGTGCAGGGTGTGCTGTGCGTATGGGGGGCTGATGTGCACTGTGGTTGTCAACCCCCTGTGTGTGGTACTCTCAGCCTGCCAGTGGTTGTGCTGGGGTGTCATGGCTCTGCTGTGCTTTGTTGGCTTGTCCCCATGGGCCAGTAGATCATCTGTCCCACCCCCAGTGATGCTGTGCTTGGGGTGTGCAGGTGTCTTGTTGGTTCTGCAGTGTGTTCCTGTGCCCATGTGTGGCATGGCTGGCGGTGGGCCCCAGTCTGCCTCCCTGGATGTGCAGTTCCATTGCTCTGGGGGGGCTCTGCTTGCGCTATGGCACCTCTGGACTGCTCAGTTGGGCTGCCTTGGTTGCGCTATAGTGCAACCTTTCTGCTTAGCTTCTCCTTCCTGGTTGCGCTATGGCGCAGTATGTGCAATATTCAGACGTTGGCTGCTTGCGCAATTTGTTCTGCTCCATGTTTGAATATCGCACCTGTTGCGCATATGCGCAATTGGTTTGTGCTTGCTCCTGCTGTTGCGCACATTTTGGGTGCAGTTTGAATATCTGGGCCAAGGACTTTTTTGTGACCCTACCTCATGAATAGTGGCACTATCAGTTCATTAGCCGAAAGGTGATTTTTGCACAGCGACTGTGCCATTTGGCGCCACAGGTGCGAAAACACATTTTGCACAGGATGTGAAAAATGACAGCTGTACTTTTCATGAGGAGGTACAAAAAAATGGCAATGTTGAAAATCTGAAGTGAAAATATCACAAATGCATGACGGTATGCGCGTGCGTGCAATCTGCCAACGCACGCTTGTAACACAGTCATTTTATGGAGTATCATCACCAAATTTTCAACATATGCATTTTAGGACCTCTGCTCATGAACTGTGTCACTGTAATTTTCACAATCTGGCCCAAACACTGATTTCCCACAGCGACTGCGCTATTGTACGCTGGAAGTGCAGAAACACATTTTGGGCAGGATATGGAAAATGACAGCTGTACTGTTCACAAGGAGGTGTACAAAAATGACAATGCTGAAAATCTGGTGTTAAAATATTGCGAATGCATGAAGTTAGGAGCCTGCGTAGTAACTGCGCAATGCACACTCGTAAAACAGGCATTTGTTGGATTTTGTCTACCAAATTTGGAACATAGGCTTTTTGAGAGGCCACCTCATGAACCCTGGCACTGTCATTTCATTAATGGGTCCCGAAAGGTGATTTTGCGCAGTAAGTACAAAATCACCTTTCAAGGCCAATTAACGCCATGACAGTGATATAATTCATGAGGAGGGGCCCCAAAAACCCCATGTTGAAAATTTGGTGCAAAAATTCCAACACATGCCTGAGATATGCAGCAAAGTTGAAAATACCCTATTCATTCCATTATACAGCTTATCGGCATTTCCTCAGTTCGCGGTCTGCTTTGAAGAGTGCAGATGTGTTCCCGGTCCACCGAAGATCGTCACACCATACTCTGGAGGTAAGTATGGGGTGAGGGGGGTGTGGGAAGGCAGGGTGTGCAGTGGGTGGGTGCGGGTGGGGGCAGGAGACTATGAGGGACTGTTTTTTGTTACAGGAAAAAAAAAAACTAACATCGCGGGACAGTTTTTCTTTTCAGTGAACTTGGCATGCTGGGGTGGGCTCCCAGTGTGCCACCTAACTGTTTTGGGGGTTGCTGCAGCTGACGGGGATTGGGCACCCTCGTCGGCAGACAATGGGGGTGAATTTATGCCGACAGGGATTAGGCACCCCATCGGCACACAATGACAGTTGGGGGAGGCAAGACCGAGGGGATTGACACCCCTCGGCATATAAGAAATGTGGGGAGTTGATTTATGCCGACGGGGAGTGGGCTCCCCTGTCGGCAAATTTGTGCACCCACAGAAAGCCGGCTGGGGGATTGGGCACCCCCAAAGTCAGCCGCCATGCTGCTAATGTGGCGTGCATGCAAGAAGGGTCCGCTGCGTCTGACGAGCTTTGCTCGGATTGCAGAGGACCTTTCCTTAGATGTGCTTGCCACATTAGCATGCATGGTGTGGCACCGATATGCAGGCTGATTGGGGAATGAGGGACGCACCTACTGATGCATGCCCTGCATTCGCCCAACAGCAGCCACGCCTCCAAATCTGCACTGTCCCACGATATTGACTTACGCGCAAGCGCGGCAAGCCAACATAAAAATCCTTGGGCTAGCATTCTAATACATGTAAGATGAGGTTACAACTTGAATTCCAAGTGTCCTGGTGTATTAAAGAACAGATAATGAGAGACAAAATCCTGAAATTAGGTATAACTGCAAGTTGAAAAAGAACCCCAGAGTAAACATACATATATATATATATATATATATATACATGATGCATGATAGTATCACTTGTAAGTGTAAGTGCCAATTAAAAATACTTGTCAAGGACCCCCAAGAAAATGAGACCATGAGCCTGATAAGTGCAGATTTCAACACAGAGTCAGTGTATAACAATAATGCAAAGAATCAGTCTAAGGAATCTAAATCAAAACTTCCAAGGATGAAATCCTCCAAGCACCCTCCTTTTTTTCCCCTTTTTCTCTCCCTCACTCTCTCCTGGGGAAAGATACTGTGCAAGAGTCATAGTACAGCATCATTCACACCAATATTAATCGTTACCCAAAGGAATTACAACTTTTATGAACCCCCAAGTAAATGAGATATGCATCTTAATATGAGCAGATTTAAAAATGTGACAGTGTGTAATCCAACCACTGACAACTACTATAAGGAAGTAAATGTACACTATATGTGAAAACTCAGTGTTCTAGCCACATAACAATTCTCCCATGCCACGCTCCCCCCACATAGACATGTGTACATACACCACACCACACACACACACACACACACACCCCCATGCACACCCCACACAACCACAACACACAAAGAATATAACACAACCCACACATACCACATCACACTATGCACACACAAATAAAACACACACACACACCATACCCACAGCACATGAAAATGTAACACATGCAAAACACACACAAACACACACACATACATACATCAATACACACACACACACACTCACCACAGAGTTAAGGTGAGAAGTCAACACGTAGATAACCATAAACTTACAAAATCAAAGGCCAGCTGAAGAACTAAAGTATTTATGTCCATCTTTTAAAGTAAAGGTCTGTGTAAGTTTAAGTGGAATAATGTGTCATATAACCAACATCAATGTTCAATCCATCCGCCACCATATTGAGAAGTAAAATAAGTCTAATTTCAGAAGCACGTCTTTGTTGTGTATTGTTGAAATGTCCTTTTAAGACCATCACAGACATATCTGAGATTGAGTGGCCATCCTGAGAGAAGTGCTGGGCTACTGGTTTCTCAGTCTTCTTATGATTAATAGAATGTCTGTGTGAATTCATTCTAGTGCAGAGTTGTTGGCTTGTCTCCCCCACATAACCTGTGTGAGAACATTTCTTGCATTGGATAAAATAGACCACATTACTTGATGTACATGTATAATTCTCCTGTATCCCGAATAGTCTGTTTTGTGATGTAATCACACAGTCTGAAGTGGACATAAGGTTACATGTCTTACATGTGCGTTGATGACAGGGTCGTGTACCATATGATGTCATGGTATTCTGTTCCAATTCAAGCTGACTCCTAAGAATCAGGTTGACTAAATTAGGTGGTTGTTTAAAAGATAGTAGTGGTAGTTCTTGAAAAATACAATTAAGGATTTCATCCTCACTAATTATTGGATGGAGATCCTTAATAATCTTACATAGGAGGTCAAGGTCAGGATGGTATGTGACTACTAGGGTTATTCTGTTGATAGTCATCCATTCCTTATATTGCAGTAGTTGTTCTCTTGGGACCTGTGTTGCACGTTCCACTGCTCTGTCAATTTCCCGGACTAGTGTCCCTGCTCAATAACGGTATTTTTCAACATCGCCAGATGTGTGTCTCTGTCTTCCTCATTTGAACAGAGGCAGTGATACTGAAGTGCTTGACTATATATGACAGATTTTTTTGTGTGGCTCGGGTGATTACTTTTCTTATGTAAGTATCTCTGTCTGTCTGTTGGTTTCCTGTAAAGACAGGTATGTAGAGTTCCATCCTTAATAGTGACAGTGGTATCCAGAAAATGTGCACTAGTGGCAGAATATTCCAGGGAAAGCTTTGTAGTTGGGTGGAGGATATTAAGTTCCCAATGAAAATCTTTGAGTGTGTCAGTGCCCTCTGTCCAAATTATAAACAAATCATCAATGTAATGGAAATAAGTGAGTGGTTTATGTGTACAGGGCCTTAGAAAATCCTCCTCTAAATTTGCCATAAAAAGATTAGCATACTGAGGAGCCATCCTGGTTCCCATTGCGGTTCCCATAGTTTGAACATAATGTTTACCATTGAAGCCGAGGTTGTTATGTGTCAGAATGAATTCAATAAGTTTACCCACAACTCCAGGGTCAATGTTGGCATCCAATTCTTTGTCATGCAGGTAGTTGAGGCAGGCTGAAATGCCATCTATATGTGGAATATTAGTGTAGAGGGAGGTTACATCCATCGTGGCTAAAAGGGTTTCAGGTGGTAAGTCCTTAAAACCAGAAAGTTTATGCAGGAAGTGAGTAGTGTCCTTGATGTAACTATCCCTTTGTATAACCAGCAGTTTGAAAATAGCTTCTAAAAACCCTGATATCCCCTCTGTCAGGGTACCATTTACCAGAGACTATGGGTCTACCAGGATTCTATTAATCACAAGAAGTCTGAGAAACCAGTAGCCCAGCACTTCTCACAGGATGGCCACTCAATCTCAGATATGTCTGTGATGGTCTTAAAAGGACATTTCAACAGTACACTACAGAGATGGGCTTCTGAAATTAGACTTATTTTACTTCTCAATATGGTGGCGGATGGATTGAACATTGATGTTGGTTATATGACACATTATTCCACTTAAACTTACTCAGACCTTTACTTTAAAAGATGGACATAAATACTTTAGTTCTTCAGCTGGCCTTTGATTTTGTAAGTTTATGGTTATCTACGTGTTGACTTCTCACCTTAACTCTGTGGTGAGTGTGTGTGAGTGTGTGTGTGTATTGAGGTATGTATGTATGTGTGTGTTTGTGTGTGTTTTGCATGTGTTGCATTTTTGTGTGTTGTGGGTATGGTGTGTGTGTGTGTGTGTGTGTGTGTGTGTGTTTTGTTTGTGTGTGCGCGGTGTGGTGTGGTATGTGTGGGTTGTGTTTGTTATATTCATTGTGTGTTGTGGTTGTGTGGGGTGTGCAGGGGTGTGTGTGTGTGTGTGGTGTGGTGTGGTGTGGTGTATGTACACATGTCTATGTGGGGGGAGCGTGGCATGGGAGAATTGTTATGTGGCTAGGACACTGAGTTTTCACATATAGTGTACATTTACTTCCTTCTACTAGTTGTCAGTGGTTGGATTACACACTGTTACATTTTTAAATCTGCTCATATTAAGATGCATATCTCATTTACTTGGGGGTTCATAAAAGGTGTAATTCCTTTGGGTAACGATTAATATTGGTGTGAATGATGCTGTATTATGACTCTTTCACATACAGTATTTCTCATTCCTACTAGTTACAGTATCTTTCCCCAGGAGAGGGGAGGAGGATGCCTGGAGGTTTTCATTTAGATTCCTTAGACTGATTCCTTGCATTTTTGTTATACACTGACTCTGTGTAGAAATCTGCACTTATCAGGCTCATGGTCTCATTTTCTTGGGGGTCCTTGACAAGTATTTTTAATTGGCACTTACACTTACAAGTGATACTATCATGCATCATGTATATATATCTATGTTTACTTTGGGGTTCTTTTTCAACTCGCAGTTATACCTAATATCAGGATTTTGTCTCTCATTATCTGTTCTTTAATACACCAGGACACTTGGAATGTAAGTTGCAACCTCATGTTACATGTATTAGAGAGAATGCTAGCCCAAGGTTTTTTTTATCACTAGAATGCTTTCCTAGTATACTGAGACATTTTAAAATTTATGTGAGAAGAACTCTCTGTTTTTTGAGAATTCTTGATAACCTTTGCCCTTCTGAGGCTCCTCAGTTAAAAGCAGACTGGTGTTAATTAATTACTCTGATGTAATCTTCTGTTATGTTTTAAATGCATATGTTAAACCAATGAGAATTATTTCTGTTTTTTCAACATAATCTGGTGTTAATAGTATGGGATTTTCAAAATAACTGTCATAAAGCTTCTGAAGAAGGTCCGGGTAGGTTCGAAAGCTAGAACACTTTGTTCTTTTCTGTAACATCCATGTTGGTCCAATAAAAGGTATCAAATCATTTGTTTCTGGATCTGTTCTTAAAAGGACCAATACGGTACCTACAACATTTTTTTGCCTCCATCTTATGGCACATCTTCTGCACCTCATGTGCAGCTCATGCATTGGCAAGCACTAACTATAGTGCTTTCCCACACAGTTTGTATTGGCCACAGTTGCTAATATCTAAAATTGTAGTCCTTGCTTTTTTTGACTCACCGTTCACATCCACTGTTCCTTTCTGGTCAGTCATTGCTACTTTTCTTAGCCAGACATTGGCATGGAAACTGTGACAGAAATGAGAAGGAAAGAGTTAATGGTTTGGATTCTGTAGGTGCCTTATTTTTTAACAGTTTGGAAAAAAATACACTCAAGCTGAAATCCTCTGTCCAGCAGCATCCAGCTTGTGGAATTCCTAGCTGCTAGATAAGAGCTGGGTCATAAATCGCGAGTGGACATCTCCAGACACACATAGACCTGCAGACATGTACACAGGACAGTTTGAATGGATTGGATCATTCAAATATAAACTTAAGGTGAAAAGGGAATATAATTGGTCACTGATAGGTGTTCACTCTGATTGGGACAATTAAATACATACATGTTAGTTGGTTGGTGCATTCAAAGGGGAGAATAGGAATGACCTATTCTCCACAGAGTATATAACCTTCTGAAAGACAGAGAAGGCTCTCTCTTGCTTTGGGAAAGCTGGAAGGGGAATCATAAGTTTGGAGCCTACCCTTGTAGCTATGTCCATGGGAGCTGGCAGTTAGAACAGGGTCCAGTGTCTCTTGTAAGGACAGGGAAGGGTAGGTTTAGTGATAGCATATTTCAGTAATAGCCTTCTTCTTTTGCCATCTGTTATTTAAAAACAGTTGTTTACTTTTCCTGTATGAGTGTTATTCTCTTGTGTTGTAAATATATATACTGTAAATGCTCAGTGCACTTTCTGTTAAGTAAAAGCTATTTATTTGCTCAACAGTTGTGACTGTGATGTCATTTTTCTAAGGTAATATTCAGTTTCCACTGGCTGAGGTAAACTCTGCGTAGCATCTGCCAACTGAGAGAGACACACTACCAGACTTTAACTAGTGCAATTGCACGTTTAATTATTCAAGTTTGTACACTTAAAAGAGGTGCCAGAAGGAAAGACCGGCTGGTGGCAGTGAATACCCGAGGACAGACACCTCTCTAAAAGCTGTTTCAGCACAGAGGGAGAGGTGGGTTGTCACAGAAACCATAACCCCACATCTACTGTACTTGACAACTGACACTGCTCCACCCTTCAGCACCCTGATCTGTGCCCTTGAAGTTGTTGACATGGGGATGATAATGTTTTTGGATTCCTTCTAAGAACAGCACAACTGCTTATAATATCCACAACTGCCCTGCCATTGTCTCCAGCTATATGCAAACCAATTCGAATATTGACCCAGAGTGTATCCTCTCTGCAAGGACACCCCTCTCAACTTTGGTATGCTGCTCTTTGGTCTCTGGTATTTCTTTCCATGTCATCTCTTTAGAACCCTTTAATGTGGTCCATTGTCTGGATTGATGAATAAATATTGACTCATTAAATAGGATGAAACAAGACTACTGGGTATTTACAGTATTAGTAAAATAATTATAGAAAAGGGCAGGTATCACATGCAGGGAACAGTCAGTTTGTCTTTTGCATTAATTTTGAACCCTTGACTTTTGTCACAGGGAGTTAGCCTCTCTCTCTCTGAAAGCAGCTCCTGAGGTTCCAGGTTGCTCTGACCAGTGACTCTGCTTGATCCTCCAGCAGATTTTGTTTCTTTGTTTTGATGCTGTTCCCCCAAAGTCTGTGTAACTTTACTATATAGCCATCTTGGAAGGTTTAAACATTTCTTCAAGGACAGCATCCTTCAGCTAGCTTATAGTAAGCAGTTATGTAAGCAATAACCCACGACAGGGTGTAGTAGTAGTAGTAGTAAAAATGTTTATTTTTATACAGGATAGCAAACTTTAGGTCAGAGACATATTTTCAAAGTTGTCCTCGTGCCTCACACCCCAGTGCCTTGTGAGGCACAAGGCCGCAGGTTGAGTGCCCTCACAGCACTGGGATGTGAGTTAATCCCCAATAACAGCACACCCTGGAGTGGGATATTGCACTTATAACATGGGGTATTTGAAGAAAGAGAAAAAATTAAGAGAAACTGCTTAAAAACATTCAGAAATACAAGAAATCTCTATGTATCCTGCTGACCTGTCAAATAATGCCCAACAGTTACTGCAGATTTTAGTAATGTGAGCCACAATACAAGCACTCTGACACATGCCATTGAAGTGACAGCTACTGCAGTGCCTCGCAAGTACTAACAAGCATTTGTCAATGCCGAATGTTTGCTTGCTGGCATTGGCATTGGTAGTGTAGAAGTTAGAGCTGCATGACAGAAATGGCAGTGAAGTATTGAACTGAAGCCAACCCCACCACCACCCTGCAGAGAGTGACAGGCATTAGGGTGTGCCTTTGGGTCATCAGGCATAACGGCCACGCCATTTCACCACACCCTACCCTGCAGACACTGACAAGTGTCACGGTGTGCCTTGGGGTCTTTGGCCCTTATGCACACCCCATTCCATCAGGAAATATGGTGAGATGGGTGCGGTATAGGAGAATGGGGTGAACTTTGGGCTGAAGAGTCCAAGGCATACCTCGATGCCTCTCACTGGCTGCAGGGTGGTGGGCGGAATGTATGAGCATTACAGGCAAGAATCCCAAGTCACACCCCTGATGCCTATCATTCTCTACAGGGTGGGGCATTATGGTTGGAAACCCTAACACCTCAGGCATTCATTGGTATTTTCACTCCAAATTTTGAACATTTTTTTTTGACCCCCACCTCATGAACAGTGGCAATATCAGTTTGTTAGCTGAAAGCTGCTTATGCACAGCGACTACGGCATTTAGCACCACAGGTGCAAAAACACATTCTGAACAGGATGTGAAAAATGACAGCTGTACTGTTCATGGGGAGGTGTAAAAATTGCCAATGTTGCAAATCTGCAGTAAAAATATTAAAAAAACTGGTGAAGTCACGAGCGAGCATAGAAACTGTGCAATGCACACCTGTAAAGTAATTAGTTTGGGGATTTTTTACAGCAGATTGTCAACACAGGCATTTTGGGACCTCCGATCATGAACAGTGTCACTGTGATTTTCTTTATCTGTCCCGAACAATGATTCCCCACAGCGACCACGCATCTCTGGGTGAAAGTGTGAAAACACATTTTGGCCATGTTGTGAAAAATGACAGCTGTACTGTTCATAAGGAAGTGTGGAAAAATGCCACTGGTGAAAATCTGGACTGAAAATATTACAAAGTCATGAATTTACGAGGGTGCGTGGAAACTGCGCAATGCTCACTCGTAACACAGTCATTTTATGGACTTTTGTCACCAAATTTTCAACATAGCCTTTTAAGACCTCTGCTCATGAATGTTCATAAGAAAGTGTAATAAAATGGCAATGTTGAAAATCTGGAGTGAAAATATTGAAAATTCGCAAACTTACGAGTGTGCGTAGGAACTGCTCAACGCACGCTCGTAAAACAGTCATTTTTAGGAATTTTTTCACCAAATTTTCAACATAGCCATTTTAAGACCTCTGCTCATTAACAGTGTCACTGTGATTTTCTTAATCTGTCCCATACATTGATTTCACACACCGACTGCGCCATTGTGCACTACTTGGGCGGAAACACGTTTTGGGCAAGATGTAAAAAATGACAGCTGTACTGCTCATAAGGAGGTGGTAAAATGGCAATGTTGAAAATCTGGAGTGAAAATATTGAAAATTTGCGAACTTATGAGCGTGTGAGAACTGCACAATGCATGTTCAGAAACTGTCATTTTAGATGTCGACTATTTTAACATAGGCTTTTGAGATCCCACCTTATGAACAGGCAGTGTCATTTCGTTACTTTGTCCTGAAAGGTGATTTCATGCAGTGATCGTGGAAATCACCCTTCGTGGATTAACACCATGACAGTGACATCATTCATGAGAAGGGGTCCCAAAACCCCATGTTGAAAATTTGTGCAAAAATTCCAAAAATGCCTGAGATATGCAGCAAAGTTGAAAACCCTATCTATCCCATTATACAGCTTACCAGCATTTCTCAGTTCACGGGTCTGCTTTGAAGAGTGCAGACATGTTCCCGTCCACCAAGATCGCCGCTGGAGTCCGGAGGTAGGGATGGGGTGGGGTGGGGAGGCAGGGTGAGCAGTGGTGGGCGCAGGTGGGGCAGAGACAGCGAGGGACCATTTTTGAGTTCCAGGTGTTTTTCTTTAAAATGATGACGTTGACATTTGCCACGCTGGGGTGGACTCCAGCATGGCATACAGAACTCTGTTTTTGGGGAGCACAGCCGACGGGAATTGGGCACCCGTCGGCTACACAGTGTGTGAGGATGCAGCATGCGCGGCGTGTGTGTGTGTGTGTGTGTGTGTGTGTGTGTGGGGAGCGCATGAGCAGGCGATATCTTATCGCTGCTCACTGAAGCGTAGCTCCCCCTTTTAACTGTATGCCACTGCATTTTGGGGCTGTCACAGACAGCTCGAACAGGCATTGGAGAACTGCGGCCGTGCCTGCAAACACACTGCCTGAATTGGAAGAGGGCTGCCACACCTCCGAAACTCGGATGATGGCACTATGTTTCTTGCACATGCTTGCAAGCAAACATGACAAACTGCAATACAACTACAACCACACATTGCATTTCACTGATAGCAAGTGCCTCCTCTCTCTCCCCCCTCCCCACATTAAAGCACGGCTCTCTCTCTCTTTCTCTCTCTCTCCCTCCCCACACAGTTAAGCAAGCCAAGATGGGGACCTCTGTGTTGTTGTCTGTCTTGCCCTTGCTCCCCTGTTTGTCTCGGTCGCACATGGCAAGTATATAACATGGCAAGCAACTGAATCACAGAAAAAAAGAGGTGCACTTACTCTGCTGCATGCTGCCATTCTCCCCGACCTCTGGATTCTCACACTAGCCTGTGCTGCACTGTGCAGCACTTGTGGAGCTCCTCACTCTCTCTCTTGTGCTGGCCCCCTGTCATGTTTGGTTTCCCTGCAAGCTCACACGTTCACAGCTGAACCACTTGAGAAACTACTGATGACTTACCATAACTCGGGTTTCTGTTTGCAATGCAGGCACACTGTGTCAAGACAGTCTGTGTGATCATCTGGGGGGTGGGTGCTGGGAAATTTCACTGCCACATCATATAACAGGACACAATGGGAGAGATGACACAGGCACTGTACACATGTTTTGTAACAGAAAATGCACACCCTTTCTCTCTCCTTGTTAATGTGGCACTCACCATCCCCATAGACACTGCAGAAGTATCTCACTCTCTCTCTCTCTCTGTACAGGTGACTGTCACTCACTCCACATCATGTGGGCTGCTTGCATGGGGTGGCATGCTCTGTGTGGCTTGGGTGGATGGCTACCTATCAATGGTTTGCAGGGAGAGCAACTATCCGGACAGAAGTATGCAATCCGCTAGGTGGGTGGGTCGATAGTCAGGTAGCAGAGTGGGGGACACATTTCTCTTACCACTGGCTGCTCTTGCTATGCTCCTGTGGAGAAAACTAGGAGTTGTAAGGTGCCAGTGGGTGACAAATCATGTACAGCTGTCAGGACATGTAGTGCTATTACATCAGGTGGCACACTCTTCCGCTCGCTACTCATTGTTAGTGAGGAAATTAAATGGCTGCAACTTACTCTCACGCTGTCTACAAACTGAACAAGTCCACTTTGACAAGAGGTATCATGCTGCCAGGACTGCTCACCCTGACTGTTCGTTAATAGACATTAACAACCAGTCAGGTGCTGCTCTTCAGCCAATCCAATATCTGCTTTTCCTACCCCAACTAGCTTATAGTAAGCATTTATGTAAGCAATAAGACACGATGAGGCATGCATTATGGTGTGATAACCACACTCCTAGGGGCGTAGTCAGGCACAAGGCCGAGGACCAAGTGCCGGTTGTCCCTTGGAGTGCAGTTATCGCACTGTAATGCACAACCCCAGAGTGTCTTATTGCACTTATAAAATGGTTCTTTATTTTTAGAAGTAGTTTTTTTTACTTTGAAACACATTTTTAAATAAGTAAAAATGTAAGTGAATCTGTGCTTTTAACATAAAATAGTCCTTCCGCCTATTGGTGCTAGATTTCAGGATGTGTTCCTAACTCAGTAGGTGGGGAACTGACCAGGGAGGCACGGATACTGGATGTGGTTCTGGCAGACAGTGACCAGATTGGGGGCCTGGAGGTAAGGGACCCATTGGCGGGGAGCGACCATGCCATGGTCTGGTTCTGCCTGAACCTAGGAGGGGTAAAAGACTGCACAAAGACGGAGGTAACTGACTTCAGGTGGGCGGATTTCAAGGAAATGGGAAGGATTCTTAAGGAGCACTTGGATGGGACTGAGCCAGATATGGACACTGACAGTAGGTGGGAAATCATCAGGAGGGGGGTGCAGAATGCTACCAGCACCTGTGCAAGAGTAAGACAAAAATGCGGTAGGGCCCAAAAACCCTGCTGGTGGACCAGGGAGGTTCAGGAGGTGGTGATGGGAAAGAAGGCAGCCTATAGACAATTCAAGTGCTCAAGGAGTGAACGAGATAGAGGGGAATACGAGCTGATGGCCAGAAGGGCCACTAGTGCGGTGAGGGCGGCTAAGACAAGGAAGGAGCAGAACCTGGCCAGAGAAATTAGGAGAGTGAACAAGGGGTTCTTTAGATACTCCGGGGAAAAACAAAGGGTGAAGGGGCAGATTAGCAGGATTAAAACAGGGGAGGGATGGGCACAAGACCCAGGGGAGCAGGCTGAGGTACTAAATGGGTACTTCACCTCAGTTTTCACCAAGGAAAATGGGGGAGACTGCATCATACATGGGAGGAGATGGTGAAACTGAGGAGCGGGGAGGACCAGTACCGATCGGCGGGGCTGGGGAGAGGGGGGGCATCACTGGCAGGTGGGGGGGAGGCAAAGCAGGGGGACAAGGTAACAGAGGTGGAAATCACAGCAGAGAGAGTGAGGGAAGCCCTCAGGTCCCTTAAGATGAAGAAAGCACTGGGACCAGATAAGTTGCATCCCAGAGTACTGAAGAAACTGGGGGATGTCCTGGTGAAACCCCTGGTGGAGCTCTTCAGCATCTCTCTGAGGACAGGATGGGTGCCCCGGGACTGGAAGGTGGCGCATATAGTGCCTATCCACAAGGGAGGATCAAGGGAGGTGGCAGGGAACTACAGGCCCATCAGCCTGACATCAGTGGTGGGCAAGGTGATGGAGGGCATTATCAAGGAGAGACTGGGGGGACCTGGAAAAGTTGGGGTGCCTGGATGATAGACAGCATGGATTTGTCCTTGAGAAATCATGTCAGACAAACCTTGTGGAGTTCTATGACTGGGTGATGAGTGCCTTGGAACTGGATAGACCAGTGGACGTCCTCTTTCTTGACTTCAGCAAGGTGTTTGACTCTGTTCCTCACAGGGGCCTGTTGGATAAGCTGGGAGAATTGGGGGTGGGGAACCAGATGATCAGATGGATAGGAAATTGGCTTCAGGACCGGACCCACAGGGACATGGTTGGTGGAATAGTCTCATCCCAAAGGAGGATCATTAGTGGGGGCCCCAGGGATCAGTTCTTGGGCCCCTCCTGTTCAACACCTACATCTCTGACATAAGGAAGGGTATCAGGAGTGAGATGAGTCTCTTTGCAGATGACTCGTAACTGGGGGTGGTGGTGGATGGGGAGGAGTGGAGGGTAGCCCTACAGGGGGACCTGGAGGCTCTGAAAAGGTGGTCTAGAAAGTGGAAGTTGAAGTTCAATGCAGGGAAATGCAAGGTACTGCAACTGGGAGCCAGAAACCCAGGCCAAGTGTACACCCTGGGGGGGAAATGCTACAAGTCTCGACGGCTGAGAGGGACCTGGGGGTGGTGGTGGATGTCAAGATGAACAACTCGGAGACTTGTAGGAGGGCAGCGGCAAAGGCCAACAGGATGCTGGGATGCATCGCTAGGGGGATCACCTCCAGAAGGAAGGAAGTGATACTCCCACTGTATAACTGCTTGGTGAGGCCACACATCGAGTACTGCGTGCAGTTTTGGAGGCCACACTTAAAGATGGACATTGAACTCCTGGAGAGGGTTCAGAGGAGGGCAACCAAAATGATTTGGGGCTTGGGGGACAGGACCTATGGGGAGAGGCTTGAAGAGCTAAATATGCACACATTGGAAGAGAGAAGGGACTAGGGGGCATGATAGAGGTCTTCAGGTATATGAAGGGGGTAAATAGGGGAGGAGCAGTCAGGGTGCTCTGAAGGAAGGAGGGGAGAGCAACTAGAGGGCATGGGTGGAAGCTGGAGGGGGAGATTCAGGGGAGAAAGGAGGAGGTGCTACTTCACTGAGAGGGTGGTGGAGCCATGGAATGCGCTGCCCAGGAGGCTGGTGCAGGCAGAGACGGTGGAGGGGTTTAAGAGGGGGGTGGAATAGATACTGGGGAAGGGTTCTGGAAGCAAAATCCAATGCAGCAAGAATATCCGGGACTGAGAAGGGAGAAACCAGAGAGGGAGAGGGGGGCAGCAAGGTCAGCTCGTAGGGTGGAGGCTGACCAAACGAGCAGACACGAAAGACCGTTATTTAATTCTCCTCACTCTGTAGACACAACTAAAAGGAAGTCATAACAGAGGCTTCTCAGTTCCCTGATGCTGCAAGCATGAGCGTGGTTCAAAACTGCCACCCTCACTGACAGCATCATGAACTGCTCACTCTGTCCTAAAAGCTAAACAGCAGGGTGAGTCATTTACCACCTTTTCTCTTTGTTTATACTGTATAGTATTATTGCTTACTTTCTTCATTTTGTTTTTTTTTGTTCTCTGTGTTTCCCCACATTCAAGAAATGGAATGTTTATCATGGAATGTTTACCATGGAATACAGGGATTCAAAATTCTCCTCAGTTCCACTGCAGAATGTTCCTTTCCTAACATACTGTATGTATGTATGTATATATATATATATATATATATATATATTAGAGGCAAAAAACTCCATTTAGTGCATTAGTTAGGGTTGTTCCACAGCGACAAAAGTGAGGAAATTCGCTGTTAGGGTTGAAAACCCTAACTCCGAATTCACCCCAGCACCACACACACACACACACACACACACACATTCAAGTATGGGGGAGGACCAAGTCAACACAACCAATGACAGACATCCAGCAGCAGGTGACAGAAATAACAAACAATTGTCTAAATGTACTACGAGACATCCCCACCCACCTGACCAGGTACTGCATGCTCAGTGGAGATCAACAGCAAAACTGAGGCCATGTACACCAAACGTACATATCCCTGATTGCAGCTGCACACAACGTACCACACTTAGTAGTTGCATGGCCTTACCTACCGATGCCCCACACCAGACCACACCACATGTGGTGGGCCACCTGAGCAATAGAGTTCAGCAAAACCAAGGAGTTGTACAGGTATAATATCTCTGATTATAACAAGGGTTTGAGAAATGCAGCTTTCTAATTGACTGTAAACATTGTAACAACCTTATGTTTAGTTTTTATTAACATACATGTAGAGCCTATCCATATGATGAACATGGTTTAATGTTGTTTAAAAACAGTTTTATTATGATAGCAATAAGCCACCCCAGGTATTATGTTAATGGTCAGTTTATCACTGTCTAGCGACATGTGGCACTCGGCTATGCCTCATTCAACATTAAACCCCTACAGGGTGATTAACAGACCATTTAACATAACTGTTGGTCATGCCTTATTGCTTAATTGTCTTTATGAGTAGATACTCTCCTCTGCTAGGCACTGCAGCAGCTTTGGTAACACAGTGTCCCACCCAGTTACACCATACACTGTCTAGTTGCTGGAGAATGGCTGTGAATATGAACTCATGAAGATGAACAGTGTAACTTGATCATTACAGTCATGGAAACCTTAGTGTGATTATAACTGACAGAGTCAGTGATAGAGAATAACCCCTGCTGTCCTAGTACACTTACCCCATTGTCAGTTAAATCAATACTAAAAGACATTCTGTTTATATCTACACCATACCTACTTGATTCCTGTTGTACCACAATTAACATAGTTCTCACTTTGATAGCATCAGTGACAGAAGTGTGGCAAACCCAGACACTAGGCATACAGCCTGAGTATGAAACAACTGTTAAAAAAAATTACACTGTGTCCATAAGTGGCATAGATCACTCATTGCAACAATAGTAAATGTATTACTATTTGAATAAGTTAGTCATCACAGATTCAATGAGATTGTCTTTATCAGGTACAACATACTCAGTAAGTGCCTACAGGAAAATCTATCCTATATACGTCTCCGATACAAGTACGTCATTGTTGGCTCAGTAGTGCTGTGATATTTAGAAGTTGTTTGGCCTGATCCATGCAATTACACTGTTTCTTACAAAGAATACTTACTGCATCTTTAGTATTGAAACACACTGAAGGTCTATGTATGTACATCAGCAGTACACCTTCATCAGTAAGAATGCATCTGATGTTTGCAATTTCACAGCGCTGAACAGGCAATGCTTTTCCATACGCTTACATCAGCCTCTCTATCTTGAGTAAAAATTGCAGTAAATGTACTACTATGTAAATCACCTACTAAATGTAACACTACTTTTATCTTGAGCATGCTAGTGTCTTGTAGTTAATTTATGTACTTCTCTTAATTAATGTATACTCACTAGTGTTAAACCTTTCTACAACTGTAATCATGCACCTTCAGCATTTATATTGACTAACGGCACAGTACCAGTTGTGGTGTGGTGTGGGCATCGGTAGGCCATCGCAACTACTAAGTGTGGTGCGCTGTGCAGCTGCAGTCAGGATGTGTACGTTTGCGTACATGGCCTCAGTTTTGCTGTTGATCTCCACTGAGCATGCAGTACCTGGTCAGGTGGGTGGGGATGTCTCGTAGTACATTTAGACAATTGTTTATTTCTGTCACCTGCTGCTGGATGTCTGTCATTGGTTGTGTTGACTTGGTCCTCCCCATACTTGAATGTGTGTGTGTGTGTGTGTGTGTGTGTGCTGGGGTGAATTCAGGTTAGGGTTTCAACCCTAACAGTGAATTTCCTCACTTTTGTCGCTGTGGAACAACTTTAACTAATGCATTAAACAGAGTTTTTTGCCTCTAATTTCCCTTCTTTTTGAGAATGATAATGAGAAATAGTGAATGTAATGCGGCGGCTGGAGCGCGGGGCCCAAAGGGCCCCGCACTCCAGCCACATGATGTCTTGTGGCATAGTAACAGGAAGAGCAACGCAAACAGAAGTGCTAACAGTGGCGCACATGGTAACACAAGTGCAAATGACAACAGAAAGGGCAATGCACACGGTGGCATAGATGGGAACAGTCTGCCACGTGATGTGTTGTCACATAGTAACATGGTGCCTGCAAACGGAAATGTCAATGGGCATGGTGATGCAAAGTGAAACAGAAAGAGAAACAGTACTGTAGACACAAATGGCAAAAAATAACAGAAACGCAAGCGCAAATGAAAACGCAAAGGATGACGCACGTGGTGGCGTAGACGTCAACGGTAAGTGAAACGGGCATGGAACCGCAAGGGAAAGGGCAATGGTAACAGTAATGTAAGCGCACAGGCTGGTTTTCCACAAAAGCTGAATAGAGAAAGACAGTGAGTTCAAAGAATGTATGCATAATAACGGGTATCGGAGCAGAAAATGAGGACTTGGAATACTAAATAAGTTATATCTCAGGAACCGTACGACGTAGAAAAAAATGTAAAAGTTGTATGATTTATGACTGTCCTGGCTAGTTTTGTACTTAGGGGGCTAAGAATTTTTCCAACGAAAAGTCCGTGATCTCGGCACCGCTTCCGAGATACGGCCCTGAAAGGCACGGCGAATGCCGTAATGTTATCCTATGGGAAAAAAGAGAGTTCGAGTGCCATAACTTTGCCTCCTGTAATATTTTTCACCAAACCACTGAAAGGCACATCTGTGGGCTGTTGGCTGTCTTCTCTCCAAATTTCTGGAAAAAGACCAAACCGTTATTTTGCAGCAGGGATCCAAAGGATTTCTGTAATGCGTCAAGGCCGTAATGTTATCCTATGGGAAAACTGTCAACTTTGAGGCCGTGAACTTTGCCGCCTGCAGTAATATTTTTCAATACAACACTGAAAGGCACATCTGTGAGATGTCGGCTCCGCTCACCAATTTTTCAGCCCTAACTCCCAACGGTTCTTTTGCAGCGCAGTGCCAAAGAATCGCTGTCACTTTCCCACAGATGTAAAACTACTGTCACAATTTCCAGAAGTCATAGTGTCGACACTTTCGTGAGCACCAAAGTAATTTTGAAAGTACTTTTCCAGAAATTTGAAAACATATTTCTGGGGTGTTTACCACAAAATAAAGACATGGCAAGCATCCTCAGGGTCCGACTAGGTGAATACAAAAAGAATTAGGTTACTAGAGGGTCCCAAATTTAAATGCCAACCATTTTTCTGATCACCAACTGAAAGCAAATGGCTGATTGGTAAAAGTAACAGGCCCATTTGCGAAAGTAAAAATGCATTTGCGACACTGTCAAACTTTTGTTAACTTTTCCCATTGACTTATAATGGGAAACTGTTTTTTGAATAACTTTTAAACCGTTTAATATTTTTTCATGAATTCTTCAAAAGGCACATTGGAGACCCCGGCCACACGTTCTGTAAAGATTTTGGGCTGGTCGCACAAACCGTATGACCTGTAGGCATGACCATAGAATTCCTGGAAAAGCGTAAACGTGTGCACAGATCACGCTTAATAACTCCACAGCCGTATATCCGACCAATACGAAACTTGACAGATTCCAAGGCCTATGGTTCTTGATCATGTGTTCCAAATTTCAGCCAAATCCGTGAAACGGTTGTAAAGTTTTGGGGTTTAACATAGAAATGGCTCCTCAACCCTAACTATGGCAGCACTACCGTGCTACCATAATATATATATATATATATATATAGAATAATGCATATGCAGGTGGTTGATATGGAGTTTTTTTACACACCCAAGATGTGTGATAATAAAAAAAACTCAAGAGCGTAGCTCAAGAGTTTTTTTTTTAGTATCACACATCGAAGGAGTGTAAAAAAACTCCATGTTAACCACCCTTCATATGTTTTATTTTATATAATACCAGGCTATGATTACTATCCGCCTATGGTGCTAAAAACCTATCACATCAGTACAACAAAACACACACTGCCCCCACATAACTTCAAATGCAACGTTTATTACTTCAGGACATAGCCTTCTAAGCAACACTTGAACAGAATTGTATAACATTTAAATTCGGTACTTTTTTTTATCTTCGTTTCTAGGTTTCATCTAGCAAAAGTATTGGGATTTTTAAATACGAGGGAAAGGTCACAGTTCATTACACTGCTAAACATTAATAAACCTACAAGATTAGCAGGAGAAAACTTACAACTTTTACCTGATTTTATGTTTTATTCTTTAGTTAGCTACGTTTTTTAAAACTAAAAATAACTTGTGCTTTCACAGTTAACGAACTGTCTGTGTTTTTTTTTCCTGTTACGGAACTGTCTCGCGCTGCCTGTCAGCTAATTTTTCAATGATTCTCGCCGTGAGGATGTGTTGATACGACTTTTTTCGTATCAACCTGCAAGTTGATACGACTTTTTAAGGAGCGAGAAAACGAGTTGATATTGGCCATAGCCAGTTATTATATATAGATATATACACACACACACACACCTTTTCTAAAGCCACAGACTCAATTATCTCATTGCCAGGGAAAGCAGAAGAGATTTCCCTGATGAGCATGGTAAAGATAGAAGGGGGATTTTTCACTGTCAGCAAAGAAACAGTTGTAATGAAAACTATAAACATAGAAACATAGAAACATAGACTTTGATGGCAGATAAGGACCACTAGGCCCATCTAGTCGGCCCATTTCCCTACCTACAGGATAGGCCGCAAATCCTAGTTAACCAACAGCCTATATCTTCCTGCCCCCCACAAGAATTGCCTTATGTCTGTCCCATGCATTCTTGAATTCTCCCACAGTTTTAGACCTCAACTCTCCTCAGGAAGGCTGTTCCATGCATCCACTACCCTCTCTGTGAAATAATATTTCACATTGCCCCTGAACCGCCTCCTTCTATATTTAAATTGTGTCCCTTGTTCTTGCAAGTCTCTTTTCTGAAAGATGCTACCCTCTTGGACTTTGTTGATTCCTTGAGGTGCTTGAAAGTTTCTATCATGTCCCCCTCTCCCTTCTTTCCTCAAGGGTATACATATTAAGCTCCTTTAGTCTCTCCTCATACGGCTTCTCTTGCAGACCCTGCACCATTTTAGTTGCCCTCCTCTGGACTGCCTCTATCCTGTCTATGTCCTTGCGGAGATGGGGTTTCCAGAATTGGACACAGTATTCCAGATGGGGTCTCACCAACTGTCTGTACAGAGGGATAACAACTTCCTGTTTTCTGCTGCTGATGCCTCTCCCTACATCCCAGTATACCCCGGCCCTCCCTACTGCCTTCTCACATTGCTTGCTAACCTTAAGGTCATCTGATATGATTACCCCAGGTCTCTTTCCTGTTTTGTTGTTGCTACTACCTCCCACCCATTGTGTATTCTTCCCCGGTTCTTGTTTCCCAGTGCATTATTTAGCACTTTTTGCATTGAATCCTAGCTGCCATATGTCTGACCATTCCTCCAACCTTGACAAGTCCTTTTCATCCTTTCCACGCCTCCTTGTATATCAACCCTGTTGCAGATCTTTGTGTCATCTGCAAAATGCATACTTTTCCTTCCAGTCCCTCTGCAATGTCACTGATGAAGACATTAAAAAGGACTGGACCCAATACTGAACCCTGCGGTACCCCACTAGTAACCGCCTTTCTTCAGAGTGGACTCCATTTACAATTACCTTCTGTGTCCTGTTGTCCAGCCAATGTTTTACCCAGGCTACCACCCTGGGACCCACTCCCAGGCTGGTTAATTTGACTAATAATCTTTTGTGTGGGAATGTGTCAAATGCCTTGCTAAAGTCTAGGTAGGCCATGTCCACAGCCCCTCCCTGGTCTACTACTTTGGTCACCCAGTCAAAGAAATCTATTAGATTCATCTGACATGACCTTCCCGCTGTGAACCCATGCTGCCTTGGATTCTGTGCTCCACTAACCTCTAGGTACTCAACTATTCTTTCCTTCAGAAGTGACTCCATCACTTTCCCTACCACAGAGGTCAGACTGACAGGTCTATAGTTTCCTGCCTGTGACTTGGTCCCACTTTTGTGAAGGGGAATCACATCCACCTTCCTCCAGTCTTTGGGTACCACACCATCCTCCCATGATTTATTAAAAAGAGTAGCCAGTGGTTTCACTAGTTCCTTCCTTAATTCTTTTAGAATTCTAGGTTGAATTCCATCAGGACCCATTGCTTTGTCCACCTTCAGTTTTAGGAGTTCTTGCAGAACCCTTTCTTCTGTGAAAGGACTGGGATCGACCCCCCATCAAGAGTGCTTCTGTTAATTGGATTAGGCACTTCCCCCTCCTCTTTTGTGAATACTAGCAGAAATATTCGTTCAGTATTCCTGTTTTTCACTGTCCCCTCTGCCCACCCACCGCTCATTCTATTCAGCCTCACTATCCTCCCTTTGTCTTTCTACACTCGCTGATGTACCTATAAAGGTTTTATCCCTTCTTAACTGAGTTGGTTATCTTTCCTCAGTTTGGGCCTTTGCTATTCTGACTTCCTCCTGCTTCTTTCTGCCTTAACTGGTACAGCTCTCTGCCCTGCTCCTTCTGTGTTTCCCTATACTCCGGAATGCTATCTTTTTCTTCCTGACTTTCACAGCCACCTCTTGAGAACCATAGTGGCTTTTTCTTTCATTTTGATTTGTTTATTTGCTTCACACAAAGGCTTGTTGCCTCTGTGATGGCAGTTTGATAATTCCCCATTGTTGCTCCACACCTCCTTCTAGCCTGTTTGTTAGTGCTTTCTGAGGCACCTCCCATCTTGCCAAAGTCAGCCCTCCTAAAGTCCAGTCCCTCACTTTTGTATGGCTTGACTCAGTAGCTGAGTTTAACATGAACCACACTGTTTGATGGTCACTTGTCCCCAGATGGCAACCCACTTCTAGATCTGAGATCCTCTCACTGTCCCCATTTGAGAGTACGAGGTCTAAGATTGCTCCCTCACGAGTGGGTTCTGAAACTAGCTGTCTAATGCCTGCCACCTGTAGGGCATCAAGAATGGCCCTGCTCTTGGATGTGGCTGCAGCAAATGTGCTCCAGTTGACATCTGGCATATTCAGGTCTCCCATCAACAGTATTTCCCATTTCTCTGCCATTCTAAGAATGCCTTCCATCATATCCTTGTCCATTCCTTCCCCCTGACATGGGGGTCTGTACACAACCCCTGTGCAGATTGTGGTGCCCTTTCCAGTCTCCAAGGTGCCCCACAGTGCCTCCTCTCCTCCCTGTTTACTCTTTTGTTCAGTTGATTTTATCCCTTCCTTTACATAGAGAGCTACTCCTCCCCCTCTTCTCCCCTGCCTGTCTCTCCTGTAAGTTATGTACCCTGGTATGTTAACATCCCAGTCATGGTTCTCTGTGTACCATGTTTCTGTGACTGCTACGATATCCAGGCATCCCTCTTCCATTAAGGCCACCAGCTCAGGGAGCTTGTTGCCCAGACTACAGGCATTGGTACTCATCCCTCCATTTCCTGATGGCCTTACCCCTTTGCCCCATCCCTGTCCTTCTTGCCTTTGTCACTTTCTCCATTTACCTCTGCCCTTCTCCCTATCGACACCTCCATGTTGGTGTTTGCTGCACTTACTACTGTCATTGTTTGGGGGGGGCTAGGATTTTCCTGCTCCTTTCCAGTGCCTCCCCCCTTGGCTAGTTTAAAAGCTTGCCAATGAAGCATTTAAACCTATCACCTAGGATCCTGGTTCCCCTTCCGGACAGATGCAGCCCATCATGCCAGTATAGGCTTGCATCACTCCAGTTGGACCCTCAGTCCCCAATGAAGCCAAATCCTGAGCTCCACACCAGTTTTTCAACCACTGATTGAATCCCATGGTATGGAACACCCTAGCCTCTCCTATGCCATAGATGGGTAGCACCTCCGAGAAGGTTACCGTGCATGCTACTTGACTAAGGCCCCTCCCCAATTCCACAACCTCTTCCTGCACTTCTCTAATCCCTTTCTTAGCCTGGTCATTTGTCCCTAGGTGGACAATGACATCCAGCTCCCTCCCCTGTGCAGCTGCTCTGGCAATCCTGAGGATTCGCGCCCTGTCCCTCCAAACCATGGCGCCAGGCAGGCACCTTACCTCCCTCTCCCCTTCCTTGCCCAGTTCTACCTTCCTAACAATGGAGTCCCCCACCAGGAGTTGTTTCCTTCCCTGCAGGGTCCCCTGCCACCCTCCTGTGGGTCTCCTTTTTGGAGGTTCCCAGCATCCTCCTTGGTCTCCACTGTAGGTGCCTCCATAGAGGAACCACACTTTTCCAGAATGGCATAGGAATTGTGGAGAGGTATAGCTGGAGGGATGTGCCTCTGTTCCACCACCCTCACCCTCCCTGAGCCCACTGTGGTCCAACTGCTCCTCTTTCCTGGCAACCTCTGAGGCAACGACAGTGGCACTGGTGTTCCCTGGATGGAAGAGGAGGTCCCACAAATCCTGGCCAACTCAGCCTGGAGATGAGCAACCTCCTCCCTCAGCCCAGAGAGGTGCCTGCAGATGGGACAACACTGCATCCTCCAGAAAATCTCCCAGAAGACTGCTGCTCCACAGCCACTGCACTGCACCACTCCAATCATGTCTTATTTCTGGCCCCTTAACTGTTTGCAATCCTTACTCTTTCCTCTGTTTTTTTTCTCTCTCTCCTTACTTTCTGCGTGTGTGCCCTTTAAGCTCCTGATTGTCCTGTTCTGAGACAAGAATATCCTATTTTTCTTAGTAGACCACTTACTTGTTCAGAGGCAGACCTCCAGCAGCTAGAGGGGGCCGGAGAGCTACTCTTGCCCTTCTAGGATGGTGGGTCCTTGGTGGTTCTGTGATTACTCACTTCCTGCCCCTAAACAGGAAGTTCCTGTTGTCAGTCAAATCCTGTGCCTATAAAAATAGAACTAGCTTTGGGTGGGGAAGGAGGAAAATATAGTCCCAGTAGAGAAGTTCAGTCACACAGCAGTCCTTTCTCATGGTGCCTTCTGCCAAGCTGTTAGCTGAAACTTTCTAAGGCAGTCTTTAAATGTAGCTTCCCTCTAGCTAAGCCACTCCCCCTACTTACCAGATCTTTCTACAAGTAATTTAAACCTCACAGCAGTTAAGTCCTTTCAGTCACCTGAGATTTACACCTAAATGACTTTTCAGTTACCCATTCAGTTCAGTTAACCCAAACACACACACACTTTTTTTTTTGTTTTGTATGTTAGTTTTTTTACCCTAAATTAAAGGTCCAAATACAAAAGTTCTTCTACTTTAGTCCCAGTAGAGAAGTTCAGTCACACAGCAGTCCTTTCTTCTGGTGCCTTCTGCCAATACTTACTGTTTCTAATTTGTTAATGTGTGTAAGTAGAGTATGATGATCAAGGAAAAAACATTTAATTAATTTATTTTATTTTTTATTAAAGGTAGTTCTATTTTTAGGGCCCAGCTGAAGGTTTTTACAGTGTAAAGGTAGCAGCCATGGTTTGATGGACAATCAGTTCTGGTTGTAGGGGGACTGATGGAAAATAGTTCTGGTTGTAGGACTGACTTGCTTATTGTGTGATGTGATTCAGGACCAGGATGACTGTGCATATATAGAGATTTAATGTATGGTCAGTTGATGTCTCTTAGCCAATGACATTTCTAGATTTTCTCATGCCATTTTATAAAGGCTATTATTTACTGCTTAACCCCTTCCTGTCTGTGTAAGGAAACAGAGAACCTTGTATGCCTATGAATGTCTTATAAAAACTGTCATTTTGTGATTTCATCCCCCACAATTATACACTCTCCAGTCATCAGCACCCCCCCCAACCAGGGCCCCTTCTTTAATTATTGGCTTGCATCACAAGTTTCCTTCTGACATATTTCCCCATCAATCACATTTTCAATGTAATGATAAAATTATCAGTACTGGTAGTTATCTACTCCCTGAATCAGATGCAAATAAACAGGCTCAGTGCCTTGAACCCCACCTCACCACTTCAGAGTAAGTCCTCCAGTCACATAATGGAAGCAGACAGCCTAGCTGATACCCTAAAATATTGCTTTAGGCTGGCTGTTTCTGAGGTCAATGGCAGTTACCTACCCACACGATGATGACTAACACCAATCTACTGTGCCTTGAAAATCTTTTGGTGAGGAGGTGCAGGAGAAGACTGACACCCCAGCAGCCAATCAGGAACTTCATGCAGTGACACACTAAGCATGAAGAATCAGGCTTCAACCAATCACTTTTGTGTTTCTTTCCCCAAAGTTGGCTTCCACCATCTCCAAAAGGTGTCACATGCATGGCAAGTGTTTTGTTTTAATCATTATCCTTCAGAAGAAATTGAACAGCTAAACAACACCATTCACAGAACTGATGGTGGACCTTGCAGCACATTGGCCTGCAGCCCAACAATACAGTACTGAATGATTCCTGCCCGTCAAATGCCTATGTGTGGCAGGAATCCCAATTTATCGACCAGATACATGCAGATCATATTATTACTTCTGTTGTTCCTGTGCTAGGGGCCCTTTCTAGAATAGGGACCTGCATAAACTCTAACAAGAATGCAGGTAGTGAGATGAGTTCTAATTCCTCCAATGGAGAGTGGAGATGTAGTTTACTGATAGTCCTCTAACATCACACTGCAAAGGTTGGATGTCCTGCACTTCCTCCCTTGAAAACAACTCAATGACCCAGCATTGCCTGTTGTACAGCCAATGTGTCTGGCTCTTCTCTATTGCCCCCAGAGGCTACCATTAGTACACCCTCCTTTATAGTTGTGTAGTCCCCCCCTCACCAATGTGGGGCTTACCTTAAGTGTCTCCCAGGGCTATATCAGTGCCCACTACCAGGCAGATGTCCTGCAGAGATAGTAAATCCATGGTTATTTGTTTAATCCTGTTGATTTGCATGACAGTGCCATGATGTGCCTCCATGCCTGTCCCTTTAAGACATTAGCCAGTGTGTATGCAGTCAATGGTCTGGGCTGGGTTTGAGTTCTTCAGAGCTCATGACCGGCCAGACATTGCTTTAGTTTGCTCCACTCTACGGTCAATAGTAAAGCAGAGGGAGCTCTAGCTATTACTGTAAATATTTACTTCTAACTTGTTGTTATGTTTAAGAGTGCTTGTTTACCCTACCTTCTTGCAGCTTATCTTTCAAGTGGGAGCCACCATGTTTGGTCTGGGACTTCTTGAGAGGTTCATAGTTCAGGTGCCTCAATGGAAAAAGCTGTAGTTCTTTTAGTTTTACAGGTTGGCACCTAAACTGACAAATAGGAGCACCAGAACTGTGATTGACAGCTCCCCTAGCCAACTAGAATCCAGAAAAACTGGACTAGTTCAAGAACTGTTAGAAAAAATTGTGCAGTTGCTGTTAGAGCTGAGAGAGTGAGCAGCTAGAGCCATTGTGAAGCAGCTTGAGGAAAGGAGCTGAGGAAAATTGGCAGGGAAAGGCCTGACTTATTTATTTTATTTATTTATTTATTTATTGAAAATTTCGGAATTACAACCTTTGAGTCAAGGACTCCTTTGCAAAGGCTTCACGTCAGTCATGACAGTACAATTACAACAAGACAGTATGGACAATGTTCTCAAAACAGAGAAATTACATTTCGACAAACGTTTAAAATCATAGCTTAAGTCAAAGGCTACACGTCAGTTGTAATATTGAATTTTACATAGAGACAAGGTTTGTACAGAAAATTGCCAGGACATTACAAGAGTTTAACAATCACAGTATAGGGTATTGCCAAGACTGAGATAATATCTGTGAGTTCTGAGTGTTCTAACGGTGTGTGGTGGCCCAGGTGCCTGACAATCTATGCGAAAAGATGGAAAACAGCTACAGGTCTCAATGTTGAGCAGATACTTCTTGCACTCTGTTTTGAATAGTCTTAGACTGGGGCAAGCAAGATGGAAGATGGTAGATTGTTTAGCCAAAGTGGAGCATGGTAACGGGAAAGATCTTTGCCCCAGAGAGGTTCTGCAGTGGGGAACTGCGTAGGAGGTCCCTGCCAATCGTCTGGGGTGCCCCTATTGGGGCTGGTTGGATGAGGCGATGCAGACAGATGGGTGCGGTTTCATAAGGATCTTCTTGGCTTGGAGGCAGGTATGGTATTTAACCTCCCTTCAAGGTTAGCCAGTCCGCTTGATAATAGAGCTGACAGGTATGTGTTTGTCTACTGCTGCTGGTGACCATGCGGCAGGCTTTGTTTAGTGCTATATTGATGCTGTGTAGGGCTGATTTGTCAGCAGCGCCGCATATAGTTATTCCATAATCGACCAATGAGAGGACCGAGCTAGTAACGCTAAACGGAGCCTGGAGGAGGAAGGCAGTGTTTGTGCCTGTAAAGAATGCCAAGTCGGTATTAACTGAGGAGGAGAGAAGTTTAATGTGCTGGTGGTAGGTAAGGGATGTGTCCAGGGTGATACCTAGATATTTAAAGTGGGTGACCTGTTCAATGTGGTTACCCTGTAGGTTTGAGATTGAGAGCAGGGAGTTATAGAGGGTTTTGACGATGGGCAAACATCATGGATTTTGGCTTGTCATAGTTAAGTATTAGACGGTGGTCAGTGAACCAGTATTCAAGCTCCTAAAACAGCCTTGAAGGGTGTTTTGGAGATGTATGAGGTTGGTGTGTTTCCAGTATAGCACGGCATCGTCCTCGTATATAGTAATAGCTTCACTACATGCTGAGGGGAGTGAGTTCAGAAAAAGAGGAACAAGAGCGGCCAAGTATTGACCCTTGGGGACACCAGCCAGAACTGGTAGTTTGGGGAGAGTGTATGACTAATTTTACTTCCTGCGTTCTGTCAGTCAGATAGTTCTTGAACCAGGAGATAGCTTCAGGAGCAATATGGAGGGCTGCCAGGGTATGAAGAAGAAGCTCATGATTGACGGTGTCAAATGCTTTGGTCAAATCAATATAGATTGTACCAACTGCTGACCCCTGTTCAAGGGCTTCATGAATGTAAGATGTAAATTCTAGTAGTGCTGTGGTAGTACTGTGCCCTTTTCTGAAACCATGTTGCTCATGGCAGAGGAGACCATACTTGTCAAGGTATTCTGTGAGTTGGTCAGACACAATTTTTCAAGAGCTTTGAAAGGGAGGAAGGATCGTAATGGGCCTATAGTTAGCAGGGGTAGTTGGATCACCCTTTTCAGGATAGGTGTGATAATACCCTCTTCCATAGTGTAGGGAATTGGCCATGACACAGTGAGTGGTTGAGGAGTTTGGTGAGATGTGGGAGAGTCTCATTAAGGGTGAGCCAAGGATTTATTGTCGAGGGAGTCACTGCTGTAACGCGAAGTTATGCAGTGCTTTGGAGAGGTAGCTTTTAGCCTGATTGCACGAAATAACACACAGCCTGAAAGGAGGGGTGTAGGGAACAGGGGAAGTAGTAGGTGTGGGAGATGGGATCAAAGAAGTTTTGGGGAGGACTTGACTGAGGTCAGAGAAGGTGGTGTTTAGGGTATAGGCTATGGTGGAGGGGTCATGTGAGAGGGTACCCTGGACTAAGAGCTGGGTTGGTCTGTGTTTGTGACTTTCCCACATAGTTCTTTAACATTGTTCCAGAAAGATTTCCCGGAGCTCCATGTGGTGGTGAAGGCTTGTTGATAGTAGGTGGCCTTGGCTTGTCGAATAGCCCTTGTGCATTTATTTCTTGCTTCTCTGTAGAGCTGTCTGTCTTGGGGCAGCTGAGAGGATACGGCCCTGTGCCAGAGGCTATCCCTGTGCTGCATCTGTTGTAGGAGGGACTGGGTCATCCAAGGGGTGTCCCAGGTTTTTATTACCTTCTTTGTGAAAGGGGCAAATATGTCACAGGCTGCATTGAAGATAGCAATAAATGCAGTGAGCGCAGCATCTAGAGATTGTGCAGTATGCACTGGCCCCCAGTCACAGGTGGTGAGGTACACCTGAGGTGGAGAGAGGCACCTTTTGAGGTGCCTTTGTATGGAAGTTTTAGGTTTGATTGGCATATTTTATTTGACCACCAGCACCGACGGGGAGGGTCACTAAGTACATCGAAACACATCGACTTTGGAGATGTGGTTTAGGAGTTTGTAAAGATAAGGTCTATAAGTGAGGAAGAGCCTGTCCGAGGATCCTGTCTAGTGGGTGAGGGTACTACTTGAGTAAGATCATAGGCACTTGCTGCGTCTTTGAAGGAATCGACGTAGTGGATAGCCAGTTCACATTAAAATCACCCATAATAATCAGTTCGCTTTAGGGGTAGATAGGTTATTGCTGATAGAACAGAATCAAATGCTAGTTTCTGTTTTGTTGGGGGATGTAAACTGCCATAATATAAAGAGGTTTGCCAGTAGTGCCAATGGTAATTTTAATTGTAGTGGACTGGGCACCATGCTCAGGCATGGGAAGTGGGACTAATAGGGGTTTGAGGGATGTTCTAGCATATAGGCACAACCCCGCCTTTTCCTGCCCTATCAGTTCTGAAAAGGGAAGCCCTTGAGAGAGACCGAGTCATCTGGGACCTTTTTGAGAGCCAGGTTTCTGATAAAGTAAGGATGTCCGTGGGGTGTTGTGCAAGCCAACCCCTGCAGCAGGGTAAATTTTCTTGGAAGACTGCAGATATTGAGGGTGGCCAGGAATAGGCCACTATATGGTTCTTCTTAATTCCATGTTGCATGGGAGGACCTGGGTTGGGATGGGCGTTCCCGGATATAAGCAGGAGGAGAAGGAGAGTTTGCGGAGAGCGAATATCCTCATCAGCTTATTTGAGGTGCAGCGCGACCAGGATACGCGGGTGATTTGGTGGGCTAGTAGGTATGAGAGTCTTGGTACTAGTTGAGTTAGGGTTACTAAGAGGTATGTGCAAGCCAGTGGGGGTCTGGCGGTGGGGGAGGGGGTTTGGGCAAGCCATATTCCATTTATGGTACAGCTAAAACTAGGGGTACAGTTTTTGCTGTGGAAACCAAGTGGGAGAGGTTGTAGGCGATTTGACCCAGGTGCCTTTCCAGTGAGATGGGTAGAGGAGCCAGCAGCGGGGTCCCTATTAGTTTTAAACACCCATGAGGTTAGCAGGGGGTGAGAGACAAGTATAAGGATAAAAAGTTGTAAGCTGCAAGAGGTGGTGTTCATAATGGCAGGAAACTGTAGGTCTACAAATGTAAGAAAAAAGGAGGAGGCCCTCTAGTGGTGCTGCAGTATAAGCTGCAGATGGCAAAGTGGGCTGATTGGTTTCGCACCACCACGTGCTATTAGCTATAAAAACAAATGCCGACCAAGGGTGGTGGTGGGGGTGGTGGGGAGCCGGCGCGCAGCGCCGGCGGGGACCAAACTGCAGTTTAATTCCACGGAGAAGACAAGCAGGCTGAGAGCGAGGGAAACCTCAGGAAATGTCCCGTTCGTACCTGGCTCACTGCGGTGGTCTGCAGGCTTGCTGGGGGGAGGGCATTTATTGCAGACCTTCGCGATCGGCAATCTGGCTACCGGACGTCTTGCTGGAGGGAGGGCGGCTTATTTGGACCCTCGCGACCTGAATTCCGGCGATCGGGAGGCTTGCTGGAGGGAGGGCGATTTCTGGAGACCCTCGCGACCTCTGCTGTGGACAAGGGAGAGAGGGTTTGTTTTAAAGGTAGGCAAAAGTGGGAGGGCACAAAACTGAAACAAAAGAAGGGATTACTGTATTGTAAAGCTCTGAGTTAAAATGTTCACCCTGGTATGGAGACAGCAGTGAGCAGGAGACAGAAAGAAAGAGGAAAAAATAACAATAAAAATAAAAGATCCTTGTAATGCAGCAGTAAATTCAAATTAGTTGTGCTTAGGTTTAGCGATTGGGTTTTACAGGAGAAATCCCTTATTTAACATAAAATCCCAAAAAAAAAAAACAAAAACATTTAAGTAGTGGAGATTGGCGCCAAAACTAACGCTCCAACAGTCCCAACTGCAGTTTAATTCCACGGAGAAGACAAGCAGGCTGAGAGCGAGGGAAACCTCAGAAATGTCCTGTTCGTACCTGGCTCACTGCGGTGGTCTGCAGGCTTGCTGGGGAGGGCATTTATTGCAGACCTTCGCGATCGGCAATCTGGCTACCGGACGCCTTGCTGGAGGGAGGCGGCTTATTTGGACCCTCGCGACCTGAATTCCGCGATCGGGAGGCTTTCTGGAGGAGGCGATTTCTGGAGACCCTCGCGACCTCTGCTGGCTCACTGCGGTGGTCTGCAGGCTTGCTGGGGGGAGGGCATTTATTGCAGACCTTCGCGATCGGCAATCTGGCTACCGGACGTCTTGCTGGAGGGAGGGCGGTTTATTTGGACCCTCGCGACCTGAATTCCGGCGATCGGGAGGCTTGCTGGAGGGAGGGCGATTTCTGGAGACCCTCGCGACCTCTGCTGGCTCACTGCGGTGGTCTGCAGGCTTGCTGGGGGGAGGGCATTTATTGCAGACCTTCGCGATCGGCAATCTGGCTACCGGACGTCTTGCTGGAGGGAGGGCGGCTTATTTGGACCCTCGCGACCTGAATTCCGGCGATCGGGAGGCTTGCTGGAGGGAGGGCGATTTCTGGAGACCCTCGCGACCTCTGGCTCACTGCGGTGGTCTGCAGGCTTGCTGGGGGGAGGGCATTTATTGCAGACCTTGGCGATCGGCAATCTGGCTGCGGACATCTTGCTGGAGGAGGCGGCTTATTTGGACCCTCGCGACCTGAATTCCGGCGATCGGGAGGCTTGCTGGAGGGAGGGCGATTTCTGGAGACCCTCGCGACCTCTGCTCTGCCTTCTTGCTGCTGTTTCCAACATTGGATTGCTTGATAGCAGTAATTGGACTAATCCAAAAACTAATCTTAAACTGTAGCAGTTATCCCCAAGACTCTGAGAAGCTCAGCTCGAGATATTGGACCGAGAAGAGCTCCTGTGAAGCATTTGGCCCAAGATTTGTGTGAGAGACTGCATTTTTGCTGGTTGAGAAGTTTGCTGAGTGAATCGACTGCACTTGCGAATTGGTCTGAAACCGAACTGAGAGATAGAGAAGAAAATGCTGTTTTCATTAAATGTCCTCAATGTTTATTGTGGATCAAGACTTACTGTCCCAAGACTCCTGATTGCCAGAAGGCAGCCCATCTTTGCCAGTGACTGAATTGTCTGCCAGCGGGAGGTTTTCACCAGTAAACAAACTGAACTTTGCCAGAAGTGTTCATCTAGCCTTGGGCCTATGCCAAACCCCACCCAGGCCATCTATTCCTGCACCAGTGACTGTTTTCTCAGTGAGAGACCAGCTTAGGGATCCAGCCCCTATGCAACAAGAAATCGCAGGTTGCAGCCACCTAGAGGAAAATGCCATAAAGCAGAGGTAAGTCATGCAGGCCCAGTTTCCCCATGCCCTTCAATATTCTGCAGCAAGTCTTCATATCACTAGACCATCTTCTTCCTACTGGTGTCATGAGTAAACTCAGGGCAGCTCCCTGCAACTTTTCTTTAAATCATTTTGTGGTACCATCTGGTTGCTCTAGTGTGTTACAGGGTTACAAAGGACTGGGCCAACCGGCTGTGGATACAATTAACCAAGGTCTTGTTTTTGCATGTTTAACTGCGTTTCTTTCCACCAAGAGCCCCACTGACAGCTGCAATCCTGGCCAACCCCGGGCACCGATTCTGTCCAGCCAGCATAACATTCTTGGCACCCAGTTGTCGTCAGACTGTTTTACTGTGGGACTAATGTGCATGCATGCAGAGTAACCTGAATCAAATCAGTAAAGTAATCATTCTTCTAGATTCATGCCCCCACCCTTGTTCACATCCCCTTAATAAAACTGATTTGTTGTTTCACGTTTAATCTGGTTTATGAGCATATCCTTAATTGGTGTAGGGATACTGAAATGTGTTACAGTATTGAAAGTGCATGCTTACATTGTAATATGGTCTTTAGAGGGGTTTCCAGGGCATTTGCTGAAGACCAGACCCTGGTGGTAAGTGTAAGGGGTGTAATATGGTTAATGTTTAATGCCAACTGCATGTTAATTGCTGTAAAGGGTTATTCCACATTACAAGGTTCGTGGTCACTAGGTGGGCCGGTGGGTGGTTATAGCTTCCCAGATGGCTATACCAGGTTAGGTAGATACCCCCACATATATTACTCTGGGTGGAGGCACCAAAATATTGAACCCAGGCCCCTCAACCTGTTGTCAGAAATACAGGCAGGGGTAGTAATCCTAGAGATAGCACCACCTAGGGGTTTCAGTTGTATTCTCAGCCTAGCTCCAACACAACTCTCATTCTTCTTCATTATTGTTCTTACCACCTATGTTGACTAAGGCTGGCTGAGGCGGCTTGCTGGATAGTACCTAAATTCTGAAACAAACTTCAGTAGACAGGTCATTCCTTTGTCAGAGTGGACAGCATGCACTCTACAGACCTGAACTAAATAGCATCTTTTTATAAAATCAGCTGCTATGACTGAATCTTTCCCATGGATGATATAGCAGAGGAGGAGTGCACAAATTGTTTTTCTTGTACTGATCTCACTTTGACTGGTGCACCCCAAGATGTCCTCAGCGTGGGCTTTCAAGGTTAGTGCAGTATGGAACAGCCTACTAGTCATCCTTCCACACTCTCCAAATATTCCCACTTTCCAAAGGATTATGTGTAATAAGATGAAACATCCATGCAGATGCCCTCCAACCTAACCCCCCCCTTCAAAACCCCATTATTATTTATTGATTCGTATGGTTTGTTAATATCCACTTGTATTTCTCTCTGTAGTGCCTGTTTGCCAAGGGCAACCCTTAACACCCGTGACTGTCATCTCTTCACCTGCTGAGTAAATAATTATCCTCCACTTTTGCCCTAAACCTTTTGTACTGTAACTTGCATTTGTGTATCTCTCTAGCATGGCACTTGTGTATCCTATCCTAATTCCCTAAAACATTATTTTTGGCTTTTGTTGCTTTTTTTATTTTTTCATTAGGCCTCACTGAAAACCTTTTATTAGTCTTACATGACCCATTTTTCATTGCTTTAAATGTTGAACTTCTTGCTTTATTTTTGCTTGAACTGCCTGTATCATCCATGATGGACAGTTCTTTTCTTCTCCCTTGGGATGTATTGTCCTCAGGGGCAACAAATGTCAATATTTTGAAATATTTTGTATGTACTTGTTTGGCATTGTAACTATTAACCTTTATTTGTAATGTATGTCATACCTTATATTTAAACACAAAAAGATTTACTGTGGGGATGGGAGCACGACTGACAGTGGAAGCAGGCATCCTGCGGGAGTGGCAGCCTGATGGTGACTTCAGACAACGGGACCTGTTATCATCAGCTCAGACAATGGGACCAGTTAGCACATCTGTTTAATTTAAAAATGTAACTCTGACACATCTGTGTAGTGCTGCCATTAACTATAAAAAAAATGGTTACTGCGGTTTTCTGGTGAATGATGTTTTGCTCGCTAAAGTAGAAAAAATGGTGGTGTTTAAAAACTGAGGGCCAGATATTCAAAGCTTAGCGCCTGGTGCAAATCCGTAGTGCTGGCATAGCACTGGATTTGTGCCAGGCTGCAATATTAGAAAGCCCTAATAGCGCCAGTTCTGTGTGGTAGTGATGACGCTAAATGATAATGTATGCAGTGGTGGGGGCTAGGGGAGTGGCCTGGAATGCCAGTGCAGCCGGCATATTCAAACGTATAGTGCCACGCTACAGGCATTAGCACCACCTGTAGCGCGGCACTAATTACCGCCAACAAAAAGGCTGCAGTAATGCGGTGGTGTCCCCCCCACATCGTGGACCCCCATAGCCAGTATAAGTTATTAATCGTCATGGTGGTCTAGTGGTCCCCTCACCCCCCCTGCATGAATCCCAACCCCCATTACAGTAGAACTCAAGGATTTTCCTGGCTGTCTAGTGGTCCCCCAACCCTCCCAGCATGAATCCTGACCCCATTACAATAGAAACAGGCAGTTTTCCCTGGTAGTCTAGTGGCCCCCACCCAGAAGTGATGCCCCCACTCCTCCCAATAACTTTCCACAAATGAAGCCAGCAATCGGCTCAGCCCTCCTCTCACCACCACGGCTGACCTCCAACTGAGGTACGAATGAGCGGTAGAGTAATGATTGATCATTACACTACCACTCATTTGTACCTCAGTCGGCAGCTGGCCATGGTGGTGAGAGGAGGGCTGAGCCAGTCGCCGGCGCCATTCGTGGGAAGATATTTGAGGAGCGGGAGTGTCACCGCCGGGTGGGGGGCCACTAGACTACCAGGGAAAACCACTTGATTTCTACTGTAACAGGGGTCGGGATTCATGCTGGGAGGTGGGGGGACCACTAGACTACCAGGGAAAATGCTTGAGTTCTACTGTAATGAGGGTCAGGATTCATGCTGGGGGGCCGGAGGACCACTAGACCACCATGGAAATAATACATTAGTTGCACCGGGGGTCAGATAACATGCTGGGGGGGGGTGGTGGACTACCAGTGAGTGGAACTGACACATGTGGGAACAGGGGCCATGACGGCTGAGAAGGGTTACCTGGCCCAGCCTGTCTGCCCAGGTCCCTATATATTGGATAGCTGTGCTGCATAGCCCAGTGAACCTACAGCCAACATCCCCCCACCCCCACCAGGTTTGCCTTATGCCTGCCCCATGCATACTTGTGTCCCCTCAATGTGTTCCACCCACACCTGCTGTGGGCCGCCTCTGCTGGTGTGGGGTGGGGGCATCATCCAGGGCACGTGTGGCCGCATGTAGTGTGTGTGTGTGTGTGTGTGTGTGTGTGTGTGTATAGCTATCTATCTATCTGTATATATATATACAGTATATATATGTGTGTGTGTGTCTCTGTATCTATCTATATTTATAGATAGATAGATACAGATGTACACACACACATATATATATATATATATATATATATAGATATATAGCATTATATACTGCTTGTAGTGCTGCATGGGTATGTTGTATGCACTGCTTGTACCTGCCAGCACACAGTTCTTGCTGCTTGCAATCTGTACTTTCATTCTGACCAACAAGGGATGCTGTGGGCACACCTTGGCCTGCAGCGTCCAGCCTGTACTGCCATTCTGACCAAAAGGTGAAGCTGTGTGCACCATACAATAGCACCAGGCAAACTGCATGGTAATGTATGCTAAGCAGCACATAATGAGATGCAAATGTGCCTGTTTGCCCGCGATTACCTAAGCAGGCTTATTTGCATGGGAGCTTTGAATATAGCTCACATTTACCCTGTGCTAACCAACTTGCACCAGGCTATTTTGTTAGCACTGTGCAACTGGGTTAGCCCCGGGCAGACCTCACTTCAGCATAGCACAGTTCTGCAGTGTGTGGCTTGCATTGTTATTTACAGTAGATGTGAGTCATCTCTTTGCAATCACACACAATGTTCTCCACCTGCAACACTGGCTTGCTACAGAGTCTACTGAGCTGCAGTTGCTATTTGCACTTCCCTGTTGCTATATTCAGTGCTGTCTTATTCCCGGGCTATTTTAACACTGCACTCCCAGCCCAGTTTGCCCAGCCTCCTTAGCATGCTATATTCCACAGATTTAGCACTGGGGCTAAGGCTTTTGAATATGGCGGGCTATTTGTTCTGGGCTAATTTAGCACACCAGGCAGTGCTATTTAGCCCTGGGGCAAAGTTTTGCTATCTGGCCCTGAGTGTTCTAATGGGACATTGATTTCTTTTTAGTACTGTGGTCTTGGTTCCAAGAACTTGTTAACCTGTGCATTGAACAGATTCAGTGCACAGGTAACAACTGATCTTAATGCAGCAGGGCCAGATTAAGGCAACCTGAGCCCTTAGGCCCAAGAGAAATCTGGAGCCTCTCACTGCAACCATGCCTCTTTGCCACGACTGTGCACCTTCAACGTGACTGCACCTCTTGGCCATTGCATATCAGCTACTGAACTTGAAAAAAAATGTCTTATTGTCACTAAAAAGTGGTATAAAAAAATAACTGTACTAAAATGCTTTGAAATCAATTAAACTAATAATATCAGTATGAAAAGTAACAATATTCTGAGCTGTGATCATTTAGAGAAAATAATTGCTAAACTGGCCTGGTAAAAATATTTTTTTGGGTGTGAAATTTCATGATTTGAGCTTCTCCAAAGATCCCCCCTTCCCCAAACACACACATGTGCACTCACAATCTGGGTGTTATCATTTTGTCCTGTCGGGTAGTATAAACCAGGATATGGGAGTTTTGTTGTGTAGGGTAGGGATCCATCTCTAAAAGAGGCTAGGTCATGGGTGGTATAGGAGTTAAGTTGGTGGTTTACCAGAGGACTCATGGATTTGAAAGACTATATTGCAAAGTCAGTGGTTGTTGGAAGAAATCATTCCCAGCATTAAACATTTCTGTTATTGATAAGCAAGCCAGGATCAATAAATGGCAAATCATGGTCGACACTGTCACACAATGACTTATGGTCTATCAATAAATACGACTTATGTGAATGACTAAAAAGAATGCTAACAAAAAAAATAGTTTAGGGTGAGTCAGTTTAACAAACAACTATACAGTATATATATATGTACATACATATACTGTATATATATATATTCATTATCTGAGCCCTGGTCTTCACTGCAGTTAGTTGGCAGTGCACTTTCTCCATCCCAGCAGAGGAATGGGGATGGGAAGGGAGGGCAAGGCACCAGTGATGAAAGTGAACAGGAACACACAGGAACTCAGTTCCTGTAGCTTTTCTGCAGCAGGAACGGAGTTCCTGTACTTCTTCCCACTGACACTGGAACTTAAATTCTTAAACCAGCAACATAATGACAGTTTCTGAGCCTGTGACCTGAAATCAGGGTTTCCATAACAACATTTGACTTGTTTAACAGTGCTATTTTGCTAGGAATACTAAAATATCTTTAACTGAATCTACTAGTATCTAAACAGATAGATGTATGTTGACACAGCTATCCTTCAGATTGAGGAACTTCATTCTGCATTTCATATTTGCCAATGCCTGAGTTCCTGTACTTCTTGTCTACCACTTGCACCACTGCAAGGCACAGATGTGAGACTGGAGTGGATGTGTGAAGTTGTGGACTTGGACTGGAGCCCTACAAAAAACACTCAAAGGCCACAATATCAGCCAAGTGAAGTGTGTGTGTGTATCTTTCTCTTTCGTTTAAAACAACAAAAAATTGCTGAGCTCCAAGCAGTAAACTACTATAAGCAGTAGGGCTGGTTGTCTGTAATCTCGCTCTCTCTCTCTCTCTCAAATCCAAGTCATCATCAGCACAGCAAAATCAGTACTATGACTAATTATTAAAAGTTAAAACCAGACAAAGTAAACTGTTAATAAAAAATAAAAATAATTTTATTTATAGCCAGCAAACTTCAAAAAATGTTTTTAAATTGAATCACGTGGATCACACTCTTTCAAGTTAACACTACCACAATGTGGTGTGATTGTGAGTGAGTGTGAGAGCAGAGTATTGGACTTCTCAACTTTGCACTGTATGTGTGAATAGTCAATATGGTGAGACTAAAAGACCAACAGACAGCAGTGTCTCATCAGTCCCTACAATATTAGCAGACGAGAACTAATATACAGCTGATACAGGATCAGTCATGGCATTTGTGCATGCTGTTTGCTTCTAAGTTAAACCTCACTTGACCCCCTGTCCCCAAATGTAGTGATGAAAAGTAGTACCCATCTGCCCTAGGAACTTAGGGGTTAGGGATTTCACTCAGAAGTCTGCAAGGGAGGTAATAGTAGTTCAGTGGGCCTACGCAACCAGAGTAGTGTTATGCTTGTGCAATTGTGATAACTGTTTGGCCATTTTCACTCTCTATTCCATGGGGAATTACGTCCCTGTAGGGGTACCAAAGGCAAGGAACCCTCAAAGAGGGTTCCACCCCCAAGGGTGCTGTAGGAAAGATTCTCTTAACTAAAGGTGCCTTAGAAAGGAGCCCCAAAAAGAACATTGAGCAGTAAATGTTGACTATGAGGCAGAGAAGCAGACTGACAGTAGTGAGACAGCTTGATGAAACACAAATGATACGCACAGGTTGTCAGGATTGCACTGATAAAATGGATTTCACTGATGACATCAGGGGGTTTCCTAAGGAGAGAGGGAATGGTGAGTAGCACCGCCATCCATCTCCATCCAACAGTGGAAACCTACCTAAGGAAACTAGGGAAGGCACTATAAACAACTAACTACATATTAGGACGTTTGGCATGGAGGAGAGGAAAACCTCCCTTTTAACAAAAGGAAACCTCTGGGGATCCAAGGCCTAGGTCACCTTCCCTCCAGGCTAGGGGTAGTTTATTTAGTGATGGCTCTGATGCTGCAATTTAGAAACCCAATCAAAGAGGAAGAAACATTCCGGTTTAGTGGAAAGCTCTCATGATACCTCTAGCAGGAATGCTGTGAAGGGTTTCAAGATGCCTCTGCAACAACAGGTACTTTGAGTGAGAGTGGATCCCCAAGGCGGGAGGAGAAGGAGGAGAGCAACGACTGCTGAGGCACTCAGCAGACCTACCAACTAAAACAAACTGGGTGAACCAGAGGCGGTCATAGGGAGAATAGCTTTCGAAGGTGCCATGGCAACACCATAGCTAAAAGAGCACTCTTGGGCTGTAAGGGCTACATCCCTCCACAGCTGAAGTCTTAATTCTGCATCAAGAGGTGCACCATATGACTGCATGCTAAAGCTCTGCCCAGAGTGAGGACATTCCCACTACAGGCCAGATAAGAAGGACACTGCCCCAAGGTTCACATGCTCAAGACATGTACTTGTGAGTGCAGAGCAAGACTGTTGGCTTACAGGGCAAGCTCTGAGACAGAAAAGGTAATGAACATGGTTGGCATGCCTCTGATTTATGAATGAGAGTGTGCATCAGCTTTGAGTGCTTGATAGGAGGAGGCTGGGTGAAGCCAGCGGCTGTAGATTAGGTAGCAGGCCTTGAAAGGTTGTGAGTAAACTCTGCAACCATAAGATTGAAAAGTTGCAAATGACCTATGTGACCACGAGATTGAAAGGTTACAAGAAAACTCTGCAACCACGAGAACTACCAAGGTGGGACCTGGGTGAGGTAGGAGGCTGCAGTGTGAGTCAACGTTTGGTGATTTGATAGTAATAGCAACCATAAGAAAACAAGCCAACCAGTTCCATTATGGAAGCTGAACTGATTGTGACATACAAGGTAGGTGTTAATAAGAGGTTGTGGTGACAGTGACAATCAATGAGGTTTAGTGTAAATGAATCAATGAGGTTTAGCAGATAGCAGATTTGTAGCAGGATTTGCAACAGCATTTGCAACAGCTATAAAATAAGCAGCAGCATAGGTAAGCATGATATACTGCATAGGAGGTAAGCTGAATTATGTATATGCCTGGCATCCAGTTCCATAAAAGAGCAATCACAGTTTATATAAAAGCATTTGATGCAATGGTTTCAGCATGACTAGTGAATTAATATGATTGGCATGAATACCATAAATGCCATTAAGGCTGAGATAGGTTAATCCAGTAAGGTGCATGCAGCGCAGTAATGGAATGCAATGAACATCTTAAGGCCGTGTAGGCTGTGAGGTTAATGATTTATGTATGGATAACTAAAAACACTGTAGGCAAGAAAGCAGGGCAAATTCATATAGCTTACATAAAAGCATGGTCCTGCTAATTGGAGCCACAATGTCCCACCATGACACCGGAGTCCCTCGCTGTGGGAATAACAGGGAAGCCACAAGCTGAGCATCATGAGACCAAACAGCAACTGTAATGTTGGTAGGGTAGGAACCCCCAAAAGAGGCTCCTTTACTGGTAAGGTCCTAGTGAAGGACAAGCCATAGGATAGCAAGCTGCTGGAGTAATGTGAACAGGGGAAGAAAATTAATGACTGAAAGGTTCAAAATAGTTAAATTAAGAAACCAACTGCTAAAATGCCTGCAGCTAGAAGACAAGACCAGACAGCTAATGTAGCAGCTGAAAGTTTTAGTACAGCAATGTAGCAGTTGGGCCTGGCTGAGCAAATGCTGAATAAACTGAGCAGAGCACACTGAACTCCAGTACTGAATAAATTGAGCTAGCACTGATTAATGTAAGAGCAGAACTGTTAAACACACATAGCACGCAGGGAGTGGCAGGGTGAAGTAGGTGTTCAGGCAGTAAGAGACTGTGAGTGAAGCCTGGACCAGGTGGAAAGCACAGGAGACAGCAGGCAGGAAAACAGCAATGGGAGCTGAAACACACAATAATAATGCAGTTGACTGAGGGCTTGCAAAATCTAGTGAGTAAATTGAGTCTGACAGCACAGGCACAAGGCAGCTTAAGGTAAAGAAACACCAATATGTAACCTAAAGCACAAATAAACAATGTATACACCGGGTGCTAGAAAACTAGAAAGCCCAAAAGAAACAACAAAGCAAACAAGTGCAGGAGCAGGAAAGAAACTAGCACACAAGGAAGCATTTAGCAGCCAGAGGCAAAACAATACAAACCAATAGCAGGAGAACACATAAAATAGAAGTCCAGCACAAACCAAGCAGAGCCCAAATCACAGCAACATTGGGGGCAAAGCCCCAGCAGGCCCCAAAGGAGAAGACAGACTGACAGAGCTTCCAGCCGGCAAAGAAAAAGTGCTTCAGAAGGAGGCTGGGAGGAACTGGTTATACAGCTCAGGACGGGGGTGTGGCTGACTGGTCACCCCATTGAACTACAGGCGTAGCCTTTCAGTAGTAGAACTAGCTGTATCTGTGCTGTCAGACTGCTGCTTTTCAGCCAGAAGTTAGAAAAAAGCAAATACAAATTATTTTTCATATGGTTGTGTGATGCAGGCCTTGCGCACTGCTCAGTTGTCTTTTACTGTTGTAAATACATTTGGGGCATATTGCTTCTACCATTATTGTATGCTGCCCCCTACATAAAATCTCACTGAACCTGCTCCCTCTTCTTCTGCCTGTATCAGAGTAAAACTACCTGCCTGTCCTGGGACAGGGTCCCAATCAGTCTGTATACAAGGGTGGCAGTAGTGGCACTAGCTACATCTCTGCTGGGATACATGACTACTTTGCGATTTTAATTCCTTTCTTGAGGCTAGTAAACAAAAAATACATAAAATATTTTTCATATAGTTAGGTCAAGCAGGTCTTGTATGCTGCTCAGTGGTCTTTTGGTGGAGCTGTGAATAGTAATACATTTCTGTCTCTTTTCAGCTATAATGTTTGTGCGCACCCTGCCTGTGTGTGTAATGGATCTCTCTATGTCATTGTATGCTGTTGCGTGGCAGATTTTCAAATTTCCCCACATTCTACAAAAGGTTCTGATTAGAATCAGAACTAATCAGAACTTATCAGGACTTTCTCCTTGATACCGATCTGGATAATAAGGGTCAGGACCTTTTCGGGTCCACCCACCCTTGAGTGAGAATGCCATGGAATGGTCATGGCTGTTTGTTGTCACCTGTATGACTAGAAGAGTGTTTGCACAGTAGGGCAGCTAATATGCCATGCAGACTTAGAGACTAGACCACAAGATATTTTTAGGTTTGGTGGACACACACACAAAAAAATTATCAGGAAATCCAAAGTAAGGTTTTACAAATGACAACTTTAACTAAATACTTCATGCCAACAGTAAGACACAATGAGGTGTGGGTTATGGCCTAATAAGAGCACGCCCCAGGTGCATTACGAGGCACGATGCATTTGCGCCAAGTGCCTTTAGTACCTGGGAAGTGCTCTTACCAGGCCATAACCCACACCTCGGAGTGTCTTATTGCGTTTATAAAATGGGCCCCCCCAAGCCATTTTTTATTAAAAAGAAGAACAAAATGAAAATGTTAAAAATTTAAATAAGGAGGTTTAATAGATGAAATGATGAAAAATAGTCCCTGTTGCAGTAGTTCTACCACTGTTTCAACAGCAGTAGAGGGTTTCATATATATTCTTGAGGTTATCTATCATTGCTGCTTTTAGTGCCTTTACAACCCCCTCCCACAATCTTTTTTTTTAGTCTCTGGTGCTTAGAAATGCTGACAGAGAGTGTTTGTCGCACAGCCACCATTCAGTTTCTGTGAGAATGAGCATGTCCCACTGCAGGCACAAACAGTGCTTAGTAGACATCTTGCTGATCAGCATTAGTGGAATGTTTTTTTTTTTAATCAAGTTTTGATAAAAATAATGGCAGATGATCGGATCTGCTACTTTATTTCTGAGGGTCTGCCACGCTCGCTCGATCGGTGATGAGGACTGGGTTTGAAGCCTCATTTGAAAGCCATGGGATCTCCATTTTTCTCTGACATTGTTGCAGATGGTGCACCCCCCCCCCGCCAAGATAAAGAAACTATTTTTTTGTTTTATTTATATATATGTAAGCTTTCTGTCTTTCAATCACTTTGTTGGTGTTATTTTAATAACAGCTGCCTTGAGTGGAGCGAGCGGGTCCTTCACTGGCTGCCATAGAGAGTAGCTTTCATTTTTAAACTGCAACTATGACAGAGTCAGAAAACAAACTTCCTGTATTATTGCAGTTCGCATTTTAGGACAGGGTGGATGGGGTGGGGTGGAATGTGACACATTGCTAACGAGACCGAGAGCTGGAGCTGCTGGACTTGCAAGGTACTTTTATTTGTTTTTGTGGTGATGCCAGGGTTGCCAGCACTCTTCCGGTTCCATCAGATGCTACTTGTGCAGTGCTTACAGTAGCGGGAGAGCGATGCTATGCATTGATTTTACTGTGCTGGGTGTTCTGCTTGGCACATGCAGTGCCAGTTGTGAAGTTATGTCCTGATAAGGGCACGCTGACAGAGGCTGTCAGCCAATCAGGACAGAGGAAATTTTCTGTCCATTTTATAACTAGAAGTATAATTGTGTGGTTTTATAAATTCACATCAGCTCACATAAGTAAACTTGGTAAGTTAGATTACATCATTATTTACAAAGTGAATCAAGACAGGTACTACACATGTGTTGTAGGGTAAAGGTCTATGCAGGGCATCAAATTCTTTTACTTTGCCTAGAGAGAGTGTGTGTGTAATTAGGGCAGTGACTGACTGCAGCCTCTAGTCTTGGATTTCTTAGTACATTTGTTTGCTGTGTCCAGTAAACTTACTCTATCCTAACGTTTTCTGTACAGAAACAATTTTAAAGAGGTACATCATAAACACTTTATCACACCCATCTCAGAGGGGCACATCATAAACACTTTACCATATCCATCTTTTCTTTTTGCCCTGAATGCACAAGCGTTAGCAAATGTCCAGGACTTTTTTACCCATACTGGAATGAAACCTGTGGTCTTTCAAACCAGATACATTGAAAATGTCATCTGCTTTTATAATCCTCAACATTTTCTGTACCGCTGAAGTGAAGCATGTTAAATGAGAATACCACGTAAGTACCATTACTGAAAGCAAAAATGTGGACTATAACTGTTCAGTACATTAAGATCAATTCTCTGCAATTATTCTCTCAGTACAGGAAGCCCGTACTACAATATGCTGCCTTGTGCACTACTGTTTTAGGATTCTTTGGCCTCAAATTCAGCTTTGATCAGGATGATAGTACAGATGTGGGTAGTACAGTTAAAGCCCTTTGAAAGAGTCCGTCAGCTAAACTGCTTTTATCTTTTCTGCAGGCTGATCTTTTGCAATCTGCCTTGTAAACAGCCTTTGACTTGAGCCACTGTTGTCTTGGTTAATCTGACATTCAATCCTGCTTAACTGAATTCCGTCACCACAACAAAAGTCAATATCATTATAGTTCTACAAATACAAATCAGATGGATAACTTCAGGATGGCTGAACAGCATTTCTCGGTGTTAACCTTTTGATTTTAAATATTTACAGGGTGAGTCAGAGGGAGATTCTGTATGTATCCCTTTTTTTTTTTCCTTTTGCATCTACAGTTTGTTTTACATTTATTTACCCAGGATGGCACAACTGAGATGATGCATCCAATTTGCAGAAGAGACCTCTTACATCTGTGTAGACTGAAGCATGAGTAATAAGTCATGTGACTTGCTCAAGGTCAAACAGTGAGTCAGAGGCTAGTTTGTTTTGAAATCTACAGGGAAGAGATGGAGCTACAGCAGTCTGAAGACTGGAGCTAGTCTGGTGGTGTCAAGGCAGGCAGTCAGGCTAGTGGTGTAGAAGACATAAGCCAAAAGACATTAGGGTGTGTTCCAGAAAAAAACAGTACATTTTTTTTCTAGTTTTATAAAGTTACATTAATGTTGAATTTACTGAATAAAGCTGTGCTGGATAGAGTCTATAGGGAGAGATCAGGTCTACTCACTGTCACTGTTTAATTTGCTATGTTCAAGAAGACATTTCTTGATCCTGACAATCTACCAAATTTTAGACCAGTCTCCAACCTGCTGTTTCTGGCTAAGGTATTTTAGAAGGTAGTTGCAGATCAACTGGTAGAACAAGTGCAGGCCAATGGCACACTCAGTCCATTCCAATCTGATTTTTTGCCATCGACACAGCATGGAGACCACCCTAATTAAGGTGTGCAATGATCTATGCCAGGCAGGGTAATAGCACATGTGTCTGTGGTCCTCCTCCTCCTTCTTGACCTTTCCTCAGCAGTTCACCAGTGTTGATCAAGCATAGGTAACTGTAATCTCCTTAAGAAGAATGAGTGGAACCATCATAAGACAGTTCCAGTAATCCAACATGCACCTCAAGTCTGTCCAAAATCGCAGGGTGTTTTTAGACAGACCTGAAGTGCATGTTGGATGACTGGCACTGTCTTACAGTGGTTCTGCTCATTTCCCTTATAAGAGAGACAATTAACTGTGGTCTATCAACACCAGTCAGGGAGGTTGCTCTGGACTGTGGGGTACCACAGGGTTCTGCCCTTTCTCCCACATTGTTTGCAGTGTATTTATATTTATTAGGTGAGAGCATTAGATGATAAAGTGTGGCATTTCACTGCTATGCAAATGATACCCAGCTGTATATGTCTTTTGTCCCTGACTGGGGCTTTCTATAATCCAATTAAACAAGTGTCCTCAGGAGATCAGGGTTTGGTTTGCATCCTGCTGGTTGGCCCTTAATCCAGGGAATACAGAAGTAGTATTGGTCATCTAAAAAAAACCAGGTATTAGCTCTAAAGACTGGTCTCTTGCTGCTTCCTTAGGGGGTATGCTGGAGGTAGTGAGGGTGGGAGGTTCACAATCTGAGAGGGGTTCTTAATAGGCACCTCTCACTTGAATCTCAGGTTCTGCCAGCTGTCAATAGCTGATATTACCATCTCAGAAATATTCCCAGACTGTGTTCCCTTACTCAGTCCTACTGATGGACCCTGGTACAGGCCTTTTTCTTGTTTAAACTGGATTATTTCAATGCAATCTACAAGGGCTTACCTTGGGGTGAACTACACTACTTACAGCTGGTCTGGAATGCTGCAGCTAGGCTTCTGACCTCTGCTCAGAGGTCAGATCATATCATCCTTGCTGTGCAAGTTCTCAGCTGGCTGCCGGTAAGGTGGAAAGTTGTCCTCAAGATTCTTTTATTAACCAACAAAGCTCTGAATGAACTGGGTCCCCCTACCTTCATTAACCTCACTCATATGACCCTGGGATGACAAGAGCATCCAGTCAGGGCCTGCTCAGGATTCCTCCCTCATCAGCCAGATATAGGGTAGTCTTAGTACTGTTTTACCATGGTGGGAGGTCAGAAAAAAACATTACCATCATTATTTTTTTAATTTATTTATTTATGACTTGTATAACTGGGTAGGTACACTGGGGACCATTTACAGGCATGACCCAGGCCACAAGGCATGAGGGAGAACTATACAGGAAAAGACTTTAGCAAGGTTACATTTGATATAGCAACATACCAGAGTCACATTTGTGGGTACAAGGTAGCAGTCTAACAAGGCTACAGTCAGGTAAACAGGGAGAGGGTATATGTACAGTACAAGCAATATAGGCCACACGAGTGAGAACTATACAATACAATACTATAGCAAGGTTACATCTGATACAGCAAATATGCCAGACACACATTTGTGGTAGCAGACTAACTAAGCTACAGTCAGGTAAAATAAAAACAAAAAAAAAACAGAGAATATATACAATACAGCCAAGCAGGTAGGCAGAGGAACAGGGATGCCAAGCCCTGGTAGATCATATTAGGAAAACCACCCAAGTGTTGAAAGGGGCCCACAAACCCACCAAAACCCAGTGATAGTAGGGCAAGGAGAGAAATAGCAGAGTAGGAGATGGGAAATAACAGACAAGTGGGAGGGGTGTTAGCTGGCAGTGCAGTTGCATCGACCTTTGTCTAGAAGCCAGGATTTAAGATTTAGTTTGAAAGATTGGTGAGAGTTTAAAGTTTGCAGGGGATGCGGGTAACCGGTTTCACAGAGTGGGGTCCACCACAGAGAGGGCTTTCTCACTCATATTGGTAGAGGTTCTAGGTACCTCTAGGGAGGGGGTAGTGCAGGAGTGAAGGGGCCTAGTCAGGGTTCAGGTGTTGAAGAAGGTAGCGAGAGGAGAGGTGTCACTGCATCTAAGGGTGGCAACCAGTAAACAGGCAAGTGAGTAGTCGAAACCACCCTGTAAGGACAGCCAACCCAGTGAGCTATAGAGGTCACAATGGTGTGCTGAGTAAGGCGCCAATAGGGCAAAGCGGCAAGCGTTGTTGTAGGCTACTGATAGCCTAGCCAGGAGTGTGGTTGAGTCTTGGGAGTAGATAGGACAGCAATAGCTAAAGATAGGGAGGAAAGTACCAGTGACGATCATCAATTGAGCCTCCTTGGTGAGGTAGGGCTTTATATGATAGGCCGCACCCAGCTTCATGTTAACCCTTTGAACTAAGTGGTTAATGTGGTCTTTGAAAGAGAGTGAAGGGTCGAGCATTACCCCAAGGTATTTAAAGGAGGAGACATTATCAAAGGCAGGGCCATCAGGGGGGTGTATGAGGAGAGAAGAGTTGGAGTTGATGATTTTAGTAAGGAACGGTTTCGATCCAAACAGCATAGCCTTGGTTTTCTTAGAGTTGACCAACAACAGATTGGAAGAGAACCAGTTATAAGCAGTACAGTAGTTCTGGGTGAGGACAGAGGAAATACATGAGAGAGATTTGTCACTATGGTAAATGACAAGGTCATCCACGTAGAGTAGGGAGTTGCAGGTAAAGCTATCTGTGGGGAGGGAGTTGACAAATAGTGAAAAGAGCAGGGGACCTAGGATGGAGCCCTGGGGAACACCTGTGGCAATTGGCAAGGGAGAAGAAGTGGTAGTTCCAATGCAAATGGATTGGGAGCATCCTAATAGGTAGCTCTGGAACCAGCCAGTGGTCTTAGCAGAGCAACTGAATGTGGATAATTTGGATAGGAGAAGGGAGTGGTTGACCATATCAAAAACTTTTGATAGGTCAACAAAGACAGCACCTGTGGCACATTCACAGTCCATATTGGAGAAGATGTGATCAGTAAAAAAGAGCTAGAGCAGTTGTGGTACTGTGATGCCTACAGAAGCCATGCTGTTGGCTACATACGAGGTTGCATTTGGCTATGTACTCTGATAGTTGCTGGTGGATGATCCTTTCAAGGAGTTTACTTAAGTGAGGGAGGATGTATATAGTTCTGTAATTTTCAGAAGAGTAGGGTCACCAGATTTAAAGATGGGAACTACTGTAGCAGACTTCCAGGAGTGAGGCATGATGGAAGTAGATAGAGCAAGATTAAAGATGAAAATGAGATGCTTGTAAATAAGAGAGGAGATAAGCTTCAGAAAGACAGGAGAGAGGCAACTGGAGCAAGGGCTACCCCTATTTGGTTACCTCCTTAGCAGCTTGGGTGTGACCTTAGAGGAAATGGTCGAGAAGTAAAAAGAGGGGTGAAGGGGGGCATCGGTAGGGAGGGGATTAGAAGGCAGGGGGAACTGCAGTGTCCCAGGGATGGAAGATTGTTGAGGAGGGCTGACAGGTCAGAGAACTTGGTGTTAAATGCTTCAGCAGCCTCCAAGGGGGTCAGTCAGAGGGCCCATGGAGAACTCAGGTGACTGGAGGGGCTATGTGGGCGTGTAGAGAGTAGATAGTGTCCCAGAATTTTTTTAGGATTGTCCAGGTTCTCTTTCTCTCTGGAGCTGGTGGTAGTAATCCCATTTTAAGGATCTGGTCATGTGCTTACATCTGTTGCGTAGGTGTCGGTATTCATTCCGTAGGGCAGGGGATGGAGCCAGTTTGTAGGCAGCCCACTTGTTGTCCCTCTACTTCATGAGCGCCAGTAGGTCTTTCATTAACCAGTGAGTGCAACCACCCCTGACACGCCGTGTAGTGGTGGGGAAGCGGTGATCCTGGATGGCCAGAAGGGCATTGGTGAGGTAGGCTATGGCCAGAGATATGTCAGTGCATGCATAGAGGTCCTGCCAGTTGATCACCCTAATGTCCATGAAAAGATGGGTGGTATCGGGGCAATTGAAGTTGCAGAAGGAGAGATACTTGGGGGAGGCGGAGGCCTTAGAGGATCAAAAAGGCGTGAGTGGGGGAATCATAACTGTACGAGTCAGATAGAGTGCCAGATGAGGCACTATCTCTGCTGTTGGTGATCACCCAGTCGAGAAGTGAGTGGTTTGATGTTCAGGTATTCAGACAGGTAGGGAGAGTGAGGATTCGCACCAGATTGTACTGATTTAGAAGGTTGGCATAATCTAGTTCATGAGTGCTGAGCCAGTTGAGGTTGTACTCACCAAGAAGTATGTTTTTTCTGGTTGGGGAGAGTGAATCAAACCCAGTTAGGAGGTTGTGGAGGCCCTCTATGCCCCTGTCAGGAGGATTGTAGCAGCAACCGAGGAAGAGTTTTTTTGTGGAGCCCGGGGTAATTTTATCGATGAGCCAGTCACTGGGGGAGGCGTTGTCTGAGGAGAGGATAAAGGAGGCCGAGAGGGGTTCTCTGACAAAAATAGCAGTGCCACCTCCTTTTCTTTTGCCTGGACTATCCTTGCACAAGAGGGAGTACCCAGCCAATTGGAACATGGTATCATGGTGCAGTGGCTTCAGCCAGGTCTCTGTGAGGAAGAGGATATGGGGTTTGTAAAGAGAGACCCAGACCTCTAAGTCAGGATATTTTGCAGGGAGATTGCAGATGTACATATGGGCAATTTTTAGCCTTGGGGGGATTTGCCCAGGAGGCATCTGTAGATGTGAGGGTGGATTGTGCAGGGCCAGGGTTGGGCTCAATGTCCCCTGCTAGTAAGAGCAGGAAGAGTAGAAGGAGATAGGGGCACAGTGGACAGGTGAGAGAGGGGGAGGAATTAAGGGGATAATCAGGAAGCAACCAAGTAGATGCTGCTCAAGGTTAGTTAGGAAGCTGAGAGAGAGGGACCCAAGGCGGGTTAGCTCCCACCGTGCAGGTAGATGAGGGTGGCTGGGAGGGAGGCAGCCAACAGAGAAATAAAGGAGGTCTTTCTGGTCGAGGGCTAGAACAAAGGCAGAGAGGTCGACTATCAGAAGGGAGCCTGTCAGAGAGACAACCACAAGGGACAAGAATAGATGATTCATTATTTACACCTCAGCAGCAAGGCACCTGAGGAGACTGGAGTTCCCTTGCATAGAATATTTCTTCAGATGGTTACTGCTTTGAATACTACTGCAGTCAATTGTTTTAGTCCGCATGGGAGTTTGTGTTTTTATGTTTCATCAGTGTTATTTATGCTGCACATCTGTACTTGTACCAAAACAGTGCATTTGAAATATACTAACTAACTGACTCACTGACTCACTGACTCACTGACTCACTCACTCACTCACTATCTGTAACATGTGCATGGTGTATTGTTATTAGTTGGTTCTGGTTGGGGAAAATATGAATCGAGTCCTGTTACTTTATTTTAGGATTGGTTGAACACTGCTGGTTTAGTTTAGATAGTGTGAACTATCCCCAGTGCCAGGCCAGATAGTGCACCATCTGATTCCATTATCTACGCTAAACTAATTGAATAACTTTGAATAGTGTAATGCTTTTGGATATCCTGACATATTGGATAGTGTACGATATACACAATTCTGTTATAGATGGGTCACAGATAGGTCTGTTTCAAGCATATCGCCTTCACTATGTGGAGCACTATGTGAAGTGCTGCAATTTTGTACAGCCCTTCATGTAGTACATAGTCAGCTTTGCCAGGTGAACACTACATGACATGTCACTTCACGTAGCACTTCACCAGGTGCAGACTCTATGAAGTGGCAGTTTGCAGCTTTCATTCTTCTTTTTTTTTTAGTTTACCTTCCCCCACCCTCTTGCAGCACACTACCACTCTTCTCCCCCCAACCAGCATTACCTGGTTTTAATTAACAACCCCTTACCTACAGCAACTGTACCCACTACCCTCCTCCCCCCAGCATTGCAGAAAAAAACCCTTTTTGCCCACCCGATTGCATGCCTAATGAATCCCATTCCCAACCTCCTCCTTCAACCACCATTCCAAAATTAGAAGATATCCTCCCATACCCACCCCCTGCAGCAACCATATGCTCTCCACCCCTCTAACCCTGACTGCCCACAACAGAAAAAGTATATCCTATTCAGAATGATTGCAACTAGCACAGACCCTTCTCTTTGCACCTTGGCTGGCCACCCTCCCACTAAATCGCAGCATGGGCTCATACAATTACTATTACTATGAGTGTGCACTCTATTCATACAGATGGTGGTCGGCTGCAGTGGTTAGAGGACAGTCTGTGCTGGTGACTGTCCTTTAACTAAAATATCCTTTCTTTGTTGGGGTGAGTCAGGGTGGCATAGTGTTGGAGGGTGGTTGGGTGCTGCAGTGTGGATGTTGGAGGGGGTATCTTCTAATTTAAGCATAATGGCTGGGGGTGGGGATGATATTCATTGAGTGTGTGATCTGGTGGGAAGAAGTGTTGTTTTGCATAGTAGGGGAGGAGGGTAGTGGGTGCTGTTGCAGTGGAGTGGGAGAAAGGGCGGTTGTAATTACAACTGGGTAGGGCTGGGTGGGGAAAAGCATGGTACAGTGCTTCAAGATAGTGGGGTGAGAATATATATATTGTTTTACTTATAAAACAATCTAAAAATGAAAACAGGTGGGCCCATCGACGCAGCAGTATTGCTACCACCTATGATGTGAGTGACCCAGGTAGAGGGACAGCAGCAGAAGGAAGGCTAAGTATCCTAGAGGACACTATTCTCCTCTGGGGAAGGAAGGTTGCTGACTCTGATGGAGTGCTGCCACCTAGAGGAGTACAGGTTATATCACAGTAAAAAGCAGAGTGTGAAGTGGTCATCAGCTGGGCTCAGGGCTAGTGCGGCATTGTGCGCATTTCCTTGTCAAGTCCTAAGTGTGCTGATGTCCAGAGATGCAAAGAGAAACTTGTGAAAAGTTCCCAGCAGGGTAATGGCAGACTCTGGTACACCTGGGCCCCATAACCACTGGTACCAACATATTCTGATACTCCATAAGAGTCTCAGGGGTAAAATCTCCCTTACTTTCCATACCCGCCTGAGGGAGTACAGCCACATCTCAGCAGAGGAGGGTGTTGGCAGGTAGGTGTGCGTGAGGAGTCTGGGTCTGACTTGAGTGTTCCCATGGGATGTAGGTGCTGGAGTTTGGAAGGGGCATACATAGAAAACAACCTTTATGCTGTGAATTTCTGCTGAAATTGCTGGAGGCACTGTGAAGTACCAGTTTCACCAGAGCTACATGTTATCCAAAGTTTAGCACTTCAACAATTTGTTTGTAATATTACAATACACATCTCTAGTCAGGGAGCTACCGGCTAATGACTGGTTAGCACACTTTAGCAATAGTGCCACCAGCCTGTTGCAAATTCACCACTGAGCTGTTCTCTTCTTGTCCCCATTTATGCACTTACACAGCAGAAGGCCTGGACATAGGAACCCCAGCTCACTTCAGGCACTCATGAATATGCTCATGTATTGGAAGCAATCTCCTTTAACTTATTACATGCTCTCAGAGACTGAACACAGAGTTGCAGGTAAAATAAATTACTGGTACCTTTTAGAAACACAGGAAAATCACTGATGAATTAAATATAATAGGCTGGATTTTTAAAGAGTTGCTTTATTATTTTGCCACAATTGCACTATTGATGATATGGAAGGTAGACTATAGCAAAGGTGGTCTAACTTTATGTCATAGTTACCCAAAGTTGCACACAAAACTAACATGTGTGTTACAATGATGCATGCATCATTTTTTGGCCATAAAGTATGGAAAGTGTTGGAATTGTTCCAAAATGTTTGAAAATCACATGCAAGCATTTGGATACATTCATAGTGATGCAGCTGCAGCACAAAATTTGTGAACATCCTGCATCAAGATGTTTGAAAATCCAGCCCAAACAATATGTAGTGCAATATATACATGCATCGAAGTGAGGAATACGGAACACATTCACTCTTTTACTCTTGCTGCCACTTTGTCCTGGACTGTTCCCTTTACACCCACAACTGCTCCTTGTACTTCTCTCTCTCTCTCCCCTCCTTAATGCTAAGTGCTTCACTCATTGTGCTTCCTTTATCACCAAATTGTGGCTTGACTCCTTTCTCTCATACTTTGCCTCATTGCTTTTATCTTCACCTACTACCTCTTACTTCACAGTACTGACTATTGTTCATTTTCCCTTCTCCAGTGAAATGAAATGCAGGTCAAATTGCCTTCTCCTTTCTCTTCCCTAAACTGTGGTCTTCTCTTCTCCTGATAATTTGCTCTATCTCTTCCTTCTACCCCCTCAAGACTCTCCTCTGTGACTTCACAACACAGTCTCACAATTGCTCCTGATCCGGTGTCATGAGCTGCTCTCCACCACCCTTAAGCCTCGGCTCTCCCTTGCTCCACATTTACATTTGTGCATTCCCTCCATGCCCACTGTCCCCCATTTACTGCTGTTGTTCCTACTTTGTACCTATACTGCCTTTTGCACAGTTGTAGATTTTTTAACCAATCGGACCTTATTGTAATGTACCTGTCTGCATCTGGTACTGTATTTGCCTTTTGCACAGTTGTTAATTTATTGTCCTTATTGCATCTTGCTATATTGTTAATGATCCTCCCCCAAGTCCAGACACATCTGGAAAAAGACCTGTTACCAGTTTCATGTATTTCCAACTAATATGGCGTAATTTTAACACAGAAAAGACAGGAAAATGCTTCACAGTCTTTCCTGGTAAAACATTTGAAATATATAAATAACTAACTAAGTAAAGAACAAATGTATTCAGTGACAGCAAATGCTAAAATAGAAAAAAAGACTGAAATGAACTAAACTGCATGATTCTCTTATCACTCAGTTTTCTTAAAAAGAAGGATTTTGAACAAAGCGTACGCTTTCCAATAGGGTCCAATAGCAAACTGGAAAAAGAGTGCATCTCCCATGGTTGCAGGGGAGAACACACTGTTTGTTCTGGCTGGGTCCCTCTGTCTTGCAGGATCAAAACCACTGGCCTAGCTGACTCAAGATTCTAAAAATCCCAAGCTACAAAAGCCTTGCGCTCCCATGATTACCTGGGCAGGCTCATCTAACTTTCCGTGGGTACTGCTCCACAGTTACTCTAGAGGTCAATTGGTATGACCCCATAGAATTCCACTATGGTGAAATTCCTCTCGAAACAATTAAACCTAATTTATTATTATAATTTCATTAGGATAGCTATAAGAGTGCCCCATTCAAATCTGATGAGGAGCTCTCTGGTTTTAACTTTCTGCTGCTCCTCAGGACTACACAGCTCCATCTCCATTGTTTGAAAATGCTGCATAATTACAGTACTTACCCCATATACACTGTCAGCCAATACCACCACAATTGCCTGACCATTTACAGTGAACAGAGGCCCAACAAAGTCTGCAGACTTTTTTAAATAAAAAAATGTTAAATATGTTTTTATTGCACCATATAGAACAACATCAACAAACAAGACTTTTGCACTGACTATGTCCCCCTGGATCCCTAATTAAATTCAAGTACACATTAGTTGACACAACAGAGCATGGATCTTCTGCCACTACCACGTATACATTTACTGGGAATATACAGAATAGTGATGATATATTTATAATTTGGACAGAAGGCACTAACACATTTAAAGAGCTCCATTAGGACCTTAACAACTTCCACCCATCCATTAAAATTTCCATTTAGTACTTTGGACTTCCGGTTATGAGTCTGCAAGATAAGCAGTTCTTTAAGGAGCTCTGGTCTTCAACCCCATAAATTCAGATTCCAAAAGCAAAAACTTAACCTCGTTGAGTTATTTTTTTACCTTTGTTGGTGGAATAAACACTGGTCTATTGCTGGGAACATATAATTTGGCTCAACGATGGATGTGGACATGAAAACTCCAGTTAGGCACAGGCTGCTGCCATCCCCCCACTGTGCTACGAATTCAAAAAGGGCCAAACAATCGGTGTCTAAGACTTCTTCAACTCCTACAAATACTAATCTCCTAACATAAGACAAATTCATGCAAGAAATAAAAGATTTGAAAGAAACAATCTCCGAATTGATGGAAGAATCCAAATCTGTAAGGTGTGCCACTGAATAGATTAACAGAAGACTTACTGACTCTGAGGCCAGAATTTATTCAATAGAGGACTGGAGATATAAATTAAAACCTGAACTTTCCGCTATTCATCAAAAAATATCCAGGCTGGATTTTAAACTGGAAGATCTGGAAGTCCGATCGCATAAAAATAATGTTGTGATATATGGCCTTCCAGATAATTCTGAGGGCACGAATCCAATACACTTTGCCCAAGTCCTCTGTGAGAACCTTGCTAGACAATCTCCCAATGCAGCATCATATATAATCGAAAGAGCCCACAGAGCTCTCAGGCCACTACCTCCAAAAGGAGACCCACGTCGACCTTTCATCATTAGATTTTTGAATTACTTAGACAGATCCCATGTTTTAACTAAAACCAAGGATGTCTGAGATCTTTCATGGGATGGCAAAAAAATCTGAATATCCCAGGATATCTCTCAGGAAGTATGACTAAGAAGACAAAATTTCTCCCCGATTGTCAACAAACTAATAATGGCAGGGATCAAATTCAGGATGCTGTGTCCAGCTCGGCTAAACATCTCCAAAGACTGTAAATCACATTCTTTTGAATCCCCAGAACAGGCTTCACAACAACTCGCCAAAATGTTTCCTGAGCTCTTTAAATCCAGATGAAGCAGTTAAACGCTGTACTGATGTGGTAAAGGAACAAATGTTATGGGACTCAAATGGCATATCAGTTAAATTACAGACACTGTAAGATGAGAAATGAAGAATCTTGCAATAAGACTAAATTAAGTTTTACTTGAATTTAGATTAAATTTTGTTGACTGTTACAGGAATTAATATCAGAGCTCTAATTTCTTTTCTTTTATGATATTCAAGTTTAAAGGGCAATTAACAAGAGGTGAACTTTAACACTTTTTTCCTCTTCTTTTAAGCTGCATTAAATTTGTAAGCTTGTACATCAAACAGATCAAAGTTTTTATATGGGCTAATTACAACCGAAGGATTTTCAATGTGATAAGAGAATTTTCTAGATTGTTAGAAAATTGTGTGCCAATGGTTCTGGTTTCTGTAGAATGTTAATTAGTTTTTGTTGTTCCAATATAGATTTAAAGCATAACTTTTAGATTTCTATTACCAAACTGTTTTGGAAATAATACCGGGGTGGGGCAGAGGATGAGGAGATCTGAAGGACAAGGAAACATGAACTACTATATCGATGCTCTTTATGCTGGTTTTCTTATAGGGAGGAATATTGAGTTAACTAGATGGAGGATTCAATGCATGAAACATGAAGCTAGGATTTTGTTTTTCCATGTATCCCAATTCAAAGAGGAAATTCCCCATAATTTTGTTTCCTGAACAGGAAGAAAATACATTTGTGGGTGAAGAGGCTATGGGGAAAGTGTTCTGGCTGGACCAGTAAGGAAAATGTGTTTATACCTGATGTTAGCTTTCCCCCAACACACTTCAAAACTTGAAGGGGGGGGGGTGGCAGCAGCTGAGCCTATAACAGCTTTTTGGCAGAGCTCCTCTACAGAGAGTTTAAATTATCAATTAAATATTACTATAGAGATGAGAAGACATAGCAATCTATACTTTGGGAAAGCAGAATTCCTGACGACTGCAACAAACCAATTTTCAAATTGTTATCAGCTTAGAAACCTGAATCTATGGGCAGAACAAACAGAGTGGGCACTGGAGGAAAGGGAGCCCATCCTAAAGACCAGAAGCCAGGCACAAGCAAAGACTCTAGTGTGGGCGCGGGTGAAGACTCATCTCCCCAACCATCCAATGCAGCGCTACTCAAAGCCATCCAAATGTTGGACCAGAAAGTTGAGGACTTTACTACACAATTTAATGTACTAGATACTGAAGTGGGCATGTTGGAAGCAGAAACAAAAAAAAGTACTAAGTCGGCGATGACGGTGGCAACAGGGTTAACAAAAGAAAATGTGTTGCTCAAGAGATGATTAGAACAACTGGAAAATACAGCCAGGGCAACACATTTGAGAATACTGGGTTTACCTGAAGATGCTGAGGGAGAGGATTATGAGTCTTTCCTGAAATCCTTTTTTGAAGAAACCCTAAAAGTACATGAACTACTCACCATTCTAAAGGCATATAGGATCAGCCCACGTGGCGGGAGAGGCCACACGTCAAGACATCAGTTACCTCCCTAAACCCTTCTTGTAGTGCAGGGTTCTGTTCAGAACAGAGATATTATTATCTCCCAGGCAAAGAAATGTGGAACATTGGACTGGGAGGGCTATAAAGTCCACATCTTTCCAGACTTGAGCTATGCCACCAGATAATGTGTGTTGGCTCAAAGTTTTTCACTACCATTGATTGATTTTGGGGTTTTGTTTTATTATTCTGCAAGGGAGGGTTTGTTATCCAAGGTGAAAGTGTTACTTAATTCAGTTGCTAGATTTGTAATGAAATCCCCATTAAGAGTTCATCATTGTAATCTCTTAGAGCAAGTGGATTGGCTTCCTTTGGACAGTAAATATAAACTTCAACTGGGTATTTTGGCAAAAAAGGTGATACTTGGTAGAGTCCCTGATTGTTTCTCTCTAATTTTTAAAAAGCAGAATTCTCGGGTTAATACTCGGTCAACAGTTAAATTTTCTCTTTGCATTCCAAAAATGCGTACTTCCCTTGGACAAAGGGCTATATCCTACATGTTACCTATTTTTCTTAAAATGATACAATTATCTCTTGACTGTATGAATCTTTCCCTTTGTTCTTTTAAGCATAAGTTGAAAGAGTACCTTTTTACAGAATGTAAGTGTAAATGTTATTGAATGATAATGCTTTGATATATCAACTTGTACCTGTCTCTATTTAAGTTGTATGTATTTATATTGTATGTAATTGTTATTTGTACACTGATTGCCCATGAAAATGGGTCTTTTTTGGCCCATGGTCCTATCAATATAAATAAATAAAACAAACAAACAAACAAGTTTTGATGGCATCAGAATTTGCCCACACCAATTGGGGATGCATGTGCTTCTGATGCCAGCCAGCCAACGAATTACATTTGGAGAGAAGCCTTATCAGTTCGCTGACCCCAGAGAGGATAGCAAATTACTGGATTGTATCTAACGGGAATTCAGGGAAAAAGAAAACAGCTCAGAAAGTACCTCTGGGGACAGTGAGTAGTTCTCATGTGACATAACTGCCTTACCTATCGGGTTGATTGTATTAAGAAGAGCTGATTACAACCCATTACCACTCCTAACTATACATTTTTTTCTGTATGTAACAGATTAGAATATTTTAAGAATGCTTAAAATTTTTTTTCAGGTAATGGTTAAGGAGTAGGATGAGATGAGTTCAATTTTATTTTATTTAAAACGGCGACCATACAGATCGTATGACACAAGCAGAGGCAATTGATTTTCAACCTGAGTGTTCCTTTATGGCACCAAAGAGGACTGGTCATGCCGCATGCACACTGAACAGACAAAGAAAGGTTGAAATACATGGTGGAACACAATATCCACAGTTTGTTTTTTCCAATATCTGGTTGTTAAGAAGAATAACTATGCCAGCATATAATGCATCTTGAAGAGTTTAAATGTAGGGAAAACTTTAGTTGGTTAATGTAGAGTAGTGGAGTTATGCCTGCTTAAATATTTGAGTAACTAATGAAGTTGGTTAGGGAATGTTTTACCCATTTAAATGGGGTACTTGATAACATTTCAAATGACGTGCTGGTAATCCCTGCTCATGGCAGCAAATGCCATTTTAGTATCAGATGTTAAGAGTTATATTAACTTTAGTACTCTCACACCCAATGATGTATCAGGACTTAGGGGCTTATCAACTCCTTACTGTAATAATGAAGTACAGCATTATTTGGAATGCTTATGATATTTTTCTGTAAGCCTGCCTAAGAGGGTAGTGTACTGTGTACTTTATGCAGGTAAATCAATAAAAAATAAAGTTTAAAAAAAAAACCTGAAAAGGACAATGAGGGTAATATATTTGTTTCTGCTTTAAATTCGAGGTGTGATTTTATGTAATATCAGTATGGTGTTAATTGCTCAACATTACCCCACTTCCATTACTCTCATTTTCTACTCTTAATTTTGGGGGGGCCGGGGATTTGGTTAGGGAGCCACCACTTTCATCGTCTTACTATTACAAAAATTATAACCCATTAAATAGGGTAACCTCTACATTCTTATAACCTTATTACTTTTTTGAGTAATGGAATTCTCTCATTCCAACCTGCTCATTAAATAGGGTGTGTTTTCTAGGGGAGTATTATATAATTTCCATCTCGGATACCCACTGCCGTACTGAGAGGTAAGGGATTAGCTTTATAATCATACGGGGTCACAGAGGTTAATTTTTTATGGCCATCTGATGGAACTAGAAACCTCAGTGGCATATATATATATATATATACAGTATATATTATGCAAAAAACTGCATTAATGCATCATTTAGGGTTAAAACACAAAAAGTCAGGAAATGAAAAATCTTTAGGGTTGCCCTCCCTCCCAGACCGCCCATCATCCCAAGATTGACAGCTGACAGGGTGTGTCATTGGGGTTGTGAGGCCTAACTGTCACCCATTTTGCAAATCAAGAGATCTACCACGCCCCACTTCGCATACCAAATTTCAGGCAAATCCGTTTAACGGGTCCAAAGTTATTAACGCACAAAATTTTGACTTTAACATAGAAGTGACATCTCAACCCTAATTATATCTAGCTATCTATCTATATATATATATATATATATTTGCACCAACCCCTAAACAAAAGGAGCAGTGGCAACACAAACCCTAGGACTAGGGTTCGGTGTTGAGAGCATCGCTGTCAGTTTTTCACGCTAAACAGTGTTACCAAACTGCCCTTGCTCTCTACAATAGCACGGCAGTTATGTGTTTTGGGGGAAGGTTGACACAACCAACTTCGGAAAATAGATCCATCCTGCAAAGTAGGGGAAGCTTTTAGGCTTTCATTCCCTTCAGTATATTTGATTCCAAGTTAGCAGTTGACCCTGTGTGGTAGAGGTATGTTAGAACATTGTTATAAGCTTATATGACTCTGACTTACTGTATATTTTTCTAACTTTTCCCACAAAATAGGGATTTAACCTCTTGTCTCGAATCCCACCCCCCCCCTTTTTTTTTACTGAGCAGTTGTAACGGTTGGTTTGAAAGTTAATACCTTTACTGGCTGGAGTATCTGGGTCCTTCTAGCTTAGACCCTATTTAATCTCACTATTCCTAATCACTGGTTTCAGATGACAGTGGTGTAGGGGTTTCCTCCTCTTCCCCTCTTTCCCTCCTGATCAGAATGCTGGGGCCTTAATATTGTTTGGAACTCGCTTACAGTACTATGTGCAAAAATATCATTTATTTAAGATATTTTAAAGAGACACCATACAAACTTATTTAGTACAAGACTACTCAGTTATTTTTAAATAAGTTCATGGGAATTTATCTTAACTTTAAGTTTGTGGGCAATGTAAATAAACTATGTGCCATACTTTGGGTATTTATATTCGGTATACCTTCAACTTGTATTCCTTTGTTAAACTGTTGTGCTATGCATTTAGTTAAAAGGTCATGTTTGCTTGTCCTTTGGGTCTGCCTGACAATTGTTACAGTCATATTGAGAATATCTTAACTAAATTTTTTAGGTTTACTTAAGCTATAACATTAGGGCTGAATTAGCTAAAATTTACTGCTGTTATTTATTGGCTACAATTCTTTCATTTTAGTAAAGTTGCTAGAGATTGACTGAGTTTATAAGAGGTATTATTAAAATCTGGTAGGAGAGTTGCCTGTTCAAAATGTAATGGTTAGATTCCTTCAGACTACTATTTGTTAAATCCTTAAGGAATATGGATGGCTAACACAGGTGTAACTTTTGTTTCATTCTAGTTAAACTTAATCCTGTTTAATCAGAAGAATATTAAATGGTTTTAAAGGCTCTTCCTGCTATTACACGCTAACGATAAAAAACATGCTATCCTTTATTTTCTTCCCTTAAAAAAAAGAATGTGCTTTTACTAGCCTGATTTTACCTAATAAATAATACCTCCATTAAGGGTTGAGGAATGAAGTAGCTCGAGCAGGGATTATGGTGGTGAAAGTGTCGTTAGGAGTTCGGTCTTTTGGACTGGGGGAGGATTATTCTATGTTAACTTTTGTGATTTTCTTTTCAAATAATTTCAAGTGTTAGATTTTGATTGTATTTATTTTGTGGGTGTGGGGAGATACTTTGTTGAGGGAGGTGTATGCTCTACCCTTAAGAAGTTTGTACAGAATACTGTGATTTATGTAGACATTTTAATTTGCTGCCTAAACATTCTTTTTATTTTTCCTTATATGGCAACCACACTTAAAGTCACCTTTTGGAATGTCAAAGACATTCATCTCAAAGTCAAAAGAATGCAAGTTCTTAGCAATGTCTATTCTTTAGGCTATCACCTAGTCTATCCTCTCATGGGTGGGGGGGGGGTTTCTGCACACTCCAGGCCCACTGCACTTACTCTCCTGGTCACTGGTCTAGAAATTGGCTAAATGTAATGCTATTATTGTTAACGCTTGCAATATCACTGTATATAAATCTGACTCACTCACTGTATGTGTATGCTCTATCTCTTAACTCTCCCGGACCGTCTGCAACCTTCCCCAGGCGGGTGTCTTCTTACTGGTTGCCTTTTTACCTTTATTTCTCTATATGACATGTAATACTCTTTGTGTATAATACCAATTTGTCACTGTACCTGTTATCCAAGCTCGTAACTCTCCCGGGTCGCACCTGAAAATAGGCACTTGACTGTCTAGTGTGACTTACCCGGTCAACAAAAGCAAATAAATAAATAAAATAAAAAGGTTTACTACAAGAGACCCACCTATTAACTACAGAATTAGACCATCTAAAGAAACTGAACTTTACCCAGATTCTAGGGCTGGGATATCATACCTCTAAAGGAGGGGTAGCTATTCTTGTAAATAAATCATTACACTTCACTCCTTTACAGATGGTACAAGACACTGAAGGCAGATTCATTATAGTTTTTTGGAAATGTAATCACTCATATTTTGTTATAGGTTCTATATATGGCCCCAATGTCAAACATCTCTTTTCTTATCAAGATTATTAACGGCCCTAACTCCTTTTCTGTCACTCAACATTTTTTCTTGTCAGGTACTGAAACATTCTCTTAAGTTCCTCACTATGCAGGGCAAACACCACTAATACTTCACTTCAAACAGATATACATGCACTTCAAGAAATTATAGATATTGGCAAATTAGCAAACCCCTGGTTAACTTTGTATCCAGATATTAAAAAGTTCTCCTTTTATTCCCCAGTCCATAATTCTTATTCACGCATAGACTTTTTCATAATTTCTAAATCCTAGATCAGTGATGTCCAAAGTTCCCAAATATTTGGTAGATCACTCTTTGACCATTCCCTGGTAAATCTTTGTGTATCATTATCCCAGCCATATCCCAGACAGTCTCTATGGAGATTGAATAATGCTCTGCTTAGACAAGAATATATTATCAATTGTATTACTCTTTCTATTAAATGATTTTGGAAAGAAAACCTTGATACTGTTGAGAGACTTGATATTATTTGGGCAGCCCTCAATGGTTATATTAAAGGTGATTTAATAAGGTTTGCATCCAAACAGAAGAAGCAAACATCAGAGAAAATAGAAGCTCTTTCCAGGAGAATTGATATTTTAGAGAGCAAAGATCAGAATTCTCTATTGGAGTTTGAGAGACAGGAATTAAAACAGTGTAAAAATGAAATTTTTTCTCTTACTAAAGAAAAAGCAGAATTTATTATACTTAAAACCAAGGCTAGATATATAGACCTAGATGATAAACCCAGTAATGTATTAGCCAACAGGCTTAAACACCAAGAATAATCCATACTTATAGAATCAACAATAGCCTCAGACTCGGGCCAGGTTATAACTGATCCAAAAGACATTTTGTCAGAATTTTATAAGTATTACCCACAATTATATGGATTAGTGAATAATCCTCCCTCTAAAGAGGAGATCCAAGAGTATCTAAATAGATTTAATTGTCCAGAATTGACTCTGGATCAAGCTAAAGTCTTAACTAATCCTGTAGATCAGTTGAAGATTCAGGAGGCTATAGATAGATATCATTAAACAAATCTCTGGGCCCTGCTGCGTTCACTGCTAACATTTATAAAACCTTTAAAAACTCCCTTACTTCACTTCTACAAACATTTTCAATTTTATATTGGACAAAGGAGTAGGAGACAATTCTTTGCTTGAAGCCCTTTTAATCCTGATCCCCAAATCCAACAAACCAAAAAATTAGGTAGAAAGGTACAGATCAATTTCTTTAATTAACTACGATAATAAGATTCTTACCTCTATACTGGCCCAGAGAGGACTAAAAAGGTATGACACCCTTTAATTTCTAGAGAACAAGTCCATTTTATTTCTAACAGGCAGGCAGCCGACCATATTAGAATGCTGTGTCACATTTTCTCTGCGTCTGATGGCTCCAGAGTTCCCGTGGCTCTGGTGTCATTAGACGCAGAGAAAACATTCAACAGGGTTCGCCATGACTTTCTCATTTTAACTCTGCTCAGAGTCTGCTTTCCCAAATTCTTTGTTAAATGGCTTAAAATTATTTATTCCTCTCCCATGGCTAGACTGAGTTGTAATGGCTTTATCTCAGATCCAATCAAGTTGTCTTGTGGAACTCGTCAATGCTACCCCCATCTCCTCTCCTGTTTAACTTATATTTAGAATCCTTATTATTTTTCTTAAATTCCAACCATTCAATTGAAGGCATTGTTTGTGAAAAACTACATCTAAAAATTTCTGCTTTCGTAGATGACATATTGCTCCATGTAACCAGCCCAGTCTCATCTATAAAGGCTGCCCCATGTACTATAAAGGAATACAGCGTTTATTCTAATTACAAACTGATTATAGAAAAAAAACAGAAGTCTTGCTGCTCAATTCTATGTCAATTAAGAATGAGATTGTGGGGTTAGGCTCCTCATGGTCCCCATATAAACTAAAATACTTGGGCATTTACCTTACTCCAGAGAGATCCCAACTCATTAAATTAAACTTAGAGGACTTAGTTTTAACAATTAAACAGGACTTGATAAGATGGTCTAATCTCCCTCTTTCATTTTGGGGCAGGATTAGCATAATCAAAATGAATGTTTTGCCTAGGTTATTTTATCCTATACACATGCTTCATGTTTTTATACCTTTGGAATGGTTTAGAAAATTACACTTAGAATTTATCAGAATTATCTGTGGAGGGAAATCTCCTAGAATAGCCATAGAAAATATTCCTTGCTAAGGACCAAGGAGGGGTTAAATTACCAAATTGCATTTTATGTTACATGGCCTCTCATATTGTCAAATACATTAAATGGTCACTTTCATATAATGATCGTGGAAGTTATATTCTCATTTTGGTTAGAGTTAGAGTTAAGCTTACTTAAGAAGTCTGAGCTGCACCCAGGTGCCATACTATATGTTAGACCTAGTCTTGTACCTGTTAAATTAAAATCTTCCATAATTGGGTTTTCTCTGAAAGTACATCAGCAAATTCAAGCTTTTTTGGATTCCTACTGTTATCGTAGCTTCAATCAAACGGTTTTAGGTAATCCCAATTTTAAAATTAATGGAAAGATTATTCCTTGTGACTGGCTTCCTAAAGGCATCAATCTCATGGCTTCCTCTTTCATAAAAGAGGGGTCTTTAATCCCTCTCCAGGACTTGCTGGAAAATAAAAGACTATGCAAAAAATATTTACTCAAGCTTCTACTGATCAAAGTTTTAAAATACTTTTTTGTCCTACTCCCTGGTTTCTTGGCTCCCATGATCTAATAAAAAATATGGAAAAGTGTGCCTCAAAGTCTCACCCTGTCACCAATCTTTACAAATCTCTATTGATCTCGAAATTTTCATCTGACCCAGTTATCCCTTCCTCTTCGAGTAGTGAAACTGAAAACAGCCCCCAAACATGATCTAATTTATGGTGAAATATATATCATTATATCCCCCTGGACATTCTAAGATTGATACAGTACAAGATCTTGCATAATTCATATACAGTAGCAGCCACAGACACTGCCAGCTATTTCCCGAAATTTCTGTGATATTTCCAGAAATATCTAATGCTGTCTGCATTTCCACAGTAGGGGCAACAGAGAGAAACTCTTCAGAAATTTTGCAAAATATCTGGAAATAGCTGGCAGTGCCTGTGGCTACTAGTGTATGACCCAGCAAATAAATGTTTAAGTTTGGACTAGTAGGATCACAAACATGTCTCAAATGTAATTTAGCCAAAGGGACACTATGACTAGAGATGCATCAAATTTAAAATCTGCAGGTGAAGTGAATGCAAAGTGGCCATTTCGCGTTACTGCAATGCTACGCGAAGTGGCCATTGAAGAGTACTCACTTCGCCTTGTGATTATGACTTGACTTCACGTTGTTATTCTGCCTTAATGTGAAGTAAGGTGGAATGACAACAATAGGCACTTTAGGCAGCCCCCCACATACATCACATGGCTTACAGTACTGTAAGTCACATGCTTTAGCCAGGCAGGAGTCAAACCAGCAGATACTTTCACTTTCTCCTTTGCAGAGGTAGAAGGAGGAAGGATAGTGCAGGAGAGGAGTGTGTATTTGTTGCTTAACTTGCTTTTTTCAATGTCATAAAAACCAACAGCTTTTTTAAAAGCTAATTCTTTAGTTTTTGTTGTACTGTTTTGTTGAATTCTTTTTTGTGACTGATTTATTTGTTTTATAAGTTTTGTTTTGTGTAAGTGTGTGTGTGTCTGTGTGTGACTGTGTGTGTGTGTGAGTCGTTCATTGTCACATGATGCGTCGGAGTGGAGAGGGAACGAGAGTTATGGACCAGGGACAGTCTGTGGCCCGTGTTGGCCAGAGGGGAGTGTGGACATGTGGGGGTCAGTGTAGGCGGGTGTCACTGAACCACTCCAGATTATTTGGTCCAGCCCCCAACTCCAGGGGCAGCAGCACCACCAGTGCCACCACCACATCCAGCAAGTCTGCCGTTGCCACCACCACCACCATCTGTACCAGCTGCAGAAGCTCCAGCAGCATCCCACTCCACGGGAGCATTGTGGTGTGCCTGCTTTGTGGTGTGCAGGTGCGCTGTGGCCCCTGGGGGACACATCTGGGGATTGGGAGCCAGAGGACACACATGCTGAACCACCACAAGGTGAAGTGGCAGGCTGCCACAGAACAGGCCAAGCTTCCACCTGCTGGCCCTTCTGTGGCAATGGCAGTGAGTGATGCTGCTGTGCATCACCAGAGCAGGAGGAGGGCCACCACCACTACCCCACCACTGCCACCAGCACCACCCTTACCACCGCCACTACCTGCCTTTCGTCCTGAAGCAGTGGACCCCGACATGATGCCTGCAATGCAATCAGAAATAGCACTGCTGTGGGCTGTGATGGAGGAAAGTAATCAGAGGATGGGTGCTGTCCAGCAGCAGATGGAGCGGATCAAGCAAGAGGAGCTGCAAACAGTGTCGATGCTTCATCTTCTGCTGGAACATCATGGGATTGAGCATTAGGTTTTGTTTTCTGCACACCCCTCCCCCACTGCTGTACTGTTTTGTGTTTTGTTTGTTTAATACCAGAAAGAGGAAAGACCACAGTATTAGTTTAAGGGGAAGCAGTCAGCAACAGGAGCACCTGCATCCTCTCCCCTGCAAGGCTTACCCTCCAGTTAAGCCTTTAAAGTATGTTGCAGCATTTGTCTCACACAGCAACATACTTTATTATACTAAAGAAATGTCAGCGACCCAAAATTATGGCAGATGCTACAGGGGCTCCATTATGTGTTAAGGTGCAACATCGATGTACCATGCGCTTCAATACAAAAGTATTTGAAGCACATGGTGCATCTCCGCCGCACATTTCTTTTACACATAATTGGGCCCCCATAGTGTCTGCCATCCTTCTGGGTCACTGACCTTTCTTTCTTAAAATAAAGTATGTTCCGGTACGAGAAAAATGCTGCAACATACTTAAAAGGCTTAACCGGAGGGTAAGCCTTGCACTGGGCAGGACGCAGGAGCTCCTGTTGCTGACTGCTTCCCTTTAAATATATACATGCACATACAGTCATACATGCTCCTTATATGGGTACCTTACCTCCAGGGTAATCTTTCTTGCTCCACATGTCCTTACATTCCATAGTGCAGTACTTTTCTGGTAAAGACGCCCATAATTTTGGTAAACCGGGGCCTGGAGGACTTCCCGTTCTGAAGATCCGCCCAAGTTCCACCATCTTGCTCAGCAATGTTATGACGTGATGCCAGGGAGAGCACAGGGGTGTGCTTTATTATAGTGAATGGCCGGCAGCTTTCCGAACGTTTCTTTATGTTATAATGGTTAGTTTGTGGTGAAATGTGGGGACATTTCCACTAACAAGGCTCTTGTTAGTTGAAACGTGCCCACGTTTCACCACAACGTTGCTGAGCGCGGGGACAGAACTTGGGCAGCTCTTCAGAATGGGAAGTCCTCTGGGACCCGTTTTACCAAAATTATGAACATTTTTGCCAGAAAAGTATTGCACTATTTAAAGACATGTAGAGCAAGAAAAATTCCCCTGGAGGTTAGGCATCAATATAGTGGGTGCAATACCATCCATAACTATGTAACTTGGTGATTCTCTTTAAAGCAGCAGTGCAACAATCTGTTGAAAATTTTGACCAATACTTTTTTATGCTATTTTACATTGCCACTTTACTTACATCCTGACTTGTATGATACTATTCTTTCCAGTATTTGAGTCTGCTTTAGTACTTTTTTCATGTGTGAGATAATAAAAAGAGCACTCCTTTTAATATGGTGCAGACCAGGTCTTCATCAGTATTTTGCGCTGTTTTTCTCCATCAGTTGTTATATATTACTTCTGTTGTCAAATTAACAATTATGCAGCAGGCAGTTTTTACGACATCATAGAACAATAGTTCAAAAACAGCTGCAAATAGTGATAAGAACCTGGTCAGAACAATATTAAATGGCGTGCTCCTTTTTTATTTTCAAACATGAGAAAAAGTAGTAAAGCAGACACAAATTGTGAAAAGAAGGGTATCATACAAGTCATGAGGTAACTAGTGGCCGGCAATGGCGGCAATGTAAAATAGCATAAAAAACTATAGGTCAAAATTGTCAGCACATTGTTGCAATGCTGCTTTAATTTATAATTTAAATATGACATTATGTGCTCACAATCACAACACACAAAATGCATCTGTCTTCTGTCCAGAAAACTAACACGTGCTAAGGAAGTGAAATGGGATTGTCACACCACATGCAAAGTCCCCCAGAATTTATTGCACAGTCACTCGTGCCCTCAGTGGTGGCACAGAGTCCCCAGATTTTTTCTGCATGCCCAAAATGCATCCGCCTTGTGTCCAGAAAATTGACACGTGGTAACAAAGTGAAATGAGATTGTTTCAGCACATACAAAGTCCCCCAGAATTTATTGTGCAGTCACTCTTGTGCGCAGTGCCCCAGAATAAAATTATGACCATGAGAGAACTGTTGCTGATCCAATGTGTGCTGCGATTCAAGCAAATGCAATGCGATCATCTCAGTTGGATGGAAGGGTGCCCTTTGTCTGTACACTAATAGTAGCCTTGGTGAGTTGATATATATAGATACTTATTTCTGTATTTTGTAGGTGAGGGGGGTTGACATGGATGTGTACTCATGGTATTGTTCTGTATCACAGGTCACCGATACTGTTGGTGTGCACATTTCAGTGCTCGATGAGAACTTTTTGCGTAGAAATTTGTAATGGATAACTCTCAAGCACATGAAGGTAAGTTTTTTTTTTTGGGTGCGGGGAAGCACATTCGCAGGTTTGTCTGTAATGGTTTCTTTTTTTGTTACTTCTTCACAGATTTCATCTGCATCCTTCTCGAGTCTGGTTGTTAATGATGGTCATGGTCATCTAATGAAATGACTTTTGCGTGTTGCATGTGCACCCCAGCCCGGGGGGGGGACCTGATGTTGAAGAACTTGTTTGGATAAGGCCACTTTGTCAGAACAACAAAGCATCTGGAAGTTTCCTAAAAAAAGAAATGAATGACTTCTTACAACTTAATTATGTGTCCCTCCCTGGTTCTCAAATCTCAATCCCTAAAGTCAAGTTACATTTGAAAGTCACATCTTGTCAACTAACACAACCTCTGTGCAATATTTGCTGCAGTCTTTACAAAACAATGAAATGGATGAAATAAAGTCTTCTTACTTACCAGAATGGATTTCACATGGATATTACATCGCTTCCTCTCTGTACTGTACAGCTACAGTACCATTCCCAACGAGTTTTAGCGAATGAGCCTTTTTTTGTTACCCTGTAAAAGAAACAAAAGAAGTGCACTGTATGTGTTTTACTATTGCGGCTCTGAAAAGCTACAGAAAACAAAACAGACAACTTAAGGAAATGAGGCAGCATAACAAACATGAGTACACATACTCACTTTATGGTTTAAATATTAAGAAGCTTTGTGTCTCTGGCTGATGGATGTGGTGGTCCGGACAGACTCATGGTGGCAGTGGCTAAAATCAGTCCTGGTTGTGGTGGTGGTTTGGGGGGCAGACAGACTCATGGTGGCAGTGGATAATATCAGTCCCAGTGGTGGTGGTGGTCCGGGTGGCAGACAGACTCATGGTGGCAGTGACTAACTTCAGTCCCAGTGGTGGTGGTCCGGGGGGCAGACAGACTCATGGTGGCAGTGGCTAACATCAGTCCCAGTGGTGGTGGTCCGGGGGTAGACAGACTCATGGTGGTAGTGGATAACATCAGCGGTGGTGGTGGTGGTTCAGGGGGCATACAGACTCATGGTGGCAGTGGCTAACATCAGTCATGGTGGTGGTGGTCCGGGGGGCAGCCAGACTCATGGTGGCAGTGGCTAACATCAGTCCAGGTGGTGGTTGTGGTTCGGGGGGGCAGATAAACTCATGGTGGCAGTGGATAACATTAGTCCTGGTGGTGGTGGTGGGTCAGGGGGCAGACAGACTCATGGTGGCAGTGGATAACATCAGTCCTGGTGGTGGTGGTGGTCCGGGGGGGGAAGACAGACTCATGGTGACAGTGGTGGCAGTCCCAGTGGTGTTGGTCCAAGGGGCAGACAGACTCATGGTGGCAGTGGATAACATCAGTCCCGGTGGTGGTGGTGGTGGTTTGGTGGGCAGACAGACTTATGGTGGCAGTGAATAACATCAGTCCCGGTGGTAGTGGTCCGGGGGAGGCACATGGCCTTTTAAAAACTTCAGTTAAAACCTGCCAACATTAACCACATCATCATCCTGATAAAAAAAGTTGCCCTCACAGTCATTGATGTCTGAAGTCTGACCACTGAGAAATTCTTTCTCCATTGTGTCATCATCTACGTCAGTGGTGGGATGTTTCAGGCAGCCACTGCCAGTGCCAACAAAATGCTCCATTTCCACATCAGCAAGACCACCATGACTAGGCCGGGGTACGAATACCGAGGTTGCAGTCTCTGCTGGTATGTGACTCATTCATTATAATGAATGTTAGCAAACTAACATTTGCAGGAGACAGGTTTGTCCAATGATTCCTGACTATTGCACCTGCTGAGCTGAATACCCTCTCAACACTTACACTGGAGGGATGGCATGTGAGGTACTTCAGTGCCACTGCAGTCAGCTCTGGCCATTCATTGACCCTTCCACTCCAGTACAAAAAAGGATCTTCAGTTATTGTCAGATGCCTGTTTTCAGACAAATATGACTCAACCATTCTCTGTGCTGCACTAAGTCCAATTGTTGATGCATCATCCTGTTCTCCGAATCATTTATTTCAGAAATACCCACTTGGGACAAAGCCTACCAAAGCGGGTTGACGCCAGCCACTTTGGATGACAGACCACCTGGAACTGCAGTCCCATTCCCCTTGCAGGATATGCTTGATGGTCCTCCAGGTACACCTTCAGCCGGATTATGCTTCTGAGGTTTGCTGACCTTGGCACAGGACTTCTGTGCCCCATGAACCAAGCACACCAGTTGACCACTGATATTTTTTACCTGTTCAGACCCTCTCTCCAGTACTGATGTAATTTCACATTTGTATCGTGGGTCCAGCATTGTTGCTATGGCAAAGCTGTCACTACGCTGAATGCTCACAACATGACGATTCTGGTGGAATACTGTCAGCATGTGTTGCAGCAACATGGTGCTGCCACCATCTCCGGCAACATCAAGGCCATGCTGTACATTCACCAATGTCTGCCTCAGCACCCGCAGCAGTGGAATTGATTGGCTAATGGAGGCAGACTCACCACTCACTGCCTGTGTGGCAAGTTCAAAAGGCCACAAAATTGTTATTACAGAGTCCATGAGGCACCACTATTCAGTCGTCATAGACATGGAGGCCCCGGAACTGTCACGGCTAATGTGCATAACAAGATATTCTGAGATGGTTTTGTATTGTTCACACAACCTCTCTGCCATGTATAAAATGGAGTTCCACCGGGTGAAACTTCCAGCTTCAAGCGGTGCTGAGGCAGGCTGTTTTGTATCTGCAACTGCTGCAGTTGGTCACGGGCCTTTCCAGATCTTGAAAAGTGAGAGCAGATACGTCATGCAACAGTCAGCATTTCCTTTATATCAGGGTGCTGCAGAAACTCCTGAACCACAAGATTTAAACAGTGGGCCATGCATGGAACACAACAAAAACACAATCCGTGATGCATTTCACCACATTTGACCCATTGTCACTTGCTATGAACCCAGCTGTCAGGGACAAAGGGTTTAGCCATCTGTCAATTTCAGTCAGTACCACATCCAACAAGTTCTCACCAGTGTGCGAACAGGTCACATTGAGCATAGCAATCTTTGCATGCTGTCCAATTCCTGGAAGATTGCTACCGCGACAATCCACCTTACTGCACTGATTATTCACACTACCAACATCACAAACAACCCCCAGCACCTGCGCCCAGTGTGCAGTTATACACAAATATGAACTCCCCGCTGTTTTTCCACTTGTCCACATATCCATACTTAAATGGATGAATGGAGAGGAGGAATGTTGAAGGGCATATCTTACTGAGTCGGACACAGTGTGGAACAACTCAGGGACAGCACAGATAGAAAAGTATGTCCTGGATGGGACTTTCCATTTTGGACAGGCACGTGCAGCAAACTGCCAGAACCCAGAATTCTCTACAAAGGAGAAGGGCAAAAGATCAATTGCCAGAATTTTCACTACAGCAGCATTGAGTTCACATGACACTGTATGATTCGGGGGTGGGGTACTTCAGCTTATGCGCAAAAACACTCTGTAACGTGGGCTGACTTAAATGTTTTACATGGGGTGTGTTGATCACAAATGGTTGTGCTCTGTGATGAATTTCATTGGCAGGGTGTGGAGTGTGGACATTTTATGAAGACGGTTGCACAGGTGATGATGACAAACCCAGAAATGCTGTTATTTTGCCAGATTTGCCAACTGGGGTTGATGTACCACTTGCACTAGATATACTGCATTCACCCCCACCACCAACACAAAAATTGCTACTCTCACCTGCACTGGACAACATTTCAAAGTCATGGTCCTCCACCTCATCATGCCTGTAGTAATCCTCTGCTCTTATTACCGCACTACTGCACACGTTTAATTTTCTACTGGGCTTAACAGTCATGGAAGGGGATAACATGCTGGCTATGGTTGCCGGTGATGCAGGTGAACGACCCACTGTGATATTAGCTGCCAGTTTATGCTGGGTCCACAGTGCCAAGTGCCTATTCTTAAGATGCGCATGCTGTCCTCCTGTGCCCAGATGGCTCCCCGTTTTACCTCGACTCACATGCACATGGCAAACCTGGCAGATTGCAACTGAATCATCATTTGTATCTTGAACAAAAAAATCCCAAGCAAGGGATTGTGATGCTCTGCTTTTAACATGTCCATGATGTGGCTTATTTAAGTACGTTATTTTAAGCACTGAAGTGGGGAGGGGGCACGTGATGTTTCGGGCACTGCACACCTGGACTGCAACTGACCACCACAACTACCTATCATATTGATTACTGGGTCATCATCATCATCAACTAAAACCAGTAGATCACAAGTTTTTACAAGGGGGGGGGTTCCTGCAAACAGACTCAGACACTGCCACTTTTAATTTCTTTTTCTCCAGTTCCCAACTGGGGTCAATTACATCATCATCATATTCATCAACGTCACACACATCCACATCTTCTGCTTGGAAGCTAGCATATGGACTGCATGTTGCAACAACAACAACATCATCATCATCATCACATTCATCATCAGCATCTACACCACCATCACCTGATATTTTTTCACCACATTGTGAATCACTCCATAGAAAATGCGTGACATGAAGTGTCACGGTGGACGGAATATCACATTGTATGCTGTCATTGACGTGATCATCAAAATCCTCAGGTTCAGTTACTGGGATGTTACTGGGAAGTATGACATCATCTACACTGCCACTCACTTGCACTGCTTCACACTCAATATTTTTGGATACAGTACACTGGTCGGAATTAGAACTTGACGCAACAATACTAATACTACCTCCACCACCACTAACACCAGTAACATTAACACCACCAGCTAGGAAAACATCATCTCCTCCAACTATAAGTGAAGCTACTGATTGGGCTGTGAAAAACATTGCAGGAGAAATGCCTTTCCTCACATCAGCAATGCACTTTTGTGTCTGCGTACTACTGCCATGCCCACAGACCATCTTACTGCCAACATTGCCATGGCCAGAAACAGCTTTGCCTGCACGTCTCTTCATAGGCATTTTGGGGGATCAACCACAAATATTATAACCAAATTCAGATTTTGATACGTTCACTCTGATTGGAGGGATGCTGGATGTGAAGCCAAATAAACAACTGTGGCTTCAGCAACAGATAAGGACTACTCTGAGACTGTCATGGAATTAAAACAACTTCAGTAACCAGTGGTGCTGATGAGGTCACAAAAACAATCCAATCTGGTAAAAAACACCTTTTGAATGTGGGGGTGGGGGGGGAGCACTGAATACAGACAGTGCTGATTTTTACGGCACTACAAGCAGCAAAACTAAGAACAGATACCACGATCGCAGTACAAAATCAGGCAGCTGCAGTGGATAGCAGGTTCACACTGCTGCGCTTGCAATTACACTTGTCTGTGGCACAATAAAAGGTGTATTATTTGATGCACGCAACACTGCACACATACACACTCACACACAGAACAGTTTGTATACAATGCTGAATGAGGAATGCGCCGCAAATGTAAAAGTTCAGTACTATGCCACGTTATGTATCGTAAATTTGTAATGTAAACAACCTGAACTTATGAAGTGCTGCACCACATCCACACAACAAACAGCAAGAAAATTTCTACTATTACTGACAATATTACTGTGTGCACATTAACACAGTCAGTTATATAACATAAAATATAACCAAAAAACAAAGAAATCACTAGTTCTCCAACTTAAATCTACCTACACCACAGATACGCCCCTTCCCAAAGCACACTTTCACTGTCTTTCACCACACACACTCAATGTTGTAAATTAACATTCAAAATCCACACAAAAACAAAAACGCTTGATGATATGAGCACAGGAGGGTTTCCTACAATCGACAAACTAAAGTTGGATCCCCCCCCAAAAAAACAAAAATGCTTTTTGAACAGCTTTTACAAGATTCCTATCACAGACAGCTATCAGAGCACACTGTCTCCTACTCTTTCCTACTCATACTACCCCAAACTGAGGCTGTGCAGATCAATATAGAGCCCATGTGACCTGAAATCCCATGAATCACTGAAATATTCACCTTTGGAGCTCAAAAACAAGGCAAAGTGAGGCAAAGTGCACTGCCCACAATGCACTTCACCTTAAAATTGGCAGAGTAGTGGCCTGGGGAGGCGGATTAACGTGAAGTCATTGTTTCTAATGGACTTCACGTTCCTCATTATAACACGAAGTACTCCGCTTCATGTTGCGGAGCACTCTGAGAATCCTCCTTTGCTCCGCGAGTTGCTTCATGGAGCAGATTGTGCCCACTTTGCCCACCACTAACTATGACACATCCTCTAGGAATGCCCCAATGTGAGATGCCTTTGGAATACAATTACGCAGGACCTTGGTAGTAAATTGCCTTTACAATATGCCTTTAATTTTAGGACTTGTATTTTGGGTATTTACATTCTATTAAACGGCCAAAAGATAAGGCTTTAATATCTATGATCGCTATTTCCACAAAGCAACTTTTAGTATGCCATTAGCTTGATAAACAACCCCTTAGTATAAATGAAAGGATCTCGAATATCTTGATAAACTTACAAATTACTAGACTAATTTATCTCTTTTGCAATAATTTGGGAAAATTTCATATCAAATAGGGAAGAATTTATAAACTTATGTTATAAAGTAATTTCTTTTATTAGTTTAACAGCTCGTTTTCTAAACTTTTGACTCTGAGATGTTAATGATAGTTTTGTTCTAAGGAGAATGCCATACCACCTTTCTATTTCAAGCTTCTTTATTTCACAAATAATGGATATTTAAGTATTGTTTATCTTGTTTGGGGAGGGACATGTGAATGCATATGTACGGGTGAATGCATTGTACTGGAGGGGAAGAGGTGATGGATGGAATGATTGAGGGAAGTAGAGTATTAGAGGGACTGAGGGTGCTAAAAGTGGACAAGGCACCAGGGCCAGATGGTATCCACTCCAGGGTGCTGAGGGAGATGGCAGAGGTGCTGGCAGAACCACTAGCAGATCTGTTCAGCACCTCCCTGGATATGGGATGTGTGCCTCAGGATTGGAGAATGACCCATGTGGTGCCGATACACAAGAGCAGCCCAAGGGATGAACCAGGCAATAATCGGCCTGTCAGTCTCATTTCCATAGTGGGCAAGCTTATGGAAACTATACTGAAGGAGAGGCTGGTGTCATTTCTGGAGGACAATTACCTTCAGAATGTGAGGCAGCATGGGTTCATATCAGGGAAGTCCTGTCAAACTATCCTAATACAATATTATGACTGGGTAACAAGAGAGCTGGATAGGGGCCATGCAGTGGATGTCCGCTACTTGGATTTCAGCAAGGCCTTTGATTCAGTACCTCATGGGTGGCTGGGGAGAAGCTAACTGGTGTGGGAGTCGGGGCAAAGATAGCAAACTGGATTACAAACTGGCTGCATGGGAGGCTACAATGGGTGGTGGTGGTGGGGGAATTCTCAACACCTAGACCAGTGACAAGTGGGGTGCTGCAGGGCTCGGTGCTATTTGGGCTCTTCATCTCAGACCTCGCACATGGAGTAGTGAGCAGGGTAAGCCTGTTCACAGACGATACCAAAATTGGTGCAGTAGTGGATGAGGAGGTGGGATGGAAGCAACTGCAGGGAGACCTAACCAAACTAGAGGAGTGGTCAGAGAGGTGGCAGCTGGGGTTCAGTGCAAAGAAGTTTAAGGTTATGCACTTGGGTGCAAAGAACCCAACGAGAGAACACTGGTGTGGAGGGTGTGAAGCTGGGGATCACTGAGTAGGAGAAGGTCCTAGGGGTGATGGTAAAATGGAGCATGAACAAATTTGCCCAATGCAGGAAAGTGGCAGTAAAGGTGAACAAGATGCTGGGGTGTATAGCGAGGAGATTCTCATCCAGGTGGAAGGAGGTGATCTTGCTTCTCTACAGGTCACTGGTCATGCCGCACTTGGAGTACTGTGTGCAGTTCTGGAGGCCATACCTGAGGCGGGATATCAAGCTACTGGAGGTAGTGTAGTGGAGGGCAATGAGGATGATACAGGGAATGGAGGGGAGAGACTACGAGAACAGGCTGGGGGGAACTGAATATGTACACCCTGGAGGAGAGGAGGGATGGGGGGACATGATCGTAACTTTCAAGTATCTGAGGGGAATCAACAAGGATGGAGCCAATGGAGTTTTTAAACTGAGGAAGGGAAGGGACACTAGAGGGCACGGGCTAAGAATAGAGGGGGGAAGATTTAAGAGGGAGATGGGGAGGCATTACTTTACAGAAAGAGTGTTGTTAAAGTGGAACACCCTACCAGAGAGGGTGATCTCACGCAAAACTGTGGGTAGCTTTAAAAGGGCATGGGACAGAGAACAGGGGAGAGTACTGGTGGGCGAGGCAGAGAACAGCCATGGGCAGGCAGAAGGGGAGGGGGTTGGGGCAGCTGCAACTTAGGGATGTTAGCTGCACACTCGAGCAGATGTTGACAGACCAGGAGGTCTGTTTATGCTGCACATTTGTATGTTCGTATGCCACACTAAGATTCTTATGTTGTTTGATTATTATTTTTCAAATTATGCTGAATGTTTTCTTTTATTGTACTGTTAAATAATAATAATTAAATAAAAGATAGTTAAAAAAATCCATTTAGTACTATGACATCAGCATCAGTTTCCTAGACAACACAGTTACCATAAAAAATGGAACCTTACAGGTCTATTGCTACTGAACACAGGCACTTACCTAGATAAATTGGTCGAGCTGTGGCACATGACATTCTTATGCCAAGAGAACAACTATAATAATATAAAGAAAAGAATACTTCCAACTGGACACGTTTAGTTGCTGCATACAACCCAGAACTGGAGTCCCTACAAACAATTATTGAGACTTACAGTAAATATTCTTTGTACTGTATTTTCCAGGAACCACCTTTACTCTCTTTCAGATAGGCACCTAACGAGCTGTGAATAAGCTTGGTACATCCAGTAGACCTGGGTTTGATTCCCACGACCTCCACTTGCATACTGTGTGACTCTGAACAAGTCACTTAACCTCCCCAGTGCTTCCTGGTCACCCTTGAAAACACTTGTGCCTAGGGGGCCTTACCATGTTACCAAAAACTAAAATAAAATCTTATCCAACCTGACTACCAGGAGCAAACTCACAACTAACCAGAACAGTGAAACACCAGTAGGCACTGAACCTTGCAGTATTCATAAATGCAAAACATGTAAGCACAGCGTTACTACAGATTTTATCAATGCCCCAAAACAAACAATTGAAGATACAGGGGAACTATGCATGTGTATCACAGAATGTTGTCTATTATATCCAGTACAAGAAGTGCTCACATTCAAGCTACAGTATGTGGGTGAAACCAAGCACCCATTCAGACCCAACAAGGACTCACATAAGCACACTATCAAAAGACTGCAATACCAGTGGGACCTCCCCTACAGACTCTATTCAACAAAGCTTTAGTCAATCTGATCACTCTGTCTCTGACCTGTCGGTCCTAGTTCTCAAAAGACATTTTGAAAGTACATAGGAAAGGCAGTCTTGTAAGCTCACATTTATTAATCATCTTGACGCTAGAAATGATGGTATTGATATGTATCTCAGTTTCATGACCGAGTGCAAGTTTTAACTAACAGCTGCATTTGCTTTGTTCAGAGGCATTTGTATACCTTTTAAATATATTACCTCTTACATGTAAACTTTGTTTTTATAATGCCTTATCCATTACCACAGTTTAATTAATATGTGTATGCTGTACATACATTTCTATATACAGGAACTGAATTTATATGTATATGTTTATGCAGCATGCCTGTGTAGCACAGATACAGTACATGTATGCAGTCCAGTATCTGTATCTCTCTGTGTTTCTCCCACTCTCTCACTACTCCCTATACCCTGTATTTCCACTGACTTCATAGAAACATAGAATTTGTTGGCAGAAAAGGACCGCTTGCCCCACCCAGTCTGCCCAGATGGTCCCTGCCTAGTCTGTATCTGCAGACCGTACCTGGTCTCTGGAGACCCTCTCTCCCTCCTGCCTATTTATTAATATTCCCTTATGTTCTCCCCATGCATGCTTGAAGTCCACTACTGTTTTTGCTTCCACTGCTTCTGTTGGTAGTCAGTTCCAGGCATCCACCTGTCTTTCAGTGAAGTAGTATTTCCTCACCTCCCTCTTAAACTCCACCTCCTCATCCAGCTTTATCACATGTCCTGTGGTCCTGGTGCTCTTTCTCATGTAAAGAAGACTCCACCCCTGCATGCTGTTCACTCCTGTGAGGTTCTTGTACTGGAGGTCTCTATCTTTTCCTGTCTTGCTATCCTCTTTTCCAGGGCGCACATGTTGAAATAGCTCAGTGTCTCCTTGTAGGGCTTTTGATACAACCCCTGCACCATTTTAGTTGCCCTCCTCTGGATTGCCTTCACCCTGTCTATGGCCTTTCTGAATTTCAGCCTCCAGAACTGGATAGAATACTCCAGGTGAGGTCTCACAAGTGAGAAATACAGTGGCAACACCACGCCCCTACTTCTGCTGGATATACCTCTTCCTATGCATTCCAGCATCCTACTGGCCATACCAACTGGTTTGTCACACTGCTCTGAAACTTTGAGGCCAACAGTTATGATAACCCCAAGGTTTCTTTCCTGCTTGGTGACTCTTAGTACCTCCATCCATCCTATACTCTGCTCCTGGATTCCTATGTACTAGGCACGTGAATTTGCACAATTTGGCATTGAACCAAACTGCCATGCTCTTGACCACTCCTTCAGATTCCTAAGGTCCCTACACATTCTCTCCTCCCCCTCCTGAGTGTCCATCTTATTACAGATTTTGGTGTTGTCTGCAAAATGGCATACCTTTCCTTCCAATTCTTCTGCAATGTTACTCATGAAGAAATTGAAAGGACCTGTTCCAGAACTGAGCCCTGCGGTGCCCTGTCGGTCACTCTCTCCTCATCAGAGTGAGTGCTGTTAACCACTACCCTCTGTTGCCTACCTAGTTCACCACTTTGAATCCCACCCCTAGGCTGCTTAATTTCTTTATCAGTCTTCTGTATGGCACAGTGTCAAAGGCCTTGCTAATGTCCAGACAGGCCATGTTCACTACTCTCCCTGATCTATTTCCCTGGTCACCCAGTCAAAGAAATCAATCAACCCCCCCCCCCCATCATGAACCCATGCTGCTTTTGGTCTTGTAGCCCATTAGATTCAAGATACTCCACTATCAGGTCTTCAGATAATGTTTTTTCTAGGTGGAAGTCAAATACTTCAATGGGTTGAAATTTGGAAGCCATTTCAGTTTTACTGGAGTCAAAATACTTCCAAATGTCAATTTTTGGAAGTCAAAATAACTCCAGTCCACAAATTTTGGAAGTTGAAATACTCCAAATCCTATATTGTTTGAAGTTATATGCCTTCTGAATATCTCACTGTTACCCCATCCACTCCACATTCACAGAAATACATTTATTAATGAAACAAATCAGGAAAAATAAGAATTTGTGTTTACACAAAGTGCAATATATGTAATAAGGGAGACTGGTAATAAAGTGACTGCAAACATGCAGCAGCACCCATCACACTTACCAACACTCACACATAGGTGTAGGTAACTGCCCAAACAGATTTTAAGGGAAAAGGGGATTGCTGGTCAGAACATCAGGGAAAATCCTCTACTCTTACTAAATGTGCCTTGGGTTCTTTTACTTTCTCCTGGACACCCACTAGGACAGCATCAGAGATGGGTAAAAGGGACCTCAGTTTAACATCTCATCTGAAGGACAACACACCCCAACAGTATAGCACCCCCCAACATACCCACACCAACACCCACACACACACTAGTACTGCATTACGGTACCAATGTTTCTTGCTATGAGCCCAAGTTTCAGTGTGGGACTAGAACCTATGCCAAATGAACTATACTGACTGACAAATGGGTTGTTGACAGAAATCCCCTGGTTCAGTTGTACCATTATGTATTTTATTATTTTCTCTCTTAACCCTAACCTACTAACCAACAACATTCATTCTACACATTTCCTAAAACCAAAACTGCAAGACAGCAGCTGTCTTTGAAGATGCTCCATTGTCTGTCTATCTGCCTGCTTCCCTTTCTATCTGTCTTCCTGTCTGTCCAGCTAGCTAGCAGTGGCTAGCTATCATCAGTAACAAGATTTGCCAATACCACCAGCACACATTAAATGATTCAGAAGAGAGTGACAAGAATGATAGGGACATGGAATGCTAGAGTATAAACAGAGAACATCAGCTGAATCTCCACTATTTGTAGAAGAGGTGGATGAGAGGAGATACAATTCAGGCATGAAAAAGGTAGACTCAAACTGGCTTTTCGCTTAAAGCCAGGAAAAAGGAACACAGGGACATAGGATGAAGTATAGAATGCAGAAGGGTTTAGAACAGAATTAAGGCAGCATTATCTAACTAGGAGGGTGGTGCAATTCCTTTCATCCCATACAACAACTATATTCCCAGTCCTCCCCCATCCTAACACACAGTGGACCCACTGATTCCAAATTTTAATGGTTTTGTACGCTTTGACATTTCAGGTCCCTAGTCTTGGGGTTTAGCATACTATAAATAGGGGTAAGTGGCACCCCTTCACCTCCCCTCACTCATCCCAGTAAATCCCATTCTCTCCTACTTTTCCTTGGCCCCCCAGTCAGATATAAAAAAAAAAAGAGTCAACACCCAACATTGTGCCAGGAGACAGATTTTTTTTGTAGAAACAATGTCTGTGGAGGGTCCCTTCTACCAGTTTGAATAATGCCAAGGAGATCTGTAGCATCCACCATAGTTGGGGAGAGCCCCAGTGTCCTGGCCAATATACCTCTCAGTTTTATGCAGCCATCTACAGTTGCGCCTTGGTCAGAAACAAAGTAGCCATTTTACATACTGTACTTTCACATAATTTCGACTCCACTTGCAAATAAATCCTGATCGCTAGGTATCTATGCAGTTAGCAGAAATTTGTTTGCAAATTAAGTTTAAATACAACATGCAGAGAAAACAGTACAGAGCACTGTAATTATGGTAAGAAATTCCAAGTTCTCCGTTATGCCACAACTGAGAAGTGGATTCTCATCAAAGATCAGCGCACACAATTGAACATTGGAAATCTATCTACAGCATGTGCCCTTTGTCCAACACTGCATGCATGTAGGTTACATAGAAACATAGAATTTGATGGCAGATAAGGACCGCTTGGCCCACCCAGTCTGCCCATTTCCCTACCTACTGGATAAGCTGCAGATCCTAGTTAACGAGCAGCCTACTCCTTCCTACCCCCATCCCCTAGAATTGCCTTATGACTGTCCCATGCATGCTTGAATTCCACCACTGATTTTGACTCCACAACCTCCTCCGGAAGGCCGTTCCATGCATTCACAACCCTCTCTGTGAAAAATGCTTCTTTAAAATTACCTCTGAGCCACCCCCCCCATCTTCAAATTGTGTCCCTCTTGTTCTTTCACCTCTTTTTGAAAGATGCTACCCTCTTGGACTTTGTTGATTCCCTTGAGGGTGCTTGAATGTTTCTATCATGTCCCCCTCTCCCTCCTTTCTTGAGGGCTATACATATTAAGCTCCTTTCGTCTCTCTTCATATGTCTTCCGGTGCAGACTCTGCACCATTTTAGTGCCCTCCTCTGGATAGCTTCCATCCTGTCTATGTCTTTGTGGAGATTGGGTCTCCAGAACTGCACACAGTACTCCAGATGGGGTCTCACCAGCTGTCTGTACAGAGAGATAATAACTTCCTGTTTTCTACTGGTGATGCCTCTCCCTATGCATCCCAGTATCCCCCCAGCCCTCCTTGCTGCCCTCTCACATTGCTTGCCCACCTTTAGGTCATCTGATATGACTACCCCCAGGTCCCTTTCCATTTTTGTTGTTGTTAGTATCTCACCCCCCATTGTGTACTCTTCCCCTGGGTTTTTGTTTCCCAGGTGCATTACCTTGCACTTCTTAGCATTGAATCTAAGCTGCCATACATTTGACCATTCCTCTAACCTTGCCAAGTCCCTTCTCATCCTTTCCACCCCACCCTGTGCATCAACTCTGTTGCAGATCTTTGTGTCATCTGCAAAGAGACATACTTTTCCTTCCAGTCCTTTTGCAATGTCGCTTATAAAAGGACCGGTCCTAATACTGAACCCTGATGTACCCCACTAGTAACTCTCCTTTCTTCTGAGTGGACTCCATTTATTATTACTCTCTGTGTCCTATTCTCCAGCCAATTCTTTACCCAGGCTGTCATCTTGGGACCCACTCCAGGCTGGCTAACTTGTATATTAATCTTTTGTGTGGGACTGTGTCAAATGCCTTGCTAAAGTCTAGGTAGGCCATGTCCATAGCCCCTCCCTGATCTACTACTTTGGTCACCCAGTCAAAGAAATCTATCAGATTCATCTGGCATGACCTTCCTGCTGAGAATCCATACTGCCTAGGGTCCTGTGCCCCTCTGACCTCTAGATACTCTACAATTCTTTCCTTCAGAAGTGATTCCATCATTTCCCTATCACTGAGGTTAAACTAACAGGTCTGTAGTTTCCTGCTTCTGCCTTGCTCCCACTTTTGTGAAGGGGAATCACATCTGCCCTCCTCCAGTCCTCGGGTACCACCCCATCCTCCCATGATTTGTTAAAAAAGGGTAGTCAGTGGTGTCACTAGTTCTACCCTTAGTTCTTTTAAATTCTGGGATGAATCCCATCAGGCCCCATTGCTTTGTCCACCTTCAGTTTAGGTTCTTTCAGAACCTTTCTTCTGCAAATGGGCTGGTATCAACTTCTGTATCAGGTGTTTCTACTGTTTGTTTTATGTACCTCCCTCTTCATTTGTAAATACTGAGCAAAAATAATTGTTTAGTATCTCTGCCTTTCACAGTCTCCCTCTGCCCACCCTCCTCCCTTTATTAAGCCTCACTATCCCTCCTTGAGCTTCCTTCGGCTCTCTGATGTACCTATAAAAGCTTTTATCCCCTTCTTAACGAGTTGGCTATCTTTTCCTCGGTTTGGGCCTTTGCTGTTCTGACTGCCTTCCCAGCCTCCTTTGCTTTAACTGATACAGTTCTCTGTCCTGCTCCTTCTGTGATTCCTTGTACTTTCTGAATGCTTTCTTTTCTCTTGAACCTTCCTGCCACTTCCTTTGAGAACCATAGTGGTTTCTTACATCGTTTTGTTTTGTTTATTTGCTTCCACAAGGCTGGTTACCTCTGTGATGGCAGTTTTATTATTCCCCATTGTTCTTCACCCCTCCTTCCTGTCCATTTGCTAGTGCATTCCTTAGGCACTCACCCATTTTAGCAAAGTCAGCCCTCCTAAAGTCCAGTACTTTTGTCTTTGTATGGCTGACTCTATTGCTGTGTTTATTGTGAACCATACTGTTCGATGGTCGCTAGTTCCCAGATGGCTACCCACTTCTGCATCTGTGATCCTCTCTCCATCTCCATTTGAGAGAATCTAGTCTAATATTGCTCCCTCTCGAGTGGGCTCCAGTACTAGTTGTCTAAGGCATGCTCCCTGTAGGGCATCTAGAATAACTCTAGAAAGGTTGACACTACAATATATACTGTATTTAGGTTGAAAGGCTAATTATGTGCTCTGGCCATTTCATTTTATAAGATTTGGATATGTAGTATTTTTCATGTTTTTTGCAGGACACAGCTTCCCAAATCACGTCAATCCTGTGAAAATCAGGGCAGATGGTATTCCTGTCACACACTATTTCTTTCTCTCTCTTTTTCACTCTCTCTTTCTCTCTCTCTCTCCCTCTGTCTGTCTCTCTCTCTCTCTCTCACTCTCATCTCTTATTTCCAGTATACTGATGCAAACTTAAGTCCTAGCAGTCATCTGTCATAAGCATTCTCTTTAGTATGTGCTCTGTGGAGCTATGGGATATGGGTTTCTTTTGTCTGCTACCCTATTCCTTTGCACGGGTCTTTTCTTGTCCTTGCAAGTCAAGTTACTAATTAGCCAGCTTCAAAGGTGTAGCTAAATGCATCCAAGGTTAACATCCTCTCTTCAGTATGAACTGTACATGCAAATATTAATCCACATGAATTAACTCAGACAAATAAAGAGTTATTAAAAAATCGGCTTGAAAAATAAAGCAACCTGATTGGCTGATTGGCCATGCCAGTTATGCGTTTATTTTTTTTAAATGGAGCCCTGTAAAAAAATGAGTGACAATTCAGGGTCCCCCATTACTTAGGTTATCATGGGGCACTCTGAATTCTCAAAACCACAAACCACCATTTTTCCCCAGCTAAGCAGGTGAGTTCCCAGTCAGCCAACTCCCACCCCCAGGTTTCTGAGCCTCTTCTCTTTTTTTCCTTCATAAAAAAAGAAAATACAGCCGGCCCAGTGGCACTGAGAGTTGAGGCACTGGATGCCACACCTCACGCCACACCAGTGGCCCAGGGTCGGGAATGAGCCTGGGCCGCTGGCGGTCAGCAGGAGGGAGAGAGGATTGAGCATCTGGAGGACTGATCTCCTCTCTCTGAGGAATGGGACTAGTTGTCCCACCCACTGACTGCCCTGTAGCAGTGGCTGGAGGGCAGTATGGGTCAGAAGGCTTAGACACGGATGTACTTAAGTTGGAGGGGAGGGAGGGAGAAAATGGAAAAAGGCCGGGGCTCCACAGACCCATGATGGCCTGACTGCTTTGGTGAAGTCTACCTCCCACCACCAGATTTGCCGTACCGAGTGGCGGGGGATTGCCGGCGCCCCTCCACCTGGCCCTGCCATGGAGGGGGAATCTACAGAGGAACCTCAGGGGGCAGACAAGCTTGGAGTCAGGCCATAGCCCCATGGACCCCATGGAAGGAACAATAAAAAATAATAATTAAAAAAAAATACATATGGTGCATACAAGAAACAAAACTGCTCAAAATGGAATGAAAAAAACAAACAGTTATTCCGATGGACTTCACAGTACGCTATCTGTGGTACCCCACCTGTGTATGAGACCAGTGGTGCTTTCTTCGATTTCCGTACCACAGATGGATGTCCATCTGCGGTACAGAAAAATAAAGAAAGTGCCACTCCCCTCAAACACAGTTGCCCTACCGGAGATAGTGCTCTCTCTGTCTCTGTTTTTCAAGTCACTGAGCCATTCATACTTCTTCCTTAAACAAGCACAAGCCTCCTCCTCCTGCCAAAATCAACATACACATTTAAATAAATAAAACAAAAAGAGTACAAAACATAGCACCTCACTCCAGCTGCTGACAAATTCCAGTCACATTAGAGGTGTGTGAAAATAAATTTCCATTTTGCTTCTGCAGAAGTTCAGAAAATATATTCTGAAGTTCTGAGGAATTTCCACCCCACAAGCATTTTTTTTTTGTATTTGATGTGGCTCTTTTTATTTACTTGTGGGAAAATAGTTTGCAATTCCAAATTGTTCAGATTCTGTATAGATGCAGAATAATTTACATATTAAGCATAATTTTTACCCAGAATTCCGCTGGTGTGGGCAGTTCTTCCTCATGTTACATATTTCCATTTTATCTTATGTGGGCCCGTGGATAAATAATTCCGCATCTGTTATGTGATTTGTTGAATGTCTTATGAGGATTTTTTAAAAATCATGGCTGGCAGAAATCTAAAAAATTCACTGTTATAGGCTTAGAAAAGACTAGAGATAAAGATAAATAGTGGAGTGGAGTGTAGGGAGACCGAGTGAGAGAAAGTGATTTAACTTTGTGTATGTTTAATAAGATGGCAGCAAGTGGCACTAGTGGGGAGGATTTAACTTTGGGCAGCACCAGCCAGGCCCAGGAGGAACCACAGCAGCAGGAGCAGGAAGTCCAGAATGGGGACCAGGGTGGGCAGTCCAGCCACAGCAGGGCCAGGTCAATAAAGAGCAGGTCACACAAAGAAATATGGCACCTCCATTTAGTTACAAGGAGGTAGCTGTTCTGGCTAAGGAGGTAACCAGCAATGTTGACAAGCTGTTTGGCCAAAACAGAGTACCTCTGAAAGAGAGTAGCAAAGTGTGGTCATCCATTAAATCCACCCTGGACACAGATGGTGAGGGACCTGTGCCATGCTCCATCCATCAAATCAAGCACTGGTGGGATGACCTACAATGTAGGAACACTGAGGTCTGTAGTGCCCGGTCCTCCCTTCCCCACCCCACCACCATACTGGCCTTATTTCTCTACATAGAAACAAATGTATCCAACTACAATATATTTTGACCTGTTTGGTGAAGAAGAAGGTCAAACTAAATCAAGAACCAAAGATACTTAGCTGTGCACTTGTGATCAACAAATCGTGATGCAGCATGCCTGGCTGTCAGGGTACATTCAGGTCAGCTGCACCTGCATCAGCATCCATGAAGCATTACAGTGGCAAACCTGAAAAAGCAATCATACCCCTAAGTTACAGAGACACAAGGGAAGGGATTGCAATCAGTTTAATATATTAAAAAAACACACTGTTGACCCGAAAACCCACTCAGAAATTAGCCTCACTTTTCATGACCCACATGCATCAGAACTTAAGCAGCAAATCCACCATTACTAGTACCACTGCTCACACCCCATCCCCCCCTCCTCACCACAAACCATTTGTCTCAAAGACCATCAGCTTTTACATCTATGTCATTATCATGCAAATATTTGTTTTTTGTTTTTTTTAATCTTGGGTACTCACCTAGGTAGTTTGGTGATGATGTACACATCAGGAAGCCACAGGACTTGCAGGGTTGTGGAGGATCACAGCAGCAGTAGAAGCAGCAGCAGTCAGAAAGCTGGAGTGAGGCAGACCTGAAAGGGAAGAGCACTGACATTCACAAAAACACAAGACAAGCAAGGATCAACATTATTTAGCTGATGAACAACAACTGTTAGTCATGAAAAACAACCAAGAACCTACTTTATCTTAGCCTAATGTATTCCTTCAGCACAAGTGGTCTGCTGCGCCTTCAGCAGCTACTACAGTGCTACAACTACCACTGTACTGTCCACCCCCTCACTGGAAACTGAACTCAAACCACCTGTCTCAAAGATGGTCTTAGCCCACAGCAAGTAAATCCACCACTACATTTCCCCCTCAACACCCACAGATGCCCATTGACTTGCTGTAACTGAATCATAATCTATCTGGAACTACCAAGTTCTATTGAATTAACATTCTGGACATGACATTAACAATGCATTTTTTTACAGCATCAATGATTGTGTGAAGTACCTACCTGTGCATGTTCACTTCTGATTGAAAATATCACAACTGGAATGGCTGGCAGCCTTGGCAGGGCATATTCTGGTATTTTGGAGTGGAATTATCACCATCAAGCCTTACAGCTGCAGACCTTAAATAAAAATACATATAGTATGAATCAATAGTGAAACAACACATAACTAAAAACCGGGGATGGGGAAGGGCAGTGTTTAGCTGGACCTATAATTCTGTACATCCACTGAATATCTATACTCCATCCCTGCCAGCAGTGAGCACTCATTACCTAATGTGCAGTTTAACATGCCTACAACTTTGGTACCACAGTCACAGCCTGTTTGCCCTCATGCTTCCCAACACCACTACCACCCCCTACACCGTGAAGGATGTCTCAGGCCCACACCCATCTAATTTTGACAATTTAAATCATCAGTCACTCTCTCACATGAACAGTACCATGCACTAACATAACAGGACAGACTGTGTGCTTTCAAAAAGCATGTGACTAAAACATTTTAAATAATAATTAATAACAACTCCTGCTGTACAGGCTATGCAACTAGTATACATTGAAAACACAAAATTTGAATGTCCACACACTAGCTGCAGGAAATAAAATGCACAGAATCGCTTTAAATCAGGGATTATTTATTAATACTGCAATATTTAACATGCTGAAATTTATTTCTGCATTTCTCAACAAAAATGCCACTAGTAACATTATCTAATCTGCATCTATGTATTCCTGCAGTAAAAAGAATTCTGCATGTTTTATACCAAGTTTCAATTATAACCACGGGATTTCTTTAAATCATGTAATAAAAAATCTGTGTGTATGCAAGTGGAACTGGAATTTGCAGTTTCCAGTTTATTTCTGAGATTGCGAGGACAGAGAGACTTGTGGAATGCAGACAGAGTACAGTCAGAGAGTCAGAGAGAGAGAGAGAGAGAGAGAGAGAGAGAGAGAGAGAGTTTTGAGTTAACATGTCATCCTCTGAAGAAGTAGGTCTGGTGGGGAGCAGTAGGAGCATGCAGGAGGACAGTTGGTCTGGGAGAGAGAATGTGGAGTCTCAGCCCCAGGTTCAACAGAGGGAGGAGGTGGAACAAGTAGGACAGCAAGAGGGCCAGCAGGCTGGTCCCTCCACCAGTGGGGACTCGGAGGGTCAAAATAAAAAATAAAAATTGCTCCCCCATTCAGTCACAGAGGTGGAAATCCTGGTGAGGGAGGTAACTGCACATGTAAAGGAGTTATATGGTCCTGATAGTCTCCCATTGAAGGAGAGGGAGAAAGTCTGGCAAGGCATCAAAGTGACGCTGGACAGAGAGGGTCATGGGGCTGTGTCCCACACCATCAGGCAAATCAAGCACAAGTGGGATGATATCCAACATCGGGACATGGAAGTGTTGGAGGCCCTGGGTGGAGCAGTGACCCTTAAAGAGACATGGAGATGGCAGAAGCATAAGGGAGCCAGTCATGATGAGGCGAATGAGCTAGACACTGGAGAAAGGAGCACCAGAGCCACTGGGGAGGAAGAGGTTTAGAGAGGCAGATGACAGCATTACTTATAGTAAGCATATTACTTTCAATATTTTAATTGCCATCATATATTCTTTCAATGGCACTGCACTGCATCATTGTTTTACCAGCCTGTGCCTGATTCTGGTTTGCTGTGCTGTTGTAATTATAGTATGTATACAGCAATATATTTATGTTTTATTTATTAATTGAATTATCTTAATAAACAACTTTGAGCTGGAAGCTCCTTACACAGCTTAAACATCAGAGGATCAGATAAACAAACAGAATATTGTTTACAGCAGGAGGCAGTAAGCAAGCAATTATAAAATGTTACAGTGTATTGCAGTTAACACATGACAAATCATGCTTAATATTAAGTTTTAAACTATAGTAGTTGATAACTTTTAGTCATGGCACAGTAGACTGTATGACATAGCATAATGTTTATACCTACTTAGTTATGATACAGTATAGCAAATTTAAGTTATAGTGTGAATTAGCTAGTGTTGGCTATGAAAATTGCCACAACCGCTGTGAGTTACAGTATTGTATTCCTCTTTTCATTTTGAACAGGTGCTGAGCCTACATCTCCTGGTACTGGTGATGCCGAACAATCTGCAGCAGAGTCCAGCAACACAATGCCAACAGGAGAGGTTGAGGGAGCAGGCAGTAGCGCAGAGGGGACACATTCTGGTGGTAAGATATTGATATAGTGTTATTTTGAATGGGTTGGTGTCAACCTCCTGGCTATAAAAACCTGTCTACTCTTGATGATTTTCTAAGCATCATCACCCTCATGTGCAGCTCCTCAGTGTTGTGACATATGGTATCTGGGAGATGTAACGGCAATGTTCAGGAGTTCAATTCGGCTGTGGCTGTTCCTTCAGGATACAGTTCCTACATATCTGGTGTTTGGGGGGGGCATTCCTGGGCTGAGACACTGCAAGTTCCCAGTGTTCTAACATCTGAGTGGTTGTTATCTTTGAGATGTAACGGTAATAGTCAGGGCTTCAATTTGGCTGTGGCTGTTCCTTCAGGATACAGTTACCATGTTTGGGGGGAGGCATTCCAGGGCCAAGACACTGCAAGTTCCCACTGTTCTAACATAAGAGTGGTTGTCATCTGTGAGATGTAATGGCAATGTTCAGGGTTCAATTCAGCTGTGGCTGTTCCTTCAGGAAACAGTTACCACATATCTGGTGTTTGGGGGGGGGGGCATTTCAGGGCCAAGACACTTGAAGTTCCCAGTGTTCTAACATCTGAGTGGTTGTTATCTTTAGGGCTGGCAGTATAGCCTAGAGGTTAGAGCACCAAGGTGTGAACAAGCTTGATACATTCAGCAGACCAGACCTGAATTTGATTCTCACAACCTCTACTTGCTTACTGTGTGACTCTGAGCAAGTCACTTAACCACCCAATGCTCCCAGGTCACCCCTGAAAACAAGCACTTGTGCCTAGTGGGCCTTACCCGGTTACCAAAGACTAAAATAAAAAAAAATTAAAAAAAAGATGTAATGGCAATGTTCAGGGGTTCAGTTATGCTGCGGCTGTTCCTTTAGTATACAGTTACCACACACCTAGTGTTTGAGGGGGGGCATTCCACGGCCGCGACACTTGAAGTTTCCAGTATTCAAACATCTGAGTGGTTGTTATCTGGGAGATGTAATGGCAATGTTCAGAGGTTCAATTTGGCTGTGGCTATTCCTTCAGGATACAGTTACCACATATCTGGTGTTTGGGGGGGAGGGCATTCCAGGGCCGAGACACTGCAAGTTGCCAGTGTTCTACTATCTGAGTGGTTATTATCAGGGAGATATAACGGCAATGTTCAGGGGTTCAGTTTGGCTGTGGTTGTTCCTTCAGGCTACAGTTATCACTTACAGTACCTGGTGTTACAGAGAGAGCTTGGATATGTGTAAGAGAGAAGGAGAAGAACGGTATGCGAGGTTGCTGGGATAAGAAACCACCACCTGTATAGCATACACAATATACACCTCAACATTTTGTCAGTTAAATGGCGTGCAACTGTACTCAAAAAATATAAGCAAATGAAGTACAGTGGCTTTAATAATATGGGTCACCGGGCACATTAACATACCTTAAGGCACAAACTCAGAACACTGAAAGTGAATGATTTAAGAGCATTCCACCCCTGACCTGATCACAGCTTGAACACTAGTTGGAATTGGAAACCGTAACAACTGGGATACAATGACTCGCATTGAGACTTCTGTGGCATTGCCACATTGCACTGTGCCATGTAATTAGTAAGCATTAATCACCAACAGAGGAGGCTCTACTGGTGGATTAATGTCCTGCTGGGAGTGGGGGCGGTTGGTGCATGAGGCCGAAGGCGGTCTTCCAACCACCAGTGGGCATTAATCGGTGGAGCATGTCTGACTTGCTCTTTATAACCTAGTGGTAGGAGCAGTTTGTTGAGATTGCAATCTACCTCGAAGATCAGAAAGACTAGCGCAATCATTATTTGTGCTGCACAAGTTATGCCAAGGGGTCGTGCTGTCTAGTCGACTACAATGTATCACGCTGCGCATGCACGGTCACCGCGCCACATACATTTGCCTAGTGTGGAGCACTTCTCAAGAAATGTGGACATAACAGTCTCGTCTGACACTGACACAGCGTGACTCCTTTTCTGGGTTCGCAGCAAGACTTTTCCTGTTTTACAGTTCCGAGTTGTTCCGTCACCATAGATTGCCATGTGGCCTTCTGGGACATATGCATGTGTCTTGCACTTCTGCTGCTATCAGTGACAAACAGTCATCTATGCCTATTTGTTCCAGTGGTTCTAGCTTTCACCCTTTACTTATCTTACTTATCCTCACTGGTATCGGCCCACGCTACAACCGATATCTTGCTCCTGCGGCTATTCCTACCACTCCTCCATGCAGTCAACCCGCTTAGGTCCCGGCTGCCGCAAGCTGTTGCAACGGTGCACACCATGCTGAAAAATGCTCTGTTACTCTTGTATCAGGGGCGCCATCTGCAGGTATGCATACATCTCGTGGCATGCTGTCTCTTAGACTGCTTTGAGGCACGCTCCCGGTAGTTCACTTACTTCGATCTCTACCCTGTGGATTGCCGTCCCAGTGCTGCACCCTGTCACTGATGGACACTCTAGGTACTACACATGTGAGCATTAATGGTCGATTTCCCTCTGGACACTTCAAGTACTACACAAACAGGCTCTACAAGTGGCTTAATCACCGCTCGGTTTCCATCACATGATGCGTTTGCACCACTCTCCACTCTCCATTTGCCTGCTATCTTCAGAGCCACGTTATAACAGCTCTTAAAGACCTGTTAATGAAACCTACTTACCTAGTCATTTAAAACAGGGAAGGAGATTAGCAGGTGGACTAGTACAGCAAGCCAGCCTGCTAAAGTGGAGACTTTTTTAACTTCGATGTGAGCCATGGAAGATGCATTACTTGAGATGGACAAGTAGAAGGTAAGCTGCATTACTATAGGGCCCATACACAAGCAAGGCAATGTTAAAATCCACCACTGTTTCTAATATGACATTTTACTTTCCTCCACCCTTGACAGCGTCAGTAATCCCTTCATAAATGATGTTCTCTAAAACCTCAACTCAGTTTTTAAAGATAACAGCCATCAGCAGTGCACAGAATAATATGTGTTAGTAAGACATTCCATTCAAAACAACAACAAAATCACAATCTTAATAATGCATGTACTGCATCTGTGCCAGTGACATAGCGGATAAGATAGGGGGAATAAGATTAGGAAGATACCCCCTGGACATCAAAAAGTGATGGCGGGTGGTGGATAGTGAAGGTGGCGGATAATGCAATTTCCATACAGAGCAAATGGTACAAGAGGTCAGGCTGGTGGATAAGGAGGGTGGCAGATAAGAGGTCAATATTATGGACTGAGCACTGTACCTGGTCTTTGGTGGGAGGGGGGCATTCACTGGCTCAAACTTAGACTGTGAAAGGTCGTTCTGACTGGTAAAACACATATGATCGTAGCCTTATTGGTATATAATAGTCATTCACCTCAGCACTATATATTCAGAGAGGAAATTATAATGAACCCTCATCTCCCAGACCCTCACCATCCTTTCTTTCAGTATTGCAGTACTGGAGACACAAAGCACATCTGAACATGCAGAACTGCATGCAGAGGAGAAGGAGATGCGATGCCAGTGATGGCACCGAAAAACAAAAGGTGCAGGAACAGAATCCTTAAAATTCAGAAGGCACTCAGAAGGCAAAGGAGATGGAGGCAGAAGATGTACAACAGAAGCAGGCCCAGACAGGGCAACAAGTTGTCAGGCAAGTGACAAGCACTGGGACTGAGCATGGTGTGGATCATGTAGCTCATCTGCCACCACCCAGACAGCAGGACCAGGCTTAGGCTGGACAAATAAAGAAACCAGTCTAAGAAATTAAAAATCTTAAAAAAAGGTCAAAGGCCCACATTGTAAAAATGGAGGGGGGATTGAAAAATTATTAAAGGTGTTTTGCTGTTGCAGGTGGGCAGGAGGAGCTTGCAAGCGAACTCCTTGGGGCGTAGTCCACCGACTCCGTTAATTTTTGACTCATCTTGTAAATCATTTTCAATTTCTTCTATTTTTACATTGCTGTTCTTGTTGTGGTTGTTTGTTTGTACTGTTATTGACAATGTAAATAGCTTATGTGTTATTGTGTTTTTGTAAAGTTTTAAATTGCAGTTGTGTTTTTTTGGAAAATATAGAAATTTCTCTTTTCATACCACTGTAGTCATCCATGTCTTAGGCTGGTTTTTTTTTTTACCTAGTTTATGTCAAGGTTAAGACAAGCTCAAAGCAATTGGTTGCTATGTTTGCTGAGGTCGTGGCACCATCAGCACCACACAGGCACTTTCCTGTTAAAAACAATCGTTAAGCATTGCAGCAAATGGTACATCATAAGTACAGTAGAAGCACCGAACATGACAAACCATGCAATACATGATTCTTTTTTATTCATCATGGGTTATGTGCTGCTGACCACAGTGGAGTAAGTACTTACCTGGTCACCTGTGAAGGACATGTAGGTAGGCCACAGACTTGTTGTGCAACATTTGGTTCCAGGGCCAGGCAGCACTGGAATGGGAACTGCAGCAGCAGCTGTGGAGGATCATGTTATATGGAGGCTTGAAAATTAAACATTATGGTATGTTATTTGTAAACGTAAAAGAATCAGACATTGGTTATTAGAGTGCAAGCAGATGATAACACCATCATCAAAAATCAAAACATTCTTTGCATTCTGTAACCTTATGTTATATATTAAGCATATCAGTGATGTTCAGCTACCTCAGCAATGACATTCCACCACCCTTCCACTTTCCATAGACAGCCTCCCTAACCCTAGATAGAGATCGGTCATGCAATGTGCAGATATCTGACTAGATTCTGATGCTGTACTTTTCTCAGGTACAAATAATGAGAAAACATTACAAACAATACTACTTACCTGGTCACTAAAAAATCCCTCAAAAGACACAGGCCATTAATGACCCATACAATTCAATTGCCCTACGATTTCTTGTCTTAAAATGCAAATACGTTTTTTTCCCCATAATAGAAAGCTTGCACAAAATTACTTACCAAGTCAGTTGTGATGGTCATATCATGAAGCAACATGGATAGCGGGGTCAGGTATGATCCTGGCAGTGACAGCAGCAGTGCATGATAGGCCTGCAAAGAAAATAACTCAGAGTGAGATAGGTACAGAAACAAAAGCAATTTTGCTTGATGATAGTGTGCCCTCTTTTCAGGCTTTACAGACATGTTCATAGAAACGATAGTAAGTATCTGTGCAATCCATGCCTGCTTACCCCAACGACTTTCATTCCTAGTACAACCTCAGCCTTGTGTGTGCACCTCACCTCACTATCCATAAATAACATTGTACACATGTTTGCAGTATGACAGTAAGAATCCTTCTAAAACACTTACCTGATTACCTGCCTTGCTTGTCATTGGGCGAAAAATAAAAAGGGTGATTATAAAATAAAAAGCTTGAAAAACAGATGCTGGTCAGATCCACCACGGCTGCATAATGAAGTTAGTGAAGTTGTGCGGAACTGTTAAGGAGGTATGGAGAAACAATACAATGATTTGTAAGTAGTAAGATTTGTTTTAGTTTCTGTCCTAAGGAAGGCATACACATTATTAGGAAAATACATGGAGGTGTACATTTTAATGGAAGGAATAGGAAGCAATATAGGTTTACAAAAGAACCCCAGAGCAAATGCCACTAATGTATGTGTTATCCTGGATGATATTAGCTGGACAGCCACATTTTAAAGAAAACACAATTGCACATACCCCAATAATGCAAAGCATCATGGGAAACATATGCAAATCCCCATGATGGTACAGAAGGTGGCAGTACATGAAAAAGTAATGGCTGGCATATGTTCAGCCTTTGGATTATTTACACAGGTATTTTTTTTGAGAAACAGGGTTTTTGTCCATGAGGTGATGTAAGTTATATTTAAGCAATGTGTTGATGTCAGGAAGCCAGGTGTAATGACGATGGACTGTTAGCAGAGAAAATGTTATAGTAACTTTCAGAGGGGCCGCTTTTGATAAGTGCAAGGTAGTTACAGTATGCTTGTGATAATGGGAATATTAGGAAAGTATGAGGTCTACGCAGAAGTGGAGTACAAATATGCACAGTTTCATAAGTATGTTCTCAGAGTGCAGGCAAATGTGATATGCCGGTTTGTTTTAGAAATAGGTAAAAATAGTGATACATGCAATTGATAGAAAGATAGATAATTACATAGACATGTAGGTCCTGTCCACACTACACTCAAAAAAGCTGTAATGGAGTCAAACTGTTACAGACTGTAAACGTTACAGTGTGTTCATACTGCCAGTGAACAGTGTGGATAATGGTTTGAAAACATTACAGCCTGTGCACACTGAGTGCGATAGTGTGCGTGGTCTCAACCCTGTAGTAGCAGTGCACATTCCATGGTGCATTCGGTGATGACAGCTGCATTTTGAGATGCCCTCCTACATGTCTTATGGAGTACTGTGTATGTGGCACAGTCATATTATGTAAATAACCATATTTCACTGTTATGAGACACACTTATGTTGCGGAGGTGACAGAGAGAGGTTTGAGGGACATGGAGATCAGTATGTTGGAATTGGGGCTACATCAGTGAGAGGGAGGGGAGGGAAGGAAAGGGAGGGAGAGAGAGAGAGAGAGAGAGGGGGGGGAGACATGGCATCAGTTCTGCCAGTATTAGGGCACCTGGGCACAACAGACGTTTATGTACTGCTGCTGCACGGCTGAAGGCAGACCCTCTACTACTGCCTTCAGTGTTCCCCACTGCTCCACTGTACACAGTGCAACACATCTATTGTCCACCACAGCAGTGCTCCACGATGCACTCAGGAGCTTCACTAATGTATGTGTTCACTACTGGCACTGCTCTGCAGGTAGTATTGCTGCAACATCACACATGGGCAGGCAGGGTACTCCCAACACTCAGCACAGAGAGAAGAGTAATCAAGGACAGTACACAAATACCATCAGGAGGTGGCCCTCACGGAGGCAAGTGCAGACAAAGAGGTAGGTTAGGTGGGGACATGGGGGTACACCCAGGGGGGTGCACATACAGCTATCAGGTTACTGTGGTATGGAGGCATCCCAGTATTGCAGCCTACACCCGTGCTCTACACTGCTGTCTGCATATGTCCTGGTAGCCTCCAACCTCCCTGCATGCAGTGAAACAGTGCTGCAATGCATGCAGGTATAGTGGGAGACTGGAGGCTACATGGTGGAGCGTTTAGACATAATTGCAATTAAAAACTGATTAAGGTGTAAAACTGTAAATAAGAGTGAAATAACCATGCTGGTATGCACACCACATAAAGTGTTTTTTGGAAGGATACTGATTGGGGATGACTCAATTAAAGGAGTAGTCCACCCAGAATTTGCAAAAACATATGTTATGCAGAGTGTTTTGATTTGTATGTAAAATCCTAGTGTGTCCTTCCCTCTGTCTGCTATTAGGAGTTTTTCCTTAATTAGGCCGCTAGCTTTAGGGTAGTTTTATGACCCCTGGGGATCTGCATCACAAATAGGTTTATTGCCTTCTGCCTCCTACTATGCACCCTGTCTCATGTGACAGTGATGAATCCAGGCCCATAGATTTAGCATACGCAGTGCTTTTTAAAATCAGTTCACAACAGTAGAGCTTTGTAACTGCTCTTATCCAGTGAGCACAAATGGCAGCAGTTACAATTTAGCAGATGCCTGAGAGCTACCTAACTGGGGTTTCTGTAAGAAAACGGCTACTAAATAGCTCTAATTTCACTACTTGTATTTTCTGGGTGTGTCATGTCTAGCTAGAAGTAATATGCATTTTCATTTTAAAACTTAATTTCATCAAACTATGCACAACAATAAAAAGCACAGAAATTGCCTCAGATCATCACTGCTATAATTAGGAAAGACTATAGCAGCTTTCTTACAGAAAACTCACTCAGTTAGCTCTAAAGTATTTGCTAAACTGTAAATACCTGTATAGGTAACAGCATTCTTTTTTTTTTACCAGGAGAGACACACTAAAGCTTGTTTACAGGTGTGACCTGGGAGCAAAGGAAGTTAAGTGATTTGCTCAGGGACACACAGTACACATGTTAAGGCTGTGGGATTCAAACCCAGGACACCAGGTTTGCAGCTCAGAGCCTTAGACCACCGCACTATATTGCCAACTAGTGCTGATTTTGCTCTGTGACATGATTTTAATTTTTGTTTTTGGTTACAAATGTGACATATCTTTTTAATAAAGTATAAAAATATGTATGTGTAAGTTATTTAGTTTGGCGAATATTTGTTTTTATTATTTGAAAAAGTGGGATACACTAAATATGTAGTGCAATGAACCATTGTAAAATGAGATCAAATGTGTAGCTGAAATAGTCACTGTCATCCTGTTGTTTTCATGCTATACCACACACAGGAGAAAAGGTGACTTTAAAGTATTTTGCAGTTTCTAGGCTGCAGCTTCATACCATACACTTCATTTGTAAAAAAAAAAAAATGAAAATCATGTCACAGAGCAAAATCAGCACTAAATGCTAGTTCTACCTAATAGAATGCTGGTACCTACATTTACAGTTTAACAAATACTTAAAATCTAACTGAGTGGGTTTTCTGTAAGAAAACAGCTAGAGTCTTAACTAATCATAGTGCTAATGATCTGGGCAATTTCTGTGCTTTGATGGTTGTATATAGTTTGATGACATTAAAAGTTTAAAATTAAAACACTCCTGCAAGCTAGACCTGACACACATAGAAAACAACAATAGTGAATTAGAGCTTAATTTAGTAGCAGTTTTCTCACAGAAACCCCAGTTAGCTAGCTCTCAGGTATCTGCTAATAGGCTAATTTAGGAAAAACTCCTAATAGCAGACAGAGGGAGGGACACACTAGGACTTAACATACAGATCAAAACACTCTGCATAACAAATGTTTTTGCAAATTCTGAGTGGACTACTCCTTTAAAACTGCAAGCCCAGTGAAAATATACACTGCAGCCTCTTGTTGTACTGACATGCTTCAGCTGATGCAAAATACAGGGTAAGGCGGTGGGGGCAGGGTTGGAGGACAGGTCTGAATAACACCATATACCCACCAGGAGGGACTTTCCATCTCTTGGAACGTATTTGTGAAAATGTGTGACCAGGAGAGGAATGTAAGCTTAGCCAAGGCTGTTTAAACAAGTGCTGTATTATGATGCAGTTTCAGGCTTTTTCTTTCCTTCTGAAGCTTAAGCTTTGATGCCCCAGGCAGCTCTGATAGTCAATTCTTCCAGCATGATAAATCCACCTCATGCCCCTCCCACATGAACCAAAAAAAAGGTGGGGTGGATCTTTAGGAGCTTCTTGGGTGGAGGTGGGGGGGATCTTTCTCCCTCCAAATACCTAATGCTACCTCCCACTACTCAGGTTCCAGTTCTTGTGCCTTCCACTTAAGAAAGAAAATAGTGCACTGCAACCATTGACTAACATGAAAGAGTATTTATCTGAGGGCGGAAAACATTTCTTGGAGGAGGGTAAGGCGGAGCAGACTATTTACACTTTCAGTCAGTTCCACGGACAGAAAACATGACATCACTCCTTCTGTACATGCAAAACATCTGCAAGCTCTGGCTACTGCAGCCGTAAAAAGGATGTACTGACATTATGCAGCTGATGAACAACACCTGCTAGTCATGAATAACAAACAACAACATACTTTCCACTGACCTAATTGATCTTCAGCACAACTTGCCTGCTGTGCCTACAGCAGCTACTACAGTACCACCACTTCTACCACTGTACTGTCCATCCCGCCATGTAAACTGAACTAAAAATGCCTGCCTCACATACATTCAGCAGAATCAATAATAAATAAATAAAAATTGCAAACTTTCAATAAAAGTGAAAATAAATATTATGTACTTACCTGGGCAGTTGGAATGGACACACCATGAAGCCACAGCAAGGGGACAGCAACAGTAAGGAAGTACTGCTGCAGACTAGCAGCAGGAGCAGCATCATCAATTGGATAGTCTTAAAGAATTGTGAAGCATGCCTGAAGGAGAAAACACACAACAGTTGTACAAATAGAACAGAGAAGCAGCAGGATTATGATTTTTTTTGTTGAGGCACAACACCAGCACTTAGAACGGATCACCAACTCAGAAGACACTGTCACTTTGTCTAATCTAAATTCAGGAAAAGTGTTTTTATGAGCCCACAGCAGGTAATCCACCAGTATGGCCCCCCACTTCCCAGCCACACCGATCTGCTTTGAAATTAAACTTAATTGTAATCTATCTGCAAGTAATGTACAAAAAACGGTCTGCAAAAAAATAATGATTACATCTGTTACCAAAAAAAAAAGTACTTACTGTCACAAACCCACTCAGCAGGTCAGGCCCTCTGCTCCCACAGTGCCAACCTATGAGCACAGTATTGTGAAGAGTTAAAAGAACAGGGTAACCCTCCTCTCTGTTTGTGGGTCCGAATCACCTTTGGTCTCAAGTTCTGGAGGGATTCAAATTGTGAACTTTATGCTAGTGTACCCAAATGTACAGGCTCAGATAATTCTGCTCTTCGGGGAATGCCAGATATCTTTCGCCTAAGGGCACCTAACCAGGTATCCAAAATGAACCCTAAAAAGTCTATGAACGACCTTAGGAAAATTCTTACCTTTTCCCAGTTTGGTATTACCATTAAGCCTATGAATAGTGTCAACTTTAACCATCTGTACTTCACATGTAAAAAAAAGAATTTCGAAAGGCACACCAGTCTCTTTAAATATAAATTTACTTAAAAATGGATAAAAAATACATAAAATGTAAACACAGAACCATATATCACAAAGCATAGAATCACTTAAAAGAACACGGTTAAAGTACAAACATAACTCCTACCACAATACAATTAGGCTTTCCTATCTCATGTATTACCTTATAAACAGTGCTTAAAGTAGATGTTGTTTTCTAAGAGCCCACAAGAGAAGTGTGTCTAAGATCAGCCACAGAATAGTTTCAAACTGTCTTTGCCAACCTCTTCCATGATGTCACTTAGCTCCTTCCTATTAAAGATAAAAATTAATACACACAGGATGTCCCATCACTCATGAGGTATATTACACAAGGTGACATCAGCAAAAACTAATTTCCCCATATGACTTCTTAATTAAGTCTTTTCTTTGATCTAGTGTGGTTTCCTGCTTTTCAAAGACATCACAGGACTTTTATAACTAACTCTGCCATATTTCACTTAGGTGCCATATAGCATTTTAACACCAGCTGAAATTAACTGTTCTTCTGCTGAAGACATCATAAAATGGATATTTTAGTTCCTGGCTGCAAAGCAACACAGATCATAAACAAGGCTATAAAATGTGACTTCTTGGAAGTTAATCACATTACAGAGCTCTGCTGTTTAACGTATATCCTGTCATTTTAACTGAAACCTTGGGAGGGGGGTCATCCACAGGCTGTCTCATGAGAGACACTCAATAACACATTTTTATATTACAAAATCATACAGCAATCAGAACCAGCTGGCCAAGTGTCACAATCCTTCCTACCTAGACTGAATTTGGAGGCTCCCCTGCTGTCCCCTGCATGGGATGAACTTCCCAAATCAGTTCACTCCTCATAGACGCATGATAAGCCATTGTTGTTCTGATTTGTCACTCCAGCCCTATGTAGGATTGTCATGTTGTACCCTTGCAAAGCAAGACTCCATCTTAACAGTCTACCATTAGTTTTTCCCATTTGCGTCAGCCAAACCAGGGGGTTGTGGTCAGTTTGTACCACAAAATGCTGCCCATATAAGTATGGCTCTAGCTTCTTTATGGCCCACACTATGGCAAGACACTCCTTTTCCACAGTAGAGTATGCCCGCTCCCTGGGAAGTAACTTTTTACTCAGGCACACTACAGGGTGATCTTTCCCTTGGTTGGATGTCTGACTCAGTACTGCCCCAATACCCATGTCTGAGGCAGCAGTCTGAACTATAAAGGGTCCGCTATAGTCAGGACTTGTCAGTACAGGAGCACTGCACAGTGCCTCCTTCAGTCTGGTAAAGGCTTCTTCACAGGCTGGTCCCCAGGTAATTTTCTTTGGCATCCTTTTCTTTACCAGGTCAGATAGGGGAGCAGCCAGGGCATTGTAATTGGGTACAAATTTCCTATAGTACCCTGCTGTTCCTAAAAAACTCCTGATCTGCTTCTGTGTTTCTGTTCTGGGCCATGCCTGGATCACTTCTATTTTTATTTGGTTAGGACGGAGCTGTCCCTGGCCTTCCACATGCCCGAGGTATGCCACTTCTTCCATGGCCACCTGGCACTTCTCAGCTTTGACAGTGAGCCCGGCACTCTGTATCATGCCCAGCACTTCCCCAAGGTGGGACAGGTGTTACTTCCAGCTGGCACTAAAGATGGTAATGTCATCCAGGATCACCATAGCATACTCCTCAGCAGCATTTAACACCTGGTTCAGCAATCTTTGGAAAGTGGCCGGGGCATTCTTCATTCTGAAAGGCATTTCTTTAAATTCAGATAAGCCTATCAGAGTGATGAAGGCCGACCTCTCCCTAGCTCTGTCTGTTAACTCTACCTGCCAATACCCCCTGGTCAGGTCAATGGTTGTAGGGTAGGTCACCCCTCTCAACTTGTCCAAGAGTTCATTTTTCCTGGGCATTGGGTAGGCATCTAACTTCATGACTGCATTCAGTCCACAATAGTCCACACAGAAATGAGTAGAGCCATCTGGCTTGGGCACAAGGACTACAGGTGAGGCCTATGGGCTGAGGGATCTCTGAATTACCCCTAAATCCAGCACCTCCTCCACTTCCCTCCTAATGTCCTTTTGGACAGGCTCTGACACCCAATATGTTATCTGTCATATGGGCGTCTGTGTCCCTGTCTCCACATCGTGCGTCACTAAGGGAGTTAGTCCAGGCTTGGTGCTAAACAGGGGGGCAAAGTCTGCTAAAACCTCCCTTACTTCCTGTATCTTGTCCAGGGCCAGCTGTGGAGACAATTTTACTACCTCCAAAGAGGACACCCACTTGCTTTTTTCCAGCAAGTCCAGAAGGGGGTCTCTTTCATTTGTCCCCTCCCCAGGACTACACAATGCAAACACCATGTCAGCCCTATTAGCATATGGCTTCTTCATGTTGACATGGTACATCCTTTCTGTCTGTCTTCTGTCAGGTAACTCTATAATATAGTTCATGTCATTTACCTTCCTAACTACTTTGTACGGTCCTGCCCACTCAGCCTGCAGCTTGTCTTTCCAGACCAGAATAAGGACCATGACTTCCTGACCCACCATGTATGAGTGAGCTCTGGCTCTGTGGTCGTACCACACTTTTTGTTTCTGTTGGGCCACTGCCAGGTTGCTCTTGGCTGTCCCCATAAGCTCCTTCAGCCTTTCCCTAAACCTAAGGACGTAATCCACTATGGGATTTCCTTGGGTGGCATGCTTGCCTTCCCAGTCCTCCCAGATCAAGTCTATGGGCCCACGTACCCGGCATCCATATAAGAGTTTGAAGGGGGAAAATCCTGTTGACTCTTAGGGCACCTCCCTGTATGCAAACAACAGGTGGGGAAGGTATTTCTCCCAGTCCCTCACATGCTGTTCAGCAAACACCCGGAGCATTGATTTCAGGGTACCATTAAATCTTTCCACAAGCCCATTGGCTTGTGGGTGATGTGGTGTCATGCACCTCTGCATCACCCCACACTTCTTCCACAAACATTTCATCAGGTCCGACATGAAAGAAACCCCTTGATTGGTGATAACCTCCTACAGAAACCCAACATGGGAGAAAATCCCAAGTAAGGCATCTGCAACTTTGACTGTCCTCAGTGAGGATAGGGTAACTGCCTCAGGGTACCAGGTTGCATAATCCACCACAGTCAGGATGAATCTCTTCCGTGAGGAACTGGGGGTATTTAAAGGCCCCACAATATCCATTCCCACCCTCTGGAATGGCTCCTCCACTATGGGCAATGGAATCAGGGTGGCTTGGGTTTTCTTGCCTGCCTTCCCTATTTCTTGGCACCGGTGACAAGACCTGCAATTCTCCTTCACCTGCTGGGTGAATTTGGGCCAATAGAAATTCTGGGCCAACCGCTGCACAGTGCACACAATTCCCAGATGACCAGACAATAGAGTATCATGTGTAATCTTGAGCAACTGCACAAGATACCCCTGAGGAACAACAAGCTGCTTGCCTCTCGCCCCTCCCTCTGTCTGCACAGCCTGAGTATACATCAGTCCATTTTCCCAATAAACCTTATGTCTGCTGTCACCTTCCTGTGCTCCATCAGAGTCTGCCTAAGCCCTCAACTTCTCTAGACTAGGGTCACTTCTCTGAGCAGCTGCAAACTCCTCACACATTCCCAAGGCATGGGACAGGTCCCCTTCAGTCTGTAATCTGTAGGGTCCCTAGCACTAGCGTCAGGGCACTAAGGATCACTGTCATCCCTAACCTTCTGACAATGGGTCACCCCTCCCTCCTCGGAGTAACCCTCTGTAGCAGTGGGGTTAACTGCAACTGGGGAAATTTCTACCCCCTTTCATTAGTCTCCATATCAGGAGACACAGGCTGGGGAACCAGCCTCCCAGTGATTTCCACAATGGCTTCTATGGGGTTCAGAGAACTACAATTTTCCCTTGCCGCTTGGCTATGGGTAACTGCACACACCATCCCCTGTTTGAGATTGTTGCCAAGGATGATGTCCACTGCTAACATTTTGGCTACAGCCACCTTTTGCACAGTTTCCCCTGTTTCACCCCAGTCTAGGAGAATACTAGCGAATGGCAATGTTTTCTTCTCACCAGTAAAGTCCTGTACAGTGATGTATTTATTGGGTATAAGCTGACCAGGCTCTACTAGATCCCCTTTTACCTATGTCAGGGATGCCCCTGTGTCCCTTAACCCTTGTGTCTGTACACCATTCACCATGACTGGGTGCATGTGTTCCCTCATGTTCACAGGCATGCTTCCAGGGACACACACAGACAACTCACTTCTTTCCTAGATCCCTGTTGCATATTGCTCACCCTTTTGGGATACTGTCTGGCAATATGCCCAGTTTCTTTATACAACCAACATTCATTTCTTTTCTCAGAGAAATATTTTCTCTGAAACCTAGGGCTAACTGGTTTTGGTGTAGGCAGTGAGGGTTTTAGCTGCCTGGAAGGCATACTTTTACCTTTATGCACTGCCATGCCCACCCCACTCACTCTCAGAGCAGGTCTGTACTTGGCATAGTGGTCCGAGAGTTCAGCAGTCTCTTGCACTGTTTTGGGATCTCGGTCCTCCAGCTAGGTTTTCAGCTTGGCTGGGCATGCCCAAAAAACTGTTCTAGTAAAATAGCATTTTCAATTTTATCTGCAAAGTTTGCTTCAATTCCTTCCCACCAATGTTTTAAAAACTGACGTTGTTTCGTGGCTAGCCCCTTGTAGTTCATATTAAGGCTTCTCCTGAGCTTATGGAATTTAGCTCTGTATGCTTCAGCAGTTAAATCAATTATTTTTTTAAAGTGCAGCCTTAAGTTTGCTGTAATCATTAGTCCTCATTGTCCATTTGACCCAATGCATCCCAAGCTCTCTCGGTAAGTAGCAGGGATAGCTGGAAGTTCCAGGACTCTCTAGGAATTTTAGCCTGAATACAAACTTTCTCAAAGGAATTTAAAAAGGTATCCATATCCTCCCCTTCTTTAAATTCAGCTATCAATTTGGAATTCAATTTGTAACCCAGTTCTGTAGTTCCAGTTACACCCAAGCCACTTACCTGTTCTGGTGTGGGTGGGTGAAGTCCTAGCTTCTCCAGTTCATGTCACTTCTGGCGCTCACTCTCCTCATGGTCCTCCTTTCACTTTTCACAGTCCGCCTCTTGCCGTTCTTGCTCCCTCTTCTCCTCTGCAACTCGCTGGTGCTCACGCTCTTCATAGTCCACCTCTCGTTGTTCACGCTCCCTCTTCTCCTCTGTAGCTTGCTTCTCTCGCTCAGTGTCTCTCTGGAACTCCAGCTCCATTCTGCACAACTCAATCTGCAGCCTGAGTAGTTCTGGCTCCAGAATGCTGGTGACCTTCCCCTGCTGCTGTGGTCCTTCGCGGGCACTGGCCCTGCTGTCATCCTCATCAGAGCTGGACACTGCACTGGCCGATAGCCCTTCCACACTCAAGGTTTGGTCTTTTACAGTCACAGTCAATGACTCAGTGCTTTGGGTATCTGCTACCGTCAGGGCATCCACGAGGTTCTGCTTGGTGGCTCTCACTTCGTACGGGACTCCTCTGTCCCTGCACAACTGCCTCAAGCAGTCTACAGTGTGCCCGCTGTAGTTGGAAGCCATCTACTTCCCTAACTACGGCTACTCTAACTTGCACTTTAGAAAAAAAATAAAACAGGTAGGAATTTGACTGTAAGCCAAATGATATAGTTCTGTATCCTTTTTAAAAATGAATCACTGCCTTTCTTTTTTTTGCAGGTGAGCTGTACAGTATCAAGCTGAGACACTGAACTATTAAAGCTTGTATTACCAAGTTTATCAGCACCGCTGCTAACCAATCTGTCACAAACCCACTCAGCAGTTCAGGCCCTCTACTCCCACAGTACCAACCTCCGAGTGCAGTATTGTGAACAGTTAACAGAACAGGGTAACTCTCCTGTCTGTTTGTGGGTCTGAATCACCTTTGGTCTCAAGTTCTGGAGAGATACAAACCATGAACCTTATGCTAACATACCCAAATGTACAGGCTCAGATAATTCTGCTCTTTGGGGAATGCCAGATATCTTTCGCTTAAGGGCACCTAACCAGGTATCCACAATGAACCCTAAAAACTCTATGAAAGACCGTAGGAAAATTCTTACCTTTTCCCAGTTTGGTATTATCATTAAGCTTATGAACAGTGTCAACTTTTACCATCTGTACTCCACATGTAAAAGAAAGAATTTCGAAAGGCACACCAGGCAGTCTCTTTTAATATAGATTTACTTAAAAATGGATAAAAAATATGTAAAATGCAAACACAGAACCATGTTTCACAAAGCATACAATCGCTTAAAGGAACAAGGTTAAAGTACAAACATAACTCCTACCACAATACAATTATGCTTTCCTATCTAATGTATTACCTTATAAACAGTGCTTAAAGTAGATGTTGTTTTCTAAGAGCCCACAAGAGAAGTGTGTCTAAGATCAGCCACAGAATAATTTCAAACTGTCTTTGTCAACCTCTTCCATGATGTCACCTAGTTTCTCCCTGTTAAATATAAAAATTAGTACACACAGGATGTCGCATCACTCATGAGGTGTATTACATAAGGTGACATCAGCAAAAACTCATTTCCCCATATGACTTCTTAATTAAGTCTTTCCTTTGATCTAGTGTGGTTTCCTGCTTTTCAAAGACATCACAAGACTTTTATAACTAACTCTGCCATATCTCACTTAGGTGCCATATAGCATTTTAACACCAGCTGAAATTCACTGTTCTTCCTCTGAAGACATCATAAAATGGATATTTTAGTTCCTGGCTTCAAAGCAACACAGATCATAAACAAGCAATAAAATGCGACTTCTTGGAAGTTAATCACATGACAGAGCTCTGCTGTTTAACGTATATCCTGTAATTTTAACTGAAACCTGGGGGGGTCATCCCACAGACTCAATTACACATTTTTAAATTACAAAATCATAGAGCAATCAGAACCAGCTGGCCAAGCATCACACTTCCTTGGGCACTTGCAAGGCACAAAAGCAGGATGCAGATGTGGTATGCCATGCCTGGGTGGTTCACGGCAGGAGCAGCAGCAGAAGCATAGTAGGAACAATCAGGTTACAGGCCGACCTGATGAGAAAGCAAACATGAGAATAGTTGGAAACAGAAAGGAATCATAATATTAGTGATTTGATTATTACAAGTTGATGATCACCTGAACAACTGAGGAAAACCTCATTGGCAATATGTAACCTTACATAACATATCAAGAAAACAAGCACAGCAGTGCTCTGTGGCTTCCTCAGCAATTTCATTCTGCTGCCCACCACCATTTACACTTTCCCCTGCTACAGTCACCCTCACCCTGCATAGATGTCAGGCCTACAATATACACACACCCCTGACTATATTATGATGCTGTATATCTCTGGAAAAAATAATGAAAGAACCGAAACAAACATTAATACTTACCTTCTCAGTAAAAGCAACATAGGAAGCCAGAGGCCAGGCCAGGCCATTAATAAGCCATCCAACGAATTAACAATGTCATATCTGAGAATGAACACAAGGGTATAAATTTGAAAGCATGCACTGTAAAAAAAAATATTACCTGAGTGAGCGTTTTGGATGGACACAACATGAAGCAACAGGGATGGTGGTGTCGGGTATGATATTGGCACCAATAGCTGCAGTGCATGACAGACCTGTAAATGAAATAAGTCAGAGTGAGATAGATACAGAAACAAAAGCAATTTTGCTTGCCAAGAGTGTACCCTTTTATCAGGTTTTATGCACATGTTCCTAGATATGGCACTATCACTGCTAACTGTGCCTGCCTACTACACCCACTATCCTGTAACATCAGCCTTGTGTGTGCTCCCCCCTTCACTCTCCATAACACATTTCTGTAGTATGACAGTAAGGATGACACTCCAATACTTACCTGATTACCGCTGTTTTTCATTAGGAAACAACACATTATTTCAAAACCACAGTGAGACTTACCTGGCCATGATCATTTCTACAGGAGAACACATTCAAGGGGTGCAACACACTTCTTGTGAAACTGAATGGTGGTCTACTCTGATGTGGTGGGTGCAGTGTGGCAGAAACAACATCATATCATGACCTATGATATCATTAAGGCAAAGTCCATTTATAGAAGCAGTAATATTGTACTATAACACTGGTTAACTGCAGTTAAACCAGTATGTAAGCATTACTCACATCTCTCTACAAATAGACGTTGATGACCTACTATGCATGCACAGTCTACTTTAATACCACCACCCTGTCTGTGTGTGCACACACACACACACACACTGCAGTTCAAAAAGAATGCTGTTTTCTTTATGATAACCGCTTAGATGAGTAACATTAAGAAAATAGTCTTTACCCTTCCACATACTGTAGTTCTTGACACAATTGTACTGCCTAACATGATGTGAGTTTTGACAAGAATGAACTGTCAAATCTATACCAACCTGTGGTATGGCTGTGGATTCAGAATCAGAAGCAGCATCAGCATCGGGATTTAGCAGCTTTACTGGGGCATGGTAGTTCCACTTTCTGTTTTTCTTTGTTATGACAAGATCAACACTGGTGGTACAGTTGGTCAATGTGTCAGTAGAAGCAGATTTATTTATCTGGCCTACTATTTCTTCTTTCTGGTGTTCTGGGCTGCATCTCATGATACAGAGTGTGGTTGTGGTGACAGATTATGGAAAGGGGTCATCATCAGACAGATTACAGTGGCATTATAGTTCCTTTTGCTGTTGTTATTTGGTTCAGCATGATCCACTGTGGTGCAGTTGTCAGGAAATGGGTCATTATCAGCATTATTACTGTGGCATAGTGGGTCCTGTGTATGTTCTTATTTGGTGCAGCAGGACCACAGGGATGGTGTAGTCTGGAAATGGGTCATCAGCAACAGAATTAATGGTGCATAGTAGTTCCTCTGGCTGTTGTTATTTTGTGTGATGTGATCCACAGGGATACCGATGGAGGGTAATGGCCATACACATCGGACAAATTGGAAAATAACTGGTAGCTGAGCTGAGTGATGAGTTTGCACCAGCAATTGTTGCACCACACAACACAGGACTCATCATTAACAGTAAGGGACATGCAAACATGTGTCCGTTCAATTTTTGGGTATTTCTGTTTTTTTTGTGGGTGTAAGGGAAGGGCCATGAACATTGGCCAACTAAGAAAGTAACTGGTAGCTGAGTGTTTCACCCAGCAAGTGGTGCACCACAAAGCACAGGACTCATCATTAACAGTAAGGGACATGCAAACATGTGTCCATTCAATTTTTTGGTATTTATGATTTTTTTATTGGGGGAGGCAAAGGTCAATGAACAATGTCCAACTTGGACAGAAACTAGTCAGTGGTCACAAAAGGATGAAACAAGACTGAATGTACTTCAGTAACATCAGCATCCACTTAATACAGCTGTACAAAGCACAACACTTTAGGTGGCAAACACATGATCTGTTCCTCTCTCTCCTACTCAGGAGAACTCAAACCCCACAGCTGTGTCTTCATCGAAGGGCACTGTAACACTATCCTCATCCTCTGATGAGTCCTAGAGCTCACTGCCGTTTTGGGTAGGATCATGGAATCTTGCTGTCGTTGACACCAAGTACTGCTTCAGGAAGAAATGGGAGTTCATTTTAACAAATGTAAGGTACTCCACATTATACTCTGAAAGGCGGCTTCATCAGTCGGTCACAATTGAACCAGCAGCACTGAAAACTCTTTCAGAGCTTACCCTGGAACAGCAGTAGCTGAAGTACTCAATGGTGAAAGCAGCAAGTGCAGACCATATTTTGAGCTTGCTTTACCAATACTCAAGGGGTTCGTCTTCAATACTTAGCAGCTGCAGGTCATCAAGATATGACTACACCATATGGCATGCAGACAGCTGAAGTTCTGTGTCTCCCTGAGGTGGCTGCCATGTGGAAGCACCAATGTCCTTTAGCATGGACCACAGAGGGTTTGTGGCACCACTACTACCTTGTGATATTGAGGGTGAAGGTACAGACACTGTACTTGTGGAGGAGAAGGATACTGGGTGAGAGGAGGTTGATACTTGACGTTTGTTGACTGCTATTGTTTTTTCCACTCTTACTTCAGACTTACTCATCCAGTTTTCGACCTTGCATGCAGGATGACTACATAATGCTCAAGATCATTCTTTCCACTGGGAAGAAGTGAAGCCATGCCCTGGTTGTACCTGGGATCCAGCAGGGTTGATAGTACATATGCCTCTGACTGGTTAATGTGAATGACCTGGGGATCATGTTCACAAAGCTGCATGTTGGGATCAGCAAGTTCAACTCCAACAGAGTCATCAGCCACTTCAAATTGCCCCCTTACATTGCAAAGTGCATGACATGGAACCCATAGCAGTGGTATCACCTGGCTCAAACATGCATTGTCTGTGCTCACAACCTGTGTCGCCTGTTCCAGTGGTCATAGTACCTGCCTTCCAGTGCATTTCCACTGCTCTAAAAAAGGTGTGTCGCCTCATCTCAGGAGTTCACCTTCTCACCCACTCTTGCCACCTCTATGCCCAAACTGGTTGGCTCCAGCGCAAAGATCGCATCAAATATCAAACATGCCTGATGGCCAAGAAAATTACCCTAGACCTCCTACCACCTGGAATTCAAGGTCTTCTTAGCCCCTCTCTTAATACTCGTAGCTCTGAATCCCAGCTCTTTCTGGTCCCTCACTGCCGTACCTCCCAGGGACAAAGATCGTTCACCTACAGAGCCCGTCTTTGGATGAATGCCCTCAACTGTGACATCTCCTCCAAATCCAAATTGGGCCCTTTAAAATCCAAGCTACAGTGACTACTCTCTGCCACTCACTCCTGTGACTGTTTCTGCTAAACCCTTTTTGGCAATCTAAAACCCTAGCACTTGATTACTGTTAAATCTCCTTAGCATCATCTCTGACATCCTCTCCCCCCGCTACCCTACCCCCATTCACCTTTCCTCCCCTCTACCTAATGCCACCCCATGTCTGTCCTGACAAGGCCTGTTGGCTGATTTCAACTTACCTTATGACTTTACCAGTAACTGACAAAGCTTGTTTTGTCTGATTTTCAATTTACTGTATGCATTCCTGTGCATGAAACTGCTTAGTGTTACTTGTTTCTATTCTTTAATTCACTGTAAATGTCAACTATTGCTTATTTTCTTATTTACAATTATTTTACCATACCCTGTTTAATCTGTAAACCTGTTGCTCTCCTTTCTCTGTATATACTTTTTTGCCATACATTTTGTTCTGTTAACCTGTTGTATTATGCTGCTGACATGGAACCTTTGTAAAAGAGCTCTAAGCTGAAGGGTATTTGTAATCCGAGATCTAAATAAATAAATAAATAAAAATAACACTGCCCATCAAAAACCACTGGGATGGACTCAGGGACATGGCTGATTGTGCTTCCTGATTCTGCATATGCATAATATACTTGTGGAGTGGCTTGCACTGTTCATACAGCCTCTCAAGCATATAGAGAGTAGAATTCCATTGGGTTGGCATATCAAGCTTCAGGCGGTGCTGTGGTGTATTCTTGGCCTTTAGTAGAGCACGGATCTCTGCTCTAGCCAGCGCCGAACAACTGAAATGGCTGACGATCTTTTGTCTAACAGCCAACATGGCACTCACTGCTTCATGCTCCAGAAATGACCTCACAATGAGATTCAGCACATGAGCAAAACAGGGGACATGGTAAAAGCAGCTATCAGTGATGGCTTTGATGGAATTATGGGCATTGTCACTGGCAATGTACACTACATTGAATCCATGGAGCTTTAGCCACTGTGTAATGGCCTCATTGATGTGGATCAGAATTCTCTCTGATGTATGGGACCCATGCATGCTCTGCATGCTTAATGTGGCATGCTGTTGACAACCACTAGTACTGCTGCCATTACTCAGGGGACAACTAGATGAGGGACGGGGTACAGAGCATATACCCGAGGAAAACAGGCCCAGTGTGCAGTAATGTGCATATAACTAATGCCCGATGATGGGTCACTGGTCCAGATGTCTGTGGTCAGGTGGATGCTGGCTACTGCAGAGTGTGACAAAGCATGAGACACAATGCATGCAAGGTCATTGTACATAGATAATAATAATAAAATTTATTTAATTAAGCGCCTTTCAAGTTTTCAAGGCGCTGTACAAAAATTCATAAAACCAGGCATCAAAATACAGTAAAACAGAACAACAGTTTCAACAAATAAAACCAATTACAATATAGATGGAAAAGCCTTATTCCATAAAAAGGACTTTAAAACCCTTTTAAAAATATCCACTGTTGTACTTTCTCGGAGCGGATGGGGTAGAGAATTCCAGAGGGATGGAGCCACAAAACCAGAAGCACGGGCTCCAGAAGACTTCAAATTAATCCTCGGAATCTCCAGCAACCCCTCGTCAGCCGAGCGAAGCTGTCTCAGAGGGGTGTAAGGCAACAAAAGCTCTTTCAAGTAGTCAGGACCGTACCCATGTAGGACTTTGTAGGCAAAAGACCCACTTTAAAGGTGATCCACCACTGTATAGGCAGCCAGTGCAGAGAGCGCAACACTGGGGTAATATGAGATCTTCTTGAGACCCCCGTCAACAAACGTGCTGCTGCATTCTGCACTAGCTGCAGCGTTATCAACCCCAGCAAGCCCTAGGTACAGGGAGTTACAGTAATCCAAGCGAGATGTCACAAAGGCGTGGACCAAAACCAGCAAGTCACCAGGAGGAACCAGGTGCCTAATCCTGGAGATGTTTCGAAGATGGAAAAATGCAGTCCTGACAACAGCAGACACCTGGTAATGAAGGGTCAACTCTGTGTCAAGCTCTACACCCAGGTTACGCACCCGTTCAGAAATGGGGATCTGATCTCCCCCCAGAATTATTCCGGAGGGGGACCCCACCCCCAAACCCCCAACCCTGCAGCTGAGGTCCACAACCATAACCTCAGTCTTTCCCGGATTCAGCCTTAAACGCTGGTATTCATCCAGTCTTGGATGTCTGCAGAGCAATTATTCAACACCGAGAGCACTAACCTGGTCAGGTGCAAAAGACAGGTAGAGCTGGGTATCATCAGCATAGCAGTGAAACCTCAGCTCCTTACCCAAATACCTACAATGTCTCTGAGGGTAGCATATATACTGTGAATAACATGGGGGAAAGCACTGAACCCTGAGGTACCCCACAGGGCAGAGAGAAAGCCCCGGAAGAATGTAATCCCGAGACCACTCTCTACGTTCTCCCCTCGAGGTAAGATGAAAACCATCTGAGGACCATACCTGAAGGTCCACAGATGGACCTCAGGCATTCAAGCAAAACCCCATGATCCACAGTATCAAAGGCTGATGACAGATCAAGGAGAACCAGAATAGAACGGTGTCTCCAATCTCTCGCCATCAGGAGATCATTGAGCACCCGAACCAGAGCAGTCTCCGTGCTATGCCTTTTACGAAAACCAGACTGGAGAGGTTCGTATAGACTATGGATGGTCAAATGGTTGTCTAATTGAGCCACCACAACTTTTCAATAATCTTCCTACAAAAGGAGGTTAGAGATGGGCTTAGTTAGCTAGGGTCATCCGGTCCAGGAAGTTTTCTTCAGAAGGGGTCACCACCCCTTCCTTCAGAAACTAGGAAAACTCCGTCTCCAAGGAGCACGGATAATCTGAGCTAGGACCGGCCGATAAACTCACTACATCCCAAAAATCAGGGAAGTAGGACCCGGGTCCAACCTACAGCACGTTTGGGCGCATCTCACAGACAATCCTCATAGTGTCTACGAAATCCGGCAGGTCAAAAGTACTCCAGGAAATTCCAGGCTCTGCAACAAAACACTGATCCACTGCAGCCACCTTAGAGTGAGGTCGGGGACACTGCCTCCGGATGTCTTCCACCTTATTTACGAAGAACTGAGCGATCTCCTCACAGTCAGTCTGTGTAAAAACTCAACGGATCTGCTGACAGACTGGGTTGCCCAGTCTGTCGACAGTTCTGAAGAGCTGAGCTGGTCGATTCCGAGCAACAGAAATTTCCCTGGACAGGAATTCTGCCTTCTTATGGGAAATTTCTGTTTGATAGAGCTTATAATGCTCTAACAAAATAAGATGGTCGGCATCCAAGGCAGTCTTCCTCCAACGATGCTCCAACCTATTCCCCAACCTCTGCAGCCCTCTCAATGCCCCATCAAACCAAGGAGTGATGGGGCGGCTTGGAAGGGGGTGAACACGGGCAAGTGCAATCTGATCAAGGGCAGCCGAGATGGTCTCATTATAGGCCACCACTAGCCGCTCAGGATCAGAGCAGAAATCATCAAACAACGAGAAGTCAAGGACCGCCATCAGGTCTTCAGGGAGAACATCCCGCAATGGGCGGTATTTGACCAACTCCACAGGGGCCGACCTACCCGGGGGGCCTCAAAATTGAACCCCACTGAGTAAGGATCAGACCAACCGACTGGTTCCACCACCAAATTGGACACCTCGATCCCCAGGAGAAAAACAAGATCAAGAGAGTGACCACCTTTATGGGTAGCTGTGGAAACAACCTGTGTGAAGCCCAGCGATGTCATCACCTGGAGGAAATGTTGCCCAAAAAGTGAAGATTCGTCGTCGACCCACGCATTGAAATCGCCCAGTACCATCAATCTGGGCGATTCCAAGGCCATGTCGGTGGCAAAATCTGCTATTTCCTGCAGGAAAAGCTTCACATCCCCTGGTGGATGGTAAATGACAGCAATCCTGCACCCCACACCAGCTACCACAGTACACTCAAATGATCTTGCCTCCTCAACTGGAACACCAGTTAGGCCCAATCTGATCTTAAAACAGATCGCCATCCCCCCCCGCGATCTAATCTCGGGCGATGTATAACCGAGAACCCGGTAGGAACAGCGGCTTCTAAAAATGGGGCCGCATTCCCATCCAACCAGGTCTCGGTTATGCAAGCCAGATCTGCCCCTGCAACAAAGTCCGCAATAAGACCCGTCTTATTACAGACAGATCTGGCATTGCACAACAACACCCGGTTAGACGAGGTTGCAGTTGTCCCAACCACTTGCCCTCCGATACTGGAGGTGCCCTTGGCATGGGAACCAGAACGGGACTACCACGCCCAGAAACCATTTGCCCCAGGGCGTCTTCGAGGCCTAACCACCCCTAAGGGAGAGCACCGCTCCCTCCGCTGTCCACGACCCTCCACCCCCCCCCAATTCCTCCGTCCCCTACGCGCAATCCCTAATGCCCGACACCGATGGTAAACATGGGCTGGCAAGGGGGACAAGAAAAAGGGGTGGAGGGCATGGAGAGCGGAGGCCGAGTAACAAACAGCAGATGAGGCTGGCCAGCACATCAGACTGCCTTAACAAAATAAAACCAAAAATAAAATAAACTAAACAACACCACCACCCACCAAAAAGAAGAAATAAACTAATAATCTAATACAGCAAATAATATACTAAATTAAACTATTTTATATCCACAGGCCCTCTCACGGCCGGGGGATAATAAAATAACACAAAGCTAACACTAATAACAGTAAAAATAAATAAAAATACAAAGAGGGAATAATTTAAAGACCTCCCTCCAGGACACTCTCACTGAACCAAGCAGGGTGGACTATTAGCTGGAAACAAGCACTCTCACTGCTAAATTATCCCTCAAAACAAATACAATCCAAATACAATAAACCATATGTATCAACCACCTGGGCTGAGGAAACAATTTCTTAAAAACAGTAATATAATTTAAACAGTTAATATTTCCACAGTCACTTATCTTGCAGGCACTCTCCAATCACTTAATTGTCACACTGGAGAAATCGATGATACTGGCCCCAAATCCTTAGTATATCCAAAAAAACAGACTTTCCAGATAGGATTCAGGGAACAAAAACTCCAAATTTTCAAAGGAAGCCACACATCAGGTCGCAGGTTCCACTAAGTCAGTTCAGCAGCAGCTACCAAGCTACAATGGTGACCCAACACCACGACTCTAGGCCAGGTCATCCCTCCGACTGACTCCGCCGAGTGTCTAGGGGAATAGGGTCAAAGGCCAGCTCTCCAACAGGCCCCGACCCCTAACCCCTGTGCAGGTCACCAGAGCTAGAGCCAAAGATGGAATAGCCTTAGTGCTGAAATATGTTCGACTTGGAACGTTATACTTAGGCATTGCCTTCTCCATCAGTTCTCTAAAACCCTCATTCTTGACAAATGAAAATGGTAACAGGCCTTTTGCCAGCATCTTGGCAACAGCCGCGTTAATTTTTTTTTGTCACCGGGTGTTTACGGTGATATTTTGTGTTCTTGCCTAATGCCAATTTTATATCTGGTTGCTTAAGCCTCTGAATATGCAGCACTGTGGTGTGTTTTGGCTATGCCAGATATGGTCTGACTCTTGCAGCTTTGGCTGCCTTCTGCGGTAGCCGGGACAGGCTGCAAAAACCTTTCCATGCTTACAGTGGACAGATCACTTTCACTACTACCTTCACTTCTATCTGCGCTTGTAGGGGTAGAACACACTAGGGGATCAAATGTTACATCAGCAACTGCCTAGGGACCCTTGCTTTCATGTTGGGCTGAAGTAGACGAAGTGGGCATGGATGACAACTGCTTATGCTGATTCCACTTAATGGGGTGGTTAGTTTGCATATGACTATACACGCTAGCCATCCCACAGTGTAAATCAGGCTTACCCCTGCTAATTTTAGAACAACAGATGTTGCACATTGAAACGCTGTCATCAGACTCATCAACTGCAAAGAAATCCTACACCAAGGAATGTCCACCCACATGCCAGATTTTTTTGTGTTGTGGGGCAGATGGGGACAGAGACGTAGGGTTGGGCATAGCGGTTTTCTTTGCATGCTGCTTTCCACCAGATCCAGTTTTTGCCAATTGCTGTCCCCTTACCATGACAGATTGCTGCTTCGGGCATTGATGGAAAAGGGATTGCTTGCCCTTTGCCACTAATGGTTTTAGTTGCTGCTTGTGGATGGGGTGGCTGCCAATTACTACTACTACTGGGTCATTGTCACCCTCACAACCATTATCACTACTACCCTCCATGCTTTCTGGCATTTTCATCTGAGAAAGTAAGGGCTGACTATACACCAGGTCTGCTTCCTCAGTAACATTCTCTGGCACATTAACACTGCCACTAACAACGTGTTTGCTAAAAGAATGTTCTTGCTCCTCACACACATTTGTAGGCTCTACACGCTGCTGCTCTTTATCTACTCCCCCCACAGTAACCGCTCCTGCACCATTCTTACTGTCATCATCTATGATACTGCATGCCACTGTACCAAAACCCTCCTTGCTGTTAGATACTACCAACTCTTTAGTTAAATCCTGTGCCTCCTGGGACTGAGACTGTTCTCCATTTTCTATATCATCCTGAGACACTAGGGACTCACATAATTGTGTGGTAACATCCAATTCAGTCTTTTTAGACTGATATTTAGAGCTATTAACTATAGCTGCACTGGGAGTAGCAATACTGCGCTGAGTGCCAGAGAAGCTGGATGTTTTCATTCCCAGTGAAGCTGAAACTGGCACAGCATGTGGTACGGATGGCATTGCACTGCCACTAGAAGTTGCAGTGCCAGAAACAGTGCGGACCCCACTAGCACCTTCCACAGCATCAGCCTCTCCACGTCCTTGTGACACCCTGCTGACTGATCCAGTACTGGCACATTTTCCAGTCCTACATGCTTCCCACTGCCTTTACCTGAGATGTTCTACTGTTTGTGCTTTGCTATACCCTAAAATACCAGAAAGTATTGAAGAAATATGCACAGAACTGATACAGACTACATAACACAGACTAACACAAAGTATTATTATATTATCAAAAAGATCAACAAAACTGCTGAAATTTCTGTGACACAGCACTCTAACGGTTCAGATAACAGCACTTTATTTGGTATCCAGAGGATAATTGGTGACTTTCAGCACTCTAAAGGCCTGTTCTGTGCTGCAGGGCAAACACAGCTCTTCTCTCTTCAGAAAACAACTGCAGAGTGACTAGCTACGCAGTAAGAAATGCATGCTACCTCCCTATCCCTTCCTCTGCACCCCAAATGATTAGAACTACTTACACTGAAATTTGAACTTTCCACGAGATTTCAGTGTGGAACCACAGGATTTTCAATATACCGAGGAATTCTAACAAACCAATTGATACATTTTGGTGGGGAAAAATAAAAAATTAAAAACAACACAAAGGATCACCTGCAGAAAACACATTTAAGGTGCTCGACAGGCAGGGTGATTACATTCAGTATGTGACCATTAAAATTAAAATACCATCTGTAGAAAATGAAATATGGACACACATTGAAGGCGGGGAAAAAAAACACATATCCACATTGAAAACCATGGATATTTACATGGTACGGCAGAATAATTGGCAAAATATTTTTACCCACGTTTTTGAACTAAAAGTTCATGGTTCATAAATGTTTTCTGCAACACTAGGTGGAAATCAGCAGTAAATAGGAGAAAGTTTGGAATTCTGCCACAGGCGGAAGAGCAGCAGATTCCATGAAAATCTCAAACTTTCGTGGAACCTCCGCGAATGTGGAAATCTGCACTTGCTTCCAACCCTAAGTCACATACAGAAAACTTCACTAGCGTGACTGTGCTATGTGTTTAAATCCACCTCGCTGTCACAGTCCTTCTCAGTCCATCTCAAGTCGGCCACCACCATTGTTGTGCCTGTCCCTGACAGCGATAGTTGTGCTGTTACTTTGTTTGCCTCCCTCTTCCTCCACTGAAAAAACAACAAGAAACTGTTAAAAAGTCATCAACATTTTTTTAAATGGTATACCTCCCCTAACTGCATGCACTGCTGCCTTCCCAATTCAGTCTCAGCATCCCATAGAACTGGAGCTATCTCACCATAATAATAAAACAAACAAACAAACAAAAAAAACAACAGCCACAGACTCTGTGTGTGTTGGGGGCAGGGGGCCAAGGCAAACAACTGTGACATACAATGTGTGTGTCTCTGTGTGGGGGGCACAAACCTCTTACCAGGGATGCAATCACAAAACACTGCAGTGGCCTCTACTGGCCAATACACCAGTGGAGGGACTATTTTGCAGAAAAAAACATTTCAATCATTTGTACAAATAATTTTTTATTCTCTTCACACTTTTCACTTCTTGCACAAAAATGCTACAAGTAGCCCATTTTCTAAGTACAATAATACCCTCAAGTGTGGGTGGTATTGGGAAATATTGGCCCTTCCAAGGGAAATAAGGCCCTCTGCTTGCAGCGTCAGGCCTCATTATGCTGCTGGGTGGCCTGGTATTCCCCAGTACCGCCCACCCTGTCGGGTATTATTGCTTACGTAGTTATAGGAGGAAGTAGAAAAAAGTGCTGCTGACAACATGTGACCTAAGGCTTTTTTATTAAATGCACATTAAAGGGGAATGCTTGGTTAACAACAAACTTTATAGTACATTATAATAAAGCATTCATTTTCAACTGTCTTTTAGGCTTGTTGTGGTTTGCATTGTGTCTCTGTGTCCCACATTTTTGAGGGTCAGTGTCTGACATTGGTGTGCCAAAGGGTGAGGCAGTATGGGCTGGTGGGTCAAGGGGATTTAGAAATCACAACATATACAGAAGATAACATCTAACATAGTTCATTTAAAGTTAGAATTCAAGTAGGGTCAAGTTGGGTCTGCAGCAAAACTGAAGGTAGGGAAAAATATGGTCTGAGTGGATGGGGCAAACTGCACTCATCTGCTGACATGACATATTCTATGTTTCTGTAATTTTAGAAAGGTCTCTAGGTCTATCATGTCAGCCTTCTGCTTTAAATGCTTATACAGTATGGTGGAGATATTCAGAGCACTTGTGCATGGCGCAACTGAGTTGCGCCGGTGCAAGGACGAAGATGCACCACCGAGCAGTATTCAAAGGGAGCCGTGGTGCAGTGTAAATCCCATTGTGCCAATGCACAACTATAATGTATGCAGTACAAGTGCAGGTGGTGTCCCCATGAATAAGTGGCACAATGACATATTCAACTGTAGAGCATGGCGCAAGTCTGGAGCAAACCCCAATTTAGGCCAGGCAGACTTGAGCCTATAAATACAGGCTCAAACACACAGACAGCAGATGCACAACACTGTGCCCAGAGAGAGAGAGGGAGTGAGAGAGTGTGAGAAAGAGTGAGAGAGAGAGAGAGAGAGAGGGAGAGAGACCACCAGAGAGGGAGAGAGAGAGACACAGACAGATGGACGGACTGACAGAGTGTCATGGGCACCCAGGGAGACACAAATTGACTGAGTGATGGACAGTGTCCCATTCATAATGGATGTGGTAATGAGGGGTGTGAGGAGGCAGGAGGAATATCAGCATGGGCGACAAAAGGCCTGGCGGTGGTATGCTCTACATAGGTGGTACTGTGCCAGGATGATGTATGAGAACTACAGCGACACAGAGATAGTGGGCCGGTACCACCTGAACAAGGCAGTTCTGAGGCAGCTCTGTGAGCTGTGCAGTGATGAGATGCAGGCACGCACCATACGTAGTCATGCCATGTCAGTGCAGACCAAGGTGACCTCTGTGATGTGCTTGCTCACCACGGGCACCTTCCAAAGACCAATGGGTGATACCAACGGCATCACCCAGTCGGCCACGTCACACCTCCTCACCCAGTTCCTCAATGCTCTGTTGCCACATGCTTTGGAGTACATACATCAGCACACATGCAGAGTGTACAGCAAACATGCAAGAGTTCCACCGGATGGCATGCATGCCAGGCATGATTGTGGCAGTAGACTGCACCCACGTTGGCATCCACACATCACCTGGCCCAGAGGGTCCAGTGTACATAAACTGCAAGGGATACCCATCCATTAACTGCCAGATGGTGTGCGATGCCATGGGGTGCATCATCAATGTCTGTGCCACACACCCCAGAAGTGCACATGATGCCTTAATATGGCTCAGTTCTTAGCTGTGCCACAGGTTTGAGCGGGGAGACATCCCCATGGGCCACCTTGTCGGTGAGTAGGACATGTACCAGGGTGGCCAAAAGCCACAGCCCTGGGTGTGGGGGAGTGTGGTTGGGGTGGGCACTGAGGTGTGTGTGGTTGCTGAGAGGGAGCAGGTGGCAGCACAGCACAGCACAGGGATAACCATGTCTTCTTACATACAGGTGACAGTGCATACCTCCTAAGGCCATTGCTACTCACCCCCTACCAGTGACCATCATCCCCTGTGGAGGAAAGATACAACAAGGCACACGCCAGCACACACAATATCATCGAGCGTGTCTTTGGCATGCTAAAGATGTGATTCTGTTGCCTAGACAGGTCAAGCAGTGCCTTACAATACAGCCCATTGAAAGCCTGTGGCATATTCCTGGCCTGCTGTATCCTGCACAACATGGCCATTGACCGTGGAATAGTAGTCGAGGCTGATTAGGGTGACAGTAGCAGGGGTGATGGTGGTTGGTGGTGAAGGGCTGGAGGGTGGTGGGTAGCTGCCCCTTGGAAGAAGGGACCCTTGAGTGGTGCAGGAGGCATGGCGGCACCATGACACCATCACAATGGAGCATTACGGACAACGTAGGTGAGTGCACCGACATACAAGCTAGGCCCACACAGCCTAACACACAACACAGTGGCAGGGATGTGCACAGCGGTATGCATGCAGGGACGGGGGAGCACAACACACATGTCGGATCCACTGGCACACAGGCTCGCACACATAGACACATGCAGCAATGGCATGCACATATACACACACACACACACACACACACACACACACAGCCACCCACACACATGGTGAAGGACATGGCATGGATCAGAAGCATGACACCAGTACACAGGCATGACCAGTGCTGAGCTGCCCTCATCACATCCATGCCACATGTCTCAGCAGCGTGGTCCACACACACAGGGGGCATGCAGAAAAACACACATATATGCCACCGCATGCATGCTGCACCACCACCAACCACGTGTGTGTGTGCGTGTGGCAACAGCAGCAGATGGCAGGTCAGGGCAGCAGACATGTCACTCCAACTGCACAGTCCCACGACCGCCATGGCCATGTGGGCAGCCACGCTGGGGCCGACAGGCAGATGCATGATGTGCATCAGCCATGGGGGGCATGTCAGATGCCCCCCCCAGGGGTTGATGTGTGGGACTGCGACCGAGTCCGTGCAGGGGTGTTGAGGCTGCCAAAAAGCCCAGCCCCGGCCGGGGGTGTCTGGAATGCTGACATCTGATTCCGGCATCCACTGTGCGGGGGTCACCAGAGACTGGGACTGTGGGGTGGACAGTGCACTATGAGGGATCCTCTGTGCATGGCCAAGCCCAGTGGCTGCCACTGATGCCAGCCCAGCTGCAATGGTACTGGCCATGCAGTCCATTGATGCCACAATGGCACCAGTAATGCGGTCCAATGCTGTGATCATGGCCTCCTGCATCTGGGTGAGCCCATCCATAAGCCTCGCATTGCACTTATCCTGCTGCTCGGTCATCTGGCGCACCTCTGCTCACAGTGCACGCACCTCAGCGGCAAGCAATGCCTGGTTTTCCACAGATGCCCACAGTAACCGTGTGTGCTCTGTCAACTTCTTGGCATCCTGGACTTCCTGGCCCATCCATCGAGCTCGGGGGGGGTGTCATGGCATGCTGCTGCCAAGCCTCCCACTCTGGTGGATGCTGCACAGTGGGCCATACAGGGGGTATGGTGCTGTCTGTTGCACCGGCGGTGGGCACCATGACACGCTGTCCATTGTCACCTGCATCCTGCTGCCACTGCCTGACTGTCTTCTGGGCAGTGCCCCACACCGTCATCGCAACAACAGCACCACCACCACCTATGCTGGACACAGCTGTGGCACCACACACATCTGCACTGGTGGTGATGGGGGCAGCTGTGGAGCTGTGGGCACAGTAATGGGCCCTGCTAGTGCCTGTGTAGTGGGAAGGGGCATGTCGGACACCACCACCCCTATGCTGTCCAGTACTAGAGTAAGGTCATCATCAGTGTCAGACAGCACCCCAAGCTGGGTCTCTGCCCACAGCACCTCCAGGCTGTCTTCATGCAGGAACTCAGCCAGGGGATCATCCGACCCCATGTCAAGCACATCTGCATGTCTAACAATGCCAAGACATGGCCTGTCCTGTCTCTGGATGCCTGTCAATGTTGAGGGTTGGGCATCTATGTCCATGGCTGCCTCCGCCTGGTCCTCTGCATGGAGGCATGCTGGTGCTGCAAGACAAAAACAGAGGGTTAGTGGAGCAGCATAACCCATGCCCCCACCCGGCATGCTGCTGTTGCCACCTGCCACCTTGCTGCATTGTGTGTCTGTGTCCACACATGCATGTGGCAGTGGGCATGGCCTCAGGTACACCTGTACATCACGCCCACACTAGCCACACCTGGCAGCTGGTCATACTCACCATGTAGTGAGGGGCTGCCACCCATCTGGAACCCACTACCAGGCAGACCCTCCAGCACCATGCAGCTGATGGTGGATGCCACAAGCTCCTCTGTGGCACAGTTGCCAGCTCACCTCCAGTTGCCCTGCAGAATGCCTGTATGGCTGCAACCTTATCCTTAATCTGCCTCCTGTCCATGCCAACCTTCTTCTTACACTCCTGTGGGGTGCGATAGTGGCGTCCATGGGTGTTAACATATTGGGCCACCTCCTCCCAGCCCACTGCCCGCTCCTGCATTGTGCACATGGCACCACTGAGAAGGCCCTCCCGGTCCATATAGGCCTCAAAGAGGGCATTGGTCTCAGCTGCTGTAAAGTTGGGCCTGCTCCTCCCCTTCATTTCCTGACATTCTGCCACCTGTGGACATGAACAGCAGAGTGGGTCAGTGTCAGCATGTTGCAATGCAGCTCTCTGTTGCAGTGTTAGATTAGGCCGCTGTTCATCCATGTTGCCAGTCACTTATCTGAATGGTTGCAATACCGGTCTGTGGCCTATGCAGTTCCGTGCCACTTTTAAGGTGCAACGCATGCAAATTAGCCTGCACGCAATTGTAATGATATGCTAATGCTCCCCAATACGCCATGCATTGGCTAATGAGGTGATCTGCATGCATCATCTCAATGTCATGTAATTGCACCATGTGCAATGTGGTTGCGCCGGGGCATCTCTGTGGTGCAATACCTGCGCATGTGTGGTGCATGTGCCCGCAATGCGCATATGTGCAGCAATGACCACATTTCTATCATGCATCATGTGCAGCCTGCATGATGCCATGGCAGGGCACATGCAGCGCTGGTATGCCATCACGCATGCACAAACTGCCTTTATCGCACTGCATGTGGGGTGATGACCTCTGACCCACGGGTCGTGTACGTGACCCCATGCCCCCACCAGTCCCTGGCATGCTGCACTTGCCCATAACTGAGCTATGGCCCCGCACTGTGCACTGTGTCTGCGCATCCATGTGCTGCACAATTGCAGCCATGTGTATACTATCACGCATCCTGCACATATGGCAGAAACTTGCGCTGTTCCATGGCCATTTTCCTCTTCAAGTCATCTGCTGACCATGGTGCAGGGACAGAGCAGGAGGGAAGGAAACTGGATGGAGGTTGAGCTCATCAACCTGGTGGCTGTGGTTCAGTCTTTTGAGGGGCAGCTGTTTGGCCAGGTGCCATCCAGCAGGCCAGTGGGGAGGTGTGGCTCTGTGTTGCAGAGGCCCTGGAGTGGAGGACTGGTGTCGGGCGCACAGCCAAGCAATGCAGGCACCGGTATGGGGACCTGAGGCAGAGGGCACCGGACCACCTGCGATGCATACAGGCCCACGTTCAGCGAGGTTCCGTGCCTCAGCCAGGTAGGTGTGCTCATGTTGCTGTTATGCCCAGGCGCAGTACTGTGGTGTTGGTATAGCTGCGCAACATGGCCCGCAGTGGGGTACTTCATCACCCTGGGGGACCCGTGCATCAGGCTTGGCTGATGCACAGGTAGCAGCCGTGCTGGCCTGTGGGCCTCAGGACTGACAGGGACATGCCCAGCACACAGCGGGCTGTGCAGTGGTGGGGGGCTCCACATGCATGACTGTGTACTGATGTCCAGCTCTCTTCATTCCCTCCACAGGGCTGGAGGACCATAGATGGGCGAGGGCATAGGAGGAAGTGACCAGGGTGGCACAGCCTAGTGGGCTGCAGTTGGCACCAGATGCATAGCAAGGGGCAGGTATGCATTGTCACATTCCTTTTCAGGGTCACAGAGGGATAGCAGTGGGGATAGGGTACAGCCATGGCTGCCTCCGCCATGTGCCTAGACAGCTGTGTGTGTTGCACAGTCCATTAGGCGTGCCACTGTGGGCCATCCCTTGGCCACCGCGTACTGGCTGTTGGTGGGGTGGACATGTGCACAGCTTCCACCATTTGTGCTGCAGCGCTGCTGTTGCAGTGTGCCATGTGACCCTCACAGTGCGGTCTTGTGGCTGTTGCACTGCATTGTCCACCTCTGTGCACCACCCTGGTGTACCGTGTGGATGGCTGGCGTTGCCGTCCATGCAAGGATCCTTTCCGGTCTCTCCAGGGATGTGTGCCCCCGCTGTCCAATGCACGCTGTGGGTGGGCAGGGGTCCTTGGGGCATTCTACTGATTGCCTGTCTTATCCCATCCCTTAGATGTCAGGACTGTGACAATGAGGAGGGGCCCAAAGGCATGGGCAAGAACCCAGTGGCAGATCCTGGCTGTGCTACAGTGGATTCTCATGTTGGTGCAGTCCATACAATGGGTCACAATGGCCATGAGGAGGGAGCAGCAGGGCAGAGGGCCGTCAAGGCGTGGACACAGTTGAACTGTCCCTGTATATAGCCCCAATTTCCCTTGTTACCCCTGTTTCCCTGCAGTCCTCCAGCATCTTGTACAGCCTGTTTCCTGTCCCCATCCTACTTTCTACCTCCCCTGTCCCTGCCCGTTACTGTGTTTATCATGATGTTTTCCTGCTATAAAGCATTTATTTTCCTACATGCGTGTGTCCGTGTCTGCTTTGCAAGTGGCGTGTGGAGCCATGCTGCAGTGGTCAGGTGTTGGTCGATGCTGTTGGCATGGGGGGGCACGTGTGGGGTGACTGTGGTTCCCTGCTGTGCCCAGTGGTGTTTCACGTTGTGGTGGGGGCTGTCTCCCGGGTGTGGTGGGTGTGTTGTGTATCTTCAGAGTCACCATGGGACTGTGGTCAGGGGTGGGCAGGTGGTTGGGGGCATGGGGGTTGTGCACAGGCCTAGTTGTCATGCTGGACTCATTGGCCCACTGGGGTGTGGCCGTCTGCATCCACTGTTGTGCTCCCAGTCTTGTGTGGTCTGGCCACCTGCCTGGGTCCTGGCTCATTCACTGCCTGGCATTGGTGCTGCCTGTGGGTGTGTGTGTGGCATGGGTGTGTTTGGGTCCAGAGCCATCGGGAAGTTACCCATTGTGGTGTGGTGTTGGTTATGGCCAGCTGGCCCGGTGACCCGAGGGGGGGCACTGTTGGTGGGCTCACATTGCCCATTGTCCCCACCTTCCCCCTGATGGCCGGCCCACCATTGTGTTCTGGGGTGCTGTTCTGGTGCATTGTCCTGTCGCACGCCCATGGACTGGCTTTGATTGGTGTGGTGCACAGCACCTCTGTTGGTGGCTGTGCTTCATCCGGTGTTGCCCATTGTTCCCTCCTGCTCTGTGCCTGTGAATGCACTGCTGTGTTCTGCTGGTGGGGTCCTGTGACCATTGTTGCTGTGCTTCCTTGGCTGTGTCCCTGGGCCTCTTGCATTTGCACTGCCCCGAGTGTTTGTGCCCAGGTTTGCTCCACATTTCCATGGTTGCGCATCTCTAATCGCACCATGGTGCATCTTTGCCATATTCAGCCAGCTTGCACTAGCACATTTGTGGTGGCGCAACTTCTGAATATGGCACCCAATTTGCCATGGTGCATCTCACTTGTGCTGCATTGGACTTGTGCTGGCCTTTGGTGCATTTCTGAATATCTCGGCCTATGAATACATATAGCATGCTATACAAACAGGTACAGTATTAATGTTAAGATATTAGCAATGTAAGTCAGACAAACAAACACAAGTTAATGATAAGAGAGAGAAAGCATGAAAAGCATACCAAATAAAAGTTTCCATCTCAAGAATAAAACTTTAAATGTAGATGTGGGGTGGGGGTGACTGTAGTTAAACTAAAAGGCTGGTGCTTTAGGAGGGTCAAGTCCTCAAATTATACAGTGTAGTTTGTCTATCTGAGAGGACCCTGTGGTTTAGTGGTCAGACCACTGAATTTTAAAACAGCAAATCTCAGGACCAACTCCCAGCACAACCATTGACTCACTTGGTAAAACTGGGTAAATCATTTCATCTCCCTGTACGTCAATCCACAAGCTATGTACCATGTAGAAAGAAACAGGTCCACACAGAAAATAAGATGTTGCATGTCAGCTGAGCTATGCTGTGTAATAAACAGTGAAATAAAACTAAAGAACAACTCCTCACTCCTACCATGTACTAGATACAGACAACAAAACAAAATGAATAAACATCTAAAGATACCCTACCAATAAAATACAACAACCTAGTGATGCAACCAGCCAACCATGGACAATTACTGTAAGTAGATTATTGCAAGTATAATTACTGGTGACCACCTTTAACAACCTGAATTTAGATACTGTAAAAATGCCATAATAACCTGAAATTAAGTTATTACGGCGTTACACAATCTCAAAGTCACTCTCAAGTGATATTCTGCACTTAAGATAGCTCGAGCACTAACTCAGAGATTTTCCCCTGCCAAAGTGCTTCTGGTTACCACTGTGAGCTTTGGCACAACTGCTCCGTTTGAGCCATTTCTTCAAAATCCCTCAATTTTCCTTTTTAAAGAACAGAAAAACACTGTAGAACACTGCAATTTCAAGATGCTTCCTTGCAGTTTTTTTTCTCTTACAGGTCTCCATGGTAACCTGAAGATCTTCTTCACCACAGCAACACTTCCTGCTCGTCACACTGCAAACAGCAGAATTTCAAGCAAGTTCCTAAATGTTTTAACTTACTATCTTTCTAAAAAAGTTTCTTAAATGTTGCCTAATCTTTTAATCGTTCTCTGCCGTTTGACTCTGATCATCAGCAGACTTCTACAAGCTACTCCACTGGACTTCAAGGACACTTGGACTCCTTGTATTTAAACAATTTAAGCTTCTACATTTTTTTTCCTTTTTGTTTTATCCCTCCTTCACCCCTCCAGCTCCGCTTCCTCTGGACCACCTATGGAGTCACCTCTGCTTCCCACCTTACCGGATCATCCCATTACCCCCCATGGAGCCGCATTTCTTCCCCCCAGGTGGGGATGAGCTGGGGCCTGTACACCCTGAACTTTCTTGTTTCGTCGGGTATTTGGAATGGCCAGGCAGGTGGGAGCACATCGAGGTCTTCTCCTGGTGGTCCATCTCCCCGGAGCTGGAAGGCATTTTTCCCTGTTCTGTGGGCATGGTGTGCGCCCAACGTCAAGGTGTCACTGCCAATGTCCACCATGTCCCAATCCCCTCTTTCTCTGCTTCATGCTTGCTGAGCCTCCGGCTTCCGCCAGAGGTCTGTCAAGCACTCAGTCAGGAATCCCCCAGAGGAAGCGAGCAGTCCCTAGGGGCGCTCAGTCTTCTCCCCCCAACTGGCCCTCCACCTCCCCAGGCTTGCTCCCGAACCCGGGTCGACAGCATCGTGAGTGGTAGTGCTACCACTGCACCGGTGGGCTAGCCTAAATTTCTACATTTTAAGACAAAAAAATTCATGCTGTTCCCCGTAGTTTTTAACGCTTACAAAAAGTATACCAAAATCAGTTTCACAAAGCCTGTTCTGTTATATGAAGTTAAATAACACTAGTTCTGAACAGAAACTAGGATATTTTTTCCCTATAAGAAAAATGCTGGCTAAGACTCTGCACCAGTAATTATAAAAAATGAAAGATAGGCAAGTGTGTGCCTATGAATATTTTTTTCACACCCTCGGTGTGTGATGATCATATAAACTGGGTCACCTCGGGTGTGAAAAGAATATTCATAACACACACTTGCCTATCAATAATTCTCTATATTATTCTTGCACTGCAGTGAATTACATACAGTAGTCAATACCTTACACTAATGGGGTGGGGGAAAGGGAATGATCTTTAATCTATGTACACTGCAGTGGAAAATGAGTAGGGAGGATCAGAGTTTAGGTTTAAGGCATTTTATACTGTAGTCTCAGACTTGTGTTTCTGTGGTGATTTCTGAAGAATTCTGCAAAGTGAAGCCACAGAAGCCACTGACAGGTGCTTCCATTTGATATATTTTCCTGTTTTCTGCTCAGATGTTTACAAATGGCTTATGTGGTACAATCAGGTTTCTGAAATTCTTCCTGCTGATATGTTTGTTTTATACTAAGTAATGTTAGATATTTTCTTTCACTGTTATACTGCATCATGGTTGACAGTGTGTAATTTGGGAGGTAGGGGAGTCCAGTATTTCTCAGCCTGGACCTGCACCTCATGTTTTCATGATTAGAGAAGTACTTTTCCACCCCACATTGCTCCCTCATTATTTTTGATTCCGTTCATTCTTAAAATGTTTTCTCAATAGTGTGGATCAGGAAGGAGATGCTGACCTGATGACCCGAGCTATGAAATGAAAGTAATTATATCTCCAGCCCAGCACCTCTTCTGTTGTTCATCTGCCTGCAAAAAATCAAAAACAATTTGCTTCCAGCTGGTGTTGAAACAATGTCCACAGCATAAAAAATAGACATCAGCCCTTAAACCTAGATGTTACATAGGGACATAAATGACTTCAAGAAGTCTATTTTTGGAAGTTCTAGACACATTTCTGGATGTAAAATACGTCCAAAATGCAGTTATTTGAAGCCCTGTCTATCACCCTTTCCTTTAACATGCCTGTTTCCAGTGAGCTGTTGAATAAGGCCGTTCATAGGACAGTATAACACTCCATGAGTTCCTTTAGTACCCTTGGGTGTGTCCCGTCTGGTCCCATAGCCTTGTCAACTTATAGAGCAGCAAGTCCCTTCAGGATTGCTTTCTCTGAAAATTGACTTGTATCCTCCTTTCTCCTTCCCCTTTTGTTCCTTATGCTCCCCTTGTGGTCCATCTCTCCTCCCTCCACTGTGAAGACTGAGCAGAAGTAACCATTTAGGATGTCTCCTTTTTCTTGAACCTCTTTTGTGCAGTCTCCTCCTACTGCTCTCCTTATTTTCATTATCCCTCCCCTTGCTTTCCTCTTCTCATTTAGTTTATGTACCTGAAGAAAGTCTTATCCCCTATTGCTACTCCTATGACTATTAGTGGTGGGCAAAGTGGCTGAAATTTGCTCCGCGAAGTGATTCGCGGAGTAATGCGGAATCCGCGAAGTGTTCCGCAATGCGAAGCGGAGTACTTCACGTTATTGTGGGGAATGCGAAGTCCATAGAGAACAATGACTTCACGTTATTCCGCCTTCCGAAACCACTTCTCCACCAATTTTAAGGTGAAGTACATTGAAATCAATGTACTTCGCCTCACTTTGTCTCACTTCGCTTTGTTTTTTGAGCTCCAAAGTCGAATTTTGCAGTGCTTCATGGGATGGCAGGTCACATGGGCTCTAGACTGTTCTGCACAGCCTCAGTTCTGTGTAGTGTGTGTAGTGGAAGATGGAGACAGTTTCCTCAGAGCTCTGCAATTCAAATCCTCTAAAAGCTGTTAAAAAAGCCTTTTTGAGCTATTTTTTTCGCTCACAATTTAGTACATCAACTGTAAGAAACCCTCCTGTGCTCATATCATCGAATGTTTATTGTTTGTGTGTGGATTTTGAATGTCAATTTAGAACAGTCAGGCTGTGTACTGTGAAGTGTGCTCTGGGGTGGGGCGTATCTGTGGTGTAGTAGATTAACAGGGAGAAAAATAAGGTCTTTCTTGTTTTCATTATATTTTTCTTGCATAAATGTTAATGTACACAAAGTAATATTTTTAGTCATTCTCGACATTTTTTTGCTGATTGTTGTGGTGTAGCAGTGTATAATTTCAGTTTGTTTAAAACATTTGGTTATATTACTAAAGGCTTTCAATTTGCTACGCATTACTTGTAGTGTGTGTGAGTATGTATGAGATGCGTGCCATTAAATCAGACACCTTTTATTGTGCCACAGAGTAATTGCAGCAGTGTGAACCTGCTATCCACTGCACCTGCATGAATTTTTTAAACTGCTTTGTGGTATCTTTACTGGTAGTGGACTGTTACTGCCATGCAGTACTCCCCCAACTGGCAAAAGGTATTTTTTTCCAGAGTTGGATTTGTGACTTGTGAGCACTGGCTAGCTGTTGTTGTGCCTTTGTGTCTCATCTCATGAGTGCACAGCACAATCTTAATCTGTCTGTGTGTTTAATTGCAGTACACCATTAATTCTGGAAGACTTTGCATTTTTTGTTATCCTATCATTTCACTTCATCAGCACTGGGGAATTTTCTGGACACAAGACAGTAGCATTTTGTGGATGCGCATTAATTCTGGTGACTGCGTGTGACCACTGTGCACATGACTGAGTGCGCCATTAATTCTGGGAGACTTGGCATTTCCTGTGCTCTCATTTCACTTCATCACAGTCAGCACTAGGGAAATTTCTGGACACAAGACATGAGCATTTTGGGGATGCACATTAATTCTGGTGACTGTGTGTGTGAAGGGCTGCCAATATTATTGTCACTTTGCCTTGCGCCGCATTAAGGCGGAATACAGCGATAAGTAATCACAAAGTAGTGAGCACTTTGCATTGGCCACTCCGCGTAGCAGAGTGACAAGGTGAAGTGCTCACTTCGCATTCACTTCGCCGGCGAAATTTAAATTTTCTGCATCTCTAATGATTATCCTTTTCTCTGTCCATGCCTTTACTTCCCTCTCTGCCCTTCCTGCTTTTTAAATTGGTATACTTCTCTGTCTCCATCCCTTTGCATTTCTTTACACCTCCTGAATGCCTCCCTTTTCCTTAACCATGATGGCCACTTCCTTAGAGAACCATAATGGTCTCTTTTCCCTTCTGCTTTTACTCCCTTCATTCATACAGAGGTTGGTTGCCTTAATCATGTTCTCCCTTATTTTTCCCCACTGTACCTCTACCCCTTCCTGGCAATCACTCCTCTGAGGCACTTTCTGAGTCATTCTTCCATTTCTTTAAAATCTTCCCTCCTAAAATCCAGGACTCTCATCCTTGTATGGTTTGCCTCTCTGCCTCTCTTAATGTTTAACCAAACTGTGCGGTGATCATTGGTACCCAGGGGACTGCCCACTGTGATGTCTGCAATGGTATCCCTGTTTATAAGCACCAGGTCCAACACTGCCCTATCCCTCGATGATTCCTTGACTAGCTGCCTGAGGAAAGTCCCTTGTAGGGAGCCAAGAATGACATGCTCCTCACCCAGGCTGCAGATGGAAGGCTTCAATCACATCTGGTGAACTGAAGTTCCCAACAAGAAGCACCTCCCCCTTACTTGCCATCCTGATGATGGCTTCCCCAAGTGTTTTATCTAACTCCTCTCCCTATACTGGAGGTCTGAATAGCACCCCTGTATAAATAGCAGTCCCAGTGCCTGTCTCCAGCATCACCCAAAGCACCTTCAGACCTTCTTTTTCCTCTAGGTGCCCCTGTACTTTCATGGCCTTGAGTCCTTTCCTCATATATAGCACAACCCATTCTCCCTTCCCTGTCTCTTCTGAACAGAGAATAGTATGGTATGGCTGTGTCCCAGTCGTGGTGCTCAGTATACCACAACTTCATTATGGTCAGATTCAGTCTAGCCTCCACCATGATGGCCTACAGGTCCAGACGTTTATTGCCCAGACTCCTTACGATGGCACACATGGCTCACAATACCTTACTTCTTACCTACCTGCTTCTCTGCTTCCCCCCTCCTACAGTATGTGTGCTGTTTACTGAAGCTCTTCCTGGCCTCCCTCTTCCTCGTTACCTTCTCTGTTGCTTGTCTCCTTCACTCTTTTCATTTTGCTTTCCTGATTTATAGCCCCCTTGTCCTCTGCCTTGTCACCACCCCTGTCTTCTTGTGCCCCTGCCATGGGGAACTTATTCCCCTTGGGATGTCCTTCCTAGCTTCTTCATCACCTGGGGTGCAATTGTTGACTTCCTTGGTTTCACAGCCTCCCCCTGGCTAGTTAAAATTCTCATCCAAGTAACATTTCAACCTCCTGCTAAGGACTGTGGTCCACCTCCTGGAAAGATACTGGCCATCTGTCCCATAGAGGACCATATATTCTCAGTATTTTTCCCAATGTAGCCAAAGCCCTTTTCCACGCACCATGCCTTCAGTCAATTGTTAAGTGCCCTGGTGTAGAGTGTTTCATCTAATCCCCGGCTTTATACAGGTAACACCCTGACAAAAGCCACAGTGTGTGCCATGATTCCCTGGGTAAGCTCATCTGATAGTCATTGGATAATGCTCCTTCCCCAGCTCCCTGAAATTTCCTGTACTGTTCCTTCCCTGTCCCTTGCCAGGCCATTTTTCCCCTGGTGGACAACAACATCAAGCTGCTGTCCATCTCCTGATGCCCTAGCAATCCTCTGGATCTGCTCTTCATCCCTCCAAGCTGAAACACCTGTCATCCCCATCTCCCTGTCTCTTTCTCCCTCACTCCCAAGTCTTTCCTCCACAGTAGAGTTTCCCACTAACAGCTGCTTCCTCCTCAGATGAGGGCCTCTTCCTCTCTTCTTAGGGGCTTCCCTTCTGAGGACCCCCACTTCCTTCCATTCCAAGGCTATAGGTGCCTCCTCATGGCTGCCCTGTCTCACTTGTATGGTGAAAGAACTGTGCAGTGTTACAGGCTGAGGAATGTGTACCTTTTCCACCACCCCCACCCTCCTAAGTCCAACTGCTCTGCCTTTGCTTAGGCATCCCCTGGAGGAGCAGTGGCAGATTGTTGGCCCTTGGCTGGGGAAGAAAGTTCTCTGTACCCTTAACAGTTTGTCCTGGAGTCCAGCAACCTGTGCCTTCAACCCAGAAAGGTGAGTAAAATTGGGCAGCACCCATCTCTAGAAGATGTCCTAAAAGACTTGCTCCACACCCATTGCACGGTGCCTGTTGAAAGTTCCCTGTACCTTACTACCTCTTTCCTATGTCCATTAAATCCATACCTCTCACTTTGCTTGTCTGAAATGTACAGCAGAAGCCATTTAATTGGGACATGGATAAAGGGGATATCCGCTTTATTGGGACATCTCTCTGGGCGCCGATAAAGTGTCTATATTATTCAATGGAACCACTTTATGTTTAAACGGGATGTCCTCACCACTTGATTGGGATAATCTGTCTGATCTTGGATAGCCTAGTGCCAAGCACTGATGCAGTAATCCCCTGTTGACACCTTCTGTCTCACCTGATTAGGAGTGAATCACAGTTGTTCACAGCTCTCTCCCCACCACCACTGAATACCTGCTCAACTGACAGCTGTACTCTGGTCTTTGTTTTCTTTGTTTTTGCCTGATAAGCCTGAGTCCCTGAGCACTCAATAATGATCAGGTTCCCATGCAAGCATTTTGATTTTTTTCCCGGTTGCCTGCTACCACCGGAATGCCACAGTAAACAGATCCAAGTTCCTCATGGCAGCAGTTGTTTTTTGTACTTTGCCCCCACTACCACCCTGCTACACAATTGCATTAATGCCACAGCGAGTCCTGTCAGTTGAGAGCAGAAAACATGGGGGAGGGAGCATTTAATCCAGCGGACATTAGCGCGGAGCACAACACAAGAGCAGGCAGTGTTTCTTTTCTTTCTTCTTTTTTCTACCTTTACCCTGAACTTCGGTCTTCCTGAGAGAGAGGTAGAGCAAACTGAGTGGTGTTTACTATCATGGAGCAAAGCAAATGATAGTGGCTACAAGCATGCCACATCCATGTGGATGTAGTCAGATACAGTATGCATTGAAGTACAAGCAAGCCATATGTGTGCAGACAAAATGGCTTAGTGGTTAAAGGCACTATATTACAAACCAGGAGGCATGAATACCTGGGTTTGAATCTCATAATTTTCCACTTGTGCATGGTGTGATCCTGAGTAGTTCAATTACCTTTTATGTGTGCAGTTATCAGTGACCACATGCTTGCAGACTTTCTCAATTTAACATAAAAATCATGGTTTCCACACTTGCCTACTGCACACATGCCATATGCATGCAATCAGTTCAGATTTAACATTTAACTCATACTTGCAGCACGCATATCACTTGGATAGTTTTATGTGTGCAGCATGAAAACATTTCATGTAATTATTTCTGTAAGGGTACACAGAGCTCGTGAAAAAATGATTATTATTGAATGAAAGTGGACTTTACTTGAACAGTGAATTTATTTATTCCATAATGGTCATAATAATTAATTCTTTTTTCTGTAGGGAAGCATTCTGCAGTATATACATTTGTGTAAAACTTAGCTTTCTAGTAATTCAGTAGGTCAGTCACTAATTGTCCTATTGAATTTTGCATTGCAGTTATTTCTATTTTTTCCTTTTCTGAGTCCTGTAATCTTTTTGCTAGCAACTTTCCTACTACTTCACTGTTTGTTTTCCATTTTTTGCTTTGTTTTGCCACAAGTTTTCTTAATATCTGTAATGTCTGTTGTATTACTTAAATTTTTAAGTTCTTTTAGCTCTTGATCTTTAGACATGTTGCCATTTTTAACTGCTACTTCAAGTTCTTAAAGTTTTCCTTCAATTTCACATTTTAATTTAATTCTTTGTTTATTTTCCCATGATGCCGCAGATATTATCTGGCCTCCTACTCTGGCCTTATCTTCTGTTACATGATTGTCAGTTAAACAATTTTCAATTGCTTTCTGAATTCTTTTCTTAAAGTCTATAAATTTTAGTAAATTATTATTAAATGTCCCAGTATTTTTCTTTTTACATTCTGGTCAGGATATTCAGACTGCACCAGAATGATGCACAATAGAGGAGCAGGCGCAAATCCAGTGTGCCATGGTGCAACGGGTGTGATATTCAAACCATGCACAGGACAAGGTGCGCCTGCGCAATGTGGCTGAATATCACCCCTGATGTGCCATAGCACAATGAGAAATGCGCAATGGGGTAGGGACGATGCGCAATAGCACCCCTAGGGATGCACAGGGACAAAGCCAGGAATCAGCTGAGCAGCAACCAGGGATGTGCAAGGTGCAGAGGAGCATGCACCAGGAAAGACAGCCCCAGCCCCCCCCACACCCAACCAGGGCAAGGACCCAGAGGTGGACCCAGTACCCCATGAGCAGCACAGCCAGATGGGTGAAAAAGGGACCACTGATCCTCGAACCACAGTGGTGAACCACCAGCAGATGCACACCAGTACACCCCAGCCACTGGGCATGGCACCCCTGGACTGTCCGCTGGCCAACAGGGACCAGGACACAATGATGGCCAAGCCCCACCCATGCCACATCCCCATCCCAACGATGCTCCCCCAAGACAGTGCGTCTGAGACATCTAGCCCAGATGCGTGACCAAACAGTGCATGGCAATGAAGACAGTACGCCATCCCCATGCCTATGCATCCAGTTGCCTCTGAGCACATTGCACACCCACCACATTACCACTATGACCACCCAGTGAAGGCAGAGGGACCGTCCACCAACACAACCACAACCCACACAAGGCCCTCCACCATGTCCCCAGTGGAGACATAGCAAGGTGGGTGACCCAGCACCAGTACCCGAGGGAACCCACATGTGACCAGGTTCACCACGGATGGCACCACATGTAGGAAGGCCCCCAAACACAGGAGCAGAGCAAGGGCTCACACCCATGCACCAACCCCTGCCACAGCACCAATCCCGCCAGACAACACAGCACCCTTCTGTGAGGCATGGAGGCATGTGCCAAACGGGAAGCAACACAGGGCACACCCAATGCCCTCCTCTGACCCGGTCCCATGGGTACCCCAGCAAGCATCCCAGCAAAGCTGTGCGATAGGCACTGCCAGTGTGAATCCCATGGTGCCATGTAACCTGCAGGCCACCTGCCACCAGGCAGCCATTGAGCCTGCCATGTAGCAGGTACCCCATGAGCCTGCACACACTGACAGCAGGCGCATTGGCCTGGGTCATCCCACAGCCAACTGTCCACCACCTGCATGCAGCGGGTCCCCATGTGACAGCCACCAGCCCACAGACACCACCCCAGTCCACATGGACAGAATGATGGTGGCATCCAGTGGCACTGCCTACAGTGACAACAGGGTCGACAGGTTGATAGACATGGGGTTGTAGTGCCAGCTGAAAGGGCGCCGTGTCTGCAAGGTGACAGGTACAGCCTGCCCCCGAATGCATGCTGGCAGGTGAGCATGTGGCGGCAGTAGCCACACGACTGCGCCGACCCCAGTGGAGCATGCAGGTGGGGCAGTGGCAATGGCCACAGCCACACAGGCAATGGCCACACCGATAAGGGGGCCCAGGAAACACCACACGCACCACAGCCAGCATCACACAGGTGAACAGTGCACAGGACACACCACGCATGCCCTGTATAGATAGCCCATGGCTCCCACCCACACCTGTGGAGGAGCACTACCAGGCACACTGACTCCCACCTCAGCCCCACCACACATCAGCCATGAACCACTGCAGTAAGGCTCCATGCGCCAGCTGCAAATCAGAGCCAGACACGGATGTAAATAGAAATGTATGTATTAGTACAACAACAAGGGAACAAAACCTATTTACATATATGTACATCAGGGGAGGGGTATGGGTAGGATGCTACAAGGGGGGGTAGGAAAAAAGGGCAGGGGATGTGGGGAAAGGCAACGGTAGGGGTCAAGGGTGTGTGGGGAACAGTCCAGGTGGAGAGGGGCAAAGATGCAGGCCATCAGGCCCTATTGGTTGCCCCAGTCCTCCGCCATCACCCTCCGGCACCTGTGGTGCCTCCTCTTGTACCTCTGGTCATGTTGCTGCAGCAGTTCAAGTGTAGACCTCGCCACCTGCAGGAGCTCCTGGAGGGTCCTCTCCACCACCTCCCAATGATGGCCACCTAGGACAAGGGAGCGGAAACAGTATGAGTGCCTGGCCAGGATAATGCAGCCCACCCAACATGCACGGCGTACATCAGTGACCGGCACCCCTGGGATGGCATGCAACCACCCACAATGGATGCACCCACATGAGCCACCTACCCATGTAGCCACAGCCATGCAAGCTGCTGCACACCGTCACTGCCCATGCAATGCACACCACTGCCCTGGCCGTCCAGTGTCATGGCAATGCAGTGTGATGGCAGTGGCACAGCCAGGCACCGAGTGCACCCACAGCCCACCCGCGACACCTGCCCACATGTGCAAGACCACAGAATGGTGCAGAGAGTACCGCAGGTGGTGCACAGCCGGAGGGGCCATGCCACACCCCCACCCCTGCAAGCCACCATGCACATATGTATAGGGAAAATGGTATTCACCAGCATCCCAGTCACCCTGGCGCCACTGCCCTGCAGCACCACGCGTGTTGGCTGGCCAATGCCCCTCTCCATCTGTGTGGTCCTGCCCCTGGCCAGCTGCTGCCAGCAATGCTCTCTGCCTGTCTTCAGGGCCTAGGAGGGAAACATGGAGAGACACACATCAGTACCTGTCTGAACCATAGGCCCCCCCACCCCCCGACCTGTGTGATGTGCCACACAGTGTGTCTGGTTTGTGGTGGTGCAGGGCAGACATGGTGCACCCCCACAGCTGACAACACATGCGCTGACCCAAACCCACCCCCCCGGACTGGGGCATGGTGACCATTGTGCCCCAAGGACTGTTGGATGAGACTGGTGAAGGTCAATGTGCACCTACCTGGCTGTGGCACTGCACCCATCCGTACCCATGCCTGCAGGCACCTCAGCCTGTCTGGGTCCCGCTGCTGCAGGTCACCATAGCGCTGGCTGCTGGTTGCCTCCTCCAAGCCATCCGCAACCTCCTGCAACACATCCGTTCGTGGCCTCTGGAGGGGCACCTGGCCAAACAGGGCCCCAGTGTGTGGCTGAACAAGGGCCATGAGGTTGGTGAGCTCTAGGTCACCCCATATCAGAGCACGACATTCCCTGGTGCACGGCATATCCCTCGCTAACCAGACATCAAAATGGCGGGCAGTAGCGCATGTGGACCACGTGCGGAGCTAGTGCGGTGCTACGCTGCCATTCATTAATGCGCAGGCACCGAGTGGTGAAATAGGGTAGCAGCCATGCGGCCGCACGGCGCCTAGAGGGCAGAGGTCATCCATGGGGTCAAGGGTCTGGCTGTGCACAGAGCAGCACTGCGCTATTGGGGGCCCCTCATATGGTGCGCAGTAGGGGCATGTCACCAATGCTGTGCAGTGGCCTACTGCGTAGAGGTGCAATAAGGGCATGATGGCACTGTGCCAGCTGCACTATAGCGCGTGTGCCCCATAGGTCATACAGCGCATGAACGCCACAGGCGCGATAGTGGCCAGGTGCTGTGCTGCCTCCTGCGCAATGTGTGTATGCTGCGCCACTGGTGTACGTGTCGGCAGTGCACGCATGCATGCTGTGGGGCTGACTGCACACGTCACAGTGTTGTGCCCTGACTTGAGCATGCACAACTCCACTGCACAAGGTGCAGCCACGTGATATTCAGCCATGATATGCAAATCAGCTCATGAGCCATTCCATAGTGCACCCACTGCATTTGCATCCCATTACAGTTGCGCATGACCTCATTTGCATGCGTTGTGCTATGAGGGTGCCACGGAAGTGCACAGACCATGGATCGGTATTGCAGCCTTTGAAGGTAAGCGCCATGCTGTGGGACCATTGGGACAGTTGACTGTGAGGGCGGTGTGGTACTGAACAATCCATGGTAACATCTGTCCATCTCTACAGGCAGAGGCATGTCCGAATGTGAGGAAAATGAGGAGCAGGGGAGGGTGTATAAGTGAAGGCCGAACTTCACCAGGACTGAGTCGGAAGCCCTATTCAAGGCCTACCTGGACAGGGAGCCACTCCTGAGTGGACAGAGGGGCACACCACAGGCCCAGGCAACAGCATGGGAGGAGGTGGCAGGTGCAGTCAACCAGTAGGGCAGCCACCAGCGTTCTGTGCAGGAATGCAAGAAGAAGGTTGGCACTGACAGGAGGAGGATCAAGGAGAAGGTGGCCGCCGTCCGGGAAGTGCGTTCCACCACAGGCGGGGGGCAGCATGTTGTGCCACACCTGATGCCGCGGGAGGAGCAGGTGGCTGGCAGCATGTAGCGCTGTGCCATTGAGGGTGTGCCTGGCGGAGGCTTCCAGATGGGCGGTAGCCCATCACTGCGTGGTAGGAATGGTGGTGGCGATATGAGGATGGCAGGGGGTTGGGGCCAGGGGTTGGTGGGCACCGCTAATGGTACTGTGTTCCCTTTCAGCTCCTGAGCATCTGCATGGAGCAGTGGGGGTGGGTGTGTCCACCGAGGGTGCGGCCCTGGAACAGATGGAGCATCCATCCACCTCCACCGGTGTCCGAGGTTCCGACATCCAACAGCCCTGCACGGCTGTCTGGGCTGATGCCTGTGGCGCAGGTGCAGACAAGGCCCTGGTTGTGTTCCAGCATGACACCAGGCATGGTGTCCTCTGTGCTGAGACACAGATCGGGGCCGACTCCAGCACAGATGATGATGTGACGTACATCCCAGACAGTGATGCTGGTGTGTCCCAGGCGGCACCCTTGACAAGCAACTGCCAGGATGGCTGTGAGGGTAGCGTTGGCACGGTTGACTGCCCACCGGCCACTTTGCCCATTGTGTCTGCAGGCATCCAGTGGGGCAGCACTGGTGTGCGGCCATGGCAGTGATGTAGGTAATGCCGATGCAGCCATGCCAGTGATGCCCAGCGTTCAGCAACCGGATGGGCAATGGCAGCAGCTGGACAGTGTTGAAGGGGGGCTGGTGGCAGCGGGCAGCAACAGTGCACCGCATGAGGTAATACCCCAGGATGGCACCACCATGCAGCGCCCACCATCGCAGGGCACTTGCGCCGCAGGGCCAGGTCTCACCCATGGGTCGGCATGGTGCCCATGCAGACGACTCCTTGGACAACCACAGCCATCTGCTCCAGGCCTTTGTGGATCAACAGGTCTGGCTCGTGGTAGCAGTGGATGCACTCTGTGTGGAGCTGCACCAGGCAGAGGAGCGGTGCAGCAAGAACCATGCTCTGTTTCTGGCAGAGTTAGCTCGGCAGCAGGTGGACGTGACCACAGCCATGGATAGGCACCCCACTGTGGTGACAACTGTCCTGGCAACACTGGCCGACTGGTTGTGTGCCCAGCCACTGCATACCCCTCGGAGTGCAGTGTCCACCCCTCAGGCCCAGCGTCTGGTGACCCCAGCCATGTTGACACCAGGCTCGGCTGTGGGCATACCAGGCATGCCTGGTGTGGGCATGATTGGTGGCCTGCAGACACCTGCACGAACCCGGTCATGTTCATGCAGCGTCACCACTGGGGGACCATCTGTGCAACCCCATGAGGCCACTGAGCAGCTTGTGCTGGCTGTCAGGCCTTGGTGGGGCCACCCATGCATCCTTGGTGGCAGTGCTACTGTGCAGCACAACTGACCCAACCCCCTCCATGACCGCTGTCTGCCGCCACCCTGTGTGCACTGTGGTGTTCCCTGTGCACTGCACGGGTGTGGTACCCAGTCCTGCACACTCAGGGGCCCTGTGCACACCCGCCCGATAGCTGGCCACTGTGGCGTGTGCATGATGATGCCAGCATAGCACTGTCTGCCACTGTGCAATGGTGCTCAGCGTCTGAGACACGCCCAATGCCTGCCTCTGGGTGTGGCTCTGTTGGGTCCGGTGTGGGTGGGGGGCGCGTATGGGGGTGGGTGTGCATGTGGCTGTGTGGGCAGGAGATGGGGGTGTGTGCTTGTGTGTGCATGCTGTGTGCAGCCCTGCTGTGTTCCACCGTGGTGTCCGAGCCCCCACCCATTCACACACCCCTGCTGCTGACCCAGGCTGGGTGTCTGCCTCTGCCTGTCTGTCGGCTGTTCTTGGATACCCGGGGCATGCTCATGGACAAGTTCACCTACCTGTGTGGTCCATAGTGCTCCTCTGTAATGGTGTCCTGGTGCTGCTGCACCATCCAGGCCAGCCAGGGATCCCTTCACCCAGGTGGTGGCTTCCCATCTCCAGCTGGACCGGCGTCCCCATTGTCCCCACCGCTGTCACCCTCTTCAACCTCAACGGCTATCCCACTGTCTGTGGCCATGTTGTGCAGGATACAGCAGGCCAGGAATAGCCCGCAGGCCTTTGAGGGGCTGTACTGTAGGGCACCGCCAGACCTGTCCAGGCAATGGAACCGTGTCTTCAGCTGCCTGAACACCCGCTCAATGATGTTCCATGTCATGGCATGTGCCTCATTGTACTGTTGCGGTGCTGGGGTCGAGGGCCGCTGGTATGGTGTGAGCAGCCAGGGCCGGAGTGGGTACTCACTGTTACCTGTGTGTTGTGAGGTATCGTTAGTATGGGGATCTGTGTCACTGTGCCCCTGGCCTTACAGACCGCATCCCATGGCACCCATGCTCTTGCACCATTCACACCCCCTGTTGCCCCCATCATCTGGCGTGCACTGCATACTCACCTACTAGATGGCCAGTGGGGATGTCCCCACTCTCGAACCTATGGCACAGTGCAGACTGGTGCCAGATGAAGGCATCGTGTGCTCCCTCAGGGTGCGTGGCACAGACATTGATTATGCACTCCCTGGCATCGCACACCACCTGGCAGTTGATGCTCGGGTATCCCTTGCAGTTGATGTATGCCACCCCATCTGGGCCAGGTGGTGTGCGGATGCCAACATGGGTGCAGTCGATGGCCCTGAGCATTGTAGGCAACTGTGCTACCCTGTGGAACTCCTGCATGTTTGCTGTACGCTCTGCCTGTCTGCTGGGGAAATGGATGTACTCCGCAGCATGTGGCAGCAGTGCACTGAGGAACTGTTTGAGGATGCGTGATGTGGCTGACTGGGTTATGCCTGTTGTGTCCCCTGTTGGTCTCTGGAAGGTGCCGTGGCAAGCAGGCACATGATGGCCATGACCTTTGTCTCCACTGACAGGGCATGGCTCTGCCTTGTGGGTGTCTGCATCTCCTCACTGCACAGCTCACACAGCCACCTCAGAATGGCCCAGTTCAGACTGTACTGGCCCACGATCTCGGTGTCACTGTACAGCTCGAAGCTGCCGTGGGTGTGGTACAGTCTATTCTGGGCATACCGCCAACAGGTCCTTCCACAGCCGTGCCGCCCTGCACCCTGCCTCCTCACACCCCTCATGACCGCCTCTATCTGGAAGGTTGCACTGGCCATGTTCAGGGTTGTTGTTCTCCCTCCGGGTGGGTCTGTACCCGGTCCCCCCGGCTGTGTGTGCTGCCCTGCCCTGCACCGGGTGCACCCTGGCACTGCACCACCTGCAGCACTCACAGTGTGACCTGCCTGGGCCCCTCTGCTGTCCCTCTCTGTGGCACCCACCACAGTCCTGACAAACACACACACACACACACATGTATACACACACTCCTTGTGACCCCCGTCCACCTCTGGGCCACTGCTGTGCTGCTTTCTGTTGCCCTCACTCCCTGATGATATGTCCCATCTCCCTGCCACTATGGCTCCTCTCATGCGAAAGCTTTCTCCCCTCAGTTGCTCCCTTTTATTTTGGCTCAAGTCCGCTATTGCACAACTTCCGATTGCTCCTCTGTTGTGCACGTCGCCTGCTGTTGAATATCGCACTGCGCCACATATTCATGGTTATGCCTCCCGCAGTTGCGCATGCATTCATTTCCACTGCGCTCTTGCGCAATGGATTTTGTGCTACGCGTCTGCTGCCTCTGAATATCACATTTTGTTGCATTTCGGTGATTGCGCAGGCGCATCCCTATTGCGCATGGTGCAACTGCTCTGAATATCCTGGCCCATGTGTTTAAAATTATACTATAGCTTAGTGGGTTAAGGTCTGAAATGAGTAATGCCTCTATACCTGCCGTATTTCCCTTGCTATTTATTAAGAGATCCCTGGTTAGAAAACTGTAATTTAGTCTTGAATATATTTTGTGTCTGGCTGAATAGTGTGTGTAGTCTTTTTCTACTTCATGCAGATCTCCCCATATAATATATATATATATATATATATATATATATATTATATATATATATATATATATATATATATATATATATATATATATATATATATATATATATATATATATTATGGTAGCACGGTAGTGCTACCATAGTTAGGGTTGAGGAGCCATTTACATGTTAAACCCAAAATTTTGCACCTTAATAACTTTGCAACCATTTGACAGATTTGCCTGAAATTTGGAATACATGATAAAGACCCATATGCCTTGGGATCTGCCAAGTTTCGTACCAGTCAGATACACAGCTGCGGAGTTATTAAGCGTGATCTGCGCGTGCATTTACGCTTTTTCTGGAATTCTACGGTCACGCCTACAGGTCATACGGTTTGCGCGACCGGCCCAAAATCTTCAGGGAACGTGTGACCAGGATCCCTGATGTGCCTTTTGAAGATTTTGTGAAAAAATATTAAACGGTTCAAAGTTATTCAAAACAATTTCCCATTGTAAGTCAATGGAAATGTTAACAAAAAAGTTCAACAGTGTTGCAAATGCACTTTTTTCTGTCGCAAATGGCCCTTTTACTGTCACAAATCCGTCATTTTGTTTTCAGTTAGTGATCAGAAAAATGCTTGGCATTTAAAATTGAGACCCTCTAGCAACCTAATTCTTTTTGTATTCAACTAGTCGGGCCCTGAGGATGCTAGCTATGTCTTTATTTTGGGGTTAAACACCCCAGAAATATGTTTTTCAGATTTCTGGAAAAAGTACTTTCGCAAAGTAGTGTCGCACTCACGAAAGTATCGCAAATTTTTGCGAAAGCTTTCGCAAATCACTACACTATTTTGTGACACTATGCCCAAAATAACAGTAATTCTTTGGCACCCCACTGCAAAAGAACAGTTTAGAGTTTTGGGCTGAAATTTGGAAGGAACACAGCCGACATCTCACAAATGTGCCTTTCAGTGTTTCATTGAAAAAATATTACACGGCAGCAAAGTTACGGTACTCCAAAGTTTACGCTTTTTCCCATAGGATAACATTACGGCATAAGGCAGCTTAGATTCAATGCTAAGAAGTGCAAGGTAATGCACCTGGGAAACAAAAACCCAGGGGAAGAGTACACAATGGGGGGTGAGATACTAACAACAACAACAAAAATGGAAAGGACCCTGGGGGTAGTCATATCAGATGACCTAAAGGTGGGCAAGCAATGTGAGAGGGCAGCAAGGAGGGCTGGGGAGATACTGGGATGCATAAGGAGAGGCATCACCAGTAGAAAACAGGAAGTTATTATCCCTCTGTACAGACAGTTGGTGAGACCCCATCTGGAGTACTGCAGTTCTGGAGACCCAATCTCCGCAAAGACATAGACAGGATGGAAGTTGTCCAGAGGAGGGCAACTAAAATGGTGCAGGGTCTGCACCGGAAGACATATGAAGAGAGACTTAAGGAGCTAAATATGTATAGCTTGAGGAAAGGAGGAGAGGGGGACATGATAGAAACTTTCAAGTACCTCAAGGAATCAACAAAGTCCAAGAGGCAGCATCTTTCAAAAAAGAGGTGCAAGAACAAGGGGGCACAATTTGAAGATAGAAGGGGGGCATCTCAGAGGTAACTTAAGGAAGTATTTTTTCACAGAGAGGGTTGTGGATGCATGGAACGGCCTTCCGGAGGAGGTTGTGGAGTCAAAAACAGTGGTGGAATTCAAGCATACATGGGACAGTCATAAGGCAATTCTAGGGGGTGAGGGTAGGAAGAAGTAGGCTGCTGGTTAACTAGGATCTGCAGCTTATCCATTAGGTAGCGAAATGGGCAGACTGGGTGGGCCAAGCGGTCCTTATCTGCCATCAGAATCTATGTTTCTATGTTTCTATGACACATTGCAGCAATCGTTTGGCGCCCTGCTGCAAAATAAAGGTTTAGTCTTTTGGGCTGAAATTTGCAGGGAACACAGCCAACATCCCACAGATGTGCCTTTCAGTAGTTTGGTGAAAAAATATTACAGGGAGGCAAGTTATGGCACTCCGAACTTCTGTTTTTTTCCCATAGGATAACATTACGGTGTTCGCCGTGCTTTTCAGGGCCCGTATCTCGAAAACGGTGCGAGATACGGACTTTTCGTTGAAAAACTAGCCAGGAAAGTGATAATTCATATGACTTTTAAATTTTTTTTCTATGTCGTACGGTTACTGAGATATAAGCAATTTACTATTCCAAGTCCTCATTTTTCTGTCCTGAGAGTCATTATTTTGCATACATTCTTTGTACTCACTGTCTTTCTCTATACAGCTTTTGGGGAAAACCAGCCTGTGCGCTTACATTACTGTTACCATTACCGTTTCCGCTTGCTGTTCCGTTTCCCGTTTCACTTACCATTCACGTTCACACCATGTGCGTTACCTTTGCGTTTTCATTTGTGTTGCGTTTGCGTTGTTTTTAACATTTCTGTCTACAGTACTGTTTCTCTTTCTGTTTCACTTTGCATCACCATGCGCATTACGATTTGCGTTTGTGGGCACAATGTTACTATGTGACAAGACATCACGTGGCGGGAGCGCAGGGCCTTCCACCGCTGCATTACATTCACTATTTCTCATTATCACTCTCAAAAAGAAGGGAAATTAGAGGCAAAAAACTCCGTTTAATGCATCAGTTAGGGTTGTTCCACAGCGACAAAAGCGAGGAAATTCGATGTTAGGGTTGAAACCCCCTTTGCACCCCTCCAGCCCACCCCCCCATCTGGAATCATGGTGCGCATTGGAGTCATCGGTCCTAACTGTCACCCCATTCTCCTATTCCTCAGCTTCTTTCCACATGTGATAGGGTGACAGTTAGGGCTGACGACCCTAACTGATAGATAGAGTGGAGATGACTCAGGAGGAATGTTAACAAGTATTTTTTCACAGACAGGGTTGTGGATGCATGTGACAGCCTTCCGGAACAGGTCATGAAGTCAGGAACAGTGCAGGAATTCAAGAATGCTTGCGACAGACATAAGGCAATTCTACTGGGTGGTAGGAGGAACTAAGCTGTTGATTAACTAGAATCTGCAGCTTATTCATGAGGTAGGCAAATGGGCAGTCTAGGTTACCAACTGGCTATGTGCTGTAAAATTCTATGTTTCTATGTATGTTTCTATCACACATGCGCAGTTCTGTAATCACTGCAGTATCAGTTACATCTGACTCCAGTGCAGCAAGAGCCCTGCATGTTGTTTTCAGCACTGTTGCCAATCTTAAAGGCACCCCAGAGCCATATCATCTCTTACCAGAATTTGTTTTACATTCTTCTGTGAGCAAGCATTCCTACTAGACGTAGCCAGCATCAACTGGAGAGTGATATATGCCTGCTTATCAGAAGCCACCTGGCTGTATAGCCTAGACATTAGAGTCATGAGCTGTGAATGAACTTGGTACATCTAGCAGACCAAACGTGGCTTTGATTGTCACAACTTCCACCTGCATACTGTGTGACTATGAGGAAGTCACTTAACTGCCTACTGCTTTCAGGTGACTCCTGAAAACAGGCACTTGTACCAGCTGATCTCAGCCAGTTACCAAAGATAAAAGGAATATATATATATATATATATATATATGTTTACTCTTCCCGAGAATTCATTAAAACATCTCTTCTGGAAGAACTTGCATGTTATTTTTATTGCATTATGGGGTCTGTCTGTGATTGGTTGTATTTCCTTGTACTGCCCCCATAGTTGTGTGTTGTGTGTGTGTGTGTGTGTCTATGTTTGTGCCTGTGTGTGTGTGTGTGTGTGTGTGTGTGTGACAGTGAAGATGGGGGAGGCAGTCTGGTGTTAGGGGAGGGGGGGAAGCCGGAGTTAGGGTTGAAAACCCTAATGCCGAATTTCCTGGCTTTTGTTGCTACAAAGAAACCCTAACTCTTGCATTAATGCAGTTTTTTGCAATCAATTTCCTGACTTTTTGAGAAACAGCTAAAAATGGCATTTTTCTCACTACACCTTTAAAAAGAGAGTCCAAGCTTAACATAACACTTTTTCTGAACAATACCTTAACCAACTTGAGAGGACATCTCTCCATAGCAGCTACTGCATCATGCAATTGTAGCTACACACATTGCCATGTATTTCCAGATATTTTGTGAAATGTCTGCACTGTTTCTCTCTGCTGGGCATATTATTTAAATGCAGACAGCAGAAGACATTTTTCCAAAAATCACAGAAATTTCAGAAATAGGTAGCATTGTGTCTAGCTGGTACTGTGATGTAAAAATCATAAGACAAAGGAAAACACCATCATTAACACTATTTAAATTTCATACCAACTGTTCAGTTGCTGTGACAGTCACATTTATTATATTGTCAGGTATGCTATTCCCTGAACCCTGTCTAAGCAATACTTCTATAGTATACATATCTACAATAATGAGACAAACACATTGTTGAAAAAGTATAATATTTAATAAAAAAAATTCTCAGTACAAAACATAAAACTTGTATTTACAATAAGCATAAAAAAACAGAAATACAAAAATAAATAAATGTTTTATTCACATAGTGGGGGCAAGGGATAATAAATGAATAATAAATACAACTTCTTCACAAATAAAATAAAAGTGTCCGAGATGTGACATGATGACACAAATCTCCTCTAGCATACAACACGTAACACCCCAGGTCAGTTTTTGTTAATAATGCAATTTCTATATTTGTAAGTACTAACGCCCTCAGCTTGCAACCTGACCATGAACACTGTGAAAAACATGCAGCATAGTTTAGACTATGTCTTACCTTAGTCCTCTAATACATACCCTAAACAGAAGTTACATATGTGACTATATTTTGAAATAATATTTTGAGAGCATTTAAATGTTGCTATTTGTCATCTCTTCAACCTTTTTATACGTTACCATAGTACTAGCCAAGTCTCAGTATGTGCTTTTAAGGAATCAAACCAATGTTTGCCCTTTCCTCTTAGTTGAAATACAATATAACTACAACTATAGTCTTCAGTTCATGATTACTGAACTGAACTTGTGATCAACTGTTTCATAACATATAACTTTCAGAAGTATCATAAAACATACCATATGCTGTATATTTACATGAAAACAATTACAAACATATACTCGCAGGTATGATGATGATCTCCAAACTCTGGTTTCCCTGCATCCTCCCACATAGCATGTTCTATATCGTATCACTTCTGGACACTCCTTTGCATATCACCCGCCACTGCCTTTGCCTTAAAAAAGGTCTGGCAGGTGATCTTCCACTTCCTATGACACTCATCTGGAGATCTTGTTATGTCCTGTCTCCCCAAGGTGCAACTAACCTAAACAAACAAAAAATAAAAGAAAAGTATTCTCAGTGGTTTTTGTAATAGAACAATAATAACTTAACTAATACCAGAACGTCACCAGTAACTCACAAACTCTAACAATATGGAGTCAGATGCATAGAATAACACATTACAGGCTCTGTTGCAGTGGCATAATGCCACACATCTGGGGGAGTGTGGGGGATTGTGCACAAGGGCAAAGACCAAGTGCATCCAATGACCAGTCGTACCATTTTCCCAGGACAAGAGACACCCTTTACTCCATTTTTTGTTCATACAACACAATACCCTGTAGTTATATATTGAATAAAAATATTTTCCTAACAAATTTCTTTATTAGTATCAAAAATATTTTGTTTTTGTTTTTTAAAGGACATCCTCCATCTATACATCTACATCTGATCACAGTGCTGACAGTAAACATGTGGCATTATACTTCAATTACATCATGTGTATAGTGCTAAAGTTAACAATGAAAGTTAAACATCCTTAATCTGAATTGCATCATCACAGCACAATGTATTAGTATTGGCATTAAGAAAATAAATCTCTCTCACTATTACTCGACACTTCTTGTACTAATTACAGTGTTCTACGTACCACACTACACTGCTCAAAGTGAAATAGTTCTGTAATATTTTTCACAAGTCTGTGAACTAAAAGTTTTTAGCCATACCATTAATGTAAACACTTCAACTACTTCTTTACAAACCAATATTGTATGATCATCCAGTAAGTAAGCACAATAATACCCTACAAACACAGCATTATTCCCAATGTAGTTAAGCCCAGTATATAAAAATAAACTTGTGAAGGGGGGGATGGGAGAAAAGGCTATCGGGGGGGTCCGATGAAGGAGGGACTCTGTCTCCACCCCCCCTTGGGAGCTGGAGGAATGCAGGAAAAGGCCAACTGGTAAGGTGCGGACCGGGGGAAGATGGAATCTCCATGGGAATGTGAGCAGGGGAAATGGAAGTATAGGGAAAGGGTGGAAGGTAGTCCTACTAAATGCCAGGAGCTTGGGCAATAAAATGCCTGAGCTCCAGGTGATACTAACTGAGGGAGAGGTGGATGTGGCAGTGGTCACTGAGACCTGGGCCACTGCAGGGCACAACTGGGACCTGAACGGGAGGTTACACCTATGTTCAGGAAGGACAGGGGAGGAAGGGAGAGGGGGGGTAGCATGATAGTCAAAAACTGTATTGCCATAGGAGAGTGGAGGAGGAGAGGAGAGGAATCAGAGCACTTAGTCACCTTGATAACAAGGGAGGGAGGAGATTAAAAAGAGAGTGGTGGCTAGATCCCTGCACTGGAGGGAGGAGCTCTAGGAGAGTCTGTAGGCAGAGGTTGAGACGCTGCAGATTGGGAAGGGAAGGTGGTGGTGTTGGGGGACTTCAACATGCCAGGAACAGACTGGGAGACTATGACATCCTTGGTGGCCAGGGAACAGAGGTTGTTGGATGTCTTTCAGGATGCATTCCTAACTCAGCAGGTGGGGGAACTGACCAGGGAGGAGTGGATACTGGATGTGGTCCTGGCAGACAGTGACCAGATTGGGAGCCTGGAGGTAAGGGGCCCATTGATGGGGAGCGACCATGCCACTGTCTGGTTCTGCCTGAACCTAGGAGGGTAGAAGGCTGCACAAAGACAGAGGTAACTGACTTCAGGGGTGGATTTCAAGGAAATTTGAAGGCTCCTTAAAGAGCACATGGATGGGATTGGGCCAGATGTCCACGCTGACAATAGGTGGGAAATCATCAGGAGGGGGTGCAGGATGCTACCAGCAGCTGCGCAAGAGTAAGACAAAAAATGCGGTAGGGGCGAAAACCTGCTGGTGGACCAGGAGTTTAGGAGGTGGTGAGAGGGAAAGGCGGCCCATAGGCAATCCAAGTGCTCAAGGAGGAAAGGGACTGAGGAGGAGAGCTGATGGCCAGAAGAGCCACTAGGGTGGTGAGGGTGGTTAAGGCACAAGAAGCAGAACCTGGCCAGAGAAAATCAGGAGAGGGAACAAGGGTTCTTTAGATACATTGGGGAAAAACGAAGGGTGAAGGGGCAGATTAGCAGGATTAAAACAGGGAGGGATGGACACAAGACCTGGGGGAGCAGGCTGAGGTACTAAATGGTACTTCATCTCAGTTTCACCAAGGAAAATGGAGGCTGTAATTACTTGGGAGGAGATGGTGAAACTGAGGGGGGATTCTTGCCGATTGTGGGTCTGGGAGGGCATCACTGGCAGGTGGGGAAGGCAAGCAGGAGACGAAAGGAGTAGCGGGTGGAATCATGGTAGAGAGTGAGGGCCTCAAGATCCCTTACAGGAGAAAGCACCAGGGCTGGATAAATTACATCCAGAGTGCTGAAGGAACTGGCGGATGTCCAGGCTAAACCCGTGGAGCTCTTCGGCATCTCTGAGGACAGGGTGGGTGCCCCAGGACTGGAAGGTGGTGCATATAGTGCCTATCCACAAGGGGGGGATCAAGGGAGGTGGCAGGGAACTACAGGCCCCTCAGCCTGACATCGGTGGTGGGCAAGGTGATGGAGAGCATTGTCAAGGAGAGACTAGGGGAGAACCTGGAAAAGTTGTGGTGCCTGGACAATAGACAGCATGGATTCATCCTGAGGAAATGATTTCAGACAAATCTTGTGGAGTTCTATGTCTGGGTGATGAGTGCCTTGAACCTGGCTAGACCAGTAGACGTCCTCTTTCTTGACTTCAGCAAGGCGTCTGACTCTGTTCCTCATGGTGGCCTGTTGGATAATCTGGTAGAAATGGGGGTGGGGAACCAGATGATCAGATGGATAGGAAATTTGCTCCAAAACTGGACCCAGAGGGTCATGGTTGGAGGGATAGTCTCATCCCCAAGGAGAGTCATTAGTGGAGTCCCTCAGGGATCAGTCCTCGGGCCCCTCCTGTTCAACACCTACATCTCTGACATAAGGAAGGATATCAGGAGTGAGATAAGTCTCTTTGTGGATGACTCAAAACTGGGGGCGGTGGTGGATGGGGAGAAAGAGAAGGTGGCCCTACAGGGGGACCTGAGGGCTCTGGAAAGGTGGTCTAGAAAGTGGAAGCTGAGGTTCAATGCAGGAAAATACAAGGTACTGCACCTGTGAGCCAGAAACCCGGGCCAAGTGTACACCCTGGGGGGGGGGAATGCTACAAGTCTCGATGGCTGAGAGGGACCTGGGGGTCGTGGTGGATGTCAAGATGAACAACTTCGAGACTTGTAGGAGGGCAGCGGCAAAGGCCAACAGGATGCTTAGATGCATCGCTAGGGGGCTCACCTCCAGAAGGGAGGAAGTGATACGCCCACTGTGTAACTGCTTGGTGAGGCCGCACCTTGAGTACTGCGTGCAGTTTTGGAGGCTACATTTAAAGAGGGACATTGAACTCCTGGAGAGGTCAGAGGAGGGCAAACCAAAATGATTTGGGGATTGGGGATAGGACCTATAGGAGAGGCTCGAAGAGCTAAATATGTACACATTGGAAGAGAGAAGGGACTGGGGGACATGATAGAGGTCTTCAGGTACATGAAGGAGATAAATAGGGAGCAGCAGTCAGGTGCTCTGAAGGAAAGAGGGGGCAACTAGAGGCATGGGTGGAAGCTGGAGGGGAGATTCAGGGAGAAAGGAGGAGGTGTTACTTCACTGAGAGGGTGGTGGAGCCATGGAATGCGCTGCCTAGGGGCTGGTGGAGGCAGAAACAAATGATAACTGTGTGAAATGTATTAAAAATATATATGTTAGTAAGTTTTCATAGTGACATTTTTATTACTTAATATGTAAATAAAGTAATCCCTCCACCTAATATTTTTGTTCTCTTTTTGCACATCCTGTTTTATATAACACACCTCTCCCCCCCACTGCCACACACAGACCCACAATATTGAGACTTTTTTTAATTGTTTTGGGACAGGCTGACGCCCAGGCAGTGCAAATATCAGAGGTCATCATGGTTACACTCACTCCCCCTCGCACAGAGACACAAAGCAGCATTCCAATTTTAAAATTTTTTTTGCAGTCCTTTTGAGGTTTGTTTCTTTGCAGCTATTGGACAGGTAGTAGTAAGCAGTCGACGAGGTGCCTGAAACTTAACAAGACGTTAATAGAACATGAGACTTTGTAAATGAGCAACCGAGGGTGAAAGTCACAGGAGTTGCAAAAAGAAAATACTGCACTACAGAGACCAAAAACAAAAAATATAGAAGTAAGAAATCAAAATATTTGAATCTGTACACTCACATGGCACTTGGGTGAAGGTGGCACATTACACAGTACGGATGTTAGAGACCTCAGTTTCTGACAGTCAAAAAATGGTGCCACATCAGTATGCCAATTCAGGGTGCCCAAACATAGTCTTAGCTAATGGGGCACATTAGTTGCCGCTAACTAAGGTGGGCATCTATCGTAAGTTAATCTACCCCCCCCCGCTATAGGTATGAGCCAGTCAGAGACCTGGCAGTGTATACATCATTTTCTAAGAGCTCAATAAGCAGATGGTGGACAACACAATGGGGCCTCATAGAATACATCCTAGGATACTAAACATTATTCACTTTAGCATCAGTGTAGTAACCTGCTGAACATACAGCTAATACAAAAAAGAACAATACTTACTTTACAGTAGTGTATATCAAAAAGGTGTGAAGCTGTATATGTATCTGTTGAAAGAAATACAGAAAACTTATCACAGAACTGTCATACAACATACACATTTTTAACAACAAAAAAAAATTACTGAGTTACCCAGGGAATATGTTCCTACCACCACAATAGATAGTATATCAATAGCATATATATGTGAATGTCATAACCCTCCCCTTTCTTTGCAGTTCACCTTTACAAACACACAGAACATTCTCATTCATACTCAGACAATACATGCCCCCTTACAATAAGCATACTCAATCCTCACTAAGAAATGACATCCCAAAAATGTAGAAATACTAATAGTACATACCCATCACATGAGACATTTCACAAAAAAACACCATTTGCATAGCAACACCCAACCAATATGTCACGTGACCCCCATAAAACACATATTGCATCCCAAGTACAAATGAACAGCCCAATCAAGTGATAACGATTATTATAATATCTGTGTGCTAGAAATACCACAGAGTCTATGTTGCCCATAAACTCACACTCCAACATACAGACAATAATGTGCATGATGCAAAATTTTCTATTTTTTGACCATTTAGATTGGCTCTAAAAAGAGCCATTTTTGTCAGTGCCTATGTGATGTGCTTTAGAGGTACACTTGCAGAGGTACACAATTACAGAACTGTAAGGATGCCACCTCGAAGATCCCCAACAAAAATGTTATTACCTGTGTTAGAGAGATGCACACCATCTTTTAGATACAGCCAATATTTGTCATAAGTAATTTGAGGGTGATGAATGGTATGCATTCCCATAACATGAAGGAATCCAGATATTTGTATGTTCACCTTCCTGTGTGATCTTTCAAGTGCAGGACAGTAATCCTCACCTTTCCAGACCATGCACTGTGTAATGTCTGAATACAGAATTTTACAAGCTGGTAACATACTAATAAGATGCTGCAAGTCAGATTGTACAGCTTCTATTAAATCAATTGCCCTTTTGTTCCCTAAATCATTACCTCCAAGATGGGTAAGGAGTATGTCTGGTTGTGGGTGTGTCTCCAACAAGTGGTACATGGTAGGCATGAGCTGCTCCCACCTTATGCCACCCTTCCCAAATCAAGACACTGAGCACCCAGGTAGGTGTCATTGCCAAAATGACTACCTCTACTGAACACAGCTGCCCTTTTCACCAAACTTGATCCCACTATCTATACAGTCAATGTTGATTTTTCTGCCACGCTGAGTGAGAAATTTCAAAAACTCAGATGAAGAAATATCAGGATTGTGTCTGTCTGACTACCAAGCACTACCAAGTCTAATCAGCAAACTGACCAGTATTCACTTGTATCACAAAGATCAATACAGTCAAAACAATAACACATAATAACCTGATCCCAGATTGGCTCATACAGCCTAAACGATCTAGCTATGTATGCAAAGCCTCTTTCTATTGGCATTTTGTCTATTAAACATACTTTTTTGTTTTGGTGGGAGAATACTGACTGGTCATTGGGCACACTTCATGACTTGCCAACAACACCTATTTTCATTGGCCAAAACTTCATGGCCATTATGGTCTGTGAAAGTAAATTCCCTCCCTTTCTCAGCTAGCAGCCTGAGTGGTGAGTGAACGCATAGCTATGTACTTCACAGAGATAGCCTGCAACTGTTTAAAAGTCTACTGTGTTAATTATCCTGCTATACTTTCATTACAACTGTAAAAATTAACTGCTTAGTATGTATGTACAAAGAATTAGAGCTATTAAATATGTTAAGTAAAAATATGTTTAAATGTGTGTGTGTTATAACAATGGGGAAATCACTAGCATATTAGCCTAGACAGTAAACAATACCTTTCCCAGATAGGATTGAACATCTGTTAAAATACTCATGTATTTCACCAAACTGTGCTAATATTATCACATAATCAACCAATTATCAGAAACTACATAAACACTAAAATGGAGTACATCTGATTCATAGAATAACTGTAAACTGTTCCAAAAGTGTTACAGATAAATGAGAAACTAGAACAGGTAATAGCAAACCTGGACCAGTATTATCAGAAATTCATAGTAATTCTCAGACTAACAGCATTGAAAAAAGTCCCAATCAACAGCAAAAAAGAGTATTGCAAAATATTAAAATGTTATCAAATCACATCAAACGCAGCAATGCAGTGCCAAGAGCAAGTAGAAAACATGCCACAGTGCTTTCCAAGTTCTCAAGAACTAAAATTCCCAATCCAGATAACTAAATAGCTCATATAAAACAATGTTAGATAGTTGTTAGAAGATAACTTACCATTTGCACTTAGAAAAGCTGCTGCTCGAACAGTCTGTTCAAAATGGCCCCAAACTGTTATTCTTTGACTCTATTGGCTCAGGAAAGTCATATGACAAAGTTAGCCATTTCTTTGATCACGAACATGCAAATTCTTTGATCGCGACTTGCATTGTTCATCAGGATCAACCGTGAGTGTTCAAAATCTTTGATCATGAGAATAACATGAGACTTCGTTGTCGAGTGTCACTGGTTGTAAAAAACACTAGATTCAATAATTTTGCAACACAGTAAACACCCCTGGGCATTTCTAGCACTTATAAGTAAGAAATATAGAGTAAATATTTGTTTTTTAAAGGTTTGCAAATAAATCCCGCATTTTTACGATCTTTGACCACGAGCGTGCAAATTCTTTGACCGCGACTTGGTTTGACCGCAAGGATTGTTCGTGACCTTGCAAAATCTTTGATCACGAGAATAATGTGAGACTTCATTGTCAGAGTGTCTCTGGTTGTAAAAAAACACTAGATTCAATACTTTTTCAACAGAGTCACACTCCTAGGTGTTTCTAGTACTTATAACTAATAAATTTAATGTAAATATTAATGTTTTCATGTTTAGCAAAATATTCCCACATTTTCACATTCTTTGATCGTGAGCATGCAAATTCTTTGATTGCGACTTGCTTTGACCATGAGGATCGTCCGTGAGTTGGCAATTTCTTTGATCGGGAGAAAAACTTGAGATTTCAGGAATTAAAGATGAGTACTTGTAAAAAACTCAGTTTTTTAAATACATTCTCACTACACCATATGCACACATGTCTATTAATACATTAGAAGTCATGCCTATCATGTTACCCAAGCTAAACAAGCATCAATTATTATTTAATATTACTTGCACATTCTTTGTTCGTGACAGTGCAAATTCTTTGATCGTGACAGTCTTTGATCGTGAGGATCGTTCGTGAGACAAAAAATTCTTTGATCATGACAAGAAATGTCAAACTATCAATTTTCAACTCATGTAACTTTCTATAGCTTCACTTTCCCACACAATTTACATCACATTAATATAAATATGTCATCACAACAAGCAAGAAACCTAATAAAATACCTCCAACACAACATTAATAACACCATTAGCACCTTCCCACACAGTCATACCGGTATCATTATCACCATTGAGTAATAATAGCCTGGCTATCCCGTCATTATTATATGTTAACATAAGTGCCTGGAAAGAAGTAGCAACTAACATTTAACAATTGAGTTACTTTTAACTTGGTAGTACCCAAGTGTGTGCACCACTGTACTCGCCACTCATAATCTTTTTTCAAGTATTACTGTTTAACAATCTGACCCAATATTCAATCACACTGTGGTACACAGAATCACTGAATCTTGTTACACAGAGTGATACAAATCTTAGCATTACAAAATAGATTTTTTGTAAATGTACTATGCTGTCAATTCCTTATGCAGTATGTGTTTTTAATTAGCCTATGGTAAATTTTTATTACTACTTTATATATTCTTTTTACTTTCTTAGGAGACTACAACACATAAGAGATTGAAAAAATACTTGAGCTCTTTCATCATGGCCATTTGCCATAAACCTAGAGCACAAAGCAAAAGTGCTAGCTGTACTGCTTGTTCATCGTCATGCCATGTAAGCACCAAAGGTAAAACTTGTCACCAGAAGAAAAATAAAATGTCTTCTGTTCCAAGTACACATATAATTAAACGTACACATTTAAACAAAGACAAAACCTCCTCTAGTAAAACTACAAGTAGAATTTCTAGAGAAACTGTGCAGATACAAGATACAGCACTGTCATCAACAAAGCATAGGTGTGCGAGACAGAAAAAAAAATGCTAGACGTGTGAGTTCTGCTACTGCACAACTCAGCAAGGCATTTTTTCAAAAAGCTTGTCCATAGAGCTAGAATCAAACATGTGATCTCTAAAATAGTGAGACACAAAGGGAACAGATTGCGTATTAAGGTTGCATTAATGAAATTGCACTTGAGAGTAAGACGATTTGTTAATGTGGCTCTAGCAATCCATTCCCAGTTATGGGATGAAATGATGTCAGCCATTGATAAATTAAGTGTAAAGATTGAGGAGATGAGAAACAAAATATTGTCTTTTGAACACTTAAACAGACAAAATATCTCTGTGGTGTTTCAAGGAGACTGGTTTCATTCAGGGTGCTCAGAAGCATTCTTCTGGGAAGAGACATACCATGCACACAACAGAAACATCAGTTTCACAATTGATGAACAGGGAAAAGTGCAGAATGTTTTAGCACTATCTCATGAAACCCATGACTTGGAGAATGATGATCAAGTTGAACAGGTTGCAAGTAATCCAAAGTCATCAGCTAATAAATGGGCATGTGACACCACATGTAATGTTAGAGAAGAATCAATAATGTCTATTGAAACTTTCCTCTCAACATTTCTAACCACCAAAAGATCTGAATGACATACACTGATTCACACCATTGACAAGTGTGAGATTCGGCCACACAAAGGACTAATGGGTCACTCACTTGCATGCTTAGAGAGCATGCACTGTGACAACTCATTTCATCACTTTTGTATGCTGGCAGTGCATAACTCTGGCATCTGAAAATTTGTACAAAGGTTATATCGAGTGAGATCTGTCATTCGAGACTACATGCAATTCCAAGCATTGCTTGACGATGGAGATGTGGAAGGACTTACGGACTTCATTAAACAGTTGCAAACAACCCATAGATTGAGGTCTAATGCTACTGTCTGTGAACAAACAAACACAATGCACACATCTCTGTTGCAAGAAGCTCAGCTTCTGAAACATTTTGGTCATGATTTTGCTAAATTTGAAATTAGCAAAACACAAACATTTGATATAATCTGTGTATCATGTGAATGCCTGTTCTACAAACACTTATGTGTCAAAATAGACCTGCAGAACATTCCACGCTGGAATGTAATGTGGGGACGTCTTCTTGCATACCTTCTCTTAAAGTCTGACTTTGAAGAAATTGCAACTGTGTTACTCTGTTCTTATTGTTATAACAAGATTAAGAGTGACAGTTTACCTCCTCGGTCTGTACTTAATAAAATGGAAGTTGAACCAACTCCTGGTGAGATAGCAGTCTTGAACTTGTTTGAAAGGATTCTCATTCTGACCATGAAGCCATTTCAAACAATCATCAGGCTGAACACAAAGATGTGAGACCTGCCAAACAAAGAACTGTTACGGTCTCTCAAAGGTTCTGTTGTCTACTTGCCTTTACCTTTGCAAGAAAATGTCAACACTATTTCTCAGGACAATAGTGTAGTAATCTTGGTAAATGGTGTACCAACAAAGGCAAAAACAATATGGCAGGACATAGTCAATGTAGAGAAGGTAAAGTATGCTTTGCAATACCTAAAAGACCACAATAGTTTTTATGCTGACATTGACATTGATGCATTTGCTGGTCTTTCTACAGATCTTGCTGTGTAGAACTCTGGCAAAGCAATACTGGAGAAGGTTGACATCACAACTGTACACAATGTCTATGAGCAATTCACCATACACCCATTGCATGGCAAAGACCCAGTAATGGATAACATTGATTTATATCAAATGAAGCAAGTGGAGGGCAATCCTGTAAGTATATGGGAGGCTACTCTAGAAGCTCGTTGTTTTCCTGATCTGTTTCCACTTGACTCAGGTGGTCAATTAGATGAACGAGAACTTCATGTTCCAGGAGCTGAGTATAGGGCCTTACAAGTACTACATAAGGATGGCAAGTTTTGGAGAAACATTGCATACCTGTTCCACCTTCTTTGGGAAAGTGAACTTAGTGTCCTATCTGCTAGTATTGCTCATACATTGAGACCTGGTACAGAATTCAACAATATGACAGCTGCACAGTTACTACAGAAGTTGCAGACCAAAGATGAAACACTGTAAGTCAGTCTTTCTTCCATTTTGTCTAGCATGTGCGGTACTAAGGAATATTGGTACAGACGACACTCTGAGGTGATGTGCATGATGAGAGAGTCTGGACCAGCAACATGGTTGGTAACACTGAGTTGTGGTGAATATTATTGGGATGATCTCCTTGATCTTCTCAGGTGGGCAAACTCTGATGCTGAGAACATACAAACTATGACTCTCAATGAACTACTGTATGTTCACTTGATCCAGTAACAGTTTCACTTTACTTCCACCACCGGTTCCACAGTCTTTTAAAGTTCATATTGTCTAAGACAAATCCTCCTCTCGGCATTGTCAAGCACTACTTCTGGAGAGTTGAGTACCAAGCTTGTGGAGCTCCACACATACATATGTTGCTGTGGATAAAAGATGCCCCACGTATTGGAGACAATGAGACAAGTGAGATTCTAAGCTTCATATTGAAGTATGTCACATGTCAGATTCCAGACAGGTATGACAGTGCAACACTTTGGGAACTGGTTTAGAAATTCCAACGACACCTGTGTGGCAAGTACGTCATAGGAAAGTAAAGAACAAGGGTCAGTGGTACACTCGATGTAGTTTTGGCTTCCCAAGGTGAGCTTGCCTAGCTGCTTCTCTGAATGATTTCTTTTCAGCCATGCAATACCACCTGAAAGCAAAGTCAACAAAGCAAGTGTATGAACTACCTCGCACAGAATCAGAAGTCTATATCAATGACTATAGCCCTTCTCTTCTGTTGCTGCGGCAGGCAAACATTGATGTTCAGTTTGTTGCTGACAACTCAATGGCTCTCATGAGGTATGTCACATCATACATCACTAAGCACAAGCAAACAAACGTGCAAGAAATGTGGGAAGAGTTGTCTAACTGTGATAAGTCAATGACTTCTAGGCTTTGGTCACTGGGACTTAAGACTCTGTCACACTGTGAGTGTGGAGCCTATAAAGCAAGTGACTGACTTACAGGTGTATGTCTATATGGCAAGTCAGACGCCATTCGTTTCTTGAATATGAACCACAAGCAGAACAGGCATTGTGTCCTTAATAGCCATGAAGAGATTAAGGATCTGGCTGCTACAAGACCAACATCCACAAATATTCTCAAGAGCAACTTAATTGACCACTACTATCCACAGCGCCACAGTGCTATGGACAATCTATCTCTCTTTGAAGTTGCTCAATGGTATGATTACAAGTGGGGTGTTCCTTCTGACCCAGAAAAAGGCATATATAAAGTCACTGGGTTTGATGGCTCACTTGTAAAAAAGCACAAACCATGGCTAAGTGACCACTGTAAACTCACCTTGAACACAACAGAAAGCAAAGAACATTATTATTTTACTCTATTGTTTCTGTTCAAGCCTTGAAGATCAGAATCTGAATTGAAAGGATTATCTGACACATATGAACAACAGTTCATGGAAATGTATCATACCTTCCAGAGTCATGTCTCTGACACTTACATTGACAGACTTGAAATGGAAAAAAATCACCTGGAGGAAACTAAGAAAATTCTGGATGATGACATCCCAGTAACATCACAAGAAATGGTTGATGTTGAAGGAGAAGGGACTCTTGGTGCTTCTCTTCCTCCTAATGACCCAGCTGTCCTAATGGCAGAGATAGAGGGCACAAAGCAACAAAGCATGCAGTTGTCAGAGTCAGCTACGAACATTGTTAACAACTTGAGCTCACACCAAAAAGTCATGTATCACTCTGTGATACATGCTATTCAGCACAGTACCAAGCAGTGTGTTTGTGAGGAACAGACACCAGTCAGGATGTTTGTTAGTGGTGCTGCTGGGACTAGAAAAAGTTTCATTTTTTTAACTATGTTTCTTGCCCCTCAGCCTGGAACTCTATCAGGCCTCCTGCTCAGGCCAGCTTGCTCTGCCTCCTGCTGTGTTCCTCGATCATCTTCAAGGTCATTGTGGTTCCCCGGGTCAGTCAGGTCAACCTGGAGAGATGGGGGGAAGTGGTGGGGAACCAGCATTGGGAGTGTGGCAGTGGCTGTGGCAGGGGCCATCACCTATCCAGAGCTTGAGGGGGTATTTTGGTAGTTAGCCCCAGAGATCCCCTCCCCCCTGTGTGGGCATGTCTGACGATGGCACATGGCAACCCTGCCTATGTCATCCATGCTCTGACCTGAAGCCCGGCAGCTCAATGGTGCCTCCAGTCTCCACTGGGGGTCATCAGAGCACTGGGAATCCCTTGCCCTCCCACCCAGAGAGGAGAGCTGCCCAGAGGGCACTCCATCCATCTCCCTCCATTGCCAACCCTCGACTCCCGAGCTCGCTTCCAAACTCAGGTCGTCGGCACGGCACGAGGTGTGGCATCCAGTGCCTCAACCCTCAGTGCCACCGGGCCGGGTTAGGAATAAGTTTCTTGATCAAAGCTATAAGCAAACATGTGTGTGACCTTTGTAATGCAGCAACATCTGTTATTGTTTCTGCTCCTACAGATTTGGAAGCTTATAACATAGGTGGTATCACACTTCATAGGTTATTCATGTTGCCAGTTGAGCATGGGAAGAGTGGTGATTACAGAAAATTGTCATTTGATGTTGCCTCTGAACTGAGGTCAATGTTTGACAAGATGTATTTGCTAATAATAGATGAGATCAGCATGATTTCAAATGTTCTTCTCACATACATTCACCTACATCTACAGGAGATACTAGGTACCAATGATGACATACCATTTGGTGGTAAGAACATTCTTGTTCTTGGAGATCTCCTTCAGCTGGCTCCTGTAAATGGCAAACATGTTTCTGTAGTCTTTCCATTGAAGAGGCAAAGAAAACAATTGAATGCATAGGTGGAGTCAATCTGTGGGAGTTCTTATCATATGTTGAACTCTCACAGAATATGAGACAGCAAGGTGACATGTCTTACAAAGCATTGCTTGATGAGGCATGCATTGGTGTACTGTCACCCACCCATGTTGAAATGCTAAGACAGCTCATGATCACAAGAAATAATGCTCCTATTCAGGATGCATGTGATATCTTTGCACATGTGCAGAAATCTGGGGTACATGTTGTATGTCTATTCCCAAGACTTAAGCAGTGTGCAGAGTTCAATGAGATCATGATGCAGAGAGAACAGCAACCTATTGTCACTCTCCCATGCTTAGATACCATAGATGGTATTACCCAGTCGTGAACAATGGTATCAAAACTGGTTGAGCATCTCAGAGAGCTCACAAGTGATGTGTCATGCACAGCTGGCTTGGAAGCTGTGCTACCACTGTGTAGAAATGCATGCATCATGCTTCACAGAAACATTGACGTTGAGTGAGGTCTTGTGAATGGAGCCATGGGGAACATCCATGAGCTCCAGTACAATGTACAGAACACAGCTGTGGACTTTGTAGTTGTTAAGTTTGACAACTGTGAAACTCCACGGCCAATAGACAGAGTTACAGTCAAGTTTGAGCTGGTGAAAGACATATATGTGACAAGGAAACAATTTCCATTGTGTGCTGCTTATGCAGTGTCCATACACAAGTCACAAGGGCTCAGCCTTGATAGTGCCATTGTAGATATAGGCACTGGTATATTCAATGATGGGATGTCTTATGTTGCTTTGTCTCGTGTAAGACAATGGTCTGGAGTACACAGTGAATCTGGCAGAAAGTAAAATATGTGTTGACACAAAATGCATAGCTGAGTACAACAGATTACGTATATTGTACCAACCAAATGCTCCTTTGCTACCAGTTCCCAGATATGCATCCAGAACAGCTATCACAATGGATGAAGGACACAAACTAAAAAGAAAGCATACTAAAACTCCACAGTCGTCACCTCAGCACTCCATTACAGAGCACTCTCTTCATAAACAACTCACATCTTCACCTGCGAAAAAATGTATTGGAGTCAACACACTGCCAATATTTGACAACAGCACAGGAGTAAACTGCTATGCAAACGCAAGTATGCAAGCACTTCTCCTCATCTCTGAGTTTGCTAATGTGTTAAACTCAAGTCAGTCGACACCTCTTTCGGAAGCATTAAAGAGAGTCATTAGAGGTAGTCAATACCAGTTGCCCAGTTTACAAAGCTTGACTCCACTATGACTAACTCTTGGAAAATATGCAGGATAATCGATGTTTGCTGACAATGCACAACAAGATGTGACAGAGTTCATGATGGGAATGATAAACAGTTTAGCAGATGATGGCATTGATCTACGTCAACACTTTAAAGTTGACTATGTGTCCAAGTACACATGTTTGTTATGCGGCCACAAAGAATCACAAACAACTCAGGATATGCTCTGGCTGTCTGTCTATGTCCCTGAACAGAGAACTGTGAAGTTCTGCAAGTTATTTGCAAATGCAGAAACTGGTTGGCTGTGCCGAAGATGTGGTTATTCTTGTGTTTGCTCTCTGAGAGTTACATATTCAAGTTCATATGTAATGATTGTATTGCAACACTTTAACTCTCAAGGCATGAAAGTCACAACACCAGTTTCACACTTTATTGCTGGGAGAACTAAGTTCTCAGGAACTCAATTTGATACCCATGCAATAATCTTCCATCACGGCCTATCCATTCACTCTGGCCACTATGTCACTTGGTGAAGGTTCAGAAAGGGATGGGTGGAGTGCAATGATACAGTATGCACTCTGAAAGAAAGACTCCCAAGGAATCTGAAAGATGCATATGTCATAATTCTCCATTGCACCAATGTTGCACAACTTATGGAAGAGTGATGCCATCTAATCACAGCATCTCACTAAACCAGCATCTCTGCAACAATAACATTCCATGTGCATATTCCATCCAGATATAATTTTTACCACCAATGTACACATCTATTTTCCTTTAATAGAATAAGTTACACCTTCATCAGAAACTACTGGTGTGTAAAACCACCCATGGTGACCTATGTGTCCTAGTTGTTGCACAAAATCACCACAGCCCATGTTAATTGCTTTGATTTCTCTGACATTGCAGAAGACACCACAACAGTACAGCAATGCAGCTACCTGTGGTAGACAATTATTTGTTTATCACACTGCTATCCTCATACATTGGATATAAAACAACATTGTTTTCATCATTCATTGCAATGCAATTTTCAAAAACATTACGAACATATGAACATACGGAATTTGCCAGCAGATAAAGGCCTAGAGGTCTATCAAGTCTGCTCAAATGTGCAGCTAGCACCCCTTATTCTGCAGCTGCCCCTCCCTTCCACCCTTCCCCTTCATTAACCCTCCCCCTTGTCCTGTCCCATCCTCATTTGAAGCAGTCCACTGTTCTACTGCATACCACTTCAGCAGGTAACGCATTCCACCCAGCCACCACCCTCTCTGTAAAAAAGTGTCTCCTCATCTCCCTCCTGAACCTTCCTCACTCCAGTCTCATATCATGGCCCCTGGTGTCCCTCCCCTCCCTTACTTTGAACAGCCCCTCTGTACCTGTCTTGTTTATTCCTTTCATGTATTTAAAGGTTTCAATCATGTCACCCCCGTCTCTCCTCTCCTCCAGTGAGTACATGTTCAACTCCTTCAACCTCCTCTCGTGTAGATAAGTCCCAGCCCGTGATCATCTTTGTTTGCTCTGCGCTGCACCCCTCAGTAACTTAATGTCCCTCTTTGAATCGGACGCCAGCACTGCATGCAGTACTCAGGTGTGGTCTAACTTGCCAGCCCCATACAATGGCAGAATCACCTCCTCCCTCCTCGAGGAGAAACCCCTTGCAATACAACCCAGCATTTTGTTGGCTTTTGTAGCTGCCTTCCTACATTGTGCCGAGTTGTTCATTGACCCTGTAATGAGCACACCCAGATCCTTCTCCTCCTCCTCTGTCTGGGCTAGCTGCACTCCCCCTAGCTGGTAACTCCTCCTTGGGTTCTTCATCCCAAAATGCAGCACCTTGCACTTTTTGGCATTAAAGCCCAGTTGCCAGGTGTCTGACCAGGTTTCAAGCTTTGCCAGATCTCCTGCAACCCCTGCCATCCCCCTAGGTCATCCACCACCGTGCCTACCTTGGTATCATCATCAAACAGACTGATCTTGCTCTTGATGTCCCATGATATGTCTGCAATGAATATCCCAAACAACACTGGTCCCAACACCGAGCCCTGTGGAACACCGCTTATCACTGCCCTTGGGTGTGAGAGCTCCCCCACCCACCACCACTCTCTGTTGCCTTCCCTGCAGCCAGTTTCCTACCCATCTCACCAGCTTTGCACCCGCCCCTGTGCCTACTAACTTCCTTCCCAGCCTTCCATGTGGCACTGAGCTGAATGCCTTACTGAAGTCCAGATACAGGACATCCACTACATGGCCCCTGTCCAGTTGCCTAGTTACCCAGTCACAGAACTCAACCAGGTTGGTTTGGCAGGATCTGCCATGTATGAAGCCATGCTGTCTGCTGTCCTGTAGTCCTTTGGCCTCTAGGAGGGCCACCAGCCTCTCCTTCAGGATAGTCTCCATTAGCTTACCCACAATGGATGTGAGGCTCACTGGTCTGTAGTTTCCCGGTTCATCCTTGGGGCCACTCTTGTGGAGGGGCACCACATGAGCCATCCTCCAGTCCTGAGGTACACACCCCGAATATAGTGAGGCATTAAATAGGTCTGCCAAAGGTCCTGCAAGGACCTCTGCCATCTCCTTCAGTACCCTGGGGTGTATGCCATCTGGGCCTGGCTCCTTGTCCACTCTCAGTACCTTCAAACCCTCTTGAACTCTGCTCTCCATGATTTCCCCATCTGTCACCACTTCCCACCCTGCTTCTGCCATTTCTCCCACCTTGGGTGTCACCCCCCTCTTCTCTTTAGTAAATACTGAGCAGAAGTACTCATTTAGTGCTTCCGCCTTATCGCACCCTGCTTCTACCCAACCCCCCTCCTTCCTAATCCTTACTATGTGGTCCTTACAGCTCCTTTTCTCCCTGATGTACTTAAAGAAGTCCTTCTCCCCCTTCTTAATGCCTTGTGCCAGCCTGAGTTCTGTAGATGCTTTGGCTCCCCTTACTGCCCTTGTCACCTCCTTTGATTCTGTCAAGTACTCCTCCCTGTCCTCCCTCTCCCTGTTTTCTTGTACTTCCTAAAGGCAGATCTTTTCCTCATTACCTTTTCCATGACCTCCTTGCTCAACCAGATTGGTTTCTTAGCCCTAGCCTTCTTGCTATGGGCCTTGCAGCAGGTTTTGTTGCCTCCACTATCCCCAGCTTTATGAGCTCCCCACCTCTGTTAGTGTCCCACGGATTGAATTCTGGCCAGGTACCCTTTTCCACTTTCCCATCCTCCCAAAGTCGGCCCTCCTGAAGTCCAGCACTATTGTGCCAGATTCCACTTTCCTTGCCCATATCCAATGTGAGCCATACTGAGTGGTGGTCACTCCCTGACAGCGTTCCTCCACTGTAAGTTCTCTCACAAAGTCCCCATTTGCCAGCACAAGGTCAAGGATATTCCCTAACCTGGTTGGTTCACTGACCATTTGCAGCAGGAAGCTGTCCTGGAAGGCATCCAGCAGTACCTGCTCCCTTCTGTTCCTGATTGTTGGGGTGCTCCAGTCCCCTTCTGGCATGTTGAAGTCCCCCACAATCACCACACTACCCTTCTCGCAGGTCCTCCTGATCTGTCCCACTAGTTCCCTGTCTAACTCCTCCATCTGAGATGGTGGCCTGTACACCACTCCCATTCTAAGAATCCTATTCTTGGAATCTGGATTTGCATCCAAAGTGACTCCATACTACCCTCCCTCCCCTTCCTCCCTTACACACTTCAGTCCTTCCTTCACATATAGTGCCACCCCTCCTTTCCCCAATCACCTGTCCCTACGAAATAACCTGTACCTGGTACAGACAGGTTCCAGTCATTGTATTGGGTGGCCCATGTTTCCATGATGGCTGCAATGTCCACCTCTCCCTCTGCCATGAGAACCTGTAACTCTGCAGTTTTCCTCCCAGGCTCCCTAGCATTAAGGGTAACCACCTTCCACCCTTTCCCCTCCCATCCTGCCCTCCTTTCCTAGCATCACCAACAGTACTTGCCATTTGTCCTTTGTCACTGTTATGGGGGTAAGCTCATATGGTTTCCCAACCTAGTCTCTGTCTCTTCCCAACTGCCACCCCCACTCCTAGTTTAAATTCCCAACTTCCTCTATGTACTCTTCCATCCTCTGTTTCAACACTTTATTTCCCTCCTCACTCAAGTGTAGTCTGTCCTTGGCATAGAGACTACTGTCCTCCCAGGTCCCTCCCCACCCCCAACAGCCTACCCTTTAACACAACACCAGGTTCTTAGCCATCCATTAAATTCCTCTATTCTCAGCTTTCTTGTTGTGCTTGCCTTTGGCACCGGAAGTATTTCTGAAAAAGTTACTGATCTTCCTGCCCCCTCACATAATTGTGCTAGTTCCTCAAACCTCCTCTGGACTGTATCTACTGTCTTGTTGGCCAGGTCATTTGTCCCAAGATGTATAATTAAATGAGGCTTGTCCCTACCCCTTCTAGCATATTTCAGAACAGACTGTCCCACCCTTTCCGCTGTCATTCCTGGCATGGCCTCCACCTAAATGCGACTATGCCTCTCCCCCTTGCTACCCCACCTAACTCCTCTTAGTACTGAGTCCCCCAGCACTAAGATTCCACCCCTCTTACTCCCTGCTTGCTTCCATTCATCTCCCTCTCTCATTTCCAGCTCCTCTTCTTCCTCCTGCACATTATTTCCCCCTTTTACCCCTGTTGCAATTCTCCCAGCAGAACTTCCCCCCACTCCAGTTTGGTCCAGGCATTTATCAATTACTCCTCTAATTTCATCATTTCCCTCCTCCACCTTCTTCCTCTCTAGCAGTGCACAACTATTTTCTGAAGGCCCATCACAAATGCCCGCTCCCTCTCTCGTCATAGTAACCTGTTCTCTCCCTTCCACTCCATGACTTTTGCCACTTCTTCACCTCCCCTCACAAGTCCCTATCTCCTCCTTCCCTTTGTCTTTTGTCTCCTGACCTGGTTTCCTTGGCAATTGTTCTTCCTGGCCTGGGCCCCTTTGTCTCTGCTTCCCTTCTTCTGACCCTCTCCTCACCACTGCTGGCTTAAATCACCCTCCCTCATCTCCCCTTCTTCCTCCCTCCAGTATTGGGCTAAACCCACCCCCAATCTGCCTTGCCTGTCTTAGTTCCTCCTGCAGACCCTCAATCTCCTTTCCTAAGTTTTCTATGTGGTTGCTATAAACATCCTCCCCACACTCCCGGGCAATTTTAGAAAGATTGGTGCACCGTGAGTTTGCAGCCTACCACCCCTACTCATTGCCTGTCGTTGCTCACCAGTGACCCCCCACCCTTCCAGATGCAGGATACCAAACACTCCCTCAAGTCTCCCCTCTCCCTTCTCTATCAGTGCAAAACATTTTCTTTATTTCCCTTACCTCCTTTGTTGCACACGTTTAGATAAATTGAGCAACTGCTTTTTATATTCCTATCCTTCCTATCCACACTCAAAAACAGACTTTAAGTAGCCATTGCATAACCTTCTTCAAACTCCTACTCCTCCTTTCCCCAATGCAATTTCAATGCGAAGAAGTAATAATGAAAGCTCCTAGATTTGCATTTACTTCCCTTCCACTGAGAGAGCAGTCACCTCTTCACTTGCTGCTGTTCCTTTCCTGGTATGCCCCTCCTACTCCACACCCCTTACTATACCCAGTGTTTAGCTCCTGTCAATCAGATTTAACAGGGCATATAATCAAGAGTTGGGGGAAGGGGGGGCAAAAATTTGCAGCAACCAAAGACAGCAAAGAATACACCACCACTACGTTTTAAATCCTCAACAGCCCCAAAACACTTCTAAGTAAAGACAACAAAGAAAGTACAGTGTCACCAAAAGCCCACAATCCAAGTCTAAAAGAAAAACAGCGATTACCAGTTACTGTAAAGCATTGAATTGAATATGCTTCCTTCCCCTTCTGGCTTCTATAACATTCAAAAATACATATATTTCTATCTCAGCTCTTTACCCTTACCATCAAAAGGTAACTACAATCACAATAATCTACCTTCTACTAATACAGATTATATCACAGAACCAGAGCACAATGCAAAAACATCTGCTGTTTAGCAACAACAAACAGGTGACAACATACCAAGTTGATGTAGCTTTTTTTAAAATAGAAAAAAAATGCAATCTTTTAAACCAGTAGAAATCGGCAGTCCCAAAAGCACCTTGAACTACAAGAAAGAACACAGTACCACACCTCTGCCACAAAAACTAAACAGTTCTAAAACATTGGAGAAAGAAGAAAAAATCAGAGACTGCACAAAAATATACAATGTACTATAAAGTATTAGGCAATAGTATACTCAGTTGTTTAACAGAGAAAATTAAGTACCTACCAAAACAGACAGTATACCCACAAATGACACTTAGGTTCTCAATATCAGACACCACCAAAGGCACACACAGAAAGGGTTTAAACTATAGTATTAAAATTAACCACATCAGAGTAGAAAGATCACACTAAATAAATGTGTTGATCCTTCTGACTTCCAACGAATATCTACCACTCAAATTTTATATCTTCCTGGAGCCTACAGGGTTGTCTTTCACAATCACCTAAATTTATATAAAACAAAACAATTTTTAAACTGAAAATTATAGCAAAAAGCACTTAGCTTTGGGAGCTCTTCTCAAACACAGCCACTCAGCTGTATTGTGATATTCAACATTTGCAAGTTTGATATACTCAATACAAAAACTGCATTGTTACTGTTCAAGTAGACTTGAGGGTGTTAAACTGTAATCAATAGACAGTCAGTTAGTCATGTCTTTTTGCAGATGCCTTACTTGACTCTGCATGTCTCGACACATATTACTGTGTATTCAGTTGTTTCACAGTACAATCTTACATGGCAATGACAAACTCACTAACTTATTTAAATGCTTATCAAAGATGCAACTACTGTTCACCACATATTGCGTTGAGAACTCTACTTGTTTCAACAATACACATCAGGTTCAGTTCTTGGTCCTTTTCCTGTTGTTGTCTACATTCTTGATCTTGACTATAATACTTGCTAAATTGACTTCTGCCAAATCCAAGCACACTCGAAGGTGTTGGATATTACACAATGTCAGTTAATAAGTTATGTCTTGGCAAATGTAGTTATCACACCCACGTTAACAGCATGACTACCTACATTGTGGTGTCATCTGCTAGCACTAAACTGCAATTGTTGAAAACAGCCTGATAGAATTTTCTGTCACTGTTCTTGTACTCTGAACACTGAACATGACAAACTCTACCAAAAATGTGACTCAGACTTGTACATATGTATATAATGCTAAGCTTCAAATTGCATGCGTATAACTTAAATAGACTTTCATGTATTTATGCTTGTTTTAAAAAAAGGAAACAGAAAAATTTAATCCATATATTAATTAACTGTGCAGGATTATCTGTCACTGTTCTTGGACTTTCAACACTGAATATGACAAACTATAACCAAGAAATGTGACTCAGACTTGTGCATATGTTTACAATACTGAGCTTTAAATTGAATGTATATGAGTTAATTAGACTTAGAAATATTAAAAAAAAACAACAGAAAAATCACATCATTTGTTTATTTACTGTGCCAAAGGTACTCTATCCATGCTTTTAATGGTACTGCATTGCATTAAGTGCTACTGTCCATATGACCAATAGCTGATTATAGAGATGTATACATGTGATTATCTGGCCTATTTCCACTGTACAATACATTTCTATATATCTGTGCAGATGTGTACAACTGATAACTAAACACAACATGTTTAAAATGAATGTCTACTTCTGCTCCACAATGCAAACAAATGCTGTGCTCTTGCTTTAACAGGATCATCCATATTTTTGGAGGTTGGATGAGGAATTTTTCCCAGTTCCACAAATAATAAATACTTTTAAAATCTCATCGATTTTGCAGCTTAACCAACCATCTAGCCATAAGTCAAAAAATGGATGTGAAATGAGTATCCCACCACACCAAGACATAGTTAAATATGTAACAAATGTTTGTAATCCTTCCATCTTTCTTTTACTTCTTGATATTGGTAGTCTCACCTTCAAATAAATAACTGCTAGTTTAACAAAATTAGTAGTAAAACATATGTAGACTTCACTAATAAAGTACAAATTAGACAAGGATATGATAGAAGGCATTCTTAGGATGGCAGAGAAAGGTGAGATACTGTTGATGGGAGACCTGAATATGCCAGATGTTAACTGGAGCACATTTGCTGCAGCCACATCCAAGAGCAGGGCCATTCTCGATGCCCTACAGGTGGCAGACCTCAGACAGCTAGTTTCAGAACCCACTCATGAGGGAGCAGTCTTAGACCTCATACTCTCAAATGGAGACAGTGAGAGGATCTCAGATCTAGAAGTGGGTTGCCATCTGGGAACAAGTGAACACCAAACAGTGTGGTTCATGTTAAACTCAGCTACAGAGTCAAGCCATACAAAAGTGAGGGTACTGGACTTCAGGAGGGCTGACTTTGGCAAGATGGGAGAGTGCCTCAGAAAAGCACTAGCAAACAGGCTAGAAGGAGGGGTGGAACAACAATGGGGAATGTACAAAACTGCCATCACAGAGGCAACAAGCCTTTGTGTGAAGCAAATAAACAAATCAAAATGAAAGAAAAATTCACTATGGTTCTTAAAAGAGGTGGTGGGGAAAGTCAGGGAAAAAAAGATAGCATTCAGGAAGTATAAGGAAACACAGAAGGAGCAGTACAGAGAGTGGTACCAGTTAAGACAGAAGGAAGCAGGGAGGGAAGTCAGAATAGCAAAGGCCCAAACTGAGGAAAAGATAGCCAACTCAGTTAAGTAGGGGGATAAAACCTTTTATAGGTACATCAGAGAGCATAAAAAGACAAAAGGAGGGATAGTGAGGCTGAATAGAATGAACGGTGGGTGGGCATAGGGGGACAGTGAAAAAGCAGGGATACTGAATGAATATTTCTGCTCTGTAGTCACAAAAGAGGAGGGGGAGGTGCCTAATCCAATTAACAGAAGCACTCTTGATAGGGGGGTTGATCCCAGTGCTTTCACAGAAGAAAGGATTCTGAAAGAACTCCTAAAACCGAAGGTGGACAAAGCAATAGGGCCTGAGGGAATTCACCCCAGAATTCTAAAAGAATTAAGGGGAGAACTAGTGAAACCACTGACTACCCTTTTTAACAAATCATGGGAGGATGGCGTGGTACCTGAGGACTGGAAGAAGGCATATGTGATTCTCCTTCACAAAAGTGGGACCAAGACAGAGGCAGGAAACTACAGACCTGTCAGTTTGACCTCTGTGGTAGGGAAAGTGATGGAGTCACTTCTGAAGGAAAGAATTGTTGAGTACCTAGAGGCCAGTGGGGCACAGGACCCAAGGCAGCATGGGTTCACAGTGGGATGATCATGTCAGATGAATCTAATAGATTTCTTTGACTGGGTGACCAAAGTAGTAGACCATGGAGGGGCTGTGGACATGGCCTACCTAGACTTTAGCAAGGCATTTAACACAGTCCCACACAAAAGATTATTAGTCAAATTAACCAGCCTGGGAGTGGGTCCCAGGGTGGTAGCCTGGGTAAAACATTGGCTGGACAACAGGACACAGAAGGTAATTGTAAATGGAGTCCACTCTGAAGAAAGAGGGGTTACTAGTGGGGTACCGCAGGGTTCAGTACTGGGTCCAGTTCTTTTTAATGTCTTTATAAGTGACATTGCAGAGGGACTGGAAGGAAAAGTATGCCTCTTTGCAGATGACACAAAGATCTGCAACAGGGTTGATACACAAGGAGGCATGGAAAGGATGAGAAGGGACTTGGCAAGGTTGGAGGAATGGTCAGAAGTATGGCAGCTAGGATTCAATGCAAAGAAGTGCAAAATAATGCACCTGGGAAACAAAAACCCAGGGGAAGATTACACAATGGGGGGGGAGGTAGTAACAACAACAAAAAAGGAAAGGGCCCTGGGGGTGATCATATCAGAGGACCTTAAGGTTAGCAAGCAATGTGAGAAGGCAGTAGGGAGGGCTGGGGGTATACTGGGATCCATAGGGAGAGGCATCACCAGCAGAAAACAGGAAGTTGTTATCCCTCTGTACAGGCAATTGGTGAGACCCCATGTGGAGTACTGCATCCAGTTCTGGAGACCCCATCTCCGCAAGGACATAGACAGGATAGAGTCAGTCCAGAGGAGGGCAACTAAAATGGTGCAGGGTCTGCAAGGGAAGCCATACAAGAGAGAGAGAGACTAAAGGAGCTTAATATGTATACCATTGAGGAAAAATGGAGAGGGGACATGATAGAAACTTTTAAGTACCTCAGTGGAATCAACAAAGTCCAAGAGGGTAGCATCTTTCAGAAAAGAGATGTGCAAGAACAAGGGGACACAATTTAAAGATAGAGGGGGCAGTTCAGGGGCAATGTGAGGAAGTATTTTTTCACAGAAAGGGTAGTGGATGCATGGAACAGCCTTCCTGAGGAGGTTGTGGGGTCTAAAACTGTGGGAGAATTCAAGAATGCATGGGACAGACATAAGGCAATTCTTGTGGGGGGGTAGGAAGAAATAGGCTGTTGGTTAACTAGGATCTGTGGCTTATCCTGCAGGTAGGAAAATGGGCAGACTAGGTGGGACAAGCGGTCCTTATCTGCCGTCAAAGTCTATGTTTCTATGTTTCTAATAGTACTCAAATGAGAAATTAAAAAATGTCACTCATTTAACTAAAACACAATAAATACATAACAACAAGTTAAACTTCATAATGTGTCTGTTGATATCAAACTAAAGATGTCTACTGACATGTAAAATATTCTCACCTACTTTTACACTGTTAGAATAATCTACACATGTGGTCCTCCTATAGAAAAATGTATGGATATGTTCATGAGAACCGCTAAATGTTTCTTACTGTCTCATGTGCACATGTAGTCAATAACTAAACGCCATTAAACATTAATTAGGTGAAAAACGAACTCTATTCTAATCAGTTGCATAAAGTAGCTGTCAAATGTTGAAAACCACATGTAAAATAACGTATTATTAGTCTCCATTCTCTTAATATCTAAGTGGTCAGTGAATGTGATAATAAAATACTATCAATAGACACATAACTAATACCACTCAGCAATAAATGTAGCAAAGATAAATATTTGCTCACTACATGTTTTGTAATATTAACACCCATATGGAACCACTTACCAAATCTATACACAATCTTAATTCTAAATGCTATACATATTGAAAAGATACAGGGTAGATAAAGTCAGTGAAACACCAAGAAACAAAAACCATCCCCAAAAATGATCACGGATATATACAACAAACTATTTTTTTGCCCATCCCAAGAGCAACCAAACAATTCAGACTAAATATATATAAATACTGAAATAATAAACTAATTATTAACCTTATGCTATGTCTCCTGAGTTTTATTTTAAAGCAATTACTGTTACAGAGGTGTAATATTAATCTATATGTCTTCTATTGCACCATGACTTCATGGCCCTGACTATGCAGAGAACGTAGAACACTAGAGAAAGGATCTCCTGGTGGGGGGGGACAGACACCTAACTCAGTGTATGGTGGCACAGATGTCACATGGGTGCAGAGTCACAATAGCATCAATTGTTGACAAGTTATTTGTTCCATTCCCACTCACCACCTCAGAGATTAGGGGAGAAATTACAAGGATGACAGTGCACTCTGAGGATCAATCTGCAATGTAGCATCTCTAGTACTGAGGCTGTGACTACATCTGTGGGTCCAGTCATTGCAGATTTTGCAGAAAGGAGGTCAATTGCCCTCTCTGGCTGTATGCATACATGTGGAGGTGTCGCTTGCTGTGACTTGCCGTGTGGGCCACATATTGAGGCCAGTTCACAATGGGGTGCACTTGCAATCTGTGGTGTCAGTTGTGAACGTGTGTACTGTCTATTCACCACAACTTATCATGCAGGTTCTTATAATCTGTGTTCCAGATTCTACATACTTGCCACATGCACCCACAGCTCAGCAGACCTGGTTGCATGTCAGAACACACTTTGCAAGTGGGTCCCATTCCAAGCTACCCTCAATAGGTGCCCCACACAACAACCAACAAAAAATCCAGTGTGTGGTGGTACAGATAGAGCATGGGAGCAGTGCCACAATAGTATCAGGTGTTCTCAAGTTATTTATTCCATTCCCAGCCACTGACTCAGGGTTAGGGGAGAAGCTAGGAGTATGACAGTGCACTCTGAGCATCATTTTGCAACACACCATTTCCAGTACTAACACTGTCAGTACCTCTATGTGGGCTGTCATTGTACCCTCAATAGCTAGCTCACACAACAACCAACAACAAATCCAGTGTGTGGTAGTGCAGATGGCGCATGGGTGCAGTGCCACAATAGTAGCAGGTGTTCTAAACTTATTTGTTCCACTCCCAGGCACCAACTCAGGGGGGTTAGGGGAGAAGTTACGAGGATGAGAGTGCACTCTGAGCACCATTTTGCAATGCAGCATCACCAGTACTAAGACTGTCACCACCTCAATGGGGGCAGTCATTGCACATTTTTAAACGAGTTGGTCAGTAGCCCTCTGTGGCTCTGTCCATACATGTGGAAGTGCCACTTGCTGTGACTTGCCATGTGGGTGGCACTTATTGAGGCTAGCTTTTAATGGGAGGCACTTGCAATCTGCATAGTCTCTTGTGGACGTGTGCACTGCCTATTGACAACAGCTTAGCATGCAGGTTCTTGTAATCTATGTTCCAGATTCGACATACTTGCCACATGCACCCACAGTTGAACACACCTGGTTGCATGTCAGAACACACATTGCAAGTGGCCCCCATGTCAAGGTACCCTCAATAGCTGCCCCACACAACAACCAACAACAAATCCAGTGTGTTGTGGTGCAGATGGCGCATGGGTGCAATCCACAATAGTATCAGGTATTCTCAAGTCATTTGTTCCAGTCTCAGTCACCGACTCAGGCCTTAGGAGAGAAGTTGCAAGGATGACAATGCACTCTGAGCATAATTTTGTAATGCAGCATCTCCAGTACTAAGATTGTTAGTACCTTTATGGGGGTAATCATTGCAAATTTTGGAACAAGTAGGTCGTAGCCCTCTGTGGCTCTATCCATGCATGTAGAAGTGCCACTTGCTGTGACTTGCCATGTGGGAGGGCACCTATTGAGGCTACCTCGCAATGGGGGTACTTGCAATCTAAGTTGTCTCTTGTGGACATGTGCACTACCTATTGACAGCAGCTTGCATGCAGGTTCTTGCAATCTGTGTTCCAGACTGCAACATACTTGCCACATGTACCCACAGTTCAGCAGACCTGGTTTCATGTCACAACATACATTGCAAGTGGGCCCCATGCCAAGCTACCCTCAATAGTTTCCACACACAATAAACAACATCAACTGTCACCCCCCACATCTACATGCACACACCCACACGGCTACCCACCCCCTGCCCCAAAACCTACAGTCACTACCCCACAGACCTACCTACACCCCAGTACCCCAAATTCCCCATTGTTAAATGCTGGCATTCTGGAATTCAGCGCAATTGATCTCATAACCCCCCTACCGTGATGTAACAGAGGCTTCATAGTAAAACCAAAAACTTGACATCTCTTTGGCAAAGTACCCAGTAATAAGTCACAAACCACTTACCAGAATACCACAACTTGCAACTGGTGACATAAGTTGCTAATACACTCATTCTACTTCCCACAATGACTGTTATACAAGCCATAACCTTTCTACCATAAGAATACATATCTCTATTTTGGCAGACCACTAACTGCACCACACAATATCTCCATCCAATAAATATTAAATGACACATTAGCATTGCAGTTTTCATCCACAAGACATGCTGTAAACACCCTCCAAATTATTTCAAGTTAAAAGACCAAACCATTTCTGAGATATTCAATGTTAAAGATTGGTGAAATCTCCCTATCTAGTCCATTAAAAAAAATCTAGCCATCTTGTCCCTCCCTTGCGATCAAAGATGACGATCAAAGAATCTCACAATCAAAGAATTTGCAGGGTCACGATCAAAGAATTTTCAGCCTCACGAACAAAGAATAAAATATGTTAGAAATGAAAAAACTGAAGAAATCGCAGTAAACCACCACCATGGTTTGACAAAATGAAGCCCCTGAGCAAAACCCACCCTTATTTAACTTCATACACCACCCCTGTGTTGAGAAAACTAAATTTTTCATCCAGACATCTCATCCTTCTCTCACGATGCACGATCGCGATCAAACAATCTCGCTATCAAAGAATTTGCAGACTCACGATCAAAGAATTTGCAGGGTCATGACCAAAGAATGAAAACTCTTCAGATCTTAAAAATTAAAAGAATTGTGATAAACAACCACCATGGTTCATCAGAATGAAGCCCCCTGAGTAGAACCCACCCTCATTTGTCTTCCTAGTACACCCCTCGGCTGAGAAATAATAATTTTTAATACCGCCACCTTGTCTCTTGCTCACAATGCATGATGGTGGTCAAAGAATCTCTCAGTCAAAGAATTTGCAGCCTCACGATCAAATAAATCACACGCTCATGGCCAAAGAATGAAAAATTTTTAAACGTATTTTTTTCACCGATTTCAACTGAACCAATGGCATGCCTCGATAGAATAAAGCCCCCTAATCCAAACCCACCCTCATTTCTATCCCTAGATCACCCCTGAGCCAAGATATTTGTGAAAATAGATCGTGATTCAAGATGGCGATCAAACAATCTCGCGATTAAAGAATTTGCAGGCTCGAGATCAAAGACTGTTAGCGAGCCGCGAACAAAGATTTCAAAATCATTTAACTCTATTTTTTGACTGATTTGCCTCAAACCAAAGGCATACCTCGATAGATCAGACTCCCCTCAGTAAAACCTATCAAAGTTTTACTTCAGAAGTGACCCCTGCACGAGATATTTATATTTTTTCGCTCGGAAAACTAAAAACAAAATGGCGGACCTTGCGATCAAAGAATTTTGAAAATCCTCAGGGACAAACATTCTTGAACCGTGAGGCTGAAGATTCTTTAACCGCCAGGTGGGACCAGATGGCCAGAACACCATTCTTTGTTCGCAAGATATACATATGACCAAGAAACAGAAAAAAGCAGGAGCACCAGGAATTGTGTGGTGCTGTATATTCCAAGCAATCAGTACATGCAAATAAGCACCCACACAGCTTAAGGAACAGAAACAAAACGCTATAAAAAATATAATAGCGTTTAATATCAAAAGTGCAGCAAATACAAACAGGAGAAAAAACGGACAAATTAACGTTTCACCTAGACTCTGCTAGGCTTCATCAGAATAAAAAGGTATATACATATAAATTTTCCCATTGATTTATAATGGGAACTTAAAAGTGCCATAACTTTTGAATGCCTTAATATTTTTTCACCAAGTGAAAAGCAACATGTTCGGCCATCAAAGCTCTTTCAAACAAGCCATCTCACAGAGTGACACATCACACAACAACCGTGCAGGACCACATTCAGAATCCCAAAAGGTGCCTCCAAAAATGGATAATTTTGCATTTTTCAGCGCTTTCATACACAAAGACCGTCACTCCAACTGAAACACAACTTGACAAATCAAGAGATCTACCATGCCCCACTACACATACCAAATTTCAGGCAAATCCATTGAATGGGTCCAAAGTTATTAATGCCCAAACTTTTTACTTTAGTACATAACTGACCGCTGAACCCTAACTATAGTGGCGCGACTGTACCACTATAATATTTCTATATGTGTATATATACAGGTACCTGAAAATAGGCACTTGGCTGTCTAGCGTGCTTACCTGGTAAACAAAAGCAATAAATAATATATATATATATATATATATATATATATATATATATATACATATACAATAGGGTGGAGATAAACAGAATGATAAATCCATTTATCTGAGTAACTGTGTACATAAATTTCATTTATGTATACAGTGCTTATGTTATCAGCTGTTTATCCACACAGTGCTTATGTCATCAGCCATTTATCTATACAGTGCTTGTGTCATTTAGAATGTTCAGCCTCAGTAGCAGTATTAACCATATTCAAATGCGAATAACTTTAAAATGAAAAATGATAGCATGGCACTGTTAGCACGAAAGTTGTTCGGCACAGAAATATCTACAAAATTAGTGCTGTTTCATTTATTGATACCTTTTATGTTTTTTGATAATTAGCAATAAAACAGCAGAAAATTCATTTTATTTTTCGTTTTGTCCACAGACAAATGTAAATAACTTTAAAATAAAACATGATAGCAAGGTACTGTGAGCACAAAGTTTATTCAGCACACAAATATCTACAAAATGAGTAGTGTTTCATTTATAGATACTTTTTATTTTTGTCAGAATTAGTGAAAAACAGCAGAAAATTCCATTTTGAGCACTTTTTCATCAAACAAATGCAAATAACTTAAAAACAAAAAATCATAGAATGGTACTTTGAGCACAAATGTTGTTCAGCATAAAAATATTTACAACATGATAGGTGTTTCATATCTAGATTCCTTTTAAATTTACTATAATCAGCAAAAAATGGCTGACAATTAAATTTCTATTCACTTTTTTGACTAACAAATGCCCCCTACAAAAGCAAAAACAAAAGAATTGCATAAATAGAATATGCAATGGAAAACTCATGTAATAAATGATTTATCTCACTCGAGCAGTTTGACATTGGACACCTCACTCATGGCTTACGCCACTTGTGCAGATAAATCATTTATTACACTTGCTTCCATTGCATATCCTATATATATATATATATATATATATATATAATATGTGTGTATATATATATATATATATATATATATATATATATATATATGTATATTTTATATATATATATATATACACACACACACACACACACAAATCTATCAATGAAGGATGGGACTACATAAAACAGATTATATTATCAGTAACTAGAAAACATGTCAAATGCAGAAGCAAATATAAACGTAAAAGCATGAAACCCAAATGGCTTACAGATAGTATACTGAAGTTAATTAAGGAGAAAAACAAAGCATATGGTGTGTATAAACAAGATAGTTCCAAATTAAACTGGCACAATTTTAAACAGTTACAAAAAAGTACAAAAATAAAATCAATAAGACTAAAAAGAAATATGAACAAAAACTAGCAGGTACAGTAAATAAATCAAATAATAAACAATTCTACAGCTACATAAATTCATTAAAAAATAATAAAGTAGAACTAACGACAATTATTGACAATAATGAGTGTATAACTGAGATGGTGCAAATGGCAGATTTATTCAATACATTCTTTTGTTCAGTATTTGACAAACAAAAGCCTATTTTAAATGACATAGGAAAGTCTATGGTAGGAAAGCACAACTTTAAGATAGAAGACATTATAAAAATCATTGATAAATTAAAACCATATAGCACACCCGGACTAGACAACATAACACCATCAATTTTAAAAATTATGAATAATTTAATCTGTATACCCCTCAAAATCATATATGAAAAATCATCAAATTGTGGCACATTACCAGAAGACTGCAAAAAGTCTAAAGTAACACCCTTCTTCAGAAATGGCAGTAAGGCATATATAAAAGACTACAGGCCAATAAGCTTGATATCAGTCCCATGTAAAATCTTAGAGACTCTAATTACAGAAAAAAATCAACAACAGTTACTAAATATTCCCTACTTTGACATTAATCAACATGGATTTAAAAGTGGATGGTAATGCACTACAAATTTAATATGCTTCTATGACCATATAAGTAAAAATCTTGATAAAGCAATCCCAATGGATGTTATATTAGTGACTTCAGTCGAGCCTTTGACCCTGTGCCAGACTGGGCTATCCATGAGAAGCTTGTTAAATATAATAATGATGAGTTTATAATTAGATTGATAGATGAATGGCTGAGTAGCAAATCTCAAAGGGTTTCCATAAGAGGGCATCTATCAGCAGAGGGTAATATCACCAGTGGAGTACCACAGAGATTCATTCTTGGTCCAATCAGTTTTCAAATATTTATAGCTGATATGGAAAGACATGTAACAAATTACTTAACAAAATTTGCAGATGATGCCAAATTAGGGGGACCATGTCACACTACTGAACACATTGCCTCACTGCAGAATGACATCAACTATATTGCCTTGTGGACCAAAAAATGGGGGATGATCCTGATTTTTGATAAATGTTGTGTCTTACATTTTGGAAAAAATCCTGGTTATAATTATACTTTGCATAATCAAATAATACAGGAAAAAAAGGTAGGCAAAGATCTTGGAATATTAATTGATAATAATTTAGAACTAAATGAGCATCATATGGCTATGGTAGCAAGAGCAAACAATCAGATCAATAAAGAGAAACATTAAAAGCAAATCCAAAGAGGCACTGATGCCTTTGTTTTTATCTTATATAAGACCACAATTAGATTTCAGCAGTCAAATTTGAAGTCCATACAATACAAAAGAAATCTTTCAAACTGAAGGAGTTCAATGAAGGTTCACCAAGATCATTAGGAATTTAAAAGATTTACCATATGAAGAGAGACTTAAAAACTTAGGTTTGTATAGCTTAGAGGTAAGAAGGCAGAGAGGCAATATTTTGTTTTATTATGATATCGTAAATGACACAGTTTTAATGTCTGATTTAAATATTGAATTTAAAGCTGACTCATTAACAACCAGGAGACATCCTTTACAAGTAAAAATTAATAATTACAGAACCAATAAGAGGAAATACTTCTATACTCAAAGAACAGCTAACCTATGGAACAGATTACCAGAATTCATCGTCATAAGTAAAAACAAAGATACTCTTAAAAAGAATTTAGACAAATACATTGTAAATGGGGGAAACATGAGTTTCTATACCATTTCCTAAAGGAGCTGTTTTTTGGGCTTACGCCTTTTAATGCTCCTAACAATCAAAGTAAATCAAAGTGATATCCACTATATTGTGAGTGTCTAAAAATCCTTGCAGTATTCTTGCCTTATATTTATCCCATTTGGATCCAGGAGATGTTTTATCCAAGTCAGTATTTAGTGTGCAGTTTAAATCTCCCCCATTATAATATTTTCACAGTTCCATCTGTATCTTAATTTATTGATTTCGGCTAAGAAGCTTCCATAGCCTTTAAATGGTGCATAAATTGACCCAAGGATTATCTCCCATCCATCAATGTTTGCTTTCACTAATACAATTCTTCCTGCTTTATCAGTTAAAAAATATACTATTTTCCCTTTGAAGCTTTTACTGAAGAGAAGAGTCATCCCAGCAGATTTTTTGCTTTGGCATTGTCAATGGTATAAATCCCCCCCCCCACACACACATTTTTTCTTCAGTTTTTATATTTCTGCAGTACTTAAAAAAGGTTCCTGAAGCATAACCACATCTAAATTCAGCCTTTTTATTTTAGATAAGATTCTTGATCTTTTTTGTGTCTGTTTTCTTTGTGCTCCACCCTACAGGGAACTCTCTCTTTGTCATCCTCTGCCTCACCCTAAGCTCTACCTCCCACCAGAGACACCTCCTTCTCCTTTCAATTGCCTGACAGACCCCCCTGGCTCTGAACCCCCTGAGGTGGGGCCACCCTAACTGCCAAGGGCATTCTGTCTAGAATCTAGTGTGCCAGGCTGTGCAATTGGCCAGGAGAGGAGAATGCCCTGTGTTGGGAGTGTGGCCTGGCAGGGACAGAGGAGTCTTCACCTATCCCTGAGGATGTGGATTTGCTTCTATATTTTTTCCCCCAGGAGCATATCTGTGTGATGATGTCAGCAAGGCTGCCCCGTAGACATCTGCTACGCTCCTTCCTATTAGTTGTTCCACATGAGTAGTACCTTCAGTCTCCACCGAGGGTCTCTTCTCTGCCAGAGATACTCTGGATCCCTCCCCAGGGAGAGCAGAGCAGTCCATCAGATGCTTGATCCTCTTCCTCCCATGCCAACCCCCGGCACCCAAGCTCAATCCCAAACTCGGGTCGCCTGCATGGTGTGAGGTGTGGAATCCAGCACCTCAAACCCCAGTGCCACCAGGAAGGCAGATTCTTGCTCTTTTTACTGGTGAATTCATACCATTCACATTCCAGGTTGCTATTTTAAGAATGCCCATTTCCTTATAGCCTTGGAATTGTAACCAATCTTTTTTTTCCATTTCACAATCGTCCCATCCGCTATATGACTTTCCCTGATTTTCTTTACTTTATACATTTTAATCTTTCCCCCTTCCCCCTCCTTCTCCACATTCCTCTTATGCCAAGGAACTTGGTGCGGCATAACCTCCTTCTCTTGGAGACAATTGTTTGATTGTTGGTAGGCCCCTCAAGCCCTCTCTATCTTAATATCAATCTTAACCCATCCACAGTATAACCATAGGTGATGCAAATTCCAATTCTTCCAGATAGAAGAAAGAAAAAAAAAAGAACAGTTATTTTCCCTTTCTTCCTTCCAATCTTCATCCTTGTTCAAAAGTGGAACACATTTCTGGTAAATGTATTTTTAAATCTTGTACTGCTTCATTAACTGAACCATAGACTAAAACCTGATTGTTCAACAATACCTTCAATCTGCACAGAAAAAACACATAAGCCTTAATCCCTTCTTTTCACAATATTTGTTGGACCCCTATATATTGTGTTCTCTGTTCCCATAATATTTTAGAAAAATCATGTTTTAAAAATATGACTTGATTCCTAGATGAGAACTTGTTGGTTTTATAAAAAGCCTGCGTTATTACATCTTTTCCCTCAGAGGTTAGAATTTTCTCAGTCATTGGTCTTGGCCTACCAGGCCCCCCTCCCTTCCAAATGTAGGCCAATGAATCCTGTCTATTATTGGTAGACTTGTTTCAGTTCCCAATATTTTTGAGAAAATTTCCAACACCACGTCTTTTAATGTTTTCTCTTTCTCCCATTCTGGCAAAATCCTCCAAATCCTGATATTTTTCCTTTTTGCTTGATTTTCTTGATCATCGACTTTAGCCTTGATATAATCCTGTTATTTCTTTAAATATTTAACCTCTTGCATTAATGGCATTACTGAGTCCTCCAGTTAAGAGTGTTGAGTTTCTAATTCATTTATTGTTTTAATGTTTCCCTTTAGTTTGGAGTCCATCTTTATAACAGTTTCTATAAGATTATTTAAAGTCTCTGTTAGATGTTGTAATTTATCAATAGAGGTTTGAAGTGAAGAAAAGTTATTTACTAATTGAGATGCCCATGCCGGTGGTATATCTTTATTTCTGCCTGGAATTCAAGCTTCTATATCTTCCATATGTTTGCCATTTTGACATATTCCATCATCTGAGGGCTGTGTTAAGTCATGGGAGGCCATGGGGGATTCTATTACAGCTGTTTCCCCCTTTGCATTATTTAGTTCTGCCTCTTGAGTATTTTGAGTTGTTTTATTTATATTGTGTGCTCCCTTTCCTCTTCTTTCCTTTTTTTTCCCCCTGGATCCATTTGTAACTTTGGCCCCATTTTAATTATGCCTGAAACAGAACAGCAATTTTTGAAGGGCAGCTGTAGCAGTTTTAACTTTCTTTTCTCTGTTTTTGGTGTGCCCTGTTTTGTTGTTTTAAACATACTTTGTTTCTTTTTTGTTGGGGATCTTAGTTTAATACATGTAGATTGAAATATATTTGAGACTTTTTTCTGGGCTAAGTCGGTATTGGACTCACCTCCTGACATGTACCAAAATAAAGTCCAAGTTTTTAACAATTTCCCCAGAGGGAGTTTCAGGAATGTCCAAAACAGAGATGACTGTGGATGTCAGAATTGTATGGCATAGAAATTAGTTATTCAAAGTCTTCAGCAATATATATGCATCAGAGATTAAAAAAGAGACACTTATCTTATCTTGGAAAAATCTCAGACCAATTTTGCCTCTTCCTTGACTTTTGTTTTAAATGATAGATTCCGCTAGAAACTCTCTCTTTTCCATCCATAATCCCCTAGCTACATTCTGTTCCAACTGTAATACTGAAAAACTATGTACTAGCACCATTTTTCTGCATCCTTTTGGACCTATTCCAGTCGCATCGATCAGAGTGCTAGTTCCACTTTCGGCTCTTTTGACTTTCTGTTCCTACAATATGCCATTCACTTGTATTAGCTCATCTCGGCTGTGTTATTGTTTGGGCCAATTCTGACTGCTGTGGCCCATCTGCTCACAATGGTTGTGTTTACTGAAGTCTTAAGAAGACTGTGGCATTTTCTTTATTGGCTGAGCATTGCAGCTCAATGCCTAGCAAGGCAAAACCAGCTGCAGCAATCAAGAAAGGCTCCAGAAGCTGCTCATGGCATTCTCACATCTGTGGGCTTACTGTGGGGAGTTCAGCCTCATGCTGCCTAGCCAATGCTCAAATTAATTGTGTCATCCACTCTCCTCCCCTACTACTGTATCAATGAATGGCGAAGTACAGAAAATAAATATGGTTCATGTAACAAACAGTAGCTTTGATAATGACATAACTTTAAATACATATCACAGTAGATAACAGGGTGTTAGTTTTCTGTATCTGTTTCTGTAAATAATTATACTGTATTCATTTAACCCAATTGTTTGTTACTATAAATATGTATGTGTTCATGGGTGCACTTTACACTGAGACAAATTTTATGGTAGTCAGTTATTCTAACATGCGTCCAATATACTTATAGAAACTTTTCTGAAGGCTAGATGAAATGCTCCAAAAGTTCTCATTAATTCTGTGAACTCAGTACTTAAAAACATCAACAATGAGGTATGGGGGTTTTCAATGATATATAGACTCCCCATCCCAAAAAACATACAGTGCATCTGCATGTGAGAAGCTGTTCCCAGAATAAGATTGTCCTCCATGCAGGGGGTACATATTGATCCAGTTGTGCAGGACTGCTCTCTTATTCTATAATGTGTTTTAATGCACCTGGCTGCACTTTGTGCCATAATGATCAATCCATGTGTAAGGCCTGCAAAGATACATGCAGTCATGTACATTATAATTGGAAATCCCTTATATTAGTACCTGGGACATTGTTATGCACACCTATTCACCATTCCGGTTGAATGTTTGCTGACAACAGTCTGTCTTGTAGTGCTCCACATCATATGCAGTTTTACCATTTTACTATTTAACTGCTTACTGTTTTTGAGCCTAAATAAAACAGTACCTGGAGTTATCTTTATAGTAAAATAATAAGCCTTTAGGGTACATGTACTGCACTGCTCTGCTAGTGTCTGTATAATAGACTTTTCATGTAACTACCGTTAATGATTTGGTTACAACTGTAACACCACAACACACTCTGCTATTTTGTTCTTGACTATTTATGTATTTAAACATTGCCTACCTTTACTGACAGAACATTTGTGGTGGCACTGAGTGTGGCATTCTGTGTGAAAGATATTTACAATTATTATTTGTTGCCTTACCTGAAATGTATAGAAAAAGCACAGTTTAAAACAGTTACTTATGACAGATCTTAATGTAATTAGTTTACATGACTACTGTACTGTGCAGCATAGTGACAGTGCTAGTGGTTTCAATACATATGTTAAATTATACTAAATTGTTTTTGAAATTAATGGTACCAGTTAAGTAGCAATGAGTACAAAAATAACTGTCAGTACAGATGTAATCAATGTACATATAAACAGTGACTTTGTTAGTAACGTTATCCAGGGTACCTGCTGTACACACTACTTCATCACTCATGTTAGGTAAATAAGTGTGTATCTAGGTGACTGAAACAATGGGGGGTGGGAGCAGCAAGATGACCATAGTGGTACTCCGCTCCAAATGGCTCTCTCCCACTATACTGATTTTAGAACTCTTTTAGAGCTGATTTTAAAGTTTTTATGTCTAAGGATGTTTTTTGCCTGGTTCTAAATGATTTCAAGCTATTGAGGCTGCTTCAAGTTAATTTTGATTATGCAAAATCATTTTGTGTTTTGAAACCGGAAGGCAGCTACAATACTAGAAACACCATGCCAAATGCATCCTGTACATAGACCATTTGACCATGTGAGAATATGTGTTACTGAGAGCCTTTGGGCAATTTGTAAATGTCTCAATGATTATTTTTCCTACTTTTTGACAATATTTTGAGAAGTGGGAAATTTTGTCACTGAAAGTTTTATTAATGGAAGGCTGACACATGGCTGCTGGAAGAACGTTTGGAGAAATAAAGAATTAGTGCTAGAAATCCACCTGTATGAAACTGGACACACTGACGAGAGGATGAGAGTATGACCAGGCTGCAGACATATGAAAGCATTTTAATACTGATAATGCATATGCTAATGTTACCTAGGGGAATGAGGTGTCTCAGAGTTTGGAAATACTACGCTCAGTGGAGCATTTTTTCTTCTTTTTCTTTCAGATAACCTGGGTATCTGAGCCAAGGGAGAAAGGTGCTTCACTAATTGATTAATTGCCTCCAAGTTGGAGCGAAGGAAATGAATGAAGATGGAAAACATGAAAAGGGTAATTATTTTAGGCTTAAATGCCTTATTTGGTGGTAATCTATGGAGTCTCTTTTTTGATTGAACTCTGTGCCAAACAATAGACCCCTCAAAAAAGTTGTCACTGGTGCCATGGACTCCAAATTTAAAAAGGGAAGTGCTAAGTATTGTGCAGCATTGTAGCAGATGCAGTTTTATACAAAGACACTGTTTTTGTGACATTGACATTGGGTATGAGGTAACTTTCTCAGTGCAGGTATGTTGCTTTTATTTTCGCTTCTCATGCCTACAGACCCCCATTACGTTTACATAAGGAGGCAAGGCAATTGGGGGAAGAGTTGACCTGGAAGCTTCAAAACTACTGTAATTTTTCCTGTCATATTAGAAGAAACAATTATAACTTCCAAATTCTACAGAAAAAATTATATTTGAACTACCTGCAAACTGACAGCAATGGAACTGTATCAGAGTGGTCTATGTCAGAAATCTAGCTATCAGGAAAACTCATAAACTCTCAAAAGAACAAAATGAAACTGGGTAAATTACATTGTTTCTGTTCAGAGCCCCTGGTTTGTAATCTTGTGGTGCTATTTTTCCTAAGTACCATAATGGACCACATGAAAATGAGTTTTGTGGCATTGAAATAAAATAAAACAATGGTAACAATCCATCCCTGAGGTAACAAATGAATGTACATGTACTATTACTGCAGCTGTCAGCTTTTAAACTCTATAAGGACCCTGCTGGCTTTTTTGAAGTTGGCTGAGGACACAGAAGGTACACCTTTACCTTCTCCTTGTTTATGGTCTAAGACTCTTATATGAAGCCTAACCAATGAAGCAAGGTAACTGCTGCATTTTTTATGGCAGCTTTGGTGATTACATTAAAGGGAAACTTATAGTTTTCAAGACATCTTATAAGTATTATTAAGCTGGAACTTCATTGAGAGGCCAAGGCAAGTGAACTGTTATGGAACTATTGAAAACGGCGAACTACTGGAAATGGCTCACATGGACGCTTTTCAGCACAAATATAAAATTAACTTAGACAGCCTAATGGACCTTATGTTGAAATGCTTTATGAGACTGAACTGTTTTATGAGGCTTTTTGTGGCTATAAAAAGTTTAAACAGGTAGCTGGCCTGTTAGAAACTTGACTTCTGAACTGCATATAGGCTTATCAGGTCATCAGCTCTATCCCAATTAAATACTACTGGCAAATGATTCCTGATAGCCAGGGACCCTGGTTTTCCATTTTTACCGGTAACACCGGTAACAATCATGGAATCCTGTTTGGTTTGCGGATTTTGAATTCTTGTACCGGTGCCTCACGGAAATTGCATGTCACTGCACAGAATCTCTAAGATTTCAGTATCTTTTTAATTTTTTTTTATTTTCTCTTTCTATGTCCCCTTCTCACAGCATCAGTCTCCACTTTTCAGAGATCCCTAGGCTGGGTATCCCCTAGCTTCATTCCCAGGTAATGCTCAGGAGCTCCTCTGGGCCTGCCCCTATCCTGCCTGGATTGTACCTCCCAGGTGGGAAGGGAGGGGAACCCAGATCACCCCTCCACACTCACTTAGTGTGTGTCGGGCAGCTCAGTGGGTCCCTCATGGAGCCTGGTTATGAAGTCTGGGGCACCTGGGTCCCTTCTGCCAGTGGCTGATGTGGAGTGATTGTTCCTAGTTTTCTGGTCTCTGTCCCTGAGGGCACCAGCACTAGAGATCAAAGGAGGTAGGTCACAGAGACATGCCCCTGCTCTAGATCCTGGCTAGTGTCCTCCCTTCCTGATCACTCTGCAGCACCTTTGCACCACCACCCGTGGTCACACAGGTGGTGGTAAAGAAGCAGGACCTGCAGCCTACCCTCCCTGGAGGAGGAGAGCAGTCCCCAGGTGTTCAATCCTACTCCCTGGCAGACCTCCAGCAACCCGAGTTTGCTTCTGACCCTGGGTCGCTGGCATTGTAAGGCAAGCAATAGTGCTAACATGAGCACCAGCAGGCTTGACCCAGATTTCAGCATCTTAAAATGAATGCTGCTGTGCTTTGCATTCTTTCTGCTTTGCTGCATATAGAGTCAGCAAGGAAATGACCCACACTGTTTTGTTGTAATCGGTCATTCAGTTTAACCACCCATGCCTAGTGGTTAGAGTAACAAATGGTGATTGAACTGGGTACATCCAGCAGACTTTGGTTTGAGTCCCACAACCTCCACTTGCATACTATGTGACTCCAAGCAAGTCACTTAACCTCCTCAGTGCTTTTAGGTCACTCCTTAAAACAGACAGTTCTACCTAGTGGACCTTACCTGCTTTACAAAGAATATATAAAAAAATACCAATATATGTTTACTACATCATAGAATAGTAGTCAGGGTACCATGTAATTTACCTGAGTTTTACTTGGGCTGCAATGATTTTGTATAGGTATAGATAAATGTTTAGATACATTTTATGTGTTTTATAAGCTTGTTTTTAGATTTTAGTGAGGTTTTTATTGTATTCTTTGCATATAAGTATCTAGGTTGTAGACTGCTAAATGCAGGATCACTGTTACCAACTAACTTATTCAAGTTTATTATCAGTAGGGCCATCCAAAATCCTCAGTTGTTTGAATGAAAACTATTCTGAATGAAAGTATGTTCACGAAAAAGAAACTGTCTTGTTACTTATGAAAAGACTTCACAGTTAGCACCCCATTTAGGTGAACTGGATCATTTACACCTTTTCCCCCACCTGCTGTTTCACTCTCTGTGACAACAAAAAGTTTTCTGATAGACTGCTTCAACAAAAAGCAAATGTTAAGTATTTAAGCGTACTTATGTTTGGCCAGTGGATTTTGAAAGCACAGTCAATGACATACAGAAGGTAACACCCCAAGGGCTGTATGATGCTGGTGGGCAGAGTAGTGTTCCATTCACATCTGAACAAAGACATGAAAACTGGGAGACACCCTTTTCATGGACACCAAGTTAAAAAAAAAGGCATCCACATGTCTGGGAGATGCAAGAATCCATTTGAAGGTCCTCTACTAATCACTTGTGGATTTTTTAGGTGAAGACACTTTATTTCAAAGAAGTAAATTCAAGCAGTTTTTTTTGCTCCTCCTACCCCCTGGCCATCCACTCCTTCAGGCCTGCTAAGGCCCCCTACCACCTTCTGAGTCCCGACCACCATCCACTGACCCTTACTGCTGTGTTACCAGGTAACCCAAAGTAACCCTTCATTGAGTGGGTCCCTACCCCTGTGGGAGGCTACCAGGGGAAGAGAATTGCCCCAAAGAGCTTCCTGTGTATCCTGGGCATGGCAGGGGTCAGACCAGACATATGTCTGGGGCTTCTGGCTTATGGAGGGACCAACAGCCATCCTTCAGTTGGTCAGTGGGCATTTTTCCATTTTCTTGGGAGCGTGACAGGCCACATGATGTCAAGGCACAAGCGGACATCCATCATGCTCCCTCCTGCAGTGAGGGCTGACATATTGTCATGCCTCTGGCCTCCACCATGGGCCAGCAAATGCTGAGCCATGAACCCACCCTCCCTCCCAGGAGATGGTGAGTGGTTGTTGGGCACTCAAGTCTTCACCCACTAGCTGGCCCTCCAACACCCAAGTCTGTTCCCTAATCTTTGTCAGCAGTGTCACAGGCAGAAATCCAGTTCAGGCAGTTAAATTGTAGATGGGGAAAAAACAAAGGTAGTCCACCTTAGCAGTGATAGTTCAGATTAATTCACTTCTGAGTTCTAACAAGCAAAGAGACCAAGTCATTTGTAACTTGTGCATGTGGGGTGTGGATGTTGAAGAAAGGAGATCATAGTACTGTCACTACTGCCATCACCCCAGAGGGATGTGGACTGCATTGCTGCTACTGCCATCACACTGAAGGGGTGGAGGCTGTAGTGCTTCTGCCATCACTACTGGTGGATGGAGAATGTAGTACTGCTGCCATCCCACCTGAGGAATGGGGGCAATAGTGCTGATACTGCCATCACACATGAGGAATGGTGAATGTAGTACTGCTGCTTCTGTCACACCTGAAGGGAGGTCATAGTGCTGTTGCTGCTGCCATCACACCAGAGGTATGGGGGCTGTAGTGCTGCTTCCATCACACATTAGGGATGGGGGCTGTAGTGTTGCTGCTGCCATCACATCTTGTACCTAAAATAACTTTAAATTGGTACAAGGATGGAAGTATGTGTAATAGTGGAGGTCAAAATTGCTAAAATGTATGTTAGCAGAGTTAACAAGCATTTGTCAATGCCGAACGTTCGCTTGCAGGTATTTGCAGTGGTATGTGGCACTTAGACATGGCTTAAAAAAATCAGTGACAAAGAAGAACAAGCATTTGTCAATGCCGAATGTTGCTTGCTTCTATGTGCTGTTTAGGTATTTGGAAGTCATTGGAGTGCAAATATTGAAAATTCGCAAACTTACGAGCGTGCGTAGGAACTGCGCAACGCACTCTCGTAAAACAGTAATTTTAGGATTTTTTCACCAAATTTTCAACATAGCCATTTTAAGACCTCTGCTCATGAACCGTGTCACTGTGATTTTCTTAATGTGTCCCATACATTGATTTCACACACCGACTGCGCTTTGTGCGCTACATGGGTGGAAACATGTTTTGGGCAGGATGTGAAAATGACAGCTGTACTGCTCATAAGGAGGTGTGGTAAAATGGCAATGTTGAAAATCTGGAGTGAAAATATTGAAAATTCGCGAACTTACGAGCCTGCGTAGGAACTGCGCAACGCACGCTCATAAAACAGTCATATTTTGGAATTTTTGCACCAAATTTTCAACATGGGGTTTTTGAGACCCCTTCTCATGAATGATGTCACTGTCATGGCATTATTCAGGCCCGAAGGGTGATTTCAGAAATCACCCTTCGGGCCTGAATAACGCCATGACAGTGACATCATTCACGAGAAGGGGTCCCAAAAACCCCATGTTGAAAATTTGATGCAAAAATTCCAAAAAATGCCTGAGATATGCAATAAAGTTGAAAACCCCCTATCTAGCCCATTATACAACTTCCCAGCATTTCCTCATTTCACGGTCGGCTTTGAAGAGTGCAGACGTGTTCCTGGTCCACCGAAGATCATCGTGCCGAGCTCCAGAGGTAAGTATGGGTGAGGGGGGTATGGAGAGGCAGGGTGCGCAGTGGGTGGGTGCGGGTTGTGGGGGGGCTGGGAGAAGCGTCGTGGGACCGTTTTTAATTTACAGTTTTAAAAAAAAAAAAAAGACGACATGGGATGTTTGCCATGCTGGGTGGGCTCCCAGTGTGGCAGAAGGATGGCTGGGGGCTGTGGAGCCAAAGAGGATTGGGCACCCGTCGACAGATGAGCGGGACGTTGCCACTCTGGTGTGGGCTCCCAGCATGGCAGAAGGATGGCTGGGGGCCGAAGCCGACGGGATTGGGCACCCCGTTGGCAGACAACGCTGGACGCTTGCCACGCTGGGGTGGGCCCAGCGTGGCAGCAAAGATTTGGGGGGGGCGGCATGATGCGGTGCAAACACACAGCGGTGGTTTTCTTTGAAGAGAAGACCACCGCTGTCATACACAGCACCGCGTCCGATTGGTGCAGGACTGCCATGCCTACTCAATGGAGCAGGGGATTGCAGAGGAGGGGCACACCTCCAAAGTGTCTCATTCTCCCAAGACGTTCCTTGCACATGCGTGCAAGCGAACATAAAAATTGTTAAATAAAGTACACAAAACCAAACACCGGTAAAACCGGATTTTGACTTAGCAGACACCGGTGACAATACTGTTTTTTACAATGTGCAAAACGGAATATGCCCTTTCTCAGTCCCGGTAAACCAGTGTCCCTGCTGATAGCCTTAAAAACATTCTTAGTTTAAAACTGTGAGGAACGCTGCTGTGTTTTAAATAAAAAAATTTAATGTAGCATGTACTTTGCACCTTTAAGAAGGCTTTTACCAGGGCTTTGATGATAAAACTACACCTTACACCTTCTGGCCTCTCAAGCCAGCTCTGAATTTGAAATGTGGCAAACTTTATTTACAGGCTCTGGAACTCTGACCCTAGTATGCAGTGCTTTTTTGAAAGTGTGAGATGTAGAATGCTGCATAGATTTTATCTTGTTAAGGTTTCACAATATTATGTATATTAATATGTCCTTCATTAACTAAACAATGTTCCTTTCATTGATCAGACATATATGATGACCTTAACAAAAACCCACATACACTATTCTGTAAAATTTTTTATTATTAGGTTTAAGGGGGTTTATACTATCTAAGGGATTTATTTTATATGGTACTCTAAAATATTTAGGTTGCCGTAATACTTAAGGTTTGTGGAAATATGTATGAGAATGTATACCTATGAATTTCTTAAATATCTTTTAGTATGTAAATTGGGATAAATTAGCTTAACAAGAGAAGCTCCTGGTGCGAATAAAATTTCAGGTAAAATGAAATTAGTAAAGGAATATTAGGAACAACACCATGAAAGGTCACAGAACTCCTCCCAGCTTCACAAAAATTGATATCCGAAGCAATAATTAGCTGAAGACTATAACAGATTATTGAGCAGCAAAATACAAACAATAGCAGCAGGCACAATAATAACATTTCACTGATAGACTTCCTCAAAGCATAGTATACCCACTGTGAGTGCTCAGTTTATACAGAGTCACCTAGAGTACGTGATCATTCAAATAAAGTGCTTCACACTCCCCCCCCCCCCCATTTTCTCCCTTACTGGTCTTGTAGACAACATAGGATGATAACTTGGAAAAAGGGATAGTTTATTTCAGCACCCTTAAAGACATGAGAGAATGCTGGAATTTTTTGTATGAACTTTGAATACATTTACATATGTGCCCTATTCTATATCTACATGGAACAGAGATCATTTTTGACTTTTTTGACAACAGTAATGTATTTATATTTAGGGCATATAAGAATGTTATGTTAGGAATAAGTGTTTATTTATACATCTGGATATAGTGAATGTGAGATGTACTTTATTTAAAGGTTTAAATGTAATAATTATGCATGCGCACTTTAGAGTTTCTGTGAAGCACTTTGTTTGAATGATTATGTGTTCTAGGTGACTCTGTATAAACTGAGCACTCACAGTGGGTGTAGCGTGCTTTGAGGAAGCCTAATTCTTCAGCTAATTATTGCTTCGGACATCAGTTTTTGTGAAGCTGGGAGGAGTTCCATGATTTTTCATGGTCTAACTACATTTTTTGTCACAGAGAACTTGCTCCTCATTTGGCGGCTCTTTTTTCTGCGATTATTAAGAACACTTAAGATGATATTGATGCAACTTATAAAAGCACCGATTTCCATAAGTGATGTATTAATCAAATGAAACTGTAATAGATATTTCCTTGTATGTATATATGGAAACAGCCTGAACACTCCTGGATTTTTTAATCACAAATGTTCATTTTTTCACGTTTGTATTTCTTAAATTGTAATGACCCCAGGTTGAACAATAAACTTTGAACTGAAATGGAAGTATGTATCTGGAAGACTGCCTGGTTTGTATGACAACAAAAAAATTGACTGTTTAGCAGCAAGTACACATAGTTATTTTGTGGGTCTACCACATCAATAACAATGAGATATAGAGGACAATGTATGGGCAGCCATACACAATAAGCCTATGTGTTCATCAAGAGGTTTTTATGGCAGTCAGGAACCTTGAGAGTGAAGCTCAAGAGGTTTACTGGTTGCCATAGGAAACTCGAGATGGAGACACAGGCTTGTCTGTGTATTGATGCCCATACATTATCTTTTTATAGTGTATGGGCATGCATGCCCATTTCAGACACTGCACTTTGTCTCAGTAAACTGGCGGTTGGGAGGTGCGGGGTGAGACTTGAAGGTTGGTGGAAGACTCAAATGACTGAGACAGTGAGCTGCAGATGTTTCTGCAAGTTCAAGTTTAAAAAGAAAAAAACAGATTAAAGGGGGCAAGAACTGGAATGCATACTGTTTTTGTGTACTTTCTACCCTATACTACATAAATAAACATATTTTATTTCAAAGATTGTGTTATTTATTCATTCTCATTTACTTCTCAGCTTATTGTTGATAGCAAGTACTGTTACAAGAACCAACATTCTAAAAATGCATGAGAGAAACTGAAGAATTGATTATGTCTCCGTTCATGCATTCCGTGCTGTTGCAGCTGGACTTGAATCACTGTAAAAACCAAAACTGATGAACTTGTTCAGTAATATCAGTGAAAAAACATCATAGTTTCAATAAACGATTAAATACTTTCTTCATGATGTTTGCATTTTGATTTGACTACTGTCACACATTGAGTGATTGAAAAAGTAAGCTAAATTGGGAATCAATGGGAAATCTATAAAGGTTCAGATCTGGTCTTAATAAAGTTTTTTTTTTTGCACTTGCCTGGCTCCCATGGTGTTCAGAAGAGGCCTTGTACCCCCTCCTACTCTGTCCACCTGGGCATCCCTCTAGACAACCCCTCCCCAGTTTCATCTTGCTCGGGGGCTGGGGTGTATACATTTTTTCCAACTTTTTCTTCCCTTTAAGCCCCTGAGGATGCCGGTGTGAAAGACTTACATCCAGGTAGATGACATGCTGGTACACGCCATTGCCAAGTGCCCACAGTGTCCTCCCCTTCCCGACTCTGAAGAGTTGCCGTTGCCCCTGAAAGCATATGTTTCCACTGGCCCCAGGAGCATCGGGTGCTCAACGCACTCCCGGTAACCCACCCCAGGAGGAGGAGAGCATCCATTGGGATGCTCAATCCTCTGTCCCCCCGCCAACTCCTGGCAACCCTAGTCCATTCCTGAACCCGGGTTGCCAGCGTAGTGTGAGGTGTGGCATCCAGTGCCTCAACCCTCAGTGCCACCAGGCTGGCCACTGGTCTTAATAAAGTTTTGGTATGCTGTATTTGTTTACATGTTTGCAGGACTTGTATGGCAGCTCTGCTTTTATATTTGTACATAAAAAATTTTGTTTTTTGTCTTGTGATGCCTATTTATTTCTAATTTTGTGTGGGGATGGGTGGTTATTTGTTTCCAACCCAGGTGAAGCAAGTTAAGACTACAAGTGGTGTCAGAATGTTATCTGTATGCCTTTTGATAAAAGACGGCAGTCAGAAACATGTCAAGGCATTTTGTTGTAAGGCACTGATAAATAAAACCAACATTGTTTTGCATATTACATAGGAATGGCTTCTTTTTATAGTGAGGTAGTGAGTGCTGGATTGCTGTGTTGTATCTGCCTGAACTCTGTCACCCACTCACCTGACTGAGCTCCCACATGCTCACCTGACTGTACTTGAACTGTCTTGCCTGCTCACCTGACTGTGGCTCTGTACGGTGATACTTCTCTCCCCGACAGCACACTCCTTTGTCCTTTAAAGAGAACCCACATTGCTATTTTTGTAATGATTTTCTGTAATGCAATTATGCACAGACCTTTCATGTAATGCCAGCATTTGGTCCTGTTGTGTAAAACACTATCATTTTGTAGCCAGAATTTGTGTTTATTTTCCAGGCATTCTTTCAGTTTTATTGGAGTCTTTCTAACAGGCCACTCCAAGCTTGTGCTGTGGCAGTGATGTCAGTAAAGCCAGAGAAGCTGTAGTGTCTCCCACTTCTATCGGGATCCAGTCAAAATAGCGTATGCAAAATCACGCGAGTCAATTGCGCGCGGTCAAAATAGCGCAATGACATTAGCGCTTGTGACAGTATAGCGTGAGTCAAAATAGCGTTGCATTTTTAAAAGCACAACTTGTCCTCTCCAGATTCCACGTTTTTTAACTTTAAGATAAACTCTGCGTTCAGCCTGTGGGATTCGAACCCAGGTTTCCGATTGGGACGGGGTTCCACAATGCCTAATTGCCTAATTAAGGATGACATAAAACAAGTGAGCCTTAGTGTAAAAATTCAGATGTGTTACATCATGTCTGATGTGCGCTTCATTGTTAGCCAAAAAGGCAAGGAGCTTGCTGTGCTGGATGGGTTCCTATACCATAGAGAATGTGTAACCCAAGAAAAAGCATACTATAAATGCCTGCAGTATGACAAAGGACGCTGCGGTGCACATCTACATTTGCTGGGTAGTACTTTGCTAAAGAAACTGGGTGAGCATAATCATGTACCAGGCCCAGCTGAGGTTGCTGTGAAGGAGGCAGTGGCCAGTATGAAGAAGAGAGCAGAAACTACTTGTGAGAGCACACATCAGATTGTGGCATCTGGTGTTTCTGAATTATCCCCTTCTGTGTCATCACAACTACCATCAATGTCTCTTATAAAGTGTACTGTTCGACAACAGAATGGCCACTGCACGTCCACCCCCTGACCCAGAGAACACTGCCACACTTGTTATACCGGTGGAGTTTACTGCCTCAATTAGAAATGAAAAGTTTTTACTGTTTGACTCTGGTCCCAGCAGTGACAGAATTTTAATATTTTCCACACATCAGGACATGGCATTCCTGCAGGCAAGTAATCATTGGTTTGCAGACGGGACCTTTAAATGTTACCCCTCTATTTTTGACCAGCTATACACTATACATGTGGTGAAATATGGCACTGTAATTCCACTTGTGTACATATTAATGGCAAACCGGACTGCTGCTACATACTCAAAAGGTTTTTCAGCACTGAAAAACTTAGGTGGCGACCTGCACCCAGAGACAATACTAATTGATTTTGAAGCTGCCGCATTAAAATCATTCAAACAAAGCTTTCCAAATGCAACACTTGAGGGTGCTTTTTCACCTATGCCAAGCAGTTTGGAGAAAAATACAAGAAATACCTGAAGTGTGCAGTCAATACACATCTGACCCAAACTATGCATTACATATTCATCTATTACCATCACTGTCTTATGTACCAGTGCCAGATGTACTGTCAGCTTTTGAGGAGCTAATGAAACTGATTTTACCAAAGAAATCTGAGTCATTAACTGCTCTGTGATTATTTTGAAGATACATGGCTAGGCAGGCCTCTAGCCGAGGTAGTAGAAGACGGCCAATGTTTGACATTTCGCTTTGGAATTGCTATGGCGCTGTACATTATGACCTCCCTGCACTATTAATTCTGTTGAAGCATGGCACCATAAATTTAATCATTTCATTGGTGCTTACCATCCTTCAATCTGGCGATTCATTGAGTTCCTAAAATCAGAGCAACATTACAACACTTTGTCATTGAGCAACTTGTTGCAGGGGTGTAGTGCAAATAAAAGAAAAAGTACAAGAACACTGCAAAATGAATAGCTGGTATTGTGGCTGAATATACAGATCGTGCAAGAAATGAATACCTTAGAGGAATTGCATACAACTTTCAGCTTCAGGCTTAAACAATGATGTCCCGTTAGAAGTTCAAATGCAATGCTAATAATGCTACTAATGCTACTAATGAATGTTTAATTTTGAGTTGATTAATAAAGATATTTTTTGCTGTACCTGAGATGAGTTGTCACTAGTTTGTTGCTACGCTAGCTCTGAACAGGAAGTTTATGTGTGCAGGGGGAGTAACAGTGTGTAACACATGTGCACCAGCTATTGCGGTAGTAATGCACTTCCCCTAATACAAGACAGGATTCGACATGAATCAGAAGTGTGACAGGTAGGATAACTAGTTTGCTGACAGTTTGCTGATAGTTGTGGCGCTATAGCAGAGGCCGTTGATTACTGCACTATTATTGTTAGAGCGCGCTGTTTAATGCAACTATGGTTACTGCGCGATATTGCATCTTGCATTTTGACAGTAATCCGCTTCTATCCCTATACTGTACTATGTGGTTCTTCCTTGGGAAAACTCGTCATTCCTAATAATCTCAAATTTTCACAGCAGTGTATCAGTAAGCTACTAGGAAACATCCAATTTAATAACTCTGCTATTTTACTGTCTGACAGCATGCATAAACAGGGAACTGAAGTGCCGTTCTCGGAAGCAAGCTGCTGAGCAGGCTTCATTCTGTGGTACTGATGTTCATGCCGACAGCTGTACTCTATGTGTCATGAAGTGCAAAACTGAAAAGAAGTCAATTTGGTCTGACAATTATGAATATGTCCCCCCCCCCATATTTGTAAGGCATATTCAGGTACAGAGAGCATACAACTGTCTAGCAGTCCTCAATGTTTTTTTTATAAAATAAATCATATTATTTCCAATCTGTGTCACATGTCATTTGTGTGTTATAATAATCTGGAATAAAACCAAGAATGCAAGGTACATGGCAGTGCTGAGCTTAATGTTGTTGTGACAGGAATGACTGAAAGAAACCACCAGAAAAACACCCACCCACGCACACTGACAAATAACAATGTATTATTCGTAATGTCATTCCAGAAAATGGGGGGGGGGGGGATATCAAAACAAATTGTATGGCCGTGATTGAGTAGCAACAGATGACTGATGTGTTACTTCTGTTACGCTGGAATAATTAGTGTCACTCCCGGTCTTATACTGATATGGAAGAATTCCAAAGATTTGGTAAGTATTGTCCATTTCAGAAACACAACCTCTGACACTCTCCTCATCTACATTGTCTGCTAAGAATGAGGAATGAGTAGAAAAACTGCTGCCTGCATTACTTTCACTGTGATTTGACCCACTAGCCATGTTAAAAGGAATACTGTCAGTACAGGGAGTGTGACTGTCAGTACCACTCTGTAAAGCAGGCTCCCTATACTGATGTTACATTGCAGCACTGCACAGACACTGAAAATTGAATCACAAACATGGAACACGGGGCTGCAGCATGAAAATAAAATCTCAAAATGCAAACAAATTATGAGAATCCAACAAAAAATAAGAACATTTCTCTTTATTATGCATCTTAAAGGAATTAAGGCATTACAGCTGTAACAACCAGGATTGGTTCTTTTTAAATAAATTGGGGCTACCTTATGTGGGTTCTTACAGCACTCTGTTATTTCTTTAATTCTTTCCACTGCTTGTCTCGTAGACTCCCTTCTGGGTTTGATCACTGTGTCTCCACGTTAGTGCCGTAAACTAAAGAAAGTCAAGCTTTAGGTGCAGTAACTCAGGTCATTTCAGCTCCAACTGCCCAGAACAATGGTAATGCTGCAAAATGAGTTTGCAATAAATGGCTTTTGCTAGCAGGTTGACAGACTTAAACGAAGCTGGTAATAAGCTAATCGTTGGGGGGAGTGTGCCATCGGGGTAAAAGTGTTAAAGGGCTGCAGCTGGGCAGGAGAATGAAAACTCAGTCTGTCTGAATGTCCTTCTGGTTAAATCTTATTCTCTGATGCAGGTAGAGCTGATTTTTTTTTTTTTGGGGGGGGGGGTGATCCGAGGGACTACTTCAATAATCGTCCATTCTTGCCACAATTCTTTTCAGAAGTCAATTACTTAAAAACAAGAGGATTTTATGTTTAAGCTTATAATGTATTACTTTTTCTTACTGCTTTTTATAAACAGATGATGAATATGTCCGCTGTTTTATCAGTGAATACAATTCTCTGTCATGAATGAATACATAACAGTGTACACATCAAACAACAAACTGGTTTACTTCCCGGTTGCTGTCAACTTCTGTCAGCTTCACGCCACTGTGTTTTAATATGCACAAGACTGGATGATGGCACCAAATTCACAAACGGGAGTGATAGCAATGTAGACGGCATGCTCACAATCTGAGTGTCAAAACCTGAAAGTGAAAACAAGCAGCTCCATTAACTGCCATACTGTAGATTTCAGCTTAATGTCTCAATTAAAACAACTAAACACACACATGTATTAGTATTAGAGAACGAAACATGTGCTCTTTATTAGAAATAAGGACAATACTCTTCAAGTTGGTTCTGTTTATTTTATTTATTTCCTGTCCTCTTTAATTAGATCAAGGAAACCAACTATGTGGCAGCATTCCAAGTTGTTCTACTGCAGTAGTGACATCACTAATGCAGCAGAACAACATAATGATGTCACTACTGCAGCAGGACAAGCATATTCCAGGCATGGAACTCCATGCATAACAGCATTCCACCATACACTGTAGTAAAGCTATGCAGCAACTAAGAGGAACTGGTTTTCATCTAATTTGTGTACGTGGCCATTTGGAAATAGTATAGCAGTGCTTACCTTGTGTCAGCTTACATATCTATATATTTTTGTGTTTACATATAAGTAAACATTAACTGAACAAATACTTTATATAACTTACAAGCTATGTCTTAAAAGATATATAGGTTTCTTAGCTAGAGGCCTGCCTTTAACTGCAGCCCTCTTCACTCCCAAAGGAGCAGGCTGGGACTCCTCATCCTGATGATGATGAGAGGAGCTGCCAGCAACTGGTGGCACATCAACTGACTCCACAGAGGTGTCTACTCATTGCTTGTAGTAGAGATGTTTTCCAGGACCTCCCATTGTGGGCTGCTCTTCGGCACCACCAGTGCCCTCCTTGACAGTCTCTTCTTCTGCAAAATATAAATTAATAAAATACAAAACAAAAGTGTTTTCATTATCATTAAGCAGTACTCAGAATAATTAACCTTCTTATAACCTTACCCTTGAAAGAGAAGGTTATGGGTTCAGTCCTAGAGTACAATGATTTTAATGGGCAGACTGGGTGGGTCAAGTGGTCCTTATCTGCCGTCAAAGTCTATGTTTAACATACAGGTATATAGCATGTGCTGCTAAGTTAAGATACAGTTTTAGTTACTATCACATATATTCTTCACCTATACGTACACATACCATTCATTTATTTGGACATTACCAAAAAACATCATGCATTTGTGGCGCAAGAACCCAAGGGCTGACTGCATAATGGGGGGAGGATGGGGGGATACTTATGTTCTCCAAGCATATAGGAGGTATTGGAATTATATCTAATTAGCTAAAGGCCAACACACAAACTACCAAAATTGTTTGTAGATGTAGTGGGCTGCTATGTTGGATAGCAAAATGTATCACCAACAAAAGGGAATATACTGAGGGAACAACCAGTAACATATAGTTTGCATCAAGTCATTGCAACCTATTACCATTACATCTGGCTTGCAGTGTATAATTACTCATACACAAATGTTCTGTGTTGTAAGCAGTATGCTGTGCATATATACTTACACGTTCATAATATTTACATTGCTTTATACACCTTAGTATGTCGGATACAACATGAAAGTGTGTCACTGAGATTTACATTCACAGTCTATAGTACAGATATGTAACATTATTACAATATTCCCCCAACCCCCGTGCCTAAACAGACATCAACAACGTCTACAGACAGCAGTGTGACAGCTGAAAATACAGTTGCTTTTGTGTACTGTAACAATATATTGCTGAGATTTTACTGTTACTACACTATCAACATGCCCCATACTGTTGTACTTAGAAACATTTCTGAGAGCAAAAGAGGCATGAATAAAACACAGTATAACAATATGATTTCCAATAACATTAACAAATTACAGAGATATACTACAATGTTACATTATGTGCACAGAAAAGTTTAGTTACTGTGCAGCATGCTTTCCTAGAGGTCCTGCACTAGACTATGCACTTTCTATAGCTAGTGGCTACATTGTCAGGTTGGGACACACTGTCTCAGAACTGAGGATTTCACATCTAGTATTGCATATGTTAACCCATGCACAACAAGGCTAGTCTTACAATGAGTGGTTACTATGACGACTAAGGGCTTCGACTGTGAATCTTTAAAGCTATCATGATTGTCATGGTAACTACTAGGGGTGGGATGGGTACCCATTTCTTGTACATGGCAGCTCCCACACACAATATACTATACAGTGTGCAGTAGAACATTGTTCTAAGTAAGAAAAGTTTTGTATTTTTTCTTGTATTCTACAACCACAGTACATTACCTTAAAGTTACAGTAAACATTACGAAACACTTGCTACTAAAGAAATACTTCGTATTAATATTGTTAACTTCCAATCAATAATATCTTACAAAAAAATACATACAGAAGTAAACAGTAAGGTAAGCTTCAATGTTAAGTATGACATTTTCAAAATACTTCAGTGTTTCACATTTATTTACAATATCACAAATGCTCACAATTGAAGATGTTACTATAGCTATGTCATACATTTCTGCAGATTTTTTTGTTGGTACAACAAAGACACAGTTCATCAGATATGCAGTACTGTGCTCAGCAAACAGATTGTGATATGTAAGTTAGACTAAAACAAATACCCATTTATATCTCTTTTAGTACGTCAAAGATAATGTTACATTTTCTTATACCAGTCATACTTTGGTGCACACAGACTGATCATTTGTTGATTGCCTTGGTTTTACTGTGCATCTTTGTTTAGTGCGACAAGAATGTACAATGTAAAGTGTTTCTACATTGCTATCAATGGCTACTTACATTTTTAAAGGGTGTTTAGATAACCAGCTAAAAATATATTTACTACCATGATGGCGGCGCCGGTCTCCATACAGAGGCTTCCCTGCATCTTCCTACATTTGGTATGCAATCTCATACCAGTCCTGATCTGTCACGTGCAGCTCTCCAGTTTCTTTGATTTTGTAGAATATTTAATGGAGCTACCTCCACTTCTTTTTTTTTCCAACAACTGTTTATTAGATTTGATTAATACAGGACATCCATTACAACATAAATAAAAAACAAAACAAGCACCTGGAACCCAGGGTACAGCCCAAAACTGGCTGTATGAACTATTTACAATCCCATATATACACATACCCAGCAGGAGTCCATCCCTGAGCAGCAAATATATCAATAATGACCCCTGTATAGACATCTACAATCCTCATTGCCAAAAATACTATCCGTAGATGTAGACTAAATAAGTAAACCAAAAACATTTCCCCTCACACATATATATAGAAAAAAAAGGAGAGTGAAGAAAAGAAAGAGGAAAAACAAGAAAGAAAGGAATCCAAACAGAGTCTAAGCCAACGTGCTACCCTATATTATCTCAGAGCACCAAACCAAAGGTGCGTATCCAAAAAGAAAGAAAAAGAGGGCACCTAGAGTTAGATCAGAGGTGGAGTCCTACTATATCCCTAAAGAGAGAGAGAGAGCCCATCCCATTTAATCTCTGAAAGGCATACATTCTGGTTCCTCCAAACCCTTACTAGGATCCCAAAAATCTAAATAATGACCACTTTACCCCTCACATGAACAAATATTAATTAACCCTATCTCTTTATCAGAGATAAAAGAAAAAACAAGCTCTTACTACACGAGGGCGACAGGCAGACCTAAAATGATCTCTATCATGAATAGATCGCTTCCAGAGTTGCCCACCTCTTGGCATATAACCGTTTGTTCCCCTCACTCCAAGCTGCCTCTTTATCCTACCCAATATGACCAACAGGTCCCGCCCCACTGGCTATAAGAGTACTCCTGGTCATCTTTCCAGTGCGGACTAGAAAAGACTTAACCAATGCCGTTATCAGAGCCAAATGAAATTTGGCTAGGATCCAAGGGACTTTTGAAAATCACCCAGAACACACACCTCTGGGCTGATGAACTCGAATAATTCATCAGCGAGTCCATCGCTGCCTAATTTCGAACCACAGGGAAATTTTACAACACTCCCACATCACATGAAGTAAATCCCAATTCCATCCATCTAAAACAGTGGTCCGTCTGCCTAAGCTTTCTGTCACAAAGTGTCGCGAGGTAAAATAGAGGTCAGACACAATAAAATATTGCATGGTTTTAAACTTAGGAATTGGTATGTACCTAAGGCCTTTCCAAATTGAATCCCAGACAAGATGCTTGGGAGCCATAACCTTGTCCCAATACGCCACCTGAGTGGGCAGGAGTGGACTAACAAACTCCAACAACGTCCTATAAATCTGAGAGAGGGTGTTTGCCTTCGGGTCTACTGCGTCCAAGAGGTCCCATGTAAATGACCCATCTGAGAACCCTCCTATCTTTCTCACCACTGACTCCAACAACCGAATCAGTTGCAATTTTTTGAAAAAGGGCAACCCCTCCATGAAGCAGGATAACCATACACCCTGAACAAGATTCCTCACCCTTAAACCCCTCACCTGGAAGGCCAGCGATCGCTTATCATCCGCCCCAATTTCAAATGTGGGTTACCAACCAATGGTTGGTCCCAGGATTTCAACTGCAATTTCCTTTGTGCTGGGAGAAAGGACCTGCGCCCTCAGTGACTTCCCAATCGGGCTCCCATCTTCTTTGCTAAACACCCTTACCAAGTTGGCATATATTAACGCCTCAGGCGAGAAATCACGCTCTCTTAAAATCTGCCTCTCGATTTGCAACCATGTTGGGGTGTAGGTTTCACCTACAGTCTCCCTAGCCCATTGAAGCATGCAACCCAATTGCCCTGCCACATAATATAAAAAAAGATTGGGCAACTTGACCCCACCCCTCAGCTGGGGCAAGCGAAGTGAATCATATTGCTTTCTAGGTGGCTTAGAATTCCATAAGAAGTCCGAGAGAAGCTTCCTAATAACTTTGAACCAAGTAGCAGGTATGTCATACGGGGCAATATATAGTGGGTATAGAAGCCTGGGCAACATATTCATTTTAATAAGGCCGAGTCTAGCTGTAAAATTCAAGGGAGCTTGTTCCATCTCAATATGTCTCCTTTATAGTCGATATCACCCCTCCATGTTGGTGTCAGCCCTCTTTCACTATTTGCCATGACCCGGATACCCAAATATTTTATCTCATCCGCCCCTCCACTGGAGCAAAGTGAGCAAAATCCGCCCTGAATACATGTGGGGTCAAGGGAGAACTTGAGTTTTAGTTAAATTCAAGTTTATAATTTGACACCACTGAAAAAGCAGCTCGATCAGATCTGGTGCTCTCTCAAAGCTACCAGCTGGGTCCTCTAAGTGTAACAAGATATCATCTGCGAACACTGTAAACTTAAGTTCCCTCCCCCCTATCCTTACCCCTTTGATAAGTTTGTCCTCCTTAAGGGCTCTCAACAGGGGTTCTAGATAGATATTAAATAGTATTGGTGATAGGGGGCATCCCTGTCTAGTCCCATTCTTCAATAACACTTCTTGTGAACTGTACCCATTGCATAAGACCCTAGCTGTAGGGGCAGCGTAGAGATGTTCAATACCCTGAAGCAAGCCCTCCGGAAAACCCATCTTCCGCATTGTGGCAAACAAAAAACCATGAGAAACCCTATCAAACGCCTTTTCGGCGTCCAATGATATTAGAGCTAAGGGTAATTGGGAATCCGATGCATGGGCAATTATATGGTGCAGCTTCCTATGAGAATCCTGAGCTTCCCTCCCTGGCATAAATCCCACCTGCTCCTCACTGATCAGAAATGGCACAATACTCAGTATTCTATTAGACAAAATTCTTGTTAAAATCTTAATATCCTGGTTCATTAAAGCTATAGGTCTATAGCTATCAACCCTATCCTAGGTTTATCTGGCTTGGGAATGAGGAAATAAATGCTTGGTATAGAGCGGGTGGGGCAACCCTCTCGCATAATGGTATTATAAAAGTCTAGTAACAGAGAAGTATCGTCCTAATATGTGCTTGGTAGAACTTAGCGTAAGACCATCTGGTCCCAGTCTTGCCCATCGGCAAAGACTGCACCACCCCAATATCTCGGCTTCCGTAATGGGAGCCATAATCTCTAGCCTGTACTTCATCCAGAACTGGGAGGGATAATCTCTCAGAAAAGCATTCACTTCCACTTCTCCTACTGCATTTCCCAATCCATATATACCAGTGAAATAGGATGCAAATGCCTCTGCTATTCTTTGAGGATCTACTATCAACTGCCCCTCATACCAGATCGAGTAATAGTTCTACTAGCTTCCCATTCCTAATCCTAACCGCTAGCAAACGACCAGGGCATCCCCTGAAGGAGATATTTACCATCCTATCCAGCAAAGTTCTACCTTACCATATCTAATATCCTCCCATTCCCCTTAGGGATTTAAGTTCTCTATCAATTTCCTCTGAGGACCCTCCAAGGAGATAACTAGCTATCGCCCCCAGAATAAATTCCTCCTTGGCCTTCCTCAGTCTATTCCTTCTAGCTGCTAAAGTCTGAACCGCCCTACATATAATACCTTACATGTTGGACGCCAGCTTTTGGTCTTGTAAAGATGGTAACTGAGACTGAATGAATCCCTTCAAATGCTCGTCAAGCTCTTCTTGAACCTTAGGTTCTGCTAGCAGGAAATCATTCAATCTCCACCTGACTGACTTGGGAGGGCAGGAGCTGGTTCCCACAGCAGCAAGATGGGGAATGATCTGAGAGAACCCTGGTCTCAGTCGTCATTCCTTCACTTCCCTGAGGACCGCACTACTGACCAGAAAGAAGTCAATACATGACTGGGACATGAGCCCCAGAATAAAGGTCATAGAGCTGCCCTTCATAGAATGGGTCCTGCGGATCCACCAGAGCTGTCCTTCACCACATCTTGTTCAAGGCAACCTGTGCTTTGGTTAAGGGTTTACCAGATGGAGGAATCTTATCCTCCAATTACTGGCACACACATTCCATTTCCCAGCCAAAATAAGAAGCTCTGTAGGCAAGGCTGTAATGTCGCTTTCTATAGAGGCAAAAAAATCTGCGGAAGAGGGAGTGGGACCATAAATAGAGGCAAAAGAAATTGCCTTGCCAGCTAAAACCCCGGACACATATACAGTGGTGTGAAAAAGTATTTGCCCCCTTCCTGATTTTCTCTATTATTGCATATTTGTCACACTGGATGTTTTCAGGTCTTTAGACAAAATGTAATATTAAGATAAAGGGAACCTGAGTGAACAAATAACACTTGTTTTTTTTTTATTTCACTTATTTAATGAAAAAAAGTTAACCAACACCAATTGGCACTGTGTGAAAAAGTAATTGCCCCCTTACACTTAATAACTGGTTCACCACATTTAGCTGCAATGACTGCAACCAAACACTTCCTATAATTCAATATCAGTCTTTCACATCACTGTGGAGATTTTAACCACTCTTCCTCATAGAACTGCTTTAATTCAGTAACATTTGGTAGGTTTTCGAGCATGAACTGCTCGTTTCAGGTCCTCCACAGTATCTCTATTGGGTTTAAGTCTGGACTTTGACTAGGCCACTCCAAAACTTTAATTTTACTTCTTTTAGCCATTCTGATGTGGACTTGCTTTTGTGTTTTGGATCATTGTCTTGCTGCATGACCCAACTCGCTTCAGCTTCAGCTGACGGAAGGATGACTGGACATTCTCCTTAATAATTTTCTGGTACAGAGCAGAATTCATGGTTCCTTTAATTATGGCAAGTCATCCAGGTCCTTAGGCAGCAAAGCATCCCACACCATCACACTACCACCACCATGTTTGACTGTTGGTATGGTGTTCTTACTGTGGAATGCAGTGTTTGCTTTACACGAGACATTATGGGATCCATGTTGTCCAAAAAGTTCCACTTTGGACTCATCTGTCCATAGAACATTTTCCCAAAAGGCTTGTGGATCATCCAGGTGCTTCTTGGCAAATGAGAGATGAGCATTTATGTTCTTCTTGGTTAGCAGTGGTTTCCGCCTTGCTACTGTCACATGAAGCCCATTTTTGCCCAGTCTCTTTCTGATTGTGGAGTCATGAACACTGACCTTAGCTGAGGCAAGAGAAGCCTGCAGTTCTTTGGATGTTGTTTTAGGATCCTTTGAGACTTCTTGGATGATTTTACACTGCTCCCTTGGAGTAATTTTGGCAGGCCGCCCACTCCTGAGAAGGTTCACTACTGTTCCAAGTGTTCTCCATTTGGAGATTATGGCTCTCACTGTGGTTCGATGGAGTCCCAGAGCCTTAGAAATAGCTTTGTAACACTTTCCAGACTGATAGAGGGCAACAAAATGTTTTTCTGATCTTTTCAGGAACTTCCTTTGATCATGGCATAATGTGCTTGTTGAATCTTTGTGCTGGCAGTGTGACTCTGATGGTAAGGGCCAAAATAAGTGAGGTTTATATTGAGCAGGGCTGGCTGTAATCAAGCCTGGCTGTGTTCAATCAGCTGACTCTAATTATCCCTTTAATTGGGTTGATTTAACTAGGGGGCAATTACTTTTTCACACAGTGCCAGTTGGTGTTGGTTAACTTTTTTCATTAAATAAATGAAATAAGTAAAAAAAAAAAAGTGTTATTTGTCCACTCAGGTTCCCTTTATCTAATATTATATTTTGTCTAAAGACCTGAAAACATCCAGTGTGACAAATATGCAATAATAGAGAAAATCAGGAAGGGGGCAAATACTTTTTCACGCCACTGTATCCCCCTACCATCCTCCCTTAACAACCCCTGTTCCGTCCTAAAGGGACAATTGTTTCTTACCAAAATCGCCACCCCCTCAACGCTTTTTCCTTACCCTGCCCATACACCTGGCCCACCTATAGTTTTTTGAGACAGCTTTATTCCTCCGTCAATAAATGTGTTTCTTGCAAAGCAGCTCTATGCGCCCCCAAGTAATTGATATGCCTGAGAATGACCATTCTTTTCGTCTACCTCTAAGCCCTTTAACATTCCAAGAAAGTATATTACTGGGCCATTATCCATCCACTGAATCATAACATGGGATCCAATCCACCCTGACTTTGCCTTTCTTCCTTGTCTCCTACCCAGCTTAAATGCTCTCTTCCCAAGCCCCCAATCCCACCCTCCCCTGCCCCTGATCCTTGATCGCCCTCCTAAAGTTTCATCGGTCATGGATGAGCTTCCTGTGGTTTCCTCCTGCCTGCCCTCCTAGCTCAATCTCAAAGAGGACCACCCGTCTCCTGGTTATACCATAACCCCTCATCTCCCCAACACTCTCCCAGTTCCATATATTCCCCTAACAGTTCAAAGAAGAAAACAACAGAGCCAAGCAGTGCCCTGTTGTGAGTCCCAAACCAATCTCTTCACACGGCAGCAAGTCCTAGCCAGGCTAATTCCACCCCATGGGGGAATCTACCATACCCTCTAACATATTTCCTCCAGTAAAAATAGGCGTCACCGACCTTGAACTAAATCCCTGAGGATCCACAACCCCCAAACCAACCCCACCTCCCTCAAATTCTCTCGATCAAGCCCACACAGATCGAGAACCCAAAATGTAATCCCAAGGATACCACCCAAAAAGAAAACAGGGAAGAAGGAAGAGGCAGGCAATATAGCCCTAACTAGCATAAAATAACAATTCATCTCGGTTGTATAAAGTCCTTGTCAAACTGCAGAAGTCCACATAACCTAGCTCCATCCAGGCAGTCCACCTCAAGTCGGAGGTTTAAATAAATTAGGAAGTTCCATCGTAGGCTTTCCAGTGCATCCCTAGCGGTCAAATACAGCTTTTCCCGGATTGCAGCCTCACCACCAATGTTGTTGGATACTGTATCGAAATTTAATTCGGCTAAATACAGCTTCTTCTTAATTTCCACATATTCCTTCTGCTTTTCTCGAATTGAAGGGTTTGATCCTGGAACATCAAAGGGTTGCGCCATTCCACTGGAGAGGTTTGATCTGTCTGGCCTTCCACAGAACGTGCATCTTTCTTTAAAATTAAGGAACCTCATGATGATCACTCTGGGCCTCGCTCCTGGGAGGAACTTTCCTCAGGAGCGATGGGCTCTTTCTAGATTACATGTTTCTCCATATGTTGTCTGACCAAAGCTTTAATAGTAAATCCTGTATGAATGAAACACAGTCCACCCCTCAGACCTTTCAGGCAGCCCAGCCAGTACCAAATTATTTCTTGACTTCTTGCCTCCTGGTCATCAATCCGAGATTCCAATTTTTTAATTTGTTTCTTGGCACAATCAGCTCTTGCTCCATAGATAGCACTTTCCTTTCCTGCGATGCAATCTTGGCCTCTGCATCTCCCATACTGAACCAGGGACTGCAGTGCCGGTTTAACTGTGGCAAAGTCCACTACCAGAGCTTGCAGCAATTTTTATTTCTTGTAAGTCCTCATTCGACTGACCGTTGCCCTCCTCTATCTATATCTTCTTCTAATTCTGCGTGAGTAGGGACTGAGACTTGGGTCTTTTTGGTTGCGGAGATCTTGCCGCTGAGAAACTCAGATTGCTTGGGCTCCATCATGTGATCAGCAGCGCGGCTTCCAACTGCAGCACACCTGATGGAACCTCACGTCGGTATCCCGGGCAATTAGTGCTCGGCTGTTGCTCCAACACCCGATCGCTAGTGTTCACAGCCCCTCTAAAATAAAAAGTGACCAAGAGAAGCGGACCCCCGAGGAAATAAACAGTAAATTTAGTAGCTCGGGCCTAGGAGTGGCAAGGAGGACGTCTGACTCGTCTCAGCACATCACGTGACCCCAAGCTACCTCCACTTCTGTCAGCAATCATCTGGTGATTTATCCAGCCCCCATCACCCAATGAATGGACATTCTTCTATCAGGTTTTCTGGAGAATAAGATTGGTTGTCCTCATCATGATGTCCACTATGCCATGCTCTTTTATGGCTTTGAAGAGGGTGAGTGCATCTTCATCTTTCCACATCTTTGGCATCTTTTATTCTTTTTGTTGGAAAGAAACACAACAAAAAAAAATATGAGATCTATTTCTTTTACTTAATTAGTTTTGGAAAGTATTCAATTAAATCTATACCCCTTTTACACCCCAAATCATTACCTCCAGCATAAAGCTTGAGTATGTCAGGCTTAGGGTGTGTCAGGGTGTTAGGGTGCATCAGTAACAGTTGGTGTATAACTGACATGAACTGTTCCCATCTCATGCCACTGTTGCCAAACTTGAACCTTGTTCCTTCCCGTGAGTTACTCATATGGCTCAATCATATCTACTTTTCTATCTCTTCAGTTACAGGGGTACATAGTTATGCCTGTCTTTGTATATTTCTTGATGTAATTCCTGTACTAACTTGGTTGTCCTTGTCTGAACTACCTCTATCCTGTCTATGTCCTTTTGCAGGTAAGGTTTCTAGATCTGGACACTGTACTTCTGGTGTGGCCTCACCAATGTCTTTTATCATGTGAGTATTACCACCATTTGAGGTAAGCAGGCATGATATGCCCTAAGTTCCTTTCCTGACTGGAGCATTCTATATACTCCCCCCCCCCCACCTCGATATGCTGTTTCTGGGTTCTTGTTATTCATGTGCATTATTTTGCATTTCTTAGTGTTACATCTCAACTGCCACTCCCTTGAGCAGTCCTCAAACTTCTGCACATCTCTCCTCATTCTAACCACACTGTCCTGCATGTTCACCCTGTTGCAGAGCTTTGTCATTAGCGAACAGGCAAATTCTACCTTCTAGCTCATCTGTCGTGTCAGTGCAAAATGCTTTGAAGAGGACTGGAGTCAGCAGTGATCTCTGTAACACCACATTGGTCCACTTTACGTCTGCAGATCAACAGCCATTTACCACCACCTTCTGTATCCTGCAATCCAGCCACTTTCTCACCCACCACAACAATGCCCTACCTATTGTCATGATACACAGCTTCTTTAACAGCATTTCATGTGTCACAGTGTCAAAAACCTTACAGAAGTTCAGGTAGGGCACACCCCCCTTCCCCACAATAGCATATTTGGATAATAGTTGTAACACAGTGGTGTACACCTCTCCATCAACCCGCCTTCCCCCCCCCCACAACACACACACCCATTAACAAAACAGTACATGCGTAGTTGTCTTAAAAGTTGTCCTTAATACTGCTAACATTTAATGCAACACGGGTACAACAATCAAAACTCTAAATTATTAAAGAAAGGATATCATAATTAAATTCCAAAAGAAAAGAAATGTGTGATGTGTAGGTGCAGTTCTTGTATTTTTTGACTAAAGTATATGTAGCTTTTAAAAGAGCCATTAAGGGGTGGTATGTTGATACTAATGATATATATATATATATATATATATATATATATATATATATATATAACACACACACATATATATATATATATATATGCTGACACATTCACAACAGTGCTTGAATTCCATGTTGGAGGTCCCCCAGGAAAATCCTGTTACCGGCATCTGACAGATGCACCCCATCTTTAAGGGATGGCCAATTTTTCCAATGTCTAATTTCAGGGTAATGTATAGTGTGCATCCCCAGATCATGTAGAAAGCCAGAAATTTTTGTTTTACCATAACAGGTGATCTCTCAAGCCTAGGAGTATTTTGCTGGCCTTGCCAGATCATCTGCTCTGTAATATCTGAATACAAAATTTTACAGGCAGCTAACATAGCAGTCAACGCAGTCAAATTTGATTTAGTTGTTTCAATTTAATCTATACCCCTTTTTCTCCCCAAATCATTACTTCCAACATGGATGAGGAATATGTCAGGCTTAGGGTGATCTGTAACAGTTGGTGTACAGCTGGCATGAGCTGCTCCCATCTCATGCCACCCTTACCAAACCATGAAACATCACAGTTCTGCAGGCATAAGTTATTGCTAAATTATAAAATTGTAAGAAAACATCTAGAAATCTCATTGGCCAAGAGACATCAGCTGACTGTACATTAAATCTCTATATATGCACAGTCATCCTGGTCCTAAACCACATCACACAATGAGCAAATCAGTCCTCATACAATCAGAACTATCTTCCATCAGTACCTCTTCAACCAGAACTAATCTTCCATTATAAACATGGCTGCTACCTTTACACTGTAAAAAAAACTTCAGCTGGGCCCTAAAAATAAAACTACCTTAAATAAAAAAATAAAATAAATTCATTAAATGTTGTTTCCCTGATTATCACACTCCCCTTACACACATAAACAAATTAGAAACATTAAGTGTTGTTTATAGTTTTCATTACAACTGTTTGTTTACTAACAGTGAAAAATCCCCCTTCTGTCTTTACCTGCTCATCAGTGAAATCTCTCATGCTTGCCCTGACAGTGATATAATTGAGTCTCTGGCTCTAAAACAGGCCTTTGTTGTCTGTGTGTACAGAATGCCAGGACAGTAACATTCTACAAGTGGAACAGAGCAGAATTTTGTATCTCTGTATTCCATGGTAAACATTCCATGATAAACATTCTATGTCTTGAATGTGGGGAAAAACAGAAAACAAAAAATCAGGATGAAGAAAGTAGGCAATACAGTAATACTTTATAAACAAAAAGAAAAGGTGGGAAAACACAGTTAAATAGGCAGAGTCAGACCCAAAGTGCCTAAATACATTGCTAATATTAATAAAAGCAATCCATAGAGGTAATCAGCTGGTGACATGGGCTATCAGTTAACTCAAACATGCAACACAAGTACAGAGAGGCATTGAAAAAAAAAAGCAGATCGCTTCCCGAGATGGAAGTGCACGGTGCATGATGGTAGGCACCAAAACGTTAAACAAGTAGTGACTGCTACGATCATGGAGGGAATTTAATATTAAAGGAGGCAGCATACTATAGAGGTTGAATGGTCTATGCTGCAATTCTGGAGACCTGGGTTTGAATCTCACATTTGCTGATGGGGGTCCCAATCCCCCGTCAGTTTCACCTGCCCAAAATGTTTGTATGCCATGCGAGCCCACCCAGCGTGACAAAACTTCCTTAGCTGGCCAGGATGCCCAATTCCCTGTTGGCTTCACTATCCCAAGCTGCCTGGTGCCATGCTGGGAGCCCACCCCAGCATGGCAAAAGTTTCATTTGCCTACGGGGGTGCCCAATCCCCCGTCAGTTTCACTGCCCCCCAAAAAATGTTTGTATGCCATGCTGGGAGCCCACCCCAGCCTGGCAAAAATTTTCTTAAAAGATGGGGGTGCCCAGTTCCCCGTCAGCTTCACTGCCCCCCAAGCCACGCTGGGAGCCCAGCCCAGCATGGCAAAAGTCCCTTGTGTGTAAATAAATAAAAAAAAAACCTGAAACAAAAAAAACCTTCCCTCGTCGATTCATTTGCCCCCCCAACTGCACCCACCCTCTGCGTACCCACCTCCCCACACCCCAACCTCAACCATACTTACCCCCAGAGCCCAGCGCGATGATCTTCGTTGGACCGGGAACACATCTGCACTCTTCAAAGCCGACCGAGAACTGAAGAAATGCCGGTAAGCTGTATAATGGCATAAATTGATTTTTTTCAACTTTAGTGCATATCTCAGCCATTTCTGGGAATTTTTTCACCAGATTTTCAACATGGGGTTTTTGGGGCCCCACCTCATGAACTGTACCACTGTTATTTCGTTAATCCGTCCCGAAAGGTGGTTCCGCAGTCACTGCTTGGAACCACCTTTCTGGAATGATTAATGAAATGACAGTGTCACAGTTCATGAGGTAATCTCCAAAAACCTATGTTGAAAATTTGGTGAAAATATTCCACAAAAGCGACACTGTTTCATTTAGGCGCTTGTTGCGTAGTTCCCACGCACGCCGTAACTTGAGCATTTTTAATATTTTCACTCCAGATTTTCAGTATTGCCATTTTACCACACCTCCTTACGAACAGTACAACTGCCATTTTACACATTTCACTCAAAATGTGTTTTTGCACATGTAGCACACAATGGCGTGGTCGGTGTGTGAAATCAATGTTCCAGACAGATTAATAAAATCACAGTGACACTGTTCATGAGCAGTGGTCTTAAACTGGCTATGTTGAAAATTTGGGGAAAATATTCCCCAAAACGACTGTTTTACGATCGTGCGTTGCGCAGTTTCTACGCATGCTCGTAACTTCAAGCATTTTTAATATTTTCACTCCAGATTTTCAGTATTGCCATTTTAACACACCTCCTTATGAACAGTAGAACTGTCATTTTTCACATCTCACCCAAAATGTGTTTTCGCACATGTAGTGCACAATGGCGCGGTCGGTTTGCAAAATCGATGTTCGGGACAGATTAAGAAAATCACAGTGAAGTAAAGTGCAACTCATAAACTACAACAAGTAGACTGTTGTTTGCTAATGTTGTTAGTAATTGCTATTTTTTACCATTCAAAAAAGTTTACCAAGGGACTATTTTATCTCAATGTTTCAATTAATTCTCTATTCTGTATTTAAATAAATGTTACAAAGTTTTCAAAATATAAACACCTAGTCATTTTCTTTGTTTCCATAGTTATTTCCCATTTTATAAGCGCAATAAGACACTCCAGGGTGGTGGTTGTTATGTGATAACCGCACACCTAGGTGTGGAAGGACACTCGGCCTTCGGCCTCGTGCCTCACCATGCACCTAGGTGTGCGGTTATCACATAAGACTCACCACCCTGTCGTGTCTTATTGCTTACATAACTTCTCCTAGCAAACTGAGCTACACTATGCACCAGGGAGCTCCCAGGGATCCACGATCTTGTTCTAGCGCCTTCTGCCATGTTGTATTCTCTCAAAGATAGTGCAAATAACAGCAATCTCAAAATGTATCTGACTCTGACAATAGCCCTATGCCAAGTGACAGTTAATTTCTTCTCTCAAACTGTTAGAAGGCAGATTTGCTGACTCACACATCTCAAAACAGTTACAAACAACTGCATTGGTTCATTGCAAAAAAACTATTCCAATTAGATAAATTATTATTGGTAGCTGTAACATGTGCTGTAATATTGGAAAATCACATCTAAATAAAAAAAATAGGACTACTGTGGTTCTCTAATTGGTCAGTGGATGTAACCTGTAAATAATGACCAATGCTATTGCTCAGTGCTCATGTATGTAGTACCAGGCAGAGCCTCTGTTCCCTCCTTTTTGAGCTGACATACTAGGTGGTAAGACCTTCTTATAATGTATGGTAGAACACTGTTAATAGCAGAAAATTATCTTTTGCTAGTGTTGTTATACCATCGATGTGATGTTGCTGTGTTGTTAACCCATAGATGTAACGTCACATCGATGGGATAACAAATTGGAACCCACAGGCATTGTCATCTCCAAGGCAGCATGGCAGACCGCACGCTGTCAAAAGCAGTCAAAATAAAACAAACAAACAGTCGCAAAGCCCAAACGCCGTAACACAATGTTCACCTGTCACAAAAATAACAGAACTGATCCCCCCCCATAGCATTTAGTTTGCATGAGCATGTGTGTTTTTCTTTTGTTAATATACAGTTCACGAGTAAACTGTAAATTTTTTCATTTTAAATAAAATTGTTTTATTCGGCAAACGAAACCGACTATATCGTTATGATCCTGCTAAGGTAAGAGGCTGTTTTTTTTTTAATCAGAGTTCTGCTTACGGTTGAAAATGTGACAAAATACTGATGCCCATACACTATAAAAGACAATGTATGGGCATTGGTAGTCAACCACACTATGCTAGTGCCTCGTGGTTACCTTGGCAACTTTAGTTTGACCTCTCGAGCTGCGCTCTCGAGGTTAACTAAAGTTGCCAAGGTAACCACTCGGCACTAGCATAGTGTGGTTAACCACCAATGCCCATACATTATCCTCTGTATTACATTTAATGTATTCTTGTGGTTTGTTAGTACATGCTTCAGTTTTCTAACACTACCCACTGTCTGCTATGCAGAAATGTACATTTCTGAACAATGGATTTGGATCTGTTATCAGTATATGACAACAACCTAAAACTTATAAATTAAAATACATACTGTAGATTTTGAAACAGTAAGCGATAAAAAAGACTGTTCAACTACTTTTACATGTCTACAACTATTGTACTATTTAATTTACTATGGCACAGTTTATTATATTAACCAAGATTAAATGCCTTTGCTACCTCTTACAGCCTACTTCTCAGTCTAATACTTTGTTTATTTATTAGAATTATAAATGTTGTGCTTTAGAAATTGACAGCTTGCGAGTGATTTTCTCCTAAGTAAAAGTGCAGAACCAGTCCAGTAAAACTCATTTTTTTGAGGTAAATAAGTTGTCTGACAGACTTAAACAAAACATGACCTGGTTGTTTAGCAATTCCAATTGTATAATATACATTTTACTAAACTTTTCATTATTTCTAATGTTTTAAAAAATGATTAGTTAAATGTGTGAGACTTACTGCATTTTCTTCTAGTGCTGTAGCTGCTCTCAGATTCTTATCTAAGATGGCCTACTTCCTGTCTTTTTCCCCACTTCTGATTGGCTGAAAAAGCCACTTTCTGTTTATTTTGAAATTCCCTTTTCATGAATCACCGATCTCGTTTCGTGAGCGAGTCGCGAAGGGCAGGTGTGACCTCATGAAAAAATATCACTTTTTGCAAGATGATGTATGCACAACAGCTATTTTGTGTATTATTTTAAATTCATAGTTAATGGATTTACTGGGCAGTAGGGATTGTAACATTTCTGTAGTACTTTATAGATTACAAAAAAAAAAGAGAACCAGAGTTGTTTTTTTTTTTTTTGCCAACAAGTACTAAAACATAAATCTTGTGAACTACTGCAAATGTTTTTAATTGACACTGGGTACTGTTATACAGATGTTTACCACAGTACTCACAGGCGAAAAATGTATTTTTAATTATTTTTTGCCATCGAGTTCTGGGGAATAAACCTCGCAAATGACAATGTTGTCTCATGAGACTGTCACAATAGGGGAATTTGTGGTCACGAACAAAAATCTTGTTTTGTGAATGTCCATCTGCTTACAAATGCCTTTTATAAACTAAAAAACATCAAAAAACTGATTTCAGGGGCTAGATGTGTTATTAGCTTGATTTATTTAGTACTGTACTGGTAGACAATTACATATGAGACTGTATTAATTGTACTTTTCTTTTCCTTTGTTTTTTACAGAATCCTGATCAGACTTGGAAGAGTTTTACAGCTGATTGGGAGCAGACATGAAAGCTACAGCACCCAAACAAACCCATAAAATAAGTGAGAACTATTTTAGTAACTGTGCTTTATCTGATAAGGAACATGGTGTTTACAGCAAAAATAAGCATGCAGATAAGTGTTGCAGAACTCGTTTCAAGGCGGCCCAAAAAGTTACAGCTCAGTCAACACGTCTTACCACATGTATGTCAATGTTACATAACAAATGTCATGATAAAGTCTCCACCAAAAGACAAATAGACAAATGTTATAAAGCAACAAAGAAACAAACATGTAAGCAAATCAGAACCAACAAAAGTGACAGTGCACATGCCATGCAGCTCAAAAGAGTTCAATACTTTAAAGGGACACTGTTAACCCCCTTAGGCCTCAAAGTGTCCCTTGTTTAAAAAACACATTTTATGATTGCCAACATTCTGTAAAGATTTCTGATGTAGCTAGTAGTTTGATTCTGATTCTTTTTTTCATTTAAAAAGTGAAAAACAGGCTACTCACCATATCAGTGTTACCACACAAAAACAGGTTTGTTTACATTCCTTGGTCAACTACCTCTGCATGTTTCCTGGACTTAGGAACACCTCCAAAATAGTTTAGCCACTCATGATGCAATGGAAGTTTAGGTGACTACTGCCTCATGAATGACTGCACTGTTTGGGGGTGCTCCTAATGTTCAGGAAGTATTCAATAAGAATAGATTCAGGATTTGAAACAAAACAAAGTTGTTTATAAATATACATTATAATGCATTTCAGTTCTACTAAACATGGAGACAGACAAAACAAACAGCAACATCAATGAATTTTAGAGAAGATAAGCAATCATAAAATGTGGGGGTTTAACTAGAAATAATATGATTCAAAACAGGTTGACAGTGTCCCTTTAAGAGACTGCCTCACGAGGCAAAAACTGAATGCATTATATCATCTATTGTTAGACGTACTGGCAAGAAAGTTACAAGAAATCTGTCACTGCTCAAGCTATGTCTGCAAGCATGACAATATGTGAACATGGCAATGCATATGCGCTCCCAGTTGTAGGCAACTATGATGACTGCCATTGATAGATTTTCCTCTAAGCTTGAGATTCTTGCTGCTAAGTTACAGGGTTTTGAAAGTCTTACCAAAGAGAACTTGTGCTTGGCATTTGATTGTGAATGGCTACATACACAACACAGTGAGGTACACTTCTTGGAGGAAGCATATGCTTTTGAGACTATTGCAGAACCTGCCTCTGTAGAGGAGTCTGGCAAAGCTCAAAGTGTTTTACCAGTGTTACTCCATGATCCAATGGAGGAGATAGATGATGACAACTCTCCTTCTGTTGAGGAGAAACAGAAACATTGTCCCACATGGACATGTGGTGTGATGTGCAATGCCAGACAGCATTCTCTTCAGATGGCGGAAACATTCATTTCCATGTTTCTCAGTTCAAAGTGATGTGACAAGCACAAACTGCTTCAACACATTGAGAAGTGTGAGGTTCGGGCACACAGTGGTCTGCTAGAACATTCACTGACTTGTTTACAAACTGGATCATGTGACAGTACTTTTTGTCACTTCAGTATGATTGCTGTTCACAACTCAGGCATGCACAAGTTTGTCAGAGGTTTGTATTGCCTCAGATGTCATGTCAAAGACTTCACAATATTTGATTCTTTATTAACTGGTGGTGACAAGCAGGGTCTACTATAGTTTATTAAAACATGTAAGCTGTGGAAAAGATGCTCAGATGATGCTTCAACAGACAGACTTGATCATCTGCAGCACTGTGTGACAGTACAGGAGTCACACTTGATAAAAGTGCTTGGAACTGACATTGCTAAATTTGAGATGAGTAGGTCTGAGAAATTCAATGTTTTATGTGTCTCATGTAATTGGCTATTCCATTGTAAACAAACAGGCAAGGTTAACCTGAACAATATTCTGAGTTGGAATGGAATGTGGGGTCTTTTGGGTGCCTACTTGTTGCTGAAAACTGATTTTCAGCTTGACGAAACAGTAGACATATGTACATACTGTTTACGTAAGATACAATCAGATCATTTATCTCCTAGATCTGTACTGAACAATATGGAGCTCGATGTCACACCTACTGACATTGCCACACTGAATTTGTTTGAATGGATTCTGATACAGACAATGAAGCCATTCCAAACAATTCTATGGTTGAATACTAAAAGCAAACCTATGCCACAGAAAGAGCTAATTAAGTCATTTAAAGGCTCTATCATGTACCTACCACTGCCATTTAAGAAAATGTCGAGACCATTACCAGAGACAACAGTATTGTCATTCTGGTTAATGGCATCCCAACAAAGTCAAAGACCATTTGGTAAGATGTAGTCAATGTTCAGAAAGTTAGAAAAGCTCTGCGCTATTTGAAACTACACAATACCTGTTATGAGGATATTAGTGTAGATAACTTTGCTGACATTGACAGTAACTTCCAAGTACTTGACAGTAGTAAAGCAATGATTGAAAAAGTATCCATGGTTACAGATGAAAATGTGTATGAACAATACACAATTCATTCTCTACATGGAAAGGATACAGTTATGGATGATATTGACTCGTGCCAGCTCAAGCAGGTAGAAGGCACACCTGTAAGTATCTGGAACAGTACACTGCAGGCTCGTTGTTTCCCTGACCTGTTCCCACATGGAACAGGTGGACCTTTGGATGAATGTGAGGTACGTGTTCCTGGAGTTGAGTACTGAACATGTTGAGTGCTTCACTTGGATGGTAAGTTTCGGAGAAATATACAGTATTTGTTCCACCTGTTGTGGGAGAGTGAGCTTAGTATCCCCTTGGCATCCATTGTGCACATTTTGTGTCTGACCACAGATTTTCAGGGCATGACAGTGGTGCAGTTGCTTGCCAGATTGTAACAGAAGGATGAGACATTACAAGCAAATCTTAGTTCTATCCTCTCAAGTATGCGTGGGATGAAAGAATACTGGTATAAGAAGCACTCAGAAGTCATGTGCATGTTATGGGAGTTTGATGCAGCAACATGGTTTGTTACTCTGAGTTGTACTGAGTACTCATGGGAAGAATTAGCAGACCTCCTGAAGTGGGCAAATTCAGATGTAGCTGACTCTTGGTGAGATGTGCTCTCTGGACCCTTTATCTGTTTCATGACACTTTCAGCATTGGTTATAAGCAGTCCTCAAGTTCATTCTATCAAAAAACAATCTTCCTCTTGGACTTGTAGAACACTACTTCTGGAGGATGGAATGCCAAGCATGCGGAGCTCCTCACATTCACATGTTACTGTGGGTTAAGGATGCTGCTCACAGTGGTGACTGCAATGATTCCGAGATACTCATCTTCATCATGAAGTATATCACGTGTCAGATTCCTGACAAATACGATAGTGCAACACTGTGGAAACTGGTTGAGAAATTCCAGTGACATTTGTGTTGCAAGTACTGCCGTAAGAAGATGAAAAGCCAGGGTAACTGGTACACGAGGTATCGATTTGGATTTCTGAGGTGAGTGTATGAG